>CM063286.1:14800000-16000000 GCA_032173965.1 Sitta carolinensis | reverse complement strand
CCTCGGGAAGCCCTGGCTGCTTTCCCTGGAGCTCCACAGGGTGGGAGTGGAGAAAAGCAGACCCCAAAGGTTCTTCAGCCAGGCCTCACCTCGCTCTGTGCCCTGGGACTGATTTCAAATAAATATCTTGTTTATTAGGGAAACATCTCTAGCAAACCCCTGTCCCCAAACTGCTCCTCTGAGAGAAGCCACAGCCCGTGCGTGTCATCCTGCCCTTAAAATTTTAATCACAGCTCTCAGGAAACAGGAGCTCAGAGAGCTGAAAGAAAAGTCACCAGCCCCAGTTAATTCCTCAGCAAGGTCCTGGTGCCATCCCTGGCATGTTCACTCGGATGTTCTCCTCTGCCAGCAGCATCCTCCAAATGCCAAAGGGCGGGTGCAGGGATTTAGCAGAGCATGAAGCACTGCAGGAAGTGTCCCTTGCTCTGCTGGGGGAAAATCCTGGCTCCAGGCAGCTCAGCCTGGCTTTTTTTTGGGATATCAAGGGTGGGGAAGTGACCCCAGGTCAATCCTGAGACTCCCTGGGGCATCCTGAGAGGGTGAGGGATGTTTGTGAGGGAGCTCTTGGCTTAGAACAGCCCATGGCATGGGATGGGGTGACCTGCTGATTCCATGTGAGGGTTGGACGAGTGGTTGGGCATGGAATCCAGGAATCATGGAAAGGTTTGGGGTGGGAGGGACCTCAAAGCCCACCCAGTGCCACCCCTGCCATGGCAGGGACCCTCCCACTGTCCCAGGCTGCTCCAAACCCCATCCACTGCCAGGGATCCAGGGGCAGCCACAGCTGCTCTGGGAATTCCATCCCAGCTCCTCCCCACCCTCCCAGGGAACAATTCCCACCCAGCCCTGCCCCCTGGCAGTGAGAGCCATTCCCTGTGTCCTGTCCCTCCCTCCCTCATCCCCAGTCCCTCTGCAGCTCCCCTGGAGCCCCTTTAGATACCAGAAAGGGCTCTGAGCTCTGCCCAGACCCAGGCTGAGCAATGCCAGCTCTCCCAGCAGAGCTGCTCCATCCCTCTGAGCAAACCCGGGCTCTCTCCAGCAGCTCCAGCCCCATTTTCTGCTGGTCCCCAGGGCTGGGGCAGCTCTGCAGGTGGGCTCTCACCTGTGGGCACTCTCTGGGAGCAGCCCCAGCGCTGGGGCTCTCGAGCTGTTGGAGTTCCACCGTGCAGCGAGCCCAGCTCCGACCCTCGAGCCTCTCTCCTCCCAGGCTGGCACTCGGATTTTGGGGGGCAACCACACCAAGACAAGGTCTGGATCACTCCAGAAGTTAAAAACCCGCCTGGGCAGGACTTTCCAGCTGCTCTGGGGGCACAGGCAGGGCCGGGCTGGGGGCAGAGAGGCCGGGGCTGGAGGCAGGGTCGGTTTTCCGCACCAAAAAGCAAAGCTGCAGGCTGAGCCCCAGTGCCCCGAGGTGCTGGCAGCGTGTCAGCGCTGCAGAGAACCAGCAGAGGTTAAGATCATGTTAATTTGTACACACACGGGGGATCGGGAGCGCTGGAAGCGGGGCAGGGACAGAGGGAGGGGAGGAGGAGGAGGAGGAGGAGGAGGGAGCAGACTCACACACGAAAATGTTGGGTTTCTGTGAGTGGGGGGGGTCCATTTCCAAAGCAAGAATACAAATGATCCCAACAAAGCCCAAGCTGTCCTGAAACCCTGTAGCCAATTAGTGCACATCAATAATTAATCAGCTCTCGCTATTGTGCAGCCCGGCCTGTGCTACCCCAGCCCCTGCCACACTCACTCTTTCCCATCACAGACACACTGTTATGACACATAATGATATTGGCCATGAATAATTTAGAGCAGTTTTTCTCCTCTTCTCTCTCTGTCTCACTCTCTCCCTGTGCCCTTATTAGCAGAAAATGTGGAACAAATTCTGGGAGGAGGAGAGCAAGGAGCTCCTTCCATGGGGTGCTGGAGGAGCAGCCCAGCCCCAGCGTGCTCAGGCAAAGCCAGGACCAGCCCTCCAGGTCTGGCCTGGACTGACACTGCCCTGTGGAGGGCTGAGAGGGAAGCCTGGCTTGGGAAAGCAAAGACTGAGCCATCCACAGTGTCAGAGGTGAGCTGTGCCTCCAGCCTTACCAGGCTGGGCTGTGCCTCTGCTCATTCCAGGCTGGGCTGTGCCTCTGCTCATTCCAGGCTGGGCTTTACCTCTGCCCATTCCAGGCTGGGCTTTACCTCTGCCCATTCCAGGCTGGGCTTTACCTCTGCCCATTCCAGGCTGGGCTTTACCTCTGCCCATTCCAGGCTGGGCTTTACCTCTGCCCATTCCAGGCTGGGCTTTACCTCTGCCCATTCCAGGCTGAGCTTTACCTCTGCCCATTCCAGGCTGGGCTTTACCTCTGCCCATTCCAGGCTGAGCTTTACCTCTGCCCATTCCAGGCTGGGCTTTACCTCTGCCCATTCCAGGCTGGGCTTTACCTCTGCTCATTCCAGGCTGGGCTTTACCTCTGCCCATTCCAGGCTGGGCTGTGCCTCTGCCCATTCCAGGCTGGGCTTTACCTCTGCTCATTCCAGGCTGGGCTGTGCCTCTGCCCATTCCAGGCTGGGCTTTACCTCTGCCCATTCCAGGCTGGGCTGTGCCTCTGCTCATTCCAGGCTGGGCTTTACCTCTGCCCATTCCAGGCTGGGCTTTACCTCTGCCCATTCCAGGCTGGGCTGTGCCTCTGCCCATTCCAGGCTGGGCTTTACCTCTGCCCATTCCAGGTTCAGTTTTACCTCCATTCCTTCCAGGCTGAGTTTACTTTCATCCATTCTAGCCTGAGTTTTACCTCTGTCCATTCCAGGCTGAGCTTTACTTTCATCACTTCCAGGCTGAGTTTTACCTCCATCCATTCCAGGCTGAGCTTTACTTTTGTCCCTTCCAAGCTGAGTTTTACCTCTATCCATTCCAGGCTGAGTTTTATCTCCAGCCCTTCCAAGCTGAATTTTACCTCTATCCATTCCAAGCTGAGCTTCATCTCCATCCTTACCAGGCTGAGCTTTCCTCCCATCCCTACCAGGCTGAGCTTTCCCTCCATCCATTCCAGCCCCAGCTTTACCTCCATCCATTCCAGGCTCAGCTTTACCTCCAGCCCTTCCAGCTGGAACTCCTCCATTCCCATTAACCCAAGTGTGAATTATCAGGACTGACTGATCCTCATGCTGGTCCCTCCATGAGATTATGGGATGAACAGTGGTGGAAGCACAGACCTCAAAACTGGCATTTTTTAGACTAAACTGAGTCTAGTCAGGGCAAACACGGGATTTGAACTGGCTTTCTGCTGGCTCCACTCTCCTTCCAGTTCTGGACTTTTGAGCTCGTGTCTGGCAGGTTCTGCCCTTCTCAGCAGTGACTTCTGGAGCTGCTGGCTGCAGTCAGGCTCCTGGGTGAGCAATCTCAGGGATTAAAATGTCCCTGGGGAATAAAGACGAATATCCAGGGGGCTGGATCAGGACCTGTTTTGTGGGAACTGCACGAAACAGAATTATGGGATTCTGAATGAGTCTGCAGAATGGGATTAATGCAGCTCCTGGTTCTCCTGGCCACAGGAAGGATTAATTAACTCCATCAGTTATTCTTCTGAAATTTGTGCAGGGATTTCTTCCAGCATTTCTGTCCCCCAAAAATAGACATAGTTCATCTAAAATGAATCGTGGGAAAGAAAGGTTTGTCCTGAACTCGAGCACCAGAGTGTAGGAAATCCAGTTGCCCTCTGCCACGAGACCTGATGCAGCCACAGTTCATCCAGGGTGGATAATCCAAACATCCCATCCTGCCATTCTTACCTGAGTTTTGATTGGAATTTTGATTTTGTTGGGGATGCAGCCCGGGAGTCTTGCAGAGGGGTCTGTCCTGGTGCTCCTTCAAGGTTTTCCATGGATGATGATCTGGTACCTTCAGGTCTGGAGTTCCCAGACCTAAAAGTTTTCTCTAGGAACTGAGCTTGACCCGAGCTGTTTGAAAGGAAAATCCAGAGCCAGCCCATCCTTCTGGAACTAAGGCAGCCCTGAGCCTGGGAGTCTCCATGGGACATCTGGCAGGATTTTGGGGGAGTTGGATTTTCCAAAGCCTGGAGAACTCAGAGCATCCCCAGCACTGGAGGTGTCCCAGCAGTGCCAGCACAGGGGGCAGTCCCTGCCCTGGGCCTGTGGTCACCTTTTATTGTGTCATTTTTGATACAAAAACCTCTCCTGTCACACCATCCAGATGGTCCCTGTGGTCCCTGGATTTATTTCCATGCTCCAAACCCATGTCTGTTGTGTCCACAGGGTTTCTCCTCTGGGTTTGAGGAGCTGGAACAATCCCAGCAGCTCTGTCCCCCCCTCCACACCCCCAGCACAGCATCAAGGATCCTCCATCCAGTCCTGAGATCATTACTATTGGCAAAATAATTGCAACAACAAAACGAGGACTAAAAGCCTTGTTTGCTCCCCTTTCATCTCGGCTCTGCCTTCCTAATGTGGATTTTAAAGGGGAGAGGAGGAAGGGAAGGAATCCAATCCCTCTCCATGTCTTTAGCAGGGTTTTACTGGCCATTTTCACGCTATAAAGCACCAACATTCTTTGAGTTCAGGGGGTTTTGAAAGTTTCTTTCTGAAGCAATGACTGTCAAAGTTGGTTATTGATCGAGGCTGGGGGATCTGAGGGCTGCATGAGGAAAACTGACTGATTATTCCACCCCTTCCTCTCTTCTTTCCCTTTCTTTCCTTTGCACCGGGACTGGATTGATCGACCCTGTCTTCATTGTCTTCCCTTCTCCTTTTTCTCCCCTGGTTCCTACTGGGGATTCCTGATTAAACTATGGCAGGGCTCAATTGATCCTCCGCAGCTCTCCCGCTCCTCCTCGCGAGGAGGAAAAACTGCCCGGCTGCATAATTCAGAAAGCAAACACCGAGAGGAGAGGCAGGCAGGGAAAATCAATACAGCTACAACCGATCCTGCAGATAAATGAGAGGGAGGATCCCTGGCAGCAGCCCAGGGAAAGTTCAGCGACTCCAGGATGGGCTGGAGAAGCGACGGAGCGTCTTGGAGCCCGTGGGAGTGGGGCAGGAAGGGAGGGATGCCCCAACTGCTGCAGCAAACAGTGGGGTGGGAAGCTCGGGGCTGAGCAGGAGGGACCCTCTGGAGAGGGGAATAAATGTCCTTGTCCTCATCCCCCTCCCCAAACTCCAGGGATGCTCCTTTCCAGCTGGGCTGGTTCCGGGGTGGGTTTCTTGCCACGCGAGCCAGGGGAGTGGGAAATGAAGTGGGAATGGGATTTTCTGCCTCTCCAGCCTTGCAGGGGAGAGGAATGTCAGTCACTCTCCGAGTCCTGAGGAAAGGCAGGGCTGTGCCAGCACCCCAGTCCTGCTCCTCGGGGCTCTCCTCGCCCTGACTCCTCAGGAAGCAGCAGCCAGGCAGGTTTGTCCCAGGAAATCAGAACAGAAACCCAGCAGGAGCAGAGCAAAGCAGTAAAACACACAAAACATCATAAAATCCCAGAATGGGCTGGGTGGGAAGGGACCTTCAAGCTCATCCACCCCTACCATGGGCAGAGACCCCTCCCACTGTCCCAGGCTGCTCCAAACCCCCTCAAACCTGGCCTGGGAAACTTCCAGGGATCCAGAGGCATCCTGGAAATTCCATCCCAGCCCCTGCCCACCCTCCCAGGGAGCAATTCCTGCCCAATATCCCAATAGCCCTGCCCTCTTGCACTGGGAGCCATTCCCTGGGTTCTCTCCCTCCATTCCCTGTCCCCATCCCTCTCCAGCTCCCCTGGAGCCCCTTTAGGCTCTGCCAGGGGCTCTGAGCCCTCCCTGAAGCCTTCCCTTCTCCAGGCTGGACATTCCCAGCTCTCTCTGCCAACAGCCAAGAGTTTTGGATGTTGGCAAGGGGACTCCTGTCCCTGGATAGAGGGAACTGCCCTCGGCTCTTCCCAACATTCCCAGTTCACCCCCAACTCCTCTCTCCGAGGGCTCTAGGCAAAGTGGGAGAATTGGAATTCCCAGGCTGGAAACCAGAGCCTGGGTGTGGATGGCAGGATCAGGGATGCTGCAGCCAAGCCCTGCAAACCTGGAGTGTGGATTTGCCAGCTGAGCCATCCCTCCTTGTCCTTAAGCAGCTCAGCACACACAGCCACAGCCACGGGCACCTGAGGCATTAAATGACCAAAAAAAAAAAAAAAAAAACCTCCCCGGGCTCCTGTGCAGCCCTGGGAGCATCTGGGGATGACGTAGGGAGAAACTCCTGGTTTGTCCCGGAGCATTGTCCCTGTCAGGCAGTGCCCGGCCCTTTCCTGGCCAGTGATGGATCCGCAGGAAGCCCCGAGCTCTGCTGAGGTTTCCTGCAGCAGGGGGAGAGCAAAGGCTTTTAAACCAATATTGCTCCGTATTTTAAAATGATTTAAGATCCCCAGGACCAGCCCAGCTCCGGCTTTGCCAGCAGAGGGGATGGATCGTTCCCTTAAAAGCTTTTAAGTGCGTGTGATAGAAAGGGGAAGTGCAGCTGCCTGGCTGAAAGGATTGCAGTGGCTCCAGCTCCCAGCCTGCCCACACATCACTTTAACTCTGCCTGGGAGCGGAGAGACGCTTCCCTCCCGCGCTGGGATCTTCAGGGATCCCAGGAGAACCAGGCACCCAGGAGAGGATTTCAGAAGGACCCGGGGGGTAAGAGAGGATGGAGAGGCTTTAGTGCTCCTCAGACATCCGGGTGCCGCAGTGAATTCAGCTCTTCAGCATCCAGCTCCCCCGGGCAAAGCCTGCCTTTCCCGCTCTGCTCGGGCGGCGGGGAGGTGAACTCCCCCTTTTTGGGATTTCCCAGAGGAATCACAGAGCTCCTGCTGCCCGCAGACACAGCAGTGCTCCGGGTGGGTGCTGCGAGCCAGCCCGGAGGCTGGAGGAGCCACCAGCACCCACCGAGGGGTGGATGACCCAAATCCCGTGGGATTGAGGCTTCTCCTCATCCTCCCTTCGCCCTCAGAGCTCTGCCAGCTGTGCAGCACGGAGGAATGTCCAGTTTTCTGCTCTGCTAAAACTCGCAGCAGGGACGCAGACACCTCGCGCTCTGTTTTCCCTCGTGTCCCTGGAAAACCCGTGCACATCCCAGCTGTTCTCCCGCATTAGAGCCATCTGCAGCCTGGCTGCTGGCCTCAAAGCCATTTGCACCTCTCCTAGGAATCACAGAGCAGCAGTTGTCCCGACCCTTCTGGTCCTAGGAGCTCTTGGATCAGTGGGAAGGAACGACCACAAGTCCTGGGCAAAGAGGAAGAATTCCCAGACAAAGCCAAGCCCTTTCCCTGTGGGGTTACTGGTGCAGCTCGGATGCTGGGAAAGGCTCCCTGGGCCTGGCATCCTGGTTCACTACCAATTCCCAGCCCGCCCTAATGCACTCAGATGGTGTGGGTAGAGTGGGAAGGAGCTGCAGACCTGCAGCCCAGCTCCAAATTCCAGCAATTATTGGTGTTCCCGGGTGCCCCTTGTCCCCCCGCCCACCAGCAGCCCTCGGGAGCCTCGGTGCCAGGTCTGGAGCATGGAGAGCTCTGAGGAATGCTGCTCGAGGCTCCTGGGAACCATTATCCACTTTGTCCTGCACCTCGGGCATGGGCTCGATGGCCTCTGAAGGTCCCATCAAGCCCCAGCTATTCCGCGATCCTCTGATCCACCCTGCCAGCAAACCTCGCCGTTTTCCCTACATTAAATTTCCTGTCGGCTCCGCGCTCCCTCTCTCTTCCTACCCTCCAGGGATGGCTTTTTGTCTTCTGCTGCTGTGCTACACGGAAACTTTTGTCATCCCTCGGATTGCCTGAGGCAGTGGAGGTGACCTTGCTGCCGAGCTTTCGTTTCCCTTTCACGAGGAACCCTCTCCCTCCTTTGAGCCGCCCGAGCCGCGCTCCTTTTCCGTCTTGTCAGAACAAGGCTCACTCGGGCAAGACTCAGCCATGAAAGGCACCTGGGAGAGGCTCTTGGAGCTCTCCTGTCTTTGGGGTAGAGCTCTGCAGGGTCAGGGTTTGGGCTCCACCACCCCTGATTCCTCCCAGCTCAGGATATTCTGTGTTTCCAGGGGATCAGCATCCTCCACCCAGCCTGGATCTGTCTTGGAGGCAGAGGAAGTGAGCCGTGGTCTGCCAGGGATGAGCCCAGCTCCAGGACCAGCACAAATCCCCTCCTGGACCTCCCCACTGGGTCCTCTGTGCCCCTAAATCCCCTGACCTGGGTCCCAGGGGTGAAACAGGTGAGTACAGGTGAGCTGTCACAGGGGGAAGGGACAGGGAGAGGCGTGCAGGGCCTGGGCGGTTGCAGAGGGAAAGTGGGAGGATTTGTGGCCCAAACCTTCCTCAAAGTAACCCAAACTCTGCAGAAGGATGGCCCCAGAATGGCCCTAGACCTGTGTACCTCCAGCCACCTTTGTCACCTGCCCTGTCATTCCACCAGGACCTGCAGCATGGACAGGAGAGGTGGCTGGAATGTAATCCATGAGGAATGCTGGCACGCCAAATCCACACAGTGTCCAGGGAGTTGAAGCTCCTGGATCCCTGGATGTGTCCAAGGCTGGGTTGGATGGGGCTGGGAGCAACTTAGGATGGTTGGAAGTGTCCCTGCCCATGGCAGGAGGTGGGATGGGATGGTCCTTGGAGTTTCTTCCAACCCAGAGCATTCTCTGACTCATTGATTCTATGATTCCCATGGTAGGAGTTGGTCCTTGGGGTCCCCCCCAGCCCAAATCCTTCCCTGGCTCATTGATCAGATATTAAAGGAACTGGGTCCAAGTTATTAAAGGAACTGGGCTTTCAATTAGCCCTGATTCTGGGTTTCTGATTAAAACCAGAGGATTTTCTCTTAATTTTGCACGTGTGATGTTGGAAAAACACCTGAAGGGTCTGGCTTTGCAAAAGAGCTGCTCAAAAAGTTATAAACATACCGAGCTTTACTTAATCTCATATATGGCGTGGTTCCTGACCACCCTCCCTTCTGTTGATCTAAAATACATTTCAGAAGTTAATACAAAGTTAATCCTGAGGACAGCCAGTTCCTCTCCCCAGACCTGAAGCGCCTCAGAGAGTCACATAATTGCATTGTGGGGAGACTAAAAGTTTTCCAGGGCTCCTTGACTTCTCCAAATTGGATTTGTGGTGCCCATTTGCTCCCAGAGTGTGCAACAGGACACGCACACAGCTCGTAATTCCACTTCAAAATAGGAATTGCACCCACCCCTCCCGTGGGTGCAGAGCTCTGAGCTTCTCAATCCAAACTCCTGCAGGATCCCAGCTGGAGAGCACCACCAGAATTCCCAGCCTGCAGCAGGTGCTGGGCCAGCACACTGCAGAGGAGAGAGGAAGGGAGCCTTGATCAGAAAATGGGGAATGTCACTTGGAGACATTCCCTGGGTTTCTGTGGAATTGAGCCGCGTTGGCCGCCCCTGCTGGGACACTGAGGTGAAGATGTGGAATGCTGGAGATCCCAGTTTTCCAGCTGTGAGTCCCAAGAGCTGCTTGGTGCCTCCCAGCAGATGCTGCTGCTCCTGCTCTCCCCTCTCCAGAGCAGCCCTCCAGCTTCCACCGGGATCATGGTGACGGGAGACTTCCCGTGATCCCCACCCCTCATCCCAACCTGCTCCCTGCTTCCCTTTCCACACTGGGGTAGCATTTCATGGATAACCGGTGGCACACCACCGTGGATTTCCTTCCTCAGAGTGATTTTCCCACTGGGATCCCTTCCCTGACAGCGACAGATGAGGAAAAAGGGAGAGGAGCAGAAGCAAGTTCAGCCCACAGACGAGCTCTTCTTTCTCCCACAGCTGTTGCACCTGAACCTTTTCCCAGCATATTTCACGGAGAGGGAAAATGACGGAGTGTGAAAATCTGCGGAACAGCTGGGAGGACTCTCCCTCTTCCAGCCGGATCCCGACTTTCAGGTACGAGGGACTTTTCAGCAATTCCTTTTGATCCGGCAGCCAGGAGAGGGAGCTCGGCATCCTAATCCCAGGCTCCCCTCGCCGGAGAGCTCTGGAGACAATGCTGATGATTCTTTTGTTCGACAAATAAAAGAAGTGGCCCACGAGGGAGCCGTTTTGGCAGCTGCTTTATAAGGGCTGCGGGGAATTGTGGAAAATCGATGTTTGCCAAAGGCGAAATGGACAGAATTGGTGGAAGAAAACAAAAGTAACTCTTGGGCATCGGAGAGATTATTGCAGGCACAGGAAAAGCGGGTGGCTTTTCAGCCCCCCATCAGCAGGAGCACGGAGCACCGGGCTCTGTCAGGACCTGGAGCGGTGGGAATTCATGAGCTGGACAATTCTTGTGACGTTGGACTTTTGCCACCAAGCCCAGGGGAAAATCCTCTCGGTAAAAATTCCCCTCGCAGAGCACCAAGGACTTGCAGGTCCCATCCAGCTCTCGGGGAGCAGTGGGACCTTCAGGAATTTTTGTATTTCGGTGTTTAAGCAGGGGGCTGTGGCCCAGCTGCAGGTGGCACAGGGAGAACGCTCCGGGAATCACGATGGAGAGGGATTCCCAAGTGTCCTGAACAGCCGTGGAAAGAGACGCTTTAAAAATGAATAATTATCCCGTGCCAGCCTGCCACCGAGGCCAGGAATGCAGCAGGATTGGAAGGGAGACACTTCTAGAAATATAAAGAGTCCCACACTCCTACCTCGAGACTTCCTGAGTTTTGATGTTGACTTAATCAGTTCTGATTAGCAGTGTCATGATTCCTGGACTTCCTGGAAGTCCTATTTCATTATCCTCTCCTCTCCTCTCCTCTCCTCTCCTCTCCTCTCCTCTCCTCTCCTCCCTCTCCTCTCCTCTCCTCTCCTCTCCTCTCCTCTCCTCTCCTCTCCTCTCCTCTCCTCTCCTCTCCTTTCCTTTCCTTCCTTCCTTTTCCTTTCCTTTTCCTTTCCTTTCCTTTCCTTTCCTTTCCTTTCCTTTCCTTTCCTTTCCTTTCCTTTCCTTTCTTTCCTTTCCTTTCCTTTCCTTTCCTTTCCTTTCCTTTCCTTTCCTTTCCTTTCCTTTCCTTTCCTTTCCTTTCCTTTCCTTTCCTTTCCTTTCCTTTCCTTTCCTTTCCTTTCCTTTCCTTTCCTTTCCTTTCCTTTCCTTTCCTTTCCTTTCCTCTTCCTCTCCTTTCCTCTCCTTTCCTCTCCTCTTCTGTGTTTAACATCCTGGGAAGTGCAGATTGTGGACCTGGCTCGGCCAGCATCTGGATGGAGGTGAAGATGTCACCTCAAGGACTTTGGAGATGCTCCTCAAATCCCAGAATCTCAGAATCCTTGAGGCTGGAAAAGCCCTCCAGGATCACCAGTTCCCACCTGTGTCCCATGCCCACCTTGTCACCCAGCCCAGAGCACTGAGTGCCACCTCCAGGCATTCCTTGGACACCTCTGGGATGGGGACTCCACCTCTTCCCTGGAAATGTTCTTCCCAAAAATCCCAGCAGGCCGATTTCAATCCACAGGCACCACTGGGATCCCCAAATCCAGCTGTGCCTGAGCACCAGGAGCTGCTGCTCTTGGGCATTCCCTTCAGAATGTCACTTTTCCCCTGTTGCTCCTGGGAATGAGCACCTCTGGGCACCTCCTGCTCAGATTGGCACCTCTGCCACATGGGCTGCAGCCGTAGGCACAGCAGGGAAACATTGGGAAACCTGGAAGGGTTCAGTTCCTCAGCCATGGGATTGTTCATGAGCCATCCCAGGCACTGCCAGAGCTGCAGGAATCACTCAGCAGAGCTGCAGGAATCACTCAGCGGATCTGCAGGAATCTCAGTGGATCTGCAGGAATCACTCTGGATCTGCAGGAATCAGCAGAGCTGCAGGAATCACTCAGTGGATCTGCAGGAATCACTCAGTGGATCTGCAGGAATCACTCTGGATCTGCAGGAATCAGCAGAGCTGCAGGAATCACTCAGTGGATCTGCAGGAATCACTCAGTGGATCTGCAGGAATCAGCAGAGCTGCAGGAATCACTCAGCAGATCCATGCCTGGATCCACTGCCCAGCTGGGCTTTTGGGGAGAGCTGAGAGGTGGAGCTGAGAGAGGAAGAGTGGAGCCTTCCCCTGTGTCCTTCCAAACCCAGCACCTGCTGGGACACTGGAATAAAATCATGGAATGATGGAATGGTTTGGGTTGGAAGGGACCTCAAAGCTCACCCAGTGCCACCCCCTGCCATGGCAGGGACACCTCCCTCCATCCCAAGGTGCTCCAATCCCAATGTCCAACCTGACCTTGGACACTGCCAGGGGCAGCCACAGCTGCCCTGAGCACCTGTGCCAAGGCCTTCCCAGGGAAGAATTTCCTCCTGTTTTCCTATTCCTCACCTGACAAAAGCATTTTGCCCCGGGCTAGAGAGCACAAAGGTGATTTGGGGAGTGCCAGCTGGGCTGTGGAGCCTCCTGAGGTGCAGCTGCCAGTGCCAAATCCCCCTGGATTAGGCGGGGGCTGGCACCCGGCAGGCTGAAGGCTGTGCCTGAGCTGCAGATCCCAGCTGGCTGCTGAAGCCCCCTGACCCTGATGGGGACATGTCCATGCCAGGGTTTTGGTGCCAGGGGGTCTTTCAGGGCCCTTCCAACCCAAACCAGGCTGGGATTCTCTGCAGGTCTCAGTTTTGGAGACAGCTCTTGAGGCAGCTCCTGTTTTGGGTGGGGACTGGAAGAGCCTTGGGGCTGGTTTTGAGTGAGTCAAAACCTCTGAAAATATTCTGTGCAGGGGGGAAACGTTCCCCACCCACCTCCCAGCAGGAAAAACCCAGGATATCACCTGGGATGTGCTGGCCTGCTGAGCACTGCCTGGCGAGGCTGGCATCTCTCCACCAGTGTCTCAGTTTGAAATGACCCTCCAGCCATTCCTTAGAGCATTCCCAGCTCTTCTCCAGTGCCTTTCTCTGCCCACATGGACCTCAGTGACACCAAAAATTATCTCTGAGGATCACCAACCCTTGCTGCCCCTTCCCAGGGAATCACAGACAGCTGGGCTTGGAGGAACCTTAAACACCACCAAGTGCAACCATTCCCCTGGGGCTGCCAAGGCCACCACTGGCCCGTGTCCCCACATCCACGAGGCTTTGAAATCCCTCCAGGAATGGTGATTCCTCCCCTGTCCAGCTTGTCTCCTGGCTGGAAGGACACCCTCCCTGCCCTGCTGCCCATCCAAGCAGACAATGAAGTGCTTTAGGTTTTCTGGGACCGTTCCCGCATTGACTTTGAAATTTATTTCCCACAAACATTTGTCCTCAAAATCCAATCTCTCCGAGGGCTGAAGAAAGCAACATAAAAGGAGCAGGGCATTTATAATTGAAAGGGAAAGTCCTTGGCTCTGCTGAGCCTCCGACCAGAGGTGCCAATTAGAGCCTGCTGGATGTGGATGGAGGCACCTCCACCCCTCCCCACAGGAGAGCAGCAGGTATTTGCTGTGCTGGGTCAAGATTGGACCTCCAAGCAGGAATTCCATGGCTCCAACTCACCTGTCCTGAAGCCAGCCAGGCCCCAGAACTTTTAGAAACTGAAAGGTTGGATGAAAGCATCAAACACCAAGACAGTTTGCAGGAGTATCAACCAGACGAGAAAAAAAAAAAAAAAAAAGAAACAAAAAAAAAAACTAAACCCCCAAAAACCCAATTGTACCGAAACCATTGCTGGGCACAGAAAGCTCCAGATTTTGTAGCTTCCAGACAAAGTCAGCAGCAACCGTCAGAATCTGTGTTTCAAGTCTGACCTTCTGCTTTTATCTATATTTTAAACCCCACACAAGGTATACAAGGCGAATGTTGCTGTTACAGTCAGAAAAGCCTAAATAATGGATGAAGAACAGAGGCTGCAAAGGGAGGTGGGAGGGGGGGAAGGAAAAAAGAAGAGAGAGAAAAAAGAAAAAAAGGAGGAAGAGAAAAGCTGGAGGAAAAAGGGGGGGGGTAAAAAAGAGGCAAGAGAGAAAGGAAATCAAGAGCCCTCTGAAATGAGAAGGGACTGTCAGCTCTGAGCTGAGCCTGGAAGTGGGAATGTGACCCCTTCCATGGCTGGAACTGGTCAGGGGCTGCTGCTGCAGCAGTTGCATTTTGCTGCCCTCCACCCAACTCAAAATCAGGCAGTTTCTGCTCTGCCCATGGTCCCAGCTCCACTTCCAGAGGGCAAAATCCTCACGGGAAGGAGCTGGGAGAGCTCTGGGCTGGCTGTGGTAAGAGGAGAAGGGCTTGGCCAGGGCTGTGCTGTCCTTGGAGCTGCCAAAACGCTGCCAGGACTGCATCCTGCTGCCCTGAGGCAGGGCTGAGGGTGAGGTTTATCCGTGGAAGGTCTCTGGATGGGAACAATTGCTGGACACTTCAGTATTTCCATGAAAATTTATGCTGGAGGCAAGCGCTGCGATGGTGCAGCAGGGGCAGGTGACACCCGTTGTTCTCTACCACTTCCCTGGAAATGTTCTTCCCAAAAATCCCAGCAGGCCGATTTCAATCCACAGGCACCACTGGGATCCCCAAATCCAGCTGTGCCTGAGCACCAGGAGATGCTGCTCTTGGGCATTCCCCTCAGAATGTCACTTTTCCCCTGTTGCTCCTGGGAATGAGCACCTCTGGGCACCTCCTGCTCAGATTGGCACCTCTGCCACATGGGCTGCAGCCGTAGGCACAGCAGGGAAACATTGGGAAACCTGGAAGGGTTCAGTTCCTCAGCCATGGGATCGTCCATGAGCCATCCCAGACACCCCACATCAGAACTGAGACCTCTGAAGGGCAGAGTTTCCACCGAGTTAAATATTTGGAGAGGTTCCCTCCTCCTTCCCTGCTTCCAGCTCTGCAGGGGTGGAGAGCCTTAGGAAGCAGAATGAAGCCATCAAGGCTTGGCAGGGAGGCAAACTGCATTTCCCTCCCTGCAAACTGCATTTCCTTCCCTGCAACCTGCATTTCCCTCCCTGCAAACTGCATTTCCCTCCCTGCAAACTGCATTTCCCTCCCTGCAAACTGCATTTCCTTCCCTGCAACCTGCATTTCCCTCCCTGCAAACTGCATTTCCCTCCCTGCAAACTGCATTTCCCTCCCTGCAAACTGCATTTCCCTCCCTGCAAAATGCTTTTCTCTCCATGCAAACTCCATTTCTCTCCCTGCAACCTGTATTTCTCTCCCTGCAAACTGCTTTTCCCTCCCTGCCAAGTGCCCAGTCACTCCTCCAGGGCTCACTCCTGCTTGGCTCTCAGAGGGTTCCTTATTCTGGGCTGGCTTTCCAATGATTTGGGTTTGAAGGGACCTTAAAGCCCAGTTTGAAGTGGGGGATCCCTTCCTCCAAACCCCATCCAGCCTGGCTTTGGGCACCTCCAGGGATCCAGGGCTGCCACAGCTGCTCTGGGCACCCTGTGCAGTCCTCAGCCCCCTCACAGGCAGGAATATTTCCCATATATCTAATCCTAAACCTAATCCTTCCTCGTATCTCCCCTCTGTCTGTTTGCAGCCTAGGGTCTCACCCCTAGGATGACCCTGGCCATGCCTCCAGGGGTTGTTATTCCCAGAAACTTTGCTGTTCAGGCAGTGGAGCTCTCAGCTGTGTCAGACACCTATACCAGAAACAAATGGCACAGCAAGAATTGGGGGAGGTGAGCCTGGGGGCACAGGGGCACCAGCTCCCTGGGCAAGCCCAGCCCAGCTCCCAGCCCATGCCCTGAGTCTCCTGCAGATGTTCCCACCTGCACAGAGGTCACCTCAGATCGTGGTGGAGACCCCAACTTTTCCCAGTCCACAGCAGAAGGAGCAGGGGAATGGCAAGGTTGGCAAAAAAAGTGTTTTAATAAATACTTCCAGGAGTGGAAGTTGGTCTGGAAGGTCGTTGATCCACCAGCTGGGGGAGAGAGATGTTCCTGAGCAGCCAGGGCAGTGTGATCCACCAGGAATAAATGGTGGGACAACAGGAGGAGGCAGCGTGGCCCAAGGGTGGACTCAGGAAAAGCTTCAAAACCCATCAGAGCTCATCAGGCTTCCAAAGGATTCCAGGGCATCCCAAGATCCCCGGGAGTTCCTGCAGCCATCCCAGGAGAAGCAGTGCAGGTTCCTGCATCCCCAGCTGGACTTGTTCCTTTGGAACAACAAGAGAAGACCCAAAGTCCCCTGGGATTGCAGGCCTGGGTCACCTGGACACTGCAGGAAGGTCCCAGCTCCAAGGGGTGGAGAGGCTGGAGGGGTCCCACCTTTGGGGGGCTGTGGGACCAGCCCCATCAGAGAGGTTTCTTTGGAGCTGGGTCCCCACGTGGTTGTATGAACGAGGGAGAAAAGAGGCTGGGAGTGGACTGGGCTGTTGACAGATGGATTCAGTGGTCCCAGAGGCCTGTCCACCTGCATGATCCTGTGATTCCATGACCTGCACACTCTCTGCAGGATCAGGGTACTCCCCAGAACCTGCTTTGGGGTCACAGAGGCACAGAATGGTTTGGGTTGGGAGGGAGCCTCAAGCTCATCGTGTTCTAACCCCCTGCCATGGGCAGGGAACCTTCCACCAGCCCAAGTCCTCTTTGGAAAGCACTCCACTTGGAATTTTCCTGCTGGAAACTCGGAGCTGAACCCTTGCATTGATCTCCACACTCCCAATAATCGCAGGCCAGGGCAGAGGCCACAGCTCCTGAGCACTGATTGAACCTTTGCTCTCAGCGAGGCCCGAGGAGCAGCACCCTACAGAGGCAGCTTTCAGGTGCCCTTAATTTAACCAAAATATCCTGCAGCCCACTTAACAGCACATTATGAAATTTCCTCATGAATAATTAACTCTGAACTGCGCTTGACATCATGAGGCATGTGGCTGGCTCAGGCAGTGCCTTCCAGCAGCCAGTGGCTCACAGGGGGTGAGCAGCCAGCACGGCAGAAATCAGCACTTCCCCAGCAAGAGCAGGGCTCGGTGCAGCTGCTGCTGGGCAGGGCAGGCAGCTGCTCCCAGCACTCCTACAGACACGAGGCTAGGAGGGCAGGATGGCCAAACCTGAGAGCGGGGTGGATTCGGGGTGGCAGGAGCTCGGGGGGGTTTGGCCAGGGATGGTTCATCACAAGGAGAAGTTCTGAGCGGTGTCTGAGGCCTCCAGGCTGCTGCCGTGATGGGAAAGCAGCTCCTGGTGGAAGGAAAAGCTGCTTTTCTCAGCACTTGGGTGCCTGACAGCTCCTGGCAGCTTGTGCTGGAAGGAGAGGTGGGGGTCCGTGCCGGATCCTGGGATCCTGCTGACTCCCTGCTCCCAGGGCCAGGCACAGGCATCCCCCGAGGCTCCAATTTCGGCAGTGCCCGTCCTGCCTGCAGCGCTTTCCTCGGCCCCCAGGTAGCAGAGAACGAAACTTGACCCAGGGCTCGAAGTTTCCCGAGGGAAAGCTGCTCTTCAGGAGCCGGTCCCGTGAGCAGCTTTGCATCCCTCTCACAGAGCTGGGCTGCTCCGGGAGCCACAGGGAGTCCCAGCACAGCCTCTCCACCAGCCCCTGGGGACCTGTCCCTGTCTGCCCACCTGCCCTCACACCCGAGGGGACGCAGCCCCGGGGGAAGAGCAGCGGGACTGCCCTCCGCCACGGATTAGTCACGGCCAGGGAGGCGACCCCGAGTCGTGCTGGCGGTGCCGCGCAGCTGTCGGCGGCTGGGAACAGTTGTGGAGCAGAAGATTCCCATGGTTTTGGCTGCGGAGTGAATCCAGAGCCGACCCACCCCCCCACCTCTGCTCAGCCCCGTCCTTAAACTGTTTGTTTTAATAAAGATATCCAGGCTGCGTGCTCGGAGAGCTCGCTCAGATCTGAGCTAACGAGCACAGCCAGGGAGGGGAAAAATCCATGCGGGAAGCAGGGAGAAGCTGAGTGAGGAGAGAGCCGGGAGCTGCGGAGGGAGAGCTGGGCACGGCACAAACAGACACACAGCCAGCCAGCCACAGACGACACACAGACAGACAGACATCTGTCTGTCCATCCTTCCATCCAGCCAGACAGCTAGCCATTAGGCTGTCTGTCCATCCATCCATTAGTGTGTCTGTCCATCCATCCATCCATCCATCCATCCATCCATCCATCCATCCATCCATCCATCCATCCATCCATCCATCCATCATCCATCCATCCATCCATCCATCCATCCATCCACCATCCATCCATCCATCCATCCATCCATCCATCCATCCATCCATCCATCCATCCATCCATCCATCCATCCATCCATCCATCCATCCATCCATCCATCCATCCATCATCCATCATCCATCCATCCATCCATCCATCCATCCCTCCATCCATCCACCATCCATCCATCCATCCATCCATCCATCATCCATCCATCCATCCATCATCCATCCATCCATCCATCCATCCATCATCCATCATCCATCCATCCATCCATCCATCATCCATCCATCCATCCATCCATCCATCCATCATCCATCCATCCATCCATCATCCATCCATCCATCCATCCATCCATCCATCCATCCATCCATCCATCATCTCATCCATCCATCCATCCATCCATCATCCATCCATCCATCCATCCATCCATCCATCCATCCATCCATCCATCCATCCATCCATCCATCCCTCCATCCATCCATCCATCCATCCATCCATCCATCACCATCCAATCCATCCATCCATCCATCATCCATCCATCCATATCCATCATTCCATCATCCATCCACCATCCATACCATCATCTCATCCATCCATCTACCATCCATGGATCCATCATCCATCCATCCATCCATCCATCCATCCATCCATCCATCACCTGTGGGATGTGCTGGAGCAGTTGTGAGTGGATCCTTGAGCAGATGTGAGGACAGACTGCACAGACAGACAGAGCTACCCAGAGGCAGGAGGAGGGAAGAGCAGGAGGGATGGTGGAGGGGCTGGAGGGAGAAGGTGAAGGTATGAAAGGGAGAAAACTCCTTCCTGGTGTCACTCAGGGTGAGGGAAGGGGCCTCCCAAAAAATACCGACGGATTTGGGTGATGCCATGAGTGCAGCACTGCTGCCCTGAACCCCCTGACCCAGCCCTGTCCTCATTTTAGTGGCTGAATGGAGACAATCATGATGATGATGATGAATCTGTCCCTCCTAATCTGAGGATTGGAATGCTGATCTCCTCAGACATTGTGCAAATATTGATAAACCATGTGAAAACGTTTATCTTGGCGTGGGGAATCCGCTCAAAGCCCGCACGGATCCCAGAGCCAGCGTGGTGATGCTGCCCCGAGCTGCTGCTCAGCCAGCAGGGGTTTCCTCTGCTTTGCAGCTGAGGCAAACGTGGCCCTGCTCCCCAATTTCCCCAGCAGCCAGGCTGGACGTGCAGCCCGGGGCTGCTGAGGGCTGAGGCAGCATTCCCTGAGCCCGGAGCTGTTTCCCTGGACCAGCTCTGTTAGAGCTCCCTCTTCCCAGGCAGCAGCTGGGAAGTGGCAGAGTGGTGGAGAGGGATTTCAGACAGACACACGGATTTTTCCTTGTGTGAACCCAAACCCTTCCAGCGCCTGCTATAAATAAAACAGCTCCTCAGCTGACACCTCCACATCGCTCAGACAGCACAGATTTTCCTACGGCTGCTGGAGGTGTCGGGGCGGTGCTGCTGAGGAAATGGAGATTTTACCTCTGATACCCCTATCTCAGCATCCCAAAGTTCCTGCGAGCTTCCCTACTCTGGGATTTCCCCAAAGATCCGATGCCAAAACCTACAGCACTTCCTTTAGGCTGGAAAGGAGGGGCTGGGAGGGCTGATGGGGGCAGGAGGTTGTTCCTGTAGGTGAAGGATGGGGAGATAAAAGCAAAAGATGAAAGCACAAGATTAAGTTGCTGAGGAAAAGCACAAGATTACGTTGCTGGAAGTATTTCTATAATACAGGTGAAAATAAACCAAATTATAGAAAAGCAACCAACCAAAACAAATTAAAAAAAAAAAATTAAAAATCCGCATACACCCCAAAAAACAAAAAATAAAAAGAAATAAAAAAAAATCAAACACCTTACTAACCTGTAACTTTCTTAGGATCTCTTGCTCCTCACTGGCACTGGGATGAGCAGGGAGCTCTGTTTTTGCACAGCCCAGGGTTAGAGCTGCCCCTACCACAGGACCTGCACCCAAGGCTTGGTCCCTGTGAAGGGCGACTGATCCGATGGAGAAGGGATAATGCCTGCTCCTTTTCCCCAGGATTGTGGAATCCTGGGATGCTTTAGCATGGCAAAACCTTCCTGCTGTCCCCTCAGCCCTGCCCAGGCCAGCACTGCCCCACGACCCCAGGTGCCACATCCACAGGGCTTTCCAGTCCCTCCAGGGCTGGCACCTCGTGGGTAGCTGTGCCAGGGCTGGACAGCCCTTCCCAGGGAGGAATTTTCACATTTTCCCACCCAAAGCTCCCTTGAGGCCTTTTCCTCTTGTCCTAGCCTGCAACAGATAGTCAGGTCTGTCCCGTGGAATGCCCTGCTCCACTCCCCAAACTCTTTCCCAAGCCTTTTTCCTTTTTCCCCTCACCCTGGCTGTCCTCCCCCCTGCTCAGGTGCTGATGGAGCCTCTCGTTTTGGTTTTACTCCTTTTTTCCCCTGTAGTGGAACAGAGCCCCCCCCAAGCATCTTTAAAAATGCATCTGCTCTGCACTGCACTAACACACATGGAATAATAGAAGAAAGTCTGGAGTGGGAGCAGCCTGCACCTGCCCAGTTTCAAAGGCAGGGATCCTTTTAGGAGCAGGGGGAATTTTCTGAGCTCCTGAGCCAACGATGTGCCAGTGCCAGCTGAGCCCAGGGTCCTGGTCGGGATCCCTGTGGGATGATCCCTGTTGCTGTCCCTGAGGTTGCTGCTGCTGCTGCAGATTCCCCAGGTTTCTGGAAGCACCTTGAGCTCTGGGGATGGACAGATGGGACCCAGACAGGCTGGAGATTCCTCCCCTCATTTCCCAGTGGGCAAAGCAGCCCCCTGGGCATGGGGTGGGCAGGACCTGGGGCTGAGGTGCCACCCTGCTGCACACACATGGGGGCTGTGCCTGCGAGACAAGGTGGGGTGGAGAGGGTCTGGAGCAGCTTTACAGCCACCCTAAACGATCCTAAAAGAGGAAAGAGGGGCAGGGCTTCTCCAGGGGGTTCTCCAAGCACATCTGCACTGGTCTGCAGCCACCACGTTCCACCTCAGCAGGGCATGGATAACTTCAACCATGTCCCTGCACACCTGGGGGGTGGTGGTGGCACGGCCACGCTGGCTTGGACCTCATCTCTGTCACATCTGGGCACAAGGGGTTTAGATGCCCAAATTCTTGGAGGGTCTTGGCTTTTAGAGCAGGAAGAAGTCACACAAAAGAGCGTGACGTGGAGGGAAAGAGCTGGGAGCAAAGATTGCAAGGGAGATCCTGGCTCCAGGGAGAGCCCCAGGAACTGGTGTCTGACAGCTCCTGCACTGGTGGGCAGCTTGCCTGAGGAAGCCTTTGCAGCAGCAGGGGTGGGATTCAGCTGTCACATCCCCATTTATTGGTGTCTCCACCTGGGCTGCTCATTCAGAGCCCTTACAGGCTCCAAGGAGATGAAGGTGACTCCAAGCCCTGAGCCAGGGGTTGGGATGGGAGGTTGAGATCAGAGCTGAGCTGCAGCAGAGGCTCCTTGGTCCCTCTCCAGGGGCCCTCACTGGAGTCCAGAGGCCTCCACTCCCCCCTGCATCCCAGCTCTGAAGGTCCCCAAAGCTCCATCCAGTCCCTGGTGTTGATGTTCTGGAGTTCTCAGGGAAGGGATAAGGCCTGGCCCACCCCCCCAATCCCACCAGCCTGGGGGGAGATGAGGAATGGAGTCCTCAAAGGTGGCTGAAGCTGAGCTCCTGAAGGAGCTCTGGGCCAGCTCAGCACTGGGTTAGCAGGTGCCTGTGAAGGTAGAACTGCTGCTGAAGCAGAGGAGCTGAAAAATCTCAAACCTTGCTCATACATCAAACCTCAGATGAAAAGCCAGGCTGAGAGTGGAGTCCATTCCAGTCAATATTCCCTGCCTTTAATGCTATTTGGGGTCCAGTGTCAGGCTCAGGGGTGTCCTTTGTGCCCCAGGAGTGCCCGTGACTCCCCTGTGTGTGTGTCTGGTTTCCCTCCCTCACTCTCCCTCCTCACCCTGGGCTTTTCCCACCTCACCCTGGGCCAGTGCTCTGCAGAGAGCCTGGATTTGGGGGGAGCCAGGTCCTTTTGGGTACCCAGCCCTGGGGCAGGAGGAGAGACCCTCAGGAGAGCAGGAGCTGGGCCCAGAACCCGGGACTCTGGCCCATGGCTGGGAGCTGCTCCCGGTGTGCCCTGGCTGCAGAGCTGTGCCAGGGCAGCAGCAGCTTCTCCCTGGTGCCAGCTTGGGAGCAGGGGAGGCACCAGGGGCTCTTCTCCATCTCCTTCAGGCTTCTCCCTGAGGATCCTGGAGGCTCACACTAGCCTGGCCATACTGGGAACTGCTGGAGAGGGAGCAGAGAGAGGAGGGGGAGCGGGAACGGGAGCTGGAGCAGGAGGAAGAGCAGGAGTAGGAGCAGGAACTGAGGGAGGAACAGGAGCAGAAACAGGAGTAGGAGCTGGAGCAGGGACAGGAGCTGGAGCAGGAGCAGAAACGGGCAGCAGGAAGGAGAAAAGGAGAAGGAGCAGAAACACGAGTAGGAGTCAGAGTGGGGACAGGAGCAGGGACAGGAGCCAGGGCCAGGAGCAGGGCCAGGAGCAGGGCCAGGAGCAGGGCCAGGAGCATGGACAGGAGCAGGAAGAGCAGCAGGGCCAGGAGCAGAAACAGCAGCAGGAGCAGCCGCAGCAGCAGGAGCAGCAGGATCAAGCCCCGGGCCGGCTCCTGCCCAGCGCCCCGCGGATGATGAACTCTCCAGGGCTCAGCCCCGGTGCCGGTGCCGCTCCTCCCGGCCCTGCCGGCCTCCAGCCCCTGCGGAGCTGCCCCACGCTCGGCTCGGCTCCCCCCTTACCTGCCGGGGGTCCCCGCTTCGCGCCCCCAGCGCGGCGCTCGGTCCGTGCCTGCGAAAACCGCCCGGCCGGCTTGGATCGGCGCGGCTGATCGATAGCGCAGCTCCCACCAACCCGGCGGAGCGGGGGCACCGCGGGCACGGGCACGGGCCGGGGAGGGGCCGGGGGGGCCCCGGGAGCGGCTCCGGCCGCGGCAAAGGGGGGGCCGGGCCCCGCTAATGCTGCGCGGAGCCGGCGCGGAGCCCCCCCGGGCAGCACTCAGCATCCCGCCTCATTAAACTTTCATCGGCAGCGCTCGGCCAAGGTCTATTTATGAAAATGTGCCTTTCGCTGCGTGCGGAAAACAGGCACGGAGCGCAGGAACAAAGGGATGGGCTTTGGGAAGTGCCCGGGAATAGCGGGAGGTGCGCGGGACGGGCTGCGGGAGTGGCTCCGGTGGCCAGAGCCGAGCTGGCCCCGCTCGCCCAGGTGGGGCAGCTCCGCCGACAGCTCCTTCGGGCGCCGCATCATTTCCCCTCTCTTCTTCTTTTCTTTTCTTTTTTTTTTTCTCTTCTTTTTTTTTAAATTTTTTGTTTGTTTTTCTTACTTCTTTGAGGAGTTTCAGGGTTTTGTTTGTTTGGTTTTCGTTTGGTTTGTTTCACGTTTTCTGTCTGCTTGTTTGGTTTCGGTTCTGTTTTGTATGACTTCATGCCATTAGGTCACTTTCATTCATTTTGCTTCCTTTTATTTTATTTCTCTTCACCGTATTTTAATTCACTTTATCGTATTTTATTTCACTTTACCGTATTTTATTCCCCCCCCCTTTTTTTTTTTTTTCATTTCATTTTATTCTACTTTATTTTCCTTCTTCTACTTCGGTTTTCCCCCGTACAAACCGCCGGGTCGCGGCTCTCGGGCTTCACCGCCACGGCGCGCGTTTGATTTTTTTTAATTTTTTTTTCCCCCCCGAATAACTTAGAAAACAAAACAAAACAACAACAAAACAAATCACCCACAAACAAACAAACAAACAAAAAAAAACAAACCTAAAACAACACCAAAACAAAAACACCCCAAACGAACAAAACGGACAAAAATCGCCTTTTTTTAGCCCGCGTTTAGCGTGTTTTTCTCGGCGTGTGGCCGGGACGGAGCGGACCCCCAGGTTCTGACCCCCCAGGAGAGAGGAGACCCCCCCGGCTTTAACCCCCACCGAGCCATGGAAGCAATTTTGGGGAGATTTGGGGCTGCGGGCGAGTGGGATCGGGAGAGGAGCAACGACCCTGCCGGAGCCGCGACCCCGCAGCCGAGGGGGATCGGGGGCACCGGGGGTCCAGCCCGGCCCGGGACCCCCGGGAGAGGCTCCCCCGGAGCCGCAGAAACTGCAGGAGGCAGGAGGGTGAGGTAAAACGTGCATGATTTATTTGAAATGCTGCAGCGTTACACAGACACCAAAATTTCATTCAGCACACACAGCGGAACGAAATCTCCTTTAATTCGAAAAAATTAAGAGGGAAAAAAAAAAAAAAAAAAAAAAAAAGGCAAATAAAATAAAAGAAAAGGAGGCGAATTTCTCTATTAAATATACAAAGGAAAGGGGGGAAAATAAGAGTTTTCTTGCCTTCGAAAGTGCAGAGTTGCCTATGGGCAGAGGCAGCCGCGCCGAGGCCGGGCTCCGTCCCCGCTGCCTCGGGCCGCTCCCGCCGCTCCGCTGAGCCCCAAGGACGTGATTGTCGAAGCGCAGGATTTTATACAGTGAAAACCATACGGAAATCGAACGGTTTGAGTGAAACCAACGCGAAATAAATCTCCATTTCCCCGAACAAACCGCGACTCCAGGGACGGGCCAATTTTTTTTTTTTCTGTCTTTTTTTAATTTCTTTTCTCTTTTTTTTTTTATCCTTTTTTTAGTTTTGTTTTTTTGTTTGGTTTTTTTTTTTTTTTTTTTTCAATTTAGCCGATGAGGTAGAAACAGAAATGGTACTGCAAAAAACGCAATGGGTTTGCGGGGGGGCAGGGGGGAGAACAAAACCATGCAGGTGCGTGTGTGTGCGTGGGTGTGCGGGGACCCTGGCGGCGGGAGCACCCCGGGTTTACAGCTGGCTTCCAGCTCGTTTCCTTTCTCATTTATTTTCCTTTTTTTTTTTTTTTTTAATTTTTTTTTAATTTAATTTTTTTTTAATTTTTTTTTTTTTTTTTTCTTAAAGAAGAGGAGCGGACGCAGAGGAGCGAGCGGCGCCGCGGCCCCCAAGCCGGGAGGGGCCGTCACAAAAAACCCACCGGGCTCTCGCTGCTGCTGCCCCGACTCCGGGCACCCCCAAACTTCCCCCTTGGCCTTTTCGTTTCGTCTTTTTTTCCTTTCTCTCCATTTTTTTTTTTTTTTTTTTTTTTTTTTTTTCTCCAGTTTTATCTACAAAAGCAGTCTGTAACCAGTCAGAACAGCGGGGCCACTTCGCCCAGGGGTGAGGAGCAGGCACCAAACTGTTCGCTTTGCTTTGGGCGCGTTTCCCTTTATTTTAAGGTTTATTTTTCCTTTTTTGTTTGTTTGGGTTTTTTTTTCCTCTTTTGCTTGTTTTTTTTTTTTCCCAATTTTTTAACCCCCCCCCCCCAGAAAAAAAAAAAAAAAAACACAAAACAAAACCAGCCGACAACCCGTTTGGGAAGAGCTGGGAGGGGGGTCAGCACCGCAGCCCCTTCCTCAGTAGGTGGCAGAAAATTTCATCCTTTTCTGCTTCTGTCTCTGATTGCAAAACCAGACGCGCACCACGTTCTTCTTCAAGTCTAACTTCTCGGCGATGGCGGCGATTTTCTCGGACGAGGGCCGGGGCTGGACGGCGAAATAGGCCTCGAGCGAGCGCTTCTCGGGGGCGGCGATGGACGTGCGCTTGCGTTTCTTGTCGCCCGCCGTGTAGATCTCGGGTTTGGTCATTTTCTCCCTCTGCGCCCTCTCCGCCTCCTCCAGCCACGCTTCCAGGATGGGCTTGAGGGCCACCATGTTGTTGTGGGACAAGGTGAGCGACTCGAACCTGCAGATGGTGCTCTGGCTGAGGCAGCCCACGCCCGGGATCTTCAGGTTGGCCAGCGCCGAGCCCACGTCGGCCTGGGTGACCCCCAGCTTGATCCTCCGCTGCTTGAAGCGCTCGGCGAAGGACTCGAGCTCCCGCGGGTCCGTCTCGGTCTCGGGGCCCGAGATGACGGCGTGGGAGGCCAGGCCGTGGGCGTGGGACATGTTCATAGGCTGGGCGTGGTGGCCCATGTGGTTGATGGCCGGCATGTGCGAGTGCGGGTGCGAAGGCGTGGAGCCCACGTCGGGGCCCGGCACCCCTCCGAGGGGCAGCGCCGAGTTGAGGTGGTCCAGCAGCTCGCCCTCCAGGCCCTGCGAGGGCTGGTGGTGGTGGTGGTGCGGGTGGTGCGTGGTCAGCACGGACGGGTGGTGCAGGTGGACGGAGGACGAGGTAGGAGTGCAGGACACGCTGCTCATGGTGTGGTAGGTGGCATCCGGCTTGAACGGGTGGGTTTTCTGCGACACGATGTCCACGGCGGCCAGAGCCTCGGCCCCCCGCAGCAGGGTCTCGTCAAAGCCCGCAAAGATGTTCCCCTGGATCTGCGCGGAGCGGGATGGGAGAGGAAAGCGGGAGCGAAGAGAAACCGGGAGAGGATTAAAGGGAAGCGGCGTGACGGAGATCCCGCTCTGCCCCACCAGGTAACGCGAACCCAGCGCGCCACATAAAACCAGCGGCGTGCCAGACCCCCAGCGCTCTCCCTCCAAGCCGGGCATCCCACTTTGGCGACCGCTCTGGCGATCTTCCCAAAAGAGAGGCAGCGGCAGAGGGGCCGGAGCCGTCGGGGCTCCCGCAGCCCCGCGCTGCCCCGGCGCTCGCACGGAGCGGGGCCGGACGGACGGAGCTCCCCGAGCGGCACCGACCCTCGGGCCGCCCCAGCACCCCCTGCCCCGGGAACAGCCCTCCGGCTGCTCCAGCACCCCCTGCCCCGGGAACAGCCCCCTGCCCCGGGAACATCCCCCCCGCCCGCAGGACCCGGAGGAGGCAGGAAGGGAAGGACAGACCGCCCCAAACCCAAACCAAACCCAAAGGGAAGCCAGAGTGAGCCGGCGAGGCTCGGCGGGCGCGGGACCTGGAGGGGCTTACCTGGGGGGCGGGCAGGCAGGCTCTGCGGATGGCTTCGGAGCTGGTGTGCAGGTGCGGGTACTTGGGCTCGTGCAGGATGGGGTGCATGCTGAACGCCTGCTTGCTGTTCATGGACATCATGGTGGGAGCGCGGCGGGGCCGGCCGGGGCAGGGCCGGGCCGGGCAGGGCAGGGCAGGGCGCTCCGGGCACCCGGCTCGGGGGCGCGGTATTGTCTGGCTCCGCCGCCCGGCATCAATGGCATTATAGCCCGGCCCCCCCGCCCCCCGCCCACCGGGAGGGACCGCGGAGATCCCTCCCACCGCCCGCCCCCCGGGCAGTGAGCTCACCCCCCCTCAAACCGGGGCTCAGCCCCCCGCCGCCCCGGGGAACCCCCTCCCCAAACCGGCCACCCCCTGCTCCGCTTGTAACCCCCCCCCACCCCAAAACCGGAGCTCCCCAGCTGTCGGTGAACCCCCCCAAAGTGGAGCTCAGCCCCCATCTCCGCCCGTCCCGGCAGCTGCGCCCCTCTCCCCTCCACCCCTCGGGGCGGCATCGCCGCCCGTCCAGCCCCGGCCGCCCCCTGCCCGTCCTGCCCGCGGCTCCCGTGGGGGATTTGGGGAGCAGAACATCCCACAACCCGCGGCTGAGAGGAACCGTTCCCCTTCTCCCCTTGCGGGGAAGAACCTCGGGTCAAAAATTGTAAAAAAACAAAGAAATCAAGAACAATTTCACCAACTTTTTTTTTTTTTTTTTCCCTTGCTTCAATGAATCTCCCTGGCTCGTTCCCCGAATGCTCCCGTGCAGAGTCCCACGGGCTCCACGTCTGCCTGTGCAGCCTTTCCAGCCTCCCTCTCCAGCTCGTCGCTGCCGCTGCACTCTCCCGTCCGTCTGAATTTCCCCACAGCCCGTGGCGTTCCCTTCCCTCTCTCCCTCCCTGGCACCAAGGCCAGCTCCTGCCACCCCTGAAGTGCAGTTTGCTTGCTGGATCAGGGGCGGGGGGGGGTTGCAGCCCCTCCAGATGCTCCCCAAAGATGCCTGAGGGGTGTGACAGCCCCGGCAGCCCAGAGCAGGGGGGCTGCCGAGGAGGAGCCCCAGTGCTGGAGGCCAGGAGGGTCCTGTGCTCACAGCAAACCCCTTCTCAAGGGAAGCAGCCCCAAAATCCAGCCCCAGTGGCTTTGGTAGGCTGCGCCAGAGTCAGGGCTGGGATCTGCTTCCTGCTCCCTTTCCCACTCTTCTCCACAGAGCCTGAGCACGGCACTCCTGGAGTCCCCTCTCCGGGGGATCCCGCCAGGTGTCCTGGCACAGGCATGGTCAGCAGGTGTCACAGGGAAAGGAAACTCCTGACCCGGCCCCACGACCTGACCCCCACCTTACCTGAGAGGCTGAAGCATCCCCCAAAAGATCATAGAATGGGTTGGGCTCGGAGGCACCTGAAAGCTCATCCAGCTCCAGCCCCGTGCCGTGGGCAGGGACACGAGGGAACCCCCAGAGGTGCTTCAGAGGTGCTGGACCTGCCCAGGAAAGATCAGACCCAGTGACAGGAGACTGAAAGTCACAATCACCGTGTCTGGTGATGCCCAGACTCGGGAATGGCTGCCAAACCCACCCAGGAATTCCCCAAAGCCAGCCCCGTGCAGCCCTTGGCTCGAGCAGAGGGGTGGGCAAGAGTCCCCGGGACTCAATCCTGACTCCAGAGGAATCCTCCGGGGGGAAAAGCAGCACTAAGGTCCTGTCCTCAAAAGGAAAATCCTGTCCCTTCCTGAGCACTGAAGAGTCCCACGTATGCCAGGGACCCCCGGGCCCTGCCAGGACGCTCCGAGCCTCCGGAGGCGAGCGCGGGCAGGAGCTCGGGAGCCTCTCCCCTCCCGCTGCTGCCGGCAGAGCTCTGAGTCACGGTCTCGGCTCTTCTCCTGGAGAGCTGCAGCATCAGGTGATGGCCAGAGGAGAGTGGATGCTGGAAAGCTCCGCTGCAACTCAGGCAGAACTCCTTGGAAGGGGAACTGTCCCTTCCAGGAGCTCTGCGGTGCCATCTCTCCCCTGAGCTTTGGGCTCAGGGTGTTCCACAATTCCTTTTGCCGGGCTCTTCTTGGTGGCCCCTCTACCCTGCTATTCATCATTTTCTGCATTTCAGCAGCTCAGAGAAGGTTGGATAGAGCAGTTCAGCTCCTGGCCCTGCATTTCACTCTCCCCAAGGAAGCAAACCTGTGCCAAGCTGCATTTTGCTTCTGTTCAGGAAGGAAAATTGGATCAGCTGAAGTAAAGAGCATTCCCTCCTTCCCACCCCTCTGTGTGCCAGCAGACTTCTCCAATCCACCAAGTCTTTGTGCTTCTCCTGTCGCAGCCCTGAGCATTCTGCCCTGAACTTTGTCCTGCCCATGAACTTTTTGAGCGAGGGACACTCGGGGAGGATCCCCGAACACACCTGGCACCGACACTAAAGCACAGGGACACCACGGGGACACCAAAAACACCCTCCCAGCCCCACTCCGTGATGAGCTCATCCTCCCACCACCTCCCACACGGATCTGTGGGCTGGTCCAGAGGGGAAGAGAGCAGTGCCCTCTCTATCAAACCTCTGGATTGAGTCAGGAGTTATCAAGCTCCCCCTGGACAGGGAAAACCAAGGGAAACCCTCTTGTCTTTGTGCAGAGATGTGGAAGCACCGAACAAGGAGAGGTTTCTATAGCAGTGATAATCACAAACATCTCAAACTTCCACAGTTGTTGCTTTAGCCCTGGGCATCTCTGAGTCTTGGCACTTCCAAGGGGCAGGATGAACTTCCAGGGAATGCCAGTGCTGTGCTCTGGCTGGAGTAAGATGGAGCAGCTCTGAAATGCTCCTTGTAGCCTTTTCGTGTCTGTTCCAGCTTTGTTCCCTACCTGATCCAAAACCTGGGGCAGTCCAGACCCACCTCTCCCACCCATCCATACCTGCGACCCCCGTGAAGCAGGAAATGCTTCACTGGAATCAGAATTAAAAAGAGGAAAGTCAGGAGCCTTCCTATGAACACAAAACCAAATAAAAGCACCGAACAAAGACCCTCATGGTCTGAGTCTTTGGAAAACGAATTCCTTCCAGGGTGATTCCAGCTTCCAGGCAGAGAGCTGGCACCCCAAGCTGGTCAGTGGCTTTGGGGACCCTTCCTGAAACAAATCCCCATGCAGAAACGAGGAGCCAGGAATCTCCTCACAGTGTGTGCCGTGGCTCTGCCGAATGGCAAATGATCCACCAGGGCGAGAATACCGTGGCAATCCCGAGCCCTGCAGCCAGTGCCCGGGGGCTCTGGCTTCCCACTCCCCCTGGACAAACAATCCTGGGCACGCTCTCCAGCAAAGCCTGAGCTCGAGAAGCTCCGGCTCTCCGCTGCTTTTTGAGGATGACCCACAATTTCCCTGTCTGGCTCCCTGCCTATAACCACTAAACCCTGCACGCTCCTGGTGCTTCCAGCAGGGAGGGCCGGCCTGCCTGCCATGTGCTCCGGTGCCTCAGGCAGTTGCCTGCAGACTCCAGCTGTTTTTATTACCTAAGTGGGTTTGATTGCTCCTTCATTTGTGCCTGAACGAGAGCCCTTGGCACCCTCGTGGGCTTTAATGGGGTCTGTGTGTTCTCGCTCCCAATTAAACCCAGGGGCAGCGATTAGCACTCCCAGCCAACTCCGGCTTGGAGCAGAGGGGCCGCGGCTTTCCAGGGCTCCGCGAGAGGATCCTGAAAAGGGGCCGCGACTTTGTGCATCCCGAGCAGACAGCTGGGCTGGCTGGAAATGGCTCTGGCCCCAGGTGACCGCTGCCACTCTCTTCTCGTCAGGAGAGGTCGGGCTCAGCCGTCCTAGCCTCGCTCAGACACGTTTTCCAGCAGAGGGGGACGATGCTGGGTGGGTGGCTGTCCCCCCAGAGTGGGGGTAGACACGGTAAGGACAGCTCCCCACCTGCCCTGGCTGTCGGGATACTCCTGGAAAACACCACGAGGGGTGGCACAGAGATGGGGACATCGGGGCACGGTCCTTCCCTCCCCTCCCTTGTTTCCTTGTGCCAGGTGGAAGCAGCCAAAACCGGTGAATTTCTGCTGCAGCTGGAATCTTCAGCCCCACGTTCTGACTCCAGAACTTTCTTGAGCAAGGGACACTCGGGAGGATCCCCGAACACACCTGGCACCGACACTAAAGCACGGGGACATCAAAAACACCCTCCCAGCCCCATTCCGTGGATGAGCTCATCCTCCCACCACCTTCCACACCGATCTGCGGGCTGGTCCAGAGGGGAAGAGAGCAGGAGCCATCCCAGCCCCGCTCTGCCGGGATCATCCCGGCTGCCCCGGGGCTGTGGCTCCGATGAGCACATCGCACCCAGCACGACCCACAGCCATCTGTGGGAACCCCGGGGAGGAGCCAGCCGTCGAAATTAAGATGTTGGGGGATTAAATGCTTCGATCTCATCGGAATTGGAGTTTTCTGATAGAAATTGGTTCTGTCAGGAAATGTGTAAGTGGTGCTACCTGCCAGAGGTCGGAGCGCTGGGACTGGGGATGGTTTGGGTTGGCTGATGGAGAGCAGGAATGGAATGGAAAATCCAGGCCCAGGAGCTTTTTAACTCAATTAAAGTCTGGTTCACTCCTGTGGCATTGGGAAGAACATTCCTCCCAGTTAAACCTGGGGACAAGAGCAGCTCCCTGACAGGCTGAAGTGACACCTCGGGGAGCAGGTGGTGGCGTTATGGAAAACTCAGCAGAGGCCAAACTGTGCTGGAATCAGGAACAGGACCACGGAATCACTGAGGTGGGAAAAATCCTCTCAGATCCTTGAAGCCAACCACTTCCTGGCAAAGCCCCCACTGACCCACATCCACACCTGAGCCCCTCCAGCCGTGGTGCCAAGGCATGGCTTGAAACCCCACGCTTTCAGAATGCCTGTTCCTGGAGGAAATGCAGGACTAGCCCCTGAGGCAGGTGAGATCCCTCCCAGCCAGCAGAGCAAGGGGTTTAATGCAGGTACTCACACTTGAGGTGTAAGAGAAAGAGGATCCGGGCTGGCCAGCAGATCCAGCTTGTAAAAATCCTTATTAAAACCCCGCTGAGCCTAATCAGGGAAGATGGCTTTTAATTAAAAAGTGCAACCCTTCAGCCAACTTTTATAGGAGATTGCTGCGACCCCAGGAGATGCCAACCAGCAATAGACTCAACTCCTTCCGGAGGGAGGGATCCTTCCCAGCCTTTGTTAGCTGGAGCATCTCTGCTGCTTTTAAATGGGCAACTTCACGGGTTTCCTGAGTGTGGTTTCTTCCATTAGGAAATGGGAATCTTCTAACAGCTCACCCAGGCAGCAAAATTCCTGCACTCCATCTCCTGCATTAGGAACCTGGAGTCCGCCGAGTGGGAGAGAGCGAGAGAGAAAAGAAAATCCAGATGGGGCAAAGTGTAGCTCGACTTTTTAATACTAAATTATTTACAGTAAGTAAAATCGTGTGTGTCAATTGTGAAAAGAGTCCAATTTGTTTGATTTACATTGCAGGGGGGTGCCCTGGGGTAGGGGGTGTTTAACTATCTCCTCTAATGTAATTGCCTATGGCAGCCCAGTAAATATTTGATGGGCTGCCTGAGCGAGGGAAGGAGCTGGGGCTGATGCTCCCGCAGCCCTCGCAGGGTATCAAATGCAGCTGCAGCCAGGCACTACCTGAGCCCTTCCCATTGTGTAACCGGGCTGGCTTTAGCCCACTTTCAGGCTGGCAGTGTGCACTTTCTGCTGGGAAGCGGGTTTGTCCCCCTGCCATGGGTTTGGTTTATATAAGAAGCCCGAATTTCTCTGTCCAGGAGTTGTTTTTGACTCAGCTCTTCAGCAGGAAAAGCAGGTTCTGCTCTTGTCAAGGGTGTTGCCAGGGTTTGGAGGGGCTGGATGCTGGCCCCAGCTCGCAGGGATTGTCCCTCAGGCACAGGAGGGTCGGGCATGGGATGAGGGTGGTGAGGGGGATGTGGAGGGACAGGACTGGGGAGGACACAGAGGGATTTTTTCCAGCAGCAGAAAAAATTCAAAGGCCCAGCTCATGCAGCCTCACAGTTTTGTCCATTTTTAGTGTCTCAAGCAGCACCAGGGCAGACTCAGGTTGGGCACCAGGAGGAATTTCTCCATGGAAAGGGCAGTCAGGTGTGGGAAGGGGATGCCCAGGGAGGTCTGGAGTCCCCATCCCTGGAGTGTCCAAAGAAGGACTGGAGGTGGCACTCAGTGCTCTGGGCTGGGGACATGGTGGGATTGGACACAGCTTGGACTGGATGATCCTGGAGGGCTTTTCCAACCTTTTCCAATCCTGGGATTCTGTGTCATGATGGGCACACTCCGTGTCCCAGGAATGGCCCCTGTGGCCTGGGCACACAGAGCCCCTGCTCCACAGGAATTCCTGGAGAGTAGGAAATGTCACATCACCCACCTGGGACAGTAAATATTTAACAAGGGGAACACCCCCTGCCTTCCTGCCTGCCCTCCTCACCCACACTCAGCTCCTGCAGCTCTGCCAGCCCTGCAGGAAGCACAGGGACCTCCGGGAAGAGGGAATTCACTGCAGGGCTGTGCCTGCAGGTCCTTTGCCCTCTGAAGGGGTCTGGAGTTCCAGATTTGGGGGTGGGAAGTCAATGCTCCATGAGCCCCCTGCCAAAACAAAACACCCATGGATTCCACGGCTTGGAAGGGATACATGGAGGCCTCCAGCCCAATTCCCTGTTTGGAGCAGGGCCAGTCAGAGCAGGTTTGTACGGTGGAGTTTGGACCTCTCCAAGACACCAAAGCCTCCCTGGGCTCCCAGAGAGCCAGCGAGGAGAGGCTCTCCAAGATCTTCATCTGCAAAGGGAACCTAAAGCCAGGAGGGGATGCTACACCCACCTGGTTTGGTGTGGAAACCCCTCAGGGATGTGGATGGAAGGAGCTGGGCTCGGATGGCACCGGCAGCCAGGCAGGGACGGACAAGTGGGGTCCACACCAAGGTCTCCATGAACCCCTGGGGTTCCTCCAGGGGTTTCCTGGGGAGGGAGGAGCAGGATGGAATGGAGGAGGGGTGGAGGTGAGGAGCAGGACGGGATGCAGGGGAGAGGTTACACGGAAATGTTGCCCCTGCCCCGGGGTCCCAGCCTGCTCCTGCCAGGACTCTCCCCGTGCTTGCCCAAGCCTCGCTTGCTCCAGCTCTTACAGAAACCAGCTCTATTAATATCCCAGCTCTTCCTCTCGGCCCCTTACTCTCCTGACGGCCCAAATTTCCAGTTAGCTCCTCTCCAAATTTAAATGATCGCTTCCCCCCCCCCCCCCCCGTCTTCTCCCCCCTCCCCTTTCCCAGAGATGCCGTCACTGATGACCCACATTCGTTCTGCTGCCTCTGAAGTGCCTGGCGCCGGGGCCATTAGATCCCTCTGCTGGGCTGGGACTGGCTGACAGCCAGTCCCGACCTCACCAGCAACCAGGGCCATTCAGCGGCAGAGGCGAGCCCGGCGCTGCCGGCAGCGCTGGGGAGCGGCGGAGCAGCGGGATGGGGCAGCGGGAGCCTCCTCCCGCCCGCCGAGGGATTGCAGGGAGGCAGGGAGGCAACCTCGGGAAGGAAGGGTGTTCCCCGTCCTACCTGCTCTGAGGGTCGGCCAGGAGCTGGCAGGTGGGATCCCATGGAAAGCTGTGGGATTGGGACAGCATGGACTGGTGTGGGATTGGGATATTCCAATATATATTGGGATATCATGGACTGGTGTGGGACTGGGGCAACATGGACTGGTGTGGGATTGGGATATTCCAATATATATTGGGATATCATGGACTGATGTGGGATTGGGGCAATATGGACTGGTGTTGGATTGGGATATCATGGACTGCTGTGGGACAGGGACAGCATGGACTGGTGTGGGTTTGGGACATCATGAACTGGTGGGGGATTGGGGCACCATGGACTGGTGTGGGATTGGGATATCATGAACTGGTGTGGGATTGGGACACTGTGGACTGCTGTGGGATTGATATCAAAAACTGACGTGGGACTGGGACACCATGGACTGCTGAAGGATTGGGATATCATGGACTGTTGGTGGAATTAGGACACCATGGACTGCTGCTGGGATCGAGATGTCATGGGCTGCTGTGGGATTGGAACATCATGGGCTGCTGTGGGATTGCTCTTCCTCTGGCCCATCCTGCAGCCCCAGTGAGACCCAAAGCAGGCTCTGGGTGGGACAAGTGCCACGTGTGTCACTCTGTGTGTGCCCCCCTCCAAGCCTGCAGAGCCCTCAAGGGCTGCTTCGAGCAGTTCCTCTTCTTCCTGGAGGCCTCCGAGCTCCATATCAAAATCCAGCAAGTTTCTGCCCAGGGGAAAAACCCTTTCAGTTCTGGTTTTGATTCAGTGAAGAACCTCAGTCCACTTCTGAGTCAGTGCAGAGGCCAGAATTCCATCAGTCTATGGAAGAGAAATCCAGGAGCAGCTGGAAAGAGACCTTGCAGAGAGGGGTGGGGAGCAGGACGGTGTGCCCTGTGCTGCCCTTGCCTCTGGCCAAGGCAGCCTGGCCCTAAAGCCTCCCTGGGAGTCACCTCTGGCTCTTCTCCTCCTTCTCCTTGAGTCCCAGGCTCGGGAAGAGCCCCCAGGAGCTGAAGCTGTTGGTCCCACCTGATGGGCTCAAGGCTGCATTGGTGTGAAATGAGAGAGGAAGGGTAGAGGTCCCTCGCCTCCCTCCAGCCTTGCTCGTGGCCATCGTCTCTGCCTGGTGGCCCTGCCCTGCATCCTTTCAGCTCTCCAGCCCAATTCCAATCCCAGCTTTGCAAGGGACACCCCCAGGCAGCTCCCAGCACCCCAAACACCTCCTGACACCAGCCCAGCCCAGCCCAGCTCAGCCCAGCCCAGCCCAGCTGTGGCATCAGCCGCTCCCAAATGCATCGTGTTGGACTGAGAGATGAAATTTGGGCTGGATTACCCAAAATCTCACTGCCACAGCACCTCCAGGGCACCTGGTCCCACCATCCCCAGCCCCTTCCAAAGGGATCCAGCAGCTCCAGGGCACAATCAGTTAAAGGATCTCCTCATCCAAAGGAGGTTCCTCACCTTGGCTCATTTGGCAAAGGGAGTCCCCTGGAAATGAGTGCAGGGAGGGTTTGCAGCAAGGGGAAGAAGGTCAAAGGAAAAAATAAGAAAGAAATGCTAAGAAAATAAAAAGAAAGAAAGAACAGGAAGAAAATGAGGAGAGAAAAAGAGGAAAAATAAGGAAGGAAAGAGAGAGTCTTGGTTTTCTGAGTTAGAAGCAAAATTATCTTGATTTCCATTTGAATAATTCATGTTTGCCACGGGCCATGTATTCCTGAGCTTGGGTGTCAAGTGTTTATTGAATATATCTCTTGACAGGGCACTTGTGTGATATTCAGCCATTGCCAGAGTGTGAAAAAAACACACACAACAAATGGAAAAAGAGGGGGGAAAAAAGGAAACGCCGGAATGACGGCTTCCTCCACCTCAGTTTGAGAATAATTGGCCCAAATGAAGCCCCTCTCCTTGCCACAAAGCCCCCCCTACCCCCTCCCTCCGTGGGGATCCAGCACGGGTGGCTGGGCTGTTGTCCCTGCCCCAGAGGGAGAAGCTCTGGGATGATCCCCGAGGATGAGCCCAGCAGGTGCTGGAGGAGCTGGAGCCTTTGTCACCTCCTCAGCTTTTGCCAGGCTGTGGAGATGTGATCCTGAGCATTTAGAGGGGTCTTGTCCCAAATGTTTGTGCCTTGGAGTGAGTCCCCGTTGTGGTGTGAGCCAGGTGGCCCAGGAGTGGCTCCTGGATGGTGTGGGCCACTCACTTGCAGCTCCAGCTCCACCAGCCAGCAGGAAAAGCTGGAAAAATGACACCTCCTGCTCCTGGGTGAGCCAGAGGAGAGCAGGGAGATGGAGCCATTCCCATATCCCTGGGACCGGGGGGAATGGGGAGCCCCTCCAACAAAACTAGTGCAGGGTAGAGAGAGGCACCAGAGGCAAATCTGGGGCCAGGACAGGGAGTGGGGAGAGCTTTGCCTCTGCCCTGCACACTCCAAATCCCATCTGGACACTCCAATTCCCATCCTGTGGGGGATTCAGGATAAAGCTCCCGCCTTCCTACCCCAGCTCTCACACAGACCTTTCTCTCCATGCAGCTCTTGGAGGCAGGGTTGGAAGAGACTTTGGCTGGCCTCATCCACCCCCAAACACCTTCCCAGGACAGGAGGATCTCCATCCATCTCAAAACACCTCCCCAGGGCTGGAGGATCTCTGCCCATGAGGATCTCTGTCCACTCCAAACACCTCCCCAGGACAGGAGGATCTCCATCCATGTCCACCCCAAACACCTCCCCAGGGCTGGAGGATCTCTGTCCAACCCCAAACACCTCCCCAGGACAGGAGGATCTCCATCCATGAGGATCTCCATCCACCCCAAACCCTCGTTGCCCGTCCAGCTCAGTCAGGAGGGGAGCAGGGGTGGTCAGTGCCCAGCAGACCCCCCTGAGCTGGGTCATGGGCACTCACAGAGCTGGGCACGGTGGTGTCTCACCCTGTGGAGGATCTGGCTTTGGAATCCACAGGTGTCAGGGACCATGGGGGACCTGATGTGCATCCCCAGCCCCACCTGCTGCCCCCTGCCCCGCTCAGGAAGGACCTGGAGATGCTGGAGTGCATCCAGAGGGGGCAACGGGGCTGGGAACACAAACCCCGAGAGGAGCAGCTGGGGAGTTCAGCTGGAGCAAAGGAGCCCCAGGGGTGCCTCCTGGGAACACAAACCCTGAGAGGAGCAGCTGGGGGAGCTGGGGGTTCAGCCTGGAGAAAAGGAGACTCAGGGGTGCCCTTATCACCCTCTACAACTTCCTGTAATGTGGCTATAGTCATGTGGGGTTGGGCTCTTTCTCCAAGCAGCACTGACAGAACAGAGGTCACAGTCTCAAACTGCACCAAGGGAAATATAGATTGGATATTAGGAAAAAGTTATTCACAGAAAGAGTGATAAAGCACTGGAATGTTCTGCTCGGGGAGGTGATGGAGTCCCCATCTCTGGATGTGTTTCAAACAGCCTGGCTGTGGCACTGCGTGCCCGGTCTGGGTGAGGGATTGGGGCATGGGGTGGACTCGATGATCCTGGAGGTCTCTTCCAACATGGGGATTCTGGGATTCAGCCCGCGGCAGTGACAGGGACACATCTCCCCCGTGTCCTGCACCCCACAGGGGCTCGGGGATCCCCAGGACAGAGTGGGGAACAGCTTCGGGGGGAACACAGGTGGTTCTGGGGGTCTGCAGCTCCTCGAGTTCACCTGCAAAGTGTCTTCTGAGGGGAAAGGGGACCCTGTCCCCGCTGGCTGCTGGCAGGGGCGCGTCACACCAAAACCCACACCCGGGACCCCAAATCCCACAGCAGAGCAGGAGGAGGGGCAGAGTAGCCGGGCTGGCAGGCGGGGGGGGGGGTCAACACCATCCCGGGGGAGCCGGGGGCGAGGAGAAGGGAGCACAAACCCGGATCCCCTTGCAGCAGAACCCTGGACCCCCCTGCAGAACCCCGGACACCCCTGCAGAACCCCAGACACCCCTGAAAAACCCCGGACACCCCTGCAGAGTCCCATACACGCCTGTAGAACCCCGGACACCCCTGCAGAACGCCAAACACCCTGCAGAACCCCGGATCTCCCTAAAGAACCCCGGATCCTCCTGCAGAACCCCAAACACCCTGCAGAATCCCGGATCCCCCTCCAGAACCCCGGATCCCCCTGTAGAGTCCCGGATCTTCCTGCAGAACACGGGACACCCCTGCAAAACCCCGGATCCCCCGCAGAGCCCCGGACACCTCTTCAGAACCCCGTATCCCCCTGGACCCCCCTGCAGAACCCCGGATCCCCCTGCAGAACCCCGGACACCCCCGCAGAGCCCCGGACACCCCCGCAGAGCCCCGGACACCCCTGCAGCGGCACCCAGGCAGCAGCCAGAGCCCGGAGCGGGGCTCCTCCCTGGCAGGAGTCATTTGGCGACCGCCGGGGCCGGGGGAGCAGGCAGACAGGGAGAGGGGCGCGGCCCCCGCCCGCCGCCCCCAGCACCCAGCTCGCAGCTGGTGCAGCAGCAGGGAGCCCTGCCTGGCCATATGCTCTGCGCGCTGCTTCAATTACCCCGGCAGGAGCCGCGGCTCGCTCGGCTCCTGGGAGCGGCCCCGGGGGCCCGCGGGGGGAGCGGGGCCGCGCTGGGGCTGCCAAAAACCCGAGCGGGGTGGGAGGGTTTAAATCAGAGCAACTTCGCTCCGTGAGGGACACCCCTGGTGCTTCCACGCCTGGCTTTGTGTCCGGGGGCATCACTCTCGTGTCCAGGGGTGTCCCAAGTGTCCAGGAGTGTCCCTTGTATCCAGGGATTTCCCTCATGTCCAGGGGCATCCCTCATGTCCAGGAATATCCCTTGTGTCCAGGGGCATCCCTCATGTCCAGGAACATCCCTCATGACTAGGAATATCCCTCATGTCCAGGAATATCCCTTGTGTCCAGGAGCACCCCAAGTGTCCAGGAACATCCCTCTTGTCCAGGGACATCCCTTGTGTCCAGGAGTGTCCCTCGTGTCCAGGAACATCCCTCATGACCAGTGACATCCCTCTTGTCCAGGGATATCCCACATGTCCAGGAACATCCCAAGTGTCCAGGGACATTCCTCATGTCCAGGAATGCCCCAAGTGTCCAGGGACATCCCTCATATCCAGGGACATCCCTCATGACCAGGAGCATCCCAAGTCTCCAGGAACATCCCAAGTGTCCAGGGACATTCCTCATGTCCAGGGATATCCCAAGTGTCCAAGAACATCCCTCATGTCCAGGGGCATCCCTCTTGTCCAGGAGTGTCCCTCATATCCAGGAATATCTCTTGTGTCCAGGAGTGTCCCTCATATCCAGGAACGTCCCTCGTGTCCAGGAGTGTCCCTCATGCCCAGGGACATCCCAAGTTTAACAGCCCCACCAGGCCTGGAGCTCCTCTGCCCTTCCTGGGGTGGGTCCAGCTCCTGAATCTCCAAACCGGAACCCAGCCCCTGGCATTAAGGATCCATTCCCAGCCCTAAGGACAGTGAAAATACCACAAGTCCTCTCTCCAGAGAGCTGATTCTTCCCTAACTGGGCCCCCAAAGAAATGGTGTAAATTGGAAATAAAAAAATTTCACTACAGTTTTTATTTTCACAAAAATGATTGCACAGGAGTGTTCATGGAAAACACTTCATCTCCTTGGAAAATTGCTTTCTCTACTAGGAAACCAAGAAACTAAAACCTAAACCCACATTTTCTTTTCATTTTCTTACCTCCTTTTAGCTTTTTTTTTTCTGAAATAATCTGTGTTTGTGTTTCTAATGACTCAAGGAGAGTCAGTTTGTGATTATCTGATGGAAGAAAAATATTTGTTTTTCCTGATTGTTTTTCTAATACTGGATTATTCCTGGTATCTCTAAGAACAGGCTGTTTCTGAGGAGGTTTCCTTTGTGTTGTTCCCTAAACTTCACAACCAGAGGAAAAATCTTTGCATGAGCAATACTCGTTACTCTGGCACTCATTAGACAGATCACCCTGGTCCTTTTCTGCCAAAATATCCCAGAATTTTTGTTCCTTTGAACTGGAATCAGACTCCCTTCCCCTTAGGGAAACTGGTAGGGTTTGTGTTGCTGATGTTGGAATTTTTTAAATTTTCTGTAAGTCTCTAAACAGAATTTTAAAAAAGGAAAACCAAAAGTGCATGAAAAAAAAAAAAACAACAAAACAAAAACCTGCATGAAATCATCAAGGATTGACATGAAGTTCATCAGGTAATTCTGGAACTCACCACCTTGGTTTCAACTTTTTGAAAGTTGAAACACTTGCCTGGATCCAGTTGGGCATTTCCAGGGATCCAGGGGCAGCCACAGCTTCTCTGAGCACCTGTGCCAGGGCCTGGAATTGGGAATTCCTTCCCAATATCCAGCCTAAATCCAGTTTAAAACCCTTCACCCTTGTCCTACCCGAAGATTTGTCCCCACAAAGGCGGGAGGGGCTGGGTGGGAGCAGAGGCTCTCTCTGACCTGAGACTGAAGAGCAGCAACAACTTCAATCCTCACCCTCGCTGAGCGGGGAAGGGAAATCAGCAAAAAGCAAATCGAGGATTAATTCCAAGCGCCAAAGCCACCTGATGAAATTGTTTCACTGCTGGGGGACCCACGGGCAGAAAAGCTCTCCCGCATAAATGGGTTCTCACGCCCCAGTCTCGGATACACCCACGAATGTCTGGGAGTTGTGGTGTGTGGATACACCCGGCTGTCCCCGCTGTCCCAGACACTTCTGCCACCCCAGTGCCATTCCCAGATTCCCTGCTCCTCCTCACGCAGCAGAGGGAAGCCCGTCCTGCTGCTCTGCCGGCCGGAGGGGATGGGGACAGTGCAGAGGCGCAGGGACACGGGAGGGGAGCCCAGCCCCGAGCGCCGGGTTTTGTTCTGGGGACAAAGAATGGCACTCGGGCAGCGGCTCAGCCCGGCTATCCGGGCAGGAACAAACCCGGGACGGGGCCGGGCAGGCGGCCCGGAGCAGCCGGGAGCCCTCGCAGGGCGCTCTGAGGACAGGAGCATCCTTTGTCCCCGCTCCTCCGGGGCAGAGAGCGCAGGGCGCAGCCGAGCAGCCAAAGCAGGAGAAGTTTAGGGAACACAGGGCTCGGCCGAGCAGCCAAAGCAGGAGAAGTTTAGGGAACGCAGGGCTCAGCCGAGCTGCCGAAGCAGGGGAAGTTTAGGGAACGCAGGGCTCAGCCGAGCAGCCAAAGCAGGAGAAGTTTAGGGAACGCAGGGCTCAGCCGAAGCTGGCCCGGAGGAGCAGGGGAAGTTTAGGGAACATAGGGCTCAGGCGAGCAGCCGAAGCAGGGGAAGTTTAAGCCGTCAGCAGCTTCTGTCCATTCAGAGCACACAAAGCTCGGCTCTCCCGGGAATGGGATCAAAGCCACCCCGTACCTCGGGTTATTTCTAACCCCGTTGTCCCCGTCCTCGCCGGCCCTCCCAGTGCCCTCCTTGGCGATCTGGTCACTCGGTGCTGGTGGTCAGGGCTTTTCCTCCCCTCGGAGCAGTCAGGTGAGCAGCCCAAAGGTTGATTCCCACCCCTGGGTGGAGACAGGACAAGGCCCAGCCGAGGGCAGGTTGGTCTGGGGAAAAGCAGCCAAAGCTTGGAAGAAACCCCCTGAGCTGGGCTCAGCCCTCATGCCTGCCCTGGTCTCCTGGCTGTCCTGGTCAGCAGCCACGTGCTGGAGCCACGGGGCTCCTGCCAGGGCAGGGTCACTCCAGCCACAGGTGCACGGATCGCTCTGCTGCCCCTGGACTCAGGTGCAAGGCAGATCTCAAACTTCCCACCAAAACAGCAGGAACAACAAGGAGTCAAACCCCTCTGGATGCACCCACAGCCAGAGGAGAGGAGAGCACGTAACAAACCCTCCAGGAGGGATTCCCATGATTCTTCAGGGACAGGATGAGGGAATGTCGGGGTGGGATGGTTTATTTGATCTTCATGCGTAAACCTTTGCTGTCCTTGTTATCAGGCAGAATTCTTCCGGGCAGGAACTGGTGGGGGGAAAGGGTTAAGGACCCTCCAGGCCATGGGCTGACCCGCAGACCTTCCCATATTGTGCCCTCTCTTCTCCCCTGTCCCTGGGGACATCAGCCACCAGCAGATCACCCTGAGCTGTGCCCTGAGGGCACTCGGGCTGACAGGCAGAGGGAAGAGACCCTGATCCCTGAATTCCAAGATGCTGAGGGTCCATGCAGGAGGCTGAGCAGGTCTGGGGGGCTGGAAGGGAAAGGGATGCCCCGAGAGGGTGGGCAGGATTACCCAGCCCTGTCAGGGGAGCAGAGCTGCAGCCCTTGGAGCTCCCAGGGCAGCAGCAGCAGCTCCGGAGCTCGGGGTCCCCCGGGGGAGGGGCAGGAATCTTTGGGATGGGACTCTGGGGACAAACCTGGAGCTGCCCAGGCCGGACTGGCCGAGGTGGGGGGTGGCAAGGTCTGCCCCCAGGCAGACGTGTGAGGGCTGAACCCTCCCTGACCCAGTGCTGGGCCCTGAGGAGAGCCCCGAGCAATGCATTAGCGCCAGGGTGCAGCTGAGCAGGGCGGGCAGCAGCTGCAGGGAGCGAGGGAACAGCAGGAGAGCAACAGGGGAGAATTCAGGAACGATGTCATTTGGGAGTTTCTTCCCTGAACCTGAAAACCTCCCAAATGACGTGAGAACGGCCCGGCCAGAGCAAGCGTGGGAGTGTCAGAGAGCAGGGGAGGGCGTGGGGGCTCCGGTAGGTGCTGCTCACAGGGGCAGCGGTGAGGGAAGATCATCTTCTCCTGGTGGAGAGCTCCGGGGTCCCGGGGAAGCCTTGAGCATGATTCCCATCGCTTCCTGAAGGGACTCCCAGTCAGGTCACTGCTGCCAGAGCTAACTCCTGACCTCGGGCCCTGCTGGGACTTGGGGCTCCTCATCCCTGTGAAAGCTCTTTCACCAGGCTGGGGATAATTCGATATCCACACAGGGTGATTGTGCCTCAAAAACTAGGACACAACCAGAGATCCAACAACGGATTTGGAGCTGGACAAGCCTGATCCTACTGGGAAAAACCTTCAAGCTCCATCAGCTCTGGGCAGAGTGGCCAACAACCCTTGGAGACCTGCACAAGGATTTCGGAGGAGTTTAAGGGAATATCCATGATTTGAATTGGGATAAAGCCTCCTCACCGGGCAGAGCTTGTGCAAGAGGAGGGATCCAGATGTGCTGAGTGCCCCCTCGGGGCGGGGCTGCCTCCAGGGTGACGAATTGTTGTCACCCCCGGAGCTGCAGGTAAGCTGAGAGCAGAGCAAGGACAATATCTTGGGATTACTCGTGCTGCCCTTGGGGTGTGAGCTCACCTGCCAAAGAGCCCTTTACCCCCAGATCCACCTTCGCTGGGGCATCCCGAGGTATTTAAGCTGAAACCTGGTTTCATTGATCCAGGCCTGAAATCGATGGGCAGCAGAGGGCTGAGCCACCGTCCAAATAAAGATAATACAAACAGCAATAAAATAGCACCATTGATTTTAAAACTCCCCATCTAAGGCTTTATAAAGTATTCATTAAATATCTATTAGGATAAATTGAAAGCATTAGGAACACGGGGAACTGGTTATGCAGATTTGCAAGTGTTTTTGGTTAATTTATAAATGCTGCATCCGCACGGACAGAGCAGGAGACATTGACAATAATTCCTCTGATCCGTTTGGTTCCTCCCCCTAGATCCCAAACTTGTGGATATCAGAGGCAGGAAGGGCTCCACGTCCTTCTCTCCCGGATTTCAAGGAGGTCAAGAAGCTGAGGAAGCCCAGGGAATTTTTCAGCTCTGAAGAGGCACAAAACCACTTTTTAGCGGACCCTTCCTGCGGCAGGGAGGGGAGAGGCGGCGCTTGCTCAGCCGGGCGCTGATGGCTGCTGATTACACGGTCCTTAAGGCGCTCGAGGGGGTCGCAGCTCCCCGCACATGCCGCCTTGTATCGCTTTCAGCCCCTCCGGAGGGGACAGCGGGATGTGTGTCCCCTCTTCGGAGGGCACCGTTTAATGCCTGTCAATCAACCGCGCAGCCAGCACCGGGTTATCCCCCCTCAGCAGAGGCTGGAAAATGGGATCGGGACACATCCCCGAGGGGCTGGGCCACGATCATTGCCCGCTGCAAGCGGGGGAAAGTCACCCTGGGCTGCCCCTGTGCAGGCAGAGCTGGGATCCCCCTTGTGCAGCCCCAGTGCCTCCAGGAGATTCCAAACCGGCTGCCTGGGCTTTCTCTGGGTGTGCAGTGAGATGGGCAGTGCCAGAGCAGGATTTGGGGTGAGGGTCTCAGCATGAACTGGACCTGGAGCTGCTGGAGAGAGCCCAGAGGAGGCCCCGGAGCTGCTGCAGGGTTGGAGACTCTCTGGAGCCAGGCTGGCAGGGCTGGGGGTGTTCAGAGAGGAGGAGGCTCCAGGGAGAGCTCAGAGCCCCTGGCAGGGCCTGGAGGGGCTCCAGGGGAGCTGGAGAGGGACTGGGAACAGGGGCTGGAGGGACAGGACCCAGGGAATGGCTCCCACTGCCAGAGGGAAGGGACAGATGGGATATTGGGCAGAAATTGTTCCTGGGGGGATGAACCCTGGCACAGGGTGTCCAGAGCAGCTGTGGCTGCCCCTGGATCCCTGGCAGTGCCCAAAGCCAGGCTGGACGGGGCTTGGAGCAGCCTGGGGCAGTGGGAGGTGTCCCTGCCATGGCTTTAAGGTCCTTCCAACCCAAACCATTCCATGAGTGCCTGACTGGAGCCATGCCCTGCATGATTCCCTCTCCAGCAGTGACAAAGGGACACCCAGCAACCACCTCCAGGCCCAGTTCCCCGTGGGCAGCTCCAGGAGATGGGATCTCGGTGTCTTCAATCCCGGGAGGAGCTGCTCCCTGAATGGGGTCGTTAGCCACAGCCTCAAACAAAGCACAGAGGCACCGTGAAGTGCCCAGCCCCCGGAGGCTCAGGGAGGTGTGTGCTCCTGTATGCTCCATGCTGAAGCTTTGGGCTTCCCTGAAGCTCAAACCACCTGTAATTAGGAATTACATCTATTGAATACATCTATTAAGTATCCTAAATTCCTAGGGCACGTAAAGGTGTGCAGGGATTTACAGAGCATTACCTTGCCCACCACAGCTCCAGAGGGAGAGCTTGGAACATCTGGAAGGAAGAGGGAGTGGAGGGTGGGGAAAAAAATGCTCATGGACTGGTCATTCTTGCAGGGCAGGTAGGTGGGACAGCAGCCACTTCCCTGGGGTCCAGAAATCCTGGTGCTTCAGAGAGGTATGGTCCAAAACATCTGGGAGAAGCAGTCAGGAGTCCTGATGGTCCTTTAGGGTGATACCCAGCATCCCTGGGGCTCAGCTTTCCCACTGGGAATCCCAGAGGAAATCCCATCCTAGCAGTTGGATGTGATGGAGATAAACAGTCAGAGAAGCCCAGAATGGTTTGGGTTTGAAGGGCCCCCAGTGCCAGCCCCCTGCCCTCTTTCCACTGGGCCAGGGTGCTCAAAGGATGCTGAGAAAGCCTTGGGAGAATGGCATCAAAGAGCCCATAATGCTCCATCTTGCCTTTTAGCCCCTTCCCTCGATGTTCCTGCATTTCCTTCCCTCCCCATCCCCTGCTTCTCCTCCCTCTGAATGCTCTGGAAATACCTGGTTCAGTCGCTTTGTGAATTATTAGAGGCATTTACCATAGGCCCTCTCATTAATTATTCACAGCTGTTTTGTTCTGGGGCTCAGATGTAATTAATGGCTCAATTAATATTTAAATATTAACTATTTTTAAAAACCCAAGACATCTCTGTTAAGCCTGTCCATTGAGAAATAAAAGGCTCGGCCAGCGAGGCTCGGCCAGGGAAGTTACAGAGCACAACGTGGAGTGAGAGAGTTGGAGAGAGATCCATGTGGGAAGCAGGAACCTGGGAAAGGGGAGCTGGATGGGACAGACTACAAACCTCACCAGGGGAGGCCTGGTGTGGTTTGATCCTTGGGGAACCACCACTGCTACCCAAAGTGGGAATTTCTCCATGGACTTGCTGATCCAGGAACTCCCTGGCTCCTGGGTCTGGCCAGGATTTCAGATTTGAACTCTGTCAAAGCTGGAATCTCGCTGGTGCTCCCATCACCTTCTGCTGCTCCAACTGCCAACAGAAGGAGGAAAATGGCACTGGAAAGATCCAGCCCAGCTTTTGGATGGCATAAACTGGGATTTCATGAGATGTTATTCCACAGGTGGGGCTGCACAGAACTCTGATGGGGTTTGTGGTTTTGCCACTTGGGACGTTTTATTTACAGGGGCATTGGTGAGAGACACGGAGCAATGCAGGAACTTGGAAGTCTGATGGAAAATGGGACTGGGTTTTATTGGGAAAGATGGTGTTTGAGGAAAGGCAGTGTGGGCGCCTGGGATATTCCAGTTTTACTGCTCTGTAATGCTTGTGTTTCACTGGATTATGTACAAAAAGAGAGAAAACTGTAAAAGCAGAGTGAGTTTTAATGAATTAAAATGAAGTTGATGCGGAACCAAAGTAAAATACTCAGCTTCACTGCCATCAACTCTGCTCACTTTCATTTGTCTGCTGGTTTCCCGACTGAAATTCCATCGGAAAGGATTTCTCCCACCCACCCCAAGTGTCAGCAAAACAACGTTTCCCCACGAAACACTCAACCCAGGGGGAATTTTCTTTTCCCCCGCCGGTGAACAGTGCAGGAATATTTCCTTCCGCTGTGTCCCGGGCGTTTCTCATTCACTGAACGTCTGCGGGCGCCCGGCGCTGACAGCCGGGAGCCGGGAATGATGCTCGGAACAAAGAGCCGCGGCCAAGCCCCCTCGGCTGCTCCCTCCTCGCGGCTCTCCCGGACACGGAGCCTCCCGGGGATGAGGTTTCTGCCCCCGACCGGCTCTTTGCCTCCGGTTCAGCCGGCGGTCGGGGAGGGCAGAGCCACGTCCCGCAGTCTGACCCTGCGGAGAGGTTCTCCCCGTGCCGGCGGCGCGGGCGGGAAGCCGCCGCTTCCCTCTGACGGGAATTCGCAGCGTGGCTTTCCACTGGTGCTAAATAAAGCATTCCTGGAGCCAGGTACCTGCGGGTGGTTTCCGCCGGCTCCTGCTCGCATCCTGCTCATCCTCGGGGCTGATTTACAGCCCCAGCCCCGGCGCAGGCGCTGCCCGGGGCCCAGCTCGCCCCGGCAGGCGCAGGGCTCCCCACCCCGACATCTACGGTAGCACAGCGGCTGAATAATGCATGGCTGGGGCTTTGTGGAGGTGCCGTAACCCGATCCGCAGCGCAGGGACACGCGGACACCAGCGCGGCGGGGAAGCCGCCCGACAATGCGAGCCGCGGCCACCCGATCCGCGTCCCTCGAGCACGGGCTGGTGCCCGGCCAATGGGCGTCTGCGGGGTGGAAATGAGAGCCCGGCTTCTTGGGCACCGGCTGGCATTCGCTCCCCACCCCCCCGGGAAGGGCAGATGCTGCGGGAGCCACCCAGCTCTTCCCGCAGAAGGAGCGGGCCCCGCGCTCTCCAGCTGGAGGGCTCCGGGCTTTCCCGCTGTGCTCAGCATCCCGCAGGGAATTAGGCACCCAAACTTCCAGCAGCACGGCCAGAGGAAGGGCCCCACCTCGCCCCGGGGGACTGTTGCGTTATCCGTGCCCTGTCCGGCATCCCTGCGTCCTGTCCCTTCCAGGAGCTTGCTACGAACAGCGGCTCTTTCCCAAGGCTCCTCCAGCGGCCTTTCCGCTGCATCCTTCTGCCTCTCCCGCAGAAAAGCAGGCACAGCTCCTCGGCAGCCAGCTCCGAGCAGCGAGGAATTCCCTGGTGCCAAGGTTGTCAGCCAAAAAACCTTCCATACTTCCATTTCTTTGGGAATCTTGCCCTCCACGCAGACACCAGGGACTTCCAGCTCCCCCTTTGCCTTTCCCCGTGTTGCAGCGGCCTCATTTGCCCCCTGGCTCGGTGCCACCTCGGCAGGGTCACCCTGGGGCACCAAAGTGCTCCGGGCACCACGCACGGCAGGGCTCTGAGCCGGCCTGGGGTGCTCTCAAACACCACAGCGGTGGGATTTTATCAGCACGGCAAGAAACGTGCGGGGTGGATGGAGCAGTGACGGAATAAACCCTGGTGTGGGATTGCCCCCGTGCCGGTGACCCTGGTGAGGGGCCAGCAGTGGCCGTGCACGTCCCCGCCTGGCCCCGAATGCTGCTCACAGCTCCGAGCGGCTCCCGGAGCCGGAGCCTCTCACCTCCAAGCCCACCGGGAGCGAGGTTCGGTGAGGTTGGAATAAAAATCAGTGCGGGTGGCTGGGAAGTGAAGAGAGGGGTCATCTCCCCCGGGAGCTTTGGGGAGGGCAGGGAAGGGGTTCAGCGACAGCGGTCACTGCTCCTGCCGCTGGCTTCTCGCCCTGAATCCCGACCGAACCTCGGAGTCTTCTGCCAGTGCTTCAACCCGGGAAGGCGTTCAGGGAAAGCTGGATCTGATCGGTTTAACCAATGAACCGACTGCAGGGAAAACTGGATCTGATCGGTTTAACCAGGGAACTCATTGCAGGAAAAACTGGATCTGATCGGTTTAATTCAGGAACTGTGTAGGGAAAGCCGGATCTGACCAATTTAACCCGGGAAGGCATGCAGGGAAAGCTGGATCTGACCAATTTAACCTGGGAACTGTGCAGGGAAAGCTGAATCTGATCGGTTTAAGCCAGGAATTCACTACAGGGAAAGATGGATCTGGTCGGTTTAACCCGGGAAGTCATTGCAGGAAAATCTGGATCTGATCAGTTTAACCAATGAATCCACTGCAGGGAAAGCTGGATCTGATCGGATTAAGCCAGGAACCCGTGCAGGGATAGCTGGATCTGATCAGTTTAACTCAGGAACTGTGCAGGGAAAGCCGGATCTGATCGATTTAAGCCAGGAACTGTGCAGGGAAAGCTGGATCTGATCGATTTAAGCCAGGAACTGTGCAGGGAAAGCTGGATCTGATCAGTTTAACCAATGAACCCGTGCAGGGAAAGCTGGATCGGATCGATTTAAGCCAGGAACCCGAAGCAGGGAAAACTGGGGCCGGCCCCAGCGCATCTGGAGCCTCCAGCCGCCCGGGTTTCCATCTGCCGCTGGCTCGGGGCTGCAGCGCTGCTGCCGGCGGTTTCCACCTCGTAGTAATCCCGGTGTAGAGCTATTCCTCCCCCCGCAAACCCGACAGCCGGCAGCTGGGACGGCCCGGCCCGGGCTTGAAAAGCCGTGCTGGGGCGGGTTGGGCGCTCCCAGCGCCCACGGCCCGGCCCGGGAGCCGCCAGACGCGGCGCGGGGGCTCGGGGGGCTCGGCCCGCGGGGTCACCGGAGCCGGCGTCAGCTGTCAGGCACAGCCACAAAGAGCCACCCTGGCTGCTGGTGGCCGCTGGTGGCTGCTGGTGGCCGCGGGGCACACGCAGACGGCGGGGCCGGGCACAGCGAGGGGCTGGGAGCGCGGGTGCGGGAATGGGTGGGAGGCGGAAAAAACCGCAGCTCCTGCCCCAGCCCGCAGCAGCAGCGAATCCCACTGAGGCACGGGAGGGAAAATTGGGGTTGGGTACGCAGCGAGGCTGGGTGTTTCCCTCTTCTCTGCATCTGGAGGAAAAAAATATGAAGAAAATGTAACGCAGGTACACGCACACCCCCGATGCTTTACCTCGTTTCTCCCAAAACATTCCATTCAGCAGCTATTTGCTATTTGGATGTCAGCTTTAACCCGTCTGCACTTGTCATTGCTCATTTTAGGGCTGTTTAGGAGTGAAGTCATAATTTTGAAGCCAAAACCCCCCAACTTCGTCTAAATCAATACACTCCAACGTTTTCTAATAATTCCCCACTTTCTCATCTCTTTTTCCTTGGGTTTATTGAACAGGTTTCAGTTCTGTTCAGGTGAGCTGGCTTATTAAATTCAAGCTGAGCAAAAGCTTTGCATGACGCAGGCTTGGAGAGGGGAAAAAAAGGATGAAAAACCTGGCTTGAAACAGAATTGTGTTTTATTCCAGCAAACACTCCGCAATATTGTGTAAATTAACTAGTTTTGTTCAGTGTTGCTGTTTAATTAAAACGCTCAGTAAAGCTGATTATTTATTGAGTAGAAGGAGACTTCTAATGGTCTTTATTTTTCCTGCTCAGAAGGAGAAATCCCAAATCCTCCCTGCTCTTTGTGGCTCTGGAATAAAATCTTGGAAGTTGAATTGAAGGCTCCTAAGGGATGGAGGATCTCTGGATTCCGTCTCTGTTTACCACCTGGACGGCTCGTCCTCGGCAGGTGAGAGAAAGGCTGAGGTAAGAAAGGAAAATACACCCGCAGTGGGGTCCTGGGCACCCAGGGCTGCCGGGAGGGGGGATTTTTCCAGAGGGGGGTCTCACATGAGCTCACACTGTGGCTTTGGTCCCCTCCTCAGCGCTCACGGCCACCTCTCCAGAGCACTCCCAGGGACACAAGTGACGCTGCTCCCACTCTCACCTGCCTTTCCCCACCCGTTCGCACTCGAGTTTTGGTTCTTGACCATCGTTTTGCAGCCTGGGCATTGATTTTCCCTCTTTGGCCCCGTCAGGCTTCGCCCAGCGTCCCCACGGGGGCTGGGCAAACAAGGGATTAAAACTGGGGCCGTGGGGAGGGCTGAGGGGACAGAGACGGCTTCGGGGAAAACCTGGGGATTTCCTGAAGGAACAAATTTGGTGGGGTCACGCCCTGGCAGAGGCTGGATGGCTCAAAGGAGCAAAGGGCTGGGTGCGAGTGGACCATGGCTGGGAGAGAGGAGGAGGAGGAGGGAGGAGGAGAAGGAGGAGGAGGAGGAGGAGGGAGGAGGAGAAGGAGGAGGAGGAGGAGGAGGGAGGAGGAGGAGGAGGAGGGAGGAGGAGGAGCGGCGGGGCCGGGCCGGGTCCTGGCAGGAAGGATTCCCAGGACACCCCTCATTGTCCACCCGCTGTTCCCAGCTGCTGCCCGGCCCATCTCCGTAACGGGAGCTGACACGGCTCCTGCGGGGGGACGTGGGAGTGAAACCCCTCCCTGCACAGCCCCTAATTGGAGTTAACTTTTGCCCTGGGAGCGACTCCATTACCAGGGAACCCCGCCGAGGGGCCGCGGCGAGCCGGGGTTTGATGGGGCCAGACAAAAGTCGTTTTCCGAGGCTCCCCTCAGCTTCGCACCAGACTTTCTCCTGCCCTTTCCCCTCCCACCTCCTCTCCAGATCAGCTGCTCTCTGACTGGTAAAATGTTTACACTCCGTGCGGGTCCAGAAATCAATTAGAGACACATTCGGCTGACATATGGCTTCTCCAAACCCACGGCCCTGGCGGGTCCAGCCGGAGGAAATAAAGGAGCTGGGCTGGAGACCCTGCGTGCCACCCTTATGGACACCAACCCTTTTTAACGACCCTTTAAATCAGTTCTGCCCCAGGGGTAGGGGCCAAAGCCATTATTCCCTGACATTTATGACCAGAAGTTGGCCGCCTGCTCTGTCCCTGGTTTTACCCATCAGGAAACTGGTAATTCTTCTCTTCCCCAGCCATCAGCTGGGTTGGGAGGTCTCAAGGGCAGCAAACACGGGGATCAGGAATGGCTGCCAGGGAAGAGGAGGGAGGGGAGGACTTCAGTGTTGTTTTGATGGCTCCTTTTCCCATTGCTCCGTTTTTCCTTCCCATGGAAAACACCCAGCAGCCTCCAGAGCTGGTCCTCACCCGCCCAGGTGGCCACAGAGACATGGGAGCAGGAAAATGCTCCACCAGAACTCCAGCTAAAGCCAACCTTTGCCCAATGATTGAGAGGAAAATGTCCTTTAAACACTGAATCGCTGTCCTGCAGAGGATCTCCCTCCTCTGTGCCTGCCTGACTTGGTTCTCCATCAACAGATCAGCAGACAACATCCCAGGATGAATTCCTACAATGCTTCCACAGGCTCCCACGGCAGGTGATGGAAGAGGACGAGTGCCCAGCTGTTAGAACAGACAGGGAAGAGCTGGGTGCGTGGGGTTGATGGCCAGTGAGCCTGGGAAGGTGGGAGCAGGCAGACCAAGGGGACAGTGGCACCTTTGGGCCACCACGCTGCCCGTTGGACTTCATGTAAACCCCAAGTTTTAAATGTGAAACCTGCACCACAAACAGTCACACCAGGACATTTCTGAGCCACCCAGGATCCAGGGGGAGGGATTTGTCACATCCCTGGCAGTGTCCAAGGCCGAGCTGGACAGGGCTTGGATCCACCTGGGACAGCGGCAGGTGTCCCTGCCCATGGCAGGGGCTGGGATGGGACGAGCTTTAAGATCCCTTCCAACTCCAAGCACCCCCTGCTTTTCCACTGGCCGAGCAGCAGCCTGGCCCCAACCCCGCGGCATCCCTGAGGATTTCCCTCTGGAGACGCAGCCAGCAGCAGAACCCCCGCGTTTCCTGCAGCCCCCTGGCATGCCGTGGCGGGGTTTGGATCCTCCGAAAGCGGCTGCGGGAGCACGGGGCTCCTGCCCCGCGTGTGCCGGGCAGGGGAAGCCCGGCTCGGGGCCGCAGCGCTGCCGCATCGCCCCATCTAGTGGCAGCGGCGGCCGCAGGGACCTTCTGCGGCCCATTAAGGCACAGAGATCAATGAACGGCTGCCCCTGGCCGGGTATTTTTAGTGTGCAAATGTTGCAGGCTGTAATCCATCTCCCCCCTCGGTCGGGGCTGAGCGCGGCTCCATTTCCTCCCGGCATGACGAGGATACCGCTGCAGCCAGACTGACGAGAGCCTGGTTGGAATTATTGCACCAGGAACCACAGGGCTGGGGCTGCGTGGAGGGCTGGGGGCTCTGCTAGTTCCAGTAAAGGTACAACGGTTTAAGTGGAAATGACTGGTATTGATCCTGGCAGGCAGAGACCAGCAGAAGTAAAAATAAGCTGCTCTCAATTAACCTGCATTGATCTGAATTAAAAGAAAAATGGATCAGCCCTAAATACCAACCTCTCCAGGCAGGGAGGCTGGTGCTGGGTGGGTTTTTAGCAGAAACAGGTGTTGGAGATGGGAAAGGAAAGAAAGGTCTGGGTTTGAGTTCTGGTTAGAAAAGCAGCAGCACAAATGGGGCGTTCCTCAGGAGTTTCCCCTCTCTCCCTTGACTTGCAGGTACACAGGGCTCTTTGTCCAGAACCCATATTCCACTGGGAATGTGTCCTGGAGCAGCACCGAGCTCAGGAGGCTCGGGAACAGCCTCGGGGGGTGGGCGGGAGTTACTCGGCCTTGGGGCAAATCTATGGCCAGAACCAGGAGAAGAGCAGCCGACCTTCATTCGAGAGCAAAGGGAATTTTTTGAAGTGAAAATGATGGAGAAAACCAGAAAGGACAGGCCCTGCTCCTCCTCTCGGGGTAGTGCTGTGACTGCCAGGAGTGGTCCATCTCTCCAGGACTGTGCTGGATCCTTCTCCTCTCCTCCTGGATCTCGGGCTCTGTGTCAAGGCTAAAAGCTCATTTGCATCAGACTAATCAGCGGAGCTGCCACAGGAGCTGTGAAAGACAACATTTCCTTCCCCTGCGGGATTGATAACACAATTCCTGCAGGGCCCCGGGCTGCCAGCAGACGCGTCCCTGCTGCTCCGCGGGGCACAGGCGGGCAGGGAGCGAGGATGCAGCCGAGACTTCGGGAGCAGGGGAATTCTCCACTCCTTCCTGCTCTGGGCTGGAGCCCGCTGCAGTCAGAACCCTCCTGCTTGGGCCATTGATGCCTTGAGTTTCAGCTTTTATATTTTTTAATTCTGGCTGTTTTACTGGGAGTTTTAGGTTTCATATTCAGTGCTACTGAGCTCTCCTCCAGAGCAGGGAGACAAAACAATTCCTGCTCCAGTTTGGGACCAAGGACAACTTTCAGGCCCAAGAACCAAACCAAGGGGGAAGTGAGAAGGCAAAGCAAGGAGGATGGAGCTGCATGCCCTGCAGCTGGAATTGCCCCCTGCACTCCAATGTGCTGCTGGAGCAGAACTGATCCAAGGGTGGGGCTTCGTGCCCTGGGGTCCATTCTGTGCCCATTTTGGGTCCACCTTGGGTGTAGTCCAGCTGGATTGTGCCCATTGAGGCCTTTGAATAAATCCCTGCTTTATCCTTTTGCTCTGGCTGTTCTCCAGCTCAGCCTCCAGAAGGCATCACCCTGAGGAATTTGGGTGGGGAAGGAATAGGAGGAGCCAATGTAGGGAGCGGATCCCGGTGGGAAATGTTGCAGAGGCCTCTTCAGTGGAGACTGTTCTACCTAAATCATCCTCCACATCACCTCCAGAGAAGCACAGACTCAAATCCTCCAAAACTTTTCCTCAGCTGGCACAGAGGAGCAGGACCCTCGCCCCTGTCCCTTTCCCCCTCAGCACCTTCTGCTCCACATCCCCAGATTTCCAGTGCCAGCAGGTCCTGCCGCAGCCTCTCCTCCTGCTCTCTCCCTGTTCTCCAGGCTGGGTTTAACTCCCTCTGCTGCCCCACCAGCTCCCTCAGAACGGCTCCTTAGCAGTCACAGGGGGTGAGCAATCCCTCCCTGGCAGTTTGGCACTGACCCATCTCAGGTACCTCCCTCCCTCCCTGCTCTGCCAGAGCTGTCACTCAGCTGTCACCTCCCCACGAGTGCCAGCCACCAGTGTGGAAACAAGCGAGTTTCTTGCTTGGTAAGAACTACCAACTTGAAATTCTTGTTTCTTATCAGTAAGAAATGTATGAATATCTAGCATGAAATATAAACTGAAAAAGTCAGGGGGTAAAGGAAATAATACCCAGGGAAAAAATGGTGTAGGCGAAAGAGGCAAGACCTGATAGGAGATGCATTGTGTGCTTAAATGAGAGAATTGTGGGATGGCTGGGGTTGGAAAGGACCCTAAAGACCTTAAAATCATCTCCATCTTCCATGGGCAGGGACAACTTCCACTATCCCAGCGCCAAGCCCTGTCCAGCCTGACGCTGGACACTTCCAAGGATGGAGCAGCCAAAGAGCTCCTGCAGAGAGAGAGAGGAAACAGCCCTTGGAGGTCAGCAGAAGAAATCCTGAATCCAAAGAGCAACCAGGAGCCCCGAGGTTACCAGGGCTGAGAAACTGAGGTGAGGAGAAGGAGCTGCAAAGAAGGAAGGAGGAGAGAAAACGGAACTATTCCCTGGAGCTCACAGCTGCTGGGACAGACCTGTTAATGAGCACTAATGAGCCCTAATGAACCTTCGGAGCGAGCGGAGCCGCTCCCCCGGGAAGGCAGGGGAGGGATTTATGGTGAGGAGGGAAGCTGGCATTGCCCCTCGCGAGTGGATCCGTGTGTCAAGCCCCTGCAATCCCAATCTTTCCTCGGCAGGATTCCTGACTGGGGAACAGCACAGCCTCGGGCATTAGATAGGAACACACGGATGGGATGAGATCCCTCGGTGGGCTGAGCACTGGAGGAGTGACACTTGGATGTGCTGATGTTCCTAAATGATCTGGTTTTGCAAGGAAAGCCACAGCTGCCTGAGGTTTAAACACTCATTCTTCCCCTCCCCTAGTTGCACTGCTTCCCTGCAATCTCCAAACAACCCACTCATCAACTTCTGCTGCCTCTTTCTGATTAAGTTTAGGCACAGATCTTCTAATTCCACCAAAGGATGCTGAACTCAGCTCGTGGGGAGATCCAGACCCAGCTTAAGGGGAGCAGCCACCTGCCCAGCCTGTGAGCTCTTCCTGTGCTGCAGAGGTTTGCTGCTCACTGCCCTGGGCTTTCTTGGCCTGTACTGGTCTTCTCTCTCCTCTTCTTCCTTTGCTTTTCCTGGCTAGTTCCCAAAAAAATCCTCATGTTTCCCTGCCATGGGATGTCCCCAGTCCCTCAGCATCCCTAGCACAGTGACTACACCAAAAACCAAACCATGGTCCAGCCCTGAGCTCACCAAAGGAGCCAAGACTTAAATTCCCTCTGTAATCTTTTCCTGAACCAGTTAAAGGAGAGGCCTCTTGAATTTGTTTTCTAGAGAAACCCCTTTAGAAGTTTTCTCCCAAATTTGCCCTCAACCAGGACAGACCCCATAAAGAGACAACTGTCCTGTGCAGGCAACCCTCCTTGGTGAATTTGTGGAATCGTGGAATTACTCAGGAAAAGCCCTCTTAAGGTCACCCAATCCAAGCACTGCCACCACTAACCCATGGCCCCAAGTGCCACATCCACATGGCTTTTGGATCCCCCCAAGGATGGGGACTCCAAACCTCCCTGGGCAGTCCTTTCCCATGCCTGACAAGCTTTTCCATGAGGAAATTCCTGTTGATGGCCCACCTGGCCCAGCCTGAGGCCATTCCCTCTCCTCCTGTCCCTGTTCCCTGGGAGCAGAACCCAACCTGGGGCTGTCCCCTCCTCTCAGGGAGTTGTGCAGAGCCACAAGGCCCCCTGATCCCCTTTTGCTCCAGGCTGAGCCATCAGGGAATCGATGTCCCTGGAGCAGGGGCGGCTGTGGAGCTCCCACCTCTGCTCCTGAGGCAAACTGGACCCCTGTGCCATTCCCATCTTCCACTGACACAGCCAAGCAAACCAAAGCCTCACCTGGAACACACCTTGGAGATGGCCAGAGGACACAAACCATCCCTTGCCCACCCAAGGTGGAGCCCCAAGGCAGTTAAGGACCACGTGAGAGCAGCACAAAACTGCTGCTCCACGCTTTACTCCTTTTCCGGGCAGAGCCTACACAAAGTTCTGGGATCTCTGGGTTGCAGAGAGACACAGAGTCTCACTCACGTCCTGGCACCTTGCTCACATTGATTTCAGATCCGAGCTGGGTGCCAGGAGAGGAGCAGCAGGGAGCCCAAGCTCCTGGCTTTGGGCTGAATCACTGATGCTTCCCCAAATCACTGCTGCCTCCCATCCAGGCTGCGACTATTCCAGGCACTACTTCTGCTCCCAGGTGGAGGGCAAATGCTGGGAAAAGGGTGGCCTGAGAGCCTGGAGGTAGGAAAAAAGCTGTTCTCTTGAGCACAGGTGGGGTGTGGTGGAGGAGATGGATGGATGGATGGATATGGATGGAGGGATGGATGGATGGATGGATGGATGGATGGATGGATGTGGATGGATGGATGGATGGATGGATGGATGGAAAGCAAGGTGACAAGTAAGTCACTGCTGCTCTGAAGTTTCCTTCTATCAGTAAAATCAGGAGGAGAATTTCCCAGGCAAATTCACCCGCTGGACACCCAAATTCGTGGGTAAATTTTCATCTTTTCCTGCTGTAGCTGAGTGCCAGGAGGAGCCAGCAGTGGAAGGCAGCAGCAATGGATGTCCATTCCCAAAACTTCCAGGGGCCAGCACTGCCCACGCAGGGCTCAGCCAGCAGGACTGCCCCTGGCCCCACGCTGCTGCCTCGGGTTGGGTTCCTGAGCTGGGCTTGGAGCCCTTTTTTTCTCCTTTTTGCTTTTGGACAGCACATTTATTAGGGAAGCCCTTTAATTTTTCCGTTTTGGAAGAACCCCAAATGGGCTTCCCGGCAAAAGTAATGTGCAGGCACTGGGCATTAAGCACTGAGTAATCCTGGAAGTACAGACCTGATGTCTCTACAGGCAGCAATAAACTTTTCAGCACAATATTGTAACCTCAACTCTTCCTCCTTTAATGGCTTTTCTCCGTGCCATTAACATCCCTGCAGAACTTCCCAGCCCTGCCACGAGCAGGTTTTGGGACTCAGGGCTCAGATGTAGCCCTTTCTCCAGGCTCCTCAGATTGGGAATGCTGCCTGCAGGGTAAACACACATGGAAATTCTGGCCAAGCCTTTATTCTTCATCCAAGGCCAGGCTGGATGGAGCTCTGAGCAACCTGGGCTAGTGGAAGGTGTCCCTGCCCATCAGGGGTTGGAATGGGAGGAGATTTAAGGTCCCTTCCAAACCAAACCATTCCATGATTCTGTGACTTGCAGGATGCCTTGTGCCAGACTGGGAGTGGAGAATGGGGATGATCAAATCCTCCAGGGCCAGAGACAGATGTGGGAGGGTGGTGGAATTCCAGGAACGAGAGCAGATTTTGCTCAGCTGATGGCAACAGGTTGTCCAGGATGGAGCACAGCTCCTGCCAAAGTGCAGGGGCCTGGGAAGGAGCAGGATTTGGGAATGCAGTGGTTGTCTTGTGACACTTCTCACAGCAGCACCGGGGAGGAGGGCTCACTTCCAGGGAGAGGATGAAGAGAAGGTCTGGAAAACCAACTACAGAGGTGTGGGAACATTCCCAGAGAGAAGCCAGCTCAATTCCCTGTCCCGCTTTCCTGCTGCTTTGCCCTGGTGGCTCAGAGTTACCGAGGCAAGCCTGGGGCTCTGGAGAGCTCCGAGCTGAGCCAGCTCCCTCCAGGCAATTAAAAAGCACTAAAGCTTGGCATGGAGGCCCAGCCAACAGCAGAACCTGGTGCAAATTGATGTGGGGAGGAAGAATTCCTGCCACTCTGCATCCCTGAATTCCTGCCACTCAGTACCCTGAATTCCTGCCACCCTGACCATCCCACAATTCCTGCCTCCCATCATCCAATTCCTGCCACCTCTGCATCCTAATTCCTGCAACAACTCCCTGCATCCCAAATTCCTGCCACTCAACACCCCGAATTCCTGCCACTCTGCATCCCTGAATTCCTGCCACTCAGCACCCTGAATTCCTGCCACCCTGCATCCCAAATTCCTGCCATCCTGCATCCTGAATTCCTGCCACTCAGGATCCCAAATTCCTGCACCACGCCCAATCCTGCACCTATCCCAAATTCCTGCCACCCTGCATCCCAAATTCCTGCCACTCAACACCCCGAATTCCTGCCACTCTGCATCCCTGAATTCCTGCCACTCAGCACCCTGAATTCCTGCCACCCTGCATCCCAAATTCCTGCCATCCTGCATCCTGAATTCCTGCCACCCTGCATCCCAAATTCCTGCCACTCAACACCCCGAATTCCTGCCACTCTGCATCCCTGAATTCCTGCCACTCAGCACCCTGAATTCCTGCCACCCTGCATGCCGAATTCCTGCCACCCATCATCCCGAATTCCTGCCATCCTGAATCCCAAATTCCTGCCATCCTGCATCCCGAATTCCTGCCACTCAGCACCCTGAATTCCTGACACCCTGCATCCCAAATTCCTGCCACCCTGCATCCCAAATTCCTGCCACCCATCATCCCAAATTCCTGCCACTCATCATCCCGAGCGCTCCGAGCACCCTCAGCTGAGAAGGGGCCCGGGCTGGGCTGGCTCTGCCCCCTCTAATTGCCCCACATGAGTCTGGGGGAGATGCCCTGGGCAGGGCAGCACGGGCAGGGCCCAGGGCAGACCCAGAGCCCCATCCTCAATGTTGGCATCTTCTTGAGAGGATTGTGAGTGACACTTCCCCTGTGTCCAGGGTAAAGTCAGGGAACCTGCACCAGCAAGTTCCAGCTCTTCTTCTGCCTCACAAAATTAAAGATGTAACACTTCCCTCTGAAAGCAGGCAGAGTTTTCTGTCTTAAATCATCAAAAGAAAATTTTTAAAAAGCTGAATTTCCTCCTGGAACGGAGTCCCAAGGCCAACAATGTTCAGGGTTGTGCAAGACAGAAGATGCTTTTGGACATTTCAGAAAAAAGCCAGCAAGGCTTTGGGATCCAGGGGCAGCCACAACTTCTCTGGGCACCCTGAGGGCCTTGTTGTAATAAACACCTTCATTATCTCCAGTGAAAATCCCTTTTTAATTCCACTGCAGGGAGCCTCTCTCTGCTCTCAGCCAGGGAGGGGATGGATCCAGAGCCCACCCTGTCCTCCCACCTCAGGAGCCATGGCTCCTGTGAGGATGGCTCCTGACACCTGGAACCGCCCGTGGCAGTGGCAGGGTTTCTCCTCACTTCGGAGCAAGCAAATAAATAAAGAAATAAGTCATCCCCAGGGCTCCCCCAAGGTGCCATTAAGGAGCCGAGAGTTGGTGATTAGTGGCAACAGGAAAGGGGGGAAAAAAATTATAAACAAAGAAGTCATCGCGGTGTCCGTGGGGACAGCACTTCTAAAAATCCTTTAACAGGCCTCATTAAATATTTATGGCCTCAGTGGCTGGCTATACATCTGATTAGCCGTGACTTCAGCTCCTGCAGGACAGGGTGCTGCTGCTCTGCCACGGCGACAGCGACGGGGGGCCTGGCAGGGCGGCCCATGGGGCGGCACCAGAGCCATGAGGGGCTGGAAAAGTCACTGGAGCAGCACCATGGGCAGAGGGGCCTGGAAAAGTCACCATGGAGCCATGAGGGGCCTGGAAAAGTCACCATGGAGCAGCACCAGAGCCATGAGGGGCCTGGAAAAGTCACCATGGAGCCATGAGGGGCCTGGAAAAGTCACCATGGAACAGCACCATGAAGCCATGAGGGGCCTGGAGGTGTCCATGGAGCAGCACCACAGAGCCATGAGGGGCCTGACAGGGTGTCCATGGAGCAGCACCACGGAGCCATGAGGAGCTGACGGTGGTCCATGGAGCAGCACCATGGAGCCATGAGGGGCCTGACAGGGTGTCCATGGAGCAGCACCACGGAGCCAGGAGGGGCCTGACAGGTGTCCATGGAGCAGCACCACAGAGCCATGAGGGGCCTGACAGGGTGTCCATGGAGCAGCACCACAGAGCCATGAGGGGCCTGACAGGGTGTCCATGGAGCAGCACCAGGGAGCCATGAGGGGCCTGACAGGGTGTCCATGGAGCAGCACCAGAGCCATGAGGGCCTGACAGGGTGTCCATGGAGCAGCACCACGGAGCCATGAGGGGCCTGGCACAGGGACTGCAGAACACATCCTGCCTGCCCATTCTGCAGGGAGCAGCAGAGGAACCAACAGGGACATGTTTTCCTTCCATGGCAGCACAAGGCTTGGGAAGGGGAAGGGAAACACAGCCTGTTTTGTCCCAGACTGGCAGGGCACAGCGGGTGAGCTGCTGCAGGACAGTGTCACACCCAGCAGGACCGGGTGACAGCTCAGGACCAGTGTCCACCCTCTGCCCCCACCCTCCCCTGATGCACAGCAGGCTGTTCTCCCACTGCCTCAGCCACAGGAGCAGCCCCAGGCCCTCCGATTTCCCCCTCTCCCTGAATGATATGAATATTTTATTGCCTTCCGTTGGAAGAAACATGTAAATGAATGTGTGGGGGAAGGCCCTGGAGCCTCCCGGTGTTTACCAAGGAGAAACATGGATTGTCCTGCTTGTGGAGGATGTTAACAGCACCCAGGGATGTTCTGCAACCCAAAACCTTGCAGGGAACGTGGGGCTGGAGCCACTTTTGCCACAGGAGCTCACGGTGGCACTAAAAGGTTTCGGCTCTGCTGGACTGGTTTTAGTTTTCCAAGCAATAGAAGGGTTTCTGTCAAATGTTTCAGTAGGATCAGAGAAAGCTGGGGTGTCAGGGCTGGAGTGGATCCTTTCCTGGGAGCTGTCCTGTGGTAAGGAAATTGTGTGAACACTTCCAGGGATGGGGAATTGTCTTAAATCATCAAAAATGCTCTCCATGGGATCCCACAGAAATCTTCCATGGCCTCGTGCCAATTGACACGTTGCATGTGAGGGGTCCATGATGGGTTGGTAGAAAAGGAGAGAAAACCAGGAGAAAAACAGGAAAAAAACCAGAAAAACCTTCAAAGTCAAGTGGGACATTGGGGCTTGGAACAACCTTGGTGCAGTGGAAGGTGTCCCTGTCTGTGGCAGGACCTGGGCTGGATGAGGTTAAACATCCCTCCCCACCCAAACCATCCTGGGATTCTGTGAACTGTCACAAATTCCAGGTTGGAAGTGTCTGGAGGCTGGAGCAGCCTGGGAGCTGGGGTCCATCAGGCTTTCTGGATTTGCTTTCTTCGGGTGCTCGGGGTGTGAGGCAATCAGTTCCCAAGGTCCTGCTGCACCTCCCCACGCATCACAGCGCTGTCAGATTCCTTCTGCTTTGCTTCCTTTCTCCAAATCCCTTCTGGTTTCACCCATCACTCACAGAATCTTGGGCATGGAAGGTGGGAATTCTGCCTGGAAGAGCTGTTTGTGGGGTTCTGGCTGAGGAGCACCATCTGCAGGGGGCAGAGGGGAGCCCCAGGCTCAGCCCCATGACCCAGCCCGTCTGTTCCCAGCTCCGAGTCCCACGACTCCCTCAATCACTTCCACAAACGCCTCCCTTGGAATCAGCAACCTGTTTTTCTCACTGCTCAGCCCGGCCTGGGCCAGTGAGCAGAGTGATTATGTAAATTCTGCCATCAGAATGATTAGCCATTCCAGCTCAGCCAAGAAAATGCTGGAAATTGACTCATGATTTATTCTTCGCTCCCCTTCCAGCTCAACCTTCTGTTGGGAATTTTATGAATTTGAGACTGGACCTCTGAGTTGCTTTAAATGGTGGGATTTATTTTTTCTTACCTTCTACAAAGGCAGGAAGGATGAGTTCTGCTCACATCTTCACCACATGGTTCAGAAGGTGCCAAGACCTCTGGTTACAACACCTTTTAAAGACCTATTAACCAATAAAATACTATACAAAGGTTATTTATGCTTTTAACCCATTAGTTAATTATTTTGGGTTTATATATTATGCTATGTTATGTTATGTTACGTTATGTTATATATTTATATATTTATTATTATTTATTTAGTATTGTATTTATGTATTGCATACTATATACTATATACTAGATAGTATATATTACACTACTATTATATAATATTATATTATTTATTATATATAGTATATAATATAAATAGTATAATAATTTATATATTATTATACTATTTATTATATATACTATATAGTATATATATACTAGATATACTATATAGTATATTTATTTATTATATATTATAATAACTATTGCCACAGTGCAGACTTTCTTAACCAATCATATAACGACACACAAACTAACAGTATTACACCTTAAAACTTCTTCATATCTTTGTAAATACATCCATATCTTAAACTTAAAACTCCGAACTTTTCAGTACCTAGCTAAACATGTTTCTACTTAAACTACAAATCCACATTTTTGCTTCTTCTAAATCAGGCAGCCTTTTCCACAGTCTCAAATCCTGTATTCATTTCCATGTCCTGGCTTATAGACACCAGGTTTTGAGAATTTTCTACACTTTGAAGATTTCTGACACCTTCCACCAAGGAGCCAGGGTCTCCCTGCAGCTCTCCAGCAAATAATGGAGTCCAAGGAGAATCACATGGAAATTCAGGTCTCAAAAGCAGGTCCATGGATGGTTCCACTCCCCAGTGATGGGTTCGGGAGCTGAGGTGCAGCAGAGGCCAGGCAGAGCACAAGGACAAAGCAGGGATTTATCCCAAGGCCTCCCTGGGCACACCTGGGCAGCACCAGAGCCCGGCTGGGCCACAGCCAAGATCAACCCCAGCATGGGCACAGAATGGAGCCCGGGGCACGAGGCCCCACCCTTGGATCAGTTCTGCTCCAGCAGCACATTGGAGTGCAGGGGGCAATTCCAGCTGCAGGGCATGCAGCTCCATCCTCCTTGCTTTGCCTTCTCACTTCCCCCTTGGTTTGGTTCTTGGGCTGAAAGTTGTCCTTGGTCCCAAACTGGAGCAGGAATTGTTTTGTCTCCCTGCTCTGTGCGAGAGCTCAGTAGCACTGAATATGAAACCTAAAACTCACCCCCAAAACAGCACAGAATGTAAAAAATATAAAAGCTAAAATTCAAGGCATCACCAGGAGCTGGGGAAGTGACATCTCCCTGTCCCCAGGGATCCCTGCCAGCTGGACTCTTCTCCTTCATGTCCCAGCTCCTTTGGATGGGCAGCTCTGGAGCTCAGGAGCTGCTCTGTGAACTGGAGAATCTCTGAGCTCAGAGGGGAAAGAGTTTGTGTTTTCCAGTGTAAAATAGTGATAAAACTGCTCAGGCAGGAACTCAGCCCCCAGCTGGAGGCAACCAGGAGCTGCTGAGCCTGTGGATGCCCACCCTCCCTCCCTGCTCCCTGCTCCCTGCTCCCTGCTCCTTGCTCCTGGCTCTCCTGGGTGCTAGAGCACGTTCCCTTCATTTCTCTCAGGTGTTCTCCATGGGATCCCAGCACTTCCAGGGAAATCTTCCATGGCCTGACACATCCTTCTGCCCATCAGAATCCTGGACACAGAGGATTTCAGACTTCTTGTGCTGACAGGGACTAATCCTCAAAAATACTCTCCATTTGACCTGGAGCCATGGAAAAGGCTTCCAAAATTGGGTGATAACACCAAAATTGTGTGTAATTGAATAGAAGTGTTATATCACAGGGTGAAATATTTAGAATTTATAGTTTTGAGATATAGTTATATATATATGTGACAAAATAGAAGCTTTAAAACACAAGTTGGTAGTCCTTCTTCTTCTTCACAAGTTTGAATAATTTTACGTAATTAGTTAAAAAAGTCCCTAGTGCAGAACACTGGTGGTTAGTTATTGGGTTAAAAGTAAAAATAAATAAGTTAGCATCTCATAATCAAATAGTTTAAACTTAAAAGACCTCAAAAACAGAACTCTAAGCTCCATTTCTGCTCTGATAACTCAGTGTGTAGGAGCACTCACAGTCAGTGAGGCCGTAAAATGGATAAGGAACAATAAACATCCAAGTCCAAACAAAAATTCTGTCTCTCACACTTTTAATCCTAACCCTGTGAAGAAGAACCAGATAAAGCCAAGGGGTTCCCCTCACACTGCCAAGACATTCCCCTGGGCATTTTGTTTCCGGTTCAACGCCCCATCCTCCCTTCATGCCCTGAGTGTTCTTCCCTCCCTGCTCTCCCTTTTTGCTGGGACATAATTCCAGGTGTTACCCACCTGGAGATGCTCCCACCCATCCCTGGCCGGGCTTGATTTTTATCCCGATGTTTTAAAACTTTAGACACTTCCCATATGTGAGAGCTCCATGAAACATCCATATGGTTTTGCTGGAGCTGAGGGGCTCTGCAGTGTCCCCTGCAGTGTCCCCTGCAGTGTCACCTGCCGTGTGTCACCTGCAGTGTCACCCCTCTGGGGGAAGGTGTCCCTGCCCATGCCAGGGTTGGGATGAGATGTTCTGTACGCTCCCTTCCAACCCAACCCGTTGGCTGATGCTGTGATTCCTCCTCACAGGGCTGCCTGGATCCACTCTGAGCCCTGTCCCTGCCAGCACAGCCAGGTTATGGGATGGGACAGGGGTTATGGGATGGGACATGGATTATGGGATGGGACACGAGTTATGGGATAGGACACAGGTTATGGGATGGGACAGGGGTTATGGGATGGGACACACAGGTTATGAAATGGGACAGGGTTATGGGATGGGACATGGGTTATGGGATAGGACACGGGTTATGGAATGGGACACGGGTTATGGGATGGGACATGGGTTATGGGATGGGACAGGGTTTATGGGATGGACAAGGGTTATGGGATGGGACAGGGGTTATGGGATAGGACACGGGTTATAGGATGGGATACGGTTATAGGATAGGACATGGGTTGTGAAATGGGACACAGGTTATGGAATGGCACACAGGTTATAGGATGGGACACGGGTTATGGGATGGGACACACGTTATGAAATGGGACACAGGTTATAGGATGGGACACATCCCTGCCAGCAGGAGCTCAGCCGTGACCCCGGGTGGTGATTTGTCTCCTGCCAGCCTGTCTGGGACCCATCTCCCCCTGCAACCTCCTAAGTGGAAGTGACTCCGGAGCGCTGCCGGGGCCACGTCCCCATTTATCTCCATGAGCGCGGTGACACCGCGGACAGTGATGCATGAGCCGAGTCCCCGGGCCGGGCACGGTGACACCGCGGGCTCCGCTCTGCTGCCTCTCCCGCGAGGCCGTGTCACTGCAGGGTGACACTCCGGTGGCAGCCAGGATTCCGCGGAGAAAAGCTGTTGTCCACACTTCTTTTTATTTTCAAAGAAATAAAAGAAAGCAGAACTCCTCCGTGGACGTGCCTGAGGTACCAATGGCTGCTCGGAGCTTTCTGCTTTGCTCCTCTCCAGGTTCTCTCCCGAGTCCCCGGTGCCCCCGAATCACCCGAGGGACAGGGAAAGGTCACCAGTGTTCAGCTGTGTCCCCCAGGGGACACAGAGCAGCCCCACCAAAGTCAGCTCACACCTGGGGCTTGGGAACAGGTGACATCACACAGGAGATTTGGGATGGATCCCAGACTGGGATTTTACCCATGAAGCTGAGAGAGGCATTACCCTGTGCCTCAGCTAAGAGGTCTGGGTGATATTTGGTGCCTCTTTTGCATCCTTGACCTCGGCAAATTATCCAACAAACACTGAAAAGCAGAGTCAGGTTTGCCAGAAGATCCCCAGCTTCCAGGATTCCATGGTGGTAAATTACTCTGGCAGCCTTTCAGCAGGAAGGTTTCCTCTCCACTTGAGCTAGTGATGGGAATTTGGGGCTGATCTGATCAGCAACACCTTTCCCAAACTAAAATCCTACAGGATGGAGGAGAGGTGAAGGAGCACCATCCCTCTGCTCCGTGCTCTGCCCAGCTGCTCTGGACTCCGGAGCTGTAAATCACCACGGAGTGACTTTGTTCACAAACGGTTTCAATTTTTGGTTTCGTGTTTGGAGTGGCACCAGAGTGGACCATAACCCCACCAGCTGCTCCGCTCCTCCCGCAGAGCCCTTGGAATCTCAGCCTTTCTCCCCTCTGCTTCCTCATTAAGGGGCAGCCCTAAAGCAAAGCCAAGGACGCTCCCTGTTGGTCCGGGATCATTCCGCGGCCCGAGCCAGAGGCTGACGGTGCAGGTGGTGTCCAAGAATCGCCTCTCCCACATCCTCATGTCCCACTGGCAGGAGGAAGGAGCAGGGAAGGCTCACAGGGAGCTCAGCTGCTGCCTCCCGGGGGGACGATGGAGCCGCATTCCCAGAGGTTTCCCGCTGAGCAGCGGGACACGGAGCTCCCCTGGTGGGGACGCCAATTCCTGCAGCAGAAGCTGAGTCAGGGCAGGTTTAGTTTGATATCAGGGAAAGGTTCTTCACCCAGAGGGTGCTGGGCACTGCCCAGGCTCCCCAGGGAATGGGCACTGCCTGAGGCTGCCAGAGCTCCAGGATTGTAGGGACACCGCTCCGGGGGTACCCAGGGTGGGGTTGTTGGGGGTCTGTGCAGGGCCAGGGGTGGCACTGGGTGATGCCGTAGGTCCCTTCCAGCTCAGGGTATCCTGTGATTCCAATCCCCGCCGTCACTCCCGACCGCTGCATTCGCAGGCGGTGTCACAAGATGGAGCAATTGTCCCGTTTGTCACTCCCGCCTGGGCTCCGCCGGCCGGTCCTGCTCTGTCTTGGAGCCTTTTCCCTGCCTGGGTTTTCCTTTCCCGGGTCCCAGGGGATGCCTGAATCCAAACCCGCTCCTCCAACTCCCGCAGCGGCACCACATTCCCTGCACAGGCAGGAGCCAAAGGTGCCCCGGGAGCCTCCTGCACCCACACCCCACAGCCTGTCCCGTGCTCTGTCCCACTACGGGGCTCTCTGCACCCAAAAATGTCTCTGCACACAGGACCCGGGTCTCATCAGAACTTCTGGGGCAGCAACGTTTCAGATCCTCATGCCAGGATCCCATCTGGGATGCAGAACTCCTCGTGAGAACCACAGAGGCGCCAGCCTGGGGTTTTGGGGGTGGCTGCACCTCGGGACCCTCCAGGAGCATCATGGGCAGAGCAAGAGCCGCTCCGTAGGTCTGATGGACCCCCGGGAGAGGGCAGGAAATGTGGAGGGGGGAAAACAGGCAGGAGACAAGCAGGAGGATGGATCTGCCCTTGGGAAGGGTGGAGGAGCAGCGGAGGAGGTGAGCAGAGGGGTGGTTTCTTGGGGGAAAATGCCCCTTCTGCAGAAGAGTGGCCCAGCTGGAGAGGTGGAGCAGTGCCAGGGAGACATCACACTGAGGGTCTGGCCATGGAAAAGTGGCTCTGTATGCCTGCTCCTGGGGACTTCCTGTCCTTGTCCCAGCCAGGACCTTCCCAAAGAAACCACTGCCATCCCAAAATGATGACTCCCTTGAACTGGAGCTGTTCCACGCCTCCAGATCTCTCCTCATTGAAAACATATTTGGAAGAGGTTGAAACATCCCATTTTTCCACAGCCACATTTTCCTTGGGACAGCTTTTCCTTCCTGAAGCTCTCTCTGAAGTCAACTGGCACCACAAAAGAGCCTCCTCAGAGAGACCAGCTCCAGAGGAGTCACTTGGCCTCTCGCTTCCCAAATACTTTCATCAGGATGGGAAAACTCAGAGAGCTTGGGGAGAAATCCTTTCCCAGCAGCTCCATCTGTCAGAGGCCAGGCCAGAAACTTCCCTGCTCCCCATCCAGGCCAGCAGCCCCAGCCAGGGCTGCGGGGACCCCACGCCCCCCACACCAAATATTTCGTGTGAGTTCAGGGCCACCCAGCACAAAGCAAACGGGGTGAAGCCACAGCTGTACAAACATCTGGCTCTCCAGGATCCCTGGGACCTCTCGGAGAGGGAGAGCAGCTCCAGCCTCACCCCCATCCCCACCAAGGGAGCAGCTCCAGCTCCTCTCCCATGGAGCTGCAGCAAAGCCTTGATTTTTTTCAAGCAGTTCATAAAAACCTGGAATGGTTTGGGTTGGAAGGGTTTTGATTCCAAGCCCAGACCTGGGTGTAAGTCCAGGCTCATGCCTAGAGGAACCCTCCCATCCAACCCCTGGAGTTGCTTTGGGTTGGAAGGGACCTTCAAGCTCACCCCATTCCAGCCCTGCTAAGGGCAGGGACACCTTCCAGTGGGACAACCCCCGTGTCCAGCCTGGCCTTGGACACCCCCAGGGATCCAAGGGCAGCCCCTGCTGGCCAGGGCAGCAGGGCAGGGCATCTCATCCCCTCCCGCCGCAGGAGGCTGCTGCTTGGGAGGGCACGAGAGATGAATTTCCCCTTTTCCTCACCTGTGGGGGAGCAAATGAATCTGGACGCTCCTCACGTCAAGAGCAGCATCCCAAACCCCATGAAAACCCTGTCACAACCCCCAAACAGCCCCATGTCCCCGCTGGTCCTCCCCAGTCCCCCCCCCAGCTGCCCCAGCTGGCCCTGCTGCTCATTCCAGGCATGTTTCTCATGGCCAGCAGAGGAATGCAAAGCCCTGGGGTGTTCAGGGAGACCAGCAGCAGATCCCTGCCCAGAAGGGACAGCGGGCTGATGTCAGCGGAAACTTATTTTTATCCCGCATTCGAATGAAAAGGAAACGACCCAGAGGAAATGCATCAAAAAAATTAAAAGAAGCCTCCTGACAAAGAAAAGTCCAGCTTTGCTTTCAAGTTTTACTTTTCCCAGGACGCTGTCTCCCTCCTGCCCTCAGCCAAGAGGGACAAGAGCGAGTGAGGGCGCGAGAAGCCCCCGCACACCCCACAAACAGGAAGCTCGGGCTATATAAAGCTTGGGGCTGCGTCAGGAGCCAGAGGGGCAGGACACGGGATGTGACATCCACCTGGGCCACCCGTGCCTGCTGATGGGCACGTTACCCCTTCCCACTGCCAGACGGGTAATGGGACGGAATTGTTCCCTGGGAGGGTGGGCAGGCCCTGGCACAGGTGCCCAGAGCAGCTGCACCATCATCCCTGGAAGTGCCCAAGGACGGGGCTTGGAGCATCCTGGGACAGTGGGAGGTGACCCTGCCCATGGTAGGGGGTGTCACTTTAAGGTCCCTTCAAACCCAAACCGTGCCGGGATTCCGCGGGTCCAACCATCCCCGCTGGGAGCCCATTCCTGCAGGACGCCGTCCGTGCCTGCAGGAGCAGCAGTGCAGGGAGGTTTAAGAGAACAAACCCGTCCAGCACCCAGAAACTGCTCCTCCTGCCCCCCAGCCCCAGCCTGGCAGTGCCAGGGGGTCTCAGCCCGTCCGGGCACGGTCCCTGCCCACTCCAGAGCCGGGCTGTCCCCAGGGCATCCAGCTTGGGCGTCTCTGCGGTGCCCTGACAGCTGAGGGATGGCAGAGGAAGGAGGCTCAGCCGCCCAGCCGTGCCCCCTCGCCCTCCCCTCCGCTGAACCCATCCGTTCCCATCCGGCAGCCCTGGGAAGAGCCTTTTGTTGAAGCCTCTGCCAGAGACGCTCGTTAACACCGTTTAAAATCCCATTTCCTGGAAGGCAGGAGACTCCTGGGGGAGCAGAGAGGCAGCAGGAGGAGAGAGGGGGCACCTCCGCACCTCCCGGCACCACGGGCTGTGAGCATCCCCAAAAAAACCTCATCCCCCGGGAGGCTGGCAGCGGATGTGCCCCACCCCTCTCCAGGCACCCAGGAGGATCGCACAGGAATCCCAAGGCGGAGCAGAGACCCAGGAATGCCCAGAATGTCCCGCAGGGGACTCCGGAAACATTCCAGGTGTGAATGCCCATCCATGTCCCTGCCCGGCTGTGTGCCGCTGGGCTCCGAGCCCTGAGCAGCTGGGCTGGGCATCACCTCCGGAGGCAGAAGACATCCCCGAACAGCTCCATCCATCCCCACGGGAGAGCACATTTGTCCGCAGAGGCCCCAGCACTCCCGGGTCACTCGCCCAGCGGCACCGACTGCCTTTTCTTTATTTCATTTTCCTTCCAGGGCTGAGCTCCAGAAATTCTCCCCCAGCCCTGCGCACGGGAATTATTTTTAGGGCCAAGAAGAGCTTGGTCCCGGCCGCAGGAAAGCGGCGCTTAGGAAGGCAGGAAGGAGCAGCAGGGTGGGTACAGGAGCCCTCCCCGCCCGCAGCCGCCGCGGCTCCTTCCTCAGCGCCGGGGAAGGCGGAGGGGCCGGGGCAGGGCAGGGCCGGGCAGGTGGGGGACAGGAGCCCCCCGAGCCCCCCGTGAGAGCCCAGCCCGGGCAGAGGCCACAGCAGTGCCTGGATTTTGCTCCCGGCCGCTGCCGGGGGGAGCTGGGGGCTGCCGGGGGAGGAGGGTCGGCTTGGAGAGGGGCTGGGGAGGCTGAGCAGCCCCACCGCAGCTGGACGGGCAGGATGCCCCTCAATTTGCCTAGTTAGCAGTGTGGAAAAAGTGTGAAGCCAGGGGATGCTGCCTGTCTCCTGCCGGAGGGGGTTTTGGGGTCCCATCCTCCCTGGGTACCCCAGAAGTGCTGCCCCGGCGCCTCGGGGGTGCCTGGCTGGGGGCAGGACCGAGAGCTCTGCCGTGCCAAGCAGGGACAGCCCCCTCACCTGGGAAACGTGAGAGGCCAGGAGCAAAACCAGGAAAGCTTCGAGGGGCAGATCCCAGGCTTTCCAGAAAGCCCTGGGACCAAGAGGCTGCCTGAACTCAGGCTGAAACCTGCAGGTTCTCCTCATGGGGCAATGTCCCCACTCAGAGCAGCAGCCAGAGCAGATGTGGCACAGACCCTGGATGGCAAGGAGGGACATTTCACAAGGGCAAGGAGTGACAGGAGCAGGGGGTACAGCTTTAAAGTTAAGAAGGGAAGGTTTAGATGGGTTATTGGGAAGACATTCCTCCCTGGGAGGAAGGGAAAGGCCTGGCACAGGGTGCCCAGAGCAGCTGTGGCTGCCCCTAGATCCCAGGCAGTGCCCCAGGCCAGGCTGGACACTGGGGCTTGGAGCAGCCTGGGATACTGGAAGGTGTCCCTGCCCATGGCAGGGGGTAAAAATTAGAAGATCTTTAAGTTTCCTTCCAACCCAAACCATTCTAGGGTTCTCCCCTGGGGTGAGATGAGCTTTAAGGTCCCTTCTGTGAAAAATCTGGGCAGCACCTTCCCCCCCAGCTGGTGTCTGCAGCCTCAGAGCAGAGGGGACAATGAGGGGCCAACCTGGTGCTGTGCATTCCTGACCCCCACCTGCCCAGGAACACGAGTCCCGTGGGGTTTGTCTGTGATTTTCTTCTTCCTTCACATTTCTGGGAAAGCCTGTTTGCCTCAGGTCTTGCTGCCTCCCACATGACGTGCTGTGTGTGGCTGACCTCCCTGGGACCTGGTTTATGGAATCCTGGAATCACTTAGGGTGGAAGAGACCTGTAATTGTCCAATCCTTAACCCTCTACTGCTGCTGGTTTAGGCAAGAAGCCCCCCAGCTCTACCTGCAGATCAATTCTCCCCCGGAATACCTTCCCAGCCTCATGCTTTACCCAGCCACATGCCAAGTCTTGCTGCAGGGAAACCATTTCTAGTTTGCACCGGTGAATTCCTTCAGTCCCATGGATCTGGGAAACTGCAACTCGCTTTTGGGAGAAGGAAAAAGGAAAAGCAACAGGGCCAGAGGCTTGCAAGTTCTCTCCCAGAGGCTCCCTCTGTCCCAGCCCGCCTGCAGGTATTCCCACAGCCCCCCAGCTTTGATGGACAACTTCCTTCAGGCTGAGTGACACCCGGGGACCCAGCGGGCTGGGTCAGGGGTTTCGAGGCCACCTGACCCGCCCTCCACCCCTGCTGCCTGCACCGAGAGGAGCCCGTGAACCCCGTGCCCTGACCTGCGGGACAGGCAGGGGCACGGCCGGGGCTGCGGGCATCCCCGGGGCTCGGGGCCACCCCCAGCACTCGCCAGCCAGCATTGAAGGGCGCTCTCAAAGCCGCCTTTGTGGCGGGGCTGTCACCCGGGCCAGAGGCGTCCTGGCCTCTGGTTGCCAGGACAACGAGAGGAGGAGGAGGGTGGGTGATGGGGAGGAAGGGGGGCAAATCCCAAAAAAAAAGTAGCTCCTTGGCTTCCTCGAGGCACTGCTGGGAGGGGAGGTGCCAAAGCTGAGCCCCAAATGGCTCCAAGCCCCCAGGTCAATTTAAATCAGACAAAAAGGAGAAGGGTTTTGTGGTGAGGGTGGTTAAACACTGGCACAGGATGCCCAGAGCAGCTGTGGCTGCCTCTGGATCCCTGGGAATGTCCAAGGCCAGGCTGGAGCACCCTGGGATGCCTGAAGGTGTCCCTGCCATGGCTGGGGGTAAAAATTAGAAGACCTCCAAGCTCCCTTCCAACCCAAACCATTCTAGGGTTCTACCATTCCATGAAATGCACTTTTAGGCCAACATTTATGGTCTGTCCCCTCGCAGCTCTGCAGTTCCCCCAGATTTCAGGGGAGTTCAAAGGTGTTTTCCTGCCTCCTCGGAGCCCTGGGCTATTTATAGCTGTCAGATGTTGGCAGCCCAGCTCTCACAGACAACTGTATGGTGACAACGTGCACATGGAAATGGCTCATTCCTGGTGAGTAATTCCAGGGCCAGCCAGGATCCTGAGGAGTGACGGGGTTTGTGTACCAGAGAGGCAGAAAGAGGGGGGGCTGGGAAGAGCACTGAGGCTCTCCTTTAGGCTGAGTGTGAGGAAAAAAGGAGAAGACTGAATTTTCCAGGGAGATCTCTTACCTGCCGGGATTCTCCTCAGGAGAATGGTGCTAATCCTGCCCCATGGGCTATTTCAAGCCAGGGTGGCCTAGTTGCCAGAGCTGTCCTTGCTGATTCCAGCTCTGGGGATGCTCTTAGCCTTCCCCAGGGGCTCAGGAGAGGACGAATCTCACCGATGCTGCTCAAAGCCCTGGCTGACCCAGATGCCTCCACAACGTTTGGTGCCAAAGCCCCTCAGATGCCCATGGCTAACCCCCAAGCTCCTGAAAGGCTTCCTCTGGCTGGGACTTAGGAAAAAGTGACCCAAAAAGTCACTTCTGACATAGCCCCAGAACGAAAATGGCAGCTCAGGGTGGGGATGGAGTCCCCAGATTTAGGAGTGTGTGGATGTGACACTTGGGGATGTGGTTTGGGGTGGCCTTGGCAGTGCTGAGGCTCGGCTCTGTGACCTGAGAGAGCTTTTCCCACCTCAACAATTCCATGTTTCTATGGAAAAGAACCTCCTGCAGCAAGCAGGACCCTTGGTTGCATTTCTGGTGCATTAGAGAAGGTGAATACCCCACGTCGTGGGGGGGTAGAATCCCAGAATGACAGAATCACAGAATGACAGAATCACAGAATGACAGAATCCCAGAGTCACAGGATTACAGAATCACAGGATTACAGAAACACAGAATCACAGAAACACAGGATCACAGAATCCCAGAATCACAGGATCCCAGGATTACAGAATCCTAGAATCCCAGAATCACAGGATTACAGTATCACAGAATCACAGAGCCACAGAACCTCCAGGTTGGAAGAGACCTCCAAGATCATCGAGTCCAACCCAGCCCCAACACCTCAACCAGACCCTGGCACCCAGTGCCACTGTTTTACCACATCCAGGGATGGGCACTGCACCACCTCCCCAGGCAGAACATTCCAGCACTTTATTACTCTTCCCATTAAAGACTTGTTCCTAATATCCAACCTAATTTTCCCCTGGAGCAGGTTGAGGCTGTGCCCTCTGGTTGTGTCAGTGCTGCTGCAGACAGAGCCCAGCCCCTGGGCCAGGGCCCCCTCTCTGCAGCTGCAGGGAGTGAGGGGGCCACCCCTGGGGCTCCTTTGCTCCAGCTGAACCCCCCCAGACCCCTCAGTTCCTCTCAGGGTTTGTGTTCCCAGGAGGGCACCCCTGGGGCTCCTTTGCTCCAGCTGAGCCCCCCCAGACCCCTCAGTTCCTCTCAGGGTTTGTGTTCCCAGGAGGGCACCCCTGGGGCTCCTTTGCTCCAGCTGAGCCCCCCCAGACCCCTCAGTTCCTCTCAGGGTTTGTGTTCCCAGCCCCTCTCCAGCCTCGGATGAGCTCCAGGGTCTCCAGGTCCTTCCTGAACTGAGGCGCCAGAGCTGGCACAGCCCTCAAGGTGTGACCCACCCCAGTGCTGAGTCCAGGGGCAGAATGACCCCCCTGCTCCTGCTGGCCACACCATCCCTGATCCAGGCCAGGAGGTGAAGCAGGAATTCCCAAGTTCCAGCGAGCAGGGTCTGGCATTTACAAATCCCTGCATTTACAGAGCTGCAGGAATGGCCCCGCACCAGGGGATGTCCAGCTCTCCACCAGCAGGGGCTGTGGGGGGCTGTGCAGCCGGACACACGGACGGGCTCCAGACCTGACCCCTGAGCCCCCAGAGTTTTGCACTCCTGCTGGAGGCTCCGCTGCCGAGGCACCGCTATCTCCTGCATCTCCCCAAGAGCTTCCCTGCTCCAGCCGAGGGCAGGAAGAGGAGAAGGACACCACGAGCACACAGGAACTCGGGGAGAGCTGGAAAAGAGCTCTGGGGGCTGGCCAGGCTCCAGGGCAGAGGGACACAGCCCCTGCTCGGGAGCAGAGCCACAGAGGCCGTCATAGCCACGGCTGCCCCCTTTCACATCCCGCTTCACCTTCCCGGTTTTTTGCACTCACCCCTCTCTCCCTTCAGCCTCAGCTGCTGGCAGATGGGAGTGTGGTGGATTATTTAGGGAAAACGCCCAATAACATCACAATTACTTACCATAAAAGCCTGGTGTTTCCAATAATAGCCTAATGTTCCAGGCACCTGTCCAACGGAACTCTCCTACCTGCCCACTGCAGGGTTCGGATCCATCACGCTCCCCTGCAGGCCCCTCGAGGTGCCACTGCCACCCTGCCAGGCTCGGGGAGCCCTGGGCATTGGGGCCACACCTGTGTGCAGCGGGGACAGGGGCTGGAGGAGCTGTGACCCCCACGGTGTCACCCCTCGGGGTCTGCAGAGGGTTGGGAACATCAGTGGTGGGGTGAAGGCAGCGCCAGACCAGGAATTCACCCCAAACCAACACTGTCATCCCTGCGAGACTGCAAGGCCAGGCTGGAAGGGGCTTGGAGCATCCTGGGGTGGTGGAAGGTGTCCCTGCCCGTGGGGACAGAACGAAGTGGGGTTTCATGTCCCTCCTAACCCAGACCATCCTGGGATTCCAGGATCTGCCAGGCTTTGGCTGCTGCTGCAGTTCCAGGCTGGCCCCAGCTCTGCTGGCAGATGACAGCAGAGGGGCACCGTGAGCCCAGATGCCACTCTCACCTCCTGACACGGTCACCCTGATGCTGGAATGAGGCGGAAAGGGACAAATGGCGCAGGAACAAAAGGGCTCAGAACTGTTTTTCTTGGTCAGATCCCACGAGCCCCATCAGCGACATCCGCAATGGCTTTTCCAGACCAGGCTGGGCAGCCGGATTTTGCTCAAGAGTTCCCAGGGAACAACAACAAAAAAAAACAAAAAACCATCACGAACATGTGTCTTGCTGCAAACAGTCTGCCTGATACGAACCTGGGATTGTCCAGCAGCAAAGTTCCTTGTGGGCTTGGGAAAGAGTGGAGGAGCGGCAGAGATGGTGTAACAGGATGTGGGCATCTCATCTCCGCGGAGCAGGAGACAGCCAGAAGCACTGGCACTCGCCCAGCACTCAGCTCCAATTTGTTTGCACACAGGCTTTGCTGGAAAATTGCATCCAGCCGGCCAGTTAATAAAAATCATCCTCACAGAGCTCACCGGCAGCATTTGCTGAATGAGAGATGGATGCTAAATTATTCACTCTGCGCCATTGGAGCCGCGGCGCTGGAAGAGGGAGGAAGATTTCGTGTTGTGCTGTCAATTCTGGAGCACTTCATTCTCAGGGCTCTGAGGCTGCCATCTGCTACTAAATTCACCACGAGGAGTGGGGGGGAAGGCAGGCAGGCAGCGCTTGCAGGCGCTGACTGCTCATCGTACAGCAGCTCTAGAGCACATTTTGGAGCAGTCGTGAGAGGGAGAGATCCAGGGGGGGAGATGATGTGTCACTTAGAGGGTTCCACCCACGCAGGTGGAGGAGAAACACCTGAGGGCACGAAATGCATGCCTGCCTCTCCTGTCTGCCACACCTGAGCAGTCGAGGGAGAGGGTAGGGGTAGCACAACCCTCTGGATGTGCAGTTGGCCCTCACAGCCAGAAATTTTCCCATTTCTCCAAGTATCCAGCTGTTTTATTTATGTCGACCTCTCAACCCTCCCCCAAATTTTCTTCCAAAACTTCAGAAAAAACTATAATTTTTAAAAAATTTAAATCTTGGTAATGTGCTCCTCAACAAGGAGGTCCTCGTTCTCTTACAAGCTAGAAACACTCTGAGAGGAAATTTGGGAAAATTGCTGTTGGAGACATCCATGTCCAGGGGCTGTGGTGGAAGTGTTGTGGTGGAAGTGCCTGGCTCTGGATGCCTGATCCGTGTTTGGGAGATCACCCAACCATGCTGAGCAGTTTGTTTTATCAGGAACCAGACAGAGGAGACACAGCAGAGCCCAGCAAAGCCCCGCAGTCAGAGCTGGGGAGGGAGATAGGGCACCTTGGCTGGGCATGAAAGGCTCTGGGAGAACATGAGAGGAGGAATCAACCAAAAATCAGCCAGGAAATAAAGCTCCCTGCTTTGTTCCAAGACTCCCAGCACTGAACACCAGAGATTTTGGGTGTTCAGTGAAGCTGGAGCAGAGGGCACCGTGGGATTCCTGCCTCCCTGACACAGCCCAGACAGGAGGGGCATGAGGATGCAGCCTGTGGGTTCCCTGGTGCTGGGAAGAACCCAAACAACCACGGGAAAGCTCCTTCCCTTCATGCCTTTCCCCCCAGGCCAGTGCCTTTCCCTCCACAGGACTGTGGGATCAGAGCCACGCAGAGAGGATGAGGGAGCTGGAGAATCAGGCTGAAGTTCATCAACCGTGGCTTGGACTGGACACATCCACAGGCTCAGGAAGGCAATTCCTGAGGTGTCTGCAGCCTCCCCAGCCCAGGCAGGCTGGGGGAAGCTGGGTTCCCATAATACACAGGATGCCCTGGGTGTCCCTCCCAGGCTGGTCTGGGAGACAAATGTAGGCTGTAAACCAACCTCCATCCAGCAGGGAGAAGCTCCACAGGTTCCCCTGTCCTTCTCTGCATCCCTGACAGTCTCTCACCCCACTCCCTCAGCACGGCCTGCAGCTGAGGACCCACACCACCAACGTGACAAAAGTCAGGAGAGGGAAGAGCACGGGCACCAGGAAATGCCCTGATGGGTTAGGACTGGACACACAGTCCCTCAGGAGTCTGTCTCCTGGCAGCCCCAAAGGAAAATCTGGAGTTTCCTGTGTGGAACGTGGCTCAGGAGTTGGTCTTTGCAGTGAGGTGAGGAGAAAAGCTGGAAAACCCAGCTGATTTTGGGAAGAGATGCTCAATGTGGTACCAAGGCCACAACCCCCAGACATGGCGTTCCACCAGCATTAGGGATGATTTTCTTATCCAGCCACATTTCCCACCTGGAGCCCCTGGAAGGAGGAAGGACCCGCTGATGGGAGGGGCAGAATGTGGATCCCTCCCCTCAGCACTTCACCAGGTGTGCCTTGACCCTTCTTGGCTCAGGGGAAAGGCCTCTGACACAAGCTGGCATTTCCAGCTGTCTTGGCCCCTTCTACCTCTCCCACCTCACCCTGCTCTGGAGTACAGACTGTTGATGCTGCTTCCTTCCCATTCCAGCTGCTTTCCTGGTGGAGAAGGGATGTTCCAGCACAGCCAGAGGTTCATTTTCCACCTCTCTCCCTTCCCAAAAGTGGCCCTTCTGTCCTTAAGGAGCTGAGGGATGCTCAAAAGGGAGGTGAAACCCCACAAAATTCCAGCTGCTGGAGCTGCTGTCCAGCTGAGTCTCTCCTGCTCTCACCCCTGGGAATCACAGGGTGCCCTGAGCTGGCAGAACCCATGAGGATCATGGACTGAACCCCCAGCCCTGCACAGACACCCCAACAATCCCACCCGAGGGTGATCTCCCTGCGGGCTATTCCCAGCACATCCCACTCACCCAGCCCGCTTCTCTGCCTCAGCAGCACGCTGGGATTTCACCCCCAGCCTCGGGGGGCGTTGGTTTTTAATGCCTGCATATTTATTTTTGTAATTTTGCCATTGCCCAGACCGTTCCAGCCCCACTTTAGCTCTGCTGCTCTTTGACCCCCACGTGTCAGGAGTTCAATCTGGGACGTTCCACTCTTTGCCCCCACTTAATTCTTTTCGAGCTGCTCAGCCTTTGAAACCTGGTGCCATATGCCAGCCCCAAAGAGCCCTGATCAGTCCCAGGGGCCCTGTAACCTTGCAACCCACCCCAAAAAGGGCAGAGCCCAGCGCTGGCCATGTTTTCATTGCAGGGTTTGTTGGAGGGGGAGGGAGAGCTTTTCTTTCCTGCTTTCTTTCTGTCTTTCTTTTCACAGACACTCCTGGTTGCCCATCCCCTCCTCTGCCTCATTTAATGACAGCAAGAGCCAGATCCACCAAAAATCAGAACTGATGAGGCAAATTAGAAAAATCAGGAGCACGGCTTGCTGGAAGAAAGGAATTGCTCCTGCCTGTCCCCTTCAGACAGCTGGCTTGTTTAGGGGGTGTAAAGTGTCACTGCCATGGAGGGACCCACCAAAGGCCCAGAAGAGCCCTGGCAGGAGTGCTCAGGGCACCTGGTTTCTCCCCCAAAGCTCAACCCCTTGCGTGGCCAGGATTTATTCCAAGGAAGGGTTCCCTGGTGAGGTGCAGCCCTGTCCTGCCCAGATGGCAGGGAATGGTGGGGATCCTTCAGACCCACGCTGGGGCTGTGGCAGCTGGGATGTCTCCAGGCCCCTCAATTTGAAGGCCACTCTTTTCTCAGACCTTCCCCATGCCATTTATTTTCTCCTTTTCTCTGTTCAAAGGGTCCAGCCCCTGCTTTCTGTCCTGCCTGCTTTCATCTTGGGACCAAGGAGAACGGATGGAAAGGGAAAAGCAGGAGGGATCTCCCTGGGACAGAAGGGCTTTGATGGGGCTGCTCCCAAAGGGACACCTAACCCAGCTTCACTTTGCCAGGGTGGGAAGCCAGCAGTGAGGTCTGAGCCAAACCATTCCCCTGGGAACGGGCAGGGACCAGGAGTCTGCAGGATCTGCTCCATCTGCTGCTGTGGGTCCTGGCAGAGCAATGGCAGGGCTAGGCTGAGGGTGCCAGTGTCCCTGTCTGCAAGTCAACCAGGACACATCTCCCCTCCTGAGGACACAGTTTCCAGGGGCACAGACCCTTTCCCTCAGGAAGATGTTTCCTGTCAGGGGCAGAGATCTTGCCTTGTGCCAATATCCACAGCCAGGATGAAAACACCCCCAGCCCAGCCCAGCCCAGCCCAGCCCTCCAGAGGGTTGGCATGGCCACGGGCACCCCTCTGTTTGTCTGGCTCTGAGCTCATCAGCCAAATCCCTCCCAGCCTCCTGGCTCAGGGAATGGCCCCGGGGCTGCCAGAGCTCCAGAAATGTTTGGAGAAGCTCTCAGGGATGTGGGGGGATTGTTGGGGTGTCTGTCCAGGGCCAGGAGTTCAATCAATCAGTGATCCCTGTGGGTCCTTCCAGCTCAGGGAACCCTGTGATTCCCTGATTCTGGGAGTCCCCTTGCCCAGGTCTGCAGGGGGAAGGCTCAGCAAGGAAAAGCCAGAGGGGAATCTGGGATTTGCTGCAGTTTTGGCTGTTGTTGATGGGTTTGACCCCAGGCCTGTGCACACCAGTCCTCCCACAAGCTCCTTTCTCCTCACCTTTGCTTCCCCCTCTCCCCAGGGGCAGGGGCTGCCCAGACCAGGCTCTGCAAGAACTCAGTCCCATCAGGAATAAAAACACTTTTTGGACATCCCTTGCAGTTTGGGGTCAGTGCCTTCTGCAGGTCCCTCTTAGAGAGATTTTGGAGCATTTTTGAGCGTGGACGCGCTGATGACTCTCCCCAAACCCTAACGACCCCAAACCTGTGGGGTGAGAGCAGCATCCACTGGCATGCCCAGGGCTGGAGAAGCAGGAAAACGAAGCAGGAAAACCCCGCCTTGCACTGCTCTGTGCCCCCAGTGCTGCCCAAGGACGGGAGGGACGGGGCTCCTCACCCTCAACGTTCCTGCTGCTGGTGGCAAGGGCGGGCCATCCCCAGGCGGAGGGCACTGCCACGCACCATCCAATTAACCCTTCTGGCAGCTTCCATTAAAAATAAAGGGGCCTCCAGGTCCCTGCTGGAGTGGCCTATTTTACGTGAGCATCTCCTTGGTTTTGCCTCGGCGGGCGGAGTTCGGGAGGCAGTTATTTCAGGAAAGGGACGCTATAGATAACTGATCTGCCAGCCAGGTGTCATGTTCCTTCATTTATTTTCAATTACTTTGTCTCTGGAGCTCCACTGAGACCCGCCCGGTGTCAATTCATTTGGTCACCCCCGCGCCTCTCCGGAGGCGTTCTCCGGTGTGGCGTGATCCCTCCCCAGGGGAGGCTGTTACAAAACAGCTCCGCTTCTCCGGCAGCCCCAGCTCAGCCTCGGGGCCCCTCCAGCTCCCTGACCCTGCTCAGGGTCACGGTGGGTCTCTGTGCTGTGAGCAGGCAGAGCAGAGAGGTGTTTGGGTGGGCGATGCCTTCTGCCCCTCAGGGTGCCACCGTGCTGCCACCCAGCCCTTCTCCTGCACTCTCAGGATCTCCTCTGGTCAGGATGATCCCCAGATGGACAAAAGTCTCTGTCTCCCAACCCAGCTGTGGAAGAAGGATTCAGAAGCCTTCAGCTGATGTTCTCAAGGTTGTTTTATTGTTTCTTATCTGAGATATTTTCTGTCTGGGCTGCCCAGGTCTGTTCAGCAGGGCAGCCCCAGGCACACACACTGCCCCAGGGGCAGGCACTGTTTTGTATACTCCAAATTCCGTGTTAGTTATTTACAGTGACGATCCAATGCCTCTCACCTGTGTTAGACAGTTCCATTCTACTCCAATCCAGTCCCCAAGTGCCAACATCACCAAGAAGATGGGGGTTAGGAAGAAGAAGGAAGGAGGACAGGACAACGCCCAAATCCCTCCATCTCACCCCCTAAGCCCCCATGGTAAAATCCCCAAAATTTCCCTTTTCACTCTACAACTACTACTATCATGCTATCTAAACTTTTGTGCCCTTTAATTCCTCATTCAAAGGTGGTAATTTGTTCCACGGGTCCAACTCAAAGCCTCAGGAGTCCCTGTCTCCATGCCAGGGTCTGTGACCCCCCTGCCAGGGCTTTGGAGCCCCTGGCTGGAGCTGGGATCATCCAGGACTGTCACAGACACATCCTGGGTTCCAACACTGCACAGCCCCTTCCCAAGCATGTCTGGCTGTGCTCACATGCAGGTGGCCAGGGCCTGAGCCTCCTGGTCCCTTGGCTCGTTGCTCTAAAGTCCATTTGCCCCCTCAGCCGCTGAAGGTTGGGCCAATCACAGAATCACGGAATGGGATGGGTTGGAAGGGAGCTTGAAGATCATCTCATTCCACCCCTGCCATGGCCAGGGACACTTCCACTGTCTCAGGGTGCTCCAGCCTGGAACACTCCTGGGGATCCAGGGGCAGCCACAGCTTCTCTGTGCCAGGGCCCCACCACCCTCCAAGGAACAATTCCTCCCCATATCCCATCTCACCCTGCCCTCCTAAAGACATTGAGAGAGGCAGGCATTGATAAAGGCAGCTTAAAGACATTCTCCTTGTCCTGCTGCTCCTCTCTCCCCTCAGGGCTCACCACCTTTAAGGTGCAGTGTCTTCACTCCTGCTTTCACTTTGGGTCCCTTTTACCTGCCTGAGCTGCTCTCCAAGAGTGATCCGAGCCACTCCTGGCGTGTCCCCGCTCCTGCTGGCACCGCTGAGCTGGCAGGGCTGGTGACAGGGGCTTGCTGTCAGCAGCAGGGCCAGCTCAGCGCTGACAGTGACAACAGTGGGGACCAAGAAGGGCATGATGTCATTTTCAGATCCGCTGGGAAGATTTCGGCAGCCACGTCTGGAAAAAAAACATCATTTCCCCGTGAAAAAAGGGCACATTTGCTCTGGTTTCAATGAGAAAGAAATAAATAGAAAGCCTGGGAGTGACTGTCCTTAATTGATTAGTCATTTCTGCAGATGATAATTGCACATCAAAAGACTGAGATCCTACTGTTCCATGCAAATGTCCTCACGGAGAGCAGCAAGGCACAGGGGAAGTGGATACAGGAAATAAATCCTTCAGAAGCTCCCCGGGAGGATTGGGAGTTCCACGTCAGTTTTGTTCTAGATGTGCCTTGAAGAAATATCCTGAACCTCAGGCACATCCCAGCAGCGGAACACAGCGAGGAAGGAGACAGGGAACGCCCCGGTGAGGGGGTCTCTGGCCAGGGGCAAACACCAGAGGAGGGTCTGCAGAGTTCTGCTGGCCCACGGGCCACCCCAGGGCGACCCTGAGCCCCAGGAGGAGACAGGGAACGCTCCCGTTCGGAGCGGCGGCAGCGCCGAGGCCAAAGCGAGCTGGCCAGAGGAGGGAGCTGCCGGTGACCAGCCGAAAATGAGGAGATGGACCTGTCACCCCCGCTGGGCGCTGGGCAGCACCCCCAGCTCGGGATCCTTGGCCATGCCGGGCACACCTGGAGGGTGCCGGGGGTGCCCAAGCCCCGCGGGAGGAGCCGCGCTCGCCCCACGGCCCCGCCGGGCTGCCAGCCCTGCTGTCTGGCAAAGGAGCCTTGTGAGCATGACTCAGTCAGCCTCCAAAAGCAGCAGCGAAAAACAAGAATCTGCTGTGAGCTGCATCTTGATTTTTTAAGCCAATCTCGTGATGTTTTGCAGCGTGGCTCTGTGGTACCCGGGCAGTGCTGGAAGCCGCAGGCGGTTTGGGGTTTTTGGGGGTGCAAGTTGTCCTTTTTGTGCACACTGAGGTGCTGGAGACCCTCCTTGCTGCAGGGAGCAAATCCCCCACGTCCCCAGGGCTGCAACCACAGCAGGGGTCACCCTTTCGAGGGGGTCATTCTTGCCGGGCATATTCCAAAGGCTGCTCTCAGAGCTGCCCCCTCAACCTCCAGGAATTCCTAAACCTCACTGACCAGCTGTGTCAGGACAACACAGGAATGGCCTCTTGTCTCTGCCCTGAGCAGCCTTGGCTTTGTGAGAGCAGAGGTGCCCTCAGCCCTACCCAGGGCACGGCCATGGCCGGGCAGGGAAGGGTTTCTGGTGGGGGAGAAGCCACTGTGCAAATCCCTGCAGCCTGACCTCCTGTCCCGACAGGGAACCGGGCTGGACCCTCTGCCGGGTCCCACCCCGCTCTGCACAGCCGGACTCCTCCGGCAGCACGGGCCAAAGCCCACCCGGGCTTAATTTGGTTAATTAATCCTCCTTCTCCTCACCGGCAGCTGAGGATCCCCGGGGAGGCTGAACCCCCTGGAGAGCCGGGCACAGCCCCGAGCCGGGCTCGGATCCGCTGCCCTCGGCCGGCGGGAGCTCCTTCCCTGCCGTCGTCAGCGCGGAGCATCGGCACTTGCAGGGCATGAGTCATCTGACCTATTTAGCCATCTTAGGAAGAGATGAATGGCTCCTTCCGAGGGCTCCTCTCTCCCTCTCTCCTGTCTAGACAGCCAAGCTCTGACTGCGAACACCTTCCCTGGCTCCCCCGAGCCCGCCAGGCACCTGCTGAGGGATGCGGGGGATGCTCCACCGGGCACGGATCCCACCTGGGCATCCTCAGGGGCACCTGAGCTTGGCCTGACCCCGCTCGCTCCGGGCAAGGGGAGATTTCAATCCCGAGAAGGTGGGAACGCACTTCTGGAGAGCATTGTCCCTGTCTGAGGAGGGTTTCGTGGAGCTGAGCTCGCTCGGGCTGTGCTGGTCCCGGGACGGGTCAGGACAGGACAGTTCAGCTCTCGACCACCTCTGTCAGCCCAGAACAGCCGGGATTTTACTCCAGGCTGAGCCCTCTGGGTGGCTCAGAGCCCCATCTCACCCGGGGAGGTGCCGCGGGGTGCTCGAGCCTGGGGAGTCTCTCCTTGTCCTCACACAGATGCAAAACTGAAAATGATTGTGCAGTTCAAAGAATCCCCCTAATCTTAGGGAAATAAAACAATTTTTTGCAGGTTTTCTGTCGTTCCTGGGGTCATTATGACTTCCTTCACACAGAAGGAAAATGTTCAAGCGAGCAATTAACATCTTTTTCAGATTACCACGGTCTGCAGGTCACAGTCTCACGGTGCAGTTCAGCTCCCGAGCCTTCCTCCACAGGAGCCCCAGAGATGCCAGGGGATGCGGGAGCACGAGGGCAGGGAAGGCTTGGGAAGGTGACCCCACAGGCACCAACAGGGCTCTAACACAGTTAACAGAAAGCTGCACATCTGGGAATGAAAGTGCTTGGCTCTATCCAAAGAGAGGGACTTTGGCGCTGGAAGGAGCCAATGGGTGACAAATGGCCCGGAGCCATCTTTTGTTTGAAAAGCAGGGGAAGAGTGAGTCACAGCAGGGATTGGACTCACATCTGTGCTCCAGAGCCCTCAGGCAGATCCTGGATGCTGGGGACGAGGCGTTGGAACCGATTTTGGGAAGCAGGCTCCGATACCAGCAACCCCACAGAGAGGGAGAAAGAGGAAACCAGCCTGGGAAAAGGATCCTGGTGGGAGATGTGGTGCTCATACAGCACAGGGCTGGGGAGGCTCTCCTGGCCTGGGGAAAGTCTCCTAGGACAGGAGGGACCCTTGCAGAGAGCGGGAACAGCCCAAGCCAAAGGGGAGACACTGAAGCCAACAAATGGAAGAGGAGTAAGGGGGTGCCACTGGCCGTGGGATGGAGCAGCCAGCCAGACCTGTGCTCTGGTGCTCTGGACACGCTGGGATATCTGGAGGAGTAAATCTCCACCAGCTGTGTGAAGGAAGAGCTCTGGGTGAGCAGAGCCCCTCGGGATGGGGATGTCTGGGCTCTGTGCAGGCAGACCTTTGGGATCCACAGCTCTGGGATGTGCACAGGGAGCGGGAGCACCAGCCCGGCTCAGGACCTGCTGGGGTTGGCCCCAATTCCTCCTGGTTTGGGCCAAACCCCCCTCCAAGGCGCCCTCAGCAGCTGCTGGGGAAGGAGCCGGGCAGCAGCTGCAGCTCCTCCTGCAGCAGGCACCCATGTGGCATCACCCCCTCCCCTCTGGCACGGGGAGCTTGTTGGAATTTCTCTGGGGTGGCTGGAAGCCCCAGAGCACTGGGGAATTTCTCACCTGGGTCCCCCCTTCTTTGCTCCTGCCCTTTGCCACCGGAGCCTGCCCTTCCTCAGGGGTCTGGGGCAGCGGCAGCCGGGAAGTCCACGCTGGATTTTGGAGGTTTGGGCATCAGGAGACTGCCAGGGGAGAGCTCCCCGAGGCCAGGATGATGCCCCCAGGTCTCAGTCCCCACCCAGCAAAGCCTGAGCCACGCCCCGGCCACCGCGGAGACAAGAGCAGGACCACGTTCAAAATCAATATATATTTTTATTGAATAGTTGCTCTAAGTGGGCTTGTGAAGCCACCCATAGAATCACTTCTTTCACCTCAGCAGTGGTTCTGTAACAGTTATCAGCTTTGCAAGAGAAGAAAACCAAACAGAAGAGGGTGCAGTAAAATAAATAGGGGGTTGGTTTTTTTTTTTTTTTTTCTTATCTTTAAAATAAACTTTTCAAATAAATACTTTGGTTTTTTAATTTTTTTCCCTTAAAAGGTACAAGAGTATTGTCAAAAAAAAAAAAAAAAAAAAACAGCCATCGGGTTATTAAAAATATATTATACCTTATAGAAAGGAACTGGAATGGGGAGAGCCGGGGAGGGATCTTTATGGGCTGTACAGAAAGGGCTTTGTACCCAGAAACTCGGGATGGGAGCCTCGGGATCCTGGGCCTGTCCTGTGGGGCCCAGGGGGATCCTCCAAGGAGAGCTTTGTGCTGAGGACACCGGGGAGGAGGAGGGGGAGGAGACACTGCCAGGAGAGCATCCCGATGGAAAGGGGGAGAGGGGCAAGGTGGGCACGGGCTTGGGGTGACCTTGGCACGGGGGTTGGGCTCTGCTCCCCAGGCCCAGCTCTGGGGGGGATTGGCAGCAGAGGGTCCCAGAGCCTCCCTCAGACATCCCCTTCCCACCCATCCCCTGCCCCTGCAGGGCCCCTCCCAGGAATCCCGGGGCTGTGTCCTCAGGGGCTGCTTGTGCAGCATCCCCCAGGCAGGAGAACAGATCCCAGCCCCCGGAGTGACCCAGGGGTGCGAGAGACCCTGGAGGGGCACCCAAAGCAAACTGAGCCCAGGAGGTCTCAGCTCAGGGTCAGTGAGCATCCCATGGGCTCCGTGGGCTCCTCGGAGGAGCCAAGCCTGAGCTGGACCCTCTGAAGGCCCAGGGAGCTCCGGGGGTGGGGGGGTCAGCCCCAATCCCAGCCCTGTCACAAACACTCAGTGTCTGAGCACCCCAGCTTGCTGCAGCCCAGGAAAGAGCGACAGCAGCGGTGCTGGGAGCGGGAGTTTAGGGCACAGGGGGCTCCTTTCCTGTGCCAAGCCCAGGGCAGCTGCCCTCAGCCCCTGCTCATCCCTGTCTGCCACGTTCCAGAGCTCTTCCTAGCCTCTGATCCCAGGCTTTGGCATCTTTTGGGCAACGGCGTTTGTCCTGCCTCCGTTTGGGGTCACCCCTGGGGCTGGGCAGGAGGGAACTCAGTGGGATTTTTTGGGAATCTGTGAGTCACAGAGCTTCTCCCTGTTCTCTGAGCACTGGTGTTTCTCCAGGATGAGCAGACAGCAGCCCCAGGACCAGCAGGAGGGGTGGGATGGACATTCCAGCCTGGTCCCCATGACCCCTCCCCACCAGTGCTGGAAAAAGGGGAGTGGGACCAAGGGAAGCCTTGGAGGAAGCAGAAAACATCAGAGGTTCCTGCAAGGATGGAGCTTTGGTCTCCTGGGTGGGAAAAGGAGGCTCTGGGTGGAGAGCAGAGCAGCAGGAGCTCAGGTCCTGCTCAGCAGCTCCTGCCTCCTGCTCCTTTGGCACCGGAATCTCTCTCCCTGCTCCATCTGCCCCAGCCCGGTCCCTGGCAAAGGAAAGACCACAGCCCAGGAATGCTCCCTCAGGAGGAGGATGGATCCATCCCTGGGGGGAGCAGAGGGCTCCACGAGCTCCCAAAGGAGAACCAAAACCCACACAGCAGGACAGAGGGAGAGCCCCAGAGGGACAGGCAGCTGCAGACGAACCCCCCCAGCAGATGGGACCTGACCCACGGAGGGTGAGGCAGGGAAGGGGATCCCAACCCCAACCCCTTCCAGAGCAAACAGCCTGGCAGCCGAGGAGGGGATGGGGCAGGAGGGATCTGCTCGGAGCAGGGTGGGAAAAGCTTGGGGAAGGATCTGAGGCTGCCCACGGCCTTCCCCACCACGGAGGGAACAGAGCTTTGGGTGCTTCTCCTTGGAGAACTTTTGGGGCTTCCCAACCCCTCCTGCCTGCTGAGGGTGAGGAGGGGAAATGTGCTGAGAGCCCCAGAGGGAGCAGGAATTCCAGGTGGAGCCACCTGTGAGCAGAGCAGAAAGAAGCAGAAAAAGAAAAAAAAAAAAACAAAAAAGCAGAAAAGGAGCAGAAACAGGCTGAGGTCCTCCAGCCCCTGCAGGTCCTGGACGTGGCTTGTGTGTGTGCCCTCAGGGGAAGCAAAGCCCTGCTCTGGTCCCACAGTCCCAGCTGGGCTCTCATCCTCCCCACTCCTAAAATCACGGAATCCTTCCTGCTGGAAAAGCCCTCTGAGACCACTGAGTCCAAACATTAACCCAGCACTGCCGAGCCACCACTGAACCGTGTCCTGCTGCTCCTCCATAGCTTTTAAATCCCTCCCCTTCTTCTCGTCCAGTATTTCACGAAATGCATCCCCCAGCTCTGTCATTCCATGGAGAGGAGGCATTCCAGAGCCCTGGCCGTGCTGCTCAGCCCTCCCCAGGCTGTGGCACCGTTCCCTGGTGGGAAGGGAGCTTCTGCACTGACCCAGAAAAAGCCCATTAGGTGGAGGGAGGCTCCTGGCAGCCCTGGCCTGCCCCCAGCTCCTGGTGCCAAGCGGGGCTGGCTCTGGGGAGCTGATCCACGGGCAGCCTGCTCCTCATCCCCCGGCTCCAGCACCTGGGGGAGGTCACCCCGTGCTCGCATGACTGGGGAGGCCGTGAAAATGATGAAGCTTCACATGTTGAGTCATTCCACCATCAGGAGAGGAAGCAATGAATTGCAAAGATACAGAGGTGGTAGCTAAATTTGCAAGTGGGATCCGTTTAAAAAGGAGGAGGGAAAAAAAAAATCAAAGTAGAGCAAGTTGGAAAATTCTGTTCATTAGTTTTCTTTAAAAAGTTTCAATGAACTGTTTCGCATTCTCATTCAAGGGAGACAGCTCCTCCAACCCACAGGGAAAAAGGGACCTTTTCTCCCTAAAAATGCTCTCTGGTTTTTTACGAGGAAGGAGTTTGATCAGCACCAATAGACGAGTGAACTGAGCCTTCCAGAGGAAGGAGACTCCTGGAGGAAGTGTCTCCCCACAACATCACTTGGAAGTAGGGAGCCAAGCAACCATTGGCGTATGGATAAATGTATTTGCAATGCATTTTATATTTGCTGCCACAGGAACCTACAGGGCATCCTCTCAGAGGGTCATGGCCTTAAAATCCAAATGATTCCAGAGTCCAGGCTGGCCTCAGGGACGGACCATGCACAGACTCTGTCCTTCCCTAATGCCAGGGGATCCCCCTGCATCCCAGAGCATCCTCCCGAGGTACCCACAGCTCTTCCCACATCCCCCCTCAGGCTCTGGGTGAAACCAGGGAGAGGATTTCACTCACGTCCATAACATTCCCCAGCACAAACCTCCCACCAGGGATGGGATTCATCCCCCCTTTCCCCGTGGAACCTCGAGTTCGATGTTTGGGTGCCATTTGAGTCAGGAGAGCCGGGCACAGCCAGCACAGGATTTAATGAATAATGCTTCCAGGCGGGATGAATCACTCCCTGGAACCACTTTTCCCCGCAGCAGAGGCAGCTTGGATCCACCACGGTTTTTAGAAAGCGAATGGATGGAGAGAGGAGCCCCACAGTGAGATTCCATTCCTGCCTCAGCCCTCAGCCAGCACTGAATCCCACCCTCCTGCAGAGCAGACCCCCAGACTCCTCCATCTCCCCCTCTCCCGACAGCCTGGGCACAAAGGGAATGGCATTAGCAATAAACTGACTGGGAAATCATCTTTTCCAGCATGTGCAAGTGCACCAGGGAGCCAAACCTTGTACCTGGCACCGTTCACAGCAGTATCATGAATATTATTAGTAATAGACCTACCCATCCTAACGTTATATTTATATCTACAAAAATAGATCCACAGAACTCTACGGAAAGAGGCGGCTGGGAGGAGGCAGTGGACGGGCCCTGGGAGCTGGGTCTTGGAGAAGCCAAGGGATGTGTTGCATATATTCCCCCAAGGGCACCGTGCCCTCCTCTCTGCGCTCACACACCCGGGGAGGGGCACAGGCAGGCACCGGGACCCCACCCCGGCTCCAAACTCCCCCAGGTGATGCCAACGGGGTCACGGCCAGGGGCTGGCACTACACAGAGACGGGGCTGAGCCCAGGACAGCCAGGATCGCCACAGCCACCGGCTGGGGTCATTAGCATCCCAGCGGCGTGCGGAAAGGCGGGGCCCCGACCCGGGTTGCAGCGGCCGCCCCAGCCCCAGGGCTGGCTCCAGCCCCGTCAGAACCAGAACCCCCTCAGCCAGACGAGGACTCGAAGGAAACCTGGCAGGGAGGGAAGGTCGGGGTCCCCAGCTTGGGCACCCCGTCCCGCTCTCCGCGTCCTGCAGCCCGAGGCCGGGTGAGAGGAGCCCCCACCGGGGACTCCCCGGAGCGCTGGCTGCTCCCGGTTGGCTTTGCCATATTCTCTTAAAGTGAATTCAGTGCTGGTGGAAGGTACCAGATCGGGGTTCGAGCACGGAGCCGGAGCCCGTGGCATCTGCTGGGTGGTGGGCTGGAGCCAGGCGGCAGCTCCCACCTCAGGCAGCCCTCCAAGGCCGGGAGGAATGAATGGCAATTTCCAAGCAGCTCCTTCTTCTCAGCCAAATCCCAGAGGGGACCTTTCCCTTGCTGCAGTCGGGCAGGAGCGAGTGGGCTGGGCTGCCTCCGAAAGCTCCTTCCCCTGCCAGAAGGTTTCTAAAGCTTCCCACACCTTCTCTTCCTCTTGGAGACGGAAAAACACGGTGCCACCTCATTTTGGAGCTCGCTCGCTTCTCCCAGAGCTTTCCAAGCCTGGAGGGAAGCCACTGCCACTGGTGAGACCCCTTGGCACCCCAGCCCCTTGGGGAAAGGGACCTGAGGGGAGAAAGGCCACCCGTGGAAAGTGCTGGAGAGGGACAAAGAGTGGGAGGAGGAGGAGCTCTGGCACAGGGGTGCACCGACCTGTCTCCTCCCCCACGGATAGGGACCACACTGAGGGGCAGCTCCTAAACCTACCGAGAGCAGAGTCTTGAGGGGCCCCAAGGACCCTCTGGGTCACCTGTCCCTGCGGGACACAGCCAGGGAGGGCACCCTCAGCTTGCTCTGCCTCTCCTGTCCCTCTCCCGCGTGTGCAAAACCACTGGGACCCCCCCAGCTCGGTGCCAGCTCCTCCCCGGCCACACAGCCAGGGCGTCCCAAAGCCTGGGGGACTCCCAGGTCACCCGTCTCAATCCCAGAAGGTGATTTGGGAGGAGGGAGGGGGCGGCACTGCAGAGCAGAGGGAGCCGAGAGGGAGGAGGGGGCCGGAGGAGAGAAGAGGAGGAAGAAGGGTGGGGGAGGAAGAGGAGCAAAGCCCGCTTCTCCTCCTCGGGAGGGTCATACCGGCTTGTCCAGCGTTTTGGGGAAGGGCGTGCCGCTGGCGGAGGAGATCTTCCTGCAGACCGTGTTGGTGTGGCTCTGGCAGCGGCAGCCGGGGCGTTTGAGGCCGTCATAACCCCGCTGGCAAAGTTTGAGGCAGCCCAGCGTGGGAAAGTAGCAGCAGAGGCAGGGCAGGAGCAGGGACAGGACGCTCATGGCAGCCCAGCGGGCGCAGCAGGAGCCCGGCCCGCAGGAGCAGGGGTCGTCGGCGCAGGTGTCCTCGTCGTCGGTGGAGCAGTGGTAGAAGAGCCCCTTGACGCAGCAGAGGCAGGTCCCGTAGTCGAGGAGGCTCTCGGCGGAGCAGAGGCAGCGCTGGTTGCAGAGCCAGCAGGAGGGCAGGCTGCGGCGGCCGTGCAGCGCGGGCAGCGGCACCGCCCGCACGCCTCGCACAGCACCACGTGCTGCCCGTGCGCCGGCGGCTCCTCGCCTTTCCGCGGGCACTCCTCGGCCTTCAGCGGCTGCGCCCGCACCAGCGAGTGCCCCGAGTGCGACGGCGTCAGGCTGCTCAGCAGGCGCTGCTCCGAGGCCGCGGTGCTCTGCGACACCGAGCTGGCCGTGCTGGAGTGGCTCAGGGGCGGCGGCGGTGCCTGGTGCTGCTGGCTGTGGCTGCGCTGCAGGTCCTGGAAGGGCGAGGAGGAGGAGGAGGCCAGGCGGTCCTGGGGCCACTCCTGCTTGTGCGGAGGCTGCGACAGCGAGGGGTTGGAGCGGGCTTGCTGGAAGCACGCCGCCGGCCTCTCCACGTAGTTGTTGCTGGCGCGGATGGAGCGGATTTGGTCGATGGAGAGGACCTGCTGGAAGTCCTCGGCGGGTGGGTCCATGGTCTCGTCACAGCTGAGTTCAGCCACGCTGGAAGAGAGTTGCATTTCCGGGAGCCAGGAGAGCCTGCGGCATCAGGGCACATCTAAAAATCCTAAAGGATGGGGCAGGAAGAGAGAAAATAGCCCTGTTACGTGATCCATCCGTCCAAATCATTGAATGACAGACTGCTTTGGGGTGGAAGGGCTCGTCTCGTTCCAGCCCCCTGCCATGGGCAGGGACACCTTCCTGCAGAGCAAAGCAGCACACGAAGGCTGGCTGGAGAGCCCCAAATGAAAGGATTTCCAGCAATCAGACCCGGAGCAGGTCTGTGCCTGGGAATACCAAGGCTGGACACATCCCAAGGGAAGGGCTGCCGGATCTGCCCCTCGACCCCGGCAGGCACAGCCTCTCTCTGTGCTTCTGAGCCTTTCAGAGGATTTCCACACCCCTCACCAGCACCTCCTCCTTCCCAGGGACACGTGCTGGCCTCTCCAGAGGAAGGGACTGGGAAGCCGTGACTGACCCAGAGGCACGACAGAGCTCGGAACGGCTCCCGCTCCGAGCAGGGGCTCTCTCTGCTTTGGGGATCCCAGCCTCCTGCTCCCATTCCCTGCACACACTGGGAGCACTGGGATGGGCAATCCGAACACGGATTCTCTAACCCTAGGCAGCAGCAGGGACAAATCAGAATCACGGGATCGTTAAGGCTGGAAAAGCCCTTGACGAGCAGCAACTCCAACCATAAACCCAGCACCACCACGTTCACCACTGAACTATGTCCTCAAGTGCCACAAACACTTTTTTTTTTTTTTTTTTTTTAACACCTCCGGGGATGAAATTGTAACTAATGAGCCCCACGTTTAGCCAAGGACAGGACTATCCCACGGACTCCCTGTTCACTGCACCATCCCACTCCCCCATCCACAGCCCAGCAGCCCATTTGCCCCCATCAGGAGCACTGGGAAGGGCAGGTTTCCCTCCAAACGAGGGAAGGCAGCCTTGGCACAGGCAAGCCCTGGCGTGCCCCTCACACCACCCTGCCGTGGTTCCAGGACCTGGCACTTCCCGGGTGGCAGTGCTGGCAGCCCAGGAACCCCGGCAGGGAGGACTCCGTGTCCCACCACTCCCCTTCCTGGCCAGCCTGACCCCATGGCAGCAGCTCCATCTGCCAGAACCCTCCGTGGGGCTGGGAGAGGAGGGACCAGCGGGCTCGGGGAGCCACGGGCCAGCTCCCGGACACAAAGCTCCCGCTCCGGCCGCCTGCACCCGGAGTTGCCCAGGAATGCCCGGAGGACGGACATCGCTCCCGGCGCTCCCGAGCTTCCCCCGGCACTCCCAGCCCAGATTTCCGTGGGGGATCCGTGCTTCCCGTGCCCGGCCAGCTTCTCCAGGACGGAGAGGGCTGATGGCAGGAGCGACCCCTCCGTGACCCGGAGATTGCGGCGGTGCCCGGGCCCGCAGGGAGACGCCGGTCCGGGAGGAAGCTCCCTCCGGCCGGGCGGCCGCCGCTGTCAAGTAGGTGAAGGGGCCACAGGTACAATCTGCTCATGCAGCAGAGAGAGGCAGAGGGAAGATTGATTTTCATTAGCCAGGCTGACCTTGAGGAGCAGGGGAAAGCAAAGGCAACTTACTTGGACTGTTCAAGCGAGATCTTGTCTCTCCCATCCCCCTCTCCGGAAAGAAAAGGTGACTGATCTGCCCAGATTTGGGGTTTTCCCCCCTCCATGCAATTCCCCGGGTGGGGAGGTGCGGACAGAGGAGGAGTCGCTCGCCCAGGGCATCCACGGGGATTCGGGCACTCCCTTTTCTTTCACAGCAGGGGAATTAGGAGGGCACGGCAGACCCGGGGAAGCTTTGTGAGCACCCTGCCCGGATGGAACGAGCCAGAGACAAAGCTCTCATGGCCGTCACCTGCTGCCACTGAGCTCCTCACCTGGCAGGCTCTGGCTAAAGCTCAGGCTGGGCACCTGCAGAGGGATGGCCCATCTCAGCCTGCAGCTGGGACTGTGCGGAGGGCGCCGGGAGCAGCCTCGGTGCGTTCCCACATCCCTGATGACCCAGATCCTGCCGGGTTGGGATCAGCCAAGGAACGATGCCGGTTCCACCTGGGAGCAGCCGCTCACAGCTCGGCGTCCATCCCCACTCACCTGGGCTCAGCACTCGGGCATTGAGGCTTGGCCAGCGAGGTGACCCCTGTGAGGGTCCTGGGGGGCTGGAGCCACAGGGAGCCCCAAGGGAGAGACCCCACAGAGGGTCCTGCAGCCATGGAGCCGATGGAGCTGATGGAGCTGGGAGATAAGGGGCAGGCAAAGGGCTGGCCCAATACAGGTAACCCAAATCCTCTGAGCACCTGGAGCGCAGGAGGAGATCCCTGAGCCGGGCTGGGGCGGGAGGGACAACGTGAGGAGGAACAGAGCCCCAGGACACAGCCAGAGAGGAGCTGTGCTGGACACTCCGGATCTGGGGGCAGGGCTCACACACAGCATCTTGAGAAAGACAGATCTCGGGAGCACCCCCAGCACTGGACCGGGGCCCAAATGCCCCCAGAGCTGTGACTGCCAGGTGCAGGGATCGGACAAGGACCTGGCTGGGAGGACGTCAGCTCCCTGTGAGAACCAAGGGGAGCTGAAGGGAGCAGCTGCGGGTCCTCCAGAGGGACGGAATGAGCGGAGTTGAGACCCCGCTTACTCCTCCTCCCCCAGCCCAAAAGAGCCCAGTGCCCCCCACTGCCTCCCAGCCCTCCCTGCTCCAGCCTGATTCCAGGGCTGCAATCTCCCAGCCCCTCTGAGCTGAGCATCCCCGGGGCTCTGCTGCACCCCTCCCTGCCCGCCCGGGGGGCCTGGGGCAGCGTCCCCCCAGCCTCCTCCTCCTCACACTCTGCCTGCCAGGCGGGCATGCCAGCGCCGGAAACCGGGCCGGCTTTATGGCCACCACCAGCCCCAAACATATAAAGTTCGTGTGATAATGGGCCAGAGGAGGGATCGTAAAAGCAAATGATTTACAGGCTGGAGGTGGCTGCGAGCCGGGGGAAAGCGGCTCAGGGCGCCAGGTGGGAGAGAAGGCAGCCCCTGGTCGTGTCCGGGTGCGGCGGGGCGCTGGGGGGAGGCCGAGCCCCCGGCCCCACGCGGGTCCCGCAGCCCCGACGGGCACACGCAGCCCCCGGGACCCCCCGGGCACCGCCGCACCCGCAGCCAGCCCGTGTGCGGGACAGCCCACAGCACAACCCACGCGTGTCTCGGACCCACGCGCGGCCCCGGCGTGTGCATCCCCCCACACACCCCGCCGCTTCCTCGCACAGCCCGTGCGCATCCAGGGACCCGCGCCCCTGCGGGAAGGGCCCACGCGTGCCCGGGACCTCCAGGCGTGTCCCCCCGCCGCGCACCCCAGCCGCGTCCCCCCCCAGCCCACGCGTGTCCGCGCCGGGCGCACTCACCCCGCAACCGCCGCCGCCGCCGCCGCCGCCGGTCCATCGGCCCGCGGAGCCCGAGCGCGGCGGGGGCAGCGCCGGGCGGGCAGCGGGGCAGCCCCGGCCCCGCAGCCGAGCCCCGCGCCGCGGGCAGCGGGAGCGGCGGGGGGGGCCCCGCGCTCGGTGGGAACGGGAGGCTGGGAGGAGGGAGGAGGAGGAGGAGGGATGGAGGGAGGAGGGAGGGACCTGGCGCTGCCCGGGAGCATCGCGCTCCCCCTCGCTCTGCGCTGCCTTCCCGGAGCTCTTAACGCTTTACCCAAGTGGCGTCATCCCGCTGAAATGGACTCGGCCCATTAGCGGCTCCGCAGAGCCCCGCAGCGCTCCCCAGGCGCCGCTGCCGCCCAGCCCCGCCGCGAGATGCTCAGCCGCTATTTAAACGTTTCCGTCTGTCCCGGGCTCCGCGTCCCTCCCTGCGGCCCCCGGCGTGGCCCTCCCGCACCCCGGGCCCGTGTTCCCCCCGGGACAGCCCCCGCTGGGGGCACGGCAGCCACCCGGCACGGGTCGGGGTCGGTGTGGCACTGCGGGCAGGGCCGGGCGGGCCGGGCCGCGAAGGGCCGGGAGCTGCTCAGGATCCATCGTCTCGGGTTTGATCCGTAAATCGCCGCGGAACGGGCGCAGTCGCCTCACAGAATTATGGAAAAAGTGGGGAAACTCTGAGGTCATCGAGTCCTACCTTTTCCCAGAGCACCCAGGACAGCCCCGGTGCCATACACCTCCAACACTTCCCGAAAGTCCAAACCCACACCTGACCCAGCTCCTGTGGAGACACGCTCGGCACAGAGGCTGGGAAGCAGCTTCTCCACACCGAGACCCCCAGAACCAGCGCACGCACATCCCACTCTCCCAGAAACAAACAGCTCGGACTCGAGGTCCAAGCAGGACCTGGATCTTCCATCCCAGAGGTTTTCCCAAGCCTCTGCATGCTCCATTCCTCCCTGCTTTCCTTGTGACATCCTCAGCCCCATTTATTTAAAGCATGCCTGGCCTGACAGTCCCAAAGGCACAAGGCCACCCTGATGGCTCCGGGTGTCACCCGTGGACCCCAGCAGAGCCCCCTCCTCCCTCCATTCCCCTGGACAGATCTGGGGTCACCCATCCTTTCTGGGAGTGCTCACCAGACGAGCAAACCGACACCCCCCCCCCGCCCGGGCAGGGCTCAGAGTCCGTCTCACACACGTGAAGATGAAAGCACCAAGCCCTCAGCCAGGTGCCCAGGAGCACAGGACCCCCTCGGGGTGGGCAGTGCCCAGGCCGGGTGGCAAACACAGGGTCTGAGGTGTGAGAGCAGGATGGTGACAGAGGGGAAGAAAAGGACCTGGAATAAGAGCGACAAATCCAGCTCTGCCACTTGTGGCTGTAACAGATGGGGACAAACTGGGATGATCCCACGGACCTCAGGGGCTCCCTCCCAGCTGATGCCAGCAGAAGCACTGGAATCCCCCCAGCTGGGGCCAGTGACTCTGCTCTCCCACACGGTGCCCAGCTGAGCCTTTGCAGTCTCATTTTGAGGCTGAGGGTTTCTCCATCTCCACGAGATCCCACCGGGGATGCTCCTCCAGGAGTTTCTCCAAGAAGAACGAGTCCCTGACAGCATCCCTCAGCCTCGGCTCCAGCTCAGAGCCTTCAGGCTGAATCCCTCTGCGCTCCCACCGGCCCCTCCTCTTCTCCCCATCGCTCCCAGCTCCGTCTTTAAAGGCACAGAAAGGATCGGAGTTGTCCAATTCGCAGCCAACTGGCTGAGAGCACCTGACTCCGGGGAGCACGTGTGATGTCCTCCTCCCTTTCTCCCAGCCCAAATCTCTCACTCCCACCTTGAGGTGCCGGTGATTCAGGCTCCCCTCGCTGGCTCACAGCATCCCAGCGCAGCCTGCGTCGTGCTCAGCCGGCGCCGCTTTATTCCTCACTGGCTGCCGAGGGAGGGCCGAAGAGGCATGAATGCAGAGCTCCCGGGAGCGGTGGGAGGGTGGGGAGCGCAGGGAGAGCAGCAGCCTCCCGGTGAGTTATTGACCACAGCACGGCTGGAGAGCAGCGCTGGGAACCCGAGTGTGCCGGCAAAGGGGGCGAGTTCAGAGCCACCGCCAAGGGAAGGGTCCGGGATGGAGCCCCCTGCTCCGGAGGGGCTTTGGCTGCTGGGAGACAGATGTGGCTCTTCCTGATGAGCCACGGCAGGTGTGAGATTCCTGCAGGTTTCTGGCCCCCTCTCCCAGTGTGGGGTGTGTGGGAGCAGGGGCTGAACTGCCCTCCCACGGCCCCACTGTGCCCCACACCCCGCCCAGCCCCTGCCTGCACCCCCAGCTCCTCAGCTCACCCTTGGGATTGCTCCCACTCCTCATCCCAGTGGAAATCCACCTCCTCGAAGGCCTTGGGCAGCACTGGGCTCCTGCCCAGAGGGATGGGCAGAAGCCTCTCCTGGGTGTCCCATTAATGCTTGAGGCTCTCCATGCAGGGCCTGCCTGGGCAGCTGAGAGCACCGAGATGCCAACATCGAGATGGGCACCCCGAGGTTCCCAGATCCAGCTGAGCCTGCTCAGCAGGGCCCCAGCTCCTGCTGCAGACCCCTGCACTTGGAGAACCCCCATCCCCACCAATCCTCATAGATCAGGAATTTCTCCCTGCTTTGCTCTTCCCATTCCCCCAACACGTCCCAAACATCCCCAGAAAACATGGGGAGACACTCACTTTCATTCACCTTCCCAAAAGTGTTTCTCTACTTCCACACCTTGGTCACAAATCCCAGGGAGCTCAGTCTGAAACCTGGAGAACTTAGTAGGGATTTTAAAACAATCAGGAGAGCTCAGCACCATTTCCCACAGAGATTTTCCAGCTGCCTCTGAGCCTGAGCAACTCCAGCCCTGGCTGTGCCCACAGGCAGACAATTCACCCCAGGGAATGAGCCCTGGAGTGGGCAGCAGAGCAGGATGTCCCAGGGCAAGGCTGAAGCTGCCTGATCTCTCCTGCTGCTGTTTGCCAGGCTCGGGCTCAGGGGGAGGGTAATTCACCTCCGGTTAAAGACTGTGCAGGGGAGGGAGGAAAAAAAAGAGAGGAGAAAGAGAACACGCGATTCCCCTGATTCAATCAGCCAGAAACAAGGAGGTGCTGGTGCCCTCTAATTTGGAGATTCGCAGATTTTAGGGCCAGAAGGGACCGTGATGCTCATCTAGCCTGACAGTCTGTATTATGTAAAAGCCACTTGAAGCCAGACAGTGCCACGAGCTTTTCAGAAGCAACAGCCAGCACTGGGGAACTTATTAAAGGACTGTGATTCTCCCGAGGTGGGGACATGTGGCTCCCAGCATGCTGGGAGAGGAGGAGGCCAGGTACACCCACCCGGCTGAACAGACGGCAGCGCTGGGGGAGAGGAAACATCATTTCCCTTCGCTGTCATGCAGCTCCTTCTCACAGAAAGAGGGATAAGCAAGGAAAAAAAAAAACAACCCCTTCCTGGTGCTTTCCTTTTGAGTGTTCCCTAGCCCCTGGAAAGAAAAGAGGGACGCCCTGAGGCGTTTCTTGCCCAATTTTGGGGTCAAACCCCACGGTTTGCAGTGCAGCCCCGGGGGCCGAGCCCGCCTCTCCGGGAGCCGGAGCCGGAGCCACGATCTCGGCCTGCAGCAGCCGGAGGTGTAGTCATTGACTGCAATGAGAGTTTCCCTCTGAAGATGGAGCCAGGCAGCTCAAAACATCAATAAAGCGCTCAGGATGCGTCCCTTAATGAGCCGAGATCGTAACACGCTGCCAGAGCCTGCCAGAGCTGCCCATTCTGTCGGCAGAGAGGAGCAGATTCTGCCGGGGAAGTGTTAAGTGGGTCCTGCTGACTCATTGATGCAGATGGTTCCGGCCCCGCGCCCAGCAGGAGCAGCGTCCCCAGGGGCTCTCCAGAGCCCGGAGAGAGCGGGGATGCGAGCAGGGACCCGGCACCTCGCCCCGGCCGCGGGGACAGCGGGCAGGGTGGGGATTCCCCAGGGCAGGATTCCCCAGGGCAGGATTCCCCAGGGCAGGATTCCCCAGGGCAGGATTCCCCAGGTGTCACCGTGCACAGCCAGTGCTGGCTGACCCCGGGCATCGTCACCGGCAGGGTGGGCAGGCCCTGGCACAGGTGCCCAGAGAAGCTCTGGCTGTCCCTGGATCCCTGGAGGTGTCCCAGCTTGGACAGGGCTTGGAGCAGCCTGGGACACAGGGCAGGTGTCCCTGCAGGGGATGGAAACTAGAGGGTCTTTAATGTGCCTGCCAGCCCAAATCGTTCCATGACTCCCTGACCCGTGGGCTCCCCACCTTTCCACAGCAGCTCTCCTTCCACAGGACACGTTTGTCCCGGTGAGGTCCCTGCCCGAAGCCACATCCCCCTCCCAACAGAGAAGGCAGCAGTGCTGGCTCCAAAGGTGAGATCCTGGCCCTGAGCTCCTGGGAAACCTGAGCAGGGTGGGTGAGGAGACACTGGGATACAAAGGGCTGTGTGTCACTGGCAATTCCTCGCTGGGAAATTGTTAACTCCATCTTCCAGCTCCCTGGGAGGCGTCCTGCAGCTCTGGAGCTGGATCCTGCCCAAACCCCACTGTTCCATTCCTGTTGGGGAATCGAGTGACAAAGGACTTGCACCCTCCAGACCCTGAATGTCCCCAGAAAGCCCGCGGAGCCCTGGTTCCTCTGCCAAGTCACACCCAGCCTTTGCAAGACACGTTTCTCACCCAGCCTGCGCCTTCGTGGCACCTTCACCCCTGCCCTGATGGGGACGGGATGCTCCCATAGTGACTTTTCTGCCCCCAAGCCCTCAGGGCCCTCTCCCTCCCTGGATTCTCTGCCCTGTGCTCCCCGTGATGCTCCTCAGGTGGTCCCTGACCAGTGCTGGGAGCAGCCACCACCCAGTGTTCCAGACCTTCTTCAGTGATCCCAGACTGAGCTCCACTACAGGCACCACCTGCTCCAGGTATCCCACATGTCCCACATGTCCCAGGTGTCCCATACCAGGTATTCCATGGACTCCAGGTGTCCCACAAGTACCAGGTGTCCCCTGTTCTACAGGTATCCCACATGTCCTAAATGTCCCAAATGTCCCAGGTATCCCTGGTATTCCAGGTGTCCCACAATTACCAGGTATCCCACGGACTCCAGGTACCCCGTGGACTCCAAGTATCCCACGTGTCTCAAATGTCCTAAATGTACCAGGTATCCCATGGACTCCAGGTACCCCATGGACTCCAGGTACCCCATGGACTCCAGGTATCCCATGGACTCCAGGTATCCCATGTGTCCCAAATGTCCCAAATGTATCCAGGTATCCCACAAGTACCAGGTATCCCATGTGTACCAGGTATCTCTTGTACTCCAGGCATTCCACGTGTCCCAAATGTATCCAGGTAGCCCACACGTGCCAGGTATCCCCCGTTCCTCAGGTATCCCCTGTACTCCAGGTATCCCCTGTACTCCAGGTATCCCCTGTTCCTCAGGTATCCCCTGTACTCCATGTATCCCCTGTTCCTCAGGTATCCCCTGTACTCCAGGTATCCCCTGTTCCTCACGTATCCCCTGTACTCCAGGTATCCCCTGTACTCCAGGTATCCCCTGTTCCTCAGGTATCCCCTGTACTCCAGGTAGCCCCTGTTCCTCAGGTATCCCCTGTACTCCAGGTATCCCCTGTTCCTCAGGTATCCCCTGTACTCCAGGTAGCCCCTGTTCCTCAGGTATCCCGTGCACGCCAGGCAATCCCAAGCACTCCGAGTACCCCCCGTACCCCGGGCTCCCTCCTGCCGGTGCCCCGGGCTGCTCAGCTCTCCCCAGCCCAGCCGATCCATCCACCCCACAGCTCTCCCAACCCTCGCTCCCTCCCAAGCCTTGCACACCTGTCCCGAGCATCCCCCCCTCACCTGGGCACCACCCTTCCCGCTCCCACACCCCATGGAGCAAACCACCCTCCCCAGGGATGGATGGGAGGCAGCTCCCCCCAAATTCCGTGCCTTCAGCACTTCCAGTGCCCGTTTCAATGTCACTTTAACTCGAGCGCGCGTGTGCCGGGGAGCAGGGCTCCGTATTAAATTGCCAAGCCGGTCACATGCTGCTGGGATTTGGCCGTAGCTAAGCAGCACCGCCCCCGCAGTCGCTTTTTTGGCTGGTGACTCCTCTGCTCGGCGTAAGGCAGAGCCGGCAAAGAATAGGAGAAACCGAAGGGGGAAGGAAAAAAAAAAAATAAATAAGAGAAAACCAGGCGAGTCATTGTGAATGTCAGGAGCTCCTCGGCTGCGGGTGTGACAGCGATCCTCCCCCTCCACACTCGCTCCGTGTGAGAGCCAAAGAGAGGATTTCATTAGGATCTGGTAGCAGGCTATTTTCAGAGCTGACATCCTACCCACGGCTAAAAATAGCCGGTCTCCTCCACGCAAACCAGGGTTTCTGTTCTTTCAAACTTTAACAAACCCCGGTGAGGCTCAGACCTTCCCCGCTCCCCACACTTTGCTCCCTTCCTTGCTCCGTTCCTTTCCACCATTCCTTGCCTTCCCTGCTCTCCACCGCTCATTTCCCATTCTCCTCTTTCCTCCAGGAGTGGAGATGGAGCTGTCACCGTGGCAGGGCTGGGGTCACCTCCTTCCCAAGAGCAGCACCCTGCACCCAGCTCAGGGGCTCTGGGAGGCCGAGCAGGCAGAGAGGGCTGGAGCTCCATGAGATGCTGCCAGGCACTGGCAAGGAGCATCCCTGTGGAGCCTGGAGCATCTCTGTGGAGCCTGGAGCATCCCTCTGGAACATCCCTGTAGAGCCTGGAGCAACCCAATGGAACCTGGAGCATCCCTGTGGAACCTGGAGCGTCCCTGTGGAGCCTGGAGCATCCCTCTGGAGCCTGGAGCATCCCTCTGGAGCCTGGAGCATCCCTGTGGAACCTGGAGCATCCCTCTGGAGCCTGGAGCATCCCTGTGGAACCTGGAGCATCCCTCTGGAGCCCAGAGCATCCCTCTGGAGCCTTGAGCATCCCTGTGGAGTCTGGAGCATCCTTGTGAAGCCTGGAGCACCCCTGTAGAGCCTGGAGCATCCTTCTGGAGCCTCAAGCACCCCTGTGGATCCTGGAGCATCCCTCTGGAGCCTTGAGCATCCCTCTGGAGCCTCGAGCACCCCTGTGGATCCTCAAGCACCCCTCTGGAGCCTGGAGCACCCCTGTGGAGCCCAGGATGCTCCAGGGAGAGACTACCCGCTGTCCCAGGGAAGAGGTTTCCCTTTGGTGCCTGCTGCTCACATGGAGATGATCCCAGGATCATTCCAGGATGACGGAAAGGATCCCAGGGCCTGTGGCTGGGCTGAGCTCAGGGGTCCCAGCATGAAGTTGTGCCACCTGTGGAGAGCAGCTCCAGAACTTGGCCGCAGTCACCTCTAAGAGGAGTCTCCTGAAAACCCTGCCTAGCCTAAAAACCAGGTCCCCAAAACCCTGTCCCGTCTGTCCCTCCCTCTCCAGGGCCCACAGAGCCACTGCAGCCACTGCTGCTGCTGCTGCCCCCTCCCCAGGGGGCTCACAATTCCCTCCCTTCATTAGCACTGCCACCTCCGAGGCAGGTACAGGTATTTATAGACAGCACCTGCCCCCTCCTCCAGCTCTGTGACAGACAACACACACTTAACTCCTTCCCAGGCTCTGCTCCACACCAGCCCAGCCTGGTGATTTAAAAATCCCACAGCTTGGAATAAGCAGTGTCTGCAGAGACCTGCTGCACTCTGTGAAGGCATCCTCACCCCCACAGCCTCAAATCTCCCACCTTTTCCTGGTCCCAGTCCTAAATCTCTCCTTTCCCTGGTCCCAGCCCCAAATCTCCCACCTTTCCCTGGTCCCAGCCCCAAATCTCCCACCTTTCCCTGGTCCCAGTCCTAAATCTCCTGCATCTCCCTAATGCCAGTCCTAAATCTTTCACTCCTCTCAGGTCCAAACACAAAATATCTCTCCTTGGTCCCAGCATCAAATCTCCCACCTCTCCTTGGCCCGAGCCCCAAATGTCTTATCTCTCCCTGACCCAGTCCCCAGAATTCCCATCTCTCCTTAGTCCCAGCCTCAAATCTTCCACATCTGCCTGGTCCCAGCCTCAAATCTCCCACCTCTCCCTGGTGCCAATCCCAAATCTTCCACTTCTCCCTCCAACCCAGCACAGCCTCAGCAAATGCTGTTGGGCTCAGCTGGTCACAGGCTTGGAGACCCCTCCCCTTGCTCATCCCTTTTCCCAAAGCAGCAGGGACCAGATCCATCCCTGCCAGCTCAGAGAATGCCCAGGGAGCCCCTCCCCGGACCCCGGCAGAGCGGGTGGCACAGCCTGGCACAGCTCGGGGACATCCAGGGGCACGGGGAGCGGTGCCACCGGCTCATCCCGGGCTGTGCCCGCCTTCCCCTGCGCCGCGGCCCTCCGGAGCCCTGGCCGCCGGCCAGCCAGCCATTTCCTGGTAATCTAATAGCTGCAGCAGATGAACTGAAAATGCATTTCCTGCCACCGTGCTGTAAAATTTTTATTAATGTTAGGAGAGAAGGCAGCGCTGGCTCCCAGCGCCCGGGGCCGCGGCGGGCGGAGGCTGGGGGGGCTCGGCGGGGAGGAGGGGACGGCAGCGGTGTCCCGGTGATGCTGCGGGAACGTGGGAAAACGGGGAAACTGAGGCACTGGCAAGGGAAGAGCCTTTTGTGGATGTAAAATCACTCCTCAGGGTGACGGAGCGTGTTTGCACCTGCGACAGCGCAGAGCTGTGTCCTTGAAGCCCTGATTCGGGAGCGCTGATGCTCAGGGCTGTCCCCCGTGGTTGTCCCCCGAGGTTGTCCCCTCAGGGAGGGGCACAGGCAGCCTGGGGGATGGATGGAGGCAGGGAGAGAGGGGCCGGAGTGTCCTGGCAGATGGGCAAGGCAGCGGGCGAGCAGCCACGCATCCCTGCCCGCATCCCCAGGGCAGCTCATCCACCTCCCGCCCGGCTCTGCGGCCCGGGCTGACCTTCCTGGCTGGCAGAGCCACATCCCGGCTAAAATGCTCCCTTAAGGACAAGGAACGGCCTGGAGCAGGCAGTAAATGGTGACCACGGGCACTGATCTGGCTTGGGAGGGAGCAGAAGTGGTTGCCAAGCAGGGCTGAGGTGCCAGAGCGCCTGTCCCCCGGGTTTGTACCCACGCACATCCACAGCCCTCAGGGGCTCTGTGAAGGACCCTCGGGGACAGCAGCCAGCTCAGCCCAGCCCCCAGCCCTCCCTCCAGGGTCACATCTTTGTGACCAGCAGAGTGACAGCCCCAGGCTCGGGGGCTGGAGCCGCGCTCGCAGCCTCTTCCCACCCGGAGCCTGCCGCCTGCACCAAGGCAGAGCTAAATTGGAAAAACACACACAATGACCTCTTGTGGAATGTAGTATGAATATTTGATAGCTCTAATGTAATCATATCCAATCGATACCGGCAGGAATATCTCCCCCACACACACTCCCTGAGCTCTCACTCTGCCCTGTCCCTTCCTCTCTCTCCCTCTCTCTGCCTTGCTCTCCCTTTCATTAATGCATTCTCCACTTTACATTATTTATTAACTTCCTTCCTTTTTTTTATTTAGAAAAAATAAATTAAATAACCGTGGTTATCTCAGACCCTCCCACCTCAGGATTTCAAGCCAGGCAAAAACTATTCTGACCTTCTGTCACCTGCTCACCTTCCCCATGGCCAGCACTGCCTGACACCCCATCCCTCTCTGTTCCCCAACATCTCCCACCTCCCCGTGGGTGCCTGGGAGCCCCCAAATCCCCCAGGAATTTCCACCCATTGCATGAAGATGCCTGAAGCATGGAAGCTCCCCGAGGGGCTGGCAATGCCTTGGAGTTTGGGGGTCTCCAGCCAGGGCAGAGGGGGGGATCTGCTCCTCTCTCCAGAGTGGCAGAGGATTCCCTGTTGCCTGCAGATGGCTCTGGAGCAGAGGGGAGAGTCAAGCCACAGTGATCCCGTGCTCCGGGGTCTCACTCACCCAGCTTGTTTGTTTGGGTTTTTTGTTTCGTTTTGTTTTGGTTTTTTTTCTGGCTGGTGGCTACCCTATGTCCCTAGCTTGCCAGGAAAAGCTTCTTCCAAGAGAGGCACCAGGGATGCCTCTGATTAGAGATGGAGGGGTGGCACCAGTGTTCCCCAACTGCCACTGCTTCCAAGACACCGTGATCCAAAGCATCTTCACCAGGGACCATTCTGGGAGGCTGGAAAGGGGGCGAGGATCCTCAGCGTCAGTGTTGGATGCAGCTCCTCTCCCACTGCTGCTGTCCCAGGCAGTTTGGGGGACACAGTGGGATCCCAGCTAGGAAAAGACTTGAGGAATCCACAGCCCCCTCGGGGACGTCCTGACCCGCTGGGATCCGTCTGGAGGAAGCAAAGGACCCCTCATGCTCCAAGCAAGGCTGAAGGTCTCCGGCTCCCCAGCCTCCAGAGCGACCCTCGGCCGGAGCTGCATTTCCCCCCGGCCGGGTCTCGCCCGCACAGGGCTGGAAGAGGCGCCCGTGTCCCGCTGGAAGAGGCGCCCGTGTCCCGCTGGAAGAGCGGGATGCGGTGCCGGTGGGGACCCGGGGATGGGGACAGCTCTCCCGGCAGCTCGCTCAGCACCCCGGGAGTGCCAGCGCTGCCATCCCCGCTGCCCAGCTCCCCGCGTTCTGCTGACCCAGGAAAATCGATAGCGGCTGTCTGCCGGCGGCCAGCCCGAGGGGAGGGCACGGGGGAGGCAAGAGAGAGGGGCTGAGGCGGGGGCGAGATGGAGAAGGTGCGGGGGGACCCCAGGGACGTGGGGAAAGGCAGCAGAACCGCGTGGTGGGAGAAGCTTTAGATGGAGGAGACCCTGAAGAATTTTTCTTCCCCCCTGGAGGATTGCCCGAGGGTGCAGCCCCTTCCTCCCGCCCCGGAGAGCCCCGGAGACCCCCAGACACTCTGCCTGATCACTGCTGACCCTGCGGAGCCGGGGGGACCGACAGGGAGAGGAGGAAGTGTGGGGAAAGAGCTCCAATTCGTATTATCCTTTGTAACATCTTTTTTATTTTTATTTTTTAATAAATACCGACGGGAGCTAGAGACATAAAACCCCCCCTAAAAAAAAACCCCAGAAGGCTGCTGATAGTGAATAGGCACAGGACTTAATATTTCTTAATGCATCAATTAACACCTGATTTGGACAAATTTACCAGATTCGTCCAAGGTGGATGGGCTACCTTTACTTAACTCAGAAAAGGAACGTATAGTATTTACATATAATATAGCAGCCCCGAGGCCAGATTTTATTCTTTGGAAAGGACCCGGGCTGGTGGGCAGAGAGGCAAGGCAGGGGCTGGGGAGCACCTGGACCAGCACAGAGCTCCAGGACCCCCCAGAGCATCCTTGCCCAACCTCAGGGAATCCACCAGAGCCCGCCAGTGCCCACCAGAGCCCACTAGAGCCCACCAGTGCCCACCACCCTCCTCCACAGGGTGTCAAGCACATGGGGTTGGGAGAAGGGAGCCAGAGCTGGGAGCCTCCCAAGATGCTGAAAGGCGTGAGGGGATTTGCTGCTGTCCCTGGAAAAAAACTGGTCCATAGCAGGAGGTGGAATTTCTGCTGGGATGTGAGACCCAGGGAGGAGGTTTGGGAGCCACTCACGTTTGTCTTGGCTGAGAGAAGTTGGAGTCTCCTGCACAAGGACACACATTCCCTCCTGTCCTCCCCTTGAGAAGGGCACCTGAAGGGTCCCCGAGGCATGGAGAGTGAAAGGCTCCATCCCAAAGGACAGATGGCCCCATTGCCTTCCTGCTCTGCCATTTCCCACCACACCTCCCCTCTGGTACCTCCCGTGTCCTCATTTACCCTGCAAATCTTCCAGGAACTCATCTCCTGAGCCCACCCAAATGCTTCTCCCAAGCCAGGGGTGCTGGGGGATCGGGGAGGGTCTCACCTCCCCTGGAGTCACCCCAGTATCCCAGGGAAGATGCACTTCCAGAGGAGCCTCAGAAGCTTTCCTGAGCTGATCCCACCCCCATCGACCCTTGAACCACACCCCTGTCCCCCAAACAGGGGCACACAAAGCTCCCAGCTCCCTCACCCACATACTCCACACCCCACAAATGTTCCTCTTTTCTGGGACATCTTCCAGCCTGCAGGAAGGAGAGGCTTTCCAAGCTATTGGCTCATGGCAGGGGCCATCGGATAATCTCCTGATGTTGCTCAGAGCAGTGAGCATCCCCTCTTCCCCTGCCTGAGCTCTGGGACAGCCTCAGCTACCACTGGTGGGGCCATCACAGGTGGAACCTGCCCGGGTGGAGAAGGTGAAGCTGCACGAGAGGAGCACAGCCCACAACCTGAGCTCGGATCCCTGAGGGTCCTCCCTCTCCACGGACCCACAGGCAGGGTGAACCATGGGCCAGGAGTTTGGAGGTGACACCAGGGCAGGTAGGGGGAATCTGGGTGGCAAGGAGATGTTCTCCTTGTGGGTGTCCCACCAAGCACAGCCCCCCGAGCTGGTGACAAAGCAGAGGGAGCAGAGGCAGCTGGCAGAGGCAGCCCCCAGGCCAGGATAATCAGAGAGAAACCGTGTTGTAAAGCCAGGGGAAGTGGGGTCCTGGCCTTTCCCAGGCTCTGCCGTGCTCCACACTCCACTTCCCTGCCAGTTTATCAGCCACTGGAGTGCAACCAAGGGAACATCAGCCAGGACAGAACAAACAAACATCCGAGTTTGGGCTTCCTTCCTTCCTTCGAATAACCAAAAAAAAAAAGAAAAAAACTAAAGAGAGAGAGAGAGATGGGGAATTCAATTAAATTTAAAAAGACTGAAACAAGTCAAATAAATAAGCATTTGTGTTTCCATGGGGACATGATGCATTCCTGGAGCGGGAGCTTGGCCTTGGGGAGAAGCAATGTTGGAGCAGCAAAGCCAGTGCAGCCCACCACTGCACCCAAGGGACCAGCATAATTCCCTTGGCCCTGATAGCCTGTGGACCACCAGAAGTTCTCCCTGCACTCCCAGGCCCCCAACACACAGCCATGGCTCACAGCCTGTTTGGAGGGAAATCCTGGTGGGAGAGGTTGTTCTTCTCTTTCCGTTTCATTCCAACAGCAAAGGCAGGTCAGGACCAGCCACCTGGAGCTCCAGTCCATGCACCACCACGCTGGGCTGGGTGTCGTGGTTTAACATCGCTTGGGTTAAAGGGAAAATCCATCTGTTATGGAAGTGATTCTCTGTGAGGGCTGCTGAACTTCCTCCAGGCCCAACAGAACCAATCCACTGGTCAGTTTTGAATATTAACACCTTGTTAGACCACTTAAGAAAGCTGGACATGCCTGTGTGAAATCAAATTTTAAAACGAACATAGCCTGGAAAAAGCTCTCTTGTTCCTGGACTTTGAGCAGATAACTGGATACTGGGTAGGCTGGGCCGGGCTCTGCTGTGGGGCTCTGCTCTGCTGGGCTCTGCTCTGCTGTGGGGCCAGGCCAGGCTCTGCTGTGGGGCTCTGCTCTGCTGTGGGGCCCTGCTCTGCTGGGCCCTGCTCTCTGTGGGGCTCTGCTCTGCGGGGCTCTGCTCTGCTGTGGGGCCAGGCCAGGCTCTGCTCAGCTGTGGGGCCAGGCCAGGCTCTGCTCTGCTGTGGGGCCAGGCTCTGCTCAGCTGTGGGGCCAGGCTCTGCTCAGCTGTGGGGCCAGGCCAGGCTCTGCTCTGCTGTGGGGCCAGGTTCTGCTCAGCTGTGGGGCCAGGCTCTGCTCTGCTGTGGGGCCAGGCTCTGCTCAGCTGTGGGGCCAGGCTCTGCTCAGCTGTGGGGCCAGGCTCTGCTCAGCTGTGGGGCCAGGCTCTGCTCTGCTGTGGGGCCAGGCTCTGCTCAGCTGTGGGGCCAGGCCAGGCTCTGCTCAGCTGTGGGGCCAGGCTCTGCTCAGCTGTGGGGCCAGGCTCTGCTCAGCTGTGGGGCCAGGCTCTGCTCAGCTGTGGGGCCAGGCTCTGCTCAGCTGTGGGGCCAGGCTCTGCTCAGCTGTGGGGCCAGGCCAGGCTCTGCTCAGCTGTGGGGCCCTGCTGTGCCGTGGGGCCAGGCTCTGCTGTGCCGTGGGGCCAGGCTCTGCTGTGCCGTGGGGCCAGGCCCTGCTGTGCTGCAGCCTTGGCCAGCCCAGGCTCACTGAAGCTGGCCAGCTCACCCTGTGGCGTGGCTCGGCTGAGGTTCTGTTGCCGCCAAGTTCCACCTGCAGGCACAAGACAGGGAGGGCAGAAGCCACGGGCCCGCTGGGTCACGGGCAGGCCGCTGAAATCGTGGCCAAAATCCTACTGCTGCTGGGGGCCTGGCTCAGGTGCTCCCAGAGCAGCAGGAGCCAAAATCACCACCATGAGCCCCCCCGGCACAGCAGGAGCCAAAATCCCCACCACAAGCAGCTCCACTGCCACCGCCCGGCAGAGATCGCATCCATGGCAAGATTTCAACTCTCAGTGCACAGCCAGAACCTACAGACATCAATGCTCTCTGTGAGAGGTAAAGAATGGGTGAAAACATGCAAAAAAAACCCATGGAGACACCAAGGTCAGTGAAGAAGGAGCGAAATCCCAGATGGGATGAGAATGAGGAGGTGCCTTAGTCTTGGGCTGAAAATCTCATGTAATGGGGAAGATATAATTGATATCTCACTATATCTCACTATAGGGAAGATATAATTGATACATCAGACTCTTTTTTTCCCTGCAATTCATGGAACGCTTTGGGGGGATGTAACATTCTAACCACAGCCATGAACAGAGGCACCAGTTTTGAGGCAAGCAGATGTTGAAGTAGCTGTGATCTAAGGAGAAGCTTGAACAGAGAGAAATGAGGGAGATGAAAAACCTCGCCCCAGGAATGGAAGAAGAAAACCTCTGTTCCCAGAGATAAAAGAGAAATTTTCATTCCTATACTAGAACAGCTCATCCTTAAAATTGCACCCCAATAAGCTGAAACGACCCATGGTGTTAGTTGTGAGAAAAACTACCAAAACCATGGGAGGGACTTCACAATTGCAGATTTCCAGGTGGCTGCTATTCATGAAAATTAAAACCATGAGAGAACTATTTCTTGTGGAAAAGTCTCCATGGCATGGCAGGAGAGACTCCTCTCCCTAAGTGGACTGAAGAAAGATTATTTTAAAGGTGGTAAACTGACTGAAAATACCAAACGTTGTCAGTGGGAAAAAGAAAGGAGAAAAGTTCTGAAGGTTTATCCTGATATTTATTTTTCTTTTAATTCTGTTAATAGAGTTGTCTTTACACCCTTAAAAATAAAGATTGGGAAAAAAAAAAAAAAAAGAAAAGAAAAAGAAGCAGACTTTGAACTTTCCTGCACATTGGTGACTCTGGGATCTACATAGCAAAATAAATGCACAAACTTAAGAGAAGTTCAAAAGTTCAACTTAACCTGAGTACTAGAGCAGACTGACCCACTGCATGAGGGCAACTCTCTAAGCACAAGCATTCAGCAGATTTTCACCTGAGATTTAGGACACCTGAAGGCTTGGGAACTGCCCTCAGAGGTCAAAGCATTTGACATAGAACAGAAGTTTGTCAGAAAACAAACGAGAAGCCAGCGTCCTCCCCAGAGAGCTGGAGGCTCTGGCTGACAGGGAAATCCAGCCTTGTCCCTCGGAAGATAATCCTGTGGGCTGCTGAATGCTGAGGACAGGGCTGGTTCCAGGGCCACTCCTCAGGGCCCTGGTGCCTGTGGTCACAGCAGGAGCTGTCCCCTACATGTCCTCCGTGCCCCACTTGTGGGCGAGCTCCTGCAGCGCCTTCTTGTTGGCCATGCGGGCAAAGCGCTGCTGCTCGAACCCATTGGACCTGTCCACAACATCCCAGCAATGCCCAGGCCAGATGTTGAACCTGTACAGTGGAGCTGCTGGTCCCTTGTAGCTGGGTGTTTCTTTCTCCTTGTTTTCCTTGGCTTTCCGTTTCTTAATGAGAGCAGCCATGGGGTCTCCTTCCCTCTCCTGGTCCCTCAGCATTCGATCCAGGTCCTGGTCATTGATGTAACGGGCCAAGGGCTTCTGCATCTCCTTCACTGCATCCTCCACGTTCTGCTGCTGCTGCCTCTCCTGTGCCAGCCCTTTTCCCCACTTGGAATATTGTTCTTCTCTCCTGGACTCTGCCTCAGCCTTCAGCCTCTGCTCCAGCTGCTCCTGGGCCAGGTTCCTCTTGCGGCCGATCTTGTCTCGGAACACGATCTGAGCATTCTGGGATTCCTCTTCCAGGTGCTTGGTGCTCATCTCATGCTTCCAGAGCTCCTGCTTCTCCCTCTGCGGCACACCAGCTGAAACCAGGCCAGCTTTGCCCCTGGATGACATCATGTTAGCCTTCTTGGGAGAGCCCTTGGCACCCCGGCGATGCAGGGAGTGCTCCAGGCGACTCTGTGACCTGTGCTGGTCCTTCTGGGCAGGCAAAGTCCATCCTTTTGCTCGGCTCTTTTTCCCATTCAGGGACCCCGGCTTCTCTGTCCCAGGTGACAAATCCTGACACTGCCACCGGGGAGGTGACAGATCTGGTGTGTCATGATGCCGTCTCCTGGGAGGGGATGGCTCAGGGGTGTCATGAAGCCGTCGCCTGGGAGGTCAGGGGTCTTGTGACGCCGCTGTCTCAGAGGAGAGAGGTCCAGGGAGCCTTTGTGTTTCCCTGCTGGGGGTGAAGGCTCTGGGGAGTCGTGGCGCTGCTGCCTCATGACAGACTTGGCAGGTCCCGGAATACCCGAACTCTGCAAATGCTTGTCCCCTAGAAGCTTCCATTTGGACTTTGTTCTGAATTCCTCCATGAGCTTCACCTCATCGGGGCGCTCATCAATGAACTCTGCCACCACAGGCATGTCCTCTTCATCCTCCTCCTCCTTTACTGGGGCAAGGGCAATGCTGCTCCAGCTCACATCATCATCCACAATCCGCATCCCGGCTCTGCCAGTGCCACCTGGAGGTTTCTTTTTGTGGCAGTGGCAGGGCCTGGTGGGCTCTGGCAGCAGCAGTGAATTCTCTTCCCCAAGCAGCAGCTCCGACCATCCTCCTTTGAAACTGAGAGAGAAAGCCATCAGCTGCCCCAGCCCTGTCTTTTTCAGCCCAATTCTCAAGGTATATCTCCCCTTGGAAAGAAACTCTCAGATAAGGGAAGTGCAACCAGATGCCCTCCTCCCCTGAGCTTGGCCACTACTTTTGTTTTCCTTAAGCACCCATTTGATAGTGTTTCCTAGCAACTTATGGGGAAAAAATTCTATATGTGAATTGTCTAGGTTTGGAAAGACAGGTGTCTGCTAAGAAAGGCAGGAGCCTCCTTTGAAACAGAAAATGTAAACCCCTTTCCTCCTTATTGTTATAATTTTGAAATTAAGGGGCTCTCTAGCAAAGATATGGGGATAGGAATATCAGTTCTTCATCAGAAAAATTTAGATAAAAATGCAGTAATAGAAAAAACCAAACCCACTGAGAGAGTAAAAACCAACCTGACACCCTGTGGGTCAGGGTTTTGTTAGCAGTCCCATCCAAAGGAGGCTGCAGCCCTCCTGGAGTGGCAGATGTGGTTCTGTTGGAGCAGTGATCCTGGAGAAAGGTGGAGATTTCCTCTGAAGGTCCTGTGGTGGTGCAGATAGGTCTGGTGTTCCTCTGGGAATCCAGTGGAAAAGGCTGCCCCGGTGTCCCAAATCTCAGATTATATCCGGGTAGGAATGCTTGGTTCCTCCCCCTGGATGGAGCCTCTCCCAATGGGATGATGGAATTTTATCAGCCATGCAGGGAGACTCAATGGCCCATTAACAGAAGATGTCTCCCTGGAGGGAGGATGGGTCCTGCAATCAATAAAGACAACTGCCCCACCTGCTTTTTAACAGCTGCCCCCATTAACAGAGGATTACCACACCCCAACTGGAGTTATGAGGGATGGGACATGGAAGAGAAAAAGACACTGCCCCAGCTGCTTTTAACAGCTGGCCCATTAACTTCCTCTCTGGAGTTGTGAGGGAATGGTCATGGAAGAGATAAAGAACACTGCTCAACCTGCTTTCAACCATCAGTATTCTGACTCTGCCAATGTTTCTGTACAACTGCATTCTATTTATTTTTCCTATTAAATTGTAGTTCTGCCTTGGGATCCACCATTGGTTTGCTTTCAATCCAGCACAACTGTGCACCAGTATCAACTAACTCTTCATATTTTTGTGGCTCTGATGTGCCACACCACCCAAAAGACCCAGTTTTCCCGTGCCTCTTCCTGGCTAGAGGAAGAGCCTCTAGCTCTGGTTATTATTTCCTTCCTGGGCATACATGCTAGAGATTCCTTCAGGGGGTCTGACAAATCATCTTCCCCTCTGTCATACCCGGCAGCTCGGTCCCGGGAGGGTGAGGCTGCCTTCACTCTAATGGAACTCCTTTGTTGTTGAGGGTTGGTGTTCCCCTCCTTGAGCTGACACACCAGTGCTGCCAGGACAGAAGTGGGTTTCCCATCCCACCTTCCCATGTGTTCCCCATGGTCACGCAGAGGGCATTAAGCAATTGAACACCTTTCCTGGACTGTCAGAAAACACATCTGCAGTAGGACTCCTGAAGGTGGAAGGGCAACAGGTACCAATTGTCACCTCAACGGTGCATTGCCAGCTTCTGTTTCATTCCAACAACAAAGGTAGGTCAGGACCAGACACCTGCAGCTCCAGTCCATGCACCAACATGTTGGGCTGGGTTGGGTTAAGGTGGGTCATTCATGCTGGGTTACATTGATCCTTTGCATTGGATTGTGCTGGGTGAGTCATTCACATTGGGTTAGATCAGTTGGGCTGGGTCATTCTCATGTTGATTTGGGTCATACATGTTAGTTTGAGCCATTCGTGTTGGGTTGGGTCATTCATGTTGGTTTGAGGTGGGACATTCCTGTTGGCTTCCCCCAGATTGCTCGGGTTGGGTTTTGTTGGATCATTCACATCAGGTACAGTTGAGGTGGGTCATTCATTAAAATATTCTGAAACAAACAGCAACATTTTTCAGAGCTTTTGCCCTTTAAACCATTTCCAGGAACATCCCCTTGGCTCAGCCACCCTTGAGTCCTGCTGCTCTCGTGGAAACTGCCACAAGATTTCCTGGAAAACGTGAATTCCCTGTCCTAACCTTGTCCGGAAACATCCCCCACATGCAGAGAGAAACCTCTGCGTGCCCTGCACGTCATCCAAAGCTCTGCTTGACATCAGCACCACCAAGGCCACTTCCAAGAAATCCCGGGACAGGGAAGGGGGACGGAAGGATGCACCTGTGGGACCCAGAGACTTTTTCCTCCATGCGTGGCCACGGTGTGGGAGCAGCTGGGGGCCTGGCAGGGCCTTTCCCAGGCAGAGGGCTAATTCCGTATCCTGCCGGATGTAGGATCTCGTCATCAGCACCCGCTGGAAAAGGGAAGAGCATTGTGTGGGCTGTTGCTTTTTTTAAAGCCGTTTGTGACCCCGGGAGCAGCGTGTGAGTGAGGAAGGAGGGGACAAGGGGGAGGGCAGAAAATTCCCAGATCCCAGCTCTCCCTGGGAAATCCCCAGAAAGTTCCCAGGCACTTTCTTTCCCAGCACACGCGTTCCTACGCCCTGAGGCCAAGCAGCAGGTGCATCCCAGAGCGCTGGGTTCCTGGGGGCACACGGGTCTCCTCCAGGAGGGCCCCAGCATTGCGTGTCCCTGTCCCACGGGACCCTGTGGGGCACAGGAGGGACCACGAGCCCCAGTGAGCTCCAGAGAGCATCGTGCTCCAAATCCCGAGGAGAAACAACCCCGTGGGCATAACCCACGGGCCACACCAGGGCTGCTCCACTGCCCATCCCAAAGAGCCAGTGGGACTCCACGGGAGGGGGACACCCCACTCCCCAGAGCCCCCCGGGCTCCCAGCCCAGCCCTTCAGCTCAGGCTCGGGTTGATCCTGTTTGATGATCCCATCACTCCTGCCGGGAACACGCCTGGATCCCGCAGGCACCGAGGGGCTCATCCGAGGGGCACGGAGGGAGAGGAGCCCGGGCGTCCTGCCAGGAAGGACCGAGGGACAGGCGACAGGCACTGCCCGAGCACAAGGGGCAGGAGGATGCTCATCGCATCCGCTGCCTCCTCCCGGGAGCCAGTACCGGGGCACGATCGCACCCCGGGAAGGGCCCGTGACAAATTCTCATGGAGGCCGGGATGCCTCCGCCGTGAGCTCACCCAGTGACTCACTTGTTTATCTCCCGCGGGAGCTGCACCGAGGTTTTGGGAAGCAGCAGATCTCCGACAGCTCCTCTGCCTGTTCCAGGCGCCGCCCCCACCCCTTTCCTGAAAAACACTCGGAAATCAGGAATCCGCGGTGGCACCAGCGCGTCCCCTCGCTGCGAGGACAGTGACAGCGAGCGACTCCTCTGCCCGCACACGCACGGCAGGGAAACTGGAAAGACTCGGAACACCTGGATTTTGGAGAACCAGGCATGGGAATTCTGACACAGCACTGTGGAGCTTCTCCCAGGGCTTCTCTGGGGCGGTTTGTCTGCACAGGTACCGGGGAGGCACCGCTGAGACCTCATCCTGCCCCATTCCCCACCCAGGGAGGCACCAGCACGTTTAAGCACGGAGCAGAATGTCCCTAGAAATGTTCCAGGCCGGGCTGGACGGGGCTTGGAGAAACCTGGGATAGTGGAAGGTGTCCCTGCCTATGGCAGGGGGTTGGAACGGGATGAGCTTTAGGGTCTCTTCCAACCCAAACTATTTTGGAACCCTCTGTGTTTGACAGGTTCATCCTAATCCCCAGGTAACCACTCCCAGGGCTCCTGGTCACCACCTACTGTCCCCCAAGCCACCAGCCCCGTGTCCCCAGTGCCACCTGCCGCTCCCACTGTCGGGTCTGGCGCTTTTTCTGATCCACCAGCTCAATCCCTGCGGGTGCTTCGGGTTGCAGAACAGCCCGGAGCTCCGGGGACCGGAGTCTCTGTCCCGAGGGTCCCGGCGGGTCCTCCCGGTGATGCTCCGGAGCATCTTCGGGGCTGGGAATGCCCTCCAGGGCCGGGCGAGCCGCGGGGCCGCGGTGGGGACGAGGGGCGAGGGCCGGCGGTTGCCACCGCCGGGCCAAGGCAGCCCTCCAGCGGGGAACCGCCTGCCCGGCTCACTCGGCAAAGTTCCGGGGCGTTTGGATAAAAATCAGCGCTTTGAACCCAAAACATGCTCTGTGTGTGTGTGTGCGTGTGCGTGTGTGTGTGTGTGTGTGTGTGCGTGCGTGTGCGTGTGCGTGTGCGTGTGCGTGTGCGTGTGCGTGTGTGTATGTGTGTGTGTGTGTGTGGTGTATGTATCCCCGGCACCGCATCACCTGCAGCGGGGCAGGACGGGGACAGAGACGGGAGCAGCGATGGGGCAAGGTAGCGACAGGGACGGGGACGAGAGCAGGGAAAGGGACGGGGACAGGGATGGGAGCTAGGAAAAGGACAGGGACGGGGACAGGGAAGGGGATGGGGATGAGGACAGGGATGGGAGCAGGGAAATTGGCAGGGACGAGGACAGGAAAATTGACTGGGACGAGGACAGGGATGGGAGCAGGGAAAGGGACAGGGATGGGGACGGGGACAGGGATGGAGCAGGGAAAGGGACAGGGATGGGGACAGGGACGGGGACAGGGATGGGAGCAGGGAAATTGGCAGGGATGGGGACAGGGACGGGGACAGGGATGGGAGCAGGGAAATTGGCAGGGATGGGAGCATGGGAAAGGGACAAGGACGGGGACAGGAATGGGAGCAGGGAAAGCGACGGGGACAGGGACGAGGACATGGACAGGGACGGGGCAGCTCCGCTGCTCTCGCTGCGCCTCCCCGCCTGCCCGCCAGGGGGCAGCGCTGTCAGCCCCGCTCCGGCCCCGCCGGCCCCGCCCGCCCCGGCTCTATGGTGTGCGGGCGCTCTGCCCCGCGCGTCTCTATGGCGGCGGCGGCCCCGCCCCGGGGCGGCGTGAGGCGGCCCCGGCCCCGCTCCCGGCCCGGCCCCGCTCCCGGCCCGGCCCCGCTCCCGGCCCGGCCCCGCTCCCGGCCCGGCCCCGCTCCCGGCCCGGCCCCGCTCCCGGCCCGGCCCCGCTCCCGGCCCGGCCCCGCTCCCGGCCCGGCCCCGCCGCCGCCGCGGGCTCTGGGGCCCGGCAACGCCGCTCCGAGGCAGCGGGGCCGCTCCGGGGCCCGGCGAGCCGCCGAGGTGAGTCTGTCGCGGTGTCCGCCGGGCTGGGAGCGCGGCTCGTCCTGCCCGCTGTGCCTGGGCGCCCTCGGAGAGCGACTCGTTTGCAACGGAGCTTTCGTTCCGTTTTTTACAGGGTCACCGAGGCGCCGCTCCCCCCGGGCAGCAGCGGCCGATGCGGGAGAGCTGCGAGCGGCGTTTGGGGCCTGGTGGGCGCGGGGAGCCGTGAGGGGGCAAGGAGCGGCGGAGAGCCCGGAGCAGCAGCGCGGGCCCCGCTGCAGGAACGGCCGGCAGAGCCCCGCCGGCATCGCTGAGCTCGGGATTCATCCCCATCCATCCCTCCGTCAGCCCGAGCCCCGCCGGCATCGCTGAGCTTGGGATTCATCCCCATCCATCCCTCCGGCACCCGAGCCCCGCCGGCATCGCTGGGCTCGGGATTCATCCCCATCCATCCCTCCGGCACCCCGAGCCCCGCCGGGATCGCTGGCTCTGCATCCATCCTCATCCCTCGGCCCCCGAGCCGCCGGCATCGGTGGGCTCGGGATTCATCCCCATCCATCCCTTCGGCACCCCGAGCCCCGCCGGGATCGCTGGGCTCTGCATCCATCCTCATCCCTCCGGCACCCGAGCCCCGCCGAGATCGCTGGGCTCGGCATCCATCCTCATCCCTCCGGCACCCCGAGCCCCGCCGGCATCGCTGGGCTCGTCATCCATCCTCATCCCCTTGGCACCTCCCGCCCCGCCGGGATTGCTGAGCTCGGGATTCATCCTCATCCCTTTGGCACTCTGAGCCCCGTCGGGATCGCTGGGCTCGGCATCCATACTCATCCCTTTGGCACCTCCAGCCCCGCCGAGATCGCTGAGCTCTGCATCCATCCCCATCCATCCCTTCGGCACCCCGAGCCCTGCTCCATCACCCCCAGCCCTCCAGGCTCCCAGGTAACGCCAGGCCCGCGGTCACACGGGGGTTACGATGCCTTCGGAAGGGAATGAAAGGCTGTGGATCACGGGCAGAGTGATCCCTCACTGTTTTTTCCCTCGTTCCCTGGAAAAACACAACCCCTCCCTGCCCGGGAGAGCTGCCTGGCTGCTCTTTGCCCGGGCAAGACCCAGAGCATGAAGTGATTTAGCAATAGGAGTTTATGCAGTAACTCCTTTGGGGGGGTTCTGCCGTCAGGGTTGGCTGCTTTGCTGGAAAAAAACCCAGAATTAGAACTTGTTTCTGTTGGGCTGTGTGGCCTGGGAAGGCTTTGCTTGGGAGAAATGCAAACAGGAGGCTGGAGTAAGGTTCTGGGAATGGAGTCAGGTGGTCAATGTGAAACGTGGGGTGAGCAGATAATTCCTTTGCTTCCAGGAAAATGAAGTAGCTGTGAAGCTGGCAGTGCCTGGGATGTCTTTATTAGCTCCTTAATTTCATTGAAATCCCATGTGGGGAAGGGCTGGAAGGGGAATCTGGTTCCTGACAGCTGAGATCTGATGGAGTTGTCTGCAGGGTGAGGGCAGGAGCTCAGCAGGGAACAGCCAGTCTGCTTTTTGTCTCTGTGGTAATTAATTGTAATTAACCGAGTCAGCTCAGGCTGTTAAACCCTGCCTGTGTCTTGTCCAAGAGGTGCTGCCATCCTGGGGGATCTGGTTTGTCACCTGGGCCTGTGCTCTTGGCTCCTCTGGCTCTGGCAGAGCCCTCAGGGCAGCTCAGCCTTTGCAGAATTCCTCTTTTTCTTGGTGTTTCTTCCCTGCAGGGAGAACTGTCAGGTTAAAGGATTCCACAGCATCAAAACCCAAATTTCTTTCCTTCTCTTTGGACTGTTGTGTTCAAATTAAGTGGACACAAATTAAATGTTCCATATGGATCAGAAACCTTGGCTCCAGCCAGGTGATTCCAGAAGTAAACACTGAGTGTGAGCAGCTGAATGTTTGAGGGGTTTTTAATAGAGAAGACCTTTTATTTTATTTTTTTTTTTCAGAGGAGCCAGACAAACAGGCTGGAGCAGGGCAGGGAGAGCAGCAGGGTCATCCCATGCCCGGAAGGGTTTGGCTAAAAGCTGGTGAAAGCCTCCAGATTTGTGCGGTTTCTCCTTTCTTAGATGTTCCCATTGCTGAAACTATTTGGTCACTCACTTTTTCATCATTTCCTTTGCCCAGAATGGGCACTGTGGCTTTCCCCCAAAGAGGTTAAACCCAGTTTTGTTTCCTTAAAAATGTTTCTTGTGGGACAAACTGCAGTGTTAGGGTGAGGGTTAACCCCTGTGAAACCCAGCTTTCTTTTTTTGCTCTTTCCACAGCATCTCCTGTCCTTTCTCTCCAAAGACTGATGGGAATTCCTCAAACCATTTGAGGTTTCTGCTTTTCCCTCCAGCACTTTTCTCCCCTTCACCCTGTGGGTTCTGTGCGTGCCCCTGTGTCACCCACCATGTGTGTTTATGCACTGAGTATTTAATATCTGCTCCCTCTTGCCCTTCCCCTTTGAATTCTGAGGGAAATTTGGCTGGAATTCTCTCATTTCACTGCTACCCAGGTGTCTGGACCATATAAAGCATAAAGGTGGGGTAGCAGGAGGTGCAGGAAGAGAGTTTGCTGTTCACGTAGCTCATCCAGCTATTAGCTCTGATGAAACAACAAAAAATTGGAAATCCTCCCTAATCATACAGATTTTGGGGGGTTTAATGCCTCTTAGTTGTAGTATCTCTTGGAAAGATTGAATTTAAGGCTCCCACTGAGCTGCCTGTGGTGTTTTCTTCCAGTAAGAGCAGCACGAGATCTCCCTGGTCAGGTTTAAATATCTGGGTCACTTGCCATCACTTGTGTTAATTGCCTGCTCGGTTTTGATACTGGGAGAGGAGGAGATAAAAGAAATGTGTGTGGAAAGATCAGACTGAGGCTGGAGCTGCTCCTGGCCATGTGCTCATGGATTTGGGGGTGAGCCCTGCCTGGCATTTTGGGTCCTGTTTGGGTGTGCAGACAAGATTCCTTCTGTTTTCCACCCCTCACTGGGATAGTGGATCCAAAAGCCAAACTGGACAGAGTTTCCCTCTCTCAGATAAGTTTTGCAAGATGTTGGTTCAGGGATTTAACGATTTTAAAGCTGATAAACATCAGGGGTAGCTCCTGCATTTTGGAGCTGTAGGTTTTATTCTCTTGGTTATGAGATTTGCCTGTCAGATGGGGCTCATTCCTCTTCCTAGAGCAGATTTTCAAAGCTGGGCAGGAAACAGATATCTTGGAGAAGGAGGCTAGAGCCAGAGGATTTGCTCTCCTCTCCCAGGTAACGAGGGATAGGACAAGAGGAAACACCCTCTAGCTGTGCCAGGGGAGGTTTAGGTTGGATGTCAGGAAAATTCCTCATGGAAAGGGCTGCGTGGCTGAAGTGTGTCAGTGTGCCTTCATCTCAAACCTCCCCTTCAAAAACATTCCCACTTGTTCTCCCTAGGGATGTCTGCATTCTTTTCTCCCTGCTTAACAAGTTGCTGGCTGGCAACGTGGCACCTCTGTGGATTTGGTTGTTATCAGCAGCTTTTGAGGTCTCTGCAGAGCAGAAGCAGCTTGGACAGCCAGAGCTCCAGTGCCTGGACTCTCCAGATAAGAAAATACAGGAAAATCAGAAGTCTAGGATAAGAAATGCTTTCTGAGCCTGTGTCTTATCCAGAGAGACCACATTTCAGTGCACTTCAAAGTGCTGTTAAAATCCTGCTGGGCTTAGACGTGGCCCCCAGAAATTCATAAACATGACAGGCATTTTGACTGAGCCTCATCTCTTCAAACTCATCAGGTTTTTGCCCTTTGCACTGAAGAGTTGTTACAAATTTCCCTCGGAGAAATCACCTTCTAATCGCTGTCCTAAAATTAATCACGGTGGTTTCTCCTCCATGCCAGCTGTGTCCTTCACCAGCAGCAGAAATCTTCCTCCTCCTCCTCATTGTTTTGCCTGCTTTTTCTAGAACTGACCTAATTCCTGGATTCCTCTGTTATTGCTTCCCTGTCCAAGGTCACTTTGCTTCTCCAGTTGCTGCAGTTCCATCCAGGAATGGTGAATTCAAGCTGAGGATGCTGGAGGGGGGACAAGACCTTCAGAGATGAAGATTTTGCACAGGGGTGTTGAACACAGCTGTCTCCCCTGGGATGGCTTTGCCTGCTGAATCACAGAATCATGGAATGGCTTGGGTTGGAAGGGACCTTAAAGCTCATCCCATTCCAGAGGCAGAGGCACCTCCCACTGTCCCAGGCTGCTCCAAACCCCATCCAGCCTGGCCTGGGACCCTGCCAGGGATCCAGGGGCAGCCCCAGCTGCTCTGGGCACCCTGTGCCAGGGCCTGCCCACCCTCACAGGAGCCTTGCATCTCCTTTGTGTCTCCTCAGGGCCGTGTTCTGCTGGGGTTTAGGATTGAGTGGCACACCCAGGTCACCGTGTCCCCTGTCTCCTGAGTGCCAGGATGTGGTGCCAGAGGCTGGCGTGGCTGCTCCGGGGCGGCGGGGGAGCACCGGGCACCGCTGGCCGTGGCTGCCCCGGGCCCCCTGGCCCGGCCTGGCCACCCCAGCACGTGGCCACCCCACGGCCCCAGCATCCCCCCTGTGTGCCTGGCAGCTGCACCAGGACCATCTCGGTAGGTGTGCTGTGCGTGGATCCTGCCCCACCTGTGTTCCCTGGGATGAGGTGTGTTTTCCCTCTGAAACAGCCTGCACTGTTAGAGGGGTGCACGCTGGGGATGTTTCATGTTCCCTGTGGGAATTCCCAAAGGCAGGATGGAGCAGCCTTGTCTGCTGTGATACTGCTAAATGAGTAATCAAATCCAGGGATTCCTGAGCAAAAGCTGCCTGAGCCTTGCCCTGTCAGGCACCATTTTCTGTGCCGTGCTCAGGCTCTCCCTGGCAGAGCCCCCCTGGGCTCTGGGGTGCCCCCTCCTCTGCTGCCCCACCTTGTGCAGGTGATGGCAGCTGAGGTCCCAGTACTCTGAGCCACTTGCAGCCAAAGGGAATTGCTCAGCATTTTACACAGTGGCTCCAAAGCAAAGGAGCCAGGCCTTTGGTAAGTAAGACCCTCTGCCAGGTGACAATTTATATCAAGGGATTGCTATAATCCACTGCATCCCCTGTAACTGGGACACTAAGTGGGCTCTGGGCTGCACTTCTTGGCTTCGTTTGTCCTCCCTGTTGCCCCAAAGCCTCCATCCCTGGCAGAGCTGAGCTACGGGGGCACCGTGATGCGCCTGGATTTCGTGTGGCTGCGCGACCACTGCCGCTCGGCCTCCTGCTACAACGCCAAGACCAGCCAGCGCAGCCTGGACACAGCCAGCGTGGACCTGGCCATCCGGCCCCGGGCCGTGCGCGTGGACGAGGCCACGCTCTTCCTCACCTGTGAGTCCTGAGCACCTGTGCCCTCCTGGGCACTCTGGGGGATTGCTTTGGTCAGGATGGATAAAAATCGCTGTCTCCCAACTCGGTTGTCAAAGAATGAGTCAGAAGCCTTCAGCTGATGTTCTCAAGGTTGTTTTATTGTTTCTTATCTGAGATATTTTCTGTCTGGGCTGCCCAGGTCTGTTCAGCAGGGCAGCCCCAGGCACACACACTGCCCCAGGGGCAGGCACTGTTTTTTATACTCCAAATTCCCTGTTAGTTATTTACAGTGATGATCCAATGCCTCTCACCTGTGTTAGACAGTTCCATTCTACTCTAATCCAATCCCCAAGTGCCAACATCACCAAAAGATGGAGGTTAGGAAGAAGAAGGAAGGAAGACAGGACAACACCCAAATCCCTCCATCTTACCCCCTAAGCCCCCATGGTAAAATCCCCAAAATTTCCCTTTTCACTCTATAACTACTACTATCATGCTATCTAAAATTTCTTGACTTTTAATTCCTCATTCAAAGGTGGTAATTTGTTCCACAGATCAAACTCAAAGCCCCAGGAGTCCCTGTCTCCATGCCAGGGTCTGTGACCCCCCCAGCCAGGGCTTTGGAGCCCCTGGCTGGAGCTGGGATCATCCAGGACTGTCACAGACACATCCTGGGTTCTGACAATGCAGAGCAGCTTTAGCCCCATGTCCTGGGGAGACGCTGAGCCCTGGGTGGGTTTTAAACACTGCTCTCACTGGGAACACAAAGTGCCATGGTTCTCCTTAGCCCCTTTTGTGTGTGTGTGTGCAGTGTCTGGGTTGGTCAAACTCCCCCAGAACAGATGGGCCATGACACGTTTGCTCCTTTTTTCCTTCCCTGTCCTGTGTGAGCCGTTGTCAACCCCTGCTCACCGTGCCCATTTTGTGTCCTTTCTCCTCGCTTTCCCAGCTGCTTTCTTCCTTTTGGTGGGGCTCACCTTTATTTGAGGTCTTGACTTTAGAGCTTTAATTGCCCTTGGATTCCTGTCAACAAAAAGCAAAACCCCTGCAGATGCAACAGCTGGCTCGGGATTTGGAGAGGGTTGCAGCAGCTGCTCTGAATTTGTGACAACTTTAGGACTCATGGCCTTTCATGAGTCATATTTTGAGTGGCATCAGGGGGCAAAGAGCCCACCCCCAGGCAGGTGACAAGGGTGAGGGCTGTCCTGGCCTGACAGGTGCCACGACCTCAGGCTGGTCAGTGGGATTTTGGTGACTCTGCCTTGTCCCCGTGCCAGGGCCTGACGGACACGTGACACGGTACGGGCTGGAGTGGCTGGCGAGGAACAGCTACGAGGGGCAGAAGCAGCAGGTCATGCACCCCCGGATCCTCTGGAATGCTGAGATCTACCAGCAAGCCCAGGTGCCCTCTGTCGACTGCCGGAGCTTCCTGGAGACCGACGAGGGTCTGAAGGAATTCCTGCAGAACTTCTTGTTGTACGGGATTGCTTTCGTGGAGAATGTCACTCCCACCAAAGAGGACACGGAAGTCTTGGCAGAGAGGATCAGCATAATCAGGTATCTGGGCTGTCCTGGGAAGGGTAAGCTTGTTTTCTTTCTGCTTGGAAAGCTCCTTGTCCTGTATGTTGTGTGGCATGGCCTGGTTTGCAGACAATTGCTCTGGCTGCTGCCCTTGGCCTGGGACGGAGGATCCCACTGTGGGATCCACCTTCCTTTATGGCAGAGCTGGGAATTGCTCAGTTCTTGAGCTGCCCCCAGAGCATCCCATGGCTTTTGTGACAGTGGGACTGTGCAGAGAGGAGGGACTGGAGGAAGTGGCTGTCTGGGAAGAGCAGAGCTTTGCAGTGAGAGACATTTCCTGTTATGACTTGAGGGGGCGTGAGGGCAGCCTGGCCCTGGGAGCCAGGGACATCAAAAACCAGTTGGAGCTTTTGCTAGGGAAAACCAGGGAGAGGTGTTGGTGCTGGGTTTGTGTGAAGCACCACCAGCATGGCAGGCCAGGGACTGAGCTTGGGGCTCTATCCAAATTGCAGAAACAGTTTGATTTGCCTGGGCCTGTTGGAAAAGGAGGGATTCCTGTTAATGAACAGTCACTCGAAATAGAAACAAGGGCCTCCAGGGAATATCCAGCCAGCTTTTGTCTCCAGGCACCCTCCCCTTGTAGCCCCTTAGTGCTGTTTGGCCTTGCCTTGCTGGCCCTTCCCTCCTGTGCACGTTGGAGGGGGGAGGTAGTGAAAACAGGATTCTGGGAAGAAGAAATGGAATAATGGGACAACCCTATGAGAATACAAGTAAGGGCTGGCTGCACAACCTGCTCTTTGTGTCACTTCCATGACTGGGGATGATGGTTGGTGTGGAAACATCGGTGTCTGTGGAGGGGAGGACTCATCACCCCCAGCTTTTTGGGGAGGAAAAAGAGGAGCTGAACACCAGAAGAGAGATTAGAGGCACCATCCCTGACAATCTGAATTTTGTGAAGTTGTTCTGCTTTAATGACTCCGTGCATGGGCCAGAGGGGAATGACTCAAATGTGGGGGAGGATGTGCCTTGCCCAGACTCTGATCCGTGTTAACTGCCCCTCTCTTTTCCAGGGAGACCATTTATGGCAGGATGTGGTGCTTCACCTCTGACTTCTCCCGGGGAGACACAGCCTACACCAAGCTGGCCCTGGACCGGCACACGGACACCACCTACTTCCAGGAGCCCTGCGGGTACGTGCTGCTGCAGGGACACCTTCCACTGTCCCAGCTTGCTCAAAGCCCCACCCAGCCTGTCCTTGGACACTTCCAGGGAGCCAGGGGCAGCCACAGCCTCTTCGGGTTCAGATTTTGGGTGACTTCAAGCCTTCATCCTGCAGCTCCTGAAGTCTCCCAGACTCATGTCACTGGGCTCAGGAAGCAGCACAAGCAGTTAGCTGCCTCCTCACCCAGCAAAACACGTGGGACTGGAGCTGGAGAAGCAGCAGGTGCATCCATGCAGCCCTGGCTGTGTCTCCTGCAGCATCCAGGTGTTCCACTGCCTGAAGCACGAGGGCACGGGCGGGCGGACGCTGCTGGTGGACGGGTTCCACGCGGCCGAGCAGGTGCTGCGCCGCGCCCCGGAGCACTTCGAGCTGCTGGCCAGGGTGCCCCTCAAGCACGAGTACGTGGAGAACGTGGGCGGCTGTCACAACCACATGATCGGCGTGGGGCCCGTGCTCAACGTGTACCCCTGGAACAACGAGCTTTACCTCATCAGGTAACGGCCAGCAGGCTGCTGGGGAGCACAGGGCGTGGTGGTGGTGGTGGTTTGCCAGAACCTTCTGTGGGGTGAAGAGCAGAGTACCCCTGAGGAGCAGGGATGAAACCCCAGGAACGCCTCCTGCTTTAGAGGAAGCGTCAGCGCTGCTGATACAAAGATGGGTGTCGGGGCTGAGCTTTGATTTTTCACTCTTGCTATTCTCCCTTCAGCTCCAAGCTCTCATCCCATTCTGTTTGAGATGCAGGAGAATTCAGCCCTTCTCTGGAGAAACCCCTAGAAACTATCCTGGCATGCAGGGAGAGCGCTGAGTGATCCCTTCCAAAGGGCTGATTTTTGAACCTCCAGTTTGGCTCAGTTCCAGAAGTTGGTCAGACCTGCTGTACACTTTTATTCAAAGCAACCCTAAATACAATGTCCTTCCATGGAAAACCAGGAAGAATGGGTGTATTCCATTTGAGATGCAGGAGAATTCAGCCCTTCTCTGGAGAAGCCCCTAGAAACTATCCTGGCTTGAGTGATGAGTGATCCCTTCCAAAGGAAACTTGGGCTGATTTTTTGAACCTCCAGTTTGGCTCATTTCCAGAGGCTGTTCAGCCCTTCTTTACACTTTTAGTCTAAGCAACCCTCAATGCAATGTCCTTCCATGGAAACCCAGGAAGAATGGGTGGACATTTGATAGTAAACTCCTCTTGCCCTTAGTGCTGTGTTCCCCAAAGTCCTCTCTGGTCATCTCTGCAGCCTCCCTTAAATACCCACTCATCCCACAGGCTCCCGAGGTTCTCTTGGAAGCCCCTGGAGCCGTGTTGGGCAGTCTCTTGTCTCTCCTCCCCCTGCAGGTACAACAACTAGACCGTGCCGTGATCAACACGGTGCCCCACGACGTGGTGCGCCGCTGGTACCACGCGCACCGCGCCCTCACCGCCGAGCTGCGCCGCCCCGACAACGAGCTCTGGGTCAAGCTGAAGCCAGGCAAGGTGGGGCCTGGAGCTGCATCCTCTGCAGTGAATCCTGGGGGTTTGGTGCAGGGAGAAGGGCAGGGTGCTCTGTTGGTGTGCCGGGGTCTGGGCACTGCTGTGTCCAGCGGTTTTCCTTGTTCTGAGTGCTCCGGTGTTAACAGGAGGGGCTCCTGCCTGTGTCCTAAAGCAATAGGAGCTGCCAGGTGAGGCAGAGATGTTTAGTTCAAGCTCTGCCTCAGAGGAAAGTTCGTCCCAGTTTCCAGCCACTGAAATGAGAATCCTCAGAAGCATGAGAGGCCAGAGCACTTAATGTTCAGGCTTTCGTTTCTCCCAGAAGAAGTTGCAGTTCTGAGGTTATGTTTGAGCCCTGACATGGGTAAATGACACCATAGAGGCAGGAGGTTGGAGCTGCCCCATCCCTGGAAGTGTTCAAATCCAGGTTCCATGGGGCTTGGAACAACCTGGGATAGTGGAAGGTGTCCCTGCCCATGACAGAGATTGGAACAAGATGGGCTTTAAGGTTCCTTCCAACCCAAGCATTCCAGGATTCAGTGATGAGTTAGCCACTGTCTATTGCTGGTGAACTCTTTCCTCTCTAGTACAAGGGTAAACCCCAAAATGTGTTTCTGGGACGGCTCCACAAAGAGCTGGTGAAAGAGCTGTGCTGGATCCTGTGGAGCAGCTGGCTGTAGCCTTGCCCATGCCAGTGTGGAGCAGGAGGCTTATGCCCATTGTGGCACACCCTTACCTGCCCTTCCAGTCTCCAGGGATCCCCAGGACCTGCCCTGCCAGAGGCTCCTGGCCCTGCCTGCTGTGGTTGCTGTCCTCCTGATGGCCTTTTCCCTCCTGCAGGCCCTGTTTGTGGATAACTGGCGTGTGCTGCACGGCCGGGAGGCGTTCACGGGCTACCGGCAGCTCTGTGGCTGTTACCTGACCAGGGACGACGTGCTGAACACCGCCCGCCTGCTGGGGCTGCAGGCCTAGCCCCGCCTTCCAGAGAGCCAGGCTGCTCCAGTGCCCCCTGTGGGAGAGGCAGGAGCTTCCCAGTCCCACCTCTGGGAGAGGCAGGAGCCTCCCAGTCCCACCGCCAGGAGTGGCTGGCAGCCCCCAGTCCCACTTCTGGGGTGGCCAGCAGCCTCCTGTGAGAGGCAGGAGCCCCCAGCCCCACTCCACACCAGGCCAGGTGAGCTCTGGTGCCTCCCCAGGTGCTCCAGGCTCCCTGTGCCAGTGCCTCACCACGACAAAGACACTGCAATACCTCAGACACCTCCACCCTCTCCAGGGCCTGCTCAGGAGAGGGGGCAGGTGGAAACCAAAGGTTGTGGCAGCAGTTTTTGAGACCACGCTCTGCCTTTGAGCACAGGCAGCTCTTGCTGTCTGTGCTCCCAGCCTGGTTTTCCCAGCCAGGGTGGCTCAGTCAGGGTTAATCCCACTCCCCCAAGCAAGTGCCTTCAGGATTTGGAAGCTTTGCATTATTCCCTGTTTGGCCCTTTTTTGCAGCTGCCAGATTTAGGGGACTTTTGGCAGCGCAGAATGGAGATCTCTGAGATCTTGTCTCTTGCTGATCCAAGCCAAGCTGCCTGGAGAGGTCCTGGTGTACTTTGGGCATTTCTGAGAAGGTTTAGGTTGGAGAAGGAAAAGGGAAGCACCAAGAGATGCATGTTGGGGAGCAGAGATGATGATGGTAGATGAGGGATGGAATCCCCCTTTTCCTTGGCTCCCAGACTGCCATGCTGCTGCTCCCTCTCCTCTTGCACTGCATTTGTGTTGAGGGCAGCACTCAGCAGCCCCAAGATTCCTGACAAAAACTTCCCACCGTGCCTCCTCTTCCACCCTTTCTTAAGGAATTGGTGTTAGGTCATCATCCCACTCTCTGCTGCATGAACCTCACTCTTTGGGTGTATTTTTCCCCAACATTGTCCTGAATGTAACTCAGAGGTGCCTTTCAGCTCCTGGAAGCTGGGATCTGGCACACTGAAGGGCCACAGGGTAAGGAACAAAAGCAAATCCTGCTGTTACAGAATTTTTCGTTCTGCCCTGTCTTTTGGGGGATTCCCTCTGCTCTGACCAGACCTTAAAGCAGGGCTGGGCCCCTTCAGCCCTGGCTGTGCTGTGCGAGCTGCTCCAGGTCCCCAGGGTGCTCTTGCTGCCCTGGTTTAATCCAAACACTGAATGTAGAGATTGTGGTGCCAAGGCAGTCCTGATATCTGCTCTTGCCGTGGGCTGAGCCCCCTGATGCTCCCAGTGTCCCCAGTGAGCCCCTGGCAGTCAGAGGGATTCCTGAGCCCAGGTGGTGCCAGGTGAGCTGCCCTCTGTCAGGTAAAGCTCCAGGGGCAGCCTTGGATCCTGGCAGGAGCCAATTGTAGAACTCAGCAGGAAAATCAAGCTCCCTCCAGCCCCACCCTTTCCATAGTGGAAGAAAAAACACTAGGAGAGATTCTGAGCTGGAGTCACAATTTACTGAAGAAATTGCAATAATCACAGTGATATTAATAAAAGATTGTCCAAAAAGAGAATGGTTTGCCACAAAAAGGGTATTTACCACCAAAATGTGTCACCAGACCCCTGGGACAAAGGTGAGGGGTGGCCTGGTGGCAGCTGGGACCTGCGGGGAGACTCCCTCTGCAGTCCAGTAAAAGGAAGGATCCCTCCAGATTTTGCAGGGGACAAAGCCACTCCCTTCCACAACCAAGGGAAAAAGGTTCTGCTTGCAGTGTCCGAGCATTCCCTGCTGGAAGCCGCGCTCCGTGTGCCCGTCCTGGGCGAGCAGACCCTCGGCCTGGGCTCCCCACCGATCCCCGTGCCGCCGGCCGGGCTTTTCCCTGGCACAAGATGCCAGGAATTCCCGTTTCGGACCCCCCGGTGCCGTTGGTGCGCTGCTCTCCCCGTGCCTCCGGAGAAGCGCGTGGGTCGCTGTGCGGGGCTGCGGGGGTTCTCTCTCAGGGGATGCTGTGCCCGTCGTGGCAGAGGGTGGGAATGAGGTGAGGAATTGGAGCCCTCGTGCTGGGGGAGCCGGGATGCCTGCGGGACACGGCCGGGCAGAGGATGGGACGCCGAGGGAAGCTGCGAGGGTGTTGCTGTGTCCCGTGTGTTCCCCCCGCACACCCCAGGGCCCCGGTTCGGGCCCCTTCACCGGCTGTGCCTCACCTCTGCAGCCTGGCCCCGCACACCCGCAGACCTCCGGCTCCACTGCCCCAGCCCTGTTTGCTGGCTTGGCCCACAGGGAGCCCAGGTCCTCCCCTGGGAGCCCTCCCTTTCCTCCTGGCTCTGCAGTTCAGCCCTTCCTTCAGCTTTTGGGGCTCCCCAGAGTCCTCAGCCCTCGCCATCCACCCGCCAGTCACATTTTTCCTCCGGTGCGTCCCAGAGCCCCCCGCTCGCTCCCAGCTCCCAGGACTGTGCAGGTGCAGCTTTCACTGCATCCCCCTTGGACCTCTCTGAACCCTCACAGGACTCGGGTAAAATGGGGGGAAGCTGCTTCCAGCCCAGCTGGAAAGTATTTCCAATTTTAGCTTCCCTCCTCATTTGGGGCTTGGAGCAACCTGGTCCCGTAGAAGGAGTCTCTTCCCAGGCTGGAGGGTGGAACAGGGTGGGGTTTGAGGTCCCTCCGCACCCAAACCCGTCTGGAACCCCGTTATTTTGAGATGGATGTCACAAAATGAGGTGCCCGGGTCCTGATCCCAGGAGCATCCCTCCCGTAAACTGAAATTCCCTCTGCAGAAAGCCTGTGGGACTTGGGTGACCCCAAGGAGTGAAGGAAAAAGCTGCTCGCAGGTGTTTTAGAGCCAGACTGAGCCCCTGCTCCCCTCAGAACCGGGCTGGGGGCGAGTTCCAGCTCTGCTCCAGGCTCTGGGAGAGGACCGAGCTGCGGGGAAGGGACAGGGAGGGGTCTTCTTCCCACGGGGCATGGAGATGACTTGGGATATCCCGTCATTTTTATTCCTGGGGGGAATAAAACGCAGAGCCCGCGGGAGCTGGATCCCAGCGCGGGACTGGGGGCAGCTCCTTCCCCGGGGACAGCGGAGCCGCCGCTGCTGCCACTCCCGGCAAGAGCCTGGGAGGGGAATCGGCGCCCAGGGAGAGCAGGCATCGGCAGGAAAAGAGGCTGGGAACGGCCGCGGCACCGGCGATCCAGCCCGGGGCTGCACAGCCACGGTACAGCCCGCCCGGCGCTCCCAGCGCAGCGCGGAATGGCTTTAAATTCCGGGGGGAAACCGCTTTCAGTTCCATGGGGAAATGTGGGGATGATTTAAACCGGGGAAACGTGGGGGTGTTTTAAATCGGGGGGATCTGGGGATGATTTAAATCGGGGACTGGTTTAAGTCGGAGGAATCTGGGGATGATTTAAATCGGGGGGATCTGGGATGATTTAAGTCGGGGAGGGAAGGAATGTGGGGCTGTTTAAAATCGGGGAGATGTGGGCTGTTTTAAATCGGGGAGATGTGCGGCTGTTTTCCCCGGGCAGATGCTGCCGTGCCGTCCGCGGAGCTGCTGCTGGGCATCACCTGGGTGCTGCTCGCAGGTAAAGGAGTTCCTGGGCTGGGCTGGGAGCCGGGGCCGGCCCGGGGGCTCCACGCCTCTTCCAAATTGGAGCTCTGGGCCGGACGTTTTGGGTGGGTAAAAGGTTTAACCTGGAAGGCAGAGGCGTTTTTGTCCGAGGAGAGAGGAGGTGGAAGAGCCACGCTCAGCTCCGGGGGTAAAAGTCTGCTGCAGCCAGATTTGTAGGTGTGCTCACCCATAAATATCGGTATCCGTGTTAATATCTGTGTTTGTGTTAAAAACAGATAGGTGAAACTATTTGATGTTTTTAAAACCACAAATTTTATCGCAGTTAAACTCCTGTGAGCATTTTCGCTGTGCTCCTCAAATAGTCACTGGCTATTGAAGCACAAGCCATGGAATAACAGGAGGGTTTGGCTTGAAAAGGACCTGAAAGCTCATCCCATTCCACCCCCAGGCTGATCCAAGCCCTGTCCAGCCTGGCCTTGAACACTTCCAGAGATCCAGGGGCAGCCACAGCTGTGCTAGATCCAGATGCACAAAGATCTTGAGAATGAGCATCTCAAATAGAAAGGAAGCCCATTAACCCTACAGCTTGATTTTGGGATGGTGTCAGTGAGCTCTCTGCGTCTGTAGGATGAGGTTTGGCCATTGCAGCTGCAAAAGATGGAGCAGTTTCCTCTTTCCTTCACCTCGTTGTTCTGTTCTCTGTAAATAGCATTCTCTCAGCAGAAAAAGGAAATTTTTCAGAGAATTTTCTTTCAGAGAAAGAGAAATTTTAGTCATTAAATTGTATTTTCCTCCTCCATATCTATAGTTTGGGGTGCAGGAAGGCATGAAAACAGCTGCCTTTCAAAGTTATTAGAGTGAGAAATTAAAACCTCCTGATGAACTTGCTTTTACCTGGATTGCCACGCTTATTTTCCCCTCCCACCTGTTATGCACCATCCCCCTGGGAGCAGCAGGAGTTTCCAGGGCAGTTTGCCTGGCAGGTGCAGTGGGAATGCAGGTGAGCAGGTGCTTATCGGGGCAGGAGCTGCGACGGGGCCGAGAGCAAACAAGGCCGGGAGGAGCCCTGGCCTCGCTGCCAGGGGCTGGGGCTCTGCCCATCCCTGCCCCTCTGCCCTTCCCTGGAACCCTCTGCGGTGGGGATGGGGGCTGGCAGCCCCCCGCTCCCGCAGCGGCTCCTCCTGAATCCTTGAGCGCCTGCCAGAGCCCAGTCGCGACAAGCCCAGAAATTTTGGGAAGAAGGCTGCATCCCTCTCTGCCGGGATCAGCGAAACCAGAGCAGGAATTCTGTGGCTGTCCCATCCCTGGAAGTGTCCAAAGGCAGCTGCACAGGGATTGGAGCAGCCTGGGCTAGTGGAAGGTGTCCTTGAGGATGGCAGAGCTGGAGTGAGACGAGCTTTGCTCTCCCTTCCAACCCAAACCTTTCCAGGGTTCTGTGAATTGGGAACGGGCCAGTACGACAAAAACCCAGGTGGGAGAGGCTCATCCCACGCCCGGACCCCTTTCTTTCCGGGGAGCAAGGGTTCAGCTCCCGGCCCTTCCCTCCCCGTCCCTCCAGGGCTGCCGGCGCTGGCCGCAGCGCGCCCTCTCCGCAGAGCCGCCGCCGTGGGCTCCTCGGTGCTGCTCCCTGGGCTGGAAAACCTCACCCCCGGCGATTCCGTGCTCTGGGAATTCCTCGACGGCACCGGCGCCCGCCCCATCCTGCAGCCCCGCGGCCCAGCCAGCCCCACTCCCTACGCGGGGCAAGCCGCGCTCCATCCCAACGGATCGCTCCTGCTGCAGGACATCCAGGAAAAGGACAGCGGCACCTACAGAGTGACCCTCAGCACCGGCGACAGGAGGAGCCTGGAAATCCAGCTGGAAGTCCTCCGTGAGTGGTGGCTGTGGGAGGGAGGAGCGGGGTGCTGGAGCCAAGCAGAATCTGGGTTCTCCATGGACCAAGAGCCAGGGCAAGGGGTTGGAGCAGGGATTTGAGCAAAGGCTGATGGGCCAGTCCTGAGCTGGTCATGTGTGAAGACAGCACCAAGAAACCTTGGAAAGAGCTTCCCAGCCTGTCCTGGGGGAGCAGATCTGGAAGTGCTGCCCTGTGAAACCTTCCAGGGCCTGGCTGGGACAGAGGGACAAGTTCCATCCTGGAAAGGCAATTCCCTGCCTTGTGTCCCACACTTCAATGCAGGGATGGGTGGGAGGATAAAGGGATGACAGAGTGACTGGTAGGATGATGGAGGGACTAGGACCAGGATGGGAGAACCGGTGGGATGGTGGAGCAACCAGAGGGATAACGGAGGCACTGGTGGGTTGCTGTGGCTCTGCCACCTGCAGGGTCCCTCCCTCCAGCACTTTGCCAGGCCGAGACAATGGAGCTGAGCTTTCTGGAGAAGCCACCACCCCCTCAGGCCAGGCTGTCCCGTTCACCCTCTGCAGGCGCCAGCTGCCACCAGGGAGATAAAAGGCACTTGAAACGGCCAGAAGTCCCTCCCCAGTGTTGCTGCCAGCAATTCCTTAATTTGCTCTGGCTTTCCCCCCTCTCACCAATCAGGCCATGGCCACAATGCCACCACAGCCCTTCTCCACCCACCTCTCCTCCCAGCCACACACAGCCTGAGTGGGCTCTGCTGCCTTCTCGCCTATTTTCTCATTTCCCAACGCATTTCAAAGTGCTCTGTGTTTACCCACATCCATTAAAGGCAGTGATTCAACTGGGAAAAAAAAACAGTCCTGGAAAGCACAGCAGCAGGATGGACTTCCCAAGGGAAAGGCATCTGTGCCCACGCTGTGGCTGATGCCGTGGTGGCAGTTGCAGCCCAGGGCCCTTCAGGGACACTCCGGGTCACGTTCACACTGCCCAGAGCAGCTGGGGCTGCCCCTGGATCCCTGGCAGTGTCCCAGGCCAGGCTGGACAGGGCTGGGAGCAGCCCGGGACAGTGGGAGGTGTCCCTGCCATGGCAGGGGTGGCACTGGATGAGCTTTAAGGTCCCTTCCCACCCAAACCATGTTGTGATTCCGTGTCTGAGAGAAGTGCTGGGGTCTCCATTCCCTCTCCAGAGCCCGTGTCCCGCCCTCAGCTCCGGACCAGCCCTCTCCTGGCTCGGGCCACTGGCCAGGTTGTCTGTGAGGTGGCAGAGGGCAGAGTGGACACCATCACCTGGAAGAAGGATGGGCAGCCCCTTTCCCCAGACAGAGCCTCCTGGTTGTCCAGCAGCTGCAGTGTCCTGGACCTGAGGCCAGCCAAGAAGTCAGACTGTGGCTCCTATTCCTGCAATGCCAGCAACAGCATCAGCTGGCAAGAAACCTCCCTGGAGGTCACCATTGAAGGTCTCACCTCCCACTGCTCCTCCTGCCCTCCTCCCTTCCCTGGGGATGCCTCAGTGGTTCCATCCCATCCCTCAGCCTCCAGCCCCCGTGCCCTGGCCTCCCCACCAGCCTCCCCACCTGGTGGAGCTGCTCCTCGTGGGATGAGCAGCAGCAATTCCCAACCTCTGACCCACCAAAGCACAGTCCAGTTCCCTTCTGGGGCAGGCCCAAAATCCTGGCCCTTGGCCAAGGCGATGCTGAGCAGGACAGGACAGGAGGGCGGCCGGGAAGCCCCCCTGGTCTGGACATTGCATGGCCACCAGCTGGCAAATAAATGGGATCTGTCCCGGAGATGGAGGATCCCTGCGGGGATGTGGGGGGCTGTCCTGCTCTCCTCCTGTCCCCTGCTCTGCCCTGCTCTCCTCCTTCCCTGCCCTGCTCTCCTCCTGTCCCTGCCCTGCTCTCCTCCTGTCCCCTGGCCCTGCTCTCCTCCTGTCCCCTGCCCTGCTCTCCTCCTGTCCCCTGCTCCTGCCCTGCTCTCCTCCTGTCCCCTGCCCTGCTCTCCTCCTGTCCCCTGGCCCTGCTCTCCCCTGTCCCTGGCCCTGCTCTCCTCCTGTCCCCTGCCCTGCTCTCCTCCTGTCCCCTGCCTGCCTGCTCTCCTCCTGTCCCCTGCCTGCTCTCCTCCTGTCCCCTGGCCCTGCTCTCCTCCTGTCCCTGCCCTGCTCTCCTCCTGTCCCTGCCCTGCTCTCCTCCTGTCCCCTGGCCCTGCTCTCCTCCTGTCCCCTGCCCTGCTCTCCTCCTGTCCCCTGACCTGCTCTCTCCTGTCCCTGCCCCTTGGAGTCGCTCTTTTCCAGGTCTCTCCCGTCGCTTGAAGCACACCCTGAGGATTGCGGTGGTCGCTGCCGTCTTCGCTGTTTTCTCGGCGTGGGGATTAATTATTCCCGTCTGCCAGTCCGAAAAGCTCAGGATAAGTGAGTTGTGGGGAGCAGGACCCCTTTCCCCTTGTCTGGTAGGGGAGAGCAAAGAGCTGGGAGCCCCCAGATCCTGGGCTGTCCTACAGCACCCGGGCTGCAGCCCACCCTGAGGACGGGGCGACGGCTGGCACGGCATTCCCGGGGGTCACAGCGCTCACCCCGCTCTGCTCTGGGTTTTAGGGGGGGAGCTCTGGAGGTGGCTCAGCTCCTACACCTGCGGGCTGGTGTGCATCGCCTGCATCCTGGACGGCACCGCCGGCATCCTCTGGATGTGGGAGGAAGGTCCGAGGGGGCTGCGGGGAGGTTCGGAGGGAGGGGACAGACCCCGTGGGAGATGCAGAGTCCAGTGGGGCCCAGAGAGGAAGGCAGTGAGGGACAGGGCAGTCACACCATGGAATGTGGGGGACAGACCTGGCTGGAGCAATACATGACCCATGTGTGATCTCCACGTGTGACCTCAGGTCTAGGGGAGCCTGGACCACCACGTGCATTGCACACCCCTCTGGACAATTAATGCAGTCATTCCCCTTTTCCCAGAGCCCTCTCCCAGGATGAGTCCCAGCAGGACAGTAAAATGATCAGAGAATGGAGAGGCTGCAAGGGACCTCTGGAAGCTGGAGGAGGGTGGGGAAGGGATGGAATGCAGGGTTCCCATGGGAACATCAGGGTCTCTGCCTTGTCCTGTCACCCTTCAGGCCCTTCACTGGCTGTCATACTGCCCGAGATCACCCTGAGCTACCTCACCGTGGTCACCTTCCTGGTCGCCACCACCGTGATTTTCCAGCCTGCAGGTTTCAGCTCTCTGAAGAGCAAGAAAGGTGAGCAGTCCCACCACGGATGGACCCAACTGCTCCACAGGGCGGTTATTCTGCCCAGAACACCAACCCTAACCTTTCCAAACGAGAACTCCTGTGCTGACTCAGGCTGGTGAGGCCAGCCCTGCACCAACCCATCCCCATCCCCTTCTCTGTGCCCCCCAGCACAGCGCACCATGGGCTACGCCGCGCCGGGGGCCGTGGTGGCCGTGGTGATGAGCAGCGCCTTCCTCATCAAGAGCATCTACCAGCGCCACGGTGAGCAGAGACCCTCCAGGCACCACCCAGGGTGGGCCACAGCTCAGCCCACAGCCTCCAATTCGGCCGCCAGACCTCCAAAAACAAACCCGACAAAACCGGCGGTTTCGGGGAAGTGAAACCTCGGCAGGAGCAAAATTCGGTTTCAACGTCCTCCACCTGTTTTATTTGCTATTTTTTTTTGTGTGTTTGTGCTTTTCACGGTGGCAACCTGCCTCTCCCTTTCCCCTTTCCCTGCTGTTTTCTCCCTGGCAGAAGGAGGATGCACGCCGTTCATGGATGTGACCGTCCTGGTGGTCAGCACGGCAGCCGTGTCCGGCCTCCCGCTCCTCGCCATCGGCCTCTGCTGTGAGTCTGCTCCTCCTCCCTCTTCCAGCCCCTCCCAACGCCTCGGGCTCCCCACGCCCCCAGCAGCCGCAGCAATTATCCAAAAGTGGCTTCTTTGCCTTTTATTTGTGGTTTATTTGTGAAGCCCCCGTGGCCAGTGGTTGCCACTGACTGGCTCCCTTCCCTGGGAAGCCCCAGGTGTCCCAAACCCCACACCCCATCCTCGGTGCCCCTCACACCTTCCCCGGAGCTGGGGACAGATTTGTCTTCTGCAGATCACAAGACTCAGGGCTGGCGTAAGGACGGTGACGTCTCCTGGACCGACAGGTAGATCCTTGGTCCTGATTTCCACATAAATTCCTGTTTTCCACATGAATTTGTGCACCTTGAAGTGAAAGAAGCAGGATATGGAAGCTATCCTGGGTTTAAGACTCAGACCCCAAGAAAGATTCAGCCCAGCACTGCCCTCCAGCCCCTGGGTTCTTGCTGAGCTCAGGGGAGGCTCTGGAGGGGTCCCCATCCTGCAAAGCACTTGAGAGCCCACTCCAAACTGCCCCTTCTGGCTTCAGCCTGAAGCTTTTAAACTGTAATTCCTCCTGGATTCATGGAGTAACAGGATGGTTTGGGTGGAAAGGGAACTCTAAGATTATCCAGAGCCAGGACAGGGGGCTGTCCCAGGCTGCTCCAAGCCCCTTCCAGGCTGGCCTTGGACACTTCCAGGGATCCAGGGGCAGCCCCAGCTGCTCTGGGCACCTGGGCCTGCCCACCCTGCCAGGGCAGAGTTTTGATGCTCAGCCTGTCCCCTCTGCTCTTCCTTGCAGGTCCTTGGAAATGTCTCAGCCAGACACCCAGGACACCATTCCCAGCTGAGCTCCACGGGGTGTCTCTCACTTGGCTGAGCCAGCCCAAGCCTTCCCCCAGGGTTACTGGGTTCAGGGGTCTCCGTTTTGGTTCCTCTATGATCCTCATGGAATAAATGTCCACAAAATTCACCTGATTCTGCCTTTTTATTTTTAATAGACCCAGTGGAGGCCAAATGCACAATTTTCCCCTTTCTTTCTCCAGAAAACCAAAGCCTGAAGTAGAGAAGCCATTTTGGCAGCAGCTGCAGGAGTCTCTCCCTGGTTTATCTTTATTTAACGTTTGTTTGCAACAATTTAGAGCTATTTGTGTAAGATGTACCTGGGAGCAGCAGGAAATATTTTTCTGGGAGTAACCCAGTAGTCACTTGAAATAGATTCTGGCTTCACCAGTCGTAAAGGCGGAGGAAGGACATGAAGGCACAAAACCAGAGTGGGAGGAGGTGGATGCTGTCAACAGCTCCTCTCAGGTCCAGCCCAGGGCGTCTGACACACTCTGGGATTTATTTACTCCAGGCAGGATTAAATTGCACTCAGCCCGTGTTCTCCCCGGCTGTCACAACACTCTGAGGGGTTTCCTGCAGCCCAAGGGAGGCTTTTCCAGCCACCAGCAGCTGCTGAGCACAGCCCTGCACCCCGAGACCCCCGCAGGAACCCCAAAGCCCCCCCGGGGCAGCCCCGACCCGGCTCCTTGAGGGCACCTGCTCCCCGGGCACTGCCAGGCTCCAATGACTCAGGGAGTGGGGCCAGGTTAAAAATACCCTCCCGCAGACTGGGAGCAGAGCTGTTGGGCTGCTTTTAACCCCAGTGAGCCCCTGGGGCTGTCACTGCCACGGGAGCAGCTGAGGGAGGGGATGGGGATGCAGGAAACCCCACAAGGGCAGCAGATGATGCCCTCGAGAGCCAGGGCTCGTCTCCAAATGACAAATCCAGCATTCCTGGGTCTGCCACCAGCCACAGCCCACCGGGGGCTGATTGCTGCCCCACTGCTCCCCCAGGCTCCAGGAGGGCACTGCCCACCCCTAAACACCACAGCAATACCCTCGGGGGAACACACACTCTTTATTAGCAGCAACAAAGCACAAAGTCTCCAAAACCATTCAACTCCCCAAAACGCTGAGAAAAGCATTGCTTGTCAAACGTGTGGCTACATTTTATACCCTCAAGTGCAACAGAGAACACGACCACCTGCCCTGCAGCTTCCAACGGGGCTGGAATCTCATTTATTCCACCCAAACTCCTTCTGCTTCCTGAGGCAGCCCCTTGCTAACAGCCCCTGAATCTCCCACAATTTTCCAGTTGGCTTTTGAGAGGTCCTGGGATGCTGGGGACTGGCTCGGGAGGGTCCTGGGGCTGGGATTTCCCGCTCAGATTAAAAGGGGGTGCAAACAGCCCAGGGTGACCGACAGTGGGGTCCAGCCCTGGGGGAGCACCCTGCCCTCTCCAGGCTGGGGATGACTGCTCTGCCTCTGGGCTCAGCTGAGGGAGCAACATCCCCTTCAGAGCAGAGCCCAGGGAGGGGACAGCAGGGGACAGGAGCAGGGCTCCCTGTACCCAGCCAGGCCAAGGCCATGTCACCCACAGGAGCAGCAAAGGGCAAGGACGAGCTGGCACCAGCAGTGGTACTGGGAAGAGGAGGGGATGGCCCTAGGGATTTCCAGAGGAGGGGATGGCCCCAGGGGTTTCCAGAGGAGGGGATGGCCCCAGGGATAGCCAAAGGAGGGGATGGCCCCAGGGATTGCCAGAGGAGGGGATGGCCCCAGGGTTTCCAGAGGAGGGGATGGCCCCAGGGATGTCCCCAGACCCTGCAGAGCCCAGGGCTGGAGGAGAAGGCTCAGGGGCAGTCCCTCCTCAGCCTGCTGCAGGGATTGCCCTGGGATCTGCTGTCAGGAACGGGAGCTCCTCTGCTGCTCCCCCCTCCCCTGCCCTGCCTCCTGCCCCAGGGTCCCACGGAGCAGGGCCCAGAGCCCCTGAGCCCCCTGGCCCAGGAGGACACCAGGGAAGGCAGGGCTGGCACCATGGAGCCCCATGGGAATGTGGATTTGCCCAGCAGGGACAGTGGCTCTTTCCAGAGCCCTGAGCCCACCGAGGCCCTGCAGGAAGCCAGGAGGAGGGAGGGAGGGAGGGAGCAGGCACATCCCTCTCCCCACGGATGCACAACAGGAAGAGCAGGGCAACATCGAAATAGTCCAATCCAGTGTTTTCCAGAGAACTGTTTGCAGGTTCTGGCAGCTTGAACACTCCCCATGTGAGCCCAGGAGAGGCTGGGGCAGGGTGGGATGGATACCTGGCACTCCCAGCAGTATCCATCACCAGCAAAGGGCAACAGCAGGGCTGAGCCAGCTCTACCTGCAAGGGGAAGAGAGGGCCCCACATGAGCCATGTCCTGGGCACTTGGACCCCTCCAGGGCCTCAGCCAGCCCAGAGTGTCCCACACTGGCAGTGGCAGCACCAGGAGGTCTGGATTTCTGCCCTACTCCAAATTCCAGGAGCTACCTTGGCCGATTTCTCTCTTGCTGGAGTTCCCTGGGATCTGACTGCACAGGACACCTGAGAGCTCCTTGCTCATAACCCTTGGGATGGGTTTTCCATCCCTTGGGACTCACATCCTTATCCTCACCCTCCAGGAAGCTCCAGTGAGCAGCCTGAGTGTGTTTGTGGTCACAGAGAAGAGCGATTTCTGAGAAGATCTCGAGAATCATTTGCTTCCCAGAAATCTCCAGAGCATTCAAAAACCCACCCATTATTCAGAGCTGAGGTAACCAGGAGTGTCAGGCTCTGGGTGGAGGAATCAGGAATATTTCCAGAGTGGGGACTGAATAGAGGGGACAGCAAATCCTTTGGGCTCCCAGGGTGGGAGAGCAGCCTCTTACCAGGGAGGCTGGAATAGCACCCCGAGCTCTGTGCCACTTCTCCAGCTCACTCAGATCCAGCCAAAAGTAAATTTGGGCTTGTAGAGAGAAAACTTTGGCTGGAGCAAGGGGGCCACCCCAAGAGGGAGCTGAGGCATCTTACCAGCTGCTGTCACATGTTCTTCTTTCTCCTGCACCAGACAAAGATACCTGAGGACAAAGCAGCAGCAGCAGAGAATCATCCCAGAATCCCAGAACTGTTTGAGTTGGAGGGAGCTTCAAAGCCCATCCAGTTCCAATCCCTGCCAAGGTCAGGAACACCTTCCACTAGCCCAGGCTGCTCAGAGCCCCACCATCATCATCATGAGAGGCCAGCATGACCCCCTTGGACAGGGGAGAGCAGCTGTGACAAAGCCCGGCCCCTGCCCACGGGATGCCAAGCTGGGAGAGCCAGGTCCTGGCAGGGATGTGCCACATGGGACCCCCTCACCCACCTCTGGTAGCCACAGCACCTGCCATGGCCCCCACCAGCCAGAAAGAGGGCAAAGAGTCAGCCCAGCACCCACCTGCGAGCGAGCCAACGAGGACACAGGCCAGGACCACGGGCAGCACCACGCTGGCCGATTCTGCAAAGGGGAGAAGCCAGAGCCTCTGCAGCAGAGCAGATTTCACCTGAATTGAACCCACCCGCACCCTCCCAGCACACCTGCCTGCTCGGCACAGGAGAGGGCACCCCCTTGCTGGGGCTGTGCCCCCGTTCTCTCCTGGGCACGGGGAAGGAATGCACTCACGGTGGACCTGGAGCAGGAAGGAGGTCGCGTTCTGGCTCACGGCGTTGCTCACCACGCAGGTGTAGTAGCCGCTGTCGCTGATGGACGCCCGCAGGATGCAGAGCGTGTCGTTCCGCACGAACCGGACGCGCTCACTGCCCAGGAGCAGCTCGCCATTCTTCTTCCACCAGTAAGCGTCTGCCTCGCCTTGCAGCACGGTGCACACCAGCGTGGCGTTGCCTCCCGCCTTCACCAGGGAGCTGCCCGCGATCTGCGGCTGGGACAGCGGCTCTGGCAGGGGCAGAGGCGGCAGCGTCAGCGCCCGAGCTGCACCCGCCGCACTCCCGGCCCTGTTGTCCCTGAAAATCAGCCTTCTGATTTGTTTTGGTATAATGGAGTCAGTTCTCATGAATTGTAAGACAAACAAGGATCATGTTCGCATTCCTTGGTGAAAAGATATCACCTGATGGACTTCTCAAGTGACCAGTGGAGATGGAGAGGTGGGAACTTCTCTGCCCAATCTCTGGCCACTGTCCAGAAACTTATAGATACGATATCAACAATAAAGGAGAGAGTTCTTTCCTTCTTCTCTGCCTGAACGCCTGCTGTGTGTGTCGCTACCTGCCTCACAGTGACACTCACCCAGGACGAGCAGCCGGAACCAGCCCGTGGCCTGCCCGGGGGCGCGCAGGCGGTACAGGCGGCTGTCCCCGCGCTGCAGCACCACCCGCAGCGACAGGTCGGACTCGTTGAAGGCGGCGCGGTGCCTGTAGGGCCGGGACACGTTCGGGGCGTGCGGGAGGTCGAAGCTGAGGATGACGCCCCGCTCGGAGCCCGCCAGGTACTCCCAGGACACGGCGCCGCGGGCGCGCAGCGCGGGCGCGGTGAGCAGCACGGTGCAGCCCACGGCAGACACCAGGCTGCCCGCGGCCGGCCGCAGGTCGGCGGAGTAGCAGGGAGCGAGGGTGCGGGCTGTAGGGGAAAGCAGGAGTCAGCCCAAAGCCGCCGGGCATCCCGCCTGGCAGCGGCTGAGGGAGCCCGTCCCGCCTCAGCGCAGCGGGGAATTGTTTATATTGTTTGTATATAATTGTTTATAGACCCGCGAATCGTGCCAGGGTTTGGGGTGGAAGGGAGCTCAAAGGTCACCCAGGTTCACGGGCAGGGGCACCTTCCACTAGACCGGGCTGCTCCGAGCCTGGCCAGGGAGCCAGGGGCAGCCGCAGCTCCTCGGGGAAACCTCTGCCACACACATATGGAGAATTTCTCCCAGTATCCAAATATCCCTGCCCTCTGGCAGTGGGAGCCATTCCCTGGCTCCCGTCCCTCCAGCCCCTGTCCCCAGTCCCTCTCAGCTCTCCCGGAGCCCCTTCAGCCCTGCCAGGGGCTCTGAGGGCTCGCTGGAGCCCCCTCTCCTCTGAGCACCCCCAGCTCTGCCAGCCCGGCCCCAGAGGGGCTCCAGCCCTGGAGCAGCTCCGGGGCTCCCTCCGGGCTCTGCCCGCAGCTCCTGGTGCCCCCCGTGCCGGGCCCAGGGCCGGGGTCTCCCCTGAGGGGCAGCGGGGCCGATCCCCCCCCCTGCCCATGCTCTGGGGCTGCCGCCGCCTTGGCCGGGCCGGGCCGAGCCTCTCCCCCTGCCAGCAGCCCCGAATCTTTCAGCGGGGCCATGGAAGAGCTCGCCCCTGCTTTGGGGGGCACAGCCGGGGCTGCGGGACCCCCGGGCACAGCCCCCGCGGCGCCCTGCCGGGAACCAGCGCTGAGCGCCGGGAAAAGCCGCAAGTCCCTTCCCGACCTTCCCCTAAAAGCTTTTCTCCGGGATTAAGGCGTGCCCGAGCCTGGAGTCGCCTCCGCGTCTTAAACGAGGCGCCAGGAAAAGCTTCCCAGAGCCGGGAGCGGCGAGGGTCGGGGGTGTCCCGGGGGTCCCGCCCGCCTTGCCCACGGCCCAGCTCGGGCAAAGCTCCCCAAACCGGGCGGGGGAGAGCTCCGGGCTCCCCGGACCGGGACCGGACCGGGACACTCGCCTGTGACCGCCGGGGCGGCCGCCGCGCTGCCGGGGGCGAGGAGGAGGGGGAGGAAGAGAGGAGGAGGAGGGGGACGGGGACCAGGAACATCTGCGGGGCCGCTGCGGCCACAGCTCCGCCGCCAGGCTCCGGCTGCTCCTCCGGGCGGGCCGTGCCCTGCGCCTTCGCCGCCGCCTCCTCCTCTCTTCCCCTCTCCTCTCCTCCCCTTCCCCTCCTCACCTCCTCTCTTCCTCTTCTCTCTTCTCCTCCTCTTCTTCTTTTCTCCTCTCCTCTCTCCTCTTCTTCCCTCCCCTCCTCTCCCTCTCTCGCCTCTCCCCTCCCTTCTCCTCCTCTCGATTTTCTGCTCCTCTTCCTCCTCCCTCTCTCCTTTCCAGGACATCCAAACCCAACAGGCAGAACCCTCCAAGGCGCTGCTCCTTCCCGTCCTTCCCGTCCCTCCCCTACCTGTCACGGTGTAAAACCCCCAAATCCCAGCTCGGGGGCAGCGGGGACTCGCCTCGCCCCTGTCCCCAGGATCCCACCTCAGCCACAAAAACTGGGGGTTTAGCCATTTCCTGGAGCAGCCCTTCCAGCTCCCGACAGGACATGGCTGGGACGCTGCTCCTGCAGGAGATTCACCTCAGAATGTTCCAGGCGGGATCGGGCAATGTTTTTTTCCTTCCCCAGGAGATTGGGCAGCTTGGGAAGTGCTGGGGGGGTTGTGGCAGGAAAAAACCCACAAAATAAAATAATAAATTAAAATAAAATATAAAATAATAAAATAAAATAAGTTAAAAAACCAGCGTGCCATAGGGAGGATCTCGAGAAGGACATCAAGAGGAGGAACGGGGACACAGGCAGGAGTCCACGCAGCCATCCCAATCCCACTAGAGGGAGCGAGGAGATCAGCTGTGCGAGATCAGCCGTGCGAGGAGATCAATGAGGTGTGCGAGGAGATCAATCAGCCGTGCGAGGAGAACAATCAGGTGTGCGCGGAGCTGGGACCGGGGAGCCCAGCCCAGGGAAGGAGCTGCAGCAGAACCTGCCTGTCACTGTCTGTCATCCATCGCCAGAGTGGCGTGGATGTCTTGGGAGCTGCTGTCCCGCCTTGGGATGTTCCAGAGGATGCTTCTCCTCATCCCTCCTGGCAAAGCTCGCGGCTCCAGGGTTTTCCACTGCTCTTCCGTTTATCCCTGCCCTGCTGACCTCCCACCAGCTGTGCAGGGAGCACCCCTGGGGCCCCACGGAGCCTTTCTGCTCCTCCTTGCCCTCTCTCCCTATGCCCTGGCTCCCACCCTCGCGGTGCCACCACCAGCCAGAGGCCAGGAAGGGCTGTGAGGACCAGCTTGTGCCCATCCAGGCCAATGTCCTGTCCCACTTGGGTGCCACCCATCCCTCCAGCTGGCACACGTGAGGCTGGAGCAGCTCCGATGCCACCAGGCAGGGAATGCTCCGTGATGACAGGGACAAACCCCGGCCCCAGCCCCGGGACAGGAGAGAGCCAGGGAAGGGCTGCTGTGCTCCCAGGGTTGGAGGGAAGAGGTTGGATGCCTGACCCTCCCACTGGAAGCACGGCGTGACGAGGAAGAGGCTTTTCCCCAAAAAACGCCTCAGCGCAGGAACAGATGGGTTCCAACGGAAAGACAAACATCTGAGCACATTCCAGGGAGGTGACAGCAGCTCCTGGGCCGCACGCGATGACTTCACATCGCAGGGGCTGCTGTTTACCCAGGGAGGACCATGTGGCCACCACATGTCTGGAGCCCTCGGCCGCCGGAGCCAGCGCCGGGCTGGGCTTGGCTGGAAGGAGCAGCGCGGGCAGCTGGAGCCGCTCGGGGACCTCCCCGGGGAGGAGCATCCTGCGCTGGCCCGGCTCAGGGGGCTGCCTCGGCCATCCCGGCAAACGTGGACAGCTGAAACTGCACGTCCCACCATCCTGCCCCAAGCAAACTGGAGTGAATGCAAGGGCCAGGCTGGGAAATCCCAGACCAGCTCCACGTCCCTGTCGGCATCTCCTGCCTGGTTTCCCCCATCCCAGCCTCGCTGAGAGCACCCCAGTGAACCCCTCTCCTGCTCCCTGCACTTGCTCTGCACCACGGGGGCACTGAGGAAACAGATTTCCAGGCTTTGCCTGACCCGGCTCTCCCAGTGCACACACCAGGAAATATTAGAAGTGAAAAACAACTCCTCAGCCAGGATTGAGGCATTCTTTTTCCCCTGGCTCCCACCCAATTTTCTCTGCACAGCTCCAGTGCTGGTCCTGCCCTGACTCACAGACAAACCTTCTCTCTCCAAGAGGGTTTGGATTGCTCCTGGTTTCCCTCTGCTCCTCAGCAGAGCTCAGCCGTGCCTCTGTCCCATCCCACGGAGCAGCTCAGAGAGCAGTGCTCCCAGGTTCCTTCAGCACAAACATCTCTGCCCCAAATGGCGAATCATAGAGCCGTGGAATGGTTTGGTTTGGAAGGGATCTGAAACTCATCCCCTTCCCCACTCCCTGCCATGGACAGGGACACCTTCCACTAGACCAGGCTGGCAGCTGTTCCCCAGATATGCCCTTTGCAGCTCTTCCCTCCTCATCTGGCTTTGGCAGCTCCTGAGCCCTTTTCCTCAGAAAAACCAGGAGAGTTGAGTTGTCACAGGATTTTTTCAGATATAATTAGTCACCTCCCTCCCAGCCCAGCAGCCTTCCCAAACTCCAAGGAAGGCATCTCGCCTGGGGAGACGGCTCCATGCCTGGGCGGGGATGGAGCCCTGGCACTGGGCACACACTGAGCTGGCAGAGAGGCAGGAGAATCAGGCCTGGCAGATGCTGTGGGGTGGGACATCCCCTGCTCTGAGCCCCAGAGGAGCTCTGACTTCACGGTGCCTCTGGGGACACTGCGGGGTCGGGCGTCCTGGGGAGGGGAGGGCCCATGGGGCAGCCACCCCCCAGGATGGGTCTGGGGGCTGCTGGGCTGGCTGGGTCTGGGCCGAGGCCACACACACCCCCAGGGGGACAGGAGGGAGCGTATCTGCAGGGACACGAGTGCTCCTGTGCTTGCTCAGGGCCTCACTTGCCTTTCACAGGAAAGAGCCACGGACTCACCTGAGCACGGGGCCACCAGGGCAGCAGCAGGGCACAGCAGCTGGTCCCACCTTCCTGCTTCCCAACCCGCTCCAGTTTCTGCTGTGGAGCAGAGGGAATGTGACCCAGCAGCAGGACAGGGATGGGCAGCCCAGTCTGGGAGGCCAGGGGGGCACAGCGAGGCCTCCAGGAGATGCTCAGCAGCTCTTGCCCCCCGTGCTGCAAACCTGCCCCTCTCTGTGCCTCTGCTGGTGAGGCCCAGCCCCTAAACCCGGCTCAGGTCATGTCCGTCCAGCCCTGAGACCCCTAGTTCTCAGCCCAGGGCCACTGGGGTCTTCTGGGCTGGCATCCCCCAGCAGCTCCCCCACTGTCCTGTGATGGTGGTGAAGCATATTCGTGAATCATGGAATGGTTTGGGTGGGAAGGAACCTTAAAGTTCACCCAGGGCCACGCCTGCCATGGCAGGGACACCTCCCACTTTCGCAGGCTGCTCCAACCCCATCCAAACCTGGCCTTGGGCACTGCCAGGGATCCAGGGGCAGCCACAGCTGCTCTGGGCACCCTGTGCCAGGGCCTCCCACCTCCCAGGAGAGAATTCCTGCCCAAAATCCCATCCATCCCTGAGTGGAGCCGTCCCCTTTGTCCCGTCGCTGTGTCCCCGCGAAGCGACGCTCGGGGGCTCCCTGGGGACACGCACCGGCCCCGCTGCCTCCCGAGCCGCAGCCACGGCGCCGCCATCGCCCCCGGGGTCCCCCCGGTGGCCACGGGAGACCCCGCCCCCCGGCCACAGGCCACCCCCACCTCCCCGCCCCCCGCCCCGCCCGTCCGCCCCGCCGCGCTCGGGACCGGGGCCGCGGGACCGGACCGGGACCGGGACCGGGACCGGAGCGGAACCGGAGCGGGTCCGGCCATGGCCCCGCACTCGCCCAGCGCCGGGCAGTACCTGCGCTCCGACAGCGGCGGCTCCGGCACGCCAATGCTGGCCGAGGTGTCCGCTCCCGGGCCGGCTCCCGGGGACTGTGCCGGGCCCGGTGCCGGTCCGGACGGCGGCCCCGGGGCGGCGCGGGGACAGCGGCGGCGGCGGTGCGGGCCGCTGTGGGGCAGCGTGGCCGTCATGGCTATTGTGGCCCTGCAGATCGCCTCCACCACCGGCCTCTTCGTCTACTTCACCATGGCCATCTCCAAGGTGAGCTTTGTCCCGGGACTGGCGGCGGGGCTGCGCCCCCGGGAGTGCCGGCGGCTGCGGGAGGGCTCTGCCCGCTCCCGGCCCGCGCCTCTGCCCCGCCGCCGTTCAGGAGCGGGGCGGGCACTGCCCCACATCCCCAGGGACCGGCGGGTCCAGGCGTGGATTGGGGAGTGGGCACTGCCCCAGCCCCCCAGGGACCGGCGGGTCCAGGTGTGGATTGGGGAGCGGGCACTGCCCCAGCCCCCCAGGGACCGGCGGGTCCAGGCGTGGATTGGGGAGTGGGCACTGCCCCAGCTCCCCAGGGACCGGCGGGTCCAGGTGTGGATTGGGGAGTGGGCACTGCCCCAGATCCCCAGGGACCGGCGGGTCCAGGTGTGGATTGGGGAGTGGGCACTGCCCCAGCTCCCCAGGGACCGGCGGGTCCAGGCGTGGATTGGGGAGTGGGCACTGCCCCAGCCCCCCAGGGACCGGCGGGTCCAGGTGTGGATTGGGAGCGGGCACGCCCAGCCCCCCAGGGACCGGCGGGTCCAGGCGTGGATTGGGGAGTGGGCACTGCCCCAGCCCCCCAGGGACGGCGGTCCAGGTGTGGATTGGGGAGCGGGCACTGCCCAGCCCCCCAGGGACCGGCGGGTCCAGGCGTGGATTGGGGAGTGGGCACTGCCCCAGCTCCCCAGGGACCGGCGGGTCCAGGTGTGGATTGGGGAGTGGGCACTGCCCCAGATCCCCAGGGACCGGCGGGTCCAGGTGTGGATTGGGGAATGGGCACTGCCCCAGATCCCCAGGGACCGGCGGGTCCAGGTGTGGATTGGGGAGTGGGCACTGCCCCAGATCCCCAGGGACCGGCGGGTCCAGGTGTGGATTGGGGAGCGGGCACTGCCCCAGATCCCCAGGGACCGGCGGGTCCAGGTGTGGATTGGGGAGTGGGCACTGCCCCAGATCCCCAGGGACCGGCGGGTCCAGGTGTGGATTGGGGAGTGGGCACTGCCCCAGATCCCCAGGGAACTGCAGATCCAGATGTGGGGTGGGGGTAGACGTAGCCCGAGCTCCGCCCGGAGATCCAGCTGTGCAGGCGTGGGCGGAGGGGTGGACGCTGTCCCCGATCCAGATGTGGAGAGACGGCGCCTTTGTCCTGGGCGCCGCCTGGAGCTGAGGTTTGCGCCGGGAGGGGAGGGGGCTCTGCCCTGGGATCCCACGGAGTCTCCAGCCCCAGATGGGGGGGCGGGGGGACTTCCCTGGACTCCAGACTCCACTGGTTCCGGCTTTGTCTCTCCCTCCTGCCATTCCCATCTCCCCCATCTCTCCAGGAACCCCCAAACCCTCCTCAGCCCCTTTGTGAGATGCTGGGACCCCCCGTTCCAGAACTCTTTGCTTGCTCCGGTGCAACGCCACTGGCTGTGCTGGGATCCCGCCATTCCCGCCTCCCACGGGGTCACTCGGGCAAAACCACTCCCAAACTTGGCCGCGACGGGTCTGAGCCTTTCAACAGCCTCGCCAGCCCCTCCCCTCAGCTGCTGATTCCGACCCACAACAACCCCCCAGCAGCGGGGGGGAAACTCCAGGCGGGAGGCCCGTAGGTAGAGGGAAATTCGGGCCTGGCAGCACTCTGTGTAAGCCAACCTCATCCCTGAGGGTGCGGCAAAAAAAAAAAAAAAACAAAAAAAAAGGGTCCTGCAGTGCCAGACATTCCACAAATCACACCAGGGACGGGGAAGAAGGTAGAGCCCTGCCCACGGATGCAGGGGGAATAAACAGCCTGTCTGGATCCAGCGGAGCATCCTTTGGAGTGGGCTCCAGCCCTCCTTCGGGCTTTGTCTCCATCCTTGGGTCACATGAGGTCCCGCTGCGAGGGATTTACATGAAAGGCGGGGAAAAGAGGGGAACGGGAGACACAGCCCTAGGGAAGAGGAGGAGGGAGGGGAAAACCACTGTAGTGGAACAATTGGGGCTAATTTCAGCGGCCGGTCACCGGATCTGTGCTGGGTGTAGGGAATCAGTCTCTCGGAGCCGCTTTAGGCCCCGCAAGGGGCTCTGAGCTCTCCCTGGAGCCTTCTCCAGGTGAACACCCCCCGCTCTCCCAGCCTGGCTCCCGAGCAGAGCGGCTCCCGCCCTCGGAACATCTGCCTGGCTTTCCCTGGAGCCGCTCCAGCCGCTCCCCGTGCCGGGCTGGCCGGCGCTGCCCGGACTCGCACCCGCCGCGGGCATCCCAAGGGAGCAGCCGCTTCCCGGGGGATTCGCTGCCGCCTGGGCGGGCAGGGCTGCAGGAACAGCCTGCGAGCCCTCCGGCTGCCCAGCCGCCGGGAACGGCGGGGAGGGGACCCGGAGCCTTTCCAGGGAGCTCCCACCGCTGTGCTCGGGGCACGGAGCTGATCCCAGTGTCCTGGGGATAGGGAGGCGAGCTGATCCCAGTGTCCTAGGGACACAGAGCTGAGCTGATCCCAGTGTCCTGGGGATAGGGAGGCTGAGCTGATCCCAGTGTCCTAGGGACACAGAGGCTGAGCTGATCCCAGTGTCCTGGGATAGGAGGCTGAGCTGATCCCAGTGTCCTGGGGATAGGGAGGCTGAGCTGATCCCAGTGTCCTGGGGATAGGGAGGCTGAGCTGATCCCAGTGTCCTGGGGATAGGGAGGCTGAGCTGATCCCAGTGTCCTGGGGATACAGAGGCTGAGCTGATCCCAGTGTCCTGGGGATGGGAGGCTGAGCTGATCCCATGTCCTGGGGATAGGAGGCTGAGCTGATCCCAGTGTCCTGGGGATAGGGAGGCTGAGTTGATCCCAATATCCTATGGATCTACAGGCTGAGTTGATCCCAGTGTCCTGGGGATCTGCAGGGTGAGTTGATCCCGGTGTCCTGGTTTTTCTGAGTGCCTGGCTGCTGGAGGAGCCGGGCTGAGGGCAGCTGCCCCCTGCTCACCCCCAGCAGGATCCTGGCTGCTCCCTCTCCCCGTCCCTGTTTTCCATGTTTTCCATCCCGCTTTGTTCCCAGCTGAAGTCCCAGGCTCCGGGCAGCGCGGAGGAGCTGCGGTGTCTGCAGGTGCTCAATCAGCAGCCCGAGGGCTCCAGCCTGGAGGAGCTGAGCAGCAGCCAGGGCTGCCTCAAGCTGGCCAGCACCATCAAAGCCTACGTAGCCACGGTGAGCCCGGGACCAGGGGAGGATGGGAGAGCTCCTCCCTGGTTGTCCCCGTGCCTCAGTTTCCCCATGCCCCTCACCGGAGCGGTGGGAGGGGGGAATAGCCAGGCTGGTTCGAGGAGGGAGTGGGACTCAAGCCCTCCACAGTGAGGAGGTGGTGGGGCCCAGGGGCAGCGAGACAGGGAAGGTGATGGAGGCTTGGAGCTCAGGGGTGGGGAAAACTGCGTCACCTTTAACCAGGAAACTTCTCTCCTCTGTGGCACAGGTGACTGAGAACATCATCCGCAGGAGCGCCGTGAAGGGTGAGTCCCTGCTGGGCAGCCCTGGGGCTGCAGCCAGAGCCTGAGCCAGGGAGCTGTGATCCTGGGAGCTGTGATCCTGGGAGCTGTGATCCATGGGATCTGTGATCCATGGGATCTGTGATCCAGGAAGCTGTGACCCATCAGATCTTTATCCTGGGAGCTGTGAGCCATAAGAGCTGTTATCCGTGGGAGCTGTGACCCATTGGATCTGTGATCCAGGGAGCTGTGACCCATCAGATCTGTGATTCTGGGAGCTGTGATCCCAGGAGGCCTGCAAGGGGTGGGTGGATCGCTCCTGGGGCAAACTGGGGTGCTGTGAGCTGGGGCAGGAGAGGGGAGAGCCAGGACTGCCGGTGGCAATGACAGGCACAGGCTCCAGGGACAGGCTGGGGCACAGCCAGCTCCATTTGTCCCGAGGCCGTGGCACACACAGATATGTTGGTTGATGATTGACGAGACCTTTCCACCCCTCAGTAACCTCTCGCTCTGGCGGGTCAGTGGGGCATTCCCTGCCTGCTGGCACGGGGCCGGGTGTCCCCACACTGTCCCCACAGCAGCTGCCCCTGTCCCGCAGAGGCCTGGCGGAGCTACCTCAACACCTCGGAGGGACAACTCCCCTCCAGAGCAGCTGGGAAACCCTCGGCACATCTCACCCTCCGCCCGCAGAGCCTGGCTCCGGATGGTGAGTTGGGGCACTGCTGGGGCTGCAGGACGGGCATGGGGGGACGCTCAAAGGGCAGGGCACCGGCACGGTGGGGCGGCCGATGCGGGGAGCTTGTCCCCCCCTCCCCAAGCACCGCTCCAAGCCGAGCAGCACTCCTCCCCGAGCCCTGCAGGTCGCTGCCCTGGGCTCTCCCTGCCCGCAGGCCGTCCCCAGCACGTCGGGAACCTGTCGCAGTCGTGCCGCCACGCCATCGCGCACTGGGGGCACAGCAGCCTGCACTCCCACGTGCGGAACATGACCTACCGCGCCGGGCGGCTGCGCGTGGAGCTGCCGGGCAAGTACTACGTGTACTCCCAGATCTATTTCCGATACCGCGGCGCCGGCCGCGACTCGGGCCCGCAGCTGGTGCAGTGCATCCAGTGGCAGCCGGCCCACAGCCCGCCCGTGCTGCTGCTCAAGGGCGTGGGCACCAAGTGCTGGGCGCCCCAGGCCGACTACGGGCTCCACGCGCTCTACCAGGGCGGACTCTTCGAGCTGCAGGCCGGGGATGAGCTCTTCGTCTCCGTCTCCTCCCTGGACATCGACTCCAGCGATGCGGCAGCCAGCTACTTCGGGGCTTTCCGGCTCGACCTGTGAGCCCCAGCCCGTGCCCAGCTGCCCCACGCGGCCCCCGGAGCGCGGGCAGCAGCCCGGGGTGGCACGGGCTCTGCTCGCTGCCTCGTCCCTTGTGACATCCAGCGTGTCCCTCGTCCTTGAGGATGAGCCAGGAGGGCGCGGGGATGTTTGCCCGCAGGGCCCTGCCGTGCTCGGTGCCACCCTCCACGTGGCGGGAGCTGTGACCCAGGAAGGGTCTCCGAGGACATCCCAGCCCCGGCGACACCGCAGCTGCCAAGGGCTCCCTGCAGCAGGAAAGGCTCCGGGGCCACACCGGCCAGCGCAAGGCAAAGTGTCCCCGTGGCAGGGGGACACCCACGGGTCTGCCCCCACCTCGGGCAGGGCTGTGGGTGCCAGGAGTGGGGCTGGAAGCACCCCTGGGGCACAGGGGTGGCACCTCTGGGCACAGATTGACACCCCTGGGGCACACTTTGTGGGGCTGGGGCAGCTCCAGTGTCGGCCTCTGGAAGGGAAGGAAGGAGTTTCAGTTTGGGCAATGAAAGCTTGGGGCAGCCCCAGCCCAGGGAGGGCAAAGGGCAGGACCGTGACACTGCAGCAGTGCCAGTCCTGGCACCACACCTGGCACGTGGCTCTGGGCACGGGGTGCCCGAGCCAGGCTGCACAGGAGCCAGAGCTCAGCACGGCTGCTGGCCAAGCACCTCTGCCCCTGGGGATCTTGTCCCCCCCCACAGCCCTCTGGACAGTGCAGCCCCCACTTCCTCACTCCTCCAGCCCAGGATTCCAGCTCTGATGGTCACAGCAGGACCTTGGAGGGACCAAACCAGTCCTGGGGTGATGGAGGCCACGCCAGAGGCCAAAGGTGGCTTCAGGCAGCTGGCCCAGCCCACAGACACTGGCTGGGCACAGTCCCCGTCTCTACCTTCCCTGTGCTCTCTGTATCCTGTGGGATTCCCAGGCAGTGGCAGCGTGGGCTGCCACAGGGCTCCCAGGGAGGGTGGAATAAAGCCTTGTACTCCAGGACTGCTCTGGCCCTTTGCACCACAGCACAGGCAGGGGGACACGGGGCCAGGGGGAGCAGGGCTGGGGCTCTGCCAGAGCTCCAGAGCCCAGCAGAGGCTCCTGCTCATCCTGCAGCCACAGCAGCCCCAGGGGCTCTGCAGCTGCCAGCCCCCAGGGACACCCGGGGCAGTCCCCAGGGGATGGATTCCTGCTTCTCAACCCCATCCCCACAAAACCTGAGCCCATCCCAGCTCCTCCTCCCCTGCACCCATCAGCTCCCAGGGGGTCCCAGTGCTCCTCCTCTTTGATTTTGGGGCTGCTGAGCCCAGCCCTGGACTCAGGCAGGCCCCGGGGTCACCGCAGGGCTGTTCCTGGGCTGCCCCTCGCTCCTGCTGTCCCTCCTGCAGCTTCCCAGGCCTGACTCCCAGCCCCACACCTTGGCCAGGGCTGGGGGCTGCTCCAGGCAGCTCCCACCTCCCCACACCCCTGGCTGCTGGGCATTCCCACTCCCCATTCCCCATCTCCTGCAGGCTCCCCTGGCACCTGCACACAAACACCTGGACCAGCCCCAAAGGCAAGGGAAGATTTCCCAGCTCATCCAGAACCTCCAAAAGCTCCTCCAAAGGTGGAGAGCACCAAGAGCAGCCTCCAAAGGGGTGACAGGGCTGATCCCCCCAGGCAGGGGGACTGAGTCCCCATCCCCTGGAGGGAGCTGAGCCGGGCCTTGGCTCTGCAGCACTTGGCCCTTGCCCAAAGCAAAAAAAGGCCCCCCAACCCCTCCATTCTAAACCCATCCCTTCTCCTCCACCTCTCCTCCCCACCCCTGCTGTCCCGACCACCTTGGGGACCCACAACAGCGCTCCTGACAGCCCCAGGTCTCAAACAGCCCCGGAGCTCCGAGCTTGTCCCGCCTCGGGCAGCAGCCAAGGGAGCGCCAGGCTGAGCCGGCGGGGCTGGGGCTGCACGAAACGCAGCAGGTGGGCCCAGGCTTTCCTGTGAAAGGGAGTGTGACAGGGACACGGCCGATGGAGCCGGCAGAGGCTGTGTTTGTGCAGGAAGCAGGGAAAGCAGCGAGCGGGGAGAGCCGGGCTCGGCGCCAGCGGGCACCGGCCCGCCCCGCTTTCCTGGAAAGGAGAGGGCTCGGGGATGGGTGGGTGGGAGCAGGAGAACTCCGGCAGCATCAGGGCAAAGAGCGGCCTCACCCTGTCTGGGGAGAGCCCAGAACTGGCACAGGTCACCCCAGGCAGCCTCAGCCCCCCTGCCTCCCCCGTGGTCCCCCCGGTGCTGGACACCCCCAGCCAGGCCGGCTGTGCTCCACCTGCACAGCAGATCACCCGCAAGACTCCCCTGCACAGGCAGATCCACCCGCAGGAGAACTCCTCCTGCACAGGCAGATCCACCCGCAGGAGAACTCCTCCTGCACAGGCAGATCCACCCGCAGGAGAACTCCTCCTGCACATCAGATCCACCCGCAGGACGACAGGCTCCAAAACTCCCACAGCTATCCACCACGCCCGGAGAATCCAGCAGCTCAAGCCCAGCAGAAGAACCCTGTGGAAAGCCTGATGGCACAGCGCTTTGCTCCGAGTGAGGAAACCAAAAGACCGGAAGAGTACCAAGATTTCTCTTGGAACAACTTTTACTGGTTTGTTAAAAGTTTGTTAGATAAATTACAGCTCACTATTTTAACGTGAGTTCACTGCAGCTCCTCCTAGAAAGCGAAGTCAATGGTCCCTACACCAACCCTGCATCCCCTCACACAGCCTCCTCTGCCAGCACCTCCCTCGGCTGGGGAGAGCCACAAGAATTAACAATTCTCTTTCTTCCTTCTGACCCTGGGCCCCCAAACCGAGAAGCCCAGCTCCCCAGGCAGCAAATCCCTGCAGTGACAGCTCCCAGCCTCTCCTTAACATCTTGAGCTAAAGGAGGGCAGGGTCAGAAGGGATAATGGGGAGAAATCCCCTGTGACAGAGGTGAGGCCCTGGCACAGGGTGCCCAGAGCAGCTGGGGCTGCCCCTGGATCCCTGGCAGTGCCCAAGGCCAGGTTGGGAGCAGCCTGGGACAGTGGAAATTGTCCCTGCCCATGGAACTGGATGAACTTTATGGTCCTTCCAAGCCAACCCATTCCAGAATTCTAGGATTCCCTCCTGCTCTAACCTGCACTGGGAGGTGGGCGGTGACTGCAGCACCAATAAAATCTCCACACTGACCGGATTTCCCACGGCTTTGCCCTGAGCATTCAATCCAGACATAAAGTACTTCCTGCAGCTGCTGCCAAAGGACCCTCTTATCTCCACTGCCGAGGAGCTGCTTTACCTCAGCCCAGGGCGTTCACTGCCCCGAGCCTTCATCTCTAAATAAATCCTGGGGCCAAAGGCTCTTTTATCCCCTCTTTGTTGTTATGAACCAGCTCATTGCTACCTCCAAATCTCCATCCCTGCCCAGACACGATCTCGTTTTACTTTCAAGTCCCCAGCCTGGCCCGAGTTCACAGTCGGGAGAGGAAATCCACGCCGAAATCCACGTCAGCGCGGCAGGAAATCATTCCTCGGGACATTGTAAATAAAGCACAAGTAACGAGAGGCAGCGGGGTGTGGTGTGAGCCCAGCAGCGCCCCTCGCTCAGCCCCAGGGCACCTCACCGCCCACCGCGCCCCCAGCCAGGAATACAGCCTGGAAAGAGGGGAAAACAAACCTGAAACCTTTCCTACAGCACGAAGGATCCATGGAGCTGCGGATGCTCCAAGTAAACATCAGTGCTGGGCGTGTGAGCGAGCAGGGCGGTGCCGGTGCTGCCCCAGGCAGGAGGCTCAGCTCATCCCCTGCAGAATCCCAGATGTTTGGGTCGCAAGGACCTTTAAAGGCCATTTACTGCCATTCCATCCCAGCCGTGCCTTTCCCGAAACCCCAGAGGAAAGAGAGGGATTTCTCTCCTTCCCAGGTCCGCCTGCCCTGCGCCGCCTGGGGCAGCCCCGCCAGCATCATCCCGGGGACGCCAGCATCATCCGGCGGGACTGCCAGCATCATCCCGGGACTGCCAGCATCAATCCCGGGACTGCCAGCATCATCCCGGGACACTGCTCCCAAGGCTGCTCCAGCATCATCCCGGGGCTGCTCCACCAGCATCATCCCGGGGCTGCTCCCAGCATCTATCTCCGGGTGCCGCTCCCGCTCCCGTTCCCCATCCCCGGTACCCGGCACCCCCGCCCGGCTCTGGGTGCGTCCTCCGGAGCCGAGGGAAGTGCTGAGCCAGCTCCAGCCGGGCTCACGGCCTCCCGCACCACCCACACGCGGCTCTCTGCCTCTATTCCCCGTCAGACAAGCTGGGGACATCAGGAAAAAATAATCCCGCTCTTAAAGAAAATTCCTCGTTTCGCGTCCTGTTCAAGCCCCGCACCATTCCACAGAACCATGGTTCGGGTTGGGTCCTGGCAGGTCAGCTCAGGGGGAGGCTCCGAGCCGGCTCCCCCAGCCCCGTCCTGCCCTTCAGCACCCAGCTGCATCTAGCCCTCACCCCAGAGGGGCTCCCAGAATCAGGGGATAATTATAATAATAAATGGGATACTGCAAACCCCGCGGGTCACTCATCCAGCGATGGCCCCTCCGGCTCTGTCCTGCCCAGGGAACCGCGGGGCTCCTCCTGCCCAGAAGAGCCAGAGCTGCACGGGGCCAAGCTCTGCTCAGGAGCCGCGAGTTTGGCACCGTGAGGGCTCCAAATCCTCAAAGCCAGCCTGGCTAAAGCCCGGCCCTGCTGGGCTTTTCCTGCCCTTCACACTCCCACCCTCCCGGACAGGAGTTTCTCCTGGCACTGAGCAAAATCCGCGGCTGAGAGGATGAGGAGCTGCTGGGCAGGCGGTTCCTGCCCCTGGCAGGGCAGCTGCAATTCCTGTGACAGCTGCTGCCTGCCCTCCTGCCCCCGGGGCAGCTGGGATGCTCAGCTGGATAACCCCACACACAGCTTTCCCTTCTGGCACCTCACCTCAGCCCCGGGCTGCTGCAGCCTTCCCTCGAGGAGAGCGATCCACTCATGGAGCTAACTGAAGCAGGAGCACATTGCCCAAGCTGGGACCCTCCTGAGGATGCTGAGAAGACAGCAAAGCTTTGTGCTTCTGGTATCCTACAGGAAGAGAAGCCAGCATGGACAGGCACTCCCAGAAAGGAGCTCCCAGGGGATTGGGAGAAGGCAGCTTCTTCCCTGAACTCAGCCCCAGCTCCCAGGTGCATCCACCTGCCCTCCAAACAGAACAAAAAAAAAAGGCATTTAAAAGCAAAGCTGCTGCTGGCACGGGCTGAGGCAGCACATGAACAATTCCAACCATCTCCTGCTGCACAAACCCACCACAGACCAGTCCAGGCATTTATTTTCCAAGCAGAAGAAACTGGATCTGTCAGTGACACCTCAGGTTGAGGCAGCTTTGAGCTGTACAAGGACTGAGACCTCAGGTGGAAGCAGCAGAGCAGGGACGGGCTGCTGGATGGCTTTGGAAGATCAAGAATCTGGCTTTTGCTCTTTGGAAAGGCAAGGAATTTGTACAGGAGAAATTCTGGAGAGAGACCCAGCCAATTCCAGCCAGGATTCCCCCCATCCCCAACATGAAACAACTGAGGCCAGGATGAAGAGCATCAGCCTCCCAAATCCCAGTGAATGGGCACAGTTTTGACAGGAGAATCATTTGGTCAGCGTGGGACAGGGAGTGAGGAGCACAGGGCCCTGGGGGGAAGGGGCTCTTGCATAGTTGGAGCCTGGAGCAGCAGCCATGCCCCAGGCACGGGCTCTGCAGAGGGCAGGGTGAGCAGGAGGACACCTGAGCCACATCCAACCCCATCAGGGTTTGGGGAAGGGCAGCAATGCAGGGCTCAGCTCTGGGAGTTTAGTGATGTGCTCAGGGGACATCGAGCAGGAGAAATCCTTGGGCATGGTTGGGAAGACACCTGTGAACCCTCCCTGCCTCCTCCTCAGGGTTCTCCTGACAAGGCAGTAGCAGAGGAATTAATACATTCACCAATTCATCAAAACAGCATCTTCCCAGTCCGAATCTGGACCTAGTTTTAAGGAGAACAGATGTGGAGGGGTTTGGGGTTTTTTAGCTTCTTTCAGCCAAGCAGTCTCGGCCAGCCAAATTTTATTTTTCTCTCCCCCATTTTGGCTTCCCAAGGTTGTGATTTTTTCCCAAGTGGACACTGGGAATAAACCAGCCTGAGCCCAGCCCTGTCCCTCTGCCACCACCTGAATACTGTGTGCAAAACCATCCTGCTCCTTCCACACCTCTGGAAGTGCACAAACACCTTGGCTTTTCCTCCCCACGTTCATAACAGCAGTTCCAACAACAGAGGAGGAGGAAAATACGATTCTCTAACATTTTGCTTTTACTCCTTCATGGAATCTTTCCAACGCAACTTCACAAAAGCAATGTAAATAAAGTCTCCTTTTTTTTTCTTCTAAAAAGAAGATCATGTTCCACAGATTCTGTAGTGCAATTGGTTATCTGGTAGAAAAAAAAAAATATCATCTTCAGCTCCATGGAGGGAAACGCTGGAAACAGTTCCATGGTCTTGATAAAAACAGGAAAGTCTACCCAGGATGGGCTAGAAAGTTCCAGGTACGTGGGACACACAATCCCTACAGTCTGCCTCTAGTTGAAGAGGATGGAATCGGGGTCCTGGTTGGCCATCTGTGCAATGTGCTTGAGTACATCCTTTTTGGTAATGATCCCCAGCAGCTTCCTGGAAAACGAAAGAATGGTTTTAAGGCACTGACACGGTCAGAAGGGACCCTGGCAGGGCCACCTGAGCCCCTTGCAGGTGCTGAAGAGCCTTTTGGGATTCACAGTGAGAGCCCACAGGAAGCACTGCACCCTCTGAGGGTGGTAAAACACTGACACAGGCTCCCAGGGCAGCGGGCACTGCTCCATCCTGGGAGTGCCCCAGGCCAGCCTGGCAGCTGGGCTGTCCCAAGTGCCTCTGCCGGGCAGGAACTGCCCCAGAGTCCAGCCCCAGCCAGGTGCCAGTGCTGTGCCCTTCCCCTGGAGCAGAGGAGGCTGTGAGCCAGCCCCAGGGCTCCCTCACCCGTTGTGAGTGACCAGGCACTGGCGCAGCCCCAGCTTGCGGAAGATGTCCACCACGATCTCCATGGGCGTCTCGTCCGTCACTGTGAAGGGACTCAGGTCCAGGATGCTCCTGAGTTTCAGCACAGACGGGGAGCTCGGAGGCAGGGGGGGACAGTAGTCAGTGAAACAAATCACTGAGGTGCTCACGATCCCATCCTGCTTCTTCCGGGCGTTTTCTGGGAAGAGAAGTTTTTGATTCGGCAGCAGCACTCCTCTGCTTTTCCAAACAGAAGGGTGGCCCTGTTCCTCAGCTCACAGGTCATGGCCTTGGAAATCCTTTCCTTCCCTTTGCCAGAGCTGTTCCCACCCAAGGAGGGTGTGATGGGTTTCCAGCCTTTCTTCTAAGGGAACCATGGAATCCTTGGGGTTGGGTAAGACCTTCAAGACCATCAAGTCCAACCACAGCAGCACCACCACGCTCACCACTGACCCACGTCACCAAGTGCCACATCCACACATTTTCTGAATGCTTCCAGAGATGGGGGATCCAGGCCAGCCTGTGCCAGGGCTGGACCGCCCTTTCCATGAAAAAATCTTGCCCAGTAACCAACCTAAACCTCACCTGGGCACAACTTCAGGTCTTGTGTCTTGTGTACCTCCAGGACCTCCAAAGTTCCACAGCAGGGGCAGGATCAGCACATCAGCTTTGCCCAAAGCCAAGGCTGTTGCACCTCACTGTGCTCTGCTCTGGCCAGGCAAATAAATGTTCTGGAGAACTTTTAACTTCCAAGTTCTTTGAGGAGGTAGATAAAACACTTTGTGCTTTTATGAGTCACTGACTTGGGTCCCATGCAGAGCACTTAAAGAACTATTTTTAAGCACTCAACAACTGGCACAGGCTCCACAGACCTTACCGGGGTCAGGAATGGAAAACAAGTCAAGTGCTGGCCATCCCTCAGGCCTTCCCAGCAGGGCACACACAGGTCCTGGGGGTACCTGCCATGCTGCAATCTGAGACCAGCACTCCAAGGCTTCCTTGGGCCAGTCTGGCAGCCCAAACACCAGGCTGGGTATTCAGAATACTTTGGAATATTTGACCATCAAAACCCAAATACCACCCTGTGTGTCACTGTGCACAGCCTGGAGACAGGAGCACTCTGAATGAACCCTGGAGATCCCCAGGAACCCACATGCAGAAACTCATGGTGCCTCAGAAGGCAGGCAAGGCACACAATACCCTGATGAACTCCTCTGTGTATTTAATTCCATATTGTCCCAGAGAACCAGTGACAGGGCAAGAGGACACAGCCTCAAGCTGGGCCAGGGGAGGTTCAGGTTGGACATCAGCAGGAATTCCTTCACAGGAAAGCTTGCTAACATTGGAAGGGGCTTTCCAGGGAAGTTTGGAGTCCCCATCCCTGGAGGTGTCCAAGGAATGCCTGGATGTGGCACTCAGTGCTCTGGGCTGGGGTCAAGGTGGGGATTGGACCAGGCTGGACTCGATGATCCTGGAGGACTTTTCCAACCTCAATGATCCTGTGACAGGCTCCCCTGTCCTTCACATCCAAGGCAAGCAGAGCCCACCCACACTGCTCAGGGATGCACCAGCTGGCCTGGCCACCTCCCCAGGTCAGTGACAGCCTGTAATCTGGGTTTCCTGAGCCTGCAGCTTCTAAGTTCTATTTCTTAGTGATGTTTTGGATCTAAAAGCCCGTTCCCACAGTTTGAACATAAACATTACCATTGTTTTCCTAACGAATGTTTAACGTTTTAGATTCTTTCTGTGGGATGGACTTTCTCTGATGTCTCCCAATGTGAGTGAAGAGTTCTATCGCTCTCCCTACCAACGAGAGCAGCCTGTCCAAAAAGGTATAAAAAGGCTCAGTTGTTTGAATGAGTCAGACCACGATCTAAAGAGGAATTCACATTGTTACGACACCAGCCCACGCTCACACCAGCACCTCCCCCCTGCTCGCCCCTTACCGATGGAAATGATGAGGTCCCTCCTGAGCACGAAGCCCACCAGGCGCTGGGAGGCGCGGGACACCACCACGGGGTAGCCACTGTAGGTGGTGCTGCCCACGATGGCCTCCACGTCCTCCACGGTCATGGTGTCCTGCGTGAGCACGGTGAGCGGCGCGGCGCTCCGGCGCGGCCGCATCACGTCCATGGCGCGGGTCTTGTGCGAGAATTCCTCCTTGGCCTCCAGGAAGGGTAGCCGTTCAGGCGGATGTGTGCGTCGTAGATGCCCTCGCGGCCGAGGGCGTCGGCCACCCACTTGCTGGTCATGGCTGCGGCCATCAGGGCACGATGTACTCCAGCCCGCCGGTGAGCTCGAACATGATGACCACCAGCGACACCGTCATGCGCGTCACCCCCCCTGCCAACAACACAAGGGGCTCGGGTCACAGCAGCCCCCGCCGCCGGGGAAGGGTGCTGGCTAAAACCTGGAGGGCTGTGCCTGAACAGCAGCCTTCTGGTTGGTTTTGGTGTAGTGGAGGCAGTTCTCATGTAAGATAAACAAGGATGGTGTTTGCATTCCGCGGTGAAAAGATATCACCTGATGGACTCTCGAGTGAGCAGTGGAGATGGAGAGGTGGGAACTTCTCTGTCCAATCTCTGGGCACTGTCCACAAACTTATAGATATAAAGTCAATTTTTTCTCCTTCTCTGCCTGAACACCTGCTGTGTGTGTGTTGTTGTGTTCCCTCTCTGTTACTGTGATGTAGATAGAAACACACAGTAACACACACAACAGGTGTTCAGGCAGAGAAGATTATAGTTTATTGTTGACTTCGTATCTCTCAGTTTCTGGACAGTGATCAGAGATTGGACAGAGAAGTTCCCACCTCTCCATCTTCACTGGTCACTCGAGAAGTCCATCAGGTGAGATCTTTTACAAAGGAATGTAAACATGATTCTTGTTTATCTTACAATTCATGAGAACTGACTCCGCTATACTAAAACAAATCAGAGGGCTGATTTTCAGGGACAACACTCTCTCTGCTTCACAGTGACACTGGACACAGAGGGTTTCTGTGCTGATCTGCTGTCCCTGATAATCAGCCTTCTGATTGGTTTTGGTATAATGAAGCCAGTTCTCAAGAATTGTAAGATAAACCAGGATCACGTTTGCATTCCTTTGTAAAAGATCTCACCTGATGGACTTCTCCAGTGACCAGTAGAGATGGAGAGGTGGGAACTTCTCTGTCCAATCTCTGGTCACTGTCCACAAACTTATATATACGAGGTAAACAATAAAGTGAGAGTTCCTTTCTTCTTCTCTGCCTGAACCCCTGCTGTGTGTGTTGCTGTGTGTTTCTATCTGCATCACAGTAACACTGATCCTTGAAAAATGCACTGAATTTGGCCTGAGGCTATGGAAAAGGCTTCTAAAATTGAGGGGTAGCACTAAAATTTTGAGTGCGGAATTGAATACAAGTGTGTTATACCATAAAGTGAAAGATTTAGAATTTAATTTATTTGGTAATAAATATAATAATAATAAATTATTATTTTTATTATTATAATAAAATAATAAAAATATTGGGCAATATATATTTGTAACAAGATGGAGGTTTTAGGGTATAGATTTTTCACAAGTTTGGGTGATGTTGTGTGATTAACTGAAAAAATTCTGCAGTGTGGGACACAGGTAGTTAGTTATTGGGTTAAAAGGAGAATTAAATTAGTTGGCATCTCATAATATCATTTTATAATCTCATAAATTTAAACTTAAAAAGACCTTGAAGACAGAACCCTGGGACCCCATTAATTCAGGGTGTAGGAGCACTCAGGGTCAGTGAGGCTGTAAAATGGATAAGAAATAAGAAACATCCAAGTCCAAATAAGAATTCTGTCCCTTGGGCTTTTAATGCTGATCCTAAGAACCAGATCAAGCCAAGGGGCTCTCCTCAGGTGGTGCCCCACTCAGCAGCCCCAGGCAGGAGCAGCACAGCACTGAAACCTCTCTGTCCCTGCCACAGCACCAGGCCCTGGCACTGAGCTCCAGCCCTCTGCGTGTTTTGTCTCTGCATGCTCTAATTATACTTCTGAGATTCAAATCCCAAAGCTACTCCCAATATTTTACTGGAGTTTTGTTCCAATACCCGTTCCCCAGAGGGGCACAGAGCCCTGGGTGCTGCCCAGCAGCAAACGGAACCATTAATCAAGTCAAAGTGTATTTATCTTCCATCAATTAGGTGCAAACAACCCCAGAAGGGTCTGGGTTTGAAGGAACCTTCGAGTTTATCTCATTCCAACCCCTGCCACGGGCAGGGACACCTTCCACTAGATCAGAGTGCTCAAACAAGGGGTATCCCCTCTAAAAAGGCCAAGGATGAGGTTTGGTGGGAGAGTTTCTCCTGGTAAAGTAGTCCCTTAGGAGTTAAACGTATTATTCCATGGATGAGAGGACTGGGAATTGTGAAAGTGAAGCTCAGTCACATGTCCCCAGTCTCTCCAACTCAGCCAAGAGGAAGAACTGTTACCAAAAATCAGAGCACTTAAAAGCAGAATTGCATCACGAGATTTAAGGCCAGAACAGCAAGTAAAATGAATTAAAACCCCACAGGAAAACTCAAGTCCCTGGGCAGCCTCAACTGTGCTGGCTCCCACTCAGGAGCTCCCCACTGCAGCCAGCTGTGCCCAGCAGCAGGCTGGAGATGCCAGAGGAACACCCCAGGGTGAGGAACACCCCAGGTGAGGAACACCCCAGGGAGAAGAACACCCCAGGGAGAGGAACAGCACCAGGGAGAGGAACACCCCAGAGTGAGGAACACCCCAGGGAGAGGAACAGCACCAGGAAGAGGAACACCCCAGAGTGAGGAACACCCCAGGGAGAGGAACAGCACCAGGGAGAGGAACACCCCAGGGAGAGGAACAGCACCAGGGAGAGGAACAGCACCAGGGAGAGGAACACCCCAGGGAGAGGAACAGCACCAGGGAGAGGAACACCCAGGGAGAGGAACACCCCAGGGAGAGGAACAGCACCAGGGAGAGGAACATCCAGGGAGAGGAACACCCCAGGGAGAGGAACAGCACCAGGGAGAGGAACAGCACCAGGGAGAGGAACACACCCAGGGAGAGGAACACCCCAGGGAGAGGAACAGCACCAGGGAGAGGAACACCCCAGGGAGAGGAACATCCCAGGGAGAGGAACACCCCAGGGAGAGGAACATCCCAGGGAGAGGAACAGCACCAGGGAGAGGAACACCCCAGGGAGAGGAACAGCACAGGAGAGGAACACCCCAGGGAGAGGAACACCCCAGGAAGGAACAGCACCAGGGGAGGAACAGCACCAGGGAGAGGAACACCCCAGGGAGAGGAACAGCACCAGGGAGAGGAACACCCCCAGGGAGAGGAACACCCCAGGGAGAGGAACAGCACCAGGGAGAGGAACAGCACCAGGGAGAGGAACACTCCAGAGTGAGGAACATCCCACGGTGAAGAACAGCACCAGGGAGAGGAACAGCACCAGGAGAGAACCAGAGAGGAACACCCCAGAGTGAGGAACACCCCAGAGTGAGGAACAGCACCAGGGAGAGGAACACCCCAGAGTGAGGAACATCCCACGGTGAGGAACAGCACCAGGGAGAGGAACAGCACCAGGGAGAGGAACACCCCAGAGTGAGGAACACCCCAGAGTGAGGAACATCCCAGGGAGAGGAACACCCTCAGGGAGAGGAACAGCACCAGGGAGAGGAACACCCCAGAGTGAGGAACACCCAGCACACTCCACTGCTCCCTGGGCCTCCTGAGGGGACTCCAGCCCTGAGAGCCCGCCACACCCGCAGCTCTCCAGCCACGACAGGGTGGAACGAGACCATTCCCAAGGTTCCTCCCAGCCCAAACCACTCCATGGTTCGGTGCCTAAGGCTGGGATAACCCCTAAGTTGGGATTTCAAGCCCTTGCCCAGCAGCCCAGCCCTGCTTACCCAGGCAGGCGGCGGCGCCCACCATGGCGTAGAGCCCCGGGGTGATGCAGTCGGCCCCCGGGCTGCACCAGCCACTGAAGATGGCCCAGTCATGGTGGTAGAAGGCCAGCTGCTCCACGGCCACCCCCAGCAGCCGGCCTGCGATGGCCCCCACGGCCATGCTGGGGATGAAGAGCCCCGAGGGCACCTGTGGGAACACGGGGCAGTGAGCAGCAGAGCCCTGGCACTGCACACGGCACTGGGGGAACCTCAAAGCAGGCACAGGCTTTGCTGGGGCTGAGCTGGAAGGAACGTTTGAGAAGTCATCTAGTCCAACCCCACCCTGACATAAAAACTGTCGTGCTGTCCATCAGCTCCATCCACTGCAGGAAAGCTCACACCTGGGAACTACACCTGCACCAGACAACCTCCAAACCCTCTGAGCAAGGAACAGCTCCAATTATGCATTTACAAATTAAGACACTGATTGCTTTGCAGTTAGCTCTTTCATCTAGATCACATATTTATCAAAAAAGCTTGAGGCAGGACAATTTAGGAGCATTCAGTGTCTGGAAAACGGGATATGGAGCCATGAGGCACCACTTTGGGTGCCCACACTCAGGCTGGAAGGTTTCAACCGCACTCTGTCCCCTTCTGACAGAGCCTGGGGGGACACACGCCTGCTCAGGGAGGAAATAATACTCTAAAGGTCCTGAAGAGTGTGGGAAGAACCCGAGCTCCTTTAGAGGCAGCCCTCACCTTCATGCCAAAGGTGAAGATGGTGATGAAGACCTTCATGACGAGGGCCAGTGCCAGCTCCCACATGGCCGTGTAGACGCCGGGGCCAGCGGCGCGGTCGGGCAGGTCGTCCCCCTTGGTGCTGTTGAAATCGTTCACGTACTCGCAGAGCTTGGAGGAGTCCAGGATGCCACAGTCATTGAAGAGCTCGGAGATGAGCTCGCTGGTGCTCATCCTGGTGTACTCGTTGGGGAAGGCCAGCAGGGCTGTGATGGCCGTCACCACCAGCACCTCCAGCACCGGGTACTTGCCCAGCCGCGTCGTCTTGCGCCGCCGGCACCAGGCGATGTTGCTGCGGATGAAGAAAGCTCCCCAGAGCCCACCAAATATTCCCAGCAGGATGAAGGGCACCAGCTCCAGCAGGTGCCAGGGCATGTGGAACTCCACGTAGAAGAGCACGAGGCGGCTGTTGCCGAAGGGGTTGATGGAGCGCAGGGTGAAGGCGGCGACCAGCGCGGCAAAGAAGGAGCGCCAGAGGGTCTTCAGGGGGAAGTAGTAACTCACCTGGAGGGCACAACAAAGCACAGTGGGTCACCTGGGACACACTCAGCAAAGCCAGGACAGAGATCCATGAGCTCGTTCCCTGCTCTCCAGCCAAGCACCCCAGGCTTGCTCTGGAGCTCTAGTTCCATGAGGACTTGAGTGAGCGGGGACGGGCCCTGGCCTGCAGCACGTGCACGTGCCTGCCCTCTGTGATCCCTGGAGTGACTCGCTTGGGTAATAAAACCTGTTACACATCAGCCATGAGCTGAACTCTGAGAATTCTGTGGCTCTGCAAGGTCCAAAGTACCCAAGAGCAGTGCCTGCCATCACTGCCACCCACTATTGCTCAGCTGCGTAATCCATCCCAGCCTTCCCCTGCAAATCCATCCCAGCCTTCCCCTGCAAATCCATCCCAGCCTTCCCCTGCAAATCCATCCCAGCCTTCCTCTGCAAATCCATCCCTGCCTTCCTCTGCAAATCCATCCCTGCCTTCCCCTGCAAATCCATCCCTGCCTTCCTCTGCAAATCCATCCCTGCCTTCCCCTGCAAATCCATCCCAGCCTCTCCCTGCAAATCCATCCTGGTACTCCCCTGAGCTAAACAGCAATGATCCTTTCACATCCAGATCAACAGATTAAGGATTAGGTGGTCCTTGGGAAGAAAAGAGGATTGATAGAGCAGAGAAGTTTGTTCCCAAGTGCCCTGGGACACAGCTGTCAGGAGAGTGGAGAGGGAGAAAGGCCTCGAGCCATGCCAGGGTAGGGTCAGGCTGGACATCAGGAGGAATTCCCCAGGGGCTGTTTCTAACCCTCAGGGAAAGGCCTGCACTACAGCAGCATTCCAGGGTTACAGCAGCATTCCAGGGTTACCTCCTCCAGGCTGAAGAGCACTCCTCCAATGGGAGCTCCAAAGGCCACAGACACACCGGCGGCAGCAGCTGCTGACAGCACCTGAGGGCAGAGAGAGGAGTCAGCCTTCTCAGCACCCCCACCCACCCCTTGAGAGTTTGTCTGCACCTGAATCTGGAAAAAGCATATCCACAGCACAGGCAGCTAGGTCTGAGCTGCTTTAAGACAGCAGGGAAAAGGTGGAGTGAGGCAATTCCCCAAGGAGCTCCAAAAAAATCAGTGTTAGCATAACAGAACCACTCACCCCCAAAGCACAACCACTCACCCAAAAACTCAACCAAAAACTCAACCACTCACTCCAAAACACACCCACTCACCCCAAAAACACAATCACTCACCCCAAAGCACAACCACTCACCCAAAAACTCAACCACTCACTCCAAAACACAACCCCTCACCCCAAAGCACAACCACTCACCCCAAACACAAACCCTCACCCCAAAGCACAACCACTCACCCAAAACACAACCACTCACCCCAAAACTCAACCACTCACCCCAAACACAAACCCTCACCCCAAAGCACAACCACTCACCCAAAACACAACCACTCACCCCAAAACTCAACCACTCACCCCAAAACTCAACCACTCACTCCAAAACACAACCCCTCACCCCAAAGCACAACCACTCACCCCAAACACAAACCCTCACCCCAAAGCACAACCACTCACCCAAAACACAACCACTCACCCCAAAGCACAACCACTCACCCCAAACACAAACCCTCACCCAAATCCATAACTGCTCACCCAAAACCATGACCACTCACTCCAAGACACAACCCCTCACACCAAGACACATCCCCTCACACCAAGACACATCCCCTCACCCCAGGACACAACCACTCACCCCAAAGCACAACCACTCACCCCAAGGCACAACCACTCACCCCAAGGCACAACCCCTCACCCCAAAGCCCAACCACTCACCCCAGATCCATAATTGCTCACTCAAAACCATGACCACTCACCCCAGGACACAACCACTCACCCCAAACACACAACCCCTCACCCCAAGACACAACCCCTCACCCCAAGACCCAACCCCTCTCCCAGCCCCTGCCCTGCCCCGTCCCCACTCGCCTCCCTGCGCTTGGCCTCGTTCTTGCGGTACTTGGTGAAGAGGTGGCACAGGATGTTCCCACAGCAGCAGGCCACGTGCACCAGGGGCCCCTCCTTGCCCAGGCTCAGCCCCGAGGACACGGCCAGCACCAGGGTGATGGTTTTGATGACCAGCGTCCACTTGCCCAGGTAGCCTCTAATGATGAAACCACTTAAGATAGTTTTGATCTGGAAGTCAAGCACACAAAGCTCTACAGGCTTTCATTCAAGCCCTGGTCAGAGCTCCTGATTTACTGGGCATATTCCCAGGCCTGCCCTTCCCTACAGCTTTCAAGAGCCCCTCTGAGATATCAAAAGTTGTCATTTTTTCAGATAACACATGACACGGACTCTGTGATCAGAAGGCTAAAAAATTACTCTTCTTTATTAGGGATGGTCCTCCCTTGTATACAATTTTGCACAGACCAATGTGATTGGTGAAAGAAAGGCAAACCTCTTCAATTACACTGGTCAAACCAGAGGGAAAGAAGGAATGAATAACATAAATATTATTACAAAAACATTCCATCCTTTTCATCACACTTCCCTGGGAAAGAACATCAGAAAACCAAAACATCAGGCCTGAAACCAGACTAAAAAAAGTGAGAGTCCATAAAAACCTCTCTCCACACAATAGCAGGAGCAGGCATCTGAGTCCTTCCCTCAGGGCCACTCTCCCTGCTGGAGGAACACCTGAGCAGCACCAAAACATCTGATTTTCCAAAGGACTGTTGGAGACCTTAGCATTAGACATGTTTCAAACAGCTTGGAAAAACACCTACGTATGAAGCCATCATCTGAAGTGGAATGTATTAGTCCATAACATGTGTAAATTTTGGGGGGTGGATCCCTACCCCACCTGAGAACCAACCCATTCCCACTGTCACTCACCTCTGGGATCCCTGAGCCACAGGCATAGGGAGCAAAGCCCTTCACCAGGAGCACAGCAAGCAGGGAGAACATCAAGGCCCAGGTAACGTACATGAAGTAGTTGAGGATGTAGGCAAAGGCCCCCTGGAACAGAGAGGAGATTGCCAAAATCAGATGGTTTCAACTGAAACCATATCAGACCTGGGCACTGAAGGTGATCCCACAGAGCCACCAGCTAAAAATGGAGAGACCTGCCCCAAGTCTGAGGTTCCAAGGCCAGGTTCCATTTGCTGGGTTACCAATGGTGCCATTCTGCCAGGATGTGCCTGGGCAGAACACCCTGGACACCCCAGTGGCACACTGCACCTGTAAATGTGGGGGGTTCTGTCTCCCCACACCCCCTCCAAGGACAACACCCATCTCCTCCAAGGACAGCACCCACATAACCAGTTTACTGGCACCCCTTGAGCACCCCAATGATGAAGCACTGCACCACCCAGAGCCTGGACTCCTGGCTCCCCCAGCAGCCCAGGGGTGAGCCAGGCTGGGCAAGCAGGGAAGGCAGCAGCAGGAGCAGCTCCAGGCACCCCCTCACCTCCCCATGGCCAAGGATGAGCTGGGACCAGCTCTTCCACTCGGGACACTTGTCCCTGTCGGTGAAGGTGGTGTTGGATTTCCAGCAGCAGTGCTCGTGGTTGAACCAGAACCCTGCCAAGCACACTCCTTCCTTCAGATCTGTCATCCAGTGGGCAGAGATGTCGATCAGACCTGCCAAGGAGCCTGGTTTAAAGGGAGAAAAAAAACCAAATGGTTTAATGAGCTCAAACACCTGAAGGTCACAGTCTGCCCCACTGATTTTTGACTGGTTTCCCAACACACAGAGCAGTGTGGTACTTCTGCCTACAACTCACTTTTTTTCTAGGGAGAGCTAAATGAGAGGATTTGCAGCTAAAGGAGAGGATTTGCCTGATTTTGAATAATTTCAATATATTGAAAAGAGGAAGGCCGGAAACAGAGTGTGGCTGATGATGTTTCAAAGGTTGACTGTGCTCAACCCCACCCCTGCATCACCAGCAATTAATTCCTCTCAAGAACTGTTTGTTAAATACAGCACAGCAGCAGTGGGAGGGCAGAGAGAGATGTCCCACATTCTTGGGGACTCAGACAAAATGTGTCACCAGGATCCAGGAGCTGCACCAACAACAGCAACACTGTGACAGGAATAACTCTGGATTTGGAGAAAACATTTCCAACCCTAATTTAAAAAAAGAAAAAAATAAAGGAGGGGAAAATTACAACTGTGCCAAGTACAACAAGGCAAGCAGAGCCAGCACAGAAGAGAAATCAGGTTTTAAGAGGAATCTTCGAGTCACTTCTGTTGACAACTCCTCCAACCTCAAAGCCCCCATGCCAAGGCAGAGGCCAGGCACCTCTGATCCACAGAGGCAAGGGGCAGCACGAGCTCCAGAGGCTGCAATTAACATTCAGCACATCCCCCAGTTAATGACCAACTGGCCAGCAGCCCTCCTGGGTAAACATTACCACAAGATTTCACTCCATCCCTCGTGACAGATGCTTGCTGCTTCCTACAGGGAAGATTTGTACCCAAGTGATTTATTCCTGCTGCCCTGGGGCCAAAGGTTGTTTCCAAGGAATGTAAAAGGTCTCAGCCAGCTCAGTTCTGAAAGACACCTGATTTCCAAGCAACACCTCTCCTTTTTTATATCTAAGTATAGAAGGAAAAACCTCAAAAAATAAGGAACTCTTGCTGGCAGCCCCCAGCATTAACCCCTTCAGTACCCAGGAGGAGCATTCAGCACAGGCACTCCCAGCATTTCGATCAGCTCTGCTTTAATGAACATTTTTCATTTATTTCAGAGTTCTATGCCATCAGCAGACCCAGAGCAGAGTCCAGAACTCCTCTCAGGCTCAGTTTTGTGTTTTGGTTTTGCACAAACACAGCCTCAAAGCACTTACAAATAATGCCCTGTGAATGGCCAAGGCAGCAGCAGAGCCCTGGGTGTCAGCACAAGTGCTCACTCCAAAACCCTGCTGCTCCAAGGATCTGCCAGGCCCTGGGGAGGAAGGGACCCTGCTGCTGCAGTGCAGGAAGCAGTTTCACCTGAGGTTTGCTCTCACCTGCCAACAAGCCAATGAGCAGCATCAGCAGCCAGCCAGAGAAGGCGTCGCTCACGCTGTGCAGCAGGGCCCAGGTGGACTCTTTGCTTCTGTTGGTGATCTGGGAAAGGGTTTGCAGAAAGAAACAAAAATCCCTGAGGACTGATCCACTGTGGTGTAAATGCTCTTAAAACTACTTGGTGACACTGTGACTCTGCTTTGAGGGGGAGGGAAAAAGCATCTGACAGTGGCTGCTCCTACAGCTGGTGCAGCTCTGGGTGTGGGCAGGAGAATGAGCGAGGATCAGGGGATCCCAGAATGGGCTGGGTGGGAAGGGACCCTAAAGATCACCCAGTACCAGCAGGGACACCTTCCACTGTCCCAGGCTGCTGCAAGCCCTGTCCACCGTGGCCTGGAACACTGGCAGGGATCCAGGGGCAGCCACAGCCCCAAGGATACGGACACGAGGGGGTGGCAGATTTAATGCCAGCAGAGAGGAATGGTGCAGCTGGGCAGCAGGCACTGGTGGCACTGGGAAGTGGGACCCAGCCCCGGCCCAGAGGTCCAGGATGGCTGAGGCCTGTCAGTGTCACTGCTCCTGACAGGCAGACAAAGGGTGACAGAGCAGCCATTGTGTGCCCGGCTGCCTCTCCCGAGGGAAACGTTCCAGCTCCCCACTGCTACTCCCTGGGAGGAAACAAGGCAGGAGCAGGGCATGTGGGGATTTCAGCTAAAGCCCCCCCCTTGAATTCTGAGCAGATTCCTTTAATTGCAGAGTGGTGAAGTCCTGGGAAGGAACTCTGGAAGAATCAGACTCAGTCTTTTCAAACAAAAAAACAAATTCCCATAGAAAGAGCACCATTCAGCAGTGCAAATGGGAGAGCAGAAAACCAGGCTGGTTCTGTGCTCCAAAACTCCAGGAGAAACAAATCAAAGCCTTCAGAAGAGAAACAGCAAGCAATAAACTGCAACATGTTGGATTTAGAGCTCCTTCTGCTCAAACTGAACTCCCAGCTCCCATCCCAAGGGCAATCCCTCCATGGCAGGGCTCTCTAGGAAGTGCCTCCAGCAAGAGTGACAGTGAATTATCCTGCTCTCAGAGCCAACAAGGAGGAGGAGGAGGGGAAGGAGGAGGGGAAGGAGGAGGAAGAGGAGGGGTTTTTACCTCCCTGTGCCTGTCTCGGTCCCGGGACTTCTCGCGCACACCAGTCTATGGTGTTAAAATCCTCGTAGGTGCCCACGCCAGGCAGGGGCTCCTCCAGGAAATCCATCATGGTGCTCATGCCATTCATCCCTCCTCCATTATGGGAGGAAAAGCCTGGTGGGGGAAGAAGGGGGAAAATGAGCATTGCTTAGTTTTAACTCTTTTATAAATAACCCCAAACTCATTCAGGAGGAAAACCACAGTGGAAATAAAGAGCTGAATACCACAGGCACACATTCCTGGGTGATCTGTGCCAGAACCTTCCCCAGGTTCAGTAGCTCCCCTGGAGATGGGGCTGTTCTGGAAAGGACTGTTCAGAGCACCATCCAGGTGCTGGATTCCCTAAATCCAGGATTGCCTCAATGGATTTTCCCATTTGAGGCAAGCAGATGGGAGAGGGAGAGGAGAAAAGGAATATTTAGGGCTTTTCCAAGAGAGCTGAAGGGTATCCCAGGTGGATGTGAGCAGGATGGGCAGAAAGGGGGTGGGAGCAGGGAAACAGGGAAAGCAAAACATCCAAATTCCCAACGTAGGGGCTTGGGAAAACCCCAGAGTGGGACTGCAGCCTCCCTCAGCTGAGAGCTCAGCCAAACCACCACTGGGCCTCCTGTTAAACCTGCTCCAGCCCATGGAGAACAATGCTTAGCTTGGGTGTGCATTCCCAAAATTCTAGTTCTGGAAGACACTGAGTGTTTGCAGTCATTCAGAGGGAAAAACAGAAGAGCAAAATCCAAAATCCAGTCAAAACTGGGAGGTGGGGGAAGAGGAGGGTAAAACTCCCAGGCAGAAGGATAATGGTTGATCCTTGAGCATGTTTAGCTTGCACGGGGCAAAGGTGTCTCCAGATAGGAAAAATCAGGAATTCAAAGAGCTGCCCTCTGCCCCATCCTCTGAAGCAGGAAGAGAAAAGAGCTGTGAGTCTTCCCAAGCCCATCTCCCAGCTTGCCACAGCTGCAGGAAAACAAGATGAGTCACGTACAGAACTGACAACCACCACAAAATAACCCACTTAAAACAGCTCCTCGCTTCACTCAGGACAAAAAAAATAAAGGTGGAGTTCTGCAGAGCTCTTCCAACTGCTGAGTGCACAGGCTGTGAGCCCCAGCTGCACTGGGAGGGCAGTGGGGCACTTTTTCCATGAGGAATCCCTGGTTTGAACAGCATTTGGGAGATCAGAAGCTTGGAAATGCAAAATTAGTATGAAGGCTCCCTGAGCTTTCCCCACTGAAACATCCCCCAGGAAATGCCAGCTGCTGCTCTCCAAAGCTGGTGGATCAGAACTCCCTGAAGGAGCCAGCCCAGCAGCACGAGCAAGGGGAGGACATGGGACACAAGTGCCTGTGTCACTGGAGAGATAACACACACAACACAGATTCTTGTGGGTTTTTTCAGGTTGTGTGAAGAAAGAATGACTTTATTTTTAGGGATTGTTCTCTTATATACAATTTTCTACAGACTACTGTGACTGGTGAACGAAAGACAAACTTTTTCACTCACACTGGTCAAACTAGAGGGACATTAAGAGAGAATTTCTCTTCTCAGAAGGAATTCACAATATGAATACTGCTACAAAAACAGTATCTTGGTGTATATGGAGTTTTTCTTTGGGGAACAAATTTCAGAAAACTCCATTATTAGAAAAATAGAGTTTTAGAAACTCAGAAACTTCAGGCCTGAAAACCAGACTACATGCCCAGAACTCCTCCTGGCTGGTGCTGCTGCAAGGCCATCAGAGCTACCTGGCACAGGTACCCAGGGGACAGAGGCCTCATCCTGGTCACCTGAACAAGTCCCAGCTGCAGCCCAGAGCAGGAGCAGGTTTGTTCCCACCTCTCCCAGAAGCACCCCACTCATCCCTGTCTCTGTGCTGCAGACAGAGAGCTCTCTCTATTCCTTTTTTTTTTTTTTTCCCTATCTACCAAAATCTTTCCTAAAGATAAAAGATACAGCTGTCCTAAAGAAAAGCATTAATGAAGGAGAGGTAGCCAAGCTACCAGAACACCCTGAGAAGCACTTTCTGCAAGAAGATGAGATCAGGCACATTCCATGCTCACCCTCCTGGAATAACTGCCCAGACCAGCGACTTCGAGCTGTCCTGGGAATGCTCTCCCAGCTCAAAGCTTGCCCTGGAGCACCAGGAACCAGACCCTGAGGCCCAAAGCAAGCACAGAGGGGCTGCAAGTCCTGGTACCCTCCAGCAAGACCCTGATGGCACCTGCAGGATCCCTCAGGCACAGCCCCAGTGATCCCATTCCATCCCAAGTGATCCCACCACATTCCCAGTGATCTCTGCACAGCCCCAGTGATTCCACCCCATTCCCAGTGATCCCACCCCATTCCCAGTGATCCCTGCACAGCCCCAGTGATCCCCTGGCAGATGGGATCTGCCTGATCCCACTCCAGGCCAGGCAGGTGCAGGCTGGATCCTGATCCTGCTCTCCAGGATCCCTGCTCAGCCTAGCCTGCCCTCCTACAGCCCCAGCATTTCTATTCCCAAAGGAGAATCCCGAGGTCTCCAGCCACACACAACTGGTCATTTGACAGATGATCATGAGAAATCAGCTTTATACCTTTTTTCCAGGGGTAATCCAGAACTACGAAATGGCTGACAGCCATAAATATTTATAAAGATCCTATTTCTTGCCTCAGCTTGCTGCAAATCAAGGATCCTGGGATTCCCAGATAGGGATAAAGGAGGAAAATGAGCTCCCTGCCAAACCACATCCAAGGTGACTGCACAGATCTCCCTGTTTGTAACACCCAGAGCTCCAAACCAGAGACAGCGAGTGAGGAGTGACCCTGTCAGAGCTCATTTCACACAGAGCTTTCTCAGGGCTTGGATCTCTCCCCAGCAGGGGTTAATGAATGCTCCACTTCAGACCCTGCTGGGCTCAGGAAGGCCAGGCTGTGCCAGGTGTCACCCCAGGAATCCACAGAAGGTGTGCTGGCTGTCCTGTGCCACCCCAGGAATCCACAGAGGGTGTGCTGGCTGTCCTGTGCCACCCCAGGAATCCACAGAGGGTGTGCTGGCTGTCCTGTGCCACCCCAGGAATCCACAGAGGGTGTGCTGGCTGTCCTGTGCCACCCCAGGAATCCACAGAGGGTGTGCTGGCTGTCCTGTGCCACCCCAGGAATCCACAGAGGGTGTGCTGGCTGTCCTGCCCTGCCAGTGGCACAGGGAGAGCTCTGCTGCTGCCTCCCTGCTCCAGCAAAACCCACAAAGGAGGGGGGTTCACAGGGACACTGGACAAACACCATCACAGAGCAGAAACCCCACAGAGCAGGGGTTCATGGGGACACAACAAACACCACCACACAGAAACCCCACAGCCCACCCAGCCTGATCCAGCACCCTGAGCCTGGCACTGGAGCCGCTGCCCCACAGCATGCACGGACACACGGACACAGGGACACGGGACACGTTCCCCTTGGCTCACAGTTCCTTTTCCTACCGGGAAAGGTCTCCTCACCCTGGCTCAGCCACTGCCCAGCCCGCAGGAGCAGCTCCGGGCTCCGGGGGTCTGTCCGTGCCGTGGCCCGGTGTAGGGGGGCATCCCCGGGCTCACAGCGGCACTTGGGGCATCCTCCTCCTCCTGCTCCTCCTGCTGGAGCCCTGCCCGCTCCCCGCGTCACCGGCACCGTCACCAGAGCCAGCCCCGCTCCGGGGAGGGGACACTGGCACTAGGGACAGCCCCTGCCACCCTACAGGGAGGGGACACTGCCACCAGGGACAGCCCCTGCACCCTACAGGGAGACACTGTCACCAGGGACAGCCCCTGCACCCTACAGAGGGACACTGCCACCAGGGACAGCCCCTGCACCCTACAGAGGGACACTGCCACCAGGGACAGCCCCTGCACCCTACAGAGGGGACACTGCCACTAGGGACAGCCCCTGCACCCTACAGAGGGGACACTGCCACCAGGGACAGCCCCTGCACCCTACAGAGGGGACACTGCCACCAGGGACAGCCCCTGCACCCTACAGAGGGACACTGCCACCAGGGACAGCCCCTGCACCCTACAGAGGGGACACTGCCACCAGGGACAGCCCCTGCACCCTACAGGGAGGAGACACTGCCACCAGGGACAGCCCCTGCACCCTACAGAGGGGACACTGCCACCAGGGACAGCCCCTGCACCCTACAGAGGAGACACTGCCACCAGGGACAGCCCCTGCACCCTACAGGGGAGGGGACACTGCCACCAGGGACAGCCCCTGCACCCTACAGGGAGGAGACACTGCCACCAGGGACAGCCCCTGCACCCTACAGGGGAGGGGACACTGCCACCAGGGACAGCCCCTGCACCCTACAGGGGAGGGGACACTGCCACCAGGGACAGCCCCTGCACCCTACAGAGGGACACTGCCACCAGGGACAGCCCCTGCACCCTCCGAGGAGGGACACCTCCAGGCTCTGTCCCACAGCTCCAGGTCCCTCCTGTGCTGGGGCAGCTCTGCAGGTGGGTCTCACCTGAGCAGGGCAGTCCCCCCCTGCCCTGCTGCCCACGCAGGGGCCCAGCCCAGGGCACGGGGGTTTCCAGCACCATGGCCAGGCAGCTGAGCTCCTGATGCACCAAGAGCCCCAGGCCCTTCTCCCCAGAGCTGCTCTCCCTCCATTCTCCCCGTCCAGGCAGGGTTTGTTCCTGCATTACCCCGACCCAGGCGCCCGTCCTGCCTCACCCCAGAGCCCAGCCCCAAAAACCCCAAACACCACCCTAAACCGGGCAGGGACACCCAGAGCCCAGCCCCAAAAACCCCAAACCCGACCCTGAACCAGGGAGGGACACCCAGAGCCCAGCCCCAGAGACCCCAAACACATCCCATACCTGGGCAGGGACACCCAGAGCCCAGCCCCAAAAACCCAAACCCGACCCTGAACCAGGGAGAGACACCCAGAGCCCAGCCCAGAGACCCCAAACCCATCCCATACCTGGGCAGGGACACCCAGAGCCCAGCCCCAGAGACCCCAAACCCATCCCATACCTGGGCAGGGACACCCAGAGCCCAGCCCCAGAGACCCCAAACCCGACCTGAACCGGGGAGGTTCCCTGTGCTCAGCAGCGTCCCCCGGGATGCTCCCGGCAGCCCCGCTGGGACACTCCCTGCTCTGCAGCCCATTCCCAAGCTCTGCCCCCAGTCACGACCCAAACACATCCCTCATCAGCCCCCTGACAGCGGTGGGTCACTCACTGCTGTACTGACAGACAAACCCCTCTCTTTTCCCACCCAGCTGACATTTTCCTTGCTGAATAACTCCCAGGAACGCTCTTTGCTCACTGTCTTTCCAGCAGGCAGGCACTGGATTTTCCTTTTGTCCTCTGGGCACGAGCAGACTTCAAAGGCTCTCCCAGCTCGAGCAGCCTTTATCTCGCCTTTATTCAAGGCACACACAGCTCAAAGGGGCTGGTGATTAAGTTCCTCGGGCTCCAATTTGCTGGTGATAACTTGTCATTCAAGCATTGTCTGGGAGGCTGAAACTCTGCACACTCCCCACAGTTGACTTTGGTCTCCCTGATAAAAGCTCCCGGGTTCTGTCAGAGGTCAAGGAGGAAGGCAGGTGAAGAAAGCAGGGGAGATGAGCCAGCTCGGGGCTCCCACTGCAATTTTAATTTCGTTTTTAATTTAAGATGGAGAATAACTCGCTGCTACATCCTGTTTTTGCTTTTAAGCCCCAGGAATCATTCAGGGTGAACTGGGCACTCAGAGTCATGGAGTCACAGATGGGTTTGGGTTGGAAGGGACTTAAAGCTCATCCCATTCCTGGGACACCTCCCACTGTCCCAGGCTGCTCCAAGCCCCATCCAGCCTGGCCTTGGGCACTGCCAGGGATCCAGGGGCAGCCACAGCTTCTCTGGGCCTGCCCACCCTCCCAGGGAACAATTCCTTCTTAAATCTAACCTCAACCTTCCCTCTCTCAGTCCAAATCCACCCCTGTCACTACCTGCCTCAATTCTTGCCTTTAGAGCTCAAAGAGGAAAAACCTTTTCAAACGCCACAGAGAAAAGGAGACCTTCCACCACTCAAACTTTGGAGTCTTCCTCTGAAAGGAGGAGAGACCCTCGGCCACCACCTCCCAGCTGGGCCCCACAGCTTCAGGGTTCACCCCTGGCACCCCAACATCTGCCAGCAAACATCTGAAGTCAGCAGGGAAGTTCACAGAGAGAACTGAAACTGCCATTTGGGCAAGGAGCTCCTCCCCCTTTAAAATTTCCTCTTTTACTTCAGGGTCACTTCCCCTGAGGACCTGAGCACGCTGTCAACTGAGAGAGCCTCGTCCAGGGGAAGCAGAGTTCGGGAGATCCATGTGGATTCATCCCTTCTCCATGAATTTCACTGCTCAGACTCGAGGAGGAGGAGCAGACCCTCTGGTGGCAGGGGAGGCACCCAACCCTCTGTGCCGCCACACAGAGAGACTCTCTCCATGACAGAAAACCTCCAAAATTACAGATAAGCAAGAAGGGAAGGGAAGGGACAGTCTGTGCTCATATCACACCCCTCAGGAACAGCTCAGTGCTGCAATTCCGTGGCACTCACATCCCTCCCTCCTGCCAAGGCAATGACAGGAACGAGATGAGCTTTCCAGCCCAAACCCATCTGTGACTCCCTGATCAGAGCTCTGAGTGCCCAGTCCACCCTGAATGGTTGCTGGTGCTTATAAGCACAAAGAGGATTTAGCAGCCAGCTCTTCTCCACAGCAGCTCCAGGCAGGCCTCTCCTGAAGCCAGAGGAGATGCTCTACAGCACAGCCCAAGGGCCACAATCCAGCAGGGATTCCTGCAAACTCTTCCCCCTGGTGCAGGAAGCACCAGATCCAGCCAGGGCAGAGACCAGCAGGACCCAAACTGTTAATTTGAGATTCAAAGCTTTCCGATTTGTTTTCATAATTATAATGTACTTTCTCATGAACTGTAAGATAAATAAAGACTGTGTTTGTATTCCTTTGTAAACAAAATATCACCTAACGGACTTCTCATCTAACCAGTGAGATTAGAGAAGCAATAACTTCTCTATCCAATCCCTGGTCACTATCCAGAAATCCCATATACGAAGATGTTGTCCCTGAAAATCAGCCTTCTGATTTGTTTTGGTGTAGTGGAGTCAATTCTCATGTATTGTGAGATAAACCAGGATCATGTTTGCATTCCTTGGTGAAAAGATATCACCTGATGGACTTCTCAAGTGGCCAGTGGAGATGGAGAGGTGGGAGAGATACGAGGTCAACAATAAAGGAGAGATTTCTTTTCTTCTTCTCTACCTGAACCCCTGCTGTGTGTGTTACTGTGTGTTCTATCTGTGTCACAGTGACACGAAGGCAACAATAAATTTAGTTCTTTTCTTCCTCTGCGCTCTAGACACCTTTTTGTGTGTGTGCTGTGTGTTCCCAATTTTCCCAATACTGCCAGGACAGCCTGCCCAAAGGCAGCAGGCAGAGCATTAAGGGGCGAGCTGCTGGCTGTCACCTGCCATCTCCCTGTCGAGGGGCGGGTCATCGTCGGCCGCGCACAAGTCCCCGCCCGCTCCGGCGATCTCCAGCAGGTCCTCGTCGCTGGTGCCGCTCTGGAAGCTGCCCCGCCGACAGCCCTTCTGCTCCATGGCCAAGGCTTCCCAACCTGCCAGCAAAGGGGAGACTTTCAGGGCAGGAAAACTCATCTTCTATCCCGACACGCGACCCTGGAGAGCCAGAGGCTGCCCTGCTGTCCCCAGGGGAAGGCTGGATGTCACCTGGGATGCAGAGATGTCACCTAAGCACAGGCTGGAATTCCAGTGCTAGCCAGGTACATTTATTAAACAACCTCCACGCTGGCTCTGAAAATCAGCCTTCTGATTTGTTTTAGTAAATAGAGTCAGTTCTCATGAATTGTGAGATAAACAAGAATCATGTTTGCATTCCTTTGTGAAAAGATATCACCTGATGGACTCTCAAGTGACCAGTGGAGATGGAGAGGTGGGAAACTTCTCTGTCCAACCTCTGGCACTGTCCAGAAACTTACAGATACAAAGTCAACAACAAACTAAAGAGTTCTTTTCTTCTTCTCTACCTGAACACCTGCTGTGTGTTGCTGTGTTCCCTCTGTACATCACAGTGACACCTCCACACGTGCTCTCGACAGGTTTGCAATGATTTTATTTTTTCTTGGCCCCACCAATCTCAAAGAGCTGCCCATGCCAGACCATGACATGAGACCTCTTGTCTCTCCTCCTCTTTTCCAGATGGCAGAGGAAGTACAAAAGCACAATAATAAACAAAAACACAATAATAAAAACACAATAAAATAGACTGGGGGGAAAAAGTCAGAGATGGGCCTCGAAAACAGCTCTTGCCACACAGAAGTGGGAATTTTTGCACCTTCCTGAGAAGACAGAATCATTTCAGTTGGAAAAGACCTCCAAGACCATCGAGTCCAAACTGTGCCAAACCCCCACCTTGTGCCCATCCCAGAGCACCGAGTGGCACCCCCAGGCCTTCCTTGGACACCTCCAGGGATGGGGACTCCAAACCTCCCTGGGAAGCCCCTTCCAATGTTAGCAAGCTTTCCTGTGAAGGAATTCCTCCTGGTGCCCAGTCTGCCCCTCTCCTGGCACAGCCCTGGCCCTGCTGGCCACACTGCCCTTGATCCAGGCCAGGCTGCCCACCTGGACTCACAGCTGGCCATGTGCACTTTGCTCTGGCAAACATTGATTTTCCTCCAGAGAATTAAGAGAGAAACCAACTGCACAGCTCAGCCCTATTCCAGGAAGGGAAAAGGCCAGCCAGCACTTCCCAGCAGGCTGAATTACAGGCTCTGCAGAAAACACTTCCTATTACACAGAGCAAGCCCCCCCAGCACACACAGACAGCCCTGGTACTGCACGGGGTGCTCTCTGCTGAGCCTCACACTGCACAACAACACGTCCCCCAACTCTCAGGCTGTGTTTTTCCATGAAATGCTCCAGAAGATCCTGGAAAAGAGGGAACCCAGGGCAGCAGGGTGCTGGGGAAGGCCCAGGAGCAGCTGCACACACTGAGAGCACATAGTGTGGCCAGGGCAGGAGAAACCCAGGAATTGCAAGTCAGGATTTGCCAGCTAACAATGAAAATAATTCAATGGCATTGAAGTGCTGTGAGGCTGCTTCCCAGGAGCATTCAGCCTGGCAGGGAATTAAGGGAACAGTGCTCATTTGCAGCATATAACATAGTTTTACAGGGATTTTCCAGTAAGACTCAGCGTGTGTAAATTTGTGGGGAATGGGGTTAAAATATCTCTGTATTTGTAGAACCCCAGAATGGTTAAGGTGGGAGGGATCTTAAAGCCCATCCCATTCCACCTCTGCCATGGCAGGGACCCCTCCCACTGTCCCAGGCTGCTCCCAGCCCCAGTGTCCAGCCTGGCCTTGGACACTGCCAGGGATCCAGGGCACCACAGCTGCTCTGGGCACCCTGTGCCAGGGCCTGCCCACCCTCCCAGCCAAGAATTTCTCCCCAGTATTCCATCCAAACCTCTCTGCTCTGCACAGAAAGCAGCAGTTCCTGCAGCACGGGCAGTTCTGCTGGAGGAGCCAAAACCAGAGCACCTCCTGCTCCCCTCAATCCCTCCCTGAGCTGGTTTCACATTTACAGCTTCAAAACCCAAAACCACAGCAGCAAACACAGCACCTTGCAGCCACAGCAGAGCCCAGGGAACACAAGAAGGACACGCAGGAGGATAATTCCACACTCACCTCTCCTGTCAGCTCCAGAGGTTTAAGACACTTTTTCTTACCAAAACGCTCCCTCTACAGGTGAGCGATGCTTTTCCAGGCACAAGGAATTAAACCAACTAAAAAACAGACCCTTTTCATGCTTCTCTGGCTGTTATTAACCCCAGTTCTCCATCGGGCAGCAGCCAGCTCTCTGCACAGCCCCTGGCACTGCCAGAACCCCCGGAGCACTCGTACATACCCCAGGGCTGCCGGGGTCCCCGAGGCCCGTGGGACACCATCCTCCTCCAGCTGCTGCCATCCACCTCCTCTGCCCTTCCACTCGGTCCCGGGCTCCCCGTGGCAGCCAGAGAAAGGGAAGCAGAAAGCAGAACCCGGCAGGGTCCCCAGGCCACCGCCTGGAAGTGACTCAGTGACAGCACAGGCAGCAGGAAGCCGGAGCCTCGCCGCCCTCCTTGCCGGGATGCTCAGCCCTTGCTGACACTTCCAATCCCAAAACTCAGCATTCCAAGGTTTTCTCCTTATTCCGGGATTCAGCATTACCCACACCCTGGGTCTCACTGGAACTCCTGTCCCAGGGGCACGGTGGCAGCAGGGGATGGGGCCAGGACTCCGAGAGCTCCGGCACTGGCACGCTCGGAGTGGCACTCCCAGCACAGAGGCTCGAGGGTGTGGAGGATGAGGAGTCCTCTGTGGACTCGGTCTCCTCTCTGGGAGAGCCCCCTGCTCTTCCATGAAGAGGAACTGCTGGATGGCAGAGCTGCCCCTGAGATAAACAACCTCTCTCTCACAGTGTCCAGGCACCCCAGCATGTCCTGACCCCTGTGCAAACAGCCTGAGTTCACCCCCTGCCCAGTCCCCATAAAAACCCCAGCCTCAGCCTCTGACTTCAGTTCTCTGTCCCTGGCTCCCTGTGCAGAGATCTGCCAATGAAGCTGTCTCTGTGGGATTCACCAGACTCCTCTCTCTCCTTCCTGCCTTGGCCATGGGGACCCAGGCTGAGCTGAAATCCTGAGCTGAAATCACTCCCAAGAGGTGATAGCACCTGCTGAAGTCCCCCACAGCTAAAGGGAGCAGCCAGTGCCCCCTGGAAGGTGTTCTCTCTCTGGGACACATCTCTCTGGGCAGGGCACAGCCCCCTGGCTGAATCTCTCCCCCAGGTCCTGCTGTGCCAGAGGGGTTCCCAGTCAGAGCATGCAAAAAGCTCCCACAGCATTTCCTCCTCCCAGTCAGGGGAGAGGCTCAACCCCAGCTCCAGCAGCACCACACAGATGTCACACCAGGAGAACCCTGCAGCAATCCCAAACCATTCCTGCTGTAGGAAGGAGCCAGTTTATCACTCAGTGGCTGTTTCCTCTGGGAAACCAAAAACCTGGGTCACAGAACTGGGGGTTCCTTGAAGGTCACCAAATCTAAGCTGAGCTTTGACAACCCGGGGCTCTCCTTCCTCCCAGCCCTCCCCACAAGTACCAGACCCACTGGTGTACAAACTGGGAAAAAACTGCAGGATAAGCCAATGGTAACTGGGGATAAAAAAGAAAGGAAAGGAGAAAAAAAAAAAAAAAAGTAGGATTTGGCTGTTGGGTCAAGGCTCCCAGTGCCTGGCTGGGAGCCAGCGGAGCCAGGCTTCCATAGTCCTGGAAGGGCTGGGGTTGGAAGGGACCTTAAAGCCCATCCCATCCCTTTTTGGGGAGGGGAAATGAGGTTAAAATATCTCTGTATTTGTAGAATCCCAGAATGGTTTGGGTGAGAGGGATCTTACAGTCCATGCCATGGGCAGGGACACCTTCCACTACTCCAGGTTGCTCCAAGCTCCATACAACCTGGCCTTGGAGACACTTGGACAGGGAATCCACCACCTCTCTGGGCAACATCATCACTCTACAGGCTCCCACCAACCCTAAAAAAATCCCCACATTTCCCATCCTGAGCAGAGGAAGGGGTGAAACTCCACCCTTGTGTGAACTGAGAGAGCTGGTTTGGATTTTGTTGTATTCCAACCCTGGAGACATGGAACCCCCTGCAGGAGGAGCTGAACTGAGAAGCCTTGTGCTGCCAAATCAATACCCCAGGGAGGGGCCAGCCCTGTGTCCCCATGCTGGGACAAAAGAGCTGATGATTTGCTACAAGCAGTTCCAAGACAAGGTGGTTTTTCCAAGCCATTCTCTCCTCCAACTCCCTGTGCTGCCTGAAGTGACCACAACCAGCACTGGCTTTGGTAGAGAGGAAAATACACCCTATTTCCAAGGGCCTGGAGTGACAGGAAAAGGGGGAATGTGTCACTGTTTCAGATGACATGGACTCTGTGATCAGAAGGCTAAAAAATGACTCTTTTATTAGGGATGGTTCTCCCCTGTATTCCATTTTACACAGATCAATGTGATTGGTGAAACAAAGGCAAACCCCTTCAATCACACTGGTCAAACCAGAGGGACAGCAAGGAGAAATCCCTCCTGTCAGAAGGAATGAATAACATAAATATTATCACAAAAACATTCCATCATGTTTATCACATCGGAAAACCAAAACATCAGGCCTGAAACCAGACTACAGGAATGGCCTCACGCCAGCAGAGGGGAGGGTTGGGTGGGATACTGGGAGGAATTCCTGCCTGTGAGGGTGGGGAGGCCCTGCTGCCCCTGGATCCCTGGAATATTCCAGGCCAGGTTGGACAGGGCTTGGAGCAGCCTGGGACAGTGGAAGGTGACCCTGCCATGGCAGCAGATGCTCTTCAAGGCCTCTTCCAGCTCCAAAGCACTCCAGGATTCCAGGACAGCTCCATTCCTGGGGTGCCCACAGGGGATGCCAGTGCCCCCCAGCAGGGCAGGAGGGGATCTTGGAGGAGCTGTCCCTCCTGGGCCAGGGGCACAGGGCTCTGCTGGCCCTGGACAAGGCTGACCTCTCCAAACACCTCCTGGGAATGCTGCCTGTGCTGGGCCAGGGCTGTCCAGCCCAAACAAAAGGAGGCTTGAGAGAAACTGGGAATCCTACCAACACAGGCTGAACACAAAGCCTGTGTTGTTTTAGGGCTTGTTTGGGGCCCTTTTGCTGTTCCCTGAGGCATTCTCCCAGGAACCCTGTGAGGCAGCACTGCAGGCTCTGCTCTGACAGCCCCAGCACGGGCACAGGGCTGTCACACTGCCCAGCATGGCAGGGAGCAGCAGCACAGGAATCCTGGGCCAGTCTGCCTTGCCCAGGCACTCCCGGGTGCTGCGGGATTCGCTGCCAGCCTGGGATGCACAGACACACAGAGCCCCTCTCAGCATCTCCTTTGGTCAGGATGACCCCCACATAGATAGAAAGTCTCTGTTTCCCAACCCAGCTGTGGAAGAAGGAGTCAGAAGTCTTTGGCTGATGCTCTCAAGGTTGCTTGACTGTTTCTTATCTGAGATATTTTCTGTCTGGGCTGCCCAGGTCTGTTCAGCAGGGCAGCCCCAGGCACACTCTCTGCCCCTGGGGCAGGCTCTGTTTTTTATACTACAAATTACGAGTTAGTTATTTACAGTTATGATCCAGTTCCTATCACCTGTGTTAGACAGTTCCATTCTACTCTAATCCAATCCCCAAGTGCCAACATCACCAAAAGATGGGGGTTAGGAAGAAGAAGGAAGGAGGACAGGACAACACCCAGATCCCTCCATCTTACCCCCTAAGCCCCCATGGTAAAATCCCCAAAATTTCCCTTTTTACTCTACAACTACTACTATCATGCTATCTAAACTTTTTGACCTTTAATTCCTCATTCAAAGGTGGTAATTTGTTCCATGGGTCAAACTCAAAGCCCCAGGAGTCCCTGTCTCCATGCCAGGGTCTGTGACCCCCCTGCCAGGGCTTTGGAGCCCCTGGCTGGAGCTGGGATCATCCAGGACTGTCCCAGACACATCCTGGGTTCTGACAAGCCCTCATCCCTCCATCCACATCCAGAGCAGCTCTTCTGGAACAATCCACCGTTCCACAGAGCTTCTGCCCCTCAGCCCAGGACGCTGGAATACCCAACCAGCAACAGAGGCACCCCAAAAGCCCCCCAGCACTGCTCCAGCAGCAGGCACAGAGAGAGGGGAGCCCCAAGGCACTGCCAGCCCTGGGCACAACCAGCACCAGGCCTCCAAAAGCCAAAATAAACATTGCTTAACACAAATCCAGCTGAGCTGGGAGCACGGGTCCATCACAGCTCAGATTTAGGAACGTCTTGGGTACTTACTCACAGTTACCTGCCCCATCCATTGGTTTCACCACAAAACCTCTTTTTTTTACCCTCCTAAACTTTCTGTTGTTACCACTTTAGCTCTCACTTAAAAATCTCAGCTCAGCCACCTCTTCCCAGGAGTTTCCTCACATCTACTTCCAGCTTCCTCTCCTTTTTGCTTAATGCTTGGACGAAGACCAGCTCAACATGAAAATGCCCAAGACCAAATTTACAGGTAGTTTGTGACCACTGGACTAAGACCAGCTCAACATGAGAATGCCCAAAACCAAATTTACAGGTATTTGTGACCAATCGAAGGGAGGTTGCTCCTGCACTCCAAACTGTATTTCCCTGACTAAATCCATTCTTTACAGCATTTTCCAAATCAAAACACAACAACAGCTCAACTCCTGGGGAATCCAGGGCAGTGCACAGCTCGGTGTGGGAGGATCCCCCTGTTTTCCCAACGTGCCAGTGTGGCTGCTAAGCCATGACAAACTGGTCGCCAAGCCTGCACAGCACCCAGGTGACTGACACCTGAGCCACAGGGAAACAGCCCCACAAACAGGGGGGTTCACTGTGCAGCACTGGCACACCCCAGCTCACAGCAGAGCGTGCTGTGAAACACGAGGTTCACTGTCCTGGTAAAATTTTAAAATGTTTAATAGAGACAATAAGAGAAATAAAAATAAAGATTAAACAGCGGGCTGGTGTCTTGGAACCCCCCCCTTTTTATCCTGTTCTTCATGCATGGACTTATGTATATTGAAACTTCTCCAGGAACTGTTCTGCATGGTTACTCTTTGGGACTGTCAAGCACAGTTCCACTTTTATTCAGTTTTTATCATCTTCCACTTTTATTCAGTTCTTATCATCTTTTGATTTGGGTTTTGGTCTCTTTTTCACAAGCAGTGAATGCTGAGAGTCACTTGGGCCTCTCTTGGAAGTGATCTATTCAGGCAGCTGAAACACACTGCACCTAAATTCCAAACTACAGCGAAAATACTCTATTATACATCTAATCAGGTAGTTAAAACACACTAAAAACTACAGAAAAACAATTATTATAACATTCATTCCAACATTTGCGAAAAGCCAACACCAAAATATGTATTTATAACACAGCCCCAGCACAGCTGCCACAAAAGCAACTGGGAAAAAACAAAAAACAAACAAAAAACAAACAAACAAAAAAAAAAAAACACAACACAAAAGCCTGGGTGCAAATGAGATGTTAATAGCCAGAACCACAGAATTCTGGAATTACTGGGGTGGGAAGTGACCTGAAAGTTCATCTCCCTGCCAGGAAGGGACACCTTTCATTATCCCAGGGTGCTCCAAGCCCTGTCCAGCCTGGCCTTGGACACTGCCAGGGGTGGGGCAGCCACAGCTGCTCTGAGAAACAAATAAGAGAATTCCCTGCTTCCCAGAGAACTGGCTTGTGAGTTTGTTCTGTAGTATTCTGTAAGGCCCTTTCACTCTCCAGGGTATAAATGTCCCTGCTGGTGTCACACACTGTCCCTTCACCACCACACCTTTGGGACACATGCCTTGCACTTAGCCCATTCTTCCCATATTTCCTAGGTTTAGTTATTTTCCTGGAATCCAAAAGGAAGAAGGATCTGCTGTTACAGATCTCACAGAGCAAGCTGATGGCCAAAACTTTGTGCCAGACAAAAAAAAAAAAAAAAAAAAAAAAAAAAAAAAAAAAAAAAAAAAGCAAAATAATCACTGATAAAATATCATCTCACCTCAAGCACCACCTCTTTTCCCCCATTTTTCTTTCTCCCTTAATTGTTTTAAGGACTATCAAGGCTACAAAAGCAAGACTTCCACAGATATTCCCAATTATATTTTATAGCCCAGTTTAGTGCCAGGCTTGCATCAAGCCCCAGCTGGAAACCTGTCACTCCATGCTTTGTGAAGGTGATCTCTTCCAGCAGAACACCTTCCCCTTTTGGTGCTCTTTCCAGGAGACACTTCTCAGCACAGCCCAAAACCAAAACATGGGCACGGAACCAGCCCCAGACTCATTCTGATGAGAACTTAGCTCTGCCCCTCAGTAAGCTAGAACCCCCCCAATACTGAAATATGGGCTACAGCTAGAAAACCCCAATACTGAAATACTGAACAGGGGATTTTCAGGTGCAAAGAGAACACAGAACACCCAATTTACACAAAATCCTAGGAGAGAACAGGCTGGGAAAGCCTCCCTGAGGTGAGAGAAAGGGTCAGGGCAGCAGAGCCAGGGCTGCTGCTGAGCCTCCAGGGAGCCACGTGTGTGATTGGAGCTGCTGCCAGCTGCAGAGGGAATCACAGGGCAGGAGCTGAGCACCAGGGGCCTGCCCAAGCCCTCCCTCTCCACCAAATCCATCCCAGCTGCTCAGCACATGGGGATGAGTTTAGGCATTCTCATCAACCTACAGGATCTCCTTCCACTCACAAGCACCTGAACTCTAAACTCTCCTTCCTTGCTGATGGTTAAAGAATGAACAGAAGCTCATGAAGAAAGAAGGAAGGAATAAAGGCAGCCCCCTGGAAGTGCTGGAGCACAGCCCAGCAGCTCTGAACCCCACAGCACTGAGGCAGAACAGGCTGGCACAGCAGCTCAGGGCCAGCACAGCTCTGGAGTTCCTCTCCAGGCTCATTGGATTTCCAGGGATGGTTCCAGCCTCCTCCCACAGCATTCCAACCTCACCTTCCACCCAGCAACAGCACAAACTGGGACATTTCAGGATCCAAGCATCCTGGAGGAAAAGCCATCAACAGGAAAAGGGACTGTTATGGAGAAAATCAGGGATATGATGGAAATATCCCACCCCAAAATGCCACCAGCTGTTCTATCAAAGTGCTCAACTGAGCTTGCTCCTCTTCCCAAACTCCAGGGAAAATTGTAGCATCCTTGTTCCAACTAAAACATGTATTCACCTACAGAGAGCAAGGCATAGTGGCTTCCACTGCCAGAGGACAGGGTTCTGTGGGATACTGGGGAGAAATCCTCCCCTGAGAGGGTGGGCAGGCCCTGGCACAGGGTGGCTGGCCCTGGATCCCTGGCAGTGTCCAAGGCCAGGCTGGACAGGGCTTGGAGCAGCCTGGAATCCCTGTCCTGGACTGGATGGGCTTTAAGGTCCCTTCCACCCCAAAGCAGTCCATGACCCACGAAGGCAGGGAGGGCTCACAGCCCCTCAGCTGCACGTGAGGCTGTGCTGCAGCCCCACGAGTGGGCTGTTACCCCAGAGGGAACAAGGACAGGCCTGATGCACAGAGCCACTCCCAGCCACGCTGTCACCTCTGCACTCACACCTGAGCCCAGGCTGCTGGGCAAACCTGCTGGGTGAGCCCCTGACCTGACCATGGCTGGGGCAGGCAGGGCCAGCTCCCAGAGCCCCTGAGGGACGTGGGACTCTGCTGGATGAACCCTGTGTGAACGTGCTCCAGGTGGGAAACTCCTGTGACTAGCAGCCACGTTCAACTGGAGGAGCAAGGAGGCAGGAGGAAAATGAGGGACTGTGACAGAGGGAAAGAAATCATCTGGCATTTGGGGAAGGGGGGGTGTAGGGAGATGCAAGGCACGGGAGCACGAATCCAAATCTCAAGAGATGTTTTGGTGCAGCCAGGTGTGAGGTGACACCCCCCAGGCCACTCCCTGCCCCATGCACAGGGTGGGGGCAGCTCGGCACAGCCAGAGGATGATCTGGCTGCTGCATCCCAAAGAATTAAAAACAATTCTCTGTTCTACACAAGCACCGCCCATGCAGCACGTGAAAACAAAAAACAATCCTGGGTTTGAGTCCTTGTGGGAATAAAGGGAGTCAGAAGGGCAGCAGTGTCTGCCAGCCATGCCCCCACAGCCTCCAGGTGCTTCCAGCCCTGAGTCTGGAACAGAACCACAACACCTGGAAAACCCCAAAATGTGCATTCCAGAAACCCCTGCTCAGAACAGATGCAAAAAGCTGAATCATTCATTTCATTCTGCCGGCAGAAACCTGAGGAACAAGCTCCAAGATTAAGGAAAGCTTTAAACCTGGACAAGCCAAAGCTCACAGCACCCAGAGGCTGGGAGCACAGAGCATCACAAGACTCCCAAATTCCAGCTGCTCTGTTTCTCACCCTGGCTGTTCCTGGAGGTTCCTCTGGAGGGGAGTTCTCTGTGAGCGCCCAAACAGACCCAGAGGGACAGCAGCTCTGCCCCGTGCCCTGCAGCAGGCACAGATGGGAGCAAATGCCAGCCCTGCGCTTCCCCATCCCCTTCTCTGCCCCCAGCATTCCCCCCCGGAGAGGTCAGCCACCATTCCAGAGGGTCATTAATCCGCCCAACAAGCCGAACCAGTCCCTGCTGCCAAGGATCAGCTGCTCCTGCCGCCACTCTGGCACCTCCTGGAGCTGCTGGGTGACAAGGAGCCTTTCAGGCAAGGAAGCCCAGCCAGGACACAAGGCTGAACTAGAGCAGGGGAGCTGCTGGCACTTCACACAGGGGACTCCCAGAAGGGTTTGGGGTGGGTGGGACCTCAAAGCACATCTTCTCCCACCCCTGCCACCCCTCCCCCTGTCCCAGCCCGCTCCCGGACACTGCCAGGGATGCAGGGGCAGACCCAGATGCTCTAGGCACACCGTGCCAGGGCCTGCCCACCTCCCAGGGCACGATCCTCCCCGGGAGCCCTGCCGAGCCAGCCCTCGGGCTGTCACCGACTCCTGCCAGCCCCGGGCACGTCCCTGCCCGCCGCGGGGATCCACAACCCCCGCGCTCCCGCACTGCCCGAGCTCCGCCGCCGCCTCCACCGGAGCCCCCCGGGCCCCGCGGGCCAGGCACGGCAGAGGGGAGTGCGGCCGGAGCTCCCCCGGCTCTCCCGGCCCGGTGTCCCGGGCCCCGCTCTCCCTGTCCCGGTGTCCCGCCGTGTCCCGGCCCGCTCTCCCTGCCCGGTCCCGGCCCGCTCTCCTGTCCCGTGCCGGGCCCCGCTCTCCCTGTCCCGGTGTCCCGGGCCCCGCTCTCCCTGTCCCGGTCCCCGGGCCCCGCTCTCCCTGTCCCGGTGTCCCGGGCCCCGCTCTCCCTGTCCCGGTCCCGGCCCCGCTCTCCCTGTCCCGGTGTCCCGGGCCCCGCTCTCCCTGTCCCCGGTGTCCCGGGCCCCGCTCTCCCTGTCCCGGTGTCCCGGGCCCCGCTCTCCCTGTCCCGGTGTCCCGGGCCCCGCTCTCCCTGTCCCGGTGTCCCGGGCCCCGCTCTCCCTGTCCCGGTGTCCCGGGCCCCGCTCTCCCTGTCCCGGTGTCCCGGCCCCGCTCTCCCTGTCCCGGTCCCGGGCCCCGCTCTCCCTGTCCCGCGTTCCCGGGCCCCGCTCTCCCTGTCCCGGGGTCCCCCCCCCCCCCCCCCCCCCGGTTCGGTCCCCGGCTTCTCCGGCCCGGCCCTGTCCCGGGTCTCGGTCCCGCTCTCCGGCCCGGCCTGTCCCGGTGTCTCGGTGCCCGGTGTCTCGGTGCCCGCTCTCTCCGGCCCGGCCCTGTCCCGGTACCTCGGTGCCCAGTGTCTCGGTGCCCGGTGTCTCCGGCCCGGCCCTGTCTCGGTGCCCGGTGTCTCGGTGCCCGCTCTCTCCGGCCCGGCCCTGCCCCGGTGTCTCGGTGCCCGGTGTCTCGGTGCCGGCTCTCTCCGGCCCGGCCCGGCCCTGTCCCGGTGTCTCGGTGCCCGGTGTCTCGGTGCCCGCTCTCTCCGGCCCGGCCCGGCCCTGTCCCGGTGTCTCGGTGCCCGGTGTCTCCGGCCCGGCCCGTCCCGGGCCCGGTGCCCGCGGCCCCTCCGGCGGCTCCTCCGGCGGGGGGCGGGCGGAAGGGGCGGGGCGAGCCGGGGGGGGTGATCTGCTTGGTCACACCTTCCGCATGCGCATTGGGAGCACGGGCGGGCTGCGCCGGCGCCATCTTGAGTGAGGGCACGGCGCTCTTAAAGCGGCAGAGGCTCGTTCTGCACGGTGGGGACACACCGGCACCGGCACCGGGCGATGTCCGCTCCCTCCCTCCGCTCGGACCCCTGTCACTGTCCCGCCCCACCCCCGGTCCCCGAGCAAGGACTGCCTGCCCATCACTGACCCCACATTGCTGCTGTCCTTCATCACTGACCCCCATCCCCGACACATCCCTGTCCCCCATCCCTGACCCCCACATAGCTGCTGAACCCCCGTCCCTGACCCCCATCCCTGACCCCGTCCCTGGCCTCCCCAGAAGAGACTCCCCTCCCCCCATGATCCCCCCTCGCTTTTCCCCTCGCAGCGCCACCACCAGAGCCCGCCCCGTGTCCCCCCAGTGTCCCCGCAGTGTCCCCCCAGTGCTGCTGCCGGGGGTCACTAGAGGGCGGCAGCGGCCCGGGCAGGAGCGGAACCAGCGCCCGGCATCCCGCGGCTGCTGCTGCTCCTCCTCATCCTTATCGTCCTCATCCTCTTCCTCATCCTCCTCCTATCCTCATCCTCCTCCTATCCTCCTATCCTCTTCCTCATCCCTCCTATCCTCTATCCTCATCCTCCTCATCCTCTCCTATCCTCATCCTCCTCATCCTCCTCATCCTCCATCCTCATCCTCCTATCCTCTTCCTCATCCTCCTCCTATCCTCCTATCCTCATCCTCCTCCTATCCTCCTATCCTCATCCTCCTCCTATCTCCTTCCTATCCTCCTATCCTCATCCTCCTCCTATCCTCCTATCCTCATCCTCCTCCTATCCTCCTATCCTCATCCTCCTCATCCTCCCCTATCCTCCTACTCCTCCTATCCTCATCCTCCTCCTATCCTCCTATCCTCATCCTCCTCCTATCCTCCTACCTATCCTCCTATCCTCCTCCATCCTCCTATCCTCATCCTCCTCTATCCTCTATCCTCATCCTCCTCATCCTCCTATCCTCATCCTCCTCCTATCCTCTTCCTCATCCTCCTCCTATCCTCATCCTCCTCCTATCCTCCTCCTCATCCACGGTGTCTGCTGGTTTCTCCCCTCCTGCGATCGCGGCGGGTCCCTGCTGGAGCCCCCGCAGAGGAGCAGGGATCCCTGGAGCGATCACGGATCCATGGAATGGCTCTCTCCGAGATCCCAGCCCTGCCCCATGTCCCCAAGGGCTGCCAAACCCCCCCAGGGTCGGGCACCCCCCTGCCCCCGGGGGGAGGAACACAGACCCATCCCCAGCTTCCTGCCCATTGTTCTCCGCGCTCGGGAGCACCACCAGAAGGAAGAACGAATCCCCCCCGGCTGGATGCGGAGCCCAGCCCCGTCCCAGCAAGGCAGGGGCAGCCCCAGGCTGGTCCCAGCCTGACGGGAAGGCGCTTGGTGGAGGGAAACAGGAAACCCTGAAATAGCAGAAGCTGGAAACACGTGGCCGGGGGGAGCTGGGAGCATCCCGTGTCCCCCCCAGCTCCCTGCACAGGCTCTTGGCATCATCCCAGGACGAACCCACTGCCCTTTGCCTCCCACCCGCCTGATCCCAGCAGCCGCCGGCCCGAGGCGCTGGGTGCTCCAGGATCTGGGAGTGCCCTGAATGATCTGAATGCTCTGGGCTGCCCTGGACCCGGCAGCCCACACTTGGAGAGGGCACCCAAGGAAGAGCTGCTGCTCTCCAGGCTGGGACAAACCAGGGAATCCTCAGGGAGGAAACACCAGCTCCTGGTCCATCCAGCCCCTGCTGCTGTCCCGGGGGGCTCAGGGGGACCCAGAGCTGCGTCTGAGCTGCCCACGCCGTGGGCAGGCAGGGAGCAGGGATGCTCTGGACCCAGGGCAGGTAGGGAGCAGGGATGCTCTGGACCGTGCACGGCTGCAGGGATGAGCAGCAGGAATGCAGCTGGAGCCAGCAGAGAGCGGGAATAATGGCTTCAGACAGATAGAGGGCAAGGGTAGATGGGATATTGGCAAGAAAGGGAAGGTGGGCAGGCCCTGGGTGTCCAGAGCAGCTGTGGCTGCCCCTGGATCCCTGGCAGTGTCCAAGGCCAGGCTGGACAGGGCTTGGAGCAGCCTGGGACAGCAGAAGATGTCCCTGCCCATGGCAGGAGGTGGAACATCTTTAAGCTCCCTCCCAACCCAAACCAGTCTTGGATTCTATGAACATATCCCCAAAACAAAGCAAATATCACAGCCAAATGGGCAAAGAGCTGAACTTTACAATCTAAACATTCCCCACAGTGCTTGGACAGGCAGGACACAGAGCCCTGTGGGACCCAGCGAGGCAGGAGCATGGCTGTGCTCCCAAAACACGAGGGATTGCAGATATTCCAGGTCCAAAGGTCGCTGCTGGAGCGAGCTGCTGGCCCCTGGGCACAGAACTCGGGGATTATTTCAAGGAGGGTCCCTGCAGGCTCAGCCTGAATGGAGGCTCAGAGCCAGGCAATGGTGACACAGGGCTGCATTCTCCTGGAGCTGGGTTAAGCAGCTCTGTCCTGGGGTTAATGCTGCTAAGCCAGCAGGGAGCCCAGCCCAGCCCCAGCCACCATCCTCTGCTCCCTGGGCTCAGCCTGCCTGGCTCGGGCTCGGCAGGGTCACACCAAGGGTTTGGTCTGGGGTGGGGACGGGGCTGGAGTGTCAGGACAGCTCCTGAGGGACAGGGGTGCAGTCTGGCTCTTCAGGCCTGCAGCCTCTCAGCTTCTAAAGCTCTGTTTTTCCCTGAAGATTTGGGTTTCTGGAGCTGCAGGCCTGAAAGCCAGACTACACAGGTGGAAGCTCAGGGTGACTTTTCCTTGAGCTCAGGATGACTTTTCCTTGCGCTCAGGATCCCTTGAGTTCAGGGTCACTTTTCCTTGAGCTGTGGGTCACTTTTCCTGGAGTTCAGGATCCCTTGAGCTCGGGGTCACCTTTCCTTGAGCTGTGGGTCACTTTTCCTTGAGTTCAGGATCCCTTGAGCTCAGGGTCACTTTTTCTTGAGCTCTGGGTCACTTTTCCTTGAGTTCAGGATCCCTTGAGCTCAGGGTCACTTTTCCTTGAGCTCAGGGTCATTTTTCCTTGAGCCCCCCGGCAGGTGTGGCTCCTCCCTGCCCCTCCTGGGGGACAGAACAGCCAGCCCGGCCAGGGGAGCAGAACAATCCCGGGAAGTGAGCGGGGAGGGGACCCGGGGGGACAGGATGCCGTGCTGGCCACGGCCAGCAGCATTGTCTCTGGCTACCTGCGGGGGGAGGCCAGAGGCTGAGAGGGGAGGGAGAAACAGCAAACCCTGAGCACAGGCTCTGCACCTCGCCAGGGACTGGGGGACACCTCTCCTGCCATCCGTGGGGGCTGGGACCCCTGGGAGGGGGAGCCCTGCTGTCCCCTGGGCACTGGAGGTCACCCAGGGACATCAGGTGAAGTCCCAGCCCTGGGGCACAGCAGCAACCCCTGGCAAACCCAAAAGGGCCCGAATTCTCCCTTTCCTGTAAATGTGGAAAAATCCCTCCGTGCTCCAAAGGCTGGAGCCCCTCTGCCCTGGAGCCAGGCTGGGAGAGCTGGGAGTACTCACTGGGGGAAAAGGAAGCTCCAGGGAGAGCTCAGAGCCCCTGGCAGGGCCTGGAGAGGCTCCAGGAGAGCTGGGGAGGGACTGGGGACAAGGGATGGATGGACAGGACACAGGGAATGGCTCCCACTGCCAGAGAGCAGGGCTGGATGGGATATTGGGAAGGAATTGTTCCCTGGAAGGGAGGGCAGGGGCTGGCACAGGGTGCCCAGAGCAGCTGGGGCTGCCCCTGGATCCCTGGCAGTGCCCAAGGTCAGGTTGGACAGGGCTTGGAGCAGCCTGGGATGGTGGGAGGTGTCCCTGAAGGGGATGGAACAAGATGGGTTTTAAGGTCCCTTTTAACCCAAACCATTGTGGGATTCCACAAAAATATGTGAGGGGGCTTTACAGGACAGAAAGCCTGTGACATCCCTGGGGCTAGGCTGTCTCCCAAAATAGTGACAGCCTCTTTCACCATCACAGCCAGACTGTCTGGGCAGCCAGGGACTTCCCTTCCCAGAGAGCTGAGGTTCCTCTCCAAATTGCAGAGGGGCAACAGCTTCTTTTAGGGGAACTCTGGTAACTCTTCCTGCCCCTCAGTGGCTGGAGAGACCCTCCCAGGTGGGAGCAACTTCACTGAGCAATGTCACACCTGGGCAGGTGAGGAGCTTCACCAGCTCCATCAGCCCCTGGCACACACATGGAGGCTGAGCTGGAGCAGAGCCCAGGCAGGGCACAAGGACAAAGCAGGGATTTATCCCAAGGCCTCCCTGGGCACACCTGGGCAGCACCAGAGCCCGGCTGGGCCACAGCCAAGATCAACCCCAGCATGGGCACAGAATGGAGCCCGGGGCACGAGGCCCCACCCTTGGATCAGTTCTGCTCCAGCAGCACATTGGAGTGCAGGGGGCAATTCCAGCTGCAGGGCATGCAGCTCCATCCTCCTTGCTTTGCCTTCTCACTTCCCCCTTGGTTTGTTCTTGGGCTGAAAGTTGTCCTTGGTCCCAGACTGGAGCAGGAATTGTTTTGTCTCCCTGCTCTGTGAGGAGAGCTCAGTAGCACTGAATATGAAACCTAAAACTCCCCACCAAAACAGCACAGAACCTGAAAAATATAAAAGCTGAAAAGGCATTGGTTGGAGCTGGGCTGTGGGAGCAGCTGCAGCCTGGGTTACTCATTTCCCACTGCTGCTGCTCCTGAGCTGAGGCTCGGGGCCCCTGGGAGCAGTGCCAGCCCCACTGGTGCCCTGCAACAGCTCAGCCCCACTCCAGCCCGGCCAGGGCTGCCTTGGATGCTTTTCCTGCTGTGGGGAGCAGGACCCTGGGGAGGAACTGCCTGTATTGCAGGACGTGCGTCGGCACTGATTGATTTCACAGCACCTGCAGGGCACGTGCAGGGCCACAGACCCTGCAAATGACAGACCCTGCAACCCCCAGAACACAGACCCTGCAAATCAGAGACCCTGCAACCCCCAGAGCACAGACCCTGCAAATCAGACCCTGCAACCCACAGAACACAGACACTGCAAATCAGAGACCCTGCAACCCACAGAAACACAGAACTGCAAATCAGAGACCTGCAAATCAGAGACCCTGCAACCCACAGAACACAGACACTGCAAATCAGAGACCCTGCAACCCACAGAACACAGACACTGCAAATCAGAGACCCTGCAACCACAGAACACAGACACTGCAAATCAGAGACCCTGCAAATCATGAGACCCTGCAACCACAGAACACAGACACTGCAAATCAGAGACCCTGCAACCCCCAGAGCACAGACCCTGCAAATCAGAGACCCTGCAACACCCCCAGAGCACAGACCCTGCAAATCAGAGACCCTGCAACCCCCAGAGCACAGACCCTGCAAATCACAGATCCTGCACATCACAGAACACAGACCCTGCAAATCAGAGACCACAGACCCTGCCAAACCACAGACCCTGCAAACCACAGACCCTGTAACCCATAGACCCTGTAACCCCCAGAGCACAGACCCTGCAAATCAGAGAGCCTGCAAATCACAGAACACAGACCCTGCAAATCACAGACCCTGCAAATCAGAGAGCCTGCAAATCACAGAACACAGACCCTGCAACCCACAGACCCTGCAGCTCACAGACCCTGTGACCCCCAGACCCTCCTGCACAGCAGACCCCTCAGCTCAAGGCCCCCCCACCCCCTCAGCCCCATCTCCCCATGAGTTTAGGGTCAGGGTTCCCCTCCCAGACAACTGTCCCCACACTGAATGTCTCAGTGCCACTCTGCTCTGCCTGGGGTTCCCAGGAAAACCAACCCAGCCCCTGTCCCCACAGAAGAGCCCCTGTGCCCAGAGGGGGCTGCTTCAGCAACGTGCAGCAGGCCACAGAATCGTGTGATCATTTAAGTGGGAAAAGCCCTCCAAGACTGAATCCAACCCAGCACAGCCAAAGCCACCGTTAATCCATGACCCCAAATGCACATCCTCATGGTTTTTGAGTATTTCCAGGGATGGGAGCTCCACCACTGCCCTGGGAAGTCCAGCACAGAGGTTTAGGATGATCTGTGAGCACAGGCTGGGCAGGACAGGACTGGGCTCTGTCCTCTGTCACCCCACACACAGCAGTGGCACTGTGTCACCCAGTGACACCCTCTGAGCCCCCAGGGTCTGTGTCACCGGGGCAGGAGAGGCTCCTGTGCTGGTGGAACAGCTCAGCCATGGGACAGGGGCAGCTCCCACCCACCCACCCCCGATCCCGAGGGGCTGGGGGAGCCCGGGCTGCCACCCCAAACCTGCTCCTGGTAACCCCCACAACAAACAAAGCCCCGGAGCATCACCAGAGCTGTGCTGTGGCTGCGGGGGTTTTCGGCCTCAGTGCAGTTGGGGCTGGAAAATATTTATTTCTGTAGCTTGGCAACATTTGCCACTGCCGTGGTGGTGGGAGGGGGCGAGTGGGACCTGGGGACAGTGACAGCCCGAGCATCACTGTGACTCAGAGGGGAAAAACATCCCCTGCTACTGTGAGGCACAGAGGGAACACACAGCAACACACACAGCAGGTGTTCAGGCAGAGAAGAAGAAAAGAACTCTCTAGTTTGTTGTTGACCTCGTATCTCTCAGTTTCTACACAGTGACCAGAGATTGGGACAGAGAAGTTCCCACCTCTCCATCCCCACTGGCCACTTGAGAAGTCCATCAGGTGAGATCTTTTCACAAAGAAATGCTAACATGATCCTTGTTTATCTTACAATTCATGAGAACTGACTCCATTATACTAAAACAAATCAGGTTTATTTTCAAGGACAACAATCCCCAGTGACACCGGGGTGCTGCCCTCAGCCCCAGGGGGACACAGCCCCATCCTTACCCCAGGGATGGGGCTGTGTGTCCCCACAGAGCCCCACGGGCAGGTCCCTGAGTGTCACAGACACCTCTGAGCATCCCCACCTTGGCACACACTCACCCCCAGCTCCTGGGGTCCGTTGGGACGCACAGCAGTGGTCACACCCCACAGCAACAGCTCAGAGCAGCCCCTTGCCAGCCCTGCCCAGGGGCTGCCAGCCCCCTGCTGGACCAGCACCCCCAGGCTGGGAGCTGTGTGTGCTCAGAGCCTCCTCAGCAGCAGTCCTGGCCTGGCACAGGGAGATCCAACATGCAGGGAGCAGGGATGAGGGCACAGAGGGAACCTGCCCCATCCTGCTCACACGAGCTGCAGCAGAGCCACACGTGCCCCTGCTCCACGTGCAGATCACGGGGGGACAGGGGCACCAGCAGAGCCACAGCTTCCTCTTGTGTCACCCCAGTGCTCAGGGTGGCACCTCCCGGGGATGGGGAGCTCCAGGGGAAGGACAGGAGTGGAATCCTGAGGGATTCATCATCCCATCCACGGCCAGCCTGGCAGAGGGTTCACAAGCCTCATCCCTGGGCCTCGTTGCTGGGTGCTGAACCAGGGGAAGGGGCACCAGAGCAGCTCCCTTTGGCAGCAGGACCCCCAGAGCAGGGCCAGCCACCCCAGCAGGGTGACAGGCAGGGTCCCCCTCCCAGGGCAGGTGGAGACAGGCACGGGCTCTGCACCCTCTCCCACCCCACCCTGTGCAAGCCCCAAGGGGGAGGCAGGACAAGGCATTCCCGATATTCCCCTTTATCCAGGCATGTGCTGCTGAGCCTGCTTCCCTGAGGTCTCCCCCTTTTCCCAGCCCCAGGCACCCCCACTCCCACCCCTGACAGTGAGGAAAAGATGGACACACACAGGCAGAGGTTTCAAATCCTGTTCACAGAACCACGCCCCCTCTGTACAGCACAAAACATCTTTTTTTACAGTATTTACAGCAGCAGCTGGGCCGAGGCACTGGGGGGGCAGAGAGGGGCCCCATATGGGGCTCCCCATGCAAAGCAAAGGTCAGCAGTGCCAGGTGCCACCAAGGAACCCGGCCTGGGGGGGACACTGAGGTCACACTGATGTCCTGCAAGCTGATCCTCCCCAGAATCACTCTGGGGGCTTCATCAGTGGCCCAGCTCCCTCCCAAACCCCGTGGTACCCAGAGCTCCCACCAGGGCAGGGAGCCCACCCAGGGCAGGGTGCCACCGCGACCCACGGGCTGTCCCCTCCCAGCACTGGCAGGGGGCCCTGTCACCATCACCCCCAGCCAGAGCCATCCCCAGGGCCCGTCCCTGTCCCCACCCCAGCCAGGGGTGCAGAAGCAGAGGCAGCATCAGGAGACTCAGGGCTGGGGCTGCTCCTCTCCACGGCACAGCTCACATCTCTGCAGGATGACACAGAGGATGGTGACAATCTGCAGGCTTAGAGGGGAAGCTGGGGCAGGGGGGGTCAGTGCTGAGCCCCTCCCTCCCTCCCTCCCAGCACAGGAACACTTCCCACCAGCCACCTCATTCTGGACCCCAGGGATGGGAACAGACACCAGAGCTGTGCCTGACGCAGCCTGCGTGGGAGGGGAATGGGTTTTTAACCAGGCTCTCTCTTCCTCCAGCCCATCATGCAGGGCCCTGTGGGAGGAAGTGGCCTCTGCCTCAGTTTCCCCAGCAGAGCAGCCATGGAGGAACAAACTTTCCAGAGCTGCCCCTCTCACAGGGACACCCCCAGGCTCTAACCAGGAGGGAAACAGCTGGAGGAGGAGAGCAGGACCCACAGGCTGGGACCGCCCTCCCTGCCACCCCACAGACCCCTCTCCCCCCTCTTGATGGGGGAGGATAGGACACACCTCAAGGAAAGATCCCTTTTTCCCTCCTGCCCACCTTCCCCACCGAGTAAAGGGCAGCAGAGAGCCACAGGTCCCTTCCCAAAAACCTCAACAGCTCTGCAGGCTGTGCTGTTGGGCTTCATGGCCAGCACCAACCCAGCCTTCCCATCCACAGCCCCCTCCTCCAGGCACCAGCACCTCAGCTGAGGACACTGAAGCCATGGAATTGCTTCCCAAGCTGAAAGAGCTTGGAGAGGGAGGGGACATCCATGAGCCCCTCCCCAGAAGGTGGGAGGGTTGCACCACTGCAGCCAAAATCAAATTCCAGCCCCCTGCAGCAGGACCCTCAGGCAGGGGAGGTGCTGGCAGGGGGTTCTGTGCCGAGTCAGGGGCAGCAGAGGAGCTCCAGCCCAGAGTCCCAGCCCTGGGAATGCCCCAGCCCAGAGCCCCAGCCCTGGGAATGCCCCAGCCCTGGGAATGCCTCAGCCCGGAGTCCCAGCCCTGGAATGCCCAGCCCTGGGAATGCCCCAGCCCAGAGCATCAGCCCTGGGAATGCCCCAGCCCAGAGTCCCAGCACCTGGGAAGCCCAGCCCTGGGAATGCCCCAGCCAGGGGTCCCAGCCCTGGGAATGCCCCAGCCCTGGGAATGCCCCAGCCCAGAGTCCCAGCCCTGGGAATGCCCCAGCCCAGGGAAGGTCAGGGATGGAGGCTGGGCACGTACCCTCCAAGGCTTTATCCAGGTCTGCGATGAACTCCTCCAGCTCCTGCGTGTCTCCAAGCTTTGCTAGTGGGGAAAACACAGTCAGCTCTGCCTGTTTCCCCTCCCACTGGGGACAGGAAAGACCCCAACCCTCGTTCCTAACACAGCTGCTCCAGCTGTGGCTCTCCCAGCCAGTCCAGCCTGGACTGGGAAAATCCCAATCCACCTTCTGCCTCTTCCAGGCTCCTGTCCAGACACCAGGGGCTCATTCCCGCTCTGCAGGGCCCCACGGCACCCCCCAGCCCAGGGCTGGCTGTCACTGCCAAGCCCAGCTGAGCACAGAGAAGGGAGCCCTGCAAACCCCTCGGGGTGGGGCCAGGCTCACCTTTGGTGGGGAAAGTCTCAGCTGGGGTGTTGAGGTGCTCCTCACTGGAGCTGAGGCTGCTTCCTGGGGACGTGCTGGCACCTGTGGGCAAAGAGATCAGCCCCTGGGCACAGGCACCTGATGAACACTGTGCAGGAGCACAGCCCAGTCATGCCCATGATGGGCACACACTTGGAGACCCCATCTGCTCCTCCCCTGCTCTGAGGAATGCTTGGAAAAATGGCACTGAGTTCCCTTCTCAGGTCAGAGAGCACCAGAGGTTGTCTGGGCACAGTTACAAGGCCAGGGTTGCTACAGGGAGCTGGGTTATGCCCAGCCTCTCACAGCCTGCAGCAGCCAGATGTTGGGAGATGTTGGCAGCCCCTGGGCCAGTAGCCAGTGGTCATCCCCCCCGTATGGCTCATCCAGCCCACCAGGGATGAGTCAGGGAGCACCAGCAGGAAGATGATTTCTACAGAGGAACCACAGAGCTGCCACCCTGACTGAAACCATCCTCCCCCAGGGCTCCTCATCCCCCAGCCCCTGACTCACTCTGCAGCTCACCAGTGTCACCCCCACCCAAAACCACTCTCCAGCCCCAGACCACTCTGCAGCTCCCCAGTGTCACCCCCAGCCCCAAACCACTCTCCAGCCCAGACCCACTCTGCAGCTCACCAGTGTCACCCCCAGCCCCAAAACCACTCTCCAGCCCCAGACCCACTCTGCAGCTCACCAGTGTCACCCCCAGCCCCAGACTCACTCTCCAGCTCATCGATGCCACTGTCATACACGCTCTGTCCCGCTTTCCTCTTCAGCTCCTCCAGGTGCTGCTGGTACTGACTGGCCGGGCCCCGGTCAAAGTCCTCCATGACCTCCTGGAACTCCCTCAGCAGCTCACTGAGCTCCTCAGCCATGGCTGGGGGCAACACGGGGCTGTCAGGGCACGCTCCTGGCAGGCAGGGCCAGCGAGAGCCCCTCGGGAGCAGCCCCGGCTCCAGGTCCCGTCCCTGCGGGCAGTGGCCAGCACTGGCCCGAGCCCCCCAGCCCCCCGGAGAGCTCAGCCTTCCCCCAGCTCATCCCAGTAAGAGCTGGTCCTTGATGGAATCCCAGAAGGGTCTGAGCAGGAGGGGACCCTCAAATCCCACCCAGTGCCACCCCTGCCACTGCAGGTACCCCTCCCAATGTCCCGGGGGGCTCCGAGCCCCAGTGTCCAGCCTGGCCGTGGGCACTGCCAGGGATCCAGGGCAGCCACGGCTGCTCCGTTCCGCCCGGAGCGGGCGGAGGAGGGCACAGTCCCGGGCCGGGGTAGGGACAGCCCGGGAGCCCCCGGCCCCAGCCCCCGGCCCCAGCGCGCTCCCGGGGCTGAGAGGCGGGCGAGGAGGCGGCACCCCCTGGCTCGGCTCGGCTCAGCTCGGCTCGGCTCGGCTCAGCTCAGCACTCACCGGCGGCTCGGCTCGGCTCGGCTCGGCTCGGCTCGGCTCGGCTCGGCTCGGCTCGGCTCTCACCCGCCGCTCGCTCCCCGCGCTCCCGCTCCGCTCCCGCCGGTTTTGGCCGCGCACCGGGGGCCGGGCGGGGTCTGCGGGAGGCTCCGCCCCCCAAACGGCGCTCGGGACCGGGGGAGTCCCGGGGTGACCCCCCAAATAACCCCGGACACCGCAAACAGCCCCAACACCCCAAACACCCCAAGCACCCTAACATACCCGCGAACAACCCCAACACCCCGAACACCCTAAATACCCCGAACAACCCCAAACACCCCAAACAACCTAAACACCCCCAAACACCCTAAACACCCTCGAACACCCCAAACAACTCCAAACACCCTCGAAAACCCCAAACACCCTCGAAAACCCCAAACAACCCCAACAGCCCGAACACCCCTGACACCGCAAGCACTCCCAACAACCCCAAACACCCTACCCCCCACCCCCGAACACCCCCAAACAACACACACACCCCCCGCCAAACCCCACCAAGGAGGTGGGACACGGGGGTCGGGCTCAGCCCCAGGAACAAGGCACAGGCGGCCTCCCGTTGTGCCGGGGAGGGTCAGGTTGGGTGTTCAGAAAAACTCCTGCCTGGCCAGGGCTGTGAGTCCTGCACAGCTGCCCAGGGCAGGGTCTGGCCCTGCAGGGGTTAAATGTGGATGTGGCACTTGGGGACACGGTCAGTGGTGGCCTTGGCTGTGCTGGGCAATGGTTGGGCTTGGGGGGCTTTTCCAAGCCCAGCAGTTGCACAATCCTCTCCCGCAGGTGTCAAGCCCAGAGCTCTGTGTCCCTGTGTCCAGGGGTTTAAAACCACACGAGCTCGGGCTCTGCTGTCTGTGCTGTTGACTCTGAACTCAGCCAGGGATGGAGCAGCCCTACACCTGGCTCTGCCGGTGAGACCCCACCGGTGCTGAGGGGCTCCAGAGGGTTTGGTGGGGCTGGAGCTAAAGACCAGCCAGAACCACCCCAACAGCAGGAACTGCCCCAAAAAACAGCAACTGCTCCCTAAATAGCAATGACCCCCCAAACAGTGACCGGCTCCTGAGAGCCACCCCAAAGCAGAATCCCCCCAAACATGCCCCGACAGCCAGCACGGCCCCAAAAGCAACCAGCCCCCAAGGATCGAGACAGAACCTCTGGGTTGTTTCTGAGGGGAGCCCCGAGGCGTGCAGGGGCAAAGAGAGCAGAACCTGGAGCGTGACAAGAGCCAGCCAGCCCCTCCAGAGCACGGCCCAGGCTCTGTGAGCGAGTTTGGCAGCTGTCTGGGGAGGGGGTGCATTTCCTGAGGCTGCAGTAGGACAGCTCCGAGCCAGCAGCAGCAGCAGGAGGCCCTGGCCAGGCCGGTGCCGGGCTGCCCTCAAGTGGAATTTCCAGCAATATCCCATGCACACTGCCGGGGATGAACACTCTATAGTGATGTTTATGGTTCTGTAGCAGCCAGAGAAAGCTGGTGCTTGCCAGTGAGCTCCCTGTGCCCCCATTAGGGAAAGGGGAATTCAACAGGACTTCTGCAAAGAGATGCCTCCTGTGTCAGCATCCCTGTCACATCCTAGAATCATGGAATCACCAAACGGTTTGGGTTAAAAGGGACCTTAAAGTCCATCTTGTTCCACCTCCTGCCACGGGCAGGGACACTTCCCACTGCCCCAGGCTGCTCCAAGCCCCATCCAGCCTGGCCTTGGGCACTGCCAGGGATCCAGGGGCAGCCACAGCTGCTCTGTGCCAGTGTTTCACCACCCTAAGAAGGAATTTGAAAGCCTGGGGGCCCTTGCAGCTGGTCCAATCCCACCCAGAGCTGTGGCTGGACACAGTGCTGGGATCACAGCTGACACCTGAGTGTTCTGGTGGCCTCTGGAACCTTCCACAGCCTCATGGTGTCCCACATTTATCTGCTCCTCCAGGCTCAGCAGCTCTCTGGAGTTTATCAGCTCCCAGGAGGGTTCAGCAGCTATCTCAGAGCGCAGGCTGCTCAGGGAAATGCTTCCCCACCCATCCTGACCATACTGAGCTGCAGAGAAGGGATCTTTGCAAAACAAGAGCCCAGCCCTGAGCAGGGCACCTGAGCAGGTCTGGGTGCAGGCTGGGGTGGGATAGGGGATGATGTTTGGCCCCAGAAGTGCCCTGCTGTGGCCACCCCATCCCTGGGAACACTCAAGGCCAGACGGGCCAGGCTGGCCGGGGCTTGGAGCAGCCTGGTGGGGTCCCTGCCTGTGCCAGGGCAAGAATTTCTCTGAATATCCCTCTGGCAGTGTGAAGCCATTCCTGTCCCTCCAGGCCCTCACAAAAACACTCGGACACGTGGATAAGGTCCCTGTGAGCAGTGTCTTCTCCAGGCTGAGCAGCCCCAGCCCCCTCAGGCCGTCCTCCCAGGAGGGATGCTGCCCTGCCCGCAGCTCTAGGGCTGCAGATCCATTTCCCCAGGTCCTGTGAGCAGGAGGAGGCAGGGGGGCCGCCAGCCTGGAGGGTGACCCCCGCACAGCTCTGCCCCCAGAGTCAGGCAGGGGCTGGGTTTTGCTGGGAAAAGCTGCCTGGTTCTGTCCAGAGGGCCCAGCCAGGGCTTGCTAGATGCCAACATCCAGGTTGAGGAAGGAGACTTGGCTGTAGAGCTCCGAGGAGACGGAGCCGCGCTGCAGGCTGCGTGTCCGGGGCAGCGCTGCTGCAGCATCACCCTCCGGGCTCCTAGGGGACAAAAATACAAGAGAGGCTGTTTGCAAATGCTCCTACTGCCTGCTGCACCCCCAAACGGGCTCAAGCAGTGATCCCAAAGACTGCCAACTCCAGACAGACCCAAAAGGAATGCAAAGACAAACAAGAAGCTGTAGCACAGATCACAGAATCCCGGGGTTGGGTTGGAAGTGACTTTGAGGACCATCTAGTCCATGGGCAGGGACACCTTCCACGAGAGCAGGTTGCTCCAAGCCCCATCCAACTGGGGTGGAAGTGGCCTGTGGTCCAGGAAAACCCTTCCGTCAGGACAATGCATGTTACTGAAAGTCACAGAAACACTTCCATAGGACATCATGTTTACTGAAAAGTCACCAGGAAAACCCTTCCCACAGGACAATTCATGTTTACTGAAGTCACCAGCTCCACTGAAGGCTTCTGAGCATTTCCCTGCTTCCCAGGATCCTCTGCTTCCAACCATTCCCTACTTCCAGCCCCAGGGAGCAAACCCCCTCCCGCATTCTGTGCCGTGGGGGGCTGAGCCCATGGGACACAAGAGCCACCACCTCTAACCCCAGGGAGGGGCACAAGCTCCAGTTCTGAGCCTCCATGGGGCTGTCCCATGCCGAAATGTGGATGTATGGACAGAGCTGGCAGCCCCACACAGACACAGGGGCAGGCAAAGACTGCAGGGAATCGTGGGCACCAAGGATGGAGGAGAAGGTTGGTGGTGGAGTGTGACAGAGAGGCAGGAGCAGGGTGGGGGCTGCACAGGAGCCCTGAGGAGCAGACAGGGAGAGCTGAGGGGTGGGAAGGACGGGCTGTGAGGGGTTTTTTGCTGGGCAGCAGGGTGGGGAGGCTGAGCAGGGTGTGCTGTCCCTTGTCCCTGTGCCCCAGGCACTCACGGCGGGTCCGGGAGCTTCCTGCGCAGCAGGTACTCGATGACATCGGGGTCTGTCTGGAACAGCCTCCTCAGCACGTCACACTGCAGCTCTGCAGACACCTGGGGGACACGGCCACGCTGCTCGAGGGGCTCTGCCCGGCAGAGGCTGAGCAGAGGGGGCCCAGGGAGGAGCCCAGGACGTGGTCACGACCCAGCGGGTTGGTGTCACACCCCACACACCTCCCAGGGCCTGCAGGATCTCAGCCCCTGCTTTCCCCCACTATCCCTGGTCCTCTGGCTCCCTGCAGACCCCAAAAATTGCTGTAATGTGTTGTCTTTGAAAATCATCCCTCTGATTTGTTTTAGTAAATAGAGTAAGTTCTCATGAATTGTAAGATAAACCAGGATCATGTTTGCATTCCTTTGTAAAAGATCTCACCTGATGGACTTCTCAAGTGACCAGTGGAGATGGAGAGGTGGGAACTTCTGTCCAATCTCTGATCACTGTCCAAAACTTATATATACAAGGTCAACAATAAAGGAGAGAGTTCTTTTCTTCTTCTCTGCCTGAACCCCTGCTGTGTGTGTTGCTGTGTGTTCCTGTCTGTGTCACAGTGACAGTAATGCTTTTTGGGGGACCTGAAATGTGGCATTCCAATGGACCTGAGGGGACTCTGCCTGCAACCTGCAAGTGCCTGGGAGGGTGCAGAGAGGATGGAGCCAGAGCCTTCCCAGAGGATGGGCACAGAGCGAGGTGTGCATCTCTGACAGGGGCAAAATCCTTCCCCTGCTGCTCCTGGAAGAGCTCAGAGGGAAGGAGGCTCAGGAGGAGCTGCCTGAGGAGTCCCACGTACCATGAACAGGGAGTGGTGGTGCTCAATCAGCCTCTGGAGCACCAGGATTATGGCAGCACTGTCCTCAAAGTTCAGGGCATCTTTCTCTCCAGGCTTCTCCTTCTGCAAGATGTTGGGACCAAAGACTGTAGCCAGGTTTGACACTGTCATTTTATTCCCAGGGACCTACAAGGAAGCACAGAAGGAACCTGTGGATGTGGGGGCATGGGATGTCTCAGGACATCCTCACCCACCCCAGGGCAGGAACACAAGGGTGAGATGTTGGTCTGGGTACAGTCTGCTCCTCTCTTGATGCCTTAAGTTTTAGCTTTTATGCTTTTCAGATCCTGGGCTGTTTCAGATTTCGTATTCAGTGCTACTGAGCTCTCCTCACAGAGCAGGGAGACAAAACAATTCCTGCTCCAGTCTGGGACCAAGGACAACTTTCAGTCCAAGAACCAAACCAAGGGGGAAGTGAGAAGGCAAAGCAAGGAGGATGGAGCTGCATGCCCTGCAGCTGGAATTGCCCCCTGCACTCCAATGTGCTGCTGGAGCAGAACTGATCCAAGGTGGGGCCTCGTGCCCCGGGCTCCATTCTGTGCCCATGCTGGGGTTGATCTTGGCTGTGGCCCAGCCGGGCTCTGGTGCTGCCCAGGTGTGCCCAGGGAGGCCTTGGGATAAATCCCTGCTTTGTCCTTGTGCTCTGCCTGGCCTCTGCTCCAGCTCAGCTCCTGAAGACAACACCCTGAGCTGGTGGCAGGGCCAGCACAAAGGGTTTCAGGTGCTGGGGCACACATTCATCCCATTCCCACCTTTTCCAACCGACAGTGATCCCGGCATTTCCTGGGGATTTGTTTTCTCCCAGATCCCTCTCCCAGGCTGGCAGCAGCTCTGCTGGGCTCCAGCCAGGGCAGCCCCAGCCCTTTCTCCGAGCAGCTCCCCTGGAGCAGCCTCACCTGGTGGCCCTGGGGGTCCCAGGAGCTCTCAGCGTGCTGGGCCACCCGTGCCAGGAAGCGCAGGAGCCGCAGCAGGGTGTCACTGTGGCAGGGGGGCAGCAGGAACAGCAGCAGCTGCAGGGTCTCCAGCTGGGCAGACCCCTCCATGGCTGGGGAGAGCAGTGGCAGTGTCAGAGAGGGGCTCAGCACCCCCAGCCCTTCTGCACGGGCTTGGGAAGGAGCTCTGGTGGGAGCCAGGCTGCTGTGCCCCCCTTCAGCCCGTGGGATGGAGAACCCAGTGAGGGCTGTGCTGGTGTTGGATATTGTTGGATATATCCAGCCAAAGACTGTCCTGGACCAGAGAGATTTTTATAATATGATTCAAAAGAAATAACAAAAAACCCTCAGCAAACCCACAGTAACTGCACGTGGCAGTGCCAGGGAGCACAGCACCCATCCCATCACCATCCAGAGGCTTTGGAAAAGATCCTTTGAGGGAGGATCCATCCCTGGCAGTGCCCAAAATCAGGCTGGGCAGGACTTGGAGCAGCCTGACCAAGTGAGAGGTGTCCCCAGCAGAATCCCGCCGTGGCTGTGCAGGCTCTGCCCCACGGGTACTCACTGGCCGTGCTGAGGAAGGCTCCGTAGAGCTCCCTGGGGATCAGGGAGTCGGGCATATCCCGCAGGAACTCCTTGAGCAGGGCAGCCACGTCGTGAACACTTTGATGCTCGTCCAAGTAAACATCCAGCCCTTGATCAAACTCTTCCCTCAGCTTGGAGGTGGAAGAGATGAGGAGGATGAAAATCACAGTTCTGGGCTGTTTCAGACCTCTCCACCCCAGGGTCAGCTCTATCCACACCCACCCACAGGAGCCTCTGTCCTAAGGCACAGCCAGAGGAGGCAGGGAATGTCCCCCTTTACCTGCTGGACTCTTTTCTTGGAGCTCCCGACGCGGAAGATGCCGACAGTTTGGAGCCCTGGGGGACAGACAGGTGAGCGCTGTGCATTCCCTCAGCTCCCAGCCACCCAATTGCTCCTGGGAGCACCTCAGCACCCTGGCTGGGCTTCTCCTGCATGGCTTTGCCTTCTCCAGGCAGGGAGGGAAAGGCAAGGCTGTGGAGCTGTGAGATTTCCCTGGCTTGTCTGTGGGAAGGGAGGATATCCCATACCTCCAGTCCCCATGAGCGAGGGCTGGGTGTGCAGCACAGTTGAGGCACCAGGAGATGGTCACTGACACACACAGGGACATTCCCTCCTCAGGGACATTCCCCTCTGGGGCTGCATCCAGCCCAGAGGGCTCCCCACAGAAGGCTTTTGGGAGTTGCCCAGCCCCAGGACTCACATCAGGTTGGGAAAGACCTCCCAGACCATCATGCCCACCTTCAAGTGAATCCCACCATGCCCATCAAACCCGGTGCCTCCTCCCACCTCGGGGGTGGCCAGGCCAGGATGGCCACACACAGGGAGTGGTTCCAGCCCTTACCGTGTGTCTCCAGGTGTGTGCAGCACCTGTCCACGATCCGTGGCACCTGCCAGGTGATGGGGTTCAGGCTCAGGGGCTTCTTCTTGGCCCGGCTCCTGCAGGGCTCCAGCTCGTGGGGTGTGAGAGCTGCAGGGCCTCCAGCAGCTCGGACGCGTTGTCGCTCAGGTCCGTGATGGAATCCACGGACATGGCCCCCTGGGCAGGAGCAGAGGGCGTTTGCAGGTGGCAGGAATGACCCCACGCAACCCTCACTGCCGTGGCCTCACGGGTTTCTAGGAAAGGGCAGTATCCAGTGCCATGGCAGGGACACCTCCCACTGCCCCAGGCTGCTCCAAGCCCCAATGTCCAACCTGGCCTTGGGCAATTCCAGGGATGGAGCAGCCATAGCTTTTCTGAGCACCTGTGCCAGGGCCTGCCCACCCTCATGGGGTAGAATCCCTTCCCAAAATCCCATCTATCCCTGCCCTCTGGACCCTTGGATGTCCCCCAGCAACCTCAGCTCCGTAAGAGCTGCACCAGTGCAGGTCCTGCCACTCCTCACAGTCCATCTCCGAGGGGACACCACCATGTCCTGAGAACCGGCCCAGCCTGGGACACAACCGACTCACAAGACTCTGGAAACCCCCATCTCCTGCAGAATTCAGAGCCCCCACCCCACAGCCCCCTCCCCAAAAAGCCCATTCTGGGCACCGTACCCTCCGCTGGCTCCAGGAGCTGCTGTCCGGCAGCGCCGGGGAGAGCGGCTCCTCGAGGCAGCCCCCGCCGGCTGCCCGCACACAGCTGGTGCCCACGGCCATCCTCCTGTGCCTCTGGGCGCGGAACGTGGCCACGGTGGCCTCCAGCCCCAGGCAGAGGCGGCGGCCCCTGCCCGCAGCCTCCTGCAGCTGGCGGCAGGCGCGGTCGTGGGCGATCACCTGGCAGAGCGGGACCCCGAAGGTGTGGGCAGAGCAGTCTGCGGAGACACGGGGGGGAAGGCACGGCCATGGCACCGGGGGTTCCAGCTCACTGCAACCCCCAGGAGCACCCAGAGCCAGGCAAACCCGGAGGGAGCTGCAGGAGAGGTGTGGGACACCGGGGGAACGCACAGCACACACACACAGGCGTCCAAAGCACAGAAGGAGACCAAGTTTATTGAAACCTCAGCTGTTTATAATTTCCAGGACACTGACCAGGGGTTGGGTAATGAAGTATCCACCTCTCCAATCCCACTGGTCAGATGAGAAGTCCTCTCAAGTGATATCTTTCACGAAGGAATATAAACTATTCTTGTTTACCTTACAGCTCGTGGAACCTGACTCTATTCTACAGGAACAAATCAGAAGGCTTCTTTCCAGGGACAGAGGTGGGGTGGGATCCCGGGGGCCAAAGAGCCAAGGGGGAGGGCACAGCGTGGGAAATGGGGTGCCGGGGGGACAGGGAGGAGGCACAGGGGGCTGCTCTCCATCAGCTGCTGGTTGGAGCCTTCCCAGCTTTTCCTGGAGTTTCCTTCCTTTAACCAACTACAGCCCCCTGAAGATGCTGTGGGATCCAGGAAGCAACAAAAATCACCCAAAGAGCCTTCCCAAAGTCTAACCTCTGGTTTTCTCCAGGGTTTGCCTCAGCTACGTCTGCTCAAGAAAAGTCCTGCTGTTGGTGTTATTCCCAAGTAACTGTCCCTCTCCATCCCCTGGTGAGGAGGGCTCTCCTCACCCCCAGCCTTTGCACTGCCCCGGGGTTTTACACCTGGAGCAGAGCCACAGATCCTTTCAGTAAAATATGAGGCATTAACCTTAGTCGATTCCTTGAGTGGGCTTTGGCTGGTGTGGGGAAGCTCCTTCCCCCCCAGCCCTGCTCCAGGATTCTGTGTGCCCCAGGGTGGTCACTGAGGGCCTTCAAGGGATGAGAAAATAGAAGTGGAAGCAGCAAGATTGGGACAAAACAGGCAGATAGACACATTTCTAGGTGTTCACCCTGAAAAAGCATTTCACAGTACACATATTCCACACAGCTCTCCGTGCCTTCCAGGCTCAGCCAAGCTCGTGCCATTCCAAGAACAGCAGAACAACCTGGGATGAAGCACCCTGCTGGATTTGGGCACCTCCCACCCCACCCCAAATCACCCACTCCTCCCAAGAGCAGGGCCCAAAGCCCAGGAAAGGGGGAGACTGCTCACCTTTCCTCTCCTTGGAGAAGCTCTCCAGCTTCTGCCGGATGGATTTAATGCCTTTGGAGCCATCTGGGAGGAGAAGGGAAAGGTTCAACACCAGCACCCCGGGGCTGCTTCAGCCCAGGCTCCCTGACCCTCTGCAGCCTCCAGCCAGGGGACACTGCAGTGAAAGCCACAGCCCTGAAGGGATCTGGGGGTCCCCTGGGAATCACAGTGGGCAGCAGCAGCCAGGGACCAGCTGGAGATGGACAGCACTGCTTGGAGAGAACCCTGGAGATGGACAGCACTGCTTGGGAGAACCTGGAGATGGACAGCACTGCTTGGGGAGAACCCTGGAGATGGACAGCACTGCTTGGGGAGAACCCTGGAGATGGAACAGGCACTATGACCATGCCAGGAGAACCCTGGAGATGGACAGCACTGCCCAGGGAGAACCCTGGAGATGGACAGCACTGCCCAGGGAGAACCCTGGAGATGGACAGCATGCTTGGGAGAACCCTGGAGATGGACAGCACTGCCCAGGGAGAACCCCGGAGATGGACAGCACTGCCCAGGGACATTCCAGAGATGGGAATCCTCCCCATGGCTCTACACGAGCAGCGAGGCCCAGAAAGGTTTTTGGGAACGTTTTACAGAGCACAGACACAAAGGTTGTACAAACACCATCACCAATCCCATCCTGCTCTGGAGGGCTCCCACCTCACACATCCAGCTGCAGAATTCTCTCCCTGCCCACCCTAAATCCTCCCAGACACATCACCCTATCATGGCTCATACTCCTCATTCCCAAGGAATTCTCTTCCTAGGAACAGCTTGTAGCTACTTGTTTGGGTTATTTTGTAAGGCTTAGAGGAAAGCTCTGACAGCTGGAATGAGGAACATGAGTATAGAAGCCAACATAAATTATCCAGCAGCACACTGACCAACCAGGAAGGAAATATTGGGGTTTGGGTTTTTTTTTTTTTTTTGGCAATGAAAAAAAAAACTTTTGGGGTTGGGTTTTTTTTTTGTTTTTTTTTTTTTTCCCTGGTCCCTAGAGGAGCTGCTGCTGCAGGGTGTCACAGCAAGTGGGATCACAAGAGTCCAAAATAAAAAAAAAAAAATAGAAAAGGAATCAGGATGTTTGTGGTCAAAGTCCTCCAGGGACTGGTGCTGCAGCCCTGGAGCAACTGGGACTTCTGGGAAGGAGAGAGGAGTTGTGCTGGGCTCTTCATGAAGACATTTCATGGCAGGAAGTGTCTGGGATATTAAGGTGGGAAGCCAACCCTGGGTGTCACCTCAGGTGCTCAGTGTGAGGCTGGGCCCTGGGAGAGGCTCCCAGATATCTGGGGCCTCCATCCTGCCCTGGGTGCTGGGAGTGGGGCTGGAGACCCCCGAGCTCCCTCTGCACCCCTGAGCTCCCTCTGCACCCCCAGCCCCAGCCCTGGTGAGCTGCTGGCATCTCCTGCCCTGCTGGGATGCCAAAATCTGGCCCAGAGCAGAGGAGGCACATCAAGAGGGTAAGAAGTGAATTGGGGAAGGAGCCTGGGACCCCCAACTCTCTGGGTTTGCTGATGGGGGACACAGGCAGCCCAGGGAACCCTGACAGGGCCTCCGTGCTCAGTTCCTGTGGAGCTCCTAAATTTATCCACCCCTGAATGTCCCAGTGCATCACCCCCTCTCCCAGAAGCCCCTTCCCAGCACGGGGATTAGTGCTGGACACGGAGCCAAAGAGCAAATCCTGTCTCCCCCCGAGGGCACTCAGACAATCCCAGCAGAGCCCTCGCCAGCTGCCCCAGCTGGTTTGGGTTTGGGGCTGTCACGTTCTCACACTGCTGTGGACACACAAACCCCTCCAGGGCTTGGAACAGAGCAGGAATGAGACACAAACCGGACCAAAACGTGTCACAAATGTCCTGCCACAACATCGGCCTGGGCTGCGGGGCAGAGCAGCACACACAGCTCAGCCTCAGCCCCCTCGGCAGGAGCCTCCTGTCCCAGCCTGTCCAACCCTACCCCTCCTGTCCAATCCTACCCCTCCTGTCCAATCCTACCCCTCCTGTCCCAGCCTGGCCCTCCTGTCCTGTGCTCTCCCATCCTATCCCTCCTGTCCCATTCGGTCTCATCCTTCCCATCCTGTCCCATTCGGTCCCAGCCTGTCCCATCCTGTCCCATGCTCTCCCTCTTGTCCCTCCAGTCCTGTCCCTCTTGTCCCACACTCTCCCTCCTGTCCCATCTCTCCCTCGCTCTCCCATCACATCCTATCCCATCCATCCAGTCCCATGCTTTCCCTCCTGTCCAATCCTGTCCCTCCTGTCCCATTCAGTCCCAGCCTGTCCCAACCTGTCCTGTGCTCTCCCACCCTGACCCACCTGTCCCACCCTGTCCCTCCTGTCCCATCCTGTCCTTCCTGTCCCCTGCTCTCCCATCGTATCCTATCCAGTCCATCCAGTCCCATGCTCTCCCTCCCTCTCGTCCACCTCTCCTGTCCCATCCCCTCCTGCCCCTCTCGTCCCACACTCTCCCTCCAGTCCTATCCCATCTCTCCAGTCCCATGGCTCTCCCTCCTGTCCCAACCTGTCCCATCCAGTCCCTCTTGTCCTGTGCTCTCCTCCTGTGCCATCCTGTCCCTCCTGTCCTATTCCCTCCCTCCTGGTCCTCTTGTCCCAGCCTGTCCCATGGCTCTCCCTCCTCTCCCATCCTCTCCCACGCCCTCCCTCCTGTCCCCTCCTGTCCCTCCTGTCCCCTCCTGTCCCCTCCTGTCCCCTCCTGTCCCCTGCTCTCCCTCCCATCCCCTCCCGTCCCCTGCTGTCCCCGTACCTCTGGCCAGCCGGAGGTGCCCCACGGGCAGCCTCTCCTGCAGCCTGAACAGTGCCAGCTCCTGCAGGCTGGCTCTCTCCAGCTCAGACAGGCTCTGCAGGGCCACGGGCTGCATCCCAGGGCTGGGGCTGCCACAGGGGCCGAGCCAAAGGTCCTCTGGAAAACACACCTGTGAGGAAGGAACACACGGCAGCGATTCCTGCTTCAGGAGAGAAGCTGCTGGCAGCGCCCCAGGGAGGCTTTGCAGGAGACATTTGTCCCTCTGTCACCTCTCCAAGGAGCCAGGGGGGCTGCAGGTGCCCCAGCCACATCGTCTCACTTCAACCTTCCAAGCAAAGGCCTTGGAGGCATCAGAAGAGATTTAGATTTGATATTGGGAGGGTGCCCAGGGAAGCTGTGTTTGCTCTGTCCCTGCAGTGTCCATGGCCAGGTTGGACAGGGCTTGCAGCAACCTGGGCTGGTGGAAAAGGTCCCTGCATGGCAGGAGATGAGCTTTAAGGTCCTGCCCAACCCAAGCAATTCCACAATTCTACGATTTCTTTCCTTTAAATCATAAACTGCTCACGAGCAGAGGTGCTGAAGCCCTTTGCCCCAGGCTGGACCACAGCCCCTGGACACAGCCTGGACCCCCCATCTGCCCCCACCCCGAGCTTTGGGGGGCACTCCCTGCTGCGTGCAGGCCCTGGCAGAGCCCTCCCAGGGGCTGCTTCCCCACCCCACACTGACCTGGCTGCCCCCAGCCCTCCGAGTGCCACCCGGGCAAAGAGCAGCAGAGGGGAGGCAGGGCTGAGGGCAGAGTCCGGGCTCTGAAAAGAACCTGCCCAGGGAGGCTGAAGGCAAGAATGAAAAATAAATGCCTGGAAGTCTCAAGGGATGAGGGTGAGACCCCCAGGAAGGGACAGGGCTCCCCCGTCAGTCTCTGCCACCCCCTCCAGCCCCTGAGGCTGGCTTCTTCTGGCCAGGCTTGAAATTTCAGTTTCTAAAGGTATTTAGAAAGTTACATAAATTCAAGAAGAAAACAAATATTAAAGAGTTGTTCAGAGTTCCCTGTAAGGGCACACTGAAAAGGGAATTCAGTGACATCATAGAATCCCACACTGGTTTTGGGTTGGAAGAGATTTCAAAAACCATTTCAATTCCACCCCTGCCAAGGCAGGGACCCCTTCCAATGTCCCAGGCTGCTCCAAGCCCTGTCCAGCCTGGCCTTGGGCGCTGCCAGGGATCCAGGAGCAGCCCCAGCTGCTCTGGGCACCCTGTGCCAGGGCCTGCCCACCCTCCCAGCACGGAATTCCTTCCCAATATCCCATCCAGCCCTGCCCTCTATCAAATTAAAGGGGCACAATGCAGGGATTTTTACAACTTCCGTCCTGCTCTCCCAGGCTAGCCTGGGGCAGGAAACTCCACGGGTGAGAGCATCTCCACGTGTCAGGGACAGCTCCTGGGGATGGATGGGAATGGGAATGGGATGGGACAGGATGGATAAACCCCTAGAGAGACACCCTGCAGGGAGTTACCTTTGTGCAGGTGAAGGTCCCCACTCCAGCCTGATCGGAGTCCTGGGGGATGCAGCTGCCATGGGGGAGGAGGAGGAGGAGGAGGAGGAGGAGGGAGGAGAGGAAGAGGAGGAGGGATCCCAGTTAGGACAGGGAGCAGCAGAGGGAAGGCAGGAAGGAGAAGGCAGGACAAGCTGCTGCTTATCTGCCCAACCCTAGGCTCCACTCGAGGAGCCGGTGACGTGCCACAACCACTGGCACTGCCAAAGCTCATCCCCAGGAGTTCCCCCCAAACACCAGTCCTGCAGCTCAGCCCAGGGGTGGATTTGTGTCCCTGGGAACAGCTGAGATGGGGACAGCACCTCCAGAGGCACTGCACAGCCTGGGGGACCCTGCAGGGACAGGGATAGGGATGGGTGATCCCTGCAGGGGAACAGGGATGGGTGATCCTGAAAGGGACAGGGATCAGTGATCTCTGAAGGGGAACAGGGATGGTGATCCCTACAGGGGAACAGGGATGGGTGATCCCTACAGGGGACAGGGATGGGTGATCCCTGCAGGGGAACAGGGATGGGTGATCCCTGCAGGGGAACAGGGATGGGGTGATCCTGCAGGGGAACAGGATGGGGTGATCCCTGCAGGGGAACAGGGATGGGTGATCCCTACAGGGGACAGGGATGGGGAATCTACAGGGAACAGGGATGGGTGATCCCTGCAGGGAACAGGGATGGGTGATCCCTGCAGGGGAACAGGGATGGGTGATCCCTACAGGGAACAGGGATGGGGTGATCCCTACAGGGGACAGGGATGGGGTGATCCTGCGGGACACGGGATGGGGTCGTCCTTGCAGGGAACAGGGATGGGATTGATCCTGCAGGGGAACAGGAAGGGTAACAGTACATGGACGGGATGGGTGAATCCACTGCAAGGAACAGGGATGGGGTGATCCCTGCAGGGGAACAGATCAGTGATCCCTACAGGGACAGGGATGGGGTGACCCTACAGGGACAGGGATGGGGTGACCCTGTGGATCCCACGGGACAGGAGAGCTCGCTCAGCCTGGCACCGGGCTCCCCACAAGGAAGGAATTGCTGGCTCGAGCGGGGGCAAAGCCAAAGCTCCACAGAAATATCCTTTGGAGGGGATGCCGGAGCAGGACTCTCTAACTCAAAGCAGAGCTTATTTCAGCAAGTCTCCCGGGGAAAGCTCGTCCCAGCTGCCCCCTTCATTCCCAAGGAGCAGTGGCTGCTGCAGTTTCTCTCCTCGCACTTAACAAGGGGCTCACATTTACCTTGCCGTGTGCTCCCGCAGCAGCTCCCGGCCCTTCCTCGGGGACGATGCTTCCACAGCAGCCTCTCCTCACAGCCCTTTCAGCCCACGAGCAGAAGGAGGAGCAGGGGAGAGATGGAAAGGAGCTTCCACAGCCCAGGGGAGGAGAGAGGGGATGAGAATGTGAATTTTCTGCCAAAGAAACGACAGCCAGAAACAGCGTGCGAGAGAGGGCAGGCTGGATGAAGGAGCCGCGCTTCCCACGCTGGACACGGAGCCTTGGCAGGGATCAGCCATTGCTCAATCCCCTCCCTCCTCAGCTCTCCCGGCGCCCACGGGCAGCCAGGACAGCCCCAGGCAGCAGATGAAAGCCCAGCTGGACCGTGGTGAGGGCCAGGGGAGCGTTCCCACCGCGGCTCTCCGTGCTCACCTTCCTGCTGCTCCCCTGGCATCCTCCCCTGGCAGGGGCTGCCACAGGCTGGGCACACGGGGGCTCTCCACAGGCAGGGGCAGAGCTCTGCTCTTGACGTGGGAGCTCATGGGCTGGGATCTACAGCTCAGGTTGTTCCTGGAGGGTTAGACCTTGGAGAGCCTCCCCAGAGCTCCACCAACACCCAAAATTGGCACTCGGTGCCTTGCCAATTCACACACCCACGATCCCTCTGGAGGCCACAACCCATGACATGGAATGGTTCGGGTCAGAACGACAAAGAAAGCAGCAGGGCCAAGATTTGCCCATAAAAAAATGTTTATTCCTTAAAAATACAGCATTCATCTGTGGGGACACGACTATTCAGAACATTTTTTAAAAGGGTTTTTATCTGCTTCCAGTGTGGCAGGCGCTCAGTGCTGGGAGCAGGGAGAGCCACAGCCCCGAGGGAAGGTCCCTGTCCCCATCCCTGGTGTCACCTCAGCAGCCCACGTGCTGAGGGAGAGACCTCAGCCCCTCTGGAAAGGCCCTGGGAGAGGGGAAGCAGCAGCCCTGCCTCACTTCCTCAGCACCAGCCACTGCTCCACAGGCTCCTCTCCCTCCTGCTGCCCCAGGAACAACCTGCCCGGGGTCTCCAACAGCCCCAGCCCCCTCAGCCCCCCGAGGGGGCTCTGGCCCCATCCCAGCTCCCACCTTACAGGCCCCAGCAGGCCCCTGTGCTGAGGGAGCCCAGCCCTGCCCCAGGGGGCTCCAGCCAGGGCTGCTCCAGGGCTCTGCAGCCCCCCTGAGCCTGGAGCTCCTTCCCTGCTCCCCCAAGGGGAGCTCTCACTGAGCACACCCCCCCTTGCCCTCTCTGCAGCAGCTGAGCCAAGGGACAGGGGGCACAGGTGCCACATTCCCACCTGGAACAGCACAGGAGTCCCCTCTGTGACCACTGAAGAAGAACTGGGGCCAGGCTCTGCCAGTGGGAGCACCCAGAGGGTTCATCTGGGCAGGAGGAAATCCATGGGATCTGGAGAGGCCCTGGGAGGAGTGGGAAAGGGGGCAGGAGCACAGGGAGTGCTCTCCTCTGTCCTTGCACTGCAGGGAGTGGGGAGGGGAGGAACAGAGGCAGCAGGTCAAGAGCTGGCTCCAAGCCTGGTGTCACCGCTGGAATTTTGGGGTGTGGGATGAGCAATTGGTTCCCACAACACCAGGGGTCTGTGCCAGGGACACAGAACACACCAGAAATGTCCCTGTGCTCACCTGGGCACCACCCTGGCCGTGGCACAGGGTGGAAAGGCACCTGGCAGGCTGACAGCAGGGCTGGGATGTGTCACACATGGGGGAAATGCCTGAGAACAGGAACACAGCAACTGGGGCTCTCCCCCGAAGAGGAGGTGGGACCAACAGCCCAAGAGAAGGGCACCAGCACCTGGGGCACCCAAACAGGAGGGCTGGGACACGCTGGGCTGTCCAGCAGAACAGGAACACTGCCCAGGGGCACTGGGAGCTCTGCAGGTGACTCCAGGCTGGGAACGTGGGGCTGCTGAGGCAGGAGGATGCAGAGGGCTCTGGGCAGGCTGGGCTGGGCTACACCCCTGCACAGCTGGGCAAGAGCCTGGCATGCACTGGGAACGTGAGGAACTGTGCTGGGAAGGTTCAGGAGTCTGTGCTGCTTGAGCTTGGTCTCCAAAGCAAAGAAGGTGGAGGAACTGGGTGGTAAAAATCACCAAAAACCAGGCTTGCTGTAGCCCACACCCCCAGAAAATTAAAAATTAAACACCTCTCCCATGGAAAAAATTCTGTACAGACAGAGCAAGAGTGGCACTGCCAGAATTCCCCCTCTGCCCCCACCTCAGCTTAGCTGCTAACAAAGAAAACAGCATAAAAAAGAACCAATTCCTGGGCTCAGAGGCCCCTGAGCCATCTAAATCTTCTGTTTAAACATACCTTGGTTTTTACTCCTAGAAATATCTAAAAAATGCGCTTTTTTTCCCCTTTTGGTGATCTAGAAACCAGAGGATGCCCCTCTGTTGTTGCTCCAGGACAGCCTGTGGCTGTTCCTGGCAGGAGGAAGGTTGAGGAGGAGGAATTTGGGCACACAAGCACATACAACATTGGCAGAACAGAGGGGACACGCTGTGCTTCAAAGGGTCAGGCAGGAGCTTTTTTCCCCAAATGTATTGAACAGCACTTGTCCATTAACAAATAACTGATCAAAGGAGCTGCAGAGCTTGGAGGTTCTTCCAGGGGAGCTCTGGACTCGGTTTCCCTTTCACACTTTGTACCCCGAGGCCGTGGCGGGAGGGAATCGTCGGCAACAAAGGGAGGAGCATCCCGGGTTTTCTCAGCATCCACATCCCACTGCTTCCAGCAAGAAGGCAAAGCTCAAGTCATTTTCAACCCATCAAAGCCACAAAACTTCCACCTCTTCTCCAGGCTGGCCCCGACCCCGCTGAGCTCCTGCCTGAACGTGTTCTGCAGTCGGGTCATGAGAACTTCCACCTCGGCCGTGCAGATCTGGGGGCACAGAGAGAGCAGGGCTGGGGGTGAGGCTGGGAGCCCTGGGATCACCCAAACTCCAACAGGTGCACGGCTGAAGGTGATCCAGGCCTTCCCTGAACTCCTGGGACGAGGCTGGGACAGCGGGAGCTGTGTGCAGCACAGCCAGGAGCTGAGCCTGGGCTGGCACCACAGGCACCCTGCCCAGCCACACTCAGGGATACAGGACACTCCTGAAGGGCTCTGCCACGGCTCCAAACCACCCTGGAGCTTTATTTCTGTGCCCTCTGCTGCCCTCCTTGGAAAGAATGATGGACTGGGAACAGGGGAGGGATATTCCCCTTCCTTCTCCTTTCAAGAAACCAGGTTGCATTTCCAAGCACTCCCCCTCCTGCTGCCTCACCTCAGGCCCAAAGATCTGCTCAGGGTTAAAAATAACATCCCAAACTAATCTGAGCTCCTGGAAGAGCCAAGGAGGAGACAGAGGAGCTCAGAGGGAACACAAGGGACAACAGGACCAGCCCTAAGTGTGAGTGAACAGGAGGAGACCGAGGCCACAGCACAGGTTTAAGGGTGGGCTCTGCACAGGGGCTCTCCCCAGCAGAAGCTTCCAGAAGCCCTTCTCTGCACTGTAGATACCACAGAGGAAGTTCCAGAAGGCAGCTGAGTGCTATGATGGCAGTTTTATAGGAGCTCCAAACCAAAATAAAGGCAGCTGTTGGCCCCACAGACAAATTCCAAGCTAGAATGAAGAGATAAAATTATTAACTCTGTCTTTATAAGGCTGGAGTGAGCCAGGCCAGGGAGTCACTTTTTTTAGGAAAGGGCAAATTAAACACTCAGTTATAAACACAAGCAGCTGGATAATTTCCAGCCCCAAGAAAGGATTCCCAAGCCTGTGGGGCCTACTGTCCCTGGGGCTCTTTAAGGAAGACAGCTGGAGGCCAGGACAGAGGAGAATGAGACGCAATTCCTGCCTACATCCAGGAGCCTCTGCACAGTCACTCCATTTACTCCAAAAAGCAGCACAGAGCCAGCAGGACACGGGAGTGCTTGGGGATGTGGCTGGTGGGGCCCAAAGCTGGGCTGCTTTGGGCACCCTGGGACAGTGACAGGGCATGGGAGTGGGTGGGCTCTGAGGCATCTCCCAACACAAACCACCCTGCAACCCAAAACTTCACCCCATCCCTCATCCTCTCCCAGCAGATTTCTGCAGGGAGTAGAGTCAGGCCTCACTGTCCATATGCCCACCTGGACCACACCCACCAGGACCACACCCACCCTGACCACGCCCACCTTGCTGTCCAGGCGCTGCAGGTAGGAGCAGATGTACTCGATGCTGGCTCCAAAGGGATGCACGTGGAGAAATGTTGAAATGATCCCTGGGGAAAGGAACAGCACAAAGGTCCTGGTCACGAGACAAAAGCCAGCCCTGTGCCCCTGCAGGCAGCCAGGGGGATGAGGTCCCACCCTGACCCCAGCAGAGCTCCAGGTTCTCCTCAGTTCCAGGACTGCCACCTCCCTCGGGACAAGCAGAGGAGCCAGAGGAGGGCAGGGTCCCCCCAGGGCCCAGAACCAGCAGAACTCACCAACCAAGAGAACTTCTCGCTCAGATTTCACAGGGCTGGTGCTCAAGGTCTTCTCCACTGGACATTCCTTCTCCTGGCTGCAGGCACAAACTCTGGACGTGCTGCTCTCCTGCAAAACAAACAGGGCACCTTCCAGACATGCTGGCACCCCAGCACTGCCTTGGGCAGGCCCCACACAGCAGGCAGGGTGTTCTCCTGGTTTTTTGAGTCCCTGCACCCATCACCACTGTATCTGCTGGTTCTTTTGCTCCCAGCAAAGCACAGTGTGTCCCTGGTGCTGGGAGTGCTCCACCAAGGGAGATGGAAAGGTGACAAAGTTCAGCAGATGCCACCCTGCACCAGTCCTGCTCCCTGACACGACATCTGCTCCAGAAGGGCCTTGCCTCATACAACAAAACACAAACCAGACCTTGGTTTGTATTTTATTTAAATCATGGCCATGCCATGACTGACTAGGCTGCAGAGGTTTATTTTTCAAATGCCCAAACTGACACAAATGGGATTAGTCAAGTGCCACGGGGCTGCCCAGGGCTTAGGATGAGACTGTCCCTGACGTGAATTTGTGGTACTGAATCAAAACAGAATTTGGCATCATTTATTATCCCTGACATAAACACAACAGTGCAAAGACAGGGGCTGCATTAAAAGCAGAATTTGCTTGTATTCCCTGGTTTTCTGTGGAATTCCAGTGGCCTGAGAGCTGTGGGCAGCTATAATTGGGAGCAGTGAGCTGGGCTGGAGGGAGGCCAGTGCCCAAGACAGAGCTGAGTGCTCCCCTGGGTTTGCTCACATTCTTACAGCAGAGCAGTTCTCAGCTCACAGGGCTGAGGCTGTGGCCTCAGCTTCCACATTTGCTCCCAGAGGAGGAAGAGGAGCTCTGTCCTGGGGAAGCTGATCCAGGGGCTGCAGCCCAGCAGCTGCACTGCAAACCCACAGGATCCTGGAGATCACAGCACCATGGCATGGGGTGGGCTGGAAGGGACCTCAAAGCCCACAGGGACCCCTCCCAGCACCCAGAGCAGCAGCTCCTGGACTTACACTGCCCTGGCAGTCAGCTGCATCTCCCTCCTTGTCCTCTTCATCTGCCATGCTCTGCTGTGTTTGGGCAAAGAAAGGAAAGATTACTGATGATAATCTGTTATTTTTGTTTTGAAGCTCCTGCTCTGATGATTACTGGAATACACAAACACATTTTTTTGTTAGTAGAAAGGCATTTATTATCTTCCCTAGCTCCAGGCACGAAAAAGTGGGATTAGAGATGGGAAGTGAGATAAAGCCAGTATCAGGCTCTGAGGGCCCAGGGGGAAGTGCTGCCTCATGCTTCTTGGGTAATTGTTTGTGCTACAGAGGAAAGGACCAGGCAAGGGTAGAGTCATGCCCTGATCCACAATCACAGCAGAGCGGATCAAACCTGAGAAGCAGCACTATGGATTTCTGCTTGGAATTCTGCAGGGGTTTCTCTCTGCAATAAACCCAGCAAGAATAAAAATATTAAACCACTCACAAAAACTTCCAGTTCCAAAGTGTTTTATGGAGGGCAGATCAAAACGTGCTCCTACACCACAGTTACCAGTGTCTGATAACTGAGACCTTTTATCTTTTAAAAGCTCAGAAAACCCTGTTCCATCTGTGATATTACTGTACACTGTTCAGTGACAGTCCTTTTTTATTTACACAGTTCTGAGATTGTTTCACAGGTACATGAAGCAACTGCAGGTCCATCCTGACAGACATCCTGCAATTGGACAGGTAATTTTTCCTCGCTTTCCAAGGGCAACTGCTCCAAACCAGGGCTGGGCACTCTCACCAGGAGTGCAGAAGGACAGATGTCCTTCACCACAGAAGCCAAGGACTGCACAAGGAACCCTGCATGGCACATACCTGCTCCTTCAGGTTTTCTAGTAATGTTTCTATTTTCAGTTTGTCTTCTTTCACTTTTTCCAACTCAGCTTCTCTCTTTTTGTACTCCTCTTGGACTTTCAAAAGATGCTGGAAGAGAAAGATAAACTCTTAACCTGCCTTCCACCAACTACTGTTCAAAGACCATAAAATTTAGAAGGGCTTTTCCATGAAGGCCAGACAGACCACATCCAGAACTATTACAAGATGAAGTGCAAAACAAAAAGGATCCACAGTGTACCTGAGAAACACTTTTGCCTATTAGCATAGAAAACAGCACGGTTGTATAAACACAGGGCAGTAATTCCACCCCCAAGGGATGGGATTTCCCACTTCCTTACTCAGCTGGCTATGGCCAGACTTGGTACTTTGGAAGTCACAGTAAAGAGCACACCAGGAATCCATTTTCTGTACATTGTTTCCATGGGACTTACCAGCTCACACACAATCTCTGCTATCAATATTTGCTTTGTTTGGTTTTTTTTTTAGCAACACTGGACACACCAGAGTTGCTCCCTGCTGCTAAAACCCCGAGTGTTTTTCCACGTGTTCCTGCCACCCATCCCAGCCTCCTTCTCCCCCAGCTGTGGAAAATTCCAGGCCCACCTTCTGCATGCCCTGCAGAGCCTGCTGGAGGAGCTTCATCTGCTGCTCCTTGGTGGTGTCCTCGTCCCTGGAGGCCTTGCCCTGCTCCTGCCTGAGCAGCTCCACCTCGTTGCGGTAGGCGTCGAGCTGCCAGCGCAGGCTGTCGTTCTCCTCCTTCAGTGCCTCCACCTGTGACACCAGCGCTGGGCACAGCACAGCAATCACCCTCTGCGGAGCAGCAGAACCTCCCCAGCCTGCTCAGGGCTCAGCAGCTCAGGTCACATACCCTGAGCAGCCAAAGGAAGGGCTCCTGCTGTCTGGGATATGGCAGGGCTGCAGCTGCCCTGCTCTGCAGCCTGGCTGGCAGGAAATGGCTCCAAGGAGACTCAGAGCCCCTTCCAGAGCCTAAAGGGGCTCAAGACAGCTGGAGAGGGACTGGGGACAAAGGATGGTGTGACAGGACAAGGGGAATGGCTTCCCACTGCCTGAGAGGGGGCTGGGCTCTGTCTGCAGCAGCACTGACACAACCAGAGGGCACAGCTTCAAGCTGCACCAGGGGAAAATTAGGTTGGATATTAGGAACAAGTCTTTAATGGGAAGAGTAATAAAGTGCTGGAATGTTCTGCATGGGGAGGTGGTGGAGTCCCCATCCTTGGGTGTGTTTAAAACAGACTGGATGTGGCACTGGGTGTCACAGTCTGGGTGAGGGGTTAGGGCTGGATGATCCTGGAGGTCTCTTCCAGGTGAAAGAAACCACTGAAGAGAAGCAGGCTGTGAGCTGTCAAGAGATTTTACCTGACTCCTCCGTTTCTTTCATCTCAGCTGGATCTTCTATTTCCTCATCAGACATTTCCATCTCCTCCTCTCTCCGAATGCCCATCAGCTCGTCATTGTGGATGTTTCGGATCTCCTGGGGTTCAGAGAGCACAGGGGGTTTCAATACACACTCAGAGGAACAGGCTGGCTGGATGAAAAGTTCCTGAAATCCAGGTCTGAAACCACAGCTCCAGGACACGATCTAACAACTGGCACACATGATGAGCTCAAGGGCAATATCCAGCACGAGTCACTCTGTCAGTGCTGCTGGGATTTCTGACTCCTCCATTCCCTTCTGCCCTTGTGGGGAGGCAGCTCAGCCTTGCTGTGCAAACCATGAGGCAGCCCTGATTCTCTGGAGCCAAAAGTCCCAACCTGAGCTGGGACAGAGCAAACCAAGCTACAGCTGCACCCCTGCATGCACAGGGACCTCCCCAAGGTGACCCTTTAGCCACATTTGATGTCTCCAATGAGGTAAGAGACATTTTAAATTACACCTACAAGTGTACCACAGGCCAGCAGCATTTTTATAAATATCTGAGTATCTGCCAAAACCTGTACCAAGCAGCTGCATCTTGTGGCTTCCACCTTCCTTCAAGAGCAGTCCCTAAGCTGGGAGAGAGCAGCAGACTGGGCCTGGCAGCTGAAGTGCTCCTAAAGAAGCCTCACCAGTGGTGTCACAGCCTCTTCCCACTGGGAGAACTTACCTTGGAACAAAAGACAGCTCCAACTGGAGAGAGAGCTCCCACCCCAGCCACAGCAGCCACCAGAGGCAGGGAAGGACAGGAGCACTGGGCTCAGAGGGAACCTGAATCACACTGCACTTGGCCTCTCAGGTGCAAAAGAAACCCTGGCTTCTCTTTTAGCTGCTACCAAGGTTTGACTCAGTGGGATCTGGCAAGTCCCACAGGTACAGTCTCATGGGGAGATCACAGCTGGAAACTTCCCAGGACAATGTGGGCACTCAGAGTGTTCCAGCATGGAGGAGGATCAGCCACCTGCTCAGAACCAGCAGGGCCGTGATCCAGAGTCCTGCCAGGCTGCAGCTCTGCAGGAAGGTGGCCTGGACACCCCAATCCACAGGGGTCACAGGCCTGGACACCCCAATCCACAGGGGTCACAGGCCTGGACACCCCAATCCACGGGGATCCCAGGTCTGGACACCCCAATCCACGGGGATCCCAGGTCTGGACACCCCAATCCACGGGGATCCCAGGTCTGGACACCCCAATCCACGGGGATCCTAGGTCTGGACACCCCAATCCACGGGGACCCCAGGTCTGGACACCCCAATCCACGGGGATCCCAGGTCTGGACACCCCAATCCACGGGGACCCCAGGTCTGGACACCCCAATCCACGGGGATCCCAGGTCTGGACACCCCAATCCACGGGGATCCTAGGTCTGGACACCCCAATCCACGGGGATCCCAGGCCTGCCCATCCCTGCCCTGTGGGGATCACAGACCTCCCAGATCAGCAGCTCTCAGCTTGGCAGAGATTCACTCTGGATGTTAAAGAATCTTAAAGGTGAAAGGCAGCTCCTGGCTTTGCTGGGATAGACTTGCTTTCCAAGTTTGTAGTAAAGAACTCAGTATCCCAGACAAATCCAGGAATATTTACACCAGGGGTGAGGGATGACAGCCAGAGGGATCAGGGCAGGGTGGGAAGAGTGGGATCAAATCTCACAAGACTCAACAGGGCCAAGTGCAAGGCCCTGCACCCCTGAGGTGGCAGCTGGAAGCACAGATCTCACCACAGCCCCCAGGACAAACAGCTCCCACCCATCACCTTCCACCCTTTCTTTACCTTGGCTTCCTCATTTCTGACACTCCACCTGGCTCCCTTATTGGATTTTATCAAATCTTACTGGACTAAGAACTTTTCTTCCTCCTGCAGGAAGAGCAGTGGGAGTGACAAGCCTTCTTCCACCAGCTCCTTCCTGATCACCACCTTTAAACCACACATTTCACCAGGTCACTTCATGGGATAAATACACAAACATGAGAACGCCCTCCCTCAGGCTTTCCAGGCTGTTCATCTGCAATTGTTTCCACCTCTCAAAGTGGAAATACCACATGAAAACGTGCTAAAAGATTCTGATGAAACGCAAGAGTTGTTGGGGGGTTTTTAACATCTCTCTAGAAATCCTTCTTGCTTTAATATCAAAACCAGCAGAAAAAACAACACTTATTATCATTATTGTGACTATTACTGTGCACAGCTTCCATCGGCAGACAGGTCTTGATGCACTGCTACAAATACCAAGAGAAAATTTATTACCTGTACCACAAGAGCCTCCTGAGTGATTCCCACCTCCCACTGTGAAGGAAGGTGTGGTTACCCCACATCGTGCAAACTGAACATCAACATCCTGACAAGCAAGAGACCGTGCTGGAGGATCTAACACAAGAAAAGATTACCAACCTCTGCTTGCTTGCACCACACGCTGATGTTCTTACGCTGAGCTTTCGTGAAATGGTCCCAAGCCTTTTGTTTGGAGGCAGAATGGTACACGGCCACTATCTGCTCGACTGGAGTGGCAAATCAGCAGCAAATCAGGCCCGAATAGCATCCAGAGAGGGCGAACAAGAGGAGTAAAGGAGTAAAAAAGTGGAATCAGGCAGGTGGTTTGGCTCCCCTTTCCTCCTAACCCTGCTCTGTGCTGACGCTACGCTCAGGGAAGGGGCCTGGCAGGAGCCTCGTGGGCTTCTCCAGGCCAGTGCCAAAGCTCACGGAGCAACGGGCAACTGGGGCGTGGGCTCTGCTCTCAGCTGGGAAAAAGGCAGCACACGGGGAAAAAAGGCAGCAGAGGTGCTGAAAAACATCCAAATGCGCTGTGTGAGGCTGGCTGGGAGGGTGAGATCAGAGGGGCAGGACTCACCTCTGACGGGGTGATGAGCTACCAGCACCAGCTGGCCCTTGGGCAGTGCCACAGCCTGGGGGAGCTACAGGAACAGGACCAGCAGCAAAGCAAAGGCACCAGCCATCAGCTGTTCTTGGTCCTGGGATTTATTCCTCCTGCTTCTCTAGAAAATTCCAGAGGATTTGGAATACAGAGTGCTGCTCCTTGGCCGAGAGCTCTCCCACAGCACAAAGCACATCCACTTGATTTTTGATATGCTGGTGATGCAGTACCCATAATTCTCACAAAATAAACACATCTCCCTGCTCCTTAGAGTAACCTGAGAGTGACTGAGATATGAGTGCTGGTTTCAGAGAGTGGAGTTACACACTCGTCTCTATTACTACTTACTCTGCAGTGCTCACTGTAAGTCCCTCTGGACCGTGTGCCCATAGTTTTTACCATTAACAGAATTTAAAGAAATAGAATAATTAAAAAAAAAAAAACAAAACCAAGCAACAGCTGAAATTATTAAATACAAAACCAAAAGTTAAGAACATTCAAAAGCTAGGCAAGGGGCTCAAGGAGAATTAGTACAATTGTGGAGAAGGTACTTGTAAAGAAGTACAAATATTCAGATTTACTAAAGCGAGGATGTGTAAGAGACAGCAAACAGCCTGAGGAACTGTTACAAAATCACATCCTGGAATTAACACAGTTCATGCCTCTTCCTTGACTTCCTGGTTTTACAAAGTTACTGGGATTTGAAAGACCCAGGGTCTGCAACAGGGTGTTGGAAGCACTCTGCTGCTCCTACCTTTGGTGAACAAATCCTGCACACTTCGCTGAGGCACCAGATTCCCAGGAACTTACCTTGTCTGTGCACAGGAAGGGTTGAAAAGATGACAGAACTGATAACAGATGATAATTAAGAGGAAACAAATTCAGAAGTCATTCTCCCCTCCCCCCAGCTGTGGACTCTTACTCAGTAAAAAGCACCACAAGGGATTTGTGCCACGATTAACTCCAAACCAGCCGGAGCTGCACAGAAGCGATTGCTGCTTCTTTTCCCAGAGCCCTTTTGACTGACTCTGGAAATTAAGAGCCTTCCCTACACCAGACAACCAACATCCAGCAGGGAGGCACTACTCACACTGCACCAGGATCCCTGAGAGAGCCAGCTTGAACTTCTCCTTAGCTTCTTCCATCTCCTTCTCGTGTGCCGCCTTCTCGTTGACGAGCCTGCGGATGTGGCTGTTGGCCGACTGGATCATGGAGTAGAAGTTGTTGGCAGTTCTCCTGTTCACTTCCCCACGTTCTATCCACGTCAGCAAGGTCTGGATGGCTTCTGAGAACTTGGTGTCATCTGCAGCAAGAAAGAACAATGTCACAGCACAGCTCTGGGCAGCTTTTGGGTCGTTTCCCTGGAGCTGAACTGCTCCTTCAAAGGCCAGCATCCTTCAGGGGACTCAGCACAACTCCTGGAAGCAGGGGAGGACCTGAACACGTGGCTGTACAAAGGAAGGTAAGTCCACCACCAAGCTGATGGAGCAAATCACCTGCTGAAGTGCAGCAAGAGGAGGAACGAGCCCTAGAAACCTACTGGAAAACTTCACGTCTACTGAGATGGCCCCTTTAGTGAAAGGAAATGACCTCCAGCTCCAAAATCATCAGGCCACACAGGAGGCTCAGGCTTCCAAGAAGGTGTGCATTAGTCCCCTTGATCTTAATCAAAATTATCCAGAAGAAACTCAGACTGAACAGTTTTGATTTGCACAAGTTTGCTGCACTCAACAGGTTTGTTCAGCCTTGGGTAAATAAGATTTAAGGGAGCCCTCATTGCTGTGACCCAGGGAAGGCAATGAAGATGGAAACCCCTCTTTTACAGGGGAGTCCTGTGGAAAGGTTAAAGGACAACGAGTGTTGCTGTGGGATAACACACGACACAGACTCCTCCTTTTGTGATTTTTCTCCACAGCTGCGTAAAGTAAAGTTCATTAGGGATCGTTTCCCCTTATATATAATTTTACACAGACCACTGTGATTGGTGAAAGCCAAACCTCTTCACCCACACTGGTTAAACCAGAGGGACAGCAAGAGAGACCCTCCTCCCAGAAGGAATGTACAACACAGATACTGTTACAAAAACAGACCATGATGTTTTCCCACTTTTCCTGGGAAAAAATTTCAGAAAACCAAAACATCAGAAAACCAGAACTTTAGAAAACCAGAACTTCAGGCCTTGAAACCAGACTACACAACTGGGGACAAACCTTCCACTATGGCAGCACTGTGAAATGCTGGGCTCCCTAACACCAGCAACCCTCAAGACTGGGCTGGGCAGAGAGTTGTGCCATCTGCTAGGTCAGGCCAGGTGAGCATTTTCACCCTGCACCCCTACAAACAGGATCCGAGTGCATGTAGTCTGGTTTTCCTAGGTCTGAAGTTTCTGAGTTTCTAAGTTCTATTCCTTCGTGATGTTTTGGGTTTGGAAGTCTGTTCTCACAGTTTGAACACCCTTCTGGAATTCCAGGAGCGATACAGTGCTTGGCAGGGGTGGTGGAAGGAGGGATGATCACACCACAAACAACATAAACATTGCCACTGTTTTTGCAATGGATGTTTAATGTTTTGGATTCTTTCTATGGACAGACTTTCTCTGATGTCTCTCAGCTTTAGCCAATGTAGGTGAAGAGTTCTATCATTGGTAGGAATAGTGAGAGTGGCCTGTTCACAAAGGTATAAAAAGGGGTCAATTGTTTGAATAAAGTGGAGTCAGATCAATGTCTGAATGAGCAATCCTGTCATTTATTACTCACCACAGAGACAAGCATGGGTAGTTTTTTTGACCAAAAAGAAGGGAGACAGCTGTTGTCTCTGAAAATCAGCCTTCTGATTTGTTTTAGCATAATGGAGTCAGTTCTCACGAATTCTAAGATAAACCAGGATCATGTTTGCATTCCTTGGTGAAAAGATATCACCTGATGGACTTCTCAAGTGAGCAGTGGAGATGCAGAGGTGGGAACTTCTCTGTCCAATCTCTGCTCACTGTCCAGAAACGGAGAGATACAAGGTCAACAATAAAGGAGAGACTTTTCTTCTCTGCCTGAACCCCTGTTGTGTGTGTTCCTGTGCGTTCCTGTCTGTGTCACAGTAACAGACAGGGCCCGCCTGTCGGAATCCAGGATGTGTCTCTGACAGTCCTGGATGATCCCAGCTCCAGCTAGGGGCTCCAAAGCCCTGGCAGGAGAGTTGGAGACCCTGGCAGGCAGCCAGGGACTCCTGCGGTTTTGAGTTTGATCCATGGCACAAATTACCACCTTTGAATGAGGAATTAAAGGTCACAAAAGTTTAGATAGCATGATAGTAGTAGTTATAGAGTGAAAAGGGAAATTTTTGGGATTTTTACCATGGGGGCTTAGGGGCTAAGATGGAGGGATTTGGGCATTGTCCTGTCCTCCTTCCTTCTTCTTCCTAACCCCATCTTTTTTGTGATGTTGGCACTTGGGGATTGGATTAGAGTAGAACGGAACTGTCAAACACAGGTGATAGGAACTGGATCATAACTGTAAATAACTAACACATAATTTGTAGTATAAAAGTCAGTGCCTGCCCCTGGGGCAGAGAATGTGCCTGGGGCTGCCCTGCTGAACAGACCTGGGCAGCCCAGACAGAAAATATCTCAGATAAGAAACAGTCAAGCAACCTTGAGAGCATCAGCTGAAGACTTCCGACTCCTTCCTCCAGCAGCAGGGCTTGGAGACAGCAGAATTTATACACCTCGGGGGTGTCCTGACCAAAGCAAGCCCCGAGAGACCCACCCAGCCCCGCTCACCTTTGAGCTTCTCGGCCACCACGCTGCACTCGTGGTCGGAGTAGTGCACGACGGGCGGCGGCGAGGGCGGGCGGAAGCGCTCCTCGGCCAGGCGGCGCCGGTGGCGCTCCTCGCGCGCCAGCATGCGCTGCTTGCACTCCCACTCGTACAGATCGTCCCTGGCCTGCGCAAAGTCCACGTGCAGCCGGCCCGTGTCCTTCTTGTCCGTGCTGGAGCCCAGCCGGATGCGGTAGCCTGCAGGGGAGGAGGGCACGGAGCTCACCTGGGGCTCGCCCGTGCTCCAAGGAGGCCACGGGGTTTGGACGCGATGGGGAAAGGGGAAAATCCTATGGAGGTAAGCTTACCAGACAAATAAACACCACCAGACGAATAAACCCCACTAGGGCAAATGAACCAGCCATATAAACCCCCACAAGGGCAAAAGAATCAGCCATATAAACCCCACTAAGGCAAAAGAATCAGCCATGTAAACCCCACTAGGCAAAAGAATCAGCCATGTAAACCCCACTGAGGCAAAAAAACCGGCCATGTAAACCCCACTAAGGCAAAAAAAACCAGCCATATAAACCTCACTAAGGCAAAAAAAATCAGCCATATAAACCCCACTAAGGCAAAAAAAATCAGCCATATAAACCCCACTAAGGCAAAAAAAAATCAGCCATATAAACCCCACTAAGGCAAAAAAAATCAGCCATATAAACCCCACTAAGGCAAAAAAAAATCAGCCATATAAACCCCACTAAGGCAAAAAAAACCCAGCCATATAAACCCCACTAAGGCAAAAAAAAATCAGCCATATAAACCCCACTAAGGCAAAAAAAATCAGCCATATAAACCCCACTAGGGCAAAAAAATCAGCCATGTAAACCCCACTAGGATAAACAAACCAGCTAAATAAAACCCCACCAGCCAAATAAACCTCACCAAGGCAAGCCCACCAGCCATATAAACTCCACTGAGGCAAGCCTACCAGCCAAATAAACCACACTAAGGCAAACAAACCAGCCATACAAACCCCACTGAGGCAAGTCCACAAGCCATATAAACCCCACTGAGGCAAGTCCACAAGCCATATAAACCCCACTGTGGCAAGCCCACAAGCCATATAAACCCCAGTAAGGCAAACAAACCAGCCACGTAAACCCCATTGAGGAAAGCCAACCAGCCAAATAAAACCCTCTATGGCAAGCCAACCAACCATACAAACCCCACCAGCCAAATAAACCACACTAAGGCAAGGCAATCAGCCATACAAACCCCACTGAGGAAATCCCACCAATCATACAAACCCCACTGAGGCAAACAAACCAGCCATGTAAACCCCACTGAGGCAAGCTCACCAGTCCAATAAAACCCCTCTAAGGCAAGCCAACCAGCCATACAAACCCCACTAAGACAAGCCAATCAGACAAATAAAACCCCTCTAAGTCCAGCCCACCAGCCAGCAAATCAGGAGCAACTGTCCATTTTTTTAAGCAGTATCTACAGAACTAGCTGGACACTTATCCATGTAAGATGGAAACAGACCCTGCACCTCAGCCCAATGTTTTGTAAATGTTTTCAGGTGACACAGCATCACTGCCTTTCCTCTCAGGAACTGTTTTCATATATTTCAGCAAAATGCAACGGCAGCAGAATGCAAACTGACAGCATTGGAGAAACCTGCCCCAATCCTATTGTTCTGCCTGCAAAGGCACCACCAGAGCTCTGTCCCAGAATTTCAGGCTGCCCTCTGAGCCAAAGACACCCACCAGACAGGTAAAGTGCCTTGTCCACCATGAACTCCTCGGCGAAGCGGATGTGGCAGAAGTTCTTCTTGCTCTTGCGGATAGCTATGACCTCCCCACACTGCTCAAACACCTCCATGATGATCTGCTCCGTCCCATTTTCGGGCAGCCCTCCAACAAACACTGTCTTGCACCCTGGGGGCCTCTCTCTCGTGGCTGGAGGGGGAAGATCTGAAGAGGGAAAGCAGAGCAGGTCAGGTTTTGGGTTGCCAGCAAACACTCCCTTCCACCTGCTCCTCTCTCCTGAGAGTGGCCACACCTTTCAGGCTTCCTCCAAACACACACCTGGCTGTGCCACACTCAGATTTACAGAGTGGAGCCACAGCACTGCTGAGGTGCTGGATAAAAATAAGCACATTCACCAGCATGCTTCCAAAAAGATCATGGGAGCCTGGAGCCCTCCAAACATTCTCCTGAGTGCAGGAGGTTCACTGAGCTGCTGCCAAGGAACACAAGCAGCACCAGGAGCTCCCAACTTTATCATGGAAGGGGCTACAAAATCACAGCTTGAGAAACTGCCCTGATGTAAATAACATATAAAGAACACCCTCAGGGGATTCTCTGTGCTGCAGCTGCACACACTCCAGACTTGGAGCTACACCTCTCACTGCACACAGACTCAAACCATGAAGACTCCAAACACCCAGTGACTGGAATGGCTCCTTCCCCAGCCCTTCTCCGTGTAGCATTTCTGGAAACAGCAAACGCTCGGTGGCAAGAACAGGCTGTTCCTGTTACCCCATGACCCCCGTGCCAGCAGTGAGCCCCAGGAATGGCCCTTTCCTCACACACCACCTCACACACAAGCACAGGGACACCCTGCAGAGGCAGAGCACGAGCAGCCAGTTACGTGGGTTGGGTGGGAAGAGAGTGCAGCTCTTGCAGTGGATGATCTCCTTGACGGCCGGCATGTCCGGAGGGATGGGAGGGGGGACAATGCCCAGGCCTGGCATCATGGGGTTGATGGGAGGGATTCCAGTCATCATGCCAAGAGCAGGATCAAAATCTAAATGGGGGAGAGAATAAGGGGGTCAGGTGGGGGGGAGAGTCATACAGTGATTGTGAGATCTGGCAGCAAAGGGGAAGGGTCTGGTGGAAAAATCAGGAACACGCCAGCACCAAACTTTAGATCTGTGCCCTTAAAATCATGTTTTAAAACTCTTTCAGTGCTCACTGCCACAGTAAAGGAACCTTTCTCTGTTCAAATAAATTACTTCCTTCTCTCCTCTGTAGACGTTGGCTTCCATCTAGTGTCCAGCCCTTCCCAGGGAGGTTTGTCCACTAAAAGACACCCGTGACATATGGGATCAGTGGAAAACCTGGCCCAGTTTGGTTGTGTCAAGTAGTTCAGCAGCACAGTTGTGACACAGGCTTAAGGGCACCAGGAAGAATTTGGACATGGAAAAGGTTGTCAGGCATTGCAAGGAGTGGAGTCCCCATCCCTGGAGGTGTCCAAGGAATGCTGGATGTGGCACTCAGTGCTCTGAGCTGGTGACAAGGGATCAGTCACAGGCTGGACCCGAGGATCCTGGAGAGCTTTTACAACCTAAATGGTTCCAGGATTTCAGGCATATCTCACCAAGCAGACAAGTGCAGCAATTCCAGCAGCTAAGAGCCTGCCGTTTCCTCAGGATTTGGAAACACAGCCACAGCAAAACGGATCTGAGGCCAATCCTCTGCCACCAGCGGGAATTTTTGGAGGGAGGGACAAGAAACCTCCCTGTTCCAACTGTGAAACATGGATGGAGGAGTACATGGGAACTGTATCCTCATCCATGGGATAGGCTTGTGTTGATTTTCCTTCATGGAAGAATGTCAGCAGGAGAATGGCATGGAAACACCATCTCCACAGCAAAGGGAAATGTGAAACAAGGCTCTGGGGCCAGGAGAGAACTTTCTTACTGCTGAGAGAGCTGGGGCTGTTCAAACTGGAGAAGGGAAGGTTGTGCTGTCTGCCAGCACAGACATTCCCTCCCCAGGGGAGCAGGCAGGTCCTCTGGCAGGGAGAGAACCCTTCTCAAGTGCAGCAAAGCACTGGGACACTCAGGCCCATTCAGGACTTTGATGTCCAGCATCCTGCACTGCTGGGAAGTCAGTCACAGCTCAGCTCTGCTCCTGCAGGAGCTCTTTTATCCAGTACAAGATGACTCAGGCATGCACATGTATTTCACACTGCATGGCGGTCATTTCTGGAGCAGAATCCTCCACTGATTTCTGCCATATCCATTTTGCTACCCTGTTGCCTTCCCCTTCATCTTCCCATCCTTCCTTACCAGCCATTCCAGTTGAGTTTACAGTAACATATTCCTGGATATCACTGCCTTCCTGACCTCTGTGTGGCACCTTCCTCCTCCACTGCAGAATACCATAGGGTACCCCATAACTATCATTTGCATTAACACCACCAATTCTCCTCTCAATTCAGCTCTCCAAACAAATCACTGGCAGCACAACTGCGTTTCAGACACAGCTGGGTGTGCCCGTGGTGGGGGTTTCTCCAGCCCCAGGCTGCTCCCAGGAGCTGTGGCAGCTTACCAGGCAGGAGGGGCTGTCCCGTCATGCCCATGGGAGCCATGCCCAGGTTGTTCATGGCTGTGGCCCAGGCGGTCGGGTCGGACATTGGCAATCCCATCGGAATGGAGTCCAGGCTCAGATTTCTGCCACCATCTGTCGAGAGATCACAACAGTGATTAAGGGCTTAGAGCAGATCTCAGCTCTGCCCAGAGAGGCTCTGCAGTGTCAGCACCCAAAACCAGAGCTGAACCCACTCTCAGGGAAGAGCCAGGAAAAAAAACCAAAACAACCAGTGCTGTGCCACTGGAAACACCTGGAAAACACCTTAAAGCACCTCAGTTATGGGTCCTTAAAGCACCTCAGTTATGGGTCCTTAAAGCACCTCAGTTATGGGTCCTTAAAGCACCTCAGTTATGGGTCCTTAAAGCCTTAAAACACCTCAGTTATGGGCTCCTAAAGCACCTCACTAATGGTCCATCCACTGCAATTAACAGCTCTAAGGGGCCTCGGGAGCGCTGATTAAAGGCGAGGGGATGCTGATTCTCACAAGAGATTTAGGATCAAAGGACACACACACATCCAGCAGGTAGGAACTGTCAGGCTGCACTGAACTGAAGGGAGCTGTCCCAGCAGGATCCTCCCACTGCCACTGGAAGTGTTCTGGCAGCTCATCAAAGCCATCATTAAACTGTGCTGTGAAGTCTCTGATTCTCCTTCAAGGGTTTTTAACTCTCCAAGGAAACAGCTGGACCCTCTCTGCACCCAGCTGCATTTCACCCTCTCTTTCTGCAGCTGTGGGTTTTGCACATCACCTTCCTTCTGCCTCAGGGGCAGCCCCATCCCTCCCCTGTGCACCTAGGGAAGCTCCCTGACTCATTCCCACAGACTGCTGTCCATGCTCTAAATCCCACCTCCGTGGCACCAGCAGCTGCCACATTTCCCCAGTCACACTGGTAGGATTGCAGTTTTCAGCCACAATATCATCTGCAAAAATATTATTCTGTGTTTCCTTTTTTCCCAATCCTCCGTGACAAATCCTGAAGCTGACATCTAGGAAGTTTTCCTTGCAGGACTCCTTGATCTGACATTACAGTATCACACAGTTCCTTTAACACTTTGTTTTTATGACATTATCTTAAATGTGAATGTCTCCAGTCATTCAACCTGAGCTGCCTTATCTTGCTTTTAGTTATGGCCATGATTTTAATCTTGAGATTCTGTTCAATTAGGAAAATAGATTTACTGGGGCAAGCATAGAGAATCACAGAAGGGTTTGGGTTGGTAGGTGTTGCTGTTTCAGATAACACACGATGTGGATTCCATGGTCAGAAGGCAAAGAAAATTACTCTTTTATTAGGGATGGTTCTGCCTTATATACAATTTTACCCAGACCAGTGTGATTGGTGAAAGAAAGGCAAACCTCTTCAATCACACTGGTCAAACCAGAGGGACAGCAAGGAGAAATCCCTCCTGTCAGAAGGAATGAACAACATAAATATTATTACAAAAACATTCTATTGTGTTTATCCCACTTTCCTGGGAAAGAACATCAGCAAACCAAAACATCATGCCTGAAACCAGACTGCAGGTAGGGACATGAAAAACCATCCTGTTCCAATGGGCAGGAACCCCTCCCACTGTCCCAGGGGCTCCCAGCCCCAGTGCCCAGCCTGGCCTTGGGCACTGCCAGGGATCCAGGGGCAGCCACAGCTGCTCTGGGCACCTGTGCCAGGGCTTCCCACCCTCCCAGGGAACAATTCCTGCCCAATATCCCAATATCCCTGCCCTCTGGCACTGGGAAGCCATTCCCACTGTCCCAGCACTCTGTACTCCTCGGGGATACCCCACAGCCCAAGCCTGGCTCCAGGCCCTGCAGTGGGGAGACCAACACCAGCCCCCCTGCCCAGCATTCAGGCCACTCTGCAGGGCTCCCTGGTGTCCTGCCAGCCCTAGGGCTGTCTCAGCTCACCTGGGGGAATGCTGCTCCTCCTCCTGCCCGGGTCAGGGCCATCCTCAGCCGGGCTGTGTGAGCCCCGCGGGCCAGCGGCGCTGCCCAGCCCCAGGCACTCGCTGCTGGCAGGCTCAAAGGACAGCTGGTTTAACCCTGAGAGAGAAAGGCACAATGAGAGACTTGACTCCAACTGCTTTGGGATTCTTCTGCAGCACTGCAGCGAGAGAAATGCCCAGTTCCAGGCACAAGCAGCACTCCTGGAAGGAATCCTGACTCCTGGCCCCGGCTCTGCCCGATCTGGATGTCACATAATAAAATATCTGTCACCAGCATCAGTTCCACCAAATCAAACTGCCTGACACTGTCAGCCAGGCGTGCATCTTCCCTGGATTGAGCAGCATTTCAAGCCTGGAGACTCGAAGGACAGGATTTTTCCCTACTTCTTCAGTTAAGAGTTACTTAAGTTTCACCAGCTGAGAACTCACCTGGAGTGATGCGCTACCAAAAAACAAGGCACAGCTGGGAACATCTTCAAAACGAGAAGATGCTGCTGGAATTTTTGTTCAAGGAGTCTGCCACATGGCCATGGAAGGGGCTCTGGGATGCACATCCCAAAAAGGGGAGCTCCAGACCCCCCCAGCTGCACCCTCCTGTCAGGGGGCTGTGGAGAACAAGGTGTCCACGAGCCTCCTGCTCTCCAGGCTGCAGAGATGGGGCCAGTGCCCTGAACTGACCATGGAGCTCCTCATTCCACCTTCTGCCACAGTCAGCACTTGCAGGGATGCAAGACTGATGGAGATAAATCAAGTTTAATTTATCTTTGTCTCAGCAAATTCGCCCTGAACAGCCAATACAGGGAAAAAAAAAAAAAAGAAAAAAACAAACAAATCTTTTTTTATGGACAAAGAAAGTGATAAAAATAACCACGTTTCTAAGGTGTTCTGTGTTTCCAGGGGAATCAGCAGAACTACAAGAGCAGCAACAATGACAACTATCCATCCCAGGGCACTGATGGGTTTTGTACCAAACCTTCCTGCAGACCCTCTGTGATTTCTGTTCCAGAGGATTCCACTTCCAAGAACTTCCTAAGCATGGCTGCTGGCTCTGGCTGTAAATAGCCAAGTGGTTACAGGGAGCCTGGAGGGCTCCTCTCTGAGCCACTGAAAGGTGAGAACACAAGAAGCAGCCAAAAAACCAAGCACTGTTCAGCTGGCAACAACAATAGTCACGCCCGGCCATGCAGGATGCCTACAATGCTGGGGCTTAAATATTCCAAAGTCCAAATATCATGGAGGTCATGAGGGCTCAGGAAAACAAATCTGAATGCAGCCAGTTAAAAATAGAGAGGTTGTGCACAGGGAAGACAGCAAGAGAAAGGAAAAGGAGCAGTTCTAAACTGATATTGGTATTATCCATGGGATAGAAAAGGCAAAATTGAACTTGAACGAGGCAAGGGAATAGGGAGGGATGGGGAGAAGCAGCAGGACAGCTGGACACAGGCACCCTGCTCTGGCCCTGAGCAGCACCTGGATGGCCACTGCCACTGCCTTCCAGCCTGCTGGGGAACACAGGCAGCCCAAGGATCTCCAGCCCCAAATGTCCCAAGGTGTCCCCAGGGCCAGCTGACAGCCAGAAACAAAGCAGCCATCAGCTGGGAGGCTCTGGGTGGAGGCAGCCCTGTGACCTGCAGCACGAGCCTTGTCCTCAGGGCTCCCCAAAACCAGGACCAAGTACCATCCACCAGAATCTACCAGCAAAGAGGGAGCAGAAAATCCCTGGGGAAAGCTTTGCTCTCACTTCACTAGGCTGGAGAAAGAGAAATGCCCCAGGAAAGCAAGGGGAAGCGTGCAAAGTGGATGATGGAAACAGTAAGAAAGCGACCTTGCTTGCTGCTCTCTTAGCAGCACAGAGTTTGCTCCAAAAATGAAAACAAGTCAGAGGGAAGATTCCCAACACACTCTGGGGTAAGAAACCCCTCATTATGTCAGATTTGCCACCCTACCCAGGATAAATGCCATGGACAGCAGGCAACTTCCAGAGCTGCCTGCCTCTGCTGTCATCCCAGCGAGCAGCAGGAGCTCCAGCCACACCCCACTGGGTGCAGAGAGACAAGGGGCTCAGAAGCAAGCTGAAGCTGCAGAAAATCCTCTCTCCTGGGCTCTCAGCAGGATAAGAGCTGACAGGCTCAGCCAGTACAGCCAGGAGGCACAAACAGGAGCATCTCTGTGTCCTCTGTGCCAACCAGAACAAGGTGTCCTTGGCCATTCCAAGCTGCTCTGCTCAGGAGGGAAGGCACCAGCACAGGAGCAAACCACAGGGGTCTGCTCAGTGTTCCTGTAGGGAGCCAGTCTGGAAAGGCCAAAATCAGATTTCTGCATTTGCTGGGAAATGCTACACAGAAGGTGAGGGGGGAGGAGAAAATCTGGGTTTCCAGCAAGTGTCAGAACTGGTGTCAGCACTTCCAGAGCCACACGTGGCACAGGTGTCAGCGTGCCCTTCATCTCCCTGTTCCTACCTCCAGGGACTTTCAGAGGAGTCCATTTTTAAGAGTGAGACACGAGGCACTGCCATAATGCAGTGACTAAACATTTAAAAATAAAAACTTGGGCTAGAAGATGCCTCAGCAGAAAGTCAGATCGGGGAAAGAAGGGGGAATGCTGAAGGATAAGCAGAAGGTCACTGAGCAAGGCCTTTCCCACAGCACAGAGGGTCCTCAGGGGGGGGTTTCCCCTCTGGAAACTGGTGCTGATGGGAAGAGGCCACAGCTTCCCAGTGGCCATGCTCAGCCTCCAGTCCCACCAGGCTGGGATCAGTCCAGGTCTCTGCTGGGGCTAAATCTGGCTGCAGCTTCCACAGCACAGCCTCAGAGAGGGGCTGGGGAGAGAGGAAAGATCTCAATGTTCCAGGCATAAATCAAGGAAAGTATCCATCCTCACTGGGTCCTGTGCCAGAGCCTTGGTTTTCCAATCCTGCTACCAGAGCTGGGCCATTTGCCTTGATGACCGGGGAAAAATAAACCCCAAAAAGTCCCCAAGGCAAACTGAAAAGCCTGTCTGAAGATCACTCCCATCACCAAGAGCTGGAAATCACAACCAAAAGACAGGATTGTGCTCCTGTGCAACACTCCTGGGACCACTTATGAACAACACAGCCCCCTCAGGGCTGCCATTTGGCAGGGATTTGGGCAAAATGTCCCTGCTGGCTTCAGGAACGGCCACTTAAGGGGTGGCACGAGCTCTGCCCAAGCCTGGCACTGCTCTGGAGCCACAGGCTCCAACTGCAGCCTCACTCTGCCAGGCACTGGAACAGCTTTCCTGCCATCCAACCAGTTAATAAGAAGCAGGAACATAAAGCTCTGCCCCAAAACTCAAATTATAGCTATTACCAGGTACCCTGACACTGTCACACTCCTAAAAGCCCTGCAATGATACACTCACACAGGCCTCTGCAGACTGGTGCTCACATGGTTGTATTTTGGGGGGTCCTGGAACCCTCTCAGCTACTCTGGGTCACACTTGGGGTGCCCCAGGTCCCTCTGAACCCCTCAAATGACATTTTGGGGTCCCCTGGGCTCCTCTGAACACATATTAGACTTCTCTTACTGAGCATCAGGGGAACTCCAGAAATGGGCTGACACAGGCTTTACTATAAATATGGATTTACCTTTTGCCAACATTGGCAAATATGGGGAATGAGCAGTGCTCAGTCTGAGCAGGGTGCCTGTGGGTTTGGGAATAAACTGGATTCTGGGATACACCGTGCCACTGATTACACAGTGCTGGTTTTAAACCCTCAAGAAATGACCTCGAGAAGACACCAAAGAACATCTGCAGCAATCTGCAGAACACAAGAGAAAAGAGACCAGCAAGGAAGGGAAAGGAGAGGGATACCAAAGCTTCATAGTTACATTCTGATCCAAATAATTTCCTTTTGGAAACGAACTCCCAGGTTCAAAAACTGCTGCTGGGCTTGTTCATGTTCCTCTGCCACACTCCTGGCTTAACCACCATTGGCAGAGCTTCCCAACCATCAGTCTGAGCCAGGAGCTGGCCAGGCACACGGATTAGAGCAGCACAACTCTGACAGTGACTTCTGTCAGCTCCAGATAAAGCTGCAGGGCAGCAGGAGCCGTGCAGGGAATCCCAGACCCCACCCTGCGTTACCTGCGAGCTGCACGAGGAACATGGCAAGATGCTCGTCGTAAGGCAGGAGCTCAGCCAGCTCTCCCACTGCTCCCAGCTTGGCTTTGGGGCTGAAAATCCAAGTGCCAGGCTGAGCTGCCTCGCTCAGCTCCCAGCAGCACGGGAGAGCTGAGACTTAGTGACAGCAGCACCGCCCCGGGGCAGGCAGGACAGCCCAGGCAGGGAGAGCCCAAGCTGGCAGCCAGCAGCTCCACGTGTCACCATCCATCTCTGGGCACTGACACCAGCAGGCAGACTCCAGGGTGCAGGGGATGGAGGCAGATGAGCAGGTGGGGAGGCAATTAACAGCCAGAGCATCTGAATTTGCCAGGGATTTCATCCATCACTGCTCTAAGCACTGGCACGCAGCTCGATAAACCCTGTTTGCATGCCCGAGATTAGTGGCCTTTGCACTAAAGATTAATTCCTAGTAATGCTTGATGGTAAGAGGCACACTGCTCGCTTTCCTTGATTCTGGAAGCTTGTTTTGAAAGAAATAAATCAATTTCAGGCAGCTAATTATTTTAGCAGGGCTCTATAAAACCAAGAGACACATAGAGCCCCTTCTACCTTTGCACCCAAGAACGCAGCAGAGAGCAACACCAGTCAGGGACACCAACCTGCAGAGTTTTCACAAAAATACAGCCAAGGCAGCAAAAACAGGGGGATTTGACCAAGCCCTGTATGAGCTGTGCTCTTCACTCAATGTTGCAACCCAAAACAAAGGATAGAACTCCCTACCAGCCCATGTGCACACGTATGTGTGTCACCAGCAGCGACCCAACACAGCCCTCAGTGCTTTCCAACAGTGGAAGCTGCCATGCCCACCACACTAAATTATTAAATATTCCATGGAATGCTTTCAGGATGCTCCCAAGGCTCTGCCAAACCTCCCCCTGCACACGCACCTAGGAATTCTGACCCCAGGATTTCCAGGGAACGAGCTGCTTGTGCTCCACGGGGTGCAGAGCAGGCAGCTCAGTCCCATCCCCTTCTGTCCTTCCAGATTCCCTCAGCACTCCTGGAGAGCAACAGCCAGCAGGTGCCACCTCAGAATGACACCCAACAGCTCCTATTTTCAGAAATACCTCTTTGAAAAGCTAGGAGAAGAAAGCTGATGGGCAAAGGGATGCAGGACTAAGGACATGGAGCTACTGGGGAAGAGGAAAAGGGGAAGAAGAAAAAAAAGGCGGAGGAAAAAAAGGGGAAGATGAAAAGAAAAGGTGGAGGGAAAAAAGGGGAAGACACAAAAAAAACTCCAGTGGAACTAGCAGCCAGAATCATGAGAAAAACCCAGGGCAAAAGCTTGGACTGATGTGTCAGAGCTCGGGACATCCCTTTGGGAGTCCAGAGCTGCTGAGATCCCTGACAGGGTCTCAGAGACCCTGGCACACAGCCCAGAACACCAGTGGGTTCATTATGAACCCTGGAGCAAATTGCCACCTTTACATGAAGAGATGAAAGCCACAGCAGTTTGAATAGTGTAATAATTAGTATATCACAGGGTGTAAATGTAGATTTTAGGATTTTTTGTGTAGGGGGTTTTGGGGACAAGATGGAGGGATTTGGGTGTGTCTAGCTTTTCTTCTTCTCTACCTCCATCTTCACTGATGGTGTTGGCACTTTTGGATTGGTTTAGAGTAGAAGCTCACTGTCTAACACAGGTGATGGGTATTGGGGAATAATTGTAAATATGTCACATGTAGTTTTTAGTATATAAAGATTACACCACCCTGGGGGCAGGCAGAGTGCCTCTGGCTGTCCTGCTGAGCAGACCTGGGCTGGGCAGAAAGAAAATTTTATAGATAAGAAATAATAAACAACTTTGAGACCGAAAACTGAGAAGCTTTGTCTCATCCTTTGAACGCACGGGCTGAAGCAGAGATTTCTAACAACAAACTGGGGTCCCACAAGGTTTGGGGGACCCCACACTGATGGGCAAGAGAGCATCATGGACAGCCAGCACCAGCGTGAGGAACTGCTGGCTGAGAGAGGAGCAGCTGGACAGGATGGCCATGCTGGAACTGGAGTAATGTCAGCAGAAAAGTTGGGGATTAAGGGAGAAATCTCACACCATCTTTGGCAGGTACACAGAATACCTCAGCAGCAACACCTGATCTCTGCAATGCCTCCAAACACATGACCTTCCCCACAGAAACCTGACCTCACCCCAGCTCCCACACAGCTTTCAACAACTCAGCTCCAGGGCCTTTTTAATTAGAGCCTCACAATTCCTCAAATAAGCCTTGAAGAAACAGAGGACCCAGCCCCTTGGCTGCCAGCAGGGGCAGGAGTACAGCTCGAGGAAGGAGCACAGGTTGGAGGGACAAACTCCTACCCTGGGTCACCTCCCTGCTTTCCCAGCACCTCACAGCTCCACTGCAACCTTCTGCAGGAAAATCTGGGAAAACACAATGGCTAGTTGTTGGGGGTTGGGATTTTTTATTATTTATCTGGTTTATTTATTTATATTTAATTATTTATTATTTATCTGGTTTATTACAGAATTTTTCCCAGAAGTTGTTAGGAATTAGTTAATTAATTAGTTAAATTAATTACTAGTAAAGAACTGTTTTTCCTATTGTTACAAATAACAATGTAAATATTGGCCTTTGCATGTCTGTATTAGCTTTTATGAGTTATTATTAATCATAACGATTTAGCTATAATACAGTTTGTAATCCCTTTGAACTGCTTTTTGATATAGTATAATCTGTCAGCTTTTGTATGTACCATATATAAATAGTAACGTGATGAATGTTACAACTTAGGCCTTTGCTTAATATTAAAATAGAGACTATGTAATATTAAATGCTCTCATTTTTGTAACTAACAATAGTGAAGTAGCTAACATTGATGGAAAGTATTTGTAAAAATAGCTAGAATGTCTGTATGACAAAACATTGAAAAGAACCAGACAAATAACACCAAAAGCACAAGGAAGAATCTACCAGTGACCCTGCTGCTATCAATAACTGCCAAACCACAGACCAGGGGGCCTCGAGAGGAAATAAAATACAAAACCCTCAAAATCACACCTGCGTTGTGGCATGCACTCCAAGAAGATGAGGTCGAGGGTCAAACTAAGATAAAGAATTCTGGGAACATACAAACTCAAAGGAATGTTTGAATATGTGTAACATTCATTAATATGCGTTTGACCAATGCAACAAGAGAGTACAGAAAAAATGTTACAGTTAATGAGGTGTTTTTGGCCAATCACCAAAACACACCAGCACTGGATTTTGTCTCTTTTATCCCTTAATAAACTTTTAAAACGTTAAAGAGTTTTGTTTCTCACACTATTCTCGTACCTTGGCCTGAGGGCCCCTTAATTTCAAAATTATAAAAATTTGGAGGGGAAAGGTTTACATTCTCCATTCCAAGGGAGGCTCCTGCCTTCCCTAGCAGACATACAACTTTCAAACTAAGTTTGAAACACACAAACTTTTCAACTAAGACACTAATTAACATAGCTACAGGGGAGGTAGGGATGGCATAGACTAAGGAGGAGCTTTCCCACGGATTAACGTTTGTGTAACAAACACGTGGCACTGAAGAACAAAAGCATTTCCAGGCAGCATGACCTGGGTGCACATTACTGGGAACAGCACACAGCGAGGAAAATAAGAAAGCAAGAAGCCCATAACCTGAAGAAGCTCGATATAAACACACAAGGAACCAAATAAACACGTGCACGAGCACTTAGGAGTTCCAGGGCAGCTGTGGGCACCAGCATGAGTGTGCCCAAAGCTCCCTGTGCTGCCCACGGAGCATCTGGGGTGGCACTGGGGACACAGCAGGGCTCAGACACACTGTGAGCTCGGGAGAGGGGAGCACAGCCAGGGGTATCCCACCTGGAGAACCTGTGGAACTGCAGAGCCAGATACACCTGTGAGCCTCAGAAGAAAGGGGAGCACAGGCAGGGGTATCACACCTGGGAGAACCTGCGGAACTGCAGATCCAGACACACCTGTGAGTCCCAGAAGAAAGGGGAGCACAGCCATGGGTACCACACCTGGGGGCACCTGACACACCTGTGAGCTCAGGAGAGGGGAGCACAGCCAGGGGTATCACACCTGGGAGAACCTGCGGAACTGCAGAGCCAGATACACCTGTGAGCCTCAGAAGAAAGGGGAGCACAGGCAGGGGTATCACACCTGGGAGAACCTGCGGAACTGCAGATCCAGACACACCTGTGAGTCCCAGAAGAAAGGGGAGCACAGCCAGGGGTATCACACCTGGGAGAACCTGCGGAACTGCAGATCCAGGCACACCTGTGAGCCCCAGAAGAAAGGGGAGCACAGCCAGGGGTATCCCACCTGGGAGAACCTGTGGAACTGCAGATCCAGACACACCTGTGAGCTCGGGAGAGGGGAGCACAGCCAGGGGTATCCCACCTGGGAGAACCTGTGGAACTGCAGATCCAGATACACGTGTGGATTTGGGAGGGAGGGGATCCCAGCCAGGTGTATCCCACCTGGGGGGATGCGGCCACCCTCACCCCCCACCCCTTATGCAAACCGCCCCAAAATTATCAGAGTAATTTCTCCATACGCGGCCGATTTCTCCTTGTGCCACTTTCACGGGATCATCGGGGATTCGAAGAGGCCTTTGGGATCATCCAGACCCACCGGCACCACCTCGACAACCCCCAAAACACACCCCAGGTGCCTCTTGAACACTTTCGGGGATGGTGCCTCCACCCCGAGCAGTTTATTCCAAGGCCTGGCCGCTCTGGTAGGGAAAGGATTGTCATCAATTCCTAACGCGCACCTGGGCCCCTCTCCCAGCTGCTCCCGGGGCTCCAGACCTCTCCCTGCACGCTCTCCACCTTTCCTGATGTCATTCTAGTGTCCTTTTTGAAGGGATTTTAACTACCGCCGAACCCCAACAGTGGCGCAGACACTTCCCACACGGAATAAGCCTTCCCACGCCGCCTCCCCAGCACCCGGGCGGCCCCGCGGCTGTCCCCGCCGCTCGACCCGAGGTCCCGGCGGCTCCCGCGGGGCTGTTCAGGCTCTCCGCGGGACTCCCGCCGGGTTCGGCCGGGCAGCGGCGCGGAGGCGATGGAGAGCGGAGAGGCCGCTCCGCACGCCCGGGCCCCGGTAGGGAAGCGCTCCGAGCCGGCCCGAGCCGCCGCTCGGTCGAACCCGCCGGGGCTCCTGGGCGGGGCCAGGCCGGGGCGGCCCCGCTCCCCGCAGTGGGGGCCCCGTTCCCCGCAGCCCCCGATCGCCGCTCCCCGTACTCACCGGCCCGGCCGCCGCCGCACGCGCCGCCGCTTCCGCCGCGCGCCCCGCCCGCGCGCCCCCGCGCCGCGCTCCCATTGGCTGCCGCCGGGCCAAGGGGCGGGGCGGGAGCTGCGCGCGCACCGAGACGGGCACGTGACGGTGCCCGGCGCGACGGGAGCGCGCGGGGAGGGGCGGCCACACCCACCGGGAACGGCAACACCCACCGGGCCGGCCACACCCACCGGGAACGGCCACACCCACCGGGAACCGGTACCACACCCACGGAACGGCCACACCCACCGGGCCGGCCACACCCACGGTGCGGAACATCTCTCCGGTACCGGCCACACACGCCCAGGACCATCCCACCGGAACCAGCCCACACCCCCTGGGACCGGGCACATCCCACCTCTGGACTGCTCTGGAATGCCCAGTGCCGGGAGCAAGGAAGGGCTGGAGCTGTGCCAGGGCATAGTTCGCTTGAATGGAAAGAAAAGCCTCTTCCCGAGGGGGTGGGGGGCACTGAACTGGCTCCTCAAGGAAGTGCCCAAGGGTGCCCAGATGTGCCCAGGATGAGGGTGATGCTGATAATGATGGGGTGGGGGGGCAAAAAACTGGGGGGGAAATGGGGGGTGACAGCAGCAGCAGCAGGGGCCCGGGGCGCCGCCTTAAGCAATTGGCGGAACTTACGCAATTTGCGTAGCGCGGGACCCGCCCCCCGCTCCTGCCCTTCCCGGCCCCGGGCAGCGGGGGAGCCCTTACGGGGCACCGGGAGGCGCTGGGAGCGGTCGGGAGGGGAGCGCGGTGAACTGGGAGCGATCTGGGACTGGGAGGGACTGGGAGCGCCTCCCGCCACTGCGCCTGCGCGCTGCGCCCCTCAAAGCGCCGCCCCTGAAAGCCTCGCGCGGCGGCCACGCCCCCTTCGCCCTCGGCCACGCCCTCTCCGCCCTCGGTCACGCCCCTCCTCCGGCCACGTCCCATGACCCTTGGCCACGCCCTCGGTCACGCCCCTCTGTCTCGTTCACGCCCACTGTCCTTGGCCACGCCCTTCTGCCTCGGCCACGCCCCTCCCAAAGCTCCCCCGGTTTGCTCCCCCTGACCCCGCTGGGACCCCCAGCCAAGCCTGGGACCCCTCTGTAAGTGGGTAAAGAGGTGTTGCTAACACTTCCGAAGAGTTTCCTACCGTACCCTATGAAATTGGAGTGCTGTTGTAATCACTATTTGATAGACTTGGCTCACATTTTAGCGTACATTTTATTTTCCATCCCAAATTCCTGTAGGTTCCCTGAGCAACCACAGGGAAGTGGCATCCCAGCACCTGCCCAGATACTGTTAAGATAGGAATGACAAAAATACTCTGGTGGGGGAAGCATGAGAACAAAACTCTGTCTTCTGTTTGAAATTCAGATGTTCCCCTGCCACGTCATGTTAAAGATTTCTTTTCCTCTAGGTTATTTCAAATACAAAGAATACAGTACAAAGTTGTAAAAGATTTCATGGTCACGCATTCTCAAATCCCTTTGTTCAAGCTGTGAACTTTTCAAGCTGTGAACTTTTCCAGCTGCCATCAAGTTAAGTGTGGCAGGTTCGAGAAAGAGCCAGAGGAGGAAACTGATCGAGTTTCAAGAAATAAATCAAGAAATAAAAGATTTCTCTGTTTTGAATCTGCTGGCTGTAGTTTGTGTTCTTGTTTTGAATGGAAAACCTTAACAGGGAAGGGAATAAAGGGCTGATAATGGTGATGGTGCATGGGTTCCACTGCAGCCTAATGAGTGTGCACAGTGTTTATTTGAAGGGCATGTCTAGGGAAGAAGGAGGAAGCTGTACAATTGTGCAGGTGACAGGAATGCTTCTGACTGCTGAGAATGCACTTGGGAACCCTGTGCTTGACTGTGTTGTTTCTGCAAGTATGGAATCCAGCAAAACACACAAAACTGAGTTACAGGCTGAACTGAAATGGGTGCAGCATTAAATTAAATCTGATTAAATTGGCCAGTAAACTCGAATGTCCAGGTATCTTTCTTTTCTGTTTAAACTGAACCTTACACCTCTTGGAAACTAGGCTTGTATCATTAATGGTCTTAAATTGAATATTTGACACCCGTTTCTGATTATGTGCTCCAGAAATGAGTGGCTTGTGACAGGGAATGGAAAGAGGAGCTTCACACAGCACAAGGCCCATGTCCCAAGTGTCCCTGCTGCAGGAGGGAGGATGAGGATGATGGAAGCCACAGCCAGCAGAGCTCAGGCATCACCAAAAGCCAGCAGCAAATCCCCGGTGCAGGGAGGTGATGGGCTGAGCCTGCAGCTGAGCCAGGCTGCATCCACCCCCCGGATCCCCCTGCAGCAGCCCCAGAGGCCAGGCTGTGGGCAGCCTTCCCAGCTCCAGTCCATCCAGCACAGCCAGGGATGGTGGGGGATGTGGGGGACGTGCTCCAGGCCATCCCCAGGCCCAGGGGGATGCCTCTTGTTTGGGGTCTTTCAAAGACACTTCCATTTTTGCCTCTTTCTGTAGGATGGGGAAGGCTTTAGCCCTATGGCAATTCCTGGATGTGAGTGGCTACAGCCCTGAGCCTTTGTGTCTGCTGGTGGGGCAGGGACAGAGGTGGGAACAGCTGCTGTCCCATGCAGAGCACCCTCATTTTCAGAATAGTGTACTTCCTAGCAAACAAACCTCTTCTAAGGGAACTTTCCTTGCTGTGTGGATTAAATTAAATGATTTTATGGGAAGCAATTAAGAATCACTATAGCCCCTGGCAGGGGCAGCCATCTGGGCAGAACGGGTGCTCCCATGGCCAGTCCCAAATCCTGGGGGAACACAGAACTCCTCCTTCCTGGGGATCTCTGAGGCAGCCAACCCTCGCTCTCCTTGCTCAGCCAGTTACTCATTGACTCACTTTATAGCCTGAGTAAACAGCGACAGCTGTGCCCAGGCTGCCCCTCTGCCCTGGGTCACGCAGGCGCGGGCACCCCGAGCCCTCTGTGCCCCCCAAACCCACTGCCCACCCCTCTGCCCTGCGGGCACAGCCAAAGCAGGGATGGATCCTGGGTAGGATGGATGGGTGGGTTTGGGAAGGGAGAGAGCACCCGTGGTCCAGGAGAGCTTGGGGAATGTTCACAGCCTGCCCAGGGCCCCAGGGGATGGAGCCCTCCCTGTGCCCACAGCTGCCCCAGGAACAGGGGATTTGCTGCCCGTGGAGCCACGGCAGGGCTGCACACCAGGCAGGGGAAGCCAGGTAGAGATTTTTGGGGTCTTTGCCTGTGGAGTGAGTGGGGGAGCTCGGTCCAGGAGACACGGGGCTGCTCCAGCAGAGGCTCTGCAGGGAACTCCTGCAGCCTGGGGTGCCCGGGGCTGGGGTGGAGCCGGCAGTGCTGGGGGTTGTGGGGCAGCGGGGGGGCAGGCTGGAATCTGCCTCTGATGGTGTCTGGGAATTACCATCCAGACTGCTCCCACCACGATGTGATGTCCTTCACAGCCAGCAGGCCCCGAGGCCACAACCACGATGCAGGGGGGAGCTGGGAAGCTGGAGACAGCCCCTCCTTGGGGAGTCAGTCCTGGAGCTCCAGGCAGGACACAGCAGGAGGAGCCTTGGTGCCCCTGCCAGGGAAACAGCGGCCGTCGCCCAGGTGGAGCAGGACCCTCCTCTTCACCCCTGCAGCCAGCTGGGAGAGCTGCAGCTGCACGTCCCTCTGCCAGTAGGAATAGAGCAGGGGGTTCAGGAGGGAGTTGCCCAGCCCCAGCAGCCAGAGGAAGTTCTCGATGACTTTGTAGGGGAAGCACTCGGGGCAGATCATCTGCACGACGCCGGCGATGAAGAAGGGCAGCCAGGAGACGGTGAAGCAGCCGATGAGCACGGCCACCGTGCGCATGGCCTTCATGTCACTGGTGGCACGGGGCGGGGGACGGGGCAGGAGCCCCCCAGCCCCGCCTGCTCCACCTCCTGGATCTGCTGCACGTGCACCGAGGCGATTTTCAGCATGTCGCAGTAGAGGTAGAGGAAGAGGAAGAGCGCGGGGAAGAAGCCAAAGCAGAACAAGGTGAGCAAGTAGGAGGGATCAAAGACGTTGAAGAAGGAGCATTTCCAATGGTTGGAGATCCTCTGGAAGCGCGGGATGAAGACCGGGAGGAAACCGACGGTGGCAGCAACCAGCCAGAGCCCCAGCAAGCACAGCCCGACCCGCAGGCCTGTCACCAGCTGGAAATAGTGGAAAGGCTTCCGGATGGCCAGGTGCCTGTCACATGTGACCAGGATCAGGGAGAGGATGGAGGCAGAACAGGAAGAGGTCACAAAAGCCATTCTCAGGATGCAAAAGTTCTGGGAAGGAGGAAAGGGCTGGGACAGCTCATCGATGGCCAGGCCCATGACTGTGAATCCAACCATGGCATCTGCCAAGGCGAGATTGAGGACAAAGCAGAGCCCCTTGGAGCCGCTCTTGTGGATGTGGCAGAGCAGGACGATGGCCACGGGCACGTTGGCAGCGAGGATGAGCGAGGCCAGCATGGCCAGGATGGCTCCCAGCGCCCAGCTGGCCGTGGCTGCCCCGAGGGAGGCAGCCCACGGGGTCGTTGCATCCCCAGCAGGAGTCTCAGCCATCACTCACCTGGTGCAGCCCGGCAGCAGGAGCAGCCCCTCACTCTCGGGGGAGCACTAGGAGTCAGTCCTGGGAGCAGCAGGAGCCAGGGCAGCAGGGCTGGCCCTCGGGGAAGCAGAGCTCTGCCAGCAGCTGCCCACAGAAGGGACTGCTGGACTCGCTGCTGTGCCCATGGAGGTCCCTCCCCTCCAGCCACGTTTCCAGACAACCCTGGAGCAGGGGTGAGCAGGGAGCACCTGGGCAGGAAGCTGCCACGGTGGCAGCCGGGGCGGTGGCCGTCCCCCCCGGGCGCCAGGGAGCAGAGCAGTGTCTGCTCAGACACGGGCTGGGAATGGGCACAGCACAGAGAGCTCCCAGTGTCCAGCACAGCTCCTGGGGCTCCTGGGGGTCACTGCCAGGCCCAGCACGGCTTCTTGCTGCTGGGACCAAGGGAACACCACTGACACCCTGAAGGCCACCTGGTTCCAACGGGGAAAAGCACTGGCAAGGGATGTGTGCTCAAACACAGATGGAGAAACATCTGCCGGCCTGGGAAAGCAGCATTCCCAGCTGGGCACCCGCAGCGCCCCTGGCAAGCACAACAGGGAGCCCAGGGCGTCCCTGGGGAGGCTGAAACCAAGGAATCGCTGGAACCTGCAGGGCAAAAAGCCACCACAACCTGCGGGGGGGGCCTCGGATCCAGGCAGAGGGCAGCTCCGAGAGCTGGTGTGCCCTGCCCACTCGTGCATCCTCGCAGAAGTAGCTGGCCAGTCCTGGAGCTCCCCCTGCACAGCCCCTCGGGTCCCCAGGAGCACCAGGCTGGCTCCAGGCTCCCTGACACGGGTCAAATCCAAAGAGAGACCTTGTCCATCATCGACTGACCCTGCTCCAGGGGCAGTATGAGGAACTTTGCCCTGACACTTCCAGTGAGATCTGTGTGGGTGCTGCTAACAGTGAAAAACAACGATTCTATGTACACACTCACTTCCTCCACCAGTCGTGAGTGTATTTCTCTAACAGTAACTTGTAACAAACAAATGTGTGAAGGCAAAGCCTCTGCATCCTTGTGCTACAGAATCCCACAACTCCCGGGGGGGGTTTGACCTTCCCAGGGTCTGACAGGGACAGCTCCGGCCCCTATACAAAGTGTCACAAGCCTCCTCTGCCTCGGGAGCCGGAAAAATCCGAGCTGGAAAAATCCGAGCTGCCGGGAAACGGGTAGGGCTGAGCGTTGGTGTGTGAAACAGGAGCTGAGGAGAGAGGGAGGGAGGGAGAGAGTAGCATTACCAGCAGGGGAGGAGGAGCAGCGGGAATGAGGGGCAACGGGAATGGGGCACCGGGATTGGGGGGAATGGGGCAGCGGGAATGGGGGGCAGCGGGAATGGGGGCAACGGGAATGGGGCACCGGGAATGGGAAGGAGCGGGAATGGGAAGGAGCGGGAATGGGGCAGCGGCTGCAGTGCAGAGCTAGGGGGACCCTTGGAACACGGGGGCTCGGCGCTGCAGGCAGCCACGGGAAGGGCTCTGGTGACCTCACGCTCCCTGTTTGCCCGGGGAGATGTGTGGGGAGTCCAAACCCTCGGAATGAGACAAGGACGAGGGAGAAGTGGCAGAGCAGTGAGCAGCAAGCACAGGCTGGAGCCGGCGCCTCCCTGTCCTGCTTGGCTGCCAGTTTTAGCTTTCACTAATTTCTAACCTTTTCACATATTTCTGCCTTAAACGCCTGGGGAGGGCTGCCTGGTTCCCATGGAGCCTTCCATGGCCGAGTTCCATCCCCTGGAGCCCCTGTGAGTGCAGGCGAGCAGGTACAGACCACTCAGGTGTGTCACAGAGCCTGCTGAGAGCCCTACCCAGGGCAGCATTTCAGCCCAAGAGCTCAGCAGAGTCACCTTCCCTGCCCCACAGCTTCTGCAGGCAGCTCTGACTTCATACCACCAATTCCCTCCCGTTTTTCCCAGCGGGATTTGGCTGGACATTCCTTGAACCTCAGCTCGCAGCAGGCTCATGCTGCTGTGTCACAAGGGACCCTCGCCCAAACCAAAGCCACCCCACGAGGAGGAAAGGGAGCAGGAACGTAAGAACCATTTGCCAAAAATGTTAAAAAAAAAAAAAAAAAAAAAAGACAAAAAACCAGAAGAGGATGACCAAAATATCCTGCTCAGCACCAGAGCCACCGTTTCCAAGTGCTGAGCTCACCTTTAAAGCACAGTACCTGGCTTTACAAATGATTTAAGCAAAAACAGTGTAAGTAATAATAAGCAGGGATTTAAGAGACTGAAGTTTGGCAAAATCGAGCTGAGAGGGCAACAGGGTCATTTTCTGACACTAACAAACTTGGGTTTAGAAACTTCTCTACTGTAATGAATCCTACAGCTTGTTTTTATATAAATATATGGAGAATAAAGGGGTCTACAGTGTGGTGAAACCCAGCTTCTGTGCTCCCCAAGGGCAGACACCCCTGCAGTGACAGCACAGACCCAAACTCAAGCCATCCAGTCAATAAATAATTTAATGGAGTTACAAGTTCTACAAGAAACATGAAGACAATGGCACCTTCCCGGGCCCCAGCCTCGCCCCACGGGCACGGGAGGACCCCCACACCTGCCAGCCACAAGCCACAGTGCCCCAAAGGCCACTGGAATGCAGAGATCTTCACAGAAGATATTCCTGCAGGCCCGGGCACGCGGCCACCTCGGCTCCCCTTGGGCTCCAGGGACCATGCATGTGGGGAGAGCCCAGCCCACAGGCACCAAACACCACGACATGGGACAGTGGGATGAAGAGGGAGGCGGCAGCACAGCTCTGCTGCCAGCCCCGAGGATGACTCTGGTGAGATGAAGGCAGCTCTCAGAAGGGGAGGCGCTTCAGCTGCTCGTAGGTGATAAAAAACTGCAGGGAGCGTCAAGGAGTGGGCACAGATGGCAGGGAGCTGCCTGGCAGCAGGGGCAGAGCACTCAGCTGGGCTGGGCACCCACCCAGGGAGCTCCCAAAACCCACTCCAGGCTGCCCAGGCAGGACAGAGCTGGGCACAGGTGCTGCCAGGAGCAAACCCAGCCTTGCCCAGACCCCTGGGGAAGGAGGGGGCTGCAAGCCCAGGCTGGGAGCTCTTTACAGTGAATTCCCCCCAGTTTCAGCAGGCAGAGTGGTCTGGCTCAGCACACAGTGCTGCACAGGCAGCACAGCCTCAGCAACAGAAGGTTCCCCACGATTCCCTCCCGAACTGCAGCTCCCCCAGGAATCTCCTGCAGCCCAGGCCAGGAAAGGCCTCAGCCAAGCCCCCCAAGGCTCTGCAGGAACCACCAGCAGTGCCCCTGAGGGTGCCCAGTGCAGCCCCCCGGGGTGTCAGCCCTGCCAGCAGCACAGGGAAGGATACGATGATGTTCCAGGGACCCAGGCGAAGCCAGTTGGGCCAGAAGCCTTTGTAGAGTGCAAAGAAGCCCTCGCTCTTCCACGTCTGGGAGGAGAGAGAGGCAAATAAATGGGTGAGGAGACACACCAGGCCCACGCCCTGCCCACCTCCCCAGTACCACCTGTGCCCTGCCCAGCTGCTGCAGGGAGCAGACTGGCTGTGCTCTGGTCTCAGGCCTGAAGTGCTGGTTTTCTAAAGTTCTGGTTTTCCGATGTTTTGGTTTTCTGCAATTCTTTCCCAGGGAAAGAACATAAACACCAGGACATGTTTTTGTAATGGTATCCATGCTGTGAATTCTTCTGGGAGGAGGGATCTCTTGCTGTCCCTCTGGTTTGACCAATGTGGGTGAAGAGGTTTGTCTCTCACCAATCACATTGGTCTGTAAAATTGTATGTAAGGGGAAACGACCCCTAATGAACTTTACACAGCCTTTGAGAAAAATCACAAAAGGAGTCTGTGTCGTGTGTTATCTGACAGCAACCACTGGCAGTCCCTGAACCCAGCTGACATCCATCAATGCCTACATTCCATCCCAGCAGGCTGGGAGGATGCCCAGGCTGACAGCAGCCTCGGGAAGCGACTCTGGGCACTCTCCCGTCCCACTGATGACAGGTTGTGTCAGGGCAGGATCTCCCTGCTCCCTCCAGCATGGAGCTGACCCCTGGCCAGCCTCCCAGGCCGGGGCTGTGCCCTCACCTTGACGAGGCCATCCAGGGTGCCCTTGTAGAGCTCGGTGCTGCCCACGATGGCGCGCTGGTTCATCATCCGCGTCCGCACCACGTCCACGGGGTTGGAGGCGATGGCCCCCGCCAGCCCACACGTGAAGCTGGAACTGCACACACCTCATCAGGGCAGGGAGAGCCCCCTCCCGCTCACACAGGCACAAAATACCCCCCACTGGACTTTACCAGAGGCAGCTAGCAAGGAACACGGGCTGCACTGCCTGCTCCCCCCTGCAAAGGGGCAGGGGCCACCACAGGACCCTGCTCAGGGAGGGGATGCCCAGCCCAGCTAGCCCAGACCCTCAGCTGAGCCCACAGCTGGCTCACTGGGCACCTGCAGCCCTGCAGGGGGCTCAGGTGCTGCCCAGGTGACACAGATCTGGGAGCATGCCCTGGGACTGCACATCCTTCCCACCAGAGCAAACATTTCCTTGGGACACAGGGAAGAAGAGCAGAGACCCCAGAAAGGATCACAGAGCTGCCAGTCCCCCCACTCCATGGAGGGTCCAGTGCTCCCCACCCTCACCCAGCTGCAAAGCCAATGGAAGCACTGCAGCAGCTGAGGAACAGCAATGTGGAGGTGAAAAAGGATTCCTAACCCTGCTCCACACCCTCTGCAAGCACCAACCCTGCTCCAGCAGATCCTCTGCAAGCACCAACCCTGCTCCAGACCCTCTGGAAGGACCAACCCTGCTCCAGCAGATCCTTTGGAAGTACCAACCGTACTCCAGCAGCTCCAGAGCACTCTCTCCAGGGCTGGTCTCTCCCCAGTCCCACCTGGTTCCTGAGCCCCAGGCCCTCCCCAGCCTGCAGCAGGTACTCACACAAAGTGGGCAAAGATGGTGTCCCCCATGAGGCCTGACAGGATCAGGTGTTTCTTGGTGATGTCGTAGACTGGCAGCTCACCCCCCACCACGATGGCCGCTCGCTGGGCCGTGGGGACAACTCCCTGTGAGCAGGGACACTGTCACCAAGGGCAGCCAGGGCCCCAGCTGCTCACAGGGCCCCTCCTGCAGCCTCCCTGCAGGCACACCGAGGGCTCCCCGGCTCTGCCTCAAAGCCAAGGAGGATATCTCCAGCCTGGCAGCCTTATTCCAGCTGGACTGACCCCACACTGCTTCCCTGCTCCTGCAGGAACCAGGCTCTCACCCCCTCACCCATTTCAACACCAGGAAAGATTCTGCCCCACAAGAGCAGCAGGTTAAGCGGCCAGGAGGGCTGCAGGTCCCCCTGGACACACAGCAGCAGGAGAGCACCTGCTTCCCTGAGAGTTTTGTTATTTCTGCTGCTGGGGGGGGGATTGCAGGAGTTGGTGCTCACCCTCCAGAGGCCTCGGGTGCCTTCCTGCTGGTAGATGTCAATGAAGCTGCCAATCATCCCACCCTGGAACAAGCTGCCCTGAGCCTGCATTCGGATCTGCAAGAAAGGGGTGAGCCAGCAGGAGGATGTCAGCACCTGCCCTGACACCAGCACCTGCCCACAGACAGGGACAGCAGGGACAGCAGGGACAGCAGGGACAGCAGCTCCATGGAGCTCCTGGGAGGAGGAGCAGAGCAGCTCACAGCACACACTGTTCCCCACATCCCTCCCCCTGCAGACCACACAGATAAGGATGGCAGCAGGGTGGGGGCACAGGGACATGAAGGACAAGGCCTTGCCCCGGAACACAGTCCCAGAAGGGGGATCTACACACAGGGAAGAGTGGGGAAGTCCTTCAGGCTCTCTCCACCCTAAGCCCAGGGCACCAGGCAGTGCCCACTGGGCTCTGCCCACTCCTCAGACAGGCAGGCCCTTGGGGCAGAGCCAGCACTGTGACCAAGGGGACAGGAGCAGGGGCTGCCACCTGCTCCCCTAGCCCAGGTTGACAGCACAGCTCCCAGCCCTCACCAGGACAAACACCACGGCCCTGGCTACCAAAGAAGCCATGCCTGCTCCATCCCTGGCAGTGCTCCAGGCCAAGCTGGACAGGGCCTGGTCCAGTGGGAGGTGTCCCTGCCCGTGGCAGGAGGTGGAAGGGGGTGGTTTTCCATGTCCATCCCAACCCAAACCATTCCAGGACTCTGTGACCTTTAAGAGCTGTGTTTTGAAACATCTGTTAATTAACCTGGGCTTTGTCCCCATTCATTAAAAACCCCCAAACAAGCAGAACTGGTGGCTGTGGGAGCTGCTGCTCCCACAGGTGCCCCAGGCAGCCAGGAGCAGCCCTTACCTTCAGCACGTCCGTGGGATTGGCCAGCGCAGAGGAGATGACCCCCGAGACCACCCCACAGATCACATTGATGAGCAACGTTTCATCTGCAACCAAGGAAAGAAGGTCAGACCCTCAGGGGAGGGGGCACAGCAGCAGGGAAAAGGGCTGGGAAGATCAGAGCAGTTCTCAAATCACACAGTGAAGCTGCAGGAGCAGGACCTGGGCAGGGGCCACAGCCCGTGACAGGTCTGTCCCCACACCTGCCAGGGACTGCAGGTGGCAGCTGAAACACTCAGCAATGCACTCAGACTGCTGAGAAGGAAAATCCTGGGACACGTGAAAATTGTGACCAATTATCTGAGGTTTCTCATTGCAGGGATGAGCCAGGACAGGCAGACAGAGGGGGACAGCCCAGCATTTCCCCAGGGCCCCTGGATTTGCCTACACACAGCTCCTTGGAGCCAGCTGAGGGTGGAGAACAGGCAGGGGTTAGATGTGATTAGTGCCAGGGAATAACCCGAGCTTCCAGGCCCAGAATTAGGATGCTGGTTACATTGGGAAAAGGCACAGGCCTTTGCTGGTACTAACCACGACACATCCCAGAGGACACCAGGCTGCCCCGGGCCTGTAGGGAGACAAACATTCAGGCATGGAGCTGACAGCTGAGAGGGCTGGGACAGCCAAGAGTGGGGCGTGGGGCTGTGTACACAGGCAGAACCAGGCAGGGAGAGGCGTTATGGAGCAGGGAGAGGCGTTACTGGAGCAGGACAGCAGCCCTGGGAGCACCTCTAGAGTCACAGAATCTCCTGAGAGGGAAAGATTCCATGAGGATCACCCAGTACCACCCCTGACCCTGCACTGACACCCCAACAACCCCACCCTGGGCATGCCTGGAGTGCTGTCCAAACACTCCTGGAGCTCTGGCAGCCTCGGGCAGTGCCCAGCACCCTCTGGGGGAAAAAACCTTCTCCTGATATCCCACCTAACCCTCCCCCAGCACATCTCTGTATCATCAGTGTGCTGTATTTCACTTGCCCATCCCACCTTCCTGGCTGGAATGCTGTTACAACATTCCCCCACAGCACAGCAGGGATGAAAATGTCACCTGCAGACCTCAGGGAACACCCAGCAGGCTCCTGCTGCTCTGCTCCCCAGGCAGGAGCTGCACAGGGCACAGCTCAAGGGCACTGGTGGAACCTTTACAGTCAGGGCCAAAGCTACAGAGCTGGACTGCACAATTCCTATCCAGAACGTGCCTGGCTGTGCCAGAGCAGGCTCAGGTTGGGCACCAGGAGGAATTTCTCCATGGACAGGGTGGTCAGGCAGTGGAAGGGGATGCCCAGGGAGGTCTGGAGTCCCCATCCCTGGAGGGGTCCAAAGGACTGGATGTGGTGCTCAGTGCTCTGGGCTGGGGACAAGGTGGGGATGGGACACAGGTGGGAACTGGTGATCCTGGAGGGCTTTTCCAGCCTAAATGATCCCGTGAAAGGAAGGAACCTGGCTGGAGGGTGGTGTTTGGGAGCACAGGCAGTGCAGAGCACAGCAAGGTTCCTGTCGGGATTGAATCCAATCCTTGCTCTCACTGGCAAACAAAACCCCAGACATGGAGCTCCGTTCCATGTGGGAATCTTGGGTGGGAGGGACAGGGCAAGGAACGAGGAGACACACAGCCTGGAGTGGGGCAGCTGGGAGGTGCCCGTGCTGCCCCTCCCAACACCCACCTTCCATGCGATCCACGAAGAGCCGCTTCAGGCTCTGGTAGATGCCGATCTTGATGGTGCCATAGGACGCTTGTCTCAGCAGCGCTGGGGCGATCCTGAGGGCGAGCCCACCCTGAGCGTCCCTGTGGGCCAGCCCGGGCCACTGCCCCCGCCCTCGGACTGCCCTGCCCCGGAGAGCCCGGGACACCGAGCACCCACAGCCCCGGGAACACCGCGGGACTCCGCTGCAGCGTGCAGGAAACGGGGATGGGCAGGGGGCAAGGGAGCGGGGGATGCCAGGGCAGGAGGTGGCAGAGGGGACCCGGGCTGGGGAAGGGGTGCCGGGGAAGAAGCAAGGCCCGAGTGGGCAGAGGGGAAGAAGCCGGGGTGGGTGGGGGAGACGCGGGGAAGGCAGGGGGAGATGCCGGGGTGTGGGCGAGGTCCCGGGGTGGGCAGTGGGAGGAGAGTGATGCCGGCACGGAGCGGGAACCGGGGCCGGGAGAAGATGACAGGCGGGGCGATGCTGCGGCCACAGAGGGAGCCCAGCACAGGCGGGGGAGCAGCCGAGCGGAGGGGAAGGAGCCGGGGCAGGCACCGGGGGGAACCGGGCGGGAGGAAGGAGGCGGGGGGCTGGAGGGAGGCCCGTAGCGGGTGGGTGGGTGTCCCGGTACGGACGATGGGGTGCCGGGGAACGGGGCCCGCTGCCGCTGGTGCTCACCCCGAGTACAGGGCCCGTCCGCCCTCCTCGCGGCAGATGCGGAAGAGCGCGTGGAACATGCCCCGGTAGCGCACCTCGCGGAACCGCGCGTCCGTGCTCTGCCCCTGCACCTGCAGCCGCGTCTTGGTGAGGTCCACGGGGAACGTGCCTGCGGGGACAGCGCGGACAGCGCGGCCTCAGCGCCCGCCGGGACACGCACCGGGCCCGCCCGGCCCCGCTCCCGCCCGGCCCCCGCGCCTCACCGAACTCGGCCACGATGGAGGCGAGCCCGCCATACACGAAGGGTTTCCAGTTGAGCGCGGACATGGCATGGCGGGCGGACACCGCCGCGCGCGCCGCCGCCACCGGGCCGGGACCGGAACCGGAACCGCGGCCGGGACCGGGCTCCGCGCCGCGCGCGCCCCCTGCCGGCACCGGCGGCACCGGCACCGGGACCGCTCCGCACCGGGACCGGCACCGGGACCGGGACTGCCCCGGACCGGGACCGGGACCACCCGCGCTGGCACCGGGACAGCCCTGCACCAGGACCGCCCCGGACCGGGACCGGGACCAGCAACAGCACCGCCCGCATCGGGACAGCCCCGCACCGGGACGGCGGAAGCCGCAGGGGCTGCCCCATCCCAACCCCGCCGCACGCCCCTCGGGTGTCCCTGGGAGCGGTCCCGGGGAAAGCCCCCCTTGGCGCCTGGAACCGGCACGGAGGGATTACTCCTTGTAGGACCCAAATCCAGCTAAAGCCCCTCCCTTCTCCACGCCGTGAATCCCCCACTCCAGCGCTCCCGCTTTTCCAGCCAAATAAGCCCAAAATCAGTGTGAGAAAAACAGGTGACACCTCCTGCCTGGCCCACGGACAGGAACACTGCTCCCAGGACCAGCTTCTCCCTCACTGGAATTTTTATTAAGAAACCTTTAAACAAATCCATGTAAATCACCCGACACAGCGGTGCAGCCCTGTGGATACGTGGCAGACTCCAGTAGATACTGCGTGGGCAAAGGGCCCAAACAAGACACCCAGCAGCCTCTGCCCCCTGTGCAGGAGGGGGACACGGCCTCAGGGATTTAGGGAAGGGGAGCATCCTGCTGCTCCCAACCTTCACCGCTTGACAGCCTCCCCGGCTGAAGGGCAAACCCTTGTCCCAGCCAGCAGCACGAGCAGCGTGCAGAGCCTGACCCAGGATGGGATGAGAGGCAAGGCAAAGCTCCAGGTGAAAGGTCCAGCTGTGGCATCCCAGGAGCTCAGAGCAGGACTGAGCAGGCTCGGGGCCTCCTTCACCCCAAAGGCTCACCCAGGGCTCAGGAGCGGCCGGAGTCTCTGCCAGAGCCCCGCTCCCTGTGCCTGGAACGGTGCTCCTGGGCCCTGCCTCCCCTGGGGGACACGTCCTGCCGCCCACTGTGCCTGTCGCCGCCCCTCCTGCCAGCCTCCTCTCGCTTCTCCCGCTCCTCCAGGCGCCGCTGTGCCCCTCTGCTCGTGGCAGTTCTTGTCCCCCCTCCTGCCAGCCTCCTCTCGCTTCTCCCGCTCCTCCCAGGCGCCGCTGTGCCCCCTCTGCTCGTGGCAGTTCTTGTCCCCCCTCCTGCCAGCCTCCTCTCGCTTCTCCCGCTCCTCCCAGGCGCCGCTGTGCCCCCTCTGCTCGTGGCAGTTCTTGTCCCCCCTCCTGTCCGGGTGTCGCCGCTGCTCCTCGTCCCGCTGCGCCCTGCTCCCGGCAGAGCTGCTGCCGGCGTAGCGCTCGTACCCGGGGTCCTCCTTCTCCTTCTTTATCTTGATCCTGGCCTGGGGCTCCTCCGTGCTGCCCCGCTTCCCAGCCTCCGGGCTCCTCTTGGACCGCTCGGCTCTGCTCCGCTGCTTCTCTGCAGGGAGGGTTTGCGTTTCGGGATGCAGCAAACTCCAGCAGCACACTGCTGCTCCCCATGGCTCCCCTGGCCCCATCCCAGCTCCTCATCCGCTACAAATTCTCCCCCTCCACCCAATTTCCCAGCTGCTTCCCCCTCAGTGAGATCCCAGTCCACTTCCAGTCACTTTTTCTCCTCCAGCTGTGGCCATCCCACTTCTCTAACACTCACATCATGTTCTTCCCAGCAAGGCTGGGCATTTCCACACCACCTGGAGTGATGAGAACTTCCCCTTCGTTCCCCTTCCTCACTAATACTGTGATCCACTCTGTGGAAATTACCTCTCCAGACCTGAGGACTCTTCCCTCTTGGCTCTCCTTCCTCTCCCTCATTTCTGAGCATCTCCTCAGCACTCTGTAGCAACACCTTGTTCCCACCCTCATTTTGAGCCCATTTTTCTTCCTCCAACTTTCTCTCCAGGCAGACTCCAGCCTCCAAACCCTACCACGGGCACTCCCACCTGGGATCCAGCCTGCCAGGAACTTTCCTCACCTTTCTGCTTTTTCACGGGCACATCCTCATCCTCAGACTGAGAGTCGGACGAGGAGTGTGGTGGCGTTTTCACCCCGCAGCCCTTGGCATGGAGGGCTCTGGTCACCTCATCCCAGTCCTCGGACTCCTTGGGGGGCCGGTAGTTGGCCACGTGGTCCACGCGGATGGTCCGTCCCTTGATCTGCGGGGCCAGGCTGTCACCGGCAGCTCCCGGCGCTGTCACCGGCAGCTCCCGGCTCCCAGCGCCACTGCCGACGCGAGGCAGCGCTCAGGCAGCCACGGCAGCACCCGGGCTCCACTCACCTTGATCCCATTGAAGTTATCCACAGCCAGGATGGTGCTTCTCTGGTCCTCATAGCACAGGAAGCAGAAGCCCTTGGACTTGCCGGTCTTCTTGTCCCGCACGAGGTTGATGTTGACGACCTCGCCGTACCTGTGACACGCACACCGTCAGCGCCCGCGGCGGCGGGGCCGGGCCACGGCAGCGGGGCCGGGCAGCGGCACTTACTGCGAGAACACGCAGATGACATCGCCCTCCGTCAGCTCGTAGTGCAGGCCGCCTGCGGGGAGAGCGGAGGGAAGGAACGGGTCAACAGCATCAGCACCGGCCCCGGCCCCGGCCCCCGCCCCGGGCCCGCTCCGCACCCACAAAGATCCAAGCGCTGTCCTTGTACTCCGCGTGCCACGACACCGCCTCCTGCACGCCCAGCTCGGCCTCCCGCGCGTTCAGCTCATTGATCAGCTTCACCTTCGTCAGGGGGCTGCGGGCGAGGTACGGTCGGCACCGTTAGCACCGGGACCGGGACAGGCCGAGCCCGGCCTTCCCCCCACAGCCCCACACCTACTTCATGGCGGCGGCGGCGCGCACTGCGCCTGCGCGCGGCGTCGCCCCGCCCCGAGCCGAGGAGGGCGTAGCCGAGAGCAGCGAGTCGGCCGATTGTAGCCGAGTGGGGCCGAGCGCGGCCGAATCAGGCCGATTGTTACCGAGTCAGGTCAATAATTACCGAGATAGCCCGAGCAGGGCCGAGTGTAACCGAATAATCGGACCGATTATTACCGAAGAGGACCGATTGTAACCGAGCGCTGCCCGCCGGACGGGACCGACTGCGGCCGAGCCGGGCCGATTAGAGCCGATTGCGGCCGAGCGGGCTGAGGCGCAAAGCAAGAGTCGGGGCGCAGGGGGCTCAGAGCCTTTATTGGGGTCCGGGCGGGTCCCGCTCAGCACGGGCAGGAGCCCTTCCCGCTGGCCTCCTGCAGCCGCCGGGGCTGCGGCTGGGGCTGCGCCGGCCAGCCCTCCGTGTCCCGGCAGGGCAGCGAGCGCTGCGCCTTCAGCCGGCACACCAGGCACATGAAAATCGCGTCCACGTTCTGGCTCTCCTGTGGGTCCTTGGCCGAGGTCTCAAACAAAAGCATGTTGTGAGCATCGGCGAACTTGAGGGCCAGGCTGGATGGCACCTGGATCAGGTCTTTCAAGTCACACTTGTTCCCCACGAGCACCCTGGGGACGAGCGGGGGCACGGCGTGCCCGTTGCACTCCTCGATCCACGTCTTGAGGTTGGTGAAGGAGCTCATCTTGGTCACGTCGTACACGAAGACCACGGCGTGCACGTTGCGGTAGTAGTGCTCCACCATGCTCTTCCGAAACCTCTCCTGGCCAGCCGTGTCCCACACCTGCACCTGGGGAGGGAAGCAGACAAGGAAAGAGGCTACAGGAGTGTGGAGCGAGGCCCTGGCAGGGCAGGCGGCTGCAGGAGGGCTCCCTGCTGTCCGGCTTTCAGAGAATCACAGCCTGATTTGGGCTGGAAGGGAACTTCAAGATCATCCAGTCCAACCCCCTGCTGTGGGCAGGGACACGTCCCACTAGCCCAGGCTGCTCCAGGCCCCAGTGTCCAGCCTGGCCTTGGGCACTTCCAGGGATCCAGGGGCAGCCACAGCTGCTCTGGGCATCTTCTGCCAGGGCCTGCCCACCCTCACAGCCAAGAATATCTTCCCAATATCCAATCTAAACCTGCCCGCATTCAGTTTAAGGCCATTGTCCTGTCCCTCCATACCTTGTCCCAAGTCCCTCTCCAGCTCCCTTGGAGCACTTTTAGGTACTGGAAGGGGGTTGAGCCTTCTCCAGGTTGAAGAACAACCCCTGCCCTCCCAGCCAGACTTCAGAGCAGAGGGGCTGCAGCCCTCAGAAGGTTTCTGCAGCCTCCTCTGGACTCATTCCAACAGATCCACATCTATTTGTGCACCAAATCCCACGCCACGAACGAGAATGCTGACGATTTCACAGAGGAAAAGAGAAAATGAGGAGGGGGAGCCACCCCTCCTGTTAGGAGCACAGTGGGAGGGCCAGGAGCTCTGTGGGGATGGGTGAGGAGCCAACAGAGCTCATGGGGGAGGATTAAAGAACAGAACATCACAGGTGAAACTGTAGGGGGTCTCTGCTCTTCCCTGGCCAGGAAGAGCAGGCAGATGAGGTGCTCTGTGGACAGTGAGCAGCAGCCTTGTGTTTGCAGCCCCTGGTCATCACAGAGAACCTCAGCCACCCCAACAGCTCCGGGAAGGACAGCACAGCATGGCACAGGAAATCCAGAACATTCTAGGACACCATACAATGCCAACCTCCTGCCTCAAGTGACAGAGCTGGCAGGAGGCCTCGGGGCTGGATGAGCGGACAGTGAGGTGGACTGGGAACTGGCAGAATGTCTGGACCTAGACAGTGCTGGTCATTGACACCGAGACTGGTTGAACACTGGTAACCAGCAGAGTGCCCCAGGGGCAGTCTGGGTTCTCCTGGGAATGTTTTGTAGCCTGGAAGTGGCAATTTCCATGTTAATCTCAATTGCCCTGTACCCACAGAGACAGTCCCAGAGTCTTTCCAATTGGAAAACACTGGCAAAGCAAAGCAGAGCTGCTGCTCAGTCCTTTCAGGGCTGAGCAAGAGAGGGAGGGTCCCTCTCCCACCTCCCACCTCCTCTCTTGGATACATACCCCAGGACTAACGGCTGTTTTGCTGCACTGCCTCCCACTCCTGCCCACTGGAGCTCAAATAACATCCAAAGGTAGAAAAGCTGGCAATGTTTTCCAGCTCAGGGCAGCAAACAGGCTCCATGCCAGCCTGCACCACGGCTCGCACCGGCACGGCTCCGTGGGGCTGGGCAGAGATGGGGAGGGCAGGGGAAGGAGCACCTCTAAAGGAGAGGGAAAAACCTCCATGGGCAGCCTAGAAGCACAACTAAAGGTCTCACCCATCAACAAGAGCTCTGGTTTCATTATGAGTACAACTTTTGATCAGCCATCTGTCAGTACAGCAGCGATGTTTGTTCTTCCAGCACCAGCCTCAGGAGCTGAGGGTGCTGATCCCCACAGCTGGGCAGGCCAGGCTCCACCACAAACTCTGCTCCTGAGTGGCAGATTTGCTCTGACACACCAGCCAGAGCTCTCCAGGCCTAGGCTGATCATTTTTTACAGGTGTCACACCAGCCTTCATAAGCAAATTCATCCTGCTGCAATCACGGCTCCCGGTGCAGCTGGGAGCAGGTTCCAGCACCACTGCCACAGCAGCCGAGCCTGGGTGAGCTCTCAGCCTTCCAGGGTGGGTGGCTGCTGCCCTCTGCCTCCCCAGACCCCCTGGCCGTGGCACAAAGTCCTGTCCCCATCCCTCCACAGCTCTACCGCTCCGCTGGTCCAGTGGCCAGAGCTGGAGCCACCCCGATGCTGCGAGGATCCAGCTGTGCCCATCGCAAGGGTGGCGGTGACTCACCCGAGCCGAGCCGTCACTTCTGATCTCTGCAGGCTCAAGGCAACCCCAGAAATAGAGACAAGGCAGCAGGGACTGGTCCGAGGGCATCTCTGCAGCACAAGGACGAGAATTCTTCCCTGGCCCTGTTCCCTCCCTCCAACTGGGATGAAAGGAAAAGCCCCCAGGAGGGGTTTGGCAAGGGGCAGGGATTGGGGACCGGCTGCCATCGCTGCTGGGGCTGCTGCCGGCTCTGCCGGGGGCAGAGCGGGGCTCTCGGAGGATAGAGCAGGGCCCGCTGGAACCGGTGTGGAACCCGCAGAGGGCGAAGCGAGGCCCAGCGGGGCCGGTGTCAGCCAGCCCGGAGGCGGTGCGGGGCCCACCTTGATGCGCTCGCCCTCGATCTCCACCGTCTTCTCGCGGAAGTCCACGCCGATGGTGGCCTCGGTCTTGCCGGGGAAGGTGCCCCCGCAGAAGCGGAAGGTCAGGCACGTCTTGCCCACGTTGGAGTCTCCGATCACGATGATTTTGAAGATGCGGGTCTGCACGTAGGGCTCCAGCGCGGGGTCGGGGCCCGGCGGTCGCCCCCCGCCGCCGCCCGCCGCCATCCCTCCGGCCTCACCGGCTCATAGGGGCGCGTCGGACCGGCTACGGCACGGCACGGCACGGCACGGCACCGGGTCCGCCCCGCGGGCCGCCACCGGCGCAGCTCCGGAGAGCGGCACCGGCACCGCTCGTCTCCGCCCCACGCCCCAGCTACGGCACAGCTCGTCCCCGCCCCGCGGACCGGCACCGGCACAACACGGCTCCACCCCACGCACCGGCACCGGCGCAGCCCCGCCCCGCACACCGGCTACGGCACCGCACGGGCCCGCCCCGCGGACCGGCACCGGCACGGCCCCTCGGACCGGCACCGGCACCGCACGGTCCCGCCCCACGCACCGGCTACAGCCCCGCCCCGCGTAGCGGCACCGGCCCCGCGCGGCTCCGCCCTGCGCGCCCCCGCTGGCACCGGCACCGGCACCGGCCGGCTGAGCTCCGGGCCCGGCCACAGACCGCGCACCGAGTGCCTCCAGCCCCGGCATCCCCAGCGGAGCGGCAGGGACCGGCAGGGCTGCGGTAGCGGGGCTGGCCCCTCCCGGGAGGGAGCGAGAGACCGAGGGGCGCAGCGAGGCAGGACCAGACACCGGGAACACCAACACCGCACCTGCCTAGGGCCGAGAGGTGCCCGCGAGGGTACAACCGCCCTGCCAGGGTGACGCTCTCCGTGTCCAGCTGGGCAGCCAAAGCCCCCGTGTGCCCGGGGAGGGGACGGGCGTCTGTCCTGTCGCCAAGAAGCGGGGCAGTGGGGAGCCAGCACCCACGGCAGGAGGGCACGGGGGCTGCAGCAGGAAGGACGCACAGAAGGATTGCAGAAGGGAGGGGAGCAGGTGACAATCTGCAGGAGGAGAGGAGAGCCATGGCAGGAGGGGATGAGGGCACTCAGGTCAGCATCAGGCTGTGGCACAGCAGCGGTGGCATGGGGACCGATGGGAACGTGGGGAGTGCATTGCTCCTGCTCACACAGCCCAGGCCATCCCAAAAGAACTCACAGCCCCCCAAAATGGACCTCTGGAAGATGACTCCTCCAGTGCCAACACTGATGAGACCTGCAGGAGCTGGAGGATGGGAAGGATTTACCACAGACGCCCAGCGGTCACCACCACCAGTGTCAGTGCTCATCTGCTTCCAGCAGCATGGACAATTAACAGGGTGCAGTGAGCCTTGCAGCAGGTGTAAGAAAAGCCTCAGAAAGCTGAGTCTGATGGAACACATCCACCCCTTCCGATTCTGCTCACATCTGCAGGTCTGCACTGCTGAATGAGACCCACTGTCTGACCATGGCACTGTCCTGCCCACGGAATAAAGAGCAGCCACACAGGATTGTCCCCATTGAGGCTCACTCAGAATTGTTTTGACCTGCAAAGGGAGCTCAGTTGCCCAATGGGCACCACAGCCCCACAGAACCATTTCTGACCACCCCCAAGTACTTCTGAGCTGGCCAAAAACCTGTGGATCAAAAGTGAGATGAGGACATTACAGAGTGACTGCTCATCCATCTCCGTGTGCAAGGAGACACCACCAAGGAAGCCCAGACTGAGCCCATCTCTCCTCAGGGCTTGCTTGATCCTCCCTGCTCAGGCCAGCTTCCCACCCCTCACCGCCACCACCACGAACAGGAGGAAAGTGCTTTCAACAAAGACCATGTTGTCCAGGAATTCCTGGAAGTTTTTATTCACAGAAGCTGTTTGTCAGAGACTTGAGCTTCTTGCCTCCCTTGTTCATCATTTCCGACTTGCCCAGCCTGTGGAACAAGACGCCAGTGTCGGGTCCCAGCTGCCTCCCCTCAAAGGGACATGGCTTTCCATCATAGCGTGCCAGGAATGTCAGAGCAGCGAGACCCCTCTCTCCTGGCCCAACAGCCAGCCGAGACAGCAGCAGATCTGCCGTGTGCGGCACCACAGGCTGCAGCAGCGTCCCGTACACGCGCAGGCACTCCAGTGTGACGTGGAGGATGGTGTCCAGCCACAGCTGCTCCACAGCATCCCTTCGGTCAAGCTTCCAAGGCCTGTGCCTCTGGAAGAAGCCGTTGGTCTGCCTCACACACTGGGCAACGCATTCCAAAGCCTTGTAGATCTGGAAGCCCTCGAAATAGCTGTCCACCTGCGCAGGCAGCGAGGCCACGGCAGCCACGAGCTCGTAGTCCTCAGCACACGCCCTGCCCGTGCCTTTTGCCTTCCTGAAATCCAGGACCTTTGGGAAACAGGGCTCTGAGAAGCGTGGGTAGGTGTTGCTGGGGTTAATGCTGGGGGCTGTCGAGCGATTCAGCAGCCCCCCGAGCGCATCTGCCAGCTCTGAATTCACCAACTTCACCACCTTCTCATCGTAGTAGTCACAATCCCTCTCCGGGACGCCCTGGCGCAGCAGGAAGTACCGGAACCCGTCCACGCCGTACTGCCCCACGCACACGCTGGGGTCCACCACATTGCCCAGGCTCTTGGACATCTTCTGGCCCCGCACAGTCCAGTGGGAGTGCACCAGGATGCGCTCGGGGGGCTCCAGCCCCGCCGCCAGCAGCAGCGCCGGCCAGTACAGCGCGTGGAACTTGAGGATGTCCTTGCCCACAACGTGGTGCACGGCCGGCCACCACGCACCGTGGCTCTCGGGGTACCCCAGCACGCTCAGGTAGTTCACCAGGGCGTCCACCCACACGTAGATGGTCTGTGTGGGGTCACCGGGCACGGGGATGCCCCACTGCAGCCGGCTCCGCTCGCGGGACACCGACAAGTCTGGCAAGTCCTCGTCCAGCCAGCGGAGCACACGCTGGTAGAAAGGGTTGGGGAAAACAGCACGAGGGTTGTCCCGGAGCCAGTTCTGCAAGGGATCCCGGAATGCTGAGAGCCTGAACATGTAATTCTCCTCCTTGGTCCAGTGCACCTGGGACAGCAGGAGAGGAAAGGGTTATGGCCCCAAGAACAGGCTGACAATTTGCACACACCATTCTCAGCACGGAGGCTGTCGTACACTGCCCGTGTCCGGGTGTCCTCCTATGCCACAGGAAGCTCTCAGCACCTTTCCATGAACCTTCTTACCCAAGACACTGCCTCCTTGGGATGCCCACGAACACGCCTGAGGACTCAGGCACCTGGGATGGTTCAGCATCCTGCTTCTAAAAGCACTTGTAACCCTGGGAAGGAACACCTTTCCACCTGCCAGGCTGATGTGACATCAGAAAGGAGTTATGGAGATGAGAACACACTTTAACAACACAGTTTTGCAATAATAGTGGAAAATCATGAAAAACCAAAATGACATTGCAATTCCTTTCCTACTGCCACTCCCGGTGCCTGCCTTTGTTCTCCTAGGGCCATACTCCCCTTTTTCCTCAGTTTATGCTTAAATGCATCTAAGCCGCTAACTTTGTTTGCTTACAGCACTGACAGCACTTCTCCCCCACAGTTAAATGCATTAAATGACAGATTTAGCTAAACCAGTGAAAACCCAGTGGGTGGATGTGGTACGAGTGAGCTGTGTAAGGCACTCGGGGATCCATGGCTGGGTCAGCAATCTTGCAGTGCACAGGGAAGACCTGAAGAGCATCATTCAACATCCTCACCCCCAGCCTCCACCGGATGCCAGAACCCACTCACTAACCAGAAGCGTGGGGTTTATGGCATGTGCAAACACCCCCTTCTCCTTCACAAAATTCCCAAGGAACAAACTTCCCAGCAGCCTCTTTTGGGTTGGAGATAAACCCTCCCATCCCTCCCCATCACACTGCAAGAGCTTCTCTGCTCCATGCACACTCCTGTTTCCTTGGACAGTTCAACACACAGGTGAGGCCAGGAACGGTTCTCAGGGTATGCCTGACTTTGTTATCTGCTGACTGTTTTAGGTCTAAAGAATGATTACTCTGCCTAGAAACTTAACTTTCCCCCAATTATCTTAGGTGCTTTCTCAAGAGCTATTATTTGCCAATGAGCCCTTCCTGTGGTGGACCAACATGCCCACATCCCAGCCTCATACAAACACCACAGGAGCACAACCTGTGCTGGGCTCTGAGCAGGATTGTCTGTAGCTGCTGGATTAAATCATGTAACTCCACAGCTTCTAGAAAACGGTGGCAGAGAGATGCTCTAGGTACACTCCTGGGCACGCCCATTCTGGCAGAGCACAGGCAGGTGATGTTACAGTGCTTTAGGCAGGGCCAGAACCCATTTAAGAGATGGGTAAGTGTCTGGAGGCCAAACTGAACTGTCTTACAAAACAGGTCTGAAACTCTGAGCCCCAAGGAACCCCTCAGTTACATACACCCCCATCCTCCTGTTCAGTTAAATTCTCTCATCACCCCTGCAGAACACCATTCCCAGGCCAGCAGGGGACGAATCCTTCCCGTCGCAGGTAGCTGCAATGCGCACCTGCCAGGTGGGGTCTGGCAGCTCTCTGACACTCTACTGAAATACGGGCGACTCTCGGCCAACACGAATTAACAAACGGCTTCGGGAAGCATTGAACAGGCCGAACGTGGCCGGTGCAGAGCGGCGGGTGAGCCGCAGGGCTCCTGTAGCCCGTTACCTCGTGGCCGCTCTCCAAGGACACCTTGCAGGGGCGGCCCTGGGCATCCTTGCGCTCGGCCAGCTGGCTCTCGGGCAGGAAGCTCTCCTCGGGCGTGCAGTACCAGCCCTCGTAGGAGCCCTTGTAGAGCAGCCCTCGGTCGCGGAGGGTCCCCCAGAAGTGCCGCACGGCGCGCTGGTGCCGGGGCTCGCTGGTGCGGGTGAAGTCGGTGTAGGCCACGCCGGCCCGGGTCAGGGCCTGGCGGAAGAGCCCCGAGACCCGCTCGCACAGCTCCGCGGGCGACGTCCCCGCCGCGGCCGCGGCCTGCTGGATCTTCAGCCCGTGCTCGTCGGTGCCTGAAAGGGAGAGAGGCCGCGGGGCCGTGGGGAGAGGCCGGAGCCCGCAGCCCCGCGGGGACACGGGGGCCCTGGGCACACCGGGAGTCAGCCCCGGCCGACAATGGGGCCACCCCGGGGGGAAGGGGGCTCGGAGCGGGGGTCTCGCTGACCCGTGCAGAGCCGGGCCGGGCCGGCGGCGCGCAGGCGGCGGTGGCGGAGCAGCGCGTCGGCCAGCAGCGCCGAGTACAGGTGCCCGATGTGCGGCGGCCCGTTCGCGTAGAAGATGGGCGTGGAGAGCAGCAGGCGGCGGCCGGGCCCGGTGGCCGTGGCGCGGCGGAGCGGCCGCGGCAGGCGGCGGGGCGGCCGCCACATGGCGGCGGCGGCGGGGCGGGGCGGGGCGGGCGCCCGGAAGCGGCGGGAGGCGCGTGCGCGGCGGGGCCGGGCCGGCGGGAGCGCCACAGAGCCACCGGCCACCGGAGACATGTTCCGCTGCCGCGCGGGCCTGGCGCGCGCCCTGCGCCCCCGCCGCGGGGACGCGCACACGCGGGTCAGTGCCGCCACCGGCACCGGCACCGGCACCGGGGGCGGGGCAGCGGGCGCGATTCCCGCCGTCCAGGCCCGGCGCCGATCCCGGCCGGGAGCGCGGTTGGCGGGGTGCAGCGGGCCGGGCGGGCATCCCGCGGGGTCATTGCGCGATCTGCCGTGCCCGGGGGCGCTGCGGGAGGGGGCGCGGGCGGCGGAGGCGCGGATGCTCCGGGAACGTGTTTGGCACGGCGTGAGTGCCCCGGAGCCGGTGGGGACCTCGGTCGCCTTTGGGGCGCTGCTGGCTTTGCTGCGGGTTTAGTCACAAAGAAGTGCCTTGGGGCGGGAGCAGGTGGAGGCGGGGATTGCGAGAGCCCGAACCGCTCCCGGGAGCACCGGCGCTGCCGGGAGCCTTGGCTCCGTTCGGAGATGGACGCTGGCCGTGATTCGGTGATGGAGAAATGAACGCGGTGCAGCGGCCCGGCCACGGGTGCTGCCCGTGCCGCTTGTACCTGCTCGGTCCGCCGGGGATGCTCTGTCTGCCCGCCCGGACCCCGCTCCTTGCCGGTGCTTTATCCCGGCGGAATGAGCTGCGTGAGCAGAGCGGGTTTGGTGCCGGTGTAGCCATCCCTGCTGCCCGCCCTGGCCTGGTTAGCTGAGGCTCTGCTCGCTTTCGCCGGAGCATCCTCGGGCAGGAGAGGCCTGGAGTGGGAACCCCCAGTGCAGCCGAGAGCGGCCGCAGGCTCCCGCTGCCGGCCCGCAGCCTGTCCCCCTGCCTGGAGATGCTCCTGCTATCAGTCAGTTCAGTTATCCCTGGATCTTACAGATGTTTTGGTCTCCGCAGCTGCCCGGAGCGCACTCTTGTGTGGCTCTCGATAATGCCCCGCGGTTGCTCAGATGGGTTTTCCAAAGGAGGAATTTGTTTGGGTTCGGAACTGACTTAGTCTCTAAATTTCCCGACTTCCCTTAGCGTTGACGGTGGTTTTGTGTTGTTTCTCCGATAAATTGTGTTCCTTAGGCACGTTGTTGCAGCGCTGGAATGTGCCCCAGACCTGCAGCTGAGCAGACAAGTGGCTAGCACAGGCGTGCCTGGGAAAAAGGGCAGTAATTCGGTTTTTGTCCTTATTGTGGGCTTGTCCACCTTAGGAGCGGGTGCCTATGTAAGTAGAAAGGTGGTTCCTGGGAAGAAGCTGCAATCCGTCTCTCCTGTCGAGCATTTGCTGTATTCCAGCTCTCTTTACTCAGCTTTTGATCTCTGTAGCTTTATCTCTGTTTCCTCCTTCAGAAAGCTTCAAGGGGAGCTAAATGGAAATTAACTTCTTACGATTACTTGGGTTTTAACTGTAATTTCAGTTACCTTTAAAGTTTTTTTTTTTACCTTAAAGGCACTGGTGGGTTTTTGTGTTATGACCAGCCACAGCTTTGTCAGTTGTCTTGTACAGAACAAACAATTCCTTGCCAAATCTCAGTTCAGAACATTTGTTTAACTTGTGCAAGTATACCAAATCAACCCCCAGCCGGGGAGTATTTATGTTCTACTTGAAAAGGATAGAGGTTTGCAGCCTCACTGAAAGAGTAAATGACATTCCCAGAGAGCTGAAGAGTATCAGCATTGCCCGGGAGTGGACAGATCCCACATTTACACCACACAAATCTTTGTTTCCAAGCTCCTTCTCTGGGAGGATCGTATTCACTAAAAGTTCCAAATCCCAATTTTCTCCTAAGGAAGCTCCTGAGAAAGGGGAAAAAAATCAAAACAGTGCATGAAAAAAAAAAAAAAAAAAGTAATTCCTATTTCCTCTAAAAATAATTCTTTCCTGTGCCCTGCTGCCCTTTTTTCTTCGGCAGACAAGGTAGCTGAAATTACAAAGCGCACTCTGCTTTTCCCAAGACCTGTTTAATCAATAATCCTTCCTGATATTCAGCTCTTTCCCTCTTCTCTTCCGTTGCCTGTCTTCCCCTGCAGTTTTGCAATGCCATCAGCTAAGATGCCCTTCTAGATCCCTGACGTCTTCAGGTGTTCCTGGCAAAGCTGGCAGCAACCTCTTGTTATACTTAATAGTGGGAGGAACAGTCACTGGGACAGGAGCCTATGTAAGATGCTTCACTAAAGGTGTTTGTGGGGTGGGAGGGTGGAGGGGGGACACCTGGCTGTACCTCCCACCCCGTAGCCCTTCACTTCCAGCCCCCTTCGTGCTCCCTGGCCTCAGGTTCTTCATTTTCAAGGGACATTGCCAAATCATTTAAGGTTGCAAACTGAATATTCTCAGGTGGTGCAGTTCTTAGTGGAGAAACCTGCCTAAGAATGAACCTTTCCACATTAAGAAAACCTAAACTCCAACTGGCCATCTTTGGTTTGTGACTGTGTAAGGGCGCTAATTATTAATTAGTGCACCTCTCCTGATATCAGTAATGCTGGCGTGCAGAAAGGGAAATAGTACCTGAATATACGTGTGCTAAAGGGAAGGCAAGGAAACTTGTCCAGCTTGGTGATTTCCTCAGGGAAGAGCACTGAAACATCACCCTGTGTCCTGGCAGATTATAGTTCTGATTCTGACTAGAAAGAACTTGACACTGTCCCACTGGAAATGTTGATCCTCAAGGCCTGATCTGATGTTTTGCTTGTACATAAGAGTGTTTTTTCCTAAAGGATTGGATTTAATTTGCCGTACGCTGCCCTTTGGACTCACCTCAAACCTTCCTGATTCTGCTTGTAAAAGCAGAGGTGGTTTGTTAACCTTGGCTTTTCTGCCTTTGAGCAAAAGGCTTTAAGAATACCTTTATCTTAATTCTTCTAAACACCGACAAGTTCTTGGTTTCTAGTATTTCTGACATTTCTCCAGTTCCCTGGACAGGCTTTTGTCCTGTGCTCTTTTTTGTGCCTGGCATTAAATTCCTCCATTCTTGTTTGAGGCTGTTTGTTAGAAAACACCAGCTTGTGAGGATTGGCAAATGAAATTTGATGGCATGCACGTGATAGAGATTATTAGCAAGGCTGGGTTTTGCCTCAAAGAAAGGTTTGCTTCCCTCTAATTTTTTTACTCTTGGGGAAAAGTACTGGACTCTGACCTGCTCCCAGCACTCCCAGCATTTCAGCTCCTGTCCATTACCAGTTTTTCTTGGAAGTTAACATGATGTAAGAGATGTTCCCTCCTTGCCTGTACCAGTCAACTGTGCATGCAGGCTCTGCTTGTGCTGCATCCCGAGTTTCACAGTCAAATAAACACGGCAGCATTCAGCTGGAAGAGATTCCATGTCCAAGGGCCAGTGCCCGGAGCAGCCCCGCTCCTGTGGCTCCAGGCCCTGCTAATGTCAGGGGTGTCCTGCCACCACCCAGCCTAGGGAAAGCCAGTCAGGTTCTTGGCTCTGCCCAGCTGCTCCCAGAAGCCGGGAGATGCTTTTTCTTTGGATTTGTCTTCTATTTCTGCAGCCTTGTCTTGTGTCCTGGCCCAGCTTGCATGGGTCTTGCCTTGGCTGCATTTCCTTCATTGGAGCTGGTTCCCCTTGGAACAGGCATGCAGCCAAGCACCTGCAGGAAGGTTCAGTGCTCTGGGGGAGCAGCCAGACATCCAAGGCCCATCACACCAGGTGGAGCAGGTCATTTTCTGAGCACGTTCTCAATGGGCACCTTGTCAGGGAGGTCTGTTTTGCCCTACCTGATGCCACAGCACGTGGGGTGGACAAAAGGCTGTCAGGGGCAGTGGCAGGATGGTGCCTTAGTGCTGGAGGTGTGCAGGGTACATGTCCCCTGTCTGTGTGCAGGTGTACAGAATGGTGCAGGAGAGCAAAGAGCGACACACCAGCCGCATGTCGAGGCTCGCCCGGCGCCCCCAGGACGATGCCTCAGGTGGGTACCAGCCTGCCAGCTCAGGGCTGCCTCTGCTCCTCAGGAGCTTGAGGCCTCCAAAAGGAACAGAACAGAGCCTCTCTGGAATCACAGGTGTGCCTCTGTAAGATTGCAACTCTCAGTGTGTGCCCTTGTGTCGAATTCTCATTCACGGCCAGGCTGGACAAAGCTGGGAGCAGCCTGGGACAGTGGAAGGTGTCCCTGCCCATGGCAGGGGGTGCAACTGGATGGGTTTAAGGTCTCTCCCAACCCAACCCATTCTGGGATTTTGTTGTTCTGTGATTCCCAGCACAGAAGACAGTGCTCCATGACCCAGAACAAGCTGTTTTACAGACCATCCTGAGGATGAAGTAGGCTGTCTCCTGGGGCTGATTTCTGTCATTTACTCCTTCTGTGATAAAAAGGGAAAAGAGTGAGCCCTGCTTCTGGCTTTTGCCTTTGCACAATCTGGCAAGGACACTGATTCCAGAGAGCCTCTTTTCCTGGCTGGTGGAGAGCCTTTTCATCCTGGAGTCAGCCCTGACTCCCAGCTCCCAAACTACAGCCTGTGCTTTGCTCTCTTAAGCGGTGTCTTTCTTCCCTTCCCTTCTAGGTGCTGCTCCTCAGGACACAGCAGGTGAGTTCTGGTGCTCATACCAAACTGCCTGGGTTGTCCCTGCCCATGGATTGACCACGTGTTGCTCAGCAGCAGGACCCGCCTGTGGGAGGTGGTGCCTTCTGCAGGAACTCAAAAGTTGTCTCCATCAACAAAATTACAGAAAAACATGCATTGGCCTTTTGGGCAATTTCCCCTTCTTATAACCTGTTCACTTCTTGGCCAGTGCACCGTTTCAAGCTTGCTTAGAAAAAGCAGTTTCTGAAATCTGACTGATTCCTGCAGGGAGCAGCTTTGGGGGAAGCAGCAGCAGGGTTCTGGGGAAGGTGCTGGGGCAGAAGGAGGATAATTTCCAAAGCAAGTCTGGATGTGGAAGGCCCCTGGTGACGGACTCTGTGTCCTGGGGCTGGGCCATGTGCCTGTATTTGCAGTGTCGTCCCATCTGTCACCTGCAGCTCTGGGCCCTGATCCCAAGGTGCCATCCCACGTCCCTTTCCTGCTCATTGGGGGAGGAACTGCTGCTTTTGCTGCTGCCAGATCCATCCGGGCCCGCGACCCCGGAGCGCGGGTAAGAGCTGTGCTGCCCGCAGCCTCTCCCGCGCCTCTGTGTGCTCCCATTCACCTGCTCTCGCTCCAGCTGAGGTGTTTCTGGCCAATTAAAGGTGCTGATTGTGTCTGAAGATCCTGCCCTGCCCTACATGCGTCCACCCCTTTCCAAAGAGCTGTGGTTTTCCGACGATCCCAATGTGACGGAGACGCTGCGGTTCAAGCAGTGGAACGGCAAGGAGAGGAGGTACGGGGCACTGCGGGTGGCAGGGCAGAGTGCCAGAGCCAAGGTGGCAATGACCAAACTGTTCTTGGCACAGAACCACCAGCCACTGGAGTCCTGAGGGGCAGGGAAGGGGTTGAGGAATTCTGCTTCCCACCAGAGCTCACTCAGTGCCCGATACCTCTTGAACTTTGCTGGGATTCCCTTAGACATCTCCCTCTATGGCAGCAGTCCTGGGAAAGAAATGAATAAAGGTGAAGCTCCACAGGTTAGAGCAGAGGTGCAGGGGCACGGGATCACAGTTGATTTTTGTGACTTCTGTCACCAAGCCTTACTTGGTGTTTGGACTTTATCAACTTTTCCAACCACACCAATTCTATGATTCTGTGATCCAAACCCTCAAACTCCAATGGTATGAAGATCCTAATTAGATAAATAATTGTGGAGCTTGTTATGGATGCACAGAGCTGTCTTTGTCTCATTGGAGCTGCTGAACAGCTGGATTTCTGGTGTCCCAGAGCAAGGGGAACCTGTTTGATAATGGAACTTTTCTCAGTATCTATTTCCAGCCACCCTCTTTCTACGTGCCTGTCCAGGACCTGTCTTCCGTGGAAAATGGTGGGGTGGCAGTTCTGCCTGGCAAGAAGGTGGGTACAGCACAGGCTGTGCTTCCTACAGCACTTCCTAAGCAGAGCCTGCACTCTAAACTGGTACTGAACCACTGGACTTGGAGGGAAGGTTGGCTGAGAAGGGGAATTTGGATAAGTTTGGGGAAAATGCGATGGAGCAGAGATCGTGCTAATCTGAAGTATGAAAGCAGGAGAAGCCAAGAGGAATAACAGTGAGCTGAGGGAAGATGATGAGGAAGAGAGAAGGATACTTTTGGAGTCTGGGCATGGGACAAAAATATGTAGACCTTAGAGATGGGGTGTGACAAGTGGGAACTGGGGGGTGAGGTGAGGAGAGCACAGGGATTGAGGAGAGCAGGAGCACTGTGCCAAAGCAGCAGGAAGGTGGAGAAATTATGGTGAACCTTCTGAAATATTTATATCCTCAGTTGTTTGTATGTTGCTGTGATAAATGTCAGTGATTCCTCTTCCTGCTGAGCTGAGCTGTGTCTGAGCCCATTTTGCACTCAGACCTTGAGAAAATCAACCTGAGTTATGGTGACTCCCAAAGAAGTTGTCTCAATTCCAGTCCTCTCACTTCCCCACCCCTGCCCCACCCTAAACCTAAAGGTGGGAGAATGTTAATTCCAAGTTTGCAACTCTGCTCAGTAGTCCATGGAATGAAGAGCTGGAACTCAGCTGGGCTTGTCTTGCAGGTTGTGCACATGGATGTCAGAGGGAACACGGTGAAGCTCAGTGATGGCACCCAGATATCCTACGACAAATGTCTCATTGCCACTGGTAAGTGCTGTGTTTCTTCTCTTGTTCCTGGTCTTGTGCCAGGCTTTTTATTTCAGTGACATTTAGCTAGAGATAAATTCTCTAGAGTACCTCCCCTGTGGAGTCAATTCGGGAGAGCTGGGGGAGTCCAGCCTGGAAAAGAGAAGGCTCTGGGGATATCTTTGTGCCTTCCAGTGCCTAAAGGGGCTCCAAGAGAACAGGAGAGGGACTTTGGACAAGGGTCTGGAGTGACAGGACAATGAGGAATGCCAGAGGGCAGGGTTAGGTGGGATACTGGGAAGGAATTCTTCCTGGGTATAGGTTGCCCAAAGCAGCTGTGGCTGCCCCTGGATCCCTCGAGGTATCCAAGGCCAGGCTGGACATTGGGGCTTGAAGCAACCTGGGATAGTGGGAGGTGTCCCTGCCCATGGCAGGGGTGGAACTGGATCAGCTTTAGGCTTCCTTCCCACCCAAACCATTCCACGATTCTTTGGTTCTATTTGAGAACTCTCTGCAGTGTCAAACCTGATGTGGAGCAGTCCCATGAAGGGCAGTTGTGCAGACAGCCATGCTGGGTTTGACACCTGCCTTGCAGCATCAGATTTTGTGGGACATTCAGGCAGTGACAGGGATACTGGGATATTCCCATACTGGAACAGTTTGGGAAGCACGATTTAGATCTGGGACAGCTTTGCACTGTCTGTATATCCAGTGCCATGGCTGTGGTGTCATTAGCCTCTCTTCTCTCCTCATTGTGCCCAGGGGGATCTCCAAGGAACCTGCCTGCCATCGAAAGAGCAGGAAAGGAGGTGCAGAAGAGGCTGACCCTGTTCCGAAAGGTAACTCCAGGTGCTGCCAGCCCCAGTGAGGCTGAATAAATCAGAGCCACTTAACTCTGTTGTCAGTTTTTAAACTCTTCTGCTTTGGGTCAGGACAGTCCTGCCTTGGCACTGCTTCCCTCAGATGGTGCCAGGAATCCATGGCTTCCTTGTTCTTCTTCCCAGGCAGGAAATCAGGGTAGAGTCTACTCAACCACTCCCTGCTTGCCTTAGCCTGAGAGCTGTAGCAGTGTGTGGGATTATGGGGTTGAGATATTCTTTTAAATCTTCCCTCCTGTGTGACTTTGCTGCGCCTTCCAAAGTGAACAAAAACCATTGAATGTGACCCAAATGCTTTCTGCTGCCATTCCTCTTAGACAGGATTGGAAATGGGGGTAAATGTTCTTTCAGATCGAGGACTTCCGAAGGCTGGAGAAGATTTCCAGGGAAGTCAAGTCCATCACAATTATTGGTGGTGGTTTCCTTGGCAGCGAGCTGGCCTGTGCTCTGGGAAGGAGAGGTGAGTGTGTGACCCCAGCTGTGACAGGCACTGAGTGGCAGCAGCCTCACGTTAGAAACTTCTTTTCAGTCCCAGCTGCTCAGTTTGTGCACAGACTCTGTGTCTGCCTAAAGGAAACAGCACACGGGTGTTTTGTTGCCTGTATGGCCAAGTTTTTCCCAGGCTCTCCCTCATTAGCAGCCCCTGATCCCAGAGGTGGGAGCTCTGCAGGCCAGTGTGAGCTGCAAAGTCATTCACCCTCTGAAAAGTCACACTTGTTCTCTGTGCTCAACGCCACCCTCAAATGAAGATTTTGGGGCTGGAACTGGATGATCTTTAAGGTCCCTTCCAACTGAAAGAATTCCATAATTCTGTGATTTCAAAGAGGCAGTGAGCAACTGTCAGTGTATGCATAGGGCCTTTATGGTCATTGTTTTAGGGTTTTGCCAAAATACCTAAAAATACAAAGCATTTTCCCTAAAAGTCAGTTATCCAGACTTTGCAGGTGCATGTGACACGGTGGTCAGACACTTTGTGACTCCCTGGGAGTCAGAACTCCCAGATTTGGAAACTTCTGTCAAGCCCCCTGTGTAAAGTAAGCATGTGTGTCCCACCATCTGCTGCTCTCTTTGTCCCCCTGCCCCCTGCTCCCCTTCCAGCACAGAGCCGAGGCCTGGAGGTGATCCAGATGTTTCCAGAGAACGGCAACATGGGCAAAGTCCTGCCCGAATACCTGAGCAACTGGACCACGGAGAAAGTCCGAGGAGGTGACACTGCTGAGCGGGTCTGGGCTGCTGGGCAGCTGCTCCTGGGGACATCCAGCTCCCCTCTGTGCCTGGAGCCCTGGGAGGGCTGGGCCCTGCAAAGGGGAAGGTGCAGTTCAGGCAGCTTGGGCAGCACAGAGCTGCTATGAATCCTGAACAGTTCCTCTAGGAAGGCTGAGCAAATGGGCTTGCTGATGCCAGTGAGCTTTCCTTCCCTGTGGCTTTTTCCCTTGAATGATCTCTGCAGCCATGCACACACCTGGGTCAGGCCAGGTGCTGTAGGGTTTCACTGATAAAGTCAGTAAGGTCCAAGACACCTTTTTCCATTTGCTGCATTAAGTGCAAAATAATCCTCTGCATTGGGATGTGGAGAGGGAGAGAGGGAGGAGGAATGTTATTGGGGTGTGGACTGCAGGGCCTGATAACCCCAGGTCTGAGTTACTTTCCCTTTTGGAAGCTGCTTTGTTGGACCTCTGGGTCTGGCTGTGTGGCACAGCAATAGGTAACTGAGTGTCCTTAGTTCCTGAACACCTGTTTTAGGGAATTCCTTTGGATGTGGCCTTGTCATCACATGAGATGTACTTTGGATTGTCATTTAAGCAGCTTTCAGACTTTGTAGCTGGGTTTCTCCTCGTGCTTCCCCCAGAGCTGCAGTAGCACATGCAGCAAAGCTCGGGTGGGCTCTGCCTTCGTTCCTCACCTAGCCTCTGTCTGCACCAACCACCTGCTGCAGGTGGGAGCTGCCCGGCCCTGAGCAGGCAGTGAGGTGTCCTGTGCTCCCTTCCAGAGGGGGTCAATGTCCTGCCCAACGCCGTGGTCAAATCCGTCTCTGTCTCTGGCAACCGGCTGGTGATTAAACTGAAGGACGGCCGGAAGGTAAACGGGACAGCAGGGGGAGGGTCCCGTGGGCAGGGGCACGCAGGCAATTAACATCCTAATTATCCCAATGCCCCATTCCCACACAGGTGGAGACAGATCACATCGTGGCTGCAGTGGGGCTGGAGCCCAACGTGGAACTGGCCAAGTCGGCGGGGCTCGAGGTGGACTCGGACTTCGGGGGGTTCCGGGTGGAACGCAGAGCTGCAGGCGCGCTCCAACATCTGGGTGGTGAGTGTGGGCACAACATCTGGGAGCTGAGTGTGGGCACAGCCTCCTTCAACATCTGGGAGCTGAGTGTGGGCACAGCCTCCTTCAACATCTGGGTGGTGAGTGTGGGCACAGCCTCCCTCACATCTGGGAGCTGAGTGTGGGCACAGCCTGCCTGCTGCTGCTGCAGTGGGCCACAGGAGTGGCAGGAGGAGGTGAACAGGGTGAGCAGGAGCGAGTAGGGAGAGTAAGGCGAGTGTCTGCAGCGCAGGCCCAGAGCTTGGTCAGGCACTGCAGCCACCTCGTTGCCGTGGTAACCACGGCAAGTTTGGAATATTTATGCTGTGTATGAGGAGTTGGGGTAACCTAAAGATAGCCTGGATCACTCGCTTGCATAAGAGTCCCTTGGTGGGCGTTGAGACTTTGATTCCTCTGGAAAACGCACCTCATGCTGCTTTATTTTTCCAAAGACCGGGGAAAAACGCTGCAAACGCGGGAGTTGTGTAGTGCAGGCGGTGGCATGAGGCAGTGCTGGGGTTTGGAGTTTGTCAGCACAGCTCTGTTCTCCTTGCACTTGTCCTGGTCCCGCTGTTTCTCGCTGGGGCAGCGTTCCCTGCTCACAAGCTGCTCTCCCCAAGGCAGGGGATGCCGCCTGCTTCTACGACATCAAACTGGGCCGGCGGCGCGTGGAGCACCACGACCACGCCGTGGTGAGCGGCAGGCTGGCTGGGGAGAACATGACAGGAGCTGCAAAGCCCTACTGGCACCAGTCCATGTTCTGGTAAGGGCCCTTTGCTCTCTGGGGTTCCGCGTTTGGCCGCGTTGCGGGAGCTCGGACGAGACACCTTGGGAAGTGTCTGCTTCCGGGAGGAGTGAGACCACCTCAGCAAACACCTTGTACAGCTTCATGTTCCTAAAGCTCAGCACGGGGGAGGTGTTGGAGAATTTGCTGCTCTGCCCTCACCTCCCTCAAGTGTTTTTCCTTCATGCAGATCCCAGTTTCCCCCTGAATGAGTGCAGAGCCAGGAGCAGTACAGAACAGCCCTGTCCTCAGAGCAGGCTGATCTACAGGTTGAATTTAGCTGCAGCTTTTCTGTTAGGATTATCTGAAGTTTTCCCCAGCCCAGTCTGTGGGTCTGAGTGTTGCACTTTGCTGATGTTTTAGTGGCAAAGCATTGCTGCATCCAGGTATACCTGAGAAGTTGTTTTCCAGAGAGAGGTATCAGGAAAATGGGAATTTTGCTATATTTTCCTGAAGTTCTTTTTTAAAACAAAACGAATGAAAACAGAAAAACAAAACAAAAAAAAAGCCCCACAAAAATTTAAAATCCAAAAGGCTATTAGCTCAGCCCAATTAAAAATCCCAAATCCTCTTTGTTAACAGGATTTCAAATATGGGTAAAAGAGTTTTAGTTTTCTCAGGGAAATCCACACAGAAATAGTTATTTATGACTTGCTGTCACTAACCTGAACTTTTGGTCTGTCCTGCCTGGACTTGGGACCCAGAGCATTTCTCACTTCACTTTTAAACAAGAAACATAGAGCCACGGAATCCTTGAGGCTGGGAAAAACTTCCGAGGTCAGCAGTGCAGCTCAGGACACAGAGGCAGCCTTTTCCCAGGGGTGCTTTCCCCTGGGCTGCTCTCAGCCACGAGCAGCTGCAGGTGAAGGAGGGCTGTGAGCTGCAGCCCCGTGTTTGTTGGCAGGTGCCACACTGTGCCAGCCCTCACAAGAGTGACACCTCCTTCCCCCGTGCTGGAAAGCTGGGAAATGACAGGAATTCCTCCTGCATTCTGTCAGCCTGCTCAGGATCCTGATCCTCTTGGAGAAAAGGTGGTGTGGAGACCTCACAGCATCTTCCAGGGTCTGAAGGGGCTGCAGGGAAGCTGGACAGGGACTGGAGTGACAGGGCAAGGGGGAGTGGCTCCAAACTGACAGGGGAAATTTAGGTTCAATATAGGGAAGAAATCCTTCCCTGCGAGGGTGATGAGGCCCCTGCACAAGCTGCCCAGAGAAGCTGTGGCTGCCCCTGGATCCCTGTCCAAGGCCAGGCTGGACAGGGCTTGGAGCAACCTGGGCTAGTGGAAGGTGTCCCTGCCCATGGTAGAAGAGTGGAGTGAAATGGGTTTTGAGGTCCCTTCCCACCCAAATCATTCCATGATCCCTCCTGAGCTCCAGCTGACCACAGCTGCCATGTTACTGGTGTTCCTTGCAGTAACCCCAGTCTGTGCTGGAGGATTCTGGCCAGGGAGGTTGTGCTGTACACAGATTCATGGTTTGTGATGCTCCTGTTTCCTCAGCATCCTGGGAAACACTTCAGACACCTGGGACTTACTGGTGCCAAACCACAGCTGCTTTGTCCCCTATCAGCACCCCAGTTCAGAGCCAGGTGCCCAGTTCAAGAAGGTGTTAGGGCAAGGTTTTCTTCTCTTCAGTCTGTTCTAAATGCTGTCAAAAATATTCATTGAATGATTGTCCATGCTGCCAAGCCTGGCATGGATAACAGCACTGCCAGAAGCTGGGAAGCCTCCCAGGGAGCAGGCCTGGAGGATTGCAGAGTTTTGGTCAGTGAGCTGGTTTTTCTGAAGCTCATGGCCGTGGGCTTGCCATGTCCTGCCTCCTTGTTCCACCTGTGTGCAGAGGAGACTCCGTGTCCCAGTCTGTGTGTCCAGCACCGCCCACGCTGGAGTGAGGAGCGGAGCAGGGATGGAGGGATGGAACTGCCTTGGATTTGTCTCACAGCTGCTGCAAATGACTTCATTCCCCCTTCCTTCCTAGGAGTGATCTGGGCCCCAACGTGGGCTATGAAGCCATTGGCCTCGTGGACAGCAGTTTGCCCACGGTGGGAGTGTTTGCCAAGGCGACGGCGAAGGACACGCCAAAAAGCGCGACGGAACAGTCAGGTGGGGCCTGGGGGGCTCCTGCAGGGGCTGCTGTGGGGACCACAGAGTCACCCTGACCTCTGAGAGCACGAGGAAACAGCATTCCTCTGTCTCGTTCCTGGACCAAGCCTTAAAGGCTGGCTTTTGTATTGAAATGTGATTAAAACACAGCATTCCTCCGAGAAGGTGTCAGGGAACGCCTCTACTGCCATGCAGACTTTCCCAGGGAAGTCTAATCTCCTCCATGGCAATAAAATGATCAGTCTGGGACTACAGAGACTCAGGATCTGAGCATGTTTATTTTGTATCTGCTGCCTGAAGGAAGCAGACTGGGCTGACCTTCACAGTTGGGGGTGGGAGTTGGGGATTGTCCATTTTGGGATTGTTTCATCCTCGTGTTAGTGAAACTTAACTTCTAGGGAACACAACCCACAGGGAAACACGTCAGGCTCCTGCACAACGTGCTCTTGAGTCTGCTCTCTGCTCCCATCATCACATGTCTTGCACCGGGTGTGTGACTCCTCCTATTTCTGCCTCAGGCACTGGAATTCGATCGGAGAGCGAAACGGAAGCGGAAGCCTCCGAAGTTCCAATCTCCCAAAGCTCTTCACCAACGCCTCAAGTCCCAAAGCAAGGAGAAGATTACGGCAAAGGTGTCATTTTCTACCTCAGGGATAAAGTCGTGGTAGGAATCGTGTTGTGGAACATCTTCAACAGGATGCCCATCGCTCGGAAGGTCAGTGCAGGCCAAGGATGATGGACAGGGGGGTTGCTAGAGCGGGGCTTTCCTCGTGGAAAAATCCATCTGTCAATTCCAAGTGAGGATGAATAAAGGCAGATGCTCTGTCTGCAGCAGAGCTGGGCAGTATCCAATGGGAGCACTGTTGTGGGTGGATCAGGGGAGCTGTCCCTGTGCTTTTTTGTATGTTTGCAAATTTTTCACAGAAGTAACTTGAATCAGGTGTGTGCTCCAAGCCTTGCCTTGGCATGGCTGAAATTCCAGGTCTGTATAATAAACACAGGCCAGAGTCACAGTGCCAGCACAGGAGGGAAATGTCCCATCTTTGTGCTGCTTTGTCCCATGTCCAGGTATCTGAAACAGTCTCAGATGTCACCATCCCAGAAACAGCCACCACAGCAGGGCTGGAGCAGCCCTGAGCAGGGGCTTGGTGTGTCCCCCCCCCCTGTGGCCTCTCCTGCACCTCTCAGCTCAGCTGAGTCAGACCTGGGTCAGGTTTTAACACCTTTGAAGAATTTTGGTTGTTTAAACTGTGGGAGTGATCCCAAACTACCCTCGGGTGATCTGGGTTCTGGAAGTCTTTGTTAATATCTAAGCTGAAGATGCAGTTGAAACATGTTGCTTCTGCCATCCCCATGGAAGGGAGATCCTGCCTTCTTCCTCTCCTCCCTCCCATCCTTGCTTCCCTCCCTCCCTCAGCAGTCCTTACCCTAAATCCATGGTCTCTTCATCTTGTCTAAAAGTTGCAGGTTCAAGCCAGGTATCCTGGCTCCAAGTCAAAGCCAGGCTCACCTTTGCAGAGCTGAATCACTTTTTAAAACACTTGTTCTCCCTGGCTGTAAAGGGAAACCCAGGAACAAATCCCACAGGGACAGGGGGTGGTTTTCCTGCTGCTCCTGTAGGCAGGTGATGGTACATTTAAGACTCCCATGTGAATTTGGGTGTAAAAAGTGCTGTCGTGTTGTGGCTGTCTCAGTCTAGTGCTTCAGAGAGGATCCAAGGAGTTCCTGGCACTGGCTGTGACAGTCCTGCAGCACTGGCTCTTTACAGGATGTGCAGGATTTTCATGTGTTCTCCTTCCTCCAGATCATCAAAGATGGGGAGGAGCACGAGGACCTCAACGAAGTAGCAAAGCTCTTCAACATCCACGAAGACTGAACTCTGCAGCAGGAACAGCTGGAGGGAGTGGGCTGCTGGCTCTGTGCACCCCTACACCTTGGGCAGCTTCCTGGGAGCACTTGGGAATATTCCACTGGCCTAAGCCCAGTGTTTGCACCAATAAAGTCAGATTGTTCTAGTCACCTGCTCCTTCCTGCACCACTGCCTAGCTGCTGAGGAAAGGGGAACATGCTGCCCCACTGGGCTCAGTTTTCCCTTGGGTCAGCCTTGGAGAAACCTGAAGAACTCCCTCTTTCCTTGCAGGAATTCCTGCTGGGGAGCAACTGGGCCTGCAGGCTGTCTGCCTGTTTTCCAGCCTGTCGAAACAGACTTGGGGAAATCAATTACCAATCAAAATCAGAGCAGGATGATGAAAAGTAAAACAAATCCTAAAAACACTTCCCCTCCCTCCCTTTCCTTCCTGGGCTCTCCATCCTTCCTCCCATCGTCACACAGAGATGGGGACTGAGGGCCATGGTCAGTTCCTCACGCCTTGTTTCTATCCCTGCTCAGGAGAGGGGTTGTAGTCCCTCCCACAGGAACCAGTGCTCCATGAATCCATGAACTTCTCCAGCATGAGTCCTTCCCACAGGCTGCAGTTTTACCTTTTACCCCCGAGGTATCACCACCATCTCTGCTGGGCTCAGCCTTGGCCAGCAGTGGGTGGGCCCATCCTGCAGCCCGTGGCGTTGGCTCTGCTGGACATGAGGAGAGTTCTGGCAGTTTCTCACAGAAGCCACCCCTGTAGCCCCCTGGCTGCCAAACCCAACACACCTGACAACTGCATTGGGTGATGCAGGGCTTGTGTCACCAAGGGGCCATTGTGACACAGTAGGGCCACACCTGCCCATGGGGTGTTCCAGGAGCAGAACAGTTCCTGGGGAACCCATTTAAGCAGAACACCTTGCTCAGGAAGTAGGGGCTTCCAGGACTCTTGTGGAGCCATGGAGGAGCAGAGCCCCGGTCCCCAGAGCCCCAAGGAGAGGCACCACTTGGGAGACACAGAGAGAGGCCAACAGGAGGATGGCACCAGGCATACCCGCACCCTGCCCAGAAAGCTGCCTTCATCCCACACCTCCTCCTCCCGCCCACAGCTGCGGCAGCCTCAGGGCAGCACCCAGGGCCGGTCCGTGCACCAGTTCACATCGGCCCGCAGCTCCCAGGGCGCCCGGAGCCAGTCCCTGAACCAGCTGACATCGGCCCGCAGCTCCCAGGGCGCCCGGATCCAGACCCTGACCCAGCCGAAATCGGCCCGCAGCACCCAGGGCCGGCCCCTGACATGGCCCGCAGCGCCCCGAGCTCGGCGGGCACCGAGAGCCGTCCCAGCCCGAGCGCGGAGGAGCGCGGCTCCTCGCAGCGGCCCGGGAGCAGCCGCGAGGCCCGCGGCTCCTGCACTGACAGCGGCTGCTGCTCGGGGAAGCCCAGTGACCTCTGCAAAGCCCGACTCTCCTTCCAGGCCTCCTCGGGGAAACCACGTCCTGACCCACAGCGAGAGACCTCTCACCGCGTCGAGCAGGAAACCCAGACTGAGACCTGGGCACCAGAGGCAGATTCAGCTGTTCAGTATGCTGAGCAGGAGACACAAACAGATACTGTGGCAGAAGAGGAGGAAAATTCAGCTGTTCCCCTCATGGTTGACCGGGAGACAGAGACACAAAAGAAGAATTCAGCTTCTCTTCAAATAACTGACAAGTGGACACGGACCAAGGCCTGCAGCTCTGCCCCCTCCACGGGCACTGAGGTCCCGGTTCAGCAGCAGCCGCCCCCCCTGCTCTGCAGGGTGGTCCAGGGCTCCTACCTGGCCGGCCAGCCTGGTGCTGCCAGTGCCCGTGGGATCCCAGGGACGGCCACTGGTCTGGGCAGCCACAGCAGCCTGAGTACGACATGCCGGAGGAGTGGGGATGGATGACACTGCTACCCTACTGCTGGCCGTGGCTCATCAACATGAATTGGTTTTAATAAAATATTTCATTTCTCTAATCGTGCCCACCTGTGCCTGGCCAGTCAGGAGAAGATGGGTTGCAGAGCAGGAGAGCCCCTGTGCTCCTCCAGCCAAGCAGAGCCCATGCTCTCGGCCTCTGACAGCCTTCAGGTGCTCCAGTGTTCATCTGCTTCAGATCTCTGGGCTGCTGGTGGTAGCCAGCACTCAGCTGAACCCTGTCAGCTCCCCACCACCCACCTGCTTCCAAGGGAACATTTCAGAGCATAAATTTGGGGAGTTTTCCCCTAAGGCTCACGAGGAACCTCCCCAGTGTGGGGGTAGGAACATCCCTCTCTTTTTAAGACCTGCCTTGACTGCTCCCGTATCACTTTGGGGAGTTCCTCCCGGTGCTGTGTGGGCAAAGCTTTCCTCCCAGTCCTGCCATCGGGATATTCCCTCTGCCCTTTCTAGGGAAACAAATAAAACTACAGCAGTGCCCTGAGCTCCCTCTGCTCCCGCAGGGGTGAGTAAAGCCAGCCAGGGACCTGGTGCCCCACGGACGGGTTGGGGGATGCTGGAACCCGACCAGGGCTACCCCGATATCTGCTTGGGGATGGCTGGGCTTGGCTGCAGAGTTCCCAGCACCAGGGTCAGACAGGAAGCTGGGAGGAGCAGTGGAGTCTTCCCTGTTTTTCCAGCTGTGCAGACACATGGGCCCTGCAGGTCCCACAGGCCACTTCCCCTCTCCCTTCCCTGAGCCACAGACTCAGGCTGACATGCACAGAAATTTGCCTGGACACGAAAAAAAGAGGCAGGAGCCAGGGAGCCTGATGCAGGTTTTTTCTGTACATCAGTGTTTTTGACACCACAGCCTGTTGCTGCATATAATAAAACAGAAATCAGAAAGAGCAACCAGAATACACACCCAAAGGCAAAAAACCCTTGGCTTAAAGAAAGTGCTGCCGAGCCCCCGGGGAAAGGCTGGCAGCGGGGCTCCAAGGGGGGAAACGCCTGCCCTGGCTGGGGAGAAACACAACACAAAGAAAAAACGAACCAACAAAAAAACTCACCCAAGGCTCCCGCTGCGGAGCGGGGAGAGCCAGAAATCCCCCGATTGTCCCGACCTCAGTCCTGTTAGCACCTGTACAATAAAACTGTACCGGCCCCGAGGCGGAGCAGCCCGCCCGCGGCCGCTCCCGCACGGAGAGCCGCTGCCGGGACACGGGCGGAGCCGCTCCTGCCGCGGGGACAGGGCCCGGACCGGGGCACAAGCTGCCGAAGCGGGGGACGAGCTGCGGGCCGCGGGCTGCGCCTGCCCGGGCGGCACCGCCGGGCACGGGGAGCAGTAGCACGAATGAGATGGAGGAAGGAGCTCGGGAGAGGATGGAGCCGCGGGGCTGGCTCCCGGCTGGGGCCGGGCGCTGGCAGCAGGAGCCAGCTCCAAAGCCAAGGGAAGGGGCTGTCCCCTGGCTTGTTGCCAGGGAGGGACGGGAACCCCTGGGCCCGGCTGGCCTCGGGGGGCACGCTGGAGGGGAGCGGCGGGGGGACGGCCTCATCCCACAGCCCGGAGCTCACCATCACAGTGATACAGACTCAGCAAAAAAACAAAGAAAACATTACAAATTAAATACTAATTAAATAAATACTATGGAAGACGTCGGGAGGGGGAGGGCGAACGGAGAGGCGCAGTTCCGTAGGGTGCGGTGGGCAGGGGGCGGCGGCTCCCAGCCCTCGCTGAGCCCCGCGGAGGGGGCTCCATCGCCCACCGCGGCCGCGACAGGCGGCGGCGGCAGCGACCGCCACTGCTCGTGGCCGGGGGACCGCGGGAAGTCCTTGGAGGCGAGGGTCCTCCCTCCCCAGCTGGCGGAGACCCTGAGGAGAGGAGGAGCAGCTGCTCAAAGACCCGGGTCCCTGCTGCTGGCGCTGAGAGAGCTGCTTCCCCTTGGTCCTTATTATTGCCTCGTGATGCCGGGAGCGGCCGGTCCCCGTCAGCTGCTCCACGCCTGGTACTCCACCGCCGAGCCCAGCAGCTGCAGCAGCTCGGGCTCGTAGTGCACCAGCTCCACAGTCTCTGCCGTGCCCGGCGCCAGCTCGGGGCTTGCCGACACCTCCTCCTGCGCCAGCACCTGGCTGAGGGACACCTGGCGCTGGAACTCTGCCCGCGGCAGCGTGGCCACCTCGAAGTGCGGGAAGCGGGCCTGGAATATGCGGGAGGACAGCTTCAGCCGCTTGAGCACGTCCGAGAACAGGAACCAGTTGCAGGGCCTGTGAGGATGGCAAGAGCCCGGGGGTTATAGGGCGCAGGGGGCTGCAAGCACGGTGCCCACCCCTCTGCCTCCTGGCACTGTTCTCCGTGTGCTGCTTCCCCTCAGGAGCCCACGGACTGGGGTTTGATCACGGCCTCACAGCTTGTTAAAACACTCACAGCCAGGCAGGGACGGCAGCGTGAAAAGTCCTGCCTTCAACAAGGTCCTGGCAGCTTCCCTGCCAGGAATAAGCCACATGGTCAGGAAATGGAGCTCCTGGTGTGGTTTATTGCTGGAGGGCATGCTGCATATGTCCCTCTGCATGGACAAACACCAGCAGGCACAGAAATTTGCTGCGCAGAAGAGCGGTGCTTTGGTTGCTGTCTCTTCCAAGCCACCCTTCTGCCCCAGCAAGAGCCACTGTGTCACGGGGTGTGCAGGTGGGAGTGCTGTTCCCGTGCTGGGACTGACCTAGCCATGATGGAAGGGGCACAATCTCAGAGCCATCACTGTCAGCTGCTGCTGAAGGAACGTGGGGCTAGAAGCAGGATGACTGGGAAGAGGGGAGCTTTGTGACGGGCACAGCACGGGGACACTCAGGGCAGCAGGATGTGCCTGGCCATGGAGGGTGGGGGGAGTCCTGTGAGCCTGCCCTGCTCCCTGAGAACATTCCAGGCTGTGCCAAGGCAGGGACTGCTTCCCCAGCTTCCCCAGTGCCACAGCTACAACTTCCCTCTGCTGCCCAGAGCAGCTGTGGCTGCCCCATCCTTGCAAGTGTCCAAGGCTAGCTTGGATGAGGCTTGGAGCACCCTGGTCTAATGGAAGGTGTCCCTGCCTGTGGTGGGGGTAGAATGGGATAAGCTGTAAGGCCCTTCCCAACCCAAACCCTCCTGGGATTCTGTGATGATTCTCTGAAAAAACCACCTGAGATACACAAGCAGCTCTTAACCCCCCTGGGACAGCCAAGGTGCTGCAGCCACCCGCGGTGCTGCTCTGTGCTCCAGGGAACAGCACTCACCCCCGGGAGACAGACACTTGGAGGTTGTAGCTGGGAAGCAGTGGCTTGTCTGAGAACTCAAACATGAAGTTATCTGCTTCTTGCTCCTCTTCCTCGTGGTCTGAGCTCCCTGGAGGGTTGAGCAGCACGTCGCAGCCGATGCTGTCCTTCCCCTCTGCAACAGGACACAGGTTGGCACTGCTCAGTCACTCAGTCACACTCCCTGGGCACGGCCCCACGGGCACCTTCCCACAGCATTCCTGCAGCCATGTGAGAACTGCCCCCTCCTGCTCCCCTCCAGCCCCTCGTGCCACACGGAGCAAGCGCTGGCTTTGAGATTGCTCAGTGCCCACATGAGGTGGGGAGAAGCCCCCGAGCCGTGGCAGGAAGCTCAGGTGTGCTCTGGTCCCACAGGTGGGACAGGGCATGGCCTGCACCATGAGCCACCCCACTGGTAGACCCCAGACTCTCTCCAAAATGACCCTGGCCCCTCTCCCATGCCAGCTCAGATCTCCACAGCCTGGAAGAGCCCGGAGCAGCGAGGTGGGAGGGGGATTAGAGAGGCTTTGCCTGCACAGGCCCTACCAAGGAAGGCACAGTGAGAACTCTGCTCCTCAAAAGCTTCTCCACCCAGATCCCACCCTGAGAACAACCTCCAGCAGGTGATCCAGAGGAGCCAGCATCTGTCTCAGTGAGGACAGCAAGGCTGTGCCACCAGAGAGTAATCCAACCAAGCAACAAGTGAGAGGGGAAATTTAAGGTGGATACACAGAAGTTCTTCCCTGTGAGAGTGGTGAGGCTCTGGCATAGGTTGCTCAGAGCAGCTGTGGATGTCCCTGGATCTCTGGAAGTGTCCAAGGCCAGGTTGGACAGGGCTTGGAGCAACCTGGGATAGGTAGAAGAGTGGATTAAGATGGTCTCTTCCAACACAAACCAGTGCATGATTCTATGACTTAGAGAATTTGCCTGGGTGTTCCAGGAGGCATCTGAGCTCCAGCAGGATCTGTGTCCAGAGGGGATGGAGAACAGCAGGCTGGATCCAAAACCATTTAAAACCAGGTAATTTTCCTATTTACCAATCTGAAAAGATCCCGTTGAAGAGAAGCTTGCTGCCTGGATTTTGTTATGAAGAGGTGTGAATAGTCTTAAGTTCGCAGAGTGGTGCTGTCCCACTGAGATAATTCAGGAGAACTCAAAAAACTTCCAGATAAGAGAGTTTAGATTCTACAGAGAGCAGTGAGACCCAATTTGCCCTGAGCAAATAAACCAATCATGCAAAAGTTCAACCCCACGCACAAGAGAAAAGGCTGAAAAAAATAATCTTCTGGTGTGCTGCACAAGGAAGCTTCAAACACCCAGCACGAGTGGGATTCCAACTGAGGAACAAGAGCAGATGACAGGAGACACTGGCTCAGGCAGGGTCTTGGGGAAAAACAGTTATTTCCTAGTGCTGGCATGGGAAAAAAAATTCCCTAAGAAACAGGGTGCTGAAATCGTCCAAACTTGCTGTAGAATAGGACAAAAATAAGTGACGTGGTTATTGATCCAATGTTGCTGCTGGCAAAGCTCGGATGCCATCACTGAAAAACCTCAGATTTCCTGAGCAACTCAGAAAAAAATAATTAAATGCATTTAATGTGGCAAAAATAGGGCTCAGTGTCTGTCCTGGAAGCTCAGTGCTGTCTGTCTGCCCCTGCAAAGGCTGGGACAAGGACAGGAACATTCTGTACCACCGAGGGAGACAATCAGGCACAACAATGCCTGTCCCAGGTGGAGACAAATCCTGGACTGGGACTTTGTATCTGGAGCTCCAGCAGCACCAAGTGCAGGACACTGATGACTTTTCCACACCTCAGAGATCCCACACCCTGGCTTCCTTCATTTTCCTTCTGCCCCCAGAGAGTTGCAGACCGCAAGGAAAATGCAGACAGCGTTCCTGCCTCAAAGAATGGGAACAGCTCAAGCAGAGCCTGGGATTTCTCCTGTATCCTGAGGGATGTACAGTGCTTCAGCTGCTGGAGCTGCTGGAAAGGGAGATTTCAAAGGACTGATCCACTGGAGGAGGAGAGTTGTTTGCTGCCTGTGATGATTGAGAGCAGCTCGGTTATTCCAGAGCAGAACCAGGTACTTCCCTCCCTGGGCTGTACCTGTTCCAGGTGACCCGAGGTGACTGCTGAGGTACCTGAGCCAGAAAGGGACATTTCAGCAAACAGGCTGTAAAGAAACCAGCCATGTCCCAGGCTTGGGCATCCTGCTCTCTCTGCAGCTCTGGCAGTGTCCTGGCACAGTGCAGGTGACGTGGGGCTGGCACCACAGCTGCTGCTGCTGTAAACTGATCCCAGGAGAGTGGAGAGGAGGGTCCCCTCCTGTGCCTGCTGGAAACAGACCTGGCAGGGTAAGGGATCACTTCCCAGCTGGGTTAGCTCCTGCCTTGCCAGACAGCCTCCCAAAGGCAGCATTGGGAATGCCCCGTGGATGGGGCAGCAGGGAATCAGTGATAAATCAAAAGGGGTAGTACTTTTTAAAATGTCACAAAGAACAGCTAGTTTTCTTTGTAAAGGCTTGTGACAGCTTTGAGAGTGAGAAATTCTGAGGAAGGAGGCATCGGTTTGAACTGTTCCCTTGGCAGGGCTGAGGTGCAGCAGCCTACAAACAGTGCTCTCGGGAGTGCAGAAATTCTCCTGTTCTGGAATGGAAAGACATCGGGGTCCTCCAAGGACAAGTTCTCTACCAAGAGCATCCTCTGAATGTATCAGATTTGGTTCTGTTTCTAGAAGGATGCTGGAAGTTATTGAGGTGAGCAACTGCAATCACCAAGCAGCCTCTCAGCCTGCCAGTGTAAATGCTCCAAGTCCTTACAGAAGGCTCAGGAGAGCTGAACTTGGGAGGCTGGAGGGACTCCAGTGTGCCACAGGCCCATGCCAGATCCACATCATCTTCCATTGTAACCACAGGTTTGAGGAAATGACAGTAAAGGCAGAAGTCAGCCCTTCACTGGGAAAAATGCCTGGTGTTGTAAGAACAGGACCTCCTCTGGATGAACATCTCCCCTCCAAAGCAGGTGAGAGGGATGGGCAGCTCTGGGAACCTGGAAGTTCAAGACCTCTGCCCTTTGAAGGAATGAGTATGTCCCTCACCTCCCTTGGTGACCAGTTAGCAGGGGAGCCCCAAGAACTGCTCCAGGGGTGACATGTATCAACATGCATTGGGATCAACACCCACGACCCTCAGGAATCCCCAGCAGCTCCTGGAGCCCAGGCCTGCACTCCAAGGGATGCACACATCCAGCTTCCCAAAGAGGCCCCTCCCAGGAGCAACTCCCAGCAGGTATCACCACGGCAAGGTCTCTGCCCAAAGCAGGAGTGGGGAGGGATTCCCAAACCCTGGGAATGAGGTGTGTTACACGGCATCACCTCCTGCTGCCACTCACCCAGCACGGAGCTGCTGTAGAAATCCCAGGCTGTCCGAGGGTCGCCGTCACTGCGGCCTGAAGGTCTGACAGGTAATCTAGAGAGGAGAGAACCAGAGGGTTAATGGCTCAAAGCACAGCCACAGATCCAGGGGGAGCTGCTCCACCCCTGCTGCTTTTCCTGCTGGGGCATTAGGGCACAAGCTGAACCATGGCTGCAGGAAGGGTGTCCCCCTCTCAGGAGTGGGCATCACCCCAGGCCCCCAACCAGGAAATGGGAGCTGAAAAGGGAAAACTACAGACACTGGGAAGTGATTTGGAAAGAAAGATTCAAAGAGCTCCAAATCACCATCCCCAAAAGCTGTGTGAGTAGTTGAGCTCTGAGGAGCTCACACAGGCAGTGAGAAAAGTTTTTTCGACACTGGGGATCTTCTGTCTTGTCTCTGTCTGGGAGCCACCTCTGGCTGTCCCTTCCTTGCTGTTGTGGAGAAGCCACAACACTCGTCTTGCATGTACACAAATGGCACCAAACATGTCCACAGAGATCCAAAAAGGCCCTTTCTGCCAGCAGCAGCATTTGGACACAGCTCTTTTGCCACAGAAGGCAGTATTATTTGGCAACAAAAATCTGTTCCCTTAGTTTAAGCAGCAGAATCAGGGACTGTGGAACATCATCTCCAAACAGTACACTGTCTTTAGTTGTGTGACCACACACACTGAAAACTGAAAAGTGACTCGTACCTTCTACAGGAAACACATACACTTCTATAAATAAAGTTTGGGTGGTACAAACATGCTTGTGTGACAGGACAGAGCTAAAGACTGAGTCATTTACTGCTCAGGCCCTTTGACACCCAGATTTGTCCCTGTGTGCTGCCAGAGGGGAAGGTCTGGAGCACTGTGACCCCAGGCCTGGCACCTACCACAGAGGAAGCTCTTCATCACATCGCTGGTGGCCAGCTTCACTGCTGTCTGCCCAGAGTATGTGGCCAGAGTGGGATCAGCACCATAGGAAAGGAGAAGCCACATGGTTTCCAGGTTGTCATTGGCTACTGCATCGTGGATAGGCCTGCAAGGGCAGAAGCAGGAAGGGAGCGGGAGTTCGCTGAGGAAACGCTCTGGTTTGGGATGAGATCCATTGAGTGATGACCAACCTGAACATTTAGCAGGTCTGGGTACATCCCTGCCCTGGTGCCCCAGCTCACCTGGTGCCGTCCTGGGCGCTGCAGTTGACGTTGGCGCCGTGCTGCAGCAGGATGTGCAGGATGTCGATCCAGCCGCGCGCGCACGCCTCGTGCAGGGCCGTGTAGCCCGCGTTGTCGTGGTGGTTCACGTCGCTGCTCTTCTTCTGCAGGCAGTACAGCACCACGTCCTGCAGGGCAAGAGCCTGGCTGTGACCCCTGGCTGGGCTGGGGCAGCAGGGCTGGGCAGAGGGGCTCAGCACTCACCTTGTAGCCCAGGCGGGCTGCGCGCTGCAGCAGCGTCTCCCCCGCGTTCTTGTTCACGATCAGCCGCCGAGCCCCGGGGGGCACGTTCTGGGCTGGGGGCAGCTCAGGGGAACTCCCCGGGCTGGCCTGATGGGACTTACAAAGTGCCCACAAGTCCTGGGGCTTCTTCGGAGAGCACGTTTTGGGCTGGTTGCAGCAGCCTTTCCCCTGGGAAAGAAAGGAATATGACTCTTTGGCACATGTGGCTGTGATTTACAGGAGTCCCCTTCTCCCTTCATCTGTTCGAGCCATACCTTCCCCTCGTCACAGATCCCTGCCAGGTGTTTGGTTTTACATTTGCGCTTTCCTGATGGTTTCTCCAGCTCTTCTTGGGCAGGAGAGCTGTCAGAGTGCTCCAGGAAGAAGCCATTTCGAAAGTCCGTGCGTCCTTGAGATTTCCGGGGCGATGGGGATAGCCTGCTCCTCAGCTGCAGCTCTGTGCCTTTGCCCTTCCCAGACTCCTTCTGCTTCCTGTGCCTGCAATCTGCAGGAGAAATGTGAATGGGAGTTTCTGCAGGAACCACACTGAAGGTCACTCAGAGCTAGGCAAGACAAACTGCCCATCTCTGAGAGCTGCACAGAAGTCAGAAAAGCTGTGACTGCACCACCTCTGGAAGTGTCCAAGGCCAGGTTGGACAGGGCTTGGAACACCCTGGGATACTGGAAGGTGTCCCTGCCCATGGCAAGGGTGGAACTGGATGAACTTTAAGGTCTCTTCCAAACCAAACCTTTCTGGGGTTCCATGATTCTAAATCCAGCCCCAGGGCAGGGCACTGTAGGGAGGAGAAGCAGGGAGAACACACAGATTCTCCCATCTGGGATGGACTCAGCATGTACGTGGGACACCCAAGGAAAGATGGGAGCAGGATTCATTGGGATGTGTCCTAGAGAGGCAGGACGAGCAGGAGCTGTCTGTGAACGCTCAGTGCTTGTTGTCAAAGCATAACAGCCCCTGCCTTGCCCTCTCACATCTTCCCCTGAAGTTAAGGAGCACGTTTAAGTTTTTATTAACACACATCCAGTTAGGAAGCACCAGGATTCCTCAAGGGAAATCCAGCCTTGTCTTCCCTGAATGGAGGAATCCTGCTCACCAATCCTGCAGCAGGATACTTACAGGCACTCCATGAAATGAGTAAGAGATCAGGTAAAAAGAGACAGAGGAAAGGACTTTGCACAGCATGGAGAAAACTTCAGCACTCCACTGCCACTGGAGGTGGCTCCAGCCCACAACTTCTGAACCCAAACTGCAGCAGGTCCCCTGTCTGAGGGCTGAGTGAGCAGCCTCTGAGGGAAGCTGGGCAGACAGAAACTCTTAACACACATGGCAAAGCTGCTGGGCAAACCCTCCTGAATGCCACTGCACTCCAAGCTCCTTCCAGGCCCTTGTTCTGAACAGGAGGCATCCTGAGAGCACCCTGAGGTGCCAAGACACTGGGAAGAGGACTTGAAACTTTGTTCCTGGTCTGAGACAGTCTCCCAGACAGAGCAGGATAGTGTAACGCTGTGCTGGCACAGGAACCAGCTGCTGGCAGGGCAGCAGCCACCTCTGCTCCCCAGGGCATCTCAGCAGCACCTGAGGAGTGCCACTCTGAGCACCAGCGTGGCAGGAGGAAACAGGGCCGTGGCCACTTCATGCCCTCCAGGAGCACAGCCCAAGCATGCACAGGGAGAGGGGAGCACAGGGACTGCTGCCCTCAGGGATGTGCCCAGCATGGTTGAGGTGTCACAGAGGGCCTGGCAGTGGCAGGGGAAGGTGCAGGGGCAGTGGCAGAGCAGAGGTGGGCACAGCGTGTTCCTCCTCATGCCTACAAACCACACGGGGGTTCCCCCAGCACTGCACCCTTGCTAATCCTCTCACCCTTGTGCTCCCTGGTTTAAGTGGCCCCCACAGAGCAGGACAAAGCCAAGAGCAGCCTAGCTGGATTGGGATGGCTCAGCACCCCCCGTTTTAGCACAGATTATTGAGCATGGCTCCCAGGGGCCCTGCTTGTCCAGAAATATTCCACTGTGCTACCTCGTCCCATTCTTGTTTTCCCACGCCCTCTGTCTTAATCCAAGGGTAAGATCAGTGTCTAATTAGTCACATAAATTGCTGTTTACTGCTCTGGAATTTACTGTAAATGTTTTTGAAAGAAGAGCAGATCGATTGAAGCAGCCCATGTTGTGGCCAACAAGTCATTAAAAGTAAGGGAGTTTCATTGTTACAAAAAATATAATGAAGAGCAAACCCCCCCAAAAATTTCACACATAACAAAACAAAAACTTCCCATGCTGGTCTCCAGTTTAGGACCAGACCCCCTTCCCAGGCTGTACCTGCTTTGGATTTCCGCCTCCGGTGGGGATATCCCACTTGCTCCTCCTCCCGCTCCGTCAGGTATTCCCCCGTCTGGTATTTCCGACTTTTCTGCCGTCTCCTTTTCTTCCTTTTGATGTGGCCATCCTCCTCCTCCTCCTCCTCCTCGTTGGGCTCCCACAGCTGCCGGGGTGATTCTGCTCTCCAGGGCAGCTCCCGGGCCCTCCTCGTGTGACAGCTGCTCCTCTCAGACACAGACCTGTCCCTGTCCCTGCGGCCGTGGCAGCGCGATGTCCTGTGGGATTTGCGCAGCTTTCGATGTTTCAAGGATGTCTCCTCCTCTTCCTCCTCCTCCTCTTCCTCCTCCTCCTCCTCTTCTTCCTGATCCTCCTCTGGCAATGGTAAAATCTCCTGGCCACTCACATCACACTCTCCTGTCACACCAGAAGAGCCAGCCACGTTTCCTGAAAGAAAGTGGGATTTCTAGCTGACAAAAAAGCCAAGAGGATCCACAAGGCAAAGCCTCAAAGCAGGACAAAAGGCAGGGACAAGGTGAACTGAAAAGGGAATGCTCCCAGTCCAAGCAGCACTGTCCCTGGGAGCCTGGGCACCAACTCACCCGACTGGCTGCGCGTCCGGCTGCTCAGCACCACCGGGATGAAGTCACGGAAGTTGTTCTTGGGCTTCTTCTCCAAGTACCCTGTGAGGAAAAGCGAGCCTTGAGAAAACAGATCACAGACCTGTGGTGTGGGAAGGGCAGCACAGTGTCATCACAGCAGGGGCTGCTGCAATCCCCAAGGGGGATGGCTTTAAACAAATGGAGATTGGTTTAGATTGGACACAGGGAAGAAGTTTTTGAAAATGAGGGTGGTAAAACACGGGTAGAGGTTCTCCAAAGAGCTGGGGGATGCACCATCCCTGGAAACATCCAAAGCCAGGCTTGATCAGGAGCAGCCTGGTCAAGTGGAAGGTGCCCCTGCCCATGACAGCAGGGTGGTACAAGACGAGCTTTAAGGTTCCTCCCAACCTCCTCCATATTCTGGGAGCCTGATCATGCTGCAGCTCTATTTTGGATCCTAACCCAGCTCCAGAGGCCATTTGGCTTGAGGAGAGCAGCAGCCTGGCCCTAGGGCAGCCTGACCCCACAGGAACCCAGTGCCATTCCCAGAGTACCTTCCTCGTGGCTGTCTCTGCGGTGAGCTGGAGAGGGGCACTCTGTCTTTGCTGGCCTCCGACGCTTGCGCTTTACCCTGAGGCTGTTGTGATCCGTGGTGGCACCCAGGCTGCCTCGGCCTTCCCGGCCTTCCTGCTTGCCCAGCTCGTGGGGATTGTCACGGTGTTTTTGCCACTGTGAAGGGAGGACATGGGCTGAAACTGGAGCTTCCCACTGATCGAGCTGGAGCAGCACAGGACAAAACTCCATCTCCACTGATTACGCTGGTGTGCCCTCCAGCTTTTTTGACATGCCAGATATATTTTGCCCTGGACGACCTGCAGCACGGGTACATTCCCCCACAACCAGGCCATGCCGAAGCACAGGTAGAAAGCCCTGTGCCCTCAGCTGTCCCTTCACGAGGGCTCCCATCTCTCCCCCAGCCCCACCTTTGCCCTGGCCCAGCGGTCCCTGCCCATCCCACGCACCTTCCTGCCATGCACGCTCCGGCCTCCCGACTTGCTTGGGGACTCCTCGCTGTCCTGCCCTTGGCACTTCAGTCTCTTGTGGCTCTGCCTGGTGTCCCCGTCACGCTGCCGCTTGGCCTTGCAGCGTGTGCCACCCTCCTGCTTGATTTGCCCCGCTCCTTTGAGCTTGGCCTCGGCGAAGGCCTGGGGAGCTGCCCCAGCCCGCAGGCAGGTCGCCGACCCAAAGGACACATCGCACTCCACTCGCTCCTTCTTGACCCTGCACAGATCCACCTGCTGCACACACGGCAGGGGCTCGGTGGCCGGCGGCTCCTGGGAGCCCTCGCGGCCCGGCTCCTTGCGCTGCCCGTCCGTGGGCACCTCCGGCACCATCCGCAGGCCCTGCTGCCTGGCCGCGGGCACTTCATGTGACAAATACGCTGCTAACACTTGGTTTTTGGGTTTTGCATCCGACTGCTTGAGGCCACAGCTCCCCTGGGGAGCCTCAGTCTGTGCGTTGCTCTCCTGACCAGAGCCAGCCTCTGGCTGAGTGCGCTCCTGACTCTTGGGAGCATTTTCCGGCTTCCCCTTCCCCTCTTTCCCATCCAAAGCGCTGGTCTGGAGAGTTGGACCTGCCTCCAGTGGGGCTGGGTTGGCTGGCTCCTCGTAGGGCTTGGGCAAGGCCCGGCAGCTGCTGCTCTTGGCCGCAGCGTCCTGTTCCTGAGGCGGGAGCCGGGGCAGCCCCTCCGGCAGGCTCTGGGCGGCCGCGCTGGGCTCGGTGGGCTGCACGCTCGGGAACGCCGGCAGCTCGCCCACCCCAGCTGGCTTGCAGGGGCTGCTCTGGTTCAGGGGCAGCTGTCCTGCCGTGGAGATGCCGATGGAAAGCAGCGGGGTTTGATGGTACGGAGACCAGCCCAGAGGCAGAAGTTGAGGGTTGGAAGGTTTTCCATTGACGGGGCATCGCGGGTACACGCTTCCTGGACAGGGTTCCAGGTGGCGATGTCCTTGGACTGGCACAAAGGAGCTCCTGGAGCAACTCTGCCGTGAAGAAGTCTCCTGGTGGGATCCTGCTGTCCTTCCGTGCCAGCCTGGCTGGCTTTCTTCCCGCAGGGAGCGCCGGCACCGCGGGGCTCGCCCTGGTCGATGATGGAGATGGGCTCCTGCTTGGGCAGGTGGCGCGGGTCCCTGCCGAGGCTCACGCTGGCATCCTTGCTGAGCAGCAGCGAGGCCGGCACCGGGTTGGCGACGCCGACGTAAGTGCCGGGGATGGTGCTGATGAGCGTGGTGTTCTTCACCCAGGAGCCCTGCTCGCCGTTGCGCAGGAACTCGGGGAAGATGACCAAGGGCGGGGTGGTGCCGAGGCACGAGGTGACGCTGCTGCCCGTGGCCTGTGCCGCACGCTGCGACTTGGAGAGGACGGTGGTGAGCAGCGCTTTGCCGCTGGTGTGCACGGGGGTGAGGATGGGCATGGGGGGCGTCTTGCGCTGGCTGGGCGGGGGCAGCTTCTGGCGGTTGGACTTGGAGGAGAGGTCAAGAGGCATCTCACTGCACTCCGGGGATGAGACCATCTCACGCTCCAGCTGGGGAGGGGACTTCAAAGGAGACAGGGAAGTGGCGGCCCCCGGTGCGTGTGGCTCGGGAGCTGCCGGGGCTCTGGCCTGCACGGCGGTGCCAGAGGAGGGAGCAGCGCTCCCACCTGGTGCTGGTGCTGCCGGCAGAGCCTGGCTGGAGGGCAGGGCCAGGCTGGCGCTGGGCAGGGGAGCGCTCTCAGCCGCAGCCTGGGCACTGCTTCCGCCCGAGGGTGGCGGGCAGCTGAGCTGATTCACCTCCACAGACACCACTTTGGCATCCGAAGCCAAGGGCCTGGTGACAGAGAAGGTGTAGGGGTAGGAACGCAGCTCTGGGGAAGCGATAATGCCCGGCAGGCAGCGCTCGTGCAGGTAGGAAGGCAGGACGGGGAGGGTGAGCGTGGAGGAGACGCCCAGGGTGGCCGGGAGCGTGGCCACGCTGAGCGGCTGCCCGCAGCTGGGCGGGGGAATGTACACCAGCGACTGGCTCGGGCTCAGCACAGCCCCAGCCTGGAAGGACAGGGGCAGCTTTTGCATAGCAGGGGCCTGAGAGGGGGGAAAGCAAACCCTGTTCAATGTGAAGGTGGCGGGAGTGGAGGCAGAGGTGTTGCAGTTGGAGACAACCACGGACAAGGTCCCTTCTGCCAGCACGCCTGGCCCTTGTGCTGCAGTGCTCGGGGGGGCTTTCTCATTCCCAGCAGGCTCACTCTCTGGAGCCACGGAGCAGGCTGGGGCAGCATCAACCTGCTTGTCGCTGGGAGGATCTGCCGGTGTCCAGGCAGCATCAGCACCACTGCTCTCCGGCTCTGCAGCTCTGGGGGTCGTTGGCTCCTGCCCTCTGCCATCCCCCTGACCTGCCAGAGGGCCCCGGCCGTCATCTGTCACAGTCTTTCCCACGCTCTCCAGGTTTGGGTTGGGATCAGGTGGCTGCTCCTCCAGTTTGGGTCCAAGCTTTTCCTCCACCTTGCCATCAGCATCCAGCCCCTGGGCACTGCTGCCACCACCGCTGACCGCCGTGAGCTCCACCTGCAGCGAGGAGGGAGAAGGTGTTCCTGGGAGCTCTGCAAGGGCACCCAGGGAAGCAGGAAGGGTCTGCCCACCCGGACACAGAGGCAAAAGCAGCAAACAGCTCTGCCCAAAGGAGAGCACGGCTCTGCCTCACTGCTTCCCTCTCAAGAAGGAGACCGTGAATCCATTAGGGAAAATGCTCCTGCTTGGCCTATTCCATCAGGGAATGGCCTGCTTGGACTCAGCTGTGCAGGCAAAGGACTCACCTCGGAAAGGCTGCTGCTGACACAAAACTCTTGAGACCCCAAGTGCTGGGAGCTGCTCGTTTTTGACTCCTCATCAGAAATGGGGGCTCTCCTAGGTGAGGAAGAAGACACAGCATTACGAAACCCCCAAAATACCCTCCCAGAATCCCACCCCTCCCTATCCCTGCATGGGACAGTGGAGCAGCTGTACACCTTCCTGACCCCCAGCCTCACTGTGGGCCAGCCCAGCCTTCCCCAGTGTCACAGCCTGTTCCTGTCCCCTCCATTTTCCATTCTCTCCCACCACACCTTTCCATCCTCCCCTGAGTCCCATCCTGCTTGTCTCTTTCCCCACAGGCACCTCCTCATTCCCATTCCTCCTGCTGTCCTGGGACCTCCAGCCCAGCCTAGCTGCCAGTGGGCACCTCCTTCTGGTGCCAAAGCTCTCTGGGCTCAGGGGGCCTGGACAGGAGCAGAGGGTGTCCACAGCCATCCCAATGTGCCACATCTAGCTGGCCAAAATACCTGGACCCTTTGTCTCCGGAATGTGATTCCTCAGTGGAAAGCCTGGATTCAGGACAAGGACTATGACCTCCTTGGGACATGCCTTCCCTGGTGGTATCACTGAACAGCATTTCCCCTGTCTTTTGCTTGGGACAAGCTGCTAGTGCCAGCACAAAATAGATCAAGTTTGGATTCTGTTGATGACATAATTTCAGCTGGATTTGCTTCCTACATCCTGGGCTTTCACAGGAGTCACAGACACAGAGCTGTGGGCACATGATTTGTCTTTGGACTCAGCACCCCCAGTGCTGGGGCCCTGTTAAATATCCCTAGCACCAGGCCCTCACTCTGGGCTGCCTCAGCTTTGTACCTACCCCCAGTGCCAGGAACCTCCTCTGCACACTGTGCAGCAGGAAGGACCCTGCTCTGTTCCCCTGTGCCAGGAACCTTCTCTGTGCCCCCCCCTCACAGCAGGATTCTGCTCTGTTCCCCAGAGCCAGGAACCTTCTCTGTGCCCCTCACAGCAGGATTCTGCTCTCTTCCCCAGTGCCAGGAACCTTCTCTGTGCCCCTCACAGCAGGACCTGCTCTGTTCCCCAGAGCCAGGAGCCTGCTCCATGTCCTCAGCCGCGGGATGCTGCTCTGTCCCCCTCTGCCGGGACCCTGCCCGGGGCTCTTTCCGTGCCATCCCCACCGACCTTGGGCTCACTGACAGCTCGCTCGGTGCCCCGGGGGCTCCCGCGTTCTCGGGGCTGCTCGGCCCGCCCATCGCAGCCGCGGGGCGGGGGTGGTGGGCGGGGGTGCCGGTGTGGCGGGGCCGGGCCGGGCGGGGGTCCCGGGGGTGCCGGTGCCGGTGCGGCGGGGCCGGGGCGGGCGGGGGTTCCGGGGGTGCCGGTGCCGGTGCGGCGGGGCCGGGGCGGGCGGGGGTCCCGGGGATGCCGGTGCCGGTGCGGCGGGGCCGGGGCGGGCGGGGGTCCCGGGGATGCCGGTGCCGGTGCGGCGGGGCCGGGGCGGGCGGGGGTCCCGGGGATGCCGGTGCCGGTGCGGCGGGGCGGGGCGGGCGGGGGTCCCGGGGTGCCGGTGCCGGTGCGGCGGGGCCGGGGCGGGCGGGGGTCCCGGGGATGCCGGTGCCGGTGCGGCGGGGCCGGGGCGGGCGGGGGTTCCGGGGGTGCCGGTGCCGGTGCGGCGGGGCCGGGGCGGGCGGGGGTCCCGGGGATGCCGGTGCCGGTGCGGCGGGGCCGGGGCCGAGCGCGAGGGGGAGCCCGAGCGCAGCCGCCCGCCCGCGGGGCCCGCCCGGGCCGGCGCTCCCGGCGCTGCCCGGAGATTCCCGGCGCTTCCCGGCGATCCCCGGCTTTCCGGGCGGCGGGACCCCCGTGCCCCGCTCCCCTCGGCCGCCCCGGGGCAGCGCCGAGGGCGGAGCGCGGTGTCCGCCGCGGCTCCCGCGGGGATGCGCGATGCCGCCCGCACAGACGGGGCCCGAGGAACGCGATGGGCACCGGGCACGAGAGAGCGCCCGGCCGCAGCCCCCCGCCCTGCCCGGGCACCTCAGCATTTGACGCCTGCTGCAAGCTCGGGGCAGCGCCGAGAGGCTCGGCGGGTATCGCCATCGCAGCCCTTATCTGCCCTTATCTGCGGGACACAGGGCGCCCGGCGGGGCTGCGGGCGGCAGATCAGCTCAGCCGAGCCAGACCTGGGGCTCGTCCCTGCCCAGCGCCGCCGCACCGGCCTCCGGGGACGCCCGCCAAAACCCTCGGCACCCGCGGCCAGCAACGACAGCCACACGCTGCCTCCGTGCACATAAAACTTCCATGGCTTTGGCAAATGCAGTGGAGCAGACGCGGTGGCCTTGAGGAAGCCACAAACTAGGTGGTTCTGAGAATAAGACCCCTGAGCCATGGGAATGAACGGGAGATGCAAAGCCACAGAGCTTGGCTTGATCGATCCTACCTCCCAGCCACTAATCCTCCCTAATCTCCCATTTGGTGGCAAGTCACAACCCTCCCATCTGATCATTTGGTTGGCACAAACCCTCCTGGGTCACCAAAAGCTTCTCGTTCAAGCTCTTTCCCTATTGAGAGCACAGGTCTAGTGAAGCCAACAGCACATGCAGACAACTTGGCCTCGTCAGCATCAAAGCTGCAGAGGCAACGTGACCACACACAGGCAGCAGATCCTCTGCTGAGACCTCCAGGACAATCCTCACTGGAGCACAGGACGTGGAGACCCTCCTGGAATGCCAGCATATCCAAAACACCAACTCCTCCCCGTGGCTTATTTGCACTTCAGGCCATTTTAGATCCCAGTAAAAAGGGGTTGAGGCAGCACCAGCTCCCTTCCCACAGCCTCCCCAGACCCCAAGTGGCTCTCTCGTGCCCCTTGCCCTGCCCGCCCACGCACCTCACCTCTCCTCGTTGAGGCCACACATGCGAATCCGCTCTGTGCTGGTCCAGTTGTGCACCCCGCTGTAGAGAGGTGCTGTAGAGATCATGACAGCTGCTCCTCACCCTCCAGGACCTGCCAGGGCTCCAGGGACCACTCTGCCTGCAAAAGGGAAACAGAGGGTTGGGAACTCTCCTCGGGATGATCGATTCAACGGCCCTTTTGGAAATCTCTGCCCCAACTTTGCTGCCAGGCAAATGGGGAACAATGCCCCAGGATGCCACAGGTCTGGAAGAGGGCTAGGAGGAATTAGCAGTGCCTTTGGACAGAATCCACCATCCTCTCATCCTCTCATTAAACAGTGTTATTGCCAAAAAGCCACTGGCTACCACGAGACTTTCCCACAAGTGTCCTCACACACTCACACATCCTTTGAAACATTCCCCAGCTTTTCCTCTCCCTCCAGAGGAACCTCCAGCACCAGGAGATGCCAAGCAGAGCTGTACAAGGTGATGGTCTTTTACAGCACTGAGACTTTAAGGCTGCACAGGACTCTCCTAAAGCAGCCCATGGCAGGTCCTAGGGGCAAAGCCTCAAACGAGGAGGGCTCTCCTCAGCTGAGGGCTCCTGGAGGGAGCAGAGGTTTGCCAGTGGTGCTGCCAAGGATTTATCTCCTCATTCTGTGAGGAAGGTGCTGGTTTTCTTTGGAGTAATGGGTGGAAAACACGAGGGAATCCAGAGCTCCAGGAGCATCCATGAGGCACAGTCGGCTGGGTGGAGCTTTCAGGGGAGAGCGTTGCAGCCAATCGTGCAGCGCTGGCTGTTGGAGCATTGAGAAGCTCTGCTGCTCCAGGGAAAAGGCAGAGGAGGAAGAGAGGATCTCCTGTGCTAACAAGTGGACTCAGCCAAACCAGGCAGGACTGACTGCAAAAGGGAGAGACATGATGTCAAGGAGGTTCAGGGAAAATCTAAACGCTGAAGGTAAAGCAGGCACAGAGCCACGGCAACGCTCTCGGTGCAGCGGTGGGAGTGGGAATTAGCTGGAAGCAGCACGTGATCCCCCATCTCTGTCGGTTGTCTTTTCCCTGACAAACTCCTGGCGACACCAGCTCTGCACGGGACGAGCAGCAGCCCGTGCCAGGAGGGGAGCCCCGGGCACCGGGCGGCCAGCAGCTCAGGGGCGAGCCAGAGGCTGAGCGGCTCCTCCGAGCGCAGCTGCTGCCGGGCGGGCTCGCCGCAGCCCGAACGTGCCGGTGGGGATCCTGCGAGGAGGAAAAGGGGCCAGGCACACGGGAGAAACGGGGGCAAGGCAGCTGGTGTGCCGGAGAGAAAGCGACGGACCCATCTGCACGTAGGAGGGCACAAGTGAGCAAACAGTGCACGGAAATCAGAGGTCAGGGGAAGAGGGGGAACCTGCTAAAAACACACACTGTGCGACGGGAGAAATCCTCAGCAGCGGTGGGGGAGACGGGCAGACGCCGAGGCAGAGAGCAGGGTCATACCCAAAGAGAACGAGGTGGCTTGGAGCAGGAAGGGGAGGAGTCTTTCGATGCTTGGAGAGAAATGCAACATAAAGGAAATAGGGGAACAAACAATCTGCGGGGATTTCACCATCTTGGGCTAAACTGAAAGAAGGGGAGGAGGAAGGTTCTTGCCCCCAAGCACGGCAGCAGGACAGATGTTCCAGGAGGAATCAAAAGGGACCTTCTGTGCAGCGGGGGAAAGGGATGCGTGTGGCTGCACGACGTGGAGCTGGGGACAAGCAGAGATGAGGCGTGACCCCGGAATAGGTCCGGCACGGGAGGAGTGATAACGGGGTGCTCCGAGGAGCTGGAAGACACAGCACGTTTGGAGAGCTCGAGTAAGAGCTGCTCAAAAGAGCTGGAACGACGGCCACGAGAGGAGAGCTGGGAGGACACAGTGACAGAGATCAACACTGTTTCGTGGATTCTTGGCCTCTGTCCTCTAGATGAAGTGGGACACATGCCAAAGACAGGCATTTCACAGGGAACGAAGAACAGAAAAGAAAAAGGATCCAGATACAAACTCGGAGAAGGAACGAAACAGGGGCCAAGCACCAGACGGGGGTTCCAGCACAAAGCAGTGGAGCAAGAGCATCCTTAAAGAGGCAGACCAGGAAGTTTATTGGGAAATGCAGGGACGAGCAGCCTGCCGATGCAACACGGAACCAGAGAGAGCAACCGCAGCCTGCCTGGGTCCGAGCACTGCTGGCCCGAGGAGAGCGAGCAGATCTCCCATCTGCACTGGTGCAGCTGGAAGCGACATTAAAGGGATGTAATTAAACTCGCAGGAAACCCTTGGAGAACACAACTAGGGCATGGCTTCACATGCCTGTCTTCGAGCAGAAGAAGACGCTGAGAAACTGTTGAAGCCCTTTCTCTCCCCTCACCCCTTCAGTCATGTCACTGAAGCCCTGCAGTATCCCAGTAAATTCAACCAGGGAGTTGATCTCTGTTTAAAACACTTCTGTTTTCCTTTTTTTTTTCCTCCTGGCTGGACTGGTTATAACCCATACCAGCTCCTAGATCAGCTTCACCAAGAGGGAGAGAGGGCAGAGCCTGGCACAGGCTCTACTTAATCCACAACGTCTGCCAAAGGAAGTGTATACGAAACCACAGTCTTATTTTGATTTAGCTAAATAGGTGCTCAGCCAATTCTAATTAACGCCAAAGAAAACGAGTTTAGAATGAAGTAAGAACATCGAGGCATTCTGCGTGGGGAAGCTCATAGGGTATTAAAGCACCTTCACCTCCCAAAACAAAACGTGCCCTGAGAACTGTGAGCAAGGAAGGTGCTGAACACACTCGCCTCCAACGACAAGCCCTCCGAGAGGTTTGCAGTGAAACTGCTACAGCAAATTAGAAGAAAAGGGGATTTTGTTCATTAAGGCAATACATCTCATCGTTTCACAAAAGGAAACGATGCTACTCTGCAAGCCCGCCTCTTCCAGGCTCCAGGAAAAGCAAAGCAGATGTTTTCCTTGCAGTGAAAGCGTGCTTTTACTCAGGTTAGGGATGACTTGGCTACCCATGGAAGCTCCCTTGGATTAAGTCAAGGACTTACTCTTCTGAAATATTGCTGTACAGTGATGGAAACAAGTTTCCTGGGATGAAGTTCTTCAGGAATGTACATTTTTTTTTTTAAACCATTATCTCTACACAAGTCTTCCTTGCAATGAAAACCCAAGAGTGCCAAGACAGCCATCATTTCTGGGCAGGCTGAGCAAGGCTTCCAGGACAGGCTCCCCCAGCATTCACCTACCACCTCCCACTGCTGACAGGAATGAAGCCCATACCCTCTCCACACTGACCCCTGTTAAACCCTGTCTGTCCCCTGGCTCCTGGGGAGCCCAGCTGGAGTTGCCTGAAGTGAGTCTGCCTCACAGTCACCCCTCCCAGCCCAGTGTTCACACAGCAAAGGGGTTGCAGAGTAGATTCTGAAGCCATCCCATCCTCTTCTCCCAGTGACAGCAATCCCTTGGCCTGATGAGGTCCCCAGCCTGACAACTCTCAGCTCCTCGAGTGCCTACCTTGGCAAACACCTAAAGCAGCTTTTCGGGCTGGCACCAACCTGCCAGTCACGGGTAGCCAAGGCAGTCTCTCTCACTGGAGAGTTTGCTGCTGGTGGTGTTTGCCCTCGCAGATGTCACACCTCCATTGCCACCTGGTCTAACTCACTTTGATCAGATTACCCAGAGCCAGGACCTCCTGCAGCATTCCCCTCACAGCACCTGCAGCAGAGCCAGGCCTACCAGTGCGGGGAGGGGGCTTTTCCCTGCTCCTCCCAGAGACAGCCTGTGCCAATCGCTTCTCTACGGTGCAAACACACCCCTCTGTAGGACCGTGCTGCCTTGATCCCCCCTCAAAAGGCTTTCCATCTATTTTCCTGCTCTGTGCATTTCCAAGTACTAAAACCACTTGGATTTCAAGGTGCGTGCCCTTCCTCTCCTCTGTGCCAGCCCCAGCACATGAGCTCCACACACCGAGAGATGGACAGTGTCCTGCTGCACCCTGCCTAGGCAGGTGGGAGCTGACAGCTACTGAAACACCAGCAGCCAGCCTCCTCCACCCCCCCAGCGCCAGGATTCCCACATCATCCCCAACACAGGTGGGAGAGCACCGAGCACAGACCCAACGTGCTCCACTGCTGGCAGCGGGAGCTCAGCCAGTGCCACGAGCTCACCCAGGGAGAGCATCAGCTTTGCCTTTCCCCCTGCATGAGTGCACCACAGCACGAGCTGACTCCAGGAGTCCCAGTGGGGGCCACTCGGAGCAGCTCACTGGGAGCCTTTAGGGACACAGCAACCACTGCCCAGCCTGCAGTGCCTCCGTCCATGCTGGCACTGAGCAGGCACAGAGGAAGGAAAAGGACTTCCCAGCCCTAGGGATGGGACAGAGAAAGGCTAGCACAGCCCTCGGCAGCAGGAGATGGGGAGGATGCCGTGGCTGCCCTCCCACAGCCCCGTGTGGCTCCTGTGGCCAGGGGACACTGCGGAAGGCCGGGAGCAATGCACTTTGACCCTGGAAACACGCCCGCGGGAGACACCTTTGAAACATTGCTTCCCAGAGCAGCAAAACCTGTGAGGAAGGGGGGTTTATCCCCTGGATGGCTACAAAATATAAACCCGAGGTCAGCTGCTGGAAACTCGGGTGGGATTCAGCACTCAGAGCACAGCTGGCCGCTGTGACAGGAGCGGGAGCAGCGGGATGAGGTGGGATGTGCCCTGCAGCTCCTCCCGGGGGTCAGGTGGGCCAGAAGGGAACGGTCTGCAGCGACAGGCAGGTCTCCTTCCCCTGCCATAGTTTGTTCACTTTGGCAATTCTTTGTTGCCATTAGTAACGCAGGCGAGGAATTCTATTTGTTTGGATATGTGATGGTCTGGTGTCCACTGGAGGTGCAGAGGGCCGGAGCCAGCACCGATCCCGAGACCTGCCCCCCGCACCCCGGCTCCGAGCACCACTTAGGAAAACCCGGTCGAGTAAACTGCTGGCAAAAAAAATTAAAAATTAAACCAAAAATTAAATAAAAAAAACCCCTATGGCGGCCCTATCACAGGACTCGCAGTGGGCACAATACGCAACGAGGGAAAAATTTAAACAAGAAAACTGAAAAAAAAAGAGAGAACGGTCTATCTCCTGTTATGTTACCACTCGTGCAGAGGTCAGAAACTGTAAGAGAATGGACCAGGAATGACTAGAGCGGCACAAAATGCAGCAAGGATGGGCCAGGCCACCTCTGGGGCTGTCTGGGCAGAGCGGTGCCCGGCGAGGGCGGCCCCGAGCCGGGTTTGGTCCCCGCTGCCTGCACAGCCGCCCCGGCCGCTGCGGAGCTGAGCCAGGCTTTGCCTACACGCATTTGCTTAAGCTGATTTAAAGACACAGTAACACCACACGTAATTATAGATCCTCGGCACGATGAATTGGGAATAAAAAAGAAAAAAAAATCCATCCCTATTTTGGAAAAAAAATAAAAGTTTGCTGCACGCTGGGCAGCGCTGTGATAATTGGTCCCAGCTGCTGGACAACTGGTGTCACTAAACCCTGGCTTGTCTGCAACGACCAGGCTGCCCCCACCAAAGCCCACAAATTTTTAAGGACTGACAAAGAGCCATTAAGGGATGATAATGTTCAAAAATGTCCCCGACAAGGTGCACATCATCCGAAACCCCAAAAGCAGAGCGCAGCCTCCCATGCCTGGGAGCCAGACCGGTGCTCCAGAACCCAGAGGTCCCAAGGGCAGCTCTGCAGGCCAAACCCCGCTGGAGCCGGGGCTCTGACCCCTGGAATGCGCTTCCAGACCCAGGTGACAGCGACGCAGCCGCTGTCCCCGACCGGCACCACACAGCCTGCAGCCAGTGCCGGCCCTGGGACCACCCAAACCCAAAGGGTGACCAGGGCAATGGAAGCGGCACAGAGGAAAGGGAAGGGAGGGAAGCGAAGAGAAGAAAGGGAAGGGAAGGCTGCTGCAGACAGGGCCAAAAAGATGCAGAGGAGCAGCGAAGGGCACGGGATGCACCGGCCCTGCCCGAGCCCTCATCCCCAGACTCCAGGGGATGAGGGTGCCAGAGAGCGGATGCTCTGTGACAGGAGAAACTCACTTCGCCTCTATTTTAGCCCGATCGCCCTTTTCCCGGCGCTGCTCCGAACCGGCCTCACCCAGGCTGGGATGAGGCACCGCTGTCGCTCGCCGAGGAGCCAGGACCCCTCCCGGTACCGGCACGCTGCCGCGGGAGGGCTGGTTTCCTCCCCGGTGAGGGCGGCAGGAAGCGCCGCCTCCCTCACCCGGTCCTGCCGCTGCCCGGCCATCACCGTGGGCACGGGCGGGGGACCGGCCGCCCCCGCCGCCCCGCCCGGGCGTCGGGGGGCGTCGGCACGGAGCGGCACCGCCCCGGCCCCGGCCGCAGCCCGCCCCGGGGCCGGCTCGGCGGGGGTTCCCCGGCGAGCCCCCCGCCCGAGGCGCGGCGCGTCCCGAGCCCCGCGAGGCCACGGCCCGGCCCACGGCCCCGCGCCGCCGCCGGGGCCCCGCGGGGCAGGCAGCCCGCCCCGCCCGGGACGCGGCGGCCTCGCGGCCGCTCGGGGGGCTTCGCCCCGCGCCCCGCAGCCCAGCCGGGGGCCAGGCCCCTCGGCGCTGCCCCGCGCCCGCTCCCGCGGTCCCCGGCTCAACAGTTGCCCCCGGGGCCGCTCCCCGGCGGAGCGTCCCGCAGCCCCGGCGGCCGCGGCCGGGCCCCCGCGCCGCCGCACCGGGGCAGCCCCGGACATGGAGGTGGCGGCGGCGGCCGCGCTGCCCCCGGGGAGGGCTCTTCCGCCACCGCCCGGCACCCGGCCGGCCGGCACCCGCAGCCGAACCGGCCCCGGGTACGGCGGCGGCCGGGGCGGGCTCGGGCCACGCCGCCAAACTCCACGAGCGCCCGGCGCCGCCGTCCCACCGCCGCCCCGGGAGCGCCGCGCTGCGCGGCCGCCCCGCCCCGCCGCGGGACCCCCCGCACCGCCCCGGCAGCGGCAGGTGCCGCCGGTGCCGGAGCCGGAGCAGCCGTGCCGGGCAGGGCAGCGGCACCGCCGCGCCGTCGCGGGGCGGGGAGCGGAGCGCCGCCGCCGCCGCCCGCTGCCCCCCGCCCGGCGCTGTCAGTGCCCGCCGCGCCCCCGCCGCTGTCCCGCCGCAGGACGTCGCCGTCCCCCCCCCAGCCCCGCACAAACCCCCCCCCCGCGCCGCCCCACCGCCGCCCCCGGGGGTGTCCCGGGACCGTTTCCATGGAGATCCCGTCCGGACGGCCGGGAGGGAGGGGTCGGGCCACCCGCTCCCCCCCGCCTGCCCCCGTGTGCCGTGGGTGCGGGGCGGCGCGGGCCCGGGGTGCCCGGGCAGCGGGGGCCGGGGTCCAGCGCGGGGCGGCGCGGGGCGGGGGGTACGCACCTGCTTCCCGAGGCGGGCGGGCGGCGAGGAGCGGCGGGCCGGGGCGGGCCCCTGCCCCGGGCGGCGGGTCGGACCCCGGGCGCTGCGAGCGGCGGTTCGGCGGCAGCGGCGGCGGCGGAGGAGACACTGGCAGCGGCAGCCGGAGTGTGAGGGCGAGAGCGAGCCGCGGCCGCGCGGGCTGCCGGGAGCCGTAGTCCGTCCGCCGGGGCCGGGAGCCGCCGAGCCGCCCCGCGGACTGCGGGTCCCGGCGTGCTGCGCGCCCCGGCCCGCGCGGGGGGGCCGGTCCGGAGAGGGAACGGGCGGGCGCGGGGAGGGAACGAGGGAGGGAGCGCGGGGAGGGAAGGAGGGGGCTCCGCGCCCGGCGCGGCCCCGGGAGGGGCGGGGGGCGGGAGGCCGCCGCGCCCGAGGTTCGGCACGGCACGGAGCGGAGCGGCTCGGCACGGGGGGGAGAACCCAACGCGCACACACCCCGCACACACACATACACACACACACACGCCCGACCCCGCGCCGGGGCACCGGCTCCCGCACCGGGGAGCGACGCTCGCTCCGCTCCGCACCGGGGGGAGGAGAAGGATGGAGGAGGAGGCGGCAGCGGGGGCGGGCGCTCGCTCCACGCCCGGGCAGCGCCGGGCGCCCGACAGCGGGCAGAGCCGGACGGGCAGCGCACGGCGAGCGCGGCGCACGCAGCCACGGTGCCCGCAGTCCCGATGTCCCCAGCCCTAGAGTGCTCAGCCCCGCTGCCCGACGCCCCGCTGCACCCTCCCCCGCCCCGTTGCCTTCCGCCCGGTAACCCCCAGCCGGTGCCCACCGCCGGGCGCGGCCGCGGGGGGGGTTGTGTGTCTCCGGGCGCAGCGGGGCCGGCCCGGTTGAGAGAACGCGGATCCGCCTGCCCAGCCCAGGTGGGCGTGTGGCCCCCGTCCCCGGCGACGCTGCCGCTCAGTGACCCCCCCCCCCTTCCCCGGGCCCACTCCCCCCTCCGGCTCGATGCCCCGCGGGGCGCGCAGCGCTGCGGGGCGGGGGTCGCGGCGCCTCCCCCGCGCCATGCGGGACACCGAGCGGCACGGCACGGCACGGTGCGGCGGCCGCAAGTTTGTCACCGGCCCCCGCCCGCGGCACCGGGGCCCGCAGGCCCGGAGGCCGCCGCACCCCCCGCGGTGCCCGGCCAGGCCCGCTCCGCACCGTCCCGCACCGCCCCGGCGCTGACAGCCTCGCCCGGCCCGGGGCCGCGCCGCCCCCGGCGCCCGCACGGGCCTCGGAGACCGGCGGCCTCGCGGCGCCCTGGCGCGGCCCCGCCGTGCGGGCACCGGCTGCCCGGCCCGGCCCTGCCCGGCCACGCCGCCCCGGGCTGTGCCGGGCCCCGCGCAGCACCGCCCCGTGCCCGCTCCTCTCCTCTCCCGCGGCCCCTCGCCCGGCCCCGCCGCCCCCCTCGGCCCGGCCCCCGCGTACCGGCAGCCGGGGGGGGCCCGCGGGGGTCCCCGCTCCTGCACGACCCGGAGGGGAGGGCGGGACCCGGCCGGGCCGGCCCGCGGCGCGGGGGCTGCACGGGGACGGACAGGAGCGGCTGCTGGCGGGGCGGGGGGCGCGATGTCGCCGCGCTGTCCACCCCCCGTCCCCGTGCGGCGGCAGCGCGCTCCGGCGCGGAGCGGCCCCCGGGGCGGGCAGGGGCCGGGGGCTCGCCGGGGCCGGGCCCCGCGGGGCCGCGGGGTGGGCTCGGAACGGGGCGGTGCTGCCGTGACCGCGGCCCGCGATCCCGCGTGGGCGCCGGGGGGGGGGCTGGCGGGTGTCACCGTCCCGCGCCCGTGGGGCGCTGCTCGGACCCCCGTGGGCTCCGCTGTTGATCTCCGTGGGGTCCGTGCTGCGCTCGCCCCTGCAGGACCCGCTCGCTCCCCCGGTTTGGTCCCTCCGATGGCGAAGTCTCTTCGTAGTTCGGCGTTTCCACGGCCGGGGCCTCCGGGGGTGGGCACGGGCTCCAGGGTGTGGCCACCCCCAGACGGCACATCTGGGTTGGCAGCCACGCCCTGGTGTCACCTGCCGGGAGAGTCCTCTGCAGCCTCGGCCCCAAATCTTTTCAGTGCCTAAGGAGAGGAATAAAACATCTTACACAGAGATCGAGCTCTGGTTTTTGCAGAAAAGGCCACAGCAGCCTGGGGCAGGAGACGGCCCGTCCCCCTTTTTGGGGGTGGGGGCTTGGAGGGCGGTTTGGGGCAGGGGTCTGTGAGGAGAAGAGTGCTGAGCTCGCGGGGCTCGTGAGATCCAGGGATTGTAGAGAGCACCGTGAGGGGTGGCGGGGTGAAACACGGGGCTGCCAGAACCGTGGGAAGGCAGGGAGCCAGGGCTCCACCGAGGAAGGCCGTGAGGGAGGAAGCTCTTCCTGCAGAGGGGAATTACTCCACTTCTCCACATTATATTGAACCTTTTCCCACTGTTGCCTCCAGCTAGCCTGTGGGTAAAAGTGGTGCTCCAAGAGGCATTTCAGGCTGGGTGATGGTCAGAAAGCCAGCCTGGCACAGCCCGAGACAGGCACATGACCCCAGGTTCATAAAGACCTGCCTTATTTGCATCCTGGTGCAATTAAAAACAGACAGTTTGTGTAGCAGCCTCATCCTCCAGCTGCCTCAGCCCATCCCTGCAGGAATTGGACCCAGGCTGGCACGGTGCTGGCTGGGAGAGCTCTGCACCCCACCACGGCATCCTCCTACACGCCACTGCTCCTGCCCCGTTCAATCAGTACCCCTAAAATCTTCAGGATGGGATAATTTGCACCAAAGGACTTTGAAAGGTGGTGGTGAAAAATTCTGCCGCTCTCATGTTCCAGGGAAATGGGAAAATCTGGGGAACAAGGGGCTTTCTCTATCAGGGAGTGGAGCTAATCAGGTGCCAGTCATGGACTAACTTGAAGAAACGCCAGTGGGAACGATCTGTCACAGAGAAAATGCGATAAAGAACCCTCATTGGTAATTCCCCATGGGAATCAAGCTGGGCCTGGTGCTGCAGGGGGAGCTGGGGGCTCCTTCACCCCCCCCCCCCCCCATGCTGGGCACACATCCCCCAGGACCCCCAGCTGTGGGCAGCCCCAGCTGCTGCCTCACCTCCGCGTTTCCTCTACACCCTCTTCCTGGGCAGCAGGGCTCCTGCCACACTCCGCAGGTCCGAGGGCACCCGTGAGCCCTACGAGTGCTCGGGGCAGGCCCTGCCCCTGTGTCCCTGCCTGCTCTGGTCCCCGGGGCCACCAGGGCCTGAGCACTCAGCTCTGACCCGGCCTGCAGCTCTGTTGCTGCTGCTTTGGTCATTACTGCTCCATTTTGTGTCCCTTTTTTATTTATTTCTGCTCTCCCCGCTGTTTTTTGGGCAGAATCCACACCATTGCCCCCTCTCTGACCAGAAACCAGACCACATTGGCTAACACACCCAGCTGGGCATGGCACACTCTGCTCCTGCCAGGCTGCTCTGGGGAGACCCTGACCCTTCTGGGAGGCACGTTGGTGCCAGCCATGGCTGAGCAGCCAGGCTGGCAGGGGTCTCTGGATGAGCTGGGACCATGGAGCCTTCTCCTTTGGCAGGGCAGTGGCACTGGTGGCAGCACGGGTGGCTTGTAGCTCCTGGCAGCAGAAGAAGAGGGATGAGGCGATGCCTCACTGCCCCATGGCACCTCCATGCCCAGGGCTGGTTCTGCCCTGGGCACCTCAGCTTCCTCTGGGAAGGAGGGGCTGTGGCTGAGGAGCCAGGGGATGGGTGTCCCGTTGGGAGGAGCAGGGTGTCTGTTTCTTCGAGGTCAGGAGGTTTCTCACTGGGTTTCTTGGGACTTTTCTGCAGAAGGATCCTCCGTGCTGCTGGCTCTGAGGTGGGCAGAGCTCACCTGGGTTTGGCTGGTGCAGTAACGAGGTGCAGAGGTGTCCCCTCTAACTGCAGCCCTCGTCCTCCCACATCCCACGGGCTGGCCCCGCTCTGACAGCTCCGGCAGTGCAGATAGAGGGTGACAGTGTCAGAGTGGCTGCCTTGTCCTCCTGCCGGCAGTCGGGGCCAGGGAATGGTGAACGGTGGGCAGGGAGTCCTGCGGGGCACATGGCAGGCCAGGCTGCTGCCTGCTGTCCTGCTGTCCTGCTGTCCTGCTGTCCTGCTGTTCTGCTGTCCTGCTGCCCTGCTGCTCTGCTGCCCTGCTGTGCAGCCCCTCTTCCCCGCTCCCCCAGGGACACGGTGCTCAGGAGGGACAGGGGACAGAGTCCCCACCTCCTGCGTGAGAAACTGGATCTGTCGCGAGCTCCGAGGCTGACATTTTGAACCCAGCTGCTGGGGCCGAAACAAGGCTGCTCCTGCCTCGGGAAGGGAATTTCATGGGTTGAGATTTTGGGTGGCTTCCTCTTGGACCATCCAAGGGGGTTTGGGGTCGGCCTCTTCCTCCTTATCTGCTCATCCACTCCAGGCCTCCGTGCTGGCTGGAGAAGTGTGAATTGCCCCTGGTGAGCAGCACAGACAAAAGTCAGCAGGCACACGCTGTCTCTGCTGCCCTCCTCCTCATCATCATCCCAGGAGAAGCCCTGGCCTGGGAGGGCACCACTGATGGGCGAGCATGTGGGATCACCAGGGTAAGGCAGGGAGGAACCATGTTGTGCCTGGGAGCCGAGGGAAGAGCTGGCAGCCAGGGCGAGGGCAAAGTGATGGAGGGGAGAAGGATACAGTGGGTGAGCAGAGGTTGGGGTGCCAGGGGAGCCTCAGAAAGCAGGTGAGGAGCCCTGCAGAGCTGGCAGGGGTGAGAGGGGGAGCCAGCACAGAGCCCTGGCTACACTCCAGCCCTTTTCAACACAGCACAGGGCTCTGGAGGGTAGCTGGATGTGGGCAGAACCGGGCCTGCCCCTGCTCTCAGGCTGCCGTGCCAGATTCCAGCTCCTTTAGTGTCAGTCCCCAGCCCTGAGCTTCCCGGGTCCAGCCTCGGCAGCCACCGGGGGCTCCTGATGACAACAGCAGACAAAGAGCTGGGCTCTGACCGCAGTGCTGCGTCTGATGGCCTGTGCTGGGGATGCTGCAAGTGCTGCTGGCAGTCCTGGCAGTGGCCAGGCTGTGTGGGGGCTTGAGGCCCCGCAGGAGCTGGAGGCTGGAATGGCCAGCAATGCCCAGCCTCAGGCATCACCCCCAGGCTCGCGGCTGCTGCTGCTCTGCCAGCTGAGAAGCCCCCGTGGAGGCTCCAGATGGTCTTGGCTTGGGCAGGACAAGGGTGGCCGAGGAAGGAGCAGTTGGGAGCAGAGGTGAAGCGGGAGCATGGAGGGGGCTGAGGCGAGGAGGGACATGGGGAGTGAACCGGCCCCACATCTCCCGCAGGCACTGAGTGGGCAGGAGTGTCCCAGCGTGTCCCAGCGTGGGTCCCAGGGGCATTCCCGTGCTTCTCCCTCCTGTCTCTGCAGCGGGAGCTTGGGGTTTGCCAGAGCTCTGCCGTGTGCAGAACGGAAGGTGCCACCTCTGCGGCAGCTGTGCTCGAACGGAGCTGCTATTGTAACGCTGGCCAGGGCACACGAACACACAGCTGCCTGTCAGGAGGACATATGCCTCTGCTCACCCTTCAGCTTGGCCTCGGTCCTGCTCTTTGGGGCCCTTCGTGTCCCCCGGGTGGTTTTCGGTGTGCTGGCTGTGCTGGAACTCAACCAGGTGTCCCCCAGCTCTGGGATGCTGCTGGTCTGGGGCTGGGTGCCTGATGCCCTGGTGCAGGAGTGCAGCACGGTGCCTGCTTCTCACCTGGAGTCACTGACATCCCACCCTGACGAGCCACTGTGGGAGCTGCAGGGTGGCGGCTGGAACAAAGTCACCGGGGGACACGGGGATTTCCCCCGTTTCCTCTCCAGGCAGCTGGGTGCAGGCAGGGACCCGCCATCTCTTGGAGCCCCTGGATGTGACAGCACAGCCCGAGAGAGCGGGCTCCCGCTCTGGAGTGTGACAAGGCTGGCCACAGCTCCCCCAGGACGTTCAGAGCCGCAGGTATCGGTGTCCCAGCGCTGTCACCGAGCCGCTGCGCGGAGCGGTGGGTCCCGCCGCAGGCACCCCCGAGCAACGGAGGGCCCCGGCCCCCCGCGTTCCCGGGAACGGCCCCGCTGCGGGGCGAGGGTCCCGACTACAGCGTCTCGGCAGAATCTCCGGCTCAGGTTGTGCCGTGCTGGATACGGCATCTCCATGGAAACCCCCGGCTCGGGCGGTGCGGGCTTGGGAGATGCCATCTCCACGGAAACCGCTGCGGCGCCCGGATGCGGCCGGGATGCGCCGGGCACCGGGTACCGCGGCGGGAGGAACGGGGTGTCGGCGCGCCCCTGGTGCGGGGCCATGCAGGCTGAGAGGCTCGGGGAGCAGGGAGCACCCCTGTCCCCGGCACGGGACAGGCTGGGGAGAGCATTTCTGAACCTGACGTTCCGACCCCAGACTTGCCTGCCCTGCCCCGTTTGTCCCGCACGGTGCCAGGATGAGCCTCCCGCCTCCGTCCGGTCAGGGGTGATGCTCAGCCCCTCTCCCACCCCGCGGAGCGGAGCTCAGGGCCGTTCTGGGCAGGACCATTTCCAGCCCGAGGGGGATGGAGGTGTTCAGGGACACGGAAATTCCCCAGTGAGCCAAGTACAGGACCCCAGGGATTCACCCCAGGGATACGGGGGTGCTCCATGACGACCTCAGTGCTCGCACTCATATCCTGAGCTTGGGAAGCCAGAGGGACAAGATTTCAGCTGCAGAAACAGCCCAGACGAAATATTTTACAGGTTATTTATAGCCTGCATTAAAAAAAGATAACAAAAAAGAAACACACACACACACCCGCAACCCCCCACCAAAAAAAAAAAAAAAAAAAAAAAAAAAACCAAAACAAAACAAAAACCCCAGGGGCCAAAAGCCTTTTGCTTGTTGATTTTAAATCGGCCTTTTACTCCATCCCGCTGGCCTCCCGGGACGCCGGGTGCAGGAGCCCGGTTGCACCAGCAGCTCCCGGGCGCTGGAGCGGCCCTTGCTCTCGGGTGGGTGTCTGGCGCGGGGACCCCGCGGGGCCGTGCCCGTCCCCAGCCCCACGGCCGGCGCTGCCCCGCCGCCCGGCGCCCCCGGGCCCGGATTAGCCCCCGCTCCCCGCTGGCACCGGGAGCCGCTCGGCCGCCCTCGCCGCGGCTCCCGGCTCCGTAAGCCCGGCTTTGACGTAGCCCGGAAAGTAGGCCAGTAAGAGCAACGGCAGCCGCTGGCGGCTCTCGGGGGACGCGGCGCTGGGGCGGCCGAGGGAGGGCTGCGGGCTCGCACCGCGCCACCGGCTCGCGGGGCCGGCGCGGTGGCCGGAGACAACGGGGCTTTGTGCGGCTTCTCCTCCGCTCGCACCGTGTCTGGCGGCCTGCGGCCGGCCCTGCTGTCACGGGCAGAGCCACGATCAGGCCGGGGAAGTCCCCGCAGGAGCCGCCCCAGCCCGCAGCCGTGCCAGGTTCCCCGGCCCGTCGCTGTCCCCTTGCAAAGGGCTCTCGCCCCTCTTCCCCGGGAGCTGCCAGTGGGCAGCCCTGGCATCCCCCTTTCCTGCGGCAGACCTGAGATGGGTTATTAATTGAGAAACCCCGAGCTCCTGTGCCCAGTAAATCCATTTCGGCAGAGAATTCAGAGGGACGAGCTTTGCCCCGATCGATGCGGGGGCTCCGGAGGAGCCTGTGCTGCCGCAGGAGCCGAGAGGGGCCGGCATATCAGCACCGGTGGTCCCCCCGCACCAGGCTCCCTCCTGCTCAACCCAGCAGCTCACGCTAATGCTGTCCCCATATATTTACGAAGCCTCTCTGGATACTGAAAGCCCCAGTCCAAGCCAGCCCAGTGCAGTGCTGCCGTTCCTCACAGGATGAGGCAGATCCAGATGTGTGGCGACAGCTGTTCCTTCCCACGCTGAGCATCACCCACACTCAGGCTGCCGGACCCACCGGCTCTGTGTGAGGCAGGGATCCATGCAGGGATCTGCACCTCGGCAGGTCCCGTCGCTGCTCCAGGTGACCCTGCTTGTGACGGCTGCTGACCTGCTTGCTCCAGCTCTGAGCTGCTGTCACACCTGCCGGCCTCGGGCCTCTGCAGGAGCTGCACCTGAGCATTGCCCTGGTGCCACCATCTTCCCGGCCCCGCAGGGAGCACCACATCGGAGCTGGGGAGGTCCCAGCCCAGGCTGGGGCAGTGCCCCCCTCCTCAGGGACACGGGTGACGCCACACACGGCAGCAGCAGCATCCTTAGCCGAGGGGTGGGCCGAATACGGGGGCTGAAGGCACCTGCAGAGGCGAACGGCAGGACAGCACCCGCGGATGCTGCCGAGCCCCAGCCAGCTGTGCTGTGCCAGGGACCCCGGGCCGTTCCCAGCGCGGGCACCCCGGGGCTGGAGCTGAGGAGGTGGGCTGGGTGCTGGGACAGCCCCTCGCGTCCAGCCAAACACCGTCCGGGCAGGGAGGAGGAAGGCAGAGCCATTGGCCAGGGCAGGCGAGGGACGGCCCCCGCAAGAGGGACAGGGACAGCGGTGCGGCAGGCAGCTCCCGGCCTCAGGGGGCTGGGGGGGCTCTGGGGGCTGCAGGCAGGTGGAGGGGCTGGCAGGGGACGCTGCCTGTCCCTGCTCAGGGCGCTTCACCTTCTACTGAAACGAACGCGAGCCCTCACTGCCCTTAGCGAAGGTTTCCCACGGCAGAGGGACGCGGGCTCTGCTGGGGCCACCGGCCCCGCGAGGGGCTCTCGGCGTCACGGCACGGAAATGCTCTCCGCTTCCTTTCTTTTTTTTTTTTTTTTTTTTTTTTTTTTTTTCCAAGCAACACAACCGTGGCCGCAGCGCGGGGCCAGTGCCCTGTGACCCCCGGGCGCTGCAGGGGCCGGGGACACTGGGGATGGGTGCGCGACCCCCGGCCCGGGAAGAGGCAGCAGGCAGAGCCCGGCGGGGGTCCCGGCACAGCCGCAGCCAGCACGGGGGGTGCCGGGCCCCGGCCCCACAGAACGAGCCCCGTTTCCCGGTCCGACCCAGCTGCCAGGGATGAGGGTGGCCCTGGGCACAGGCCGTGCCCGGGGGGGCGGCAGTGCCACGGTGGGAGGAGGCGTCCTTGACACGAGGGACGCGTTTGCTGGGATCAGCAGCAGCTCCAGCTCCTGCGCTGGGGCCGGGAAGTGTTTCTCCAACCGGCGCTAAGCACAGCCCACATTTTAATTGGGGGGAGAGGCCTGGAGGGATCCCTGCCCAGTCCCTAAAGCTCTGGCACATCCCTCCGCTTGTGCTGGATGCACCAGCCCGCTCTGGGGGGGACCTCACTGTCACACCTGCACAGAGCTTGGAGGTGGGCAGCAGGAGTGGGGGCTGCCCATGGACATTGTCAGCTCCCAGCATGTGCACAGCAGCAGCAGCAGCAGCTGACAGAGCCACTTCCAGGTGAGCAGGTTTATTAGGGCTGAGCAGGTACTTTGGGAGTGCACAGGGACCTGAGAAACACCCCGAGGCCAGGCTCAGCATGACAAGGTGGGGAGAAAGTCCCTTTGGCCTTTATATATTTAAAAATCTATATAGGTACAAAACCAGGGATATAAAAGACAAAGGCACAGGACAGAATGTTGGCAGCTATTCCAATCCCTCACCACACTCCCAGATGTGCCCCACTCTGAGCTCTTGACCAAGCTCTCACCCTCAACCCAGCCAAAGCACCTGACCCTGCATGGACCCCAAGGACAGGATGGAGGGCACTGGCCCAACCTAGCCCCGAACACTGCCAAGGCAGCCACGCATACAGCACAGGAAGGGCAGCCCTGGGTTTTATTGCAGAGAAAGAGGTAGAAGGAACTGGACAGAACCAGGAGCTGCTCCTGGCTTCTCTGCTCGCTCCAGTTCTAGCCCTCAGGCTGCAGACAGAGTTATCTCACTCAACACTACACTCACTTCCCCTTGGCCACAGCCTTCCCCCCTTGCACAGCCTTCCCATTGGGCACAGCCTTCCCTTGGGCACAGCCTTCCCCTTGGGCACAGCCTTCCCCTTGGGCACAGCCCTCCCCCAGGCACAGCCTTCCCCTTGGGCACAGCCCTCCCCCCAGGCACAGCCTTCCCCCGGGCACAGCCTTCCCCCTGGGCACAGCCTTCCTCCTGGGCATGGCCTCCCCACTGAGCCTGGCCCCACTGCTGGGGGCCGTGTCAGGGACGTCCTCAGCCGAGATGGGCTGGATGATGTGGCCGATGCGGGTGATGACCCGAGGGGCTGTCAGCTTCTGGAAGGCACGCTGAGTGTTCCACGTGGGCCCCACGGGTGTCCGAATGCTCTGCTCGAACTGCTGGTGATGCTCGAAGGGGAAGGGCAGCTCGCTGACCTGTGGAGACACCGCAGGGGTCATGGCCCCGAGCCACTCAGCCCAGCTTTTCCAGCACGTTGCCCTCAATGTCTGCTGCTTCCACTTGTCCAGGACCCACTCACACTCTGCTTCCCTTTCTGCTGCCAGCAGAGCCCTAAGGGCTGGAACAACCACAACCACCGCCAAGCAACCCTGTACATCCCTCCTCCTGCATTTCTGAGCTGTTCAAACTGGAAGCTGAGCATTGGGCAGGGATTACAGCCAGGGATTGGGAAGGCATCACAGGAATGCCCCAGGCTGGCCCAGGTGCTGGGGCTCTCAGGGAGGCCAGGTGTGCCCCACCTGATGTGCTGCTGCGTGGATGTTGCGCTTCTCGCTCAGGATGACGTGGGGCAGGTGCCGGTCCTGCCGTGGAGGCGCCGGCGGTGGCTTGATCAGGAACCTGTGGGCAAGTGAGAGAGGGCTCAGGGCTGGCACGGGGCCGGGCGCAGCCCTGAGCTCTCTCCCACTCACCTCTTGACCTTCCTGGTGCTGGGTTTCAGCCCCGTGCCACCCCACTCGCCCCAGCCTGGCAGCACCAGGTTCACCGGCTGCGGCTTCGCCTCCTCCTCCGCCTTGCGCTTCTCCCGGCGGAAGTCGGCGACCACATCATCCCCAGCAAAGGCCTCCGAGATCATCCCGCGCTGCTCGACCCCACCCTCCTGCACAGGGCAAGGAAGAGGGGGTTTAAGGGTTACTGGGGCCATTGGGAGAGACTGGGACAAAGTGGGAGGCACTGGGAGAGGGGCTGTGGGTATTGGGGAGAGTGAGAAGGGGGTGAAAGTTACTGGGGGTTTGGGGTTACTGTAAGGGGGTTTAGGAGTATGGGGAGTCACTGGTTTGGGGCTTCTGGTTACTGGGAGGAGGTTTAGAGGGTTGGAGTTACTGAGAGGAGGTTTGGGGTTACTGGAAGGGAGTTTAGGGTTACCAAGAGAGGGTTCGGGGTTACTGTGACTTAATGGTTTGGGCATTACTGGATGGGTGTTCTGGGTACTGGGGAGCATGGGGGTGGCCCATCCTGCTCACCTCCTCCTCCAGGACCACAGGCAGGCTGGAGCAGTCCATCTCTTGGGGCTTCCCATCCAGCACAGCCTCCAGGCTAATCATCTTCCTCTTGGCTGCTCTTTTCTTGGTATGTCTGTCCCCAGCTCTGCCTTTCTCCGGCTGCTGTGCTTGCTTCTCTGCTCTCGGGGCTACCATTCTCTGCCTTCCAAGCTCTCCTGCGACTCTCCATCCTCCATGGTCTGCACGCGGCGCAGCTGCTCCAAGAGCAGAGCTGCTCCTGGGCCTGAGGGGCGGCTCCAGCCTGTGCTCCCAGTCTCAGCACAGGCTGGGGGCACTGGGCTGTCCCCCAGCTCCTCAGCACAGCTGAGGCACTGGGCTGTCCCCCAGCTCCTCAGCACAGTCTGGAGGCACTGGGCTGTCCCTGGGCTGCTCAGCACAGGCTGGGGGCACTGGGCTGTCCCCCAGCTCCTCAGCACAGGCTGGAGGCACTGGGCTGTCCCCCAGCTCTCAGCACAGTCTGGAGGCACTGGGCTGTCCCTGGCTGCTCAGCACAGGCTGGGGCACTGGGCTGTCCCCCAGCTCCTCAGCACAGTCTGGAGGCACTGGGCTGTCCCCCAGCTCCTCAGCACAGGCTGGAGGCACTGGGCTGTCCCCCAGCTCCTCAGCACAGGCTGGAGGCACTGGGCTGTCCCCCAGCTCCTCAGCACAGGCTGGAGGCACTGGGCTGTCCCCCAGCTCCTCAGCACAGGCTGGAGGCACTGGGCTGTCCCCCAGCTCCTCAGCACAGGCTGGAGGCACTGGGCTGTCCCCCAGCTCCTCAGCACAGTCTGGAGGCACTGGGCTGTCCCCCAGCTCCTCAGCACAGGCTGGAGGCACTGGGCTGTCCCTGGGCTGCTCAGCACCGGCCTCAGTCTCATCAGCACCTGCATATTGAGGGGAGAAATGGTCACTCCACAGGGCAGAGTAAGGACCAGTCAAAAACTGTCCCCAGATCCCCCTTCCTTTGTCCAGCCCCACGGCACTGCCAGCCCACCCAGCTCAGGGATCTCGAGCTCCTCACCGTGCTCCTCAGGGTTCCCTGTCCGCTCCCGTCGCTTCTGCTCGAAGTCTTGCAGCAGAGCTTCCTCCTCTGACAGCTCCTCCTCCTCTTCCTCCTCCTCCTCCATCCTGTCCTTGTTCTCCACAGCACCAGGCACTGTGTCATCTCTTGGGCCCTCCTGTGCCTCAGGCTCCAGGGTTGGGTCGCTGGGCTTGCCCAGCATCCAGGGGTTAGCCCCGCTGGCCCCAGTGGGCATGGGCAAGGGCGTGGTGTCCTGCTCGGGCACCTCACACAGCTCCTCCTCCTCGGGGGGCTCCACCCGCACCTTCTGCAGCAGCTCCTTGTTCCTGGCCAGCTGCTCCTGCATGGCCTTGCGGGCCTGGGGGACACAGGGCACAGACAACATTCCCAACCTGCCTGCCCACCTCGGCCTCCCCCCCCTTCCCCAGGCAGTGCTTAGGACCCTGTCTTGGCATTCCAATGTATAAACAGGCTTATAAGAGAGGGAGATACTTTATACCGTGACTGGGAGGGACAGGAAAAGGGGGAATGGCTGCACACTGGCAGAAGACAGGGACAGATGGGATATTGGGAAGAAATTCTTTCCTGGGAGGGTGGGAAGGCCCTGGTGGAGATTGCCCAGAGAAGCTGTGGCTGCCCCTGGATCCCTGGAAGTGTCCAAGGCCAGGCTGGACAGGGCTTGGAGCAATGTGGGACAGTGGAAGGTATGGTAGAATAAGATGGTCTTTAAGGTCCCGTCCCACCAAACCCTTCTGTGGCTCCATCTCACCTCGAGGTCATACTTAGCCATAATGGCCCTGGATCGTGCCCATTTCCCCTTGTTCTGGTGCTTCAGGCTCATCCGCTCCTGGGGGAAGAGAAGCATCACACAGCGCTCCCCGAGGGGCAGGGCCCTCCCTGGGGTGGGGCAGGGCCGTCCCTGGGATGGGGCAGGGGTGCCAAGGCAGCACCTGCATCCTGAGCTGCTCCAGCTCCTCCAGCCGAGCCAAGGCGGCCGCAGGGTCCGACTTGTGCAGCTGCTCAAACTCCTTCAGGGCCTGGCGCCTCCGGCTCTTCTTGAGCACCCGGTGGTACCTGGGGCACAAGGGGGGCTCAGGGGGGGCTCAGGGGCCGGGCAGGCCGTGGCCCAGGCGGGGTGGCCCAGCCCTCCCAGTGTGCCCAGCCCAGCACGGGCACAGCCTCACTTCTTGCTCTTGATCCGCTTGGCTCGCCGAGCCTTGGCCTCGTAGTAGGACTGCACTGCCCGGGCCTTCTGCAGCTCTGCCCGCCGGCGCTGCGCCTGCCAGGGCACGGGGAGGGCACCAGGGTGGGGGGTGGGCACCGGGGTGAGGGGTGGGGAGCATGGGGTGAGCACCAGGGTGAGGGGTGGGCACCAGGACCACGGGGGGAGGGCACCAGGGCACTGGGGGTGGGCTCCGGGACCATGGGGTGAGCACCAGGAGCACAGGGTGGGCACTAGGAGCACAGGGTGAGGGGTGGGGAGAACAGGGTGTGCAGTGGAGCCAGAGCCAGGGCCCACTGGGGGAAGCCTCACCTCCTCCAAGCTCATGGCCTGCAGCGAGGCCGTCTCCTCCGGGGTCAGCAGTGGGTCTGTGATGGGTTGCTGTGTCTTGTGGAGCAATCCAAAGATCTCCTGCTCCAGTGGAGTTTGGGCCTGTTGGGACAGGAGACATGTCAAGAGGATAAGAACTGCAGGGGCTGGCACTCCCCTGGATGTCCCCAACCATTTTCACTGCCTCCCAGGAGGTCTGTGGAAGGCCCAGAGAAATTTTACCCCCTTAAGGGACTGGGTGGTGACAGCCCCACTCACGGGTCACCCCCACAGCCCTTGGGCCCTCTCCCAGCCAAAACCAAATTCAAATCCAAACACATCCCTCTTTTGTAAGGAATGTTTCCAGGCAGTGCAGGATTTGGCAAACCAACCCCCTCTGTCTCAGCACTGGTGGCCAAGGGACACTCCCACGTGCCTGGCCCTGAGAGGCTACAAGGAGGAGAGGGGACAGAGTAGGCTCCACATCCTCTGCTCACACCTTACCTGGCTTGTCCCAGGTGGAATTTACACACCTGCTCTGTGTGAGGAACACAGACTGCCCTTCTAACCTTCCCAAGCTCAGCCTCAGGCTGGGCCTGCCTCATCTCCATCACTGCCCCAGCCCAGCCAGGAGACATCGACCTGCCCCAGCCCACCCTGGAGCCACCCTGAGCCACCCCAGCCGTGTGAGCCCCGGTGGCCACCTTCCACGCCGAGGTGGCCCTCTCCAGAGGGGTGACAGTGGCGATGTCCTGCCGCAGCGGGAACACCAGCTGCTCTGCACGCCGGTTCTGCAGCACCACCTGCTGCCACCGGCCCACGTCCTTCGAGGTGGTCACGTAGGCAGCCTCCCTCACCACCTGCAGGGCAACAGGGCAGAGAAAGGTGATGCTGGCATCAGGGGGGTCTTGGGGGCTCAGCTCTGACCCCCTTGGCTGCCTGCACTCACCCTCTTGGCCTCCTCTTTGCTCAGCGGCAGCTCCACCGGCGCCTTCCGCTTCACTCTGGCCAGCTCCTTCCTCACGCTGCCCAGCGTGGATTTGGGATGGATGGGCTGCAGCAGCTCGGACAGAAGCAGCTTCTCCCCAGCACCTGCACACAGGTGTGGCACTGCCAGGTGAGGGACCCGTCCCAGCCCTCGCCGTGGCTCTCGGCGGGCAGCGCCGTCCCAGCTCCCCGAGCCCTGCCCAGCTCCTCACCTTTGCAGGCGACATTGAACTCGGACACCTGCCCGCTCGCCTCCGAGCGCTCCGCCAGCTTCCGCCTGCGAGAGAGCCACACAAACAACCCCAAAGGTTCCCCGGGCGCTCTGGAGGGTCTGGGGCCGGTGCCGAGGGCAGGGGCCGAGAGCCGCCCCAGCCGCCCTCCTTGCCGTGCAGCCTCCCGCGGCGCGGCGGCTGCAGGAGCCCCGGGGCTAACGCGGGACGCCCGTACCGCCACTCACCGCTTCCGTCCGGACAGGGCGCTGATCGCCTCCAGGAGCTGCCGGTGCCGCCGCCCGCCATCCTCCTGCCGCACGGCACACGCGGTCACAGACCCAGCCGGGGCACGGCCCCAGCGCCCGCTCCCCCGCGCCCCCCACGGCTCCGCCCGCCCGGGTCCCGGGCCCGACATCCCCGGCCGGGCCACGCCGGCCTCCGCTGCGCCCACCCCGGCCAGGAGAGCTCCCGGAGTCCCGCAAAGAGCGGTGGAGGCCGCCCGGAGAGCCCTTCGTCCGCGCTCACCCCCTCCTCGCTCTCGCTGCCGCTCCCGGCCGCCGGCTCCTGCTCCGCCATGGCTCCGCACGCCGCCACTGCCGCAAAGCGCCGCCGAGCGTCGCGCCGAGCCCTCGCGCCCTGCCGCAAAGCGCGCCCCCGTGACGTCCGGGTTGCCATGGCAGCGGGCCCGGCGGGCGGGGCGGGAGAACCGGCGGGGACCGAGGAGGGCCCGGGGCACGGGCACCGCCGCGCCGGCCTCGGACGGGGCCCCCGGGGGAGCCCCCGGTTGGCCGAGCAGCGGGAGCCGGCGGTGCCCCCGCGGGCCAGAGCGGCTCTGAGGGCTCCGCTCCGCCCGTGCCCCCCGCGGGGTTCCAGGATTCGCTGTTTTCCCCCGGGATGCGCCCGTGCCGCACCTACGGCTCCTCCCGCCCGGGCCGCCCCGGCTCCTGGGAGCAACCTTGGGGCCGATGGCATTCAGGGGATCGTTGGAGCCAGTGCGCGGGGCTCTCCCTCCGCTGCGAAGCGGTGTCGGTGTCTGTCACTGCGCCCGCGGCATCCGCCCGCCCCGGCCCCTCTGTCCTTCTCCTGCCCCGGCCCGAGCGGGGGGCTCGGGGGGCTCGGGCAGGGCCTGCCGGAGGGAGAGGGACAGCTCCCCGTCTGCTCGCGTCTCCATAGCAACAGCCGCGGGAAAAGTTCCGTGTTTCCCCGCGGGTTTGGCGCTCCGGGCCCTGCCTTTGCTGGCAGCCGCGTGCCCGGCGGGAGCGCCGAGAGTGGGACGCCAGAGGGGGCGGCCGGGGCACCGGGGATGGGGTCCTGGGAGGCTCTCACACCCCGACCCCAGGGCGTGGGTTTGCAAACCCGTGTGAAAACTACCGTGCGAAACGCGGGGATGCGCGGACGGGGTGCGAGGGGCGGGGAACCCACGACGGGAGCATCCCGTGTGCTCCCCGCGGCGCTGGGGCTGGGCAGCCCGCTCCTTGTGCGCAGCCGGTGCGAGAAGACGAAAAAAGGAACGGGGAGCGGCGCCGGTCGTGCCCCGCCGGGGGCTGCACCGGGAGGTCTCGTGGGAGCCGCCGAGGTGGGGCCGAGCCGAGCCGAGCCGAGCCGAGCCGAGCCGGGCCGGGCCGGCCGGCCGGGCCGGGCCGGGCCAAACCGGGGCCACCGCCCCCGCCCCACCGGAGCCGCCCCGGCCCCGCCCCCGCCACGTGCTGCGCCCCGCCCCCGCCCCGCCCTCCCTTGTCCGCACCGGGGCGGGGCCGAGCGCGCGGAGTGGCAGCGCGCACGGCCAATGGGCCGGCGAGGAGCGGCGGGGAGGGAGGAGTCTCCGCGAAGTGACAGCGCTGGCGACCAATGGAGCGGCGAGAAGCGGCGGGGCGGGAGGAGCTGCCGCGGACTGACAGCGCTGACGACCAATGGGAAGGCGAGAAGCGGCGGGGCGGGGCGGAGGGCGCGGCGGGACCAATGGCCGCGGCGGCCCCGCCCCGTTGGGGTGCGGGGCGTGGCGGCCCCGCCCGGCGCGGAGGGAGGGAGCGAGCGGCGCGGCCCGAGCGGCACCGGCACCGGGTGAGCGGCGGCGCGGTGCCCCTCCCGGCCCCTCCCCGCCCCTCCCGGCTCCTCTCGAACCCTTCCCTCCCGCTCTCTCCCCGCCGGCTCCCGGCACGCCCGCACAGCCGGGGCTGCCCCTGCCCTGTGTGGCCCGGCCCTGCCGCGTCCTCTCCCGGTGCGGAGCCGCCCCGCCGCCCCCTCCCGCCCAGCCCAGGGTCTTCCCGGCCGCGCCCCGCGCCCCCTCCGCGGCGGATTCCCACGGCAGCGCCCCTCCCGGGCGCGGGGTTTCCATGGCGACGGCGGCCGCCGCCCCCCGCGCCGGTGCCGCCGCCGCCCCGGTGCTGACCGAGAGCTCTCCCCGTTCCCTCTCCCGCAGCCGCCGGCCCAGCCCAGCCCAGCGCGGCCCCGCGGGGCCCCGATGATGCCGGGCGCGCGGGCGGCGGAGCAGCAGCAGCAGCAGCAGCAGCCCGAACGTGCGGCGGCCGCTGCCGCCCCAGTGACGGCCCCGCCATGTCGGTGATGGTGGCGAGGAAGAAGGTGGTTCGGAAATGGGAGAAGCTGCCGGGCAGGAACACCTTCTGCTGCGACGGCCGAATCATGATGGCCAGGCAGAAGGGCATCTTCTACCTGACACTCTTCCTCATCCTCGGCACCTGCGCCCTCTTCTTCGCCTTCGAGTGAGTTCCCCGGGGACCCCGCGGGACGGGGGCGGGGATGGGCCCGGGACCCCCGGAGCGGGAGGGGAGCGTGGCTCGGGGCAGCCTGGCTGAGCGTGGCTCCCCCTGTCCGGATCTGCTTCCTCACCCTCGGCAGAGTGAGCCCGAGGGTTCTGGGGAGAATGGTCTCTGCTGGAGCCGGGGGGTGACACTGCCCTGCTTCCCCGCGGGTCACCTTTTGTCTGGGACGGCCAGGTCCCACTTGTCCCGAGTGCTCCCGGCTGCAGGACAGCCAGGGTGCAGCCCTGGGGCCCAGCCTGTGTCCCTGCCCACGGGGGGATGTGCAGCCCCCCCATCAGCCCCACCAGGCAGCTGACTCCAGCTGGGGGATTAACAAGGAGTGAGCCTGGAGTCCTGCCAGTCTGACCTGTCCCTGGCTGCACCGCCACCAGAGCTGTGCTGGTGTTTGGGAAGGGTCCGGCCAACCCCTGCATCACCTCGGCAGCCTAAAGACCTTCGGCCAAAACCTTTGATCCCGCTGGAAAAGAGGTATCTGCCCCCTCCCCTCAGCTCTCCCTGGGAGCTGGGCTGGGGAGCTGGGCTGGACTTAGGCTAATCCTAAAATCAAAAAACAAGCCAAAAGAGAAAAGCCTGTGTTTGTCCAGGGATGCTGTGGGAGGGGGCAGGACACCTCTGTTGCCTGGCTAGAGGATGAGCCTGGATCAGCTAAACAACTGCAAAACTTCCCTTCCTTGGTCTCCACGGGCATGTTTGTGTTCTGGGGCGGCAGAAGGGCTGAAACAGGGTTGGGTAACACAAAAACTCACAAAGCCAAGATGAATGAGTGGAAGGATCTGCTCACTGGCTAAGCCCCGGCTGTTCCTGCAGTTCCAAAAAGCCCTTGGCCCAGATGCTATCCTCCTCAGCATCATTCCTAAGCCAGGGAACTTGTTTCCACATTCCCTGGTTCCCTGCCGAAAGGATCCCTGGCTCAGTCTGAATTCCAAGGTACCAAGTGCACCGGCTCTTGGTTTGATGTTTGGGGTTTTCTCCATCTGAGAAATGGGCCTGAGCCTTCCTGCCTTACAGGAAGAACTAATAAGTGTTGCTGCTCCAGAAACGCTTATTGCTGCACCAGAAACACTGATTGGAGGGATAATTGCTCTGGCTCCCTGTGGATCCTGTCCGTAGCAGCAGAGTGAACCACATGCTGTGGCTGCACTAGGCATGGTGGGCCAGGGCTGTGTTCCAGAGCTAGGCTGTGGTTAGGCAGGAACGTGACTGGAAATTCCTTGAGAAGCCCCTTTCATGCTCCGGCAGGCAGAGGCCTGTGGAGGGATTGCCTTGCACCGATTCATCCAGGCTGAGCCTAGAGCTGGAGGGTGGGCTCTGCGGGGGGGAATGCTGCTGGGAACAGGATCACCTCTGAATTTTAGTTAAATCGTCTGAGGGAGATAAGGAAAAGTTTGAGGAAATCCAAATACCCATTTTATTCTTTCAGTGCAGAGCGCCTCAGTGGTTTTTTGCTTGGAAGAGAAGGGGTTATTTTGAACTTGTTTGGGGATTTTTGAATTTGGGATGGGGATGAAATGTTACCTTCCCAGCTGGAAACACTCCCCAAGGTCTCTGTTTCACTGATCGAGCTGAGATAAGCGGCTTGGCTGCTCAGGAGCCCTGCCTGCCCTGCATGTGTAGGGAGCTTTGCGTGAGGATCTCAGCCTTGATCTTTCACCGCGTTGTTGTCTCAGCGTTTGGCAGATTCCTTAGCGTTTGCGTGGAAATTCCTGGTTTCCCCCTGGAAGTTGGCGTCTGGAGGGAGCGCGGCAGCCGGCGGTGGGCGGAGGAGCCTCTTCCTGCCTGGCTGCCCGCTCCCTGCAGGCTGCCCTGCTGCCGGCTCCATTCAGCTGAATCACTTGCGCAGTCAGTCACACCTTGTCTGAGCACGGCTCCGGCAGCCAGCATCCGTCTGGCTGCTCGCCCTGCGCCGGGCCGCGCTGCATCCCGCTCACACCGGGGGGCACCGGCACCCACGGCCGGGGAAAAGCCTCTGCTCTTCCCTCCCAGCCCCGGAGCCACGGCCGCACTGGCGGGATGCTGCTGCTGCCGCCGGTTTTCCCCTCCGGGTGTCCCCGGTGCTGCTCCGCGGGCCGAGCCCCCTCAGCCCGAGGGTGGGAATTTCGGTGTGTGCATCCCCCAAAGCGCAGCGCGGTGTGCTGGGCTTGGGGAGAGCTTTCCGTGCGGCAGGCAGAGGCTGGCAGGACTCTGTGCTGTACCTGAGGTCCGACTCCTCCCTCCCTGATAAGGCAGAGGGACAGAGCTGTGCTGGCTCTGGGAAGGGCTCTGCAGCGACCGACCGGAGTCCTCTGCCCAAGGGCACCTCTCTCACTGCTGTGTCTGCTTGGGGCTGCTCCCTGCAGAGTCTGAGACCCGTGCTTAGCTGGGGCTGCTCCCTAACGTGGCCCATAAAGCACAGTTTCACATCCTCTTGGCGTTATTTCAGCCTCCTAATGGTATGTCAGTGCCCTGTGGTTGGGCACTTAGCTGCTGTCTGCTTGAGGGGTTCCAGCGGGAAAGGAGAAGACCCGATAAAGCACTTGTGAAAAATCCCTTTAGGAACTGGGATGATGGAATGCAGTGTCTGCTCTCAGGCTGGGAGTTCCCTTTGCAGTTCCCATCTCTCCTGAAGTGACTTCCACGCTCAGCTGAAGGCAATGGGATTTCTTTTGTCCCTGCTTTTCAGCATAAAATTTGACATCTGTAGATGTTAGAGGCATGATAGCGCACGGGAAGGGGCTGCTCTTGGACTTTCCAGTGCCCAGGCATGTTTGTCACTTTGTTTTTCCTACTTTCTTAGCTTTGTAGAGATGGAAATATCTTTGTTTTCTGATGACTTGAAAACACCAACACTGCCCCTTGCATGACTTTATTTTTTGGTTTTGATTTCCAAAGCCCAGAGACCCAAGACTCACAGAGGGGCCTCTGAGCTGGCATTGCCTCTGGTTAGATCTGTGTCAGACATGGTCAAAACTTTTACCTGAGTTAATTGCTGCTTTTTAATCATTGTAATTTCTCTCAATAGAAGTGAACTGTCTGGTGTCCAGCGCTTGTTTTTTTTCCGTTTCTGTGGGAGGTGGCCACTCCTGGGGTTTGGATTGACCCTTTTTTCATCTGTGGGCTCCTTCCCAGGAGATGACTTCTCCCTCTCTGCAGCCTCCACATCCTCTGTGGCACCCCCATTCCCAGCTGGATCTTGGGGTGATTTGCTTGTGCAGAAATTTGAGATTTTCATCAGGAAAAGAGCAATAACATCAGCATAGCACGTCTGTCTGCTGCCTCAGTTGGCTCAGAAACACGTGGCGTGTGCTGACAGCTGATGTGTCACTGCTGGCAGGTGGGGAGAGGTTCCAGGGAGAGCTCCAGCACTGCCTGGTGCTGCTGGGAAGGGCCTGGACACAGCTGTGGTGTGGCTAGGGTTCAGAGCAGCTGCTGGACACCATCCCATCCCACTATCCCATCCCTTTATCCCATCCCACCCCTGGTGTGAGCAGCCAGGCTGCAGTGCCCTGCCAAGGGTCAGGCACCTTTCCCTTCTGGGGAAAGGTGCGGCTCTGCTGTGGCTGTGCTGGAGCTGAGGAAGGTCACACAGGTGATGTGCAGGTGAGATGGGGGTGAGTGGTACTGCTGAGCCCTGGTGGGGCCTGCCTGGGAGGTGTGCTGCCCTCTGGCCATGGCTGCAGTCCCTGTCACCATGGTGGCTTTCCCTTCCTCCAGAGCTTTGCTCAATGTGCTGATTGCGACAGACTGGGTTCCCAGGCGGGCACAGGATAACCAGCCAAGCACCACAGCTCATGTGAGCTGCTTCTCCCCCTGCTCCCCCTTCCAATGATCTCTTTGTTCAGCCTTCCTGCCCCTGCCCACCCCGCTGGGATGATGAGTTGTTATAGAGCTGTTATTGTCTGCTTTTTTGGTGACAAAATGCTCCAGAGCACAGATATGGTGCTGGGAGTGGGGGAGCAGCATCCTCCCAACACCAACAGAGCATCTCTGTTGGCTCTGAGCTCTCCCAAACAAAAGATCTTTAAATGTCTGTTCCTGAGCAGGGAAATGTCTTAGAGACAAGGCGCAGACTGAAGATACCCCAGTGCCAGTGGGTAGCTGAGTACCAAGTCAGGACCTTGTGGGGCTGATTTCTCTGCCAGGAACGTGTTCTCTGGAAGTCACCTGAAGAGTGAGGCCCCATCAGCACAGAGAGGGTGGGGGGCACGTGCTGGGCCTGAGCTACACTGTGGTGGGAGCTACTCTGGCCCTTACCTCTGCCCTCACCTGCAAGGGGCCACTGAAGCCAGCCCAGCTAAGGGAAGCTAAGCTAGGCCTGTGTGGAAGCAGGAGGGCTGTGGCTCAGCTTTAGCACAGCTCACAGATCCATATTTAAACCCAAAATATGTTCGTGTTGTCACAGCAATTCCAAAAGCTGTCATATCAGCTGGAGAAGGGTCAGGCTGCAGCCCTTTGGGGCAGGCAGTGTCCAGCTTTTCAAGGAATAATCACAGAATCATTTAGGGACCCCCAAGACCATCAAGTCCAACCTGTGACTGGTCACCACCTTGTCAACCAGACCAGAGCACTGAGTGCCACATCCAGTTGTTCTTTGGATACCTCCAGGGATGGGGCCTTCACCACTTCCCTGGGGACCCCCTTCCAATGCCTGACAGCCCTTTCCATGGAGAAATTCCTCCTGATGTCCAACCTGAGCCTGCCCTGGCACAGGTGGAGGTTGTGTCCTCTTGTCCTGTCACTGATTGCCTGGGAGAAGAGGCTGACCTGCCCTTAAATCCATGTTCCTAACCCGTATTTCTACCCCAAATGGGCTCCAGGGTTTTTGTTTACTTGCTGACTGACTCGCAGCTGTCCCTGGACTTTGCCCTTGCAAAGGGAATGCAAAGTTATCTTGGGCTGCCTGAAGATGATAAGCTGGGCCCTGCAGTTCTTGGTCTGTGGGCAGGGCTGGGCACAGGGACGTTGTTTTGGGGACAACAGTGCCTGAAATGAAGGAGGTTGGGTTAGGGATGTTGTTTTGGGGAAGAGCAGAATGTGCAGTGTCTGAAATGAAGGAGGTTGGGTTAGGGACGTTTTGGGGAAGAGCAGCATGTGCAGTGCCTGAGATGGAGGAGGTTGGTTTAGGGACGTTGTTTTGGGGAAGAGCAGAGTGTGCAGTGCCTGAAATGAAGGAGGTTGGGTTAGGGGCCAGGCTCTGTGCATTGCTGTGGTCTCCTGGGTTGCAGCTGTGACTGAGGTGTGCTGTAGCTTCAGTGTGCAGCCCTTCTGTCCCTGTCACCGTGGGGCACAGCGCTGGAGTCAGGCAGTGGCCCAGGAAATGTTCCTGCAGTGGGCCTGCAGAGTGGGGTGCTGCCAGCTGGAGCTGGAAACTGCAGTGTGTTTGGGGAATCTGTGGTGGGAATGCCATCCAGAATTAAGCAGTGCTGTGGAGGTCATGGAAACGGCCTTGCTTGGGCTGGCAGCCCCCCCCCCCCCAGCGAGGATAATCCCTGGCCCCCCACTGCAGCAGCCTGATGTTCCCATGGAGAGTTACAGCCAGGTGCCTGAAAGCCTGGGTGCCCAGCTGCATCAGGAGGCTGGGGAAGGGATGTGTGTGAGGAGTGGTGAGAAGAGGCACGAGTGCCGGGATTTAGGTGGGGTTTCCCTTAAACCATGGCAAAGCTCCATAGGAACCCACCCCAACATCTGTAGGGTTTTCTGAAGGAATCAGGGTAAAATATGGGGTTTTTTCAGCCCAGTATGTCTCTAAAATGTGATTTCTGCCCACATGGCTAGGGCTGCAGCCCTTCTGGGGACTTAGCTGTGGGTGTCCAGGAGCAGCACAGCCATGGTGAGATGAGTCCTGTGCTCCCTCTGCATCTCCTCCATCAGCAGGATCAGCACCATAAACTCCTCTTTGGGCCTTGCTACGTTTGTAGAGCAAACAAACCTCATTCCCTTTTGAGCTGGGGGAGTCTTGAAGCAGGAGCCTTTCTGCTTATTTGGAGTGTTCTGGTCTGTTGTCTCAGCAAAGCCAGAGGAAGCCAGGTGTCTTATTGCATGGGAGTGTTGCACTTCCACAGAAATCCATTCCTAAGAAGTGCAGGATGCACTTAATCCCAATAATTCCTGTGGTGCTGGAAGCTCCTGCTCTTTAGGGGTTGGCCAGAGGTTCCCACCATGCCCACAGGCTTCTGGCTCTCCAGGCATGGAGTCCCTGACCAGGCCTTGGGTGCTTCTCCCAGCAGTCTGGCCCATCCCTTGGCAGCAGTAATATAATGGACAAGGTCTCTCCAGCTGCCTGGTTGTATTTCTGGCACTGCTTAAAACAGGAGCTGAAAACAGAACAAATGCTGGGAAGTGTCTGTGCCTAGCTGGTGGAAAGCACAGAGGTGCTGTGGTGGTGCCTGGTGGTGGGAGCTGCCCTGGGAGTGTTCCCTGTGGTGTGGCATCAGAAGGATGCTCTGAACAGCCTCTCTGCCCCGGATCTGGGCAGTGCTGCGGGGTGCCCAGGCTCAGCTGCTGTGCCAGGCGAGGAGGCTCTGAGCCCTGGGCTGGTGTCCCGTGTCCGCAGGTGCCGCTACCTGGCCGTGCAGCTGTCCCCGGCCATCCCCGTGTTTGCAGCCGTGCTCTTCCTCTTCGCCATGGCCACGCTGCTGCGCACCAGCTTCAGCGACCCCGGCGTGATCCCCAGGGCCCTGCCCGACGAGGCAGCCTTCATTGAGATGGAGATCGGTGAGTGTGGGGGCTGGGAAAGCCTCTCTGTTTATGGTGGATTTCTAGGTTACGGGCCCTGCAGAGCTTATCTTCCTGGCTGGACCTCCAAAAGGGAGGATTGTCCCAATCTGCTGGCTCACTGTACTTGGCCGAGTCTCAAGAAGGCAGCACGATGTACCTGCATCCCTCTCTGGGAGCCATTTCACCTGCTGCTTTCTCTCCCGTAGCCGAGTACTTACAAACTCAGTTTGCTTTTGAGGAGGGGCGCAGAAAACTTGGAGTGGTCCCCTTGATCCTTCAGGGGGAGAGAGGAGGTTTGATGGCTGCAGGTGATAACACCCAGCCCACTCTCGACACGCTCTGGCATCCCTTTTCCTGCCTCCAAGCTGCCAGCTTGGCTCTGGCCCGCGTGAGCAGAGCTGCAGCCTGCGGCTCCGGAGCCAGCGGGCTCCGATCCCGGCGGCAGGACAGGCAGGGCAGCGAGCTGGCACTGCAGCAGGTCCCAGCCGTGCCCGCTTCTCTCTGGCAGAGGCCACCAACGGGACCGTGCCGCAGGGCCAGCGCCCGCCCCCGCGCATCAAGAACTTCCAGATCAACAACCAGATCGTGAAGCTCAAGTACTGCTACACGTGCAAGATCTTCCGGCCGCCGCGCGCCTCGCACTGCAGCATCTGCGACAACTGCGTGGGTGAGTGGGGGGCTCAGGCCTGGGCTGACTGACCAGGCCAGCTTTGAACCCATAAGGAAACTCGACAAGGATTAAAGTATGGGAAGCGGTTTTTTTCTTCTGGGACCCCAACCCCATAGTTTTTAATATAGGAATCAATTCCAGGGAAGACAAAGAGTCCCCAGCCTTATGGTGGGGAGAATTTAAGCTTAGGATAAGGAGTGTGGAGTAGGGGAAATACAGCCAGTGGGAGGCATTTGGAGGGGAAGGGTCAGCTTGGGAAGACCTGCACTGTAAGGTTAGAAAGGGGGTTATAGAATATACCATATGCAGGATGATAGTACTTACATGCTATATATATATATATAATATATAAGTCATCCCAGAGTGAAATTATAACAAAACCAACTAACTCTTTTAGTGCAACACAGCAGGCGAGTGGGGCTGGGGCCACCCCTCTCCCTGCTCCTCACAGAGAGCCTCGGGCAGGGACAGACTCACCCCGGGCTCGTGCTGGTCGGCTCGGGACCAGTGGAGTGTCCAGGCTGCCTTGTCTTGTAGTCAGGGATCTTGGGGTTTACTCAGGACCTGGAGCCAGGTGGTTTCCCTTTGCCAGGACGTAGGCAATAACCGAGTGCAGCCCATTTTTGAGTTCTGCTGGACTCTGGCCTTACAGAACTGGAGGGTTCCAGTGGAGAGCTGTGTCTCCGGTGACAGCAGCTCCTACCTCAGTGCAGAGGTTGTGCCGTTCCCTGGGGTGCCCTGGTTGTTGTCCTCCTTCTGTGTATGCAACTGTCTTGTGTTTAGCACCACTGCTCCAGGCAGAAATCCCATCCTTTTGGACCTCCTTCCTCCTCCATTTTCCCAGCCTTTGTGTGTTCATGCAGTTTCTTGAACCTTCTGATTCTGCCAGGGTGAGAACTTGGGGGACCCCCAGGCCGTCATCTAATGTGTGTGCTGTGGCTGTTGTACTCCAGGGAGAGAAGACACAACACAGGAGGGGTCAAGCTCAAATTCTCTCTTAATGTGCAAAATGACTCATTATAAAACAATTTTGGACTTTTTGAGCTCCCAAAAGGAGGCCAGGATATGGGGTCCTGGCTGAGCAGGGGGTTGAACTCGGCAGTTTGTGTCAGCCTGGGGGATTTTTGGAGTGGGAGCACAGGAGCAAGTGTCTAGAGGTGGGCAGGGCCATGCCAGGGCAGTGCTAATCTTCCTTTTGTCTTCCCCAGAGCGCTTTGACCATCACTGCCCCTGGGTGGGCAACTGCGTGGGGAAGAGGAACTACCGCTACTTCTACCTCTTCATCCTCTCGCTCTCCCTCCTCACCATCTACATCTTCACCTTCAACATCGTCTACATAGCACTGAGTGAGTCTGCAGAGCTGGGAGGGAGGGAAGGAGTGGGGCTACAGATGGTGGTGTGAAATCAGTGCTGGAGTGGGAAAGGGAACTGGACTCAGTGGGATGTTCCAGATGGAAAAATGTCTCTCTTTTTGTATCGCAGAATCTCTGAAGATTGGGTTTCTGAACACGTTGAAGGAAACCCCAGGGACATATCCTTCCATGGTCCTGAGGGCTTGACTTCTCCAAAGTGGGAGAAGCATTGTGGAATGGCTGCCTAGGCCGCTCCGAGTCCTTCCAGGCATTTTCCCCTGGATGACAATGTGGGGAGCAGTTTCTTGGCTTTTGGGAGGAGAATAAAACAGAAAACAGTGGCAAGGAGAGGAAGAGAAGTTGGTGTTTCTGGAGGCAGTAACGGGTGGGCTGGGCCTGCTCTGGGGCCGTTCCCAGTCCTTAACTGTTCTCACTGTACTGGAGGTGCTCATTTGTTTCTTCACGCTGTGGTCGGTGGTGGGCTTAACTGGGTTCCACACCTTCCTGGTGGCACTGAATCAGACAACCAACGAAGATGTAAGTAGAAGCTTCCTCTTCCTCTGAACTGTCACTGTTTCTCCCTCTGTCAAAGCTGTGCACAGCACAGGGATCTGGGGGCTGGGGCAGGGTGTCCTTGGAGTAAACCTGTGCTTGTGCCCCACTGTTTCAGATTAAGGGGTCCTGGACTGGGAAGAACCGTGTGCAGAATCCCTACAGCCATGGCAACATAGTGAAGAACTGCTGCGAGGTGCTCTGCGGGCCCCTGCCCCCCAGGTGAGCTCCTGAGGGGCTGCCTTGACCTTTGGCTTCCACCAGCACTCCTGCTGGGAGGAGAGGTGGCATTTGGGGCCGTGTGGGTCTCTCTCTGATGGTGTGGCTGTGTCCTTGCAGTGTCCTGGACAGACGGGGCATCCTGCAGCAGGAGGAGAGCACAGCTCAGGAGGGGTCGTGCCCGCGGGCAGCCGGCACGCAGGAGCCCCCGGCCACGCAGGGCCCTGGGCAGGCCCAGGAGGGTGGCATGAAGCAGCAGGACGGCAGCATTCCTCCCCCCAGTGCCGTGAGTGATCCCCTGGGGAGCTGGTGGGGGGCTCTGGGACACTGGGAGAAAGCTGAGAGTGTGACTTAGGAAGGACAAAATGACATGGGTGGGCTGTGTGAGGGGCTGCTGCTGAAAAGCTTGTTTGCTCTGACCCTGGAAACCAGCATGTCTTGGTTTCCTTGGATTTCCTCAAAGGACATCACAGCTGGCTGTGGTTTAGGAGGTCAGTCCTGCCGTGAGAGCACTCAGGAGCTGTTGCCCATGGAGCTTGGAGAGGGCTGGGAGGTTGCAAACCTCTTGTTCTGGTGCTGTGTGTGAGCTGCAGGGCTGTCCCTGGGTGTCTCCATCCTGGAGGAAGCTGTTGTGGCCCTGAGCGGCCTGCTCTGTGTTAGAAATTAGTCCTGCTTTAAGGACACAGTTTGACAAGAGACCTCCAGAGTGCCCTTCCCACCCAGATTATTCCATGAACGTGGTAGCAAATGGCTTTTCCAGCTTGGGCATGAGCTGCCCTTCTCTGGTGGACACAGCCCAGACATTTCTGCTGGAGCAGAGCTCCAGCTCTCCCCGAAGCTGCAGTTCTGCCTGTTGGCTGGCCCTGCTTTCGGTTTCTCCTTTTCCCAAGCCCCTGAGGCTGCTGCCAGTGGAGCTGGGGGCAGTAGCAGAGCAGTGGGGCCTGTGTGCCCAGCGCTGGGAGTGTCCCTGCAGGTCACTCTGTCCTGTCTCTCCAGGTCCCTGCACCGTCCGGGAGCGACACCGAGATGCCGGAGGAGAAGCAGCGAACGCCTGGGCAGCTGCCGGTGCCCGCCCCGGACGCTGGGCGAGCGGAGCACTAGCACCTGCTTGGAAGGGAGAACTTTGTTGTTTTGTCTAATCGAAGCTGGAAGTGGTGGAGGAGAGGAGAAGGGCCGGATGGCAGGCACTGATTCCCCATGGCTATTTTGCTTTAGTCATTTCTCCCGGCGGCGGTGGCACGGGACGGCGAGCGCGGGCGGCGCGCCCCGCTCACCCTGGGCACTGCCACCACCCGCCTGGCGCCGGCCTCTGGCTCTGCGGGCTGTCCTGGATGCTCCACCCCGCCTCAGGGCTGGGGCTGTCCCTCCGCCCGGGTCCTGCTCTGACGTTAGGGCCGGCCTGCTCCCTCCTCCTGCTGAGGAATCCCCAAGGAAAGGGGAAAGCAATCGTGGCAGCACCGTCCTGTCTCCCCTCCTCCCTCCTTCCTCTAATCCGTCGCGTTGTTTTGTGGTTGGCGTGGCAAGGCTTGTCAGGAGACGTTTTGGTGCCCCAAGGACCCAAACAAGTGGGAAGGAATTGTGCTGGCAGCAGGTTTGAAGTAGCTTTCTTCCTGTGCTCCTTTCCACGTGATGTAACAAGACAGCAGCTATGAGGGGATCCTCCTTCCCACCCTGGGCCCCCGAGGGAGGGAGAGGGCAGCCAGGGTGGACTGAGCTGCAGGGAGGGAGGGTCTGTCTGTGCCACTGGCTCCTGGCTGGGGCTGGGGCTGCCTTTGCTGCTGCTGGGTGTCTGCACTGAGCCCTCCCCAGCTGTGGCAGAGCCTCAGCCCCCATTCTGTGTCGTGTTGTTCATCCCCATGTCCCCCCCTTGCCTTGCTCTGCTGTTCTCAGCCATCCTAGGCCGGCTTTGGGAGCCTTGGATTGTGCCAGCTGCCCAGGGCTGGGCTGCATGGTGTCGGTCACTCGTGTGTCCTCAGCAGAGGAGGAGGGGCTGGGGGGTGATGGGAGAGCTCTGTGCCCTGGCAGGGCTCCCCCTACCCCACAGTCCCCATCCTGCACTGGCAGGACCCTCACACCTCTGAGAGAGGCCACTCCGTGCCCCTCGTCACAGTGCTGGGCACTCCTGTTCCTCCCCGCAGGGGTGGTGGCTGCTGGGGTGTCCTGTGTGGCCGGGATGCTCCTGCCTGTCTCTGGGAATGGCTGCTCCATCCCTGGCCTCTCGGGCCACCCTGCTCCACAGCAGCGGCGGGAGCGGGCACGGCCGGGATCCTGCTGCTCTGGAGCCTGGCTGTGCCGTGTGAAGGGGGCCGGGATCCTGCTGCTCTGGAGCCTGGCTGTGCCGTGTGAAGGGGGCCGGGATCCTGCTGCTCTGGAGCCTGGCTGTGCCGTGTGAAGGGGGCCGGGATCCTGCTGCTCTGGAGCCTGGCTGTGCCGTGTGAAGGGGGCCGGGATCCTGCTGCTCTGGAGCCTGGCTGTGCCGTGTGAAGGGGGCCGGGATCCTGCTGCTCTGGAGCCTGGCTGTGCCGTGTGAAGGGGGCCGGGATCCTGCTGCTCTGGAGCCTGGCTGTGCCGTGTGAAGGGGGCACGGTCACTGCCCCCTCTCCCGGGGGAGAGGGCAGAGCTGCTCCCAGCTGGAACGGGGCAGGAAGGAGCCCGGCCACCCCTGCAGCCAGCCCAGCCCCAGCCCCTTCCACCCTCCGGGAATAGGCTCCTGTGCCCCACCCCTGGGAGTCGCCCCAACACGCTACTGACCAAATCTCCAATTCGCTGCGAAAAAGTGTATTTTTGGCTCTGCTGCTCCCTATTCCACGAGGTGTGTGGAGTGCTGCCTGCCGGGACCTGCCTGCACGGGTTGGGGTCTCCAGAAGGAAGGAAGGGGTTGGGTGAGGGTTGGGTGTTCTTTGTTTTTTTCTTCTTTTTATTTTTTTTTTATTTTAAAACAATGAAGGAAACTTAATTGGTTTGAAAACGGCTGAGCTGTAGCCCCTGCGTGTCTGTGCTGCCCCAAGACAGCTGCCTGTTCCCCCTTCCTTCCCTGAGGGTTCCCAGGACTCTCCATCTCACTTTCTCGGGGTGGCTTAGCTGTGTTATTTGCATCCTGCTGTCCCCCGGGGCAGCTGAGGGGGGTCCCTGTGTGTCCATGCTGTGAGCTGCCAGTGTCCTGGGCAGGCACCAGTGGCCTGCAGACACGGCTTCCATCCCCAGCTCCCTTCCTGAGCCTGCCGGCAAACCTGGGCAGAGCAGCGATGCCTGCGGTTTCTCGGAGGGGAACACGGTGCCCGGGCTTGCCCGGAGTCCCTGCCTCGGGGCAGTGCCACGCCAAATGTCTTGGGTCACCTGCTGCCCACCTGGCTCCCCCGTGCCCAGCAGCCGTCCCCTCCAGCCCTGGGACCAGAGCGGGAGGCGGCGGTGCCGGCGGGCTCAGGGACAGTCTGCCATGGAGAGAGCCCCCAGCTGCTCCTCGGGACCCCCCTGCTCGGCCTCCTCCCGGCTGCTATCCAGCGTCTCTGATCCCTCGAAGCAGCCGGAGTCGCGGGGAATGTCCCCTTTGGGCTGTGGGGGCGCGGGCAGGACCTCGGAGGTGTCTCCATCCTCTGGCTCGCTGGCTGCTGGGAGAGGGGCCGCGGTCAGTGGTCAGTGGTGCTGCTGGGGTGCCCAGTCGGGGTTCCCCCCCACCCCAGGACTCTTACTGTCGTAGTCCAGGAGGAGCTCGGCAGCCGTCAGCAGCTTGGCACGGTGCTGGGGGTCCGTGATGTGCAGCTCGTTCAGGTGTGTCTCCCGCAGCTCCTTGAAGTCCTCCAGGGTCTGGTACCCATTCAGCAGGAGGGTGGGGGTGTGCTCCTGGGTGGGGGGTGTGGGCAGGGGTGAGCGGGGCTTGGATGGCTCCCCCTGACCCCCAGTGCTGGCCGGTGGCTCCTGAGCCCTCAGTGGTGGGGACCTGCCCCCACATTACCCAGAAATGCCCCACGTGTCCCCTCTGTGGGGCACAGGGAAGGGGAGAGAGGCCGGTCCCAGTGCTGGCACCCCGTGCTGGGTGCTGCTGTTCCCCCGGGGCCCTGTCCCTCACCTGCAGGTTGATGCGCTCCAGCAGCTCATGGAGGGTCTTGGGCTTGAGGCGCTTGTTCCGGCTGGAGCCCCGGCTCCTGCGGGCAGGGACTGGCTCCTCAGGGATCACATCCACGTAGATGAACTTGAAGGAGCCCACCCTGTTGTTGAGCAGCCCAGTCCAGGTGCCCACCGGTGGCTTCTCGATGATGCCGATGATGTCCCCTTTCTACAGAAGCCAAGGGACACGGGATGGTGCTGGGCGCAGGCTTGGGGTCACCCAGGGAACACCCCCAGCTCAGGGGTCCCCAGCCATCCTCCCTCCCTCCCTTCCTCCCCGGGGCCGTGGCTCACCCGCAGCTTCAGGGAGTCCTTGTCATAGGGGCTGGGGGTGAAATCGGTGTGGACGCGGGCCCGGCCGCAGAAGGGGCCGCTGTAGGCTGGCACGGCCGCCTCCAGCCGCCGGCTGTCCCCGGGCTCGCCCGGGCTGGGAATGTCACTGCCTGCAGAGAGGGGGGGTCAGGACGTGCCCGGCTGGGGGCGTGGGGTCAGTGTCCCATCGGGGCTGGCCTCACCGCTGGACAGCTGGCGTCCAAGGGCCGGGCGCCCGTCCTCCTCCTCCTCCTCCAGCTCCAGGTACGACAGGGGCACCTTGTCATGGCTCTGCTCTTCCACGCTGCTGGCTGGGGACAGGGGGCACGGGCACCCCTCCTCCTCCACCTCTCCCTGCCGGGGGTACCGGGGTCAGGCCGAGGGAGGGGAGCTGTGCCCCGCTCACCTGTCCGTGTCCCCCAGCCCCGCTGACCTTGCCCTCGGCCAGCGCCCTCACGGCCATCCTGCCCATCTTGCGGTTCATGGTGCGGGAGATGACCGCCCGCCACTTCCTGCCCAGCTTCGTGCCGCTGCTCCGCACGGCGTCCTCAGGGCTGGCACTGCTGCCATCGTGCTCCGGGATCTGCCAGAGGGAGGGGGAGTGAAGGCACAGCCCCCCACCCTGGGCAAGCCTCAGCAGGGGCACGCAGGGCTGTGAGATCCCAAATCCCACCAGTGCAGCCCAACCCTGGGTCTGCTCATGACATTGGTAAGACCAGGAGTTTGGGAAACCCGCCCTGAAATGAGCTGTTCCTGGGGGAGCAGGATGTGTCAAGGGGTGCTGCTGCCCCGGGGTGCTGGGAACTCACATTCTCCTCCAGCTTGAACTCCTCATTTGACACGGGGGAGCTGACCTTGGACTTGCCGAAATCCTTGAAGCTGCTGGAACGCTGTAGGGAAAGCTGGGAGCAAGGGCAGAGGTGTGAGGGGGGTCATGGAAAGGTGGGAGATGGGCTTCTCCCTGCATCCCCTGCCCCAGCTCCTCTCTGCCCTTTGGGCTGCTCTGCCCATCCCAGGGTGATGCCAGTGCTGGGAAGAGTTTTTTTGCTCTCTTCCAGGAGAGCATGAGCTCCCAGAACTGGGCTGTGGAGCTCTTGGTGCCACCTTGGCACAGCATTCCCAGGGCAGGGATGCTCGGGTGTGGAGCAGCCCAGGGCTGTGCCATGATGCCACCCTGGCACATGGGACAGGATGTGGGGGGACACAGGGCCCTGCAGTACTGCAGCTCCTCTCAGCACAGGTTTTCCACCTGGGAGTGTCACCCCATAACCCAGAGAGCATCACCAGCTGGCTTGGTGCCACCTCCATGGCTGAGCCATCGAAGCTGATTTTGGCTCTCAGTCCTGGCACACCTCTCCATCCTTGCCCCTTTCAGTCAGTCCTTCCTGGGCCCCCTGCCTGCCTTCCCTCCATGGCCTCGTGTGCCTGTCTCCAGGGTTTCTCCAGGCTGGGAAAGTCCTTGGTGCCAGCGCAGCCCCAGGTGTCCCTCATCCCTGGGTGCCAGCACTGGGTGGGCTCAGCTGCCCCGCTGGCCCCCCTGAGGCCCTCAGAGCACACACCACACCACGGTGCTCGCTCTGCCACCACCCCACCAGGGATTTCCGTTCTCAAGCAGCTCTGCCAGCTCCCATGGCGGCTGAGGCCCTGCCCAGCCCTGCACAGCCTGGCCCTGTGCTGTTCCCTCTTTATTCTCCTCCTCGTTGGCTCCATCCCTGAGCATCCCTTGGTTTTGCCATTCCTTGCAGAGGGCTGGCTCAGGGTGCCAAATCCAGCTGCACCTGCACTTTGGCTTTATGCCAGCTCCAGGTGCAGCTGTGCAGAGGGGATGCTGCCTTTTGCCCTGCTCCCACCCGAGGGCCCCAAATCCACCAGATCTGGGTTCACTGAACGCCCCTGGGCTTCACTGCTGAGGTAAAACAGCTCTGAGAGAGAACTGCCCTGGGGCTGGAGGAGCCTGGCAGTGGGATGTGAGTCAGGGTGGCTGGGCTCTCCCGGGGCAGGGCAGGAGGGGGAAGTGAGAGTGGCTCTGGCTGGGCAAGGGCAGGGGATGCCCACTGGGACTGGCCGGGCTGCATGGGCCACCCCAGTGCAGGGAGGGGGACTTCACCCAGATTTCCTGTGGGGGCTCGGCAGCATGGAGGAGCTGCCATGGCAGGGTGTGTGCCTGTCAGGGGCAGGACCCCTGCTCCCCATGGCCACTTGCTGATGCCGATGCCAGCCCAGCAAAGCTCGGCAAGAGCTGAAGTGCCAGCTGGGGAGAGACCTGGCAGGGGCTGAGGAGCCAGTTTTGCCCCCACTGCTGACTTCAGCCTTCAGCCACAGGCTGGCACACAGCTGGGGGGCTCTGGAGAGGCCGTGGCACTGCAGCTGGTGCTTCTGCAGCCCCCAGCTCCCAGCCGTGCTGCCGGAGGAAGCGGCTGACACATGACCGAGCTGCAGCTCAGACCGCAGCACCTTGCAGCGCAGGAGAGCTGCAAACCCGTCACCGCAGCCAGGGTCCCCAGGAAATGACAGGGGGCCCACGCAGAGGGGCAGCCACAGCTGCCCCAGCAGAGCCCCGCGGGCCCACCGGCACCCGAGCTGGCACCCACGCTCATCCCAGGGGCTGTGCATCCCAGCCACAGGTCCCAACCCCAGGGCAGCCGGAGTGGGAGGTGGACAAGGCCAGGACCACGCACGGGCGGGGCCACAGTGGCTCAGTGGCTGGTGGCAGCAGAGACAAACTAACCGATGGCAGGGCAGCTGCCGTGCTGTGCCAGTCCCCGGGGCCCCGCCGCAGCCCCCCGGCACCAGCCCTCCTGCTCAGCATCCCAAGGCGGCCCAGGGTTCGCACAGCTCTGATGCGCCAGGATATCTGCTGCGCTCAGGGCACCTGGACGTGGCCAGCACTCACCTTCCTGTGTCCCGGCTCCTTGTCCCCGGCGTTGGAAGGCTTGCGGCGCAGCATGGTGCTGGGGCCGGCGGCGAGGGCTCAGCGTCCGGCGGCGGCGAGCACGGATCGTCCAGGTCCCGCCCCGTCCCCGTCCCGCCCCGTCCCGTCCCTCCCGTCCCGGGTACCGGCCCCAGAGCACAGGAAGCCGGCGGTCACATGAGAGGCGCTTGCAGCCGCGCTCGGGGTGGCTGGCGAGGCGCGGCTGGGGCAGGAGGAAGGAAACCCTCCACCGAGCTGCTGCCCTGCCCGGGCCCCTGGGTGGGGATGCCGTCTGCGCCCTGACGCCTCTCGGCCGTGCCGCCCCTCGGGGGTGCTGCCCTGGCCAGTTGCAGGTGGGCATCGCGTGCTGAAGGTGACGGTGCCCAACCCCTCTGCCGTGCCCACCCCTGCGCCTGCTCATCCTGCCGGGACATCATAGCCAAGCCCTCTGCGTGACACTTGCTCTGGGATGTCCCCTGAGCCCCCAGGTGCTCCCGGCCAGGCATCACACCCGGGTGGGACGTGCTCACGGCCACCCCGCTGCGGGGACACCCCGCATGTTGGGCTGGCTGCCCTGCATCTTCTCGCTCTAAACCCTCCATCTTCTGCCCCAGAATTACAATCTGCCCAAATCCATTTGCTCACTGGCGGCATTTGTTTCGGTTGTCTCAGGGCTGGACAAAGTGGCACAAGCAGGGATGCAGGGACGCAGGAGCGGGACTGGGGACTTGAACTCCAGCCCAAACTGGCTGCCGAGGCAGCGCACGGCACATCGGGACAGTGGGCACATCGGGGCACAGTGGGCATATCGGGCACATCAGGCACAGCAGGCACAGAGGGGCCCGCCGGGCTCATGTTTAATCACAGACGAGCAAATAGATTACACCAAAAAAAGGAAGCGAGGGCGGGGAGGGCCCGGCCTTGCTGGGAGGGGGCTGGGGGCCGTGGGCGCGGGGTCAGGCCCCCAGCCCGCTGAGCAGCACGGCAGCAGCGGGGCGAGGGCCAGCGTGCCCGCGGCGGCGGCGGCGCTGCTCACCGGGAAGGGCTCGGTGTTCTCCCGCAGCCAGGCGTGCGCCTCCTCCAGCTGCTGCCGCCGCAGCTCCGGCCCCACCTGCGCCCGGATCCTCTCGTAGTAGGAGTTCAGGTACCGGATCTGCAGCCAGGCACCACGGGGAGCTGCAGGGGGGGCGGCCTGAATGCTGCCCCCCCCATTTTGGTCCTCCCTGTCCAGCTGCCCTGCACCCCGACCACCGGCCCCACCTGCAGCTCTCACTGCCCCTCTTCATCCACACATCCATCCTTGCTCTGTCCTCGTTTACCCGCTCCAGCCTCATGCCATGCTCCTGGTTTTTTGCTGCATCCACCCTCAAGCCCCTGTGCTGACCTTGTACTCTGCTCTGCTCCCACCCCGAGCCCCCCCCGTACCTGCTCTGGGGACAGGAGGCTGAGGTCGATGAGGTTGCGGTCATAGGGCACCAGGGACACCACCTCGAAGGTCAGAAAAGGCTCCTCCTCGCTCTGGTGCTGCCACAGAGAGGTGTCACTGGGTGTGACAGCCCTGTCCCCCCTGTCACCCCATCCCCACCGCCCTACCTCAGTCTGTGCCTCCACCACCAGGGCGACGTCCTCAATGCGGATCCCGAATTCGCCGTCCTGGTAATAGCCGGGCTCTGAGGGACGGGAACACGGCTGGTGAGCCCCCAGCCCCAGGGGCTCCCCCAGCCCCAGGGGCTCCCCCAGTCCAGGCCAGCACGGCTGGACCCGGCCCCCGAGAGGGGCTGGACGCTGCCCCCGTCCCTGGCTGGGCTCTGTGCCCGGGCTGTCCCGGAGAGCCGCGGCGCCGGGCGGGGGCCGGGACGTACCGATGGAGGTGAACATGCCGGCCTCCAGCGGCACGTTGTTGGACTGGAAACCCACGGGCCCTGCAGGGACGGGGAGCGAGTTAGAGCTCTGGGGGTGCCACAACAAGCAAGGACCAAGGTGCCACACCAGAGAGAGCCACGGGGCCAACTCAAGGACACACAGCAATGACCACAGAGCCACCAAGGCCAGGACTGTGGGGCCACCATGGCAAGAACCATGACAAGGACAAAGAGCATCCCAGTAAGGACCTTGGGACCACCTCAGCAAGGATCGTGGGGCCACCCTGGCAAGCACCACAAGATGTTGCAAGTAGGGATTCCCCTGCCCCTTAGGAGGCTCTGCTGGGTGATGAGATGCCCCCTGTGAGTTCCTGTGCTCGTCCCTGTCCCCGTAGCCCAGCCCACGGGCCCAGCACCGTGCAGGGGGCACCTACACTCGTGGACTGAGAGGAAGTTGCCGATGCCGTGGCCGGTCCCGTGGCCGTAGTTGAGTCCAACCTCCCAGAGCGCCCGGCGGGCGAAGGACTCCACGGCTCTCCCTGGGGAACGGAGAGGTGGGATGGGGGCCAAGGAGCCTGCGGGGCCCCCCCGTGCCCTCCTGCTCCCTGTGCCAGGGGCTCTGTGCGGGGTTTGGCTCCCACCTGCTGTGTGGGACGGGAAGACGAGGCGGGAGAGGTCGATGTTGCCCATCAGCACGCGGGTGTAGGCTTCCTGCAGGGCACGGCGGGGGGAGCACCGTGGTACCCAGACACCCCCCCCTGCACACCCAGGCCTGGCCAGGACCACCGTGCTGAGTGCCACAGAGAGTGCTGGGCATCTCAGGAGGGTGCTGGGCATCTCAGGGGGGTCCTGGGCACTGCAGGGGGGTGCTGGGCATCTCAGGGGGGTCCTGGGCACTGCAGGGGGGTGCTGGGCATCTCAGGGGGGTGCTGGGAACTGCAGGGGGGTGCTGGGCATCTCAGAAGGGTCCTGGAATGTTCAGGGGTGTGCTGGGAATCTCAGGGTGGTCTTGAGCATCTCAGAGGGGTCCTGGGCACTGTAGGGGGGTCCTGAGCATCTCAGAGGGGTCCTGGGCACTGTAGGGGGGTCCTGAGCATCTCAGAGGGGTCCTGGGCCCTGCAGGGGGTGTGCTGGGCAACTCAGGGGGGTCCTGGGGCAGTGCAGGGGGATGCTGGGCATCTCAGGGGAGTCCTGGGCTGGGCAGGGAGGTGCTGAGCATCTCAGAGGGGTCCTGGGCTGTGCAGGGGGTGTTGGGAAGGGCCGGTACCTTCTGCAGCGGGGTGGGCTCACCCCAGTGCACCGTGCGGGTGATGTCTGTTGTCCCGTCCCTGCAAAGGCGGGTCACGAATGGCGCTGATGCTGCCCCAGCGCCGGCTCTGGGGGCCCCTGGATGTGGGGCTGGGGGGGTGGTCTCTGTTCAGAGCTACGCACAGGTATTGCCCTCCGGTGTCAAAGAGGTACATCTCGCTCGCAGACAGCGTCCGGCTGCTCCCGTTGGAGGGGCTGCGAGGGGAGGGGGATCAGAGCTCTCTCCGAGCTGCCCCCTGCCCCCTGCATACCACCCCCTTCCCCCTGCCCCCTTGCCCCCTGCCCCCGCTGCCCAGCCACACCTGTAGTGAGCCAGCGCTGCGTTGAGCCCGCTGGCCGAGATGGACTGGAAGCTGGGCCCGCGGCTGTGCTCCTGGGCCCTGGAAGGCAGCCGGGAGGAAGGGAGATGCGGGGGGTTCGCGGCTGCCCCTCCCTGGGCAGGGCAGGCCTGGGGGACAGCACTCACCGGCGAAGGGCATCGATGTGCTGAGCCCCCGAAAACTCATCCACCCGCCCCTGCGGGACCGTCTTCTGCAGCCACAGCAGGTACTGGATGACGGCCACCGCGTCCCGGACCTGCGGGGGCGCGGGGGCGGCGGCGATCAGCGCCCCGCGTCCTCCGGTGTCCCCTCCTTCTGCGGGGGACTGGGGAGGGCACGGCCCTTACGTGGGCAGCTCGCAGCATCTCCTGCTCGTGGGCGTTTTTCACAGCCTTGGCCAGCATGACAGGCGAGTAGTTCTCCTCCAGCAGCTTCTCCTGTGAGGGCAGGCAGGAGGTGGCACAGCTGCACCGAGGGACAAGGCGGTGACGCGGGGCCGTCCCCGAGCCTGCAGGACCCGCCGGCCGGCTCGGTGCGCACCTGGGGGACGATGCCGTAGAGGCCGTAGGTGGTGTACTCGGTGCCCAGCCACACGGTGACGTTATCCTGGCAGTAGCGGCGCAGGTGGGCGCTCACCTGCCCGTACTCCCGCAGCTCCACGCACAGCGGCCCCGGACAGCCCGAGCGCAGGGACGCCCGCGCCGGGGCCGAGAGCCGGGACTGCTCCACGAACAGGCTGGGCAGGGGGCGGCGGCACAGGCACGGTGGTCACTCACCTGCTGCCTGTGGTCACCGCGCCAGCAGAGAGGAGGGACCGGGGGGCTCAGAGGGGCTGGGCTGGGCATGGGAGGAGCGCAGGCTGTGAGGGGAGGGAACGTGCCTTGCCCTGGAGTGGGCTAGGAGCGGGCATGGACCGGGAAAGGTGTGCGGTTCAGCAGGACGGACAGAGCAGGGGGGGCAGGGTGTGGTGGCTCTGTGGGTTCGAGGGGAGGGTCCCGAGGGGCTGGCTCAGGGAAGGGAGGGTGTCAGGGCGGTGGGCGTTGAGCCTCCTCCGTGCTCCGTGCCCACAGGGCCGTGCCGCCCACCTTATGTTCGTGCTGGTCAGGAGGGTGTAGGAGTAGAAGACGGGGTTGTAGGGGATGTCATCTCCGCGGAGGTTGAAGAGCCCTGCCAGGAAGGAGACCCTCTGAGCCTGTGACTGCCACTGCCCAAGGCCCTGCCAGGCCCCAGGCCCCACCGTGGGTGCTTACAGGCCGTCTCCTCCAGCCCCGACAGCAGCACGGCTGTGGGGCGCCGCCCGTGCTCCTCCATCCGCTGCCGGATCCCAGCCACCTTCTCCTGCCAGCTGCTCCCTGCCAGACGGCAAGTGGTCGGCTCGGTGCAGGGAGCACCTCGGCCCCCTGCCGGGGGTGCTGGGGATGCCTGGGGTGCCGGGGGTGCTGGGGGTGCCGGGGGTGCCAGGGGTGCTGGGGGTGCCGGGGGTGCCGGGGATGCCGGGGGTGCCGGGGGTGCTGGGGGTGCCGGGGGTGCCGGGGATGCCGGGGGTGCCGGGGGTGCCGGGGGTGCTGGGGGTGCTGGGAAGCTGGGATGCTGGGATGCTGGCCCGCCCAGCAGCGGCAGGAGGCCGGGCTCAGACCTGTGAACTCTGCTGGGAGGCTGTAGATCTCGCTGGAGGAGGGAGGGGGTCTCTGATCACCCCATGCCTGATCCACCAGGTTGGTCTCGAGGGGGAGCAGGGTCCGGCCGGAGCCGTGCAGAGCCCGGCTGTAGCTGTTCCAGGTGTCTGGGGGGCGAGCAGCCCGCAGGGTTTGGCTCCTGGTAAATCCGCCCGCAGGGGCTGCCCTCCCCTGCAGAGTGACCCCCGGAGCCAGCCAGCCCTACCGACGGAGAAGAGGAAGGGGTCCAAACTGACGTTCCCCTCCGCAGGAACCTCCTCCAGGATCCACATCGCGATGGACTCGATCGCGGCTGCAGGAGAGAGCCGGCTGGCACCGCGAGTGTGCACGGCCCGCGCTGAGCCCCGGGAGGCTGCGGCAGGGAGTGGGGGGTCCCGGGGGCAGGGAGACTCCGCAGTCCCCCCATCCTGCCCCCACTGACTTGTCCTCTGCAGCTCCCAGTTGCAGTCCAGCTCCCGCTCTGCCTGGGTCCAGTAGCGGCTGTCGGTCCACAGGGCGGCCCCGTCCTGCGTCACCACTGCGGTGCCTGGGACAGGGCGGGCGGCTCAGCGCTCGCCTCCTTCTCTCTCCCGGCAGCCGGCAGGGACCCCCAGAGGCTCTCAGGGAGTGGGACCATGCCATGCGCACGGGTCCCCAGGGGTGAGGGCCAGCGGGCAGGCTCCAGCCCCCGAGGCCGCGGGGGATGCCCTCACCTGCAGAGCCGGTGAAACCGGTGAGCCAGCCCAGCCGGGCGTCCCGCTCGGAGATGTACTCGCTCTGGAGCCGGGAGGGAGCCGTGAGAGGCGGCTGTGCGCCAGGAGAGGGGCCTCGGGGGCGCGGGGGACTCCGGCATTACCATGTGGGCATCCGTGGAGGGCACGATGTAGGCGTGGACGCCGTGGGTGCGCATGATGTCCCGCAGCAGGGCCAGCCGCGCCGTCGTGTTGGTGGCCGTCGGTGGCAGGTACTAGTGGCACAGGAAGACGTGCTGGGACTGGGGGGGTCCCCGGGCTCAGGAGTAGGCAGGGGGAGCAAGGGGCTCACCGGTGGGTCCGCGGAGCAATCCCGGATGTCATTCCTGGTGGAAGGTGGCGCTCGCACTGCAGCACAACCTGCGGGCACGGTGACAGCCGGGAGCCTCAGGCGGCAGCCCAGGGGATCTGCTGGCCCCTTGCTCCAGCCCGGAACCCCACCAGGCAGCTGTGACCCTTGTCACCAGCCCCAAACACCAGCCAGCGCAGCTTCGGGGCTTTTGGCAAAACCCAGCGTTTGTAGCACCAGGGAGAGTGGATGAAGACCATCCCCTGGTTCGGGAGGAGGTAAATCTCCCGTTGTCTGTGGCACAGTGGGATCGTCACGGGGAGCAGCTGGTGTCCAGCATGGAGGGGCTGGCAGGAGCACTGGGGCCGCGGGAGGAACTGGTGATGGTGGGGCCATGTCCAGCTGGACCTGACCTCTCCCCGGGGCTGCCTGGCACGGGCTCCCACCACCACTCCCTGGGCTCTCCATCACCAGCTGGCACCTGGCATCTCAGCTTGGGCCAAGGGCACACAGCTTGGGACCACGGGACAATGTGTGATGGGGTCATCCTCAGTATGAGGGGCCTTGGGTACCTGGGCTCTGCTCCTTACCTGTCACCTGTCCCGGGCATCCCTGAGGCAGGGGCAGACCCGCAATACAGCCTGGCTCCCACCGCGGGCTGGACCCACCCCTGCTTCACCCAGAGCTGCGGCTGGGACATCCCACCTTCTCCACATCTGGTTCCTGGGGGTCCCAGACGTGCCGCCCCTCCCCAGCGCCCCGCCCCACCGCGTACCGTGGAGCAGGAGCGCCCAGGCTGCGATCCAGAGCGGGGGGCGCATGGCTGCCGTGGCCGAGCTCCGCGGGGCGCCCGGGGGACACCGCTCTGGACGGGTCCCTCCTCCTGTGCCTTTGCCCCGGGGGCAGAGGGATGCGGAACGGCAGGGACGAGGCCGCAGCAGACACAGGGTGTGGGGAGTGGGGTTTGTTGTCTCTTTGGAAAGTGAATTCCGCTGCCCAATAAAAGCAAACTGCAAAATCAGCACAAAGTCCAAAGATCCTGCAGGAGCAGAAGTGGGAGCGTGCCAGCTAAGCCTGGCACCCCCTGATGGCCGGGGAGAGCGCAGGGAAAGGCTTTGCTCCCTGGGGAGCCCCAGTCAGCCCCTGATGCCCATCTCCTCCTAGGCCACGGAGCCATGCAGGTGGGCACCGGCCCCAGTGCCCGGGGCAGCAGCCTGTGCTGAGGCTGCACAGGGAGCTGAGCTCCAAGGGAGGATCCTGCTGGGATGTGCCCTTTGTCCTGCCAGGCCCCTCAGCTCCACACCTCTGTGCATCTGCCTTGCAAAAACCTCTTTATCTTCTTCATAAGGAGCCTTGACCCCCAGGCCTGTCACTCTGATTGCACAGGTACTTCCTGCAGCGGCTTTAATGGCTCTGGTTGTGGAGAGAAGGGCTGGCAGAGGGGCAGACCTGGTGCCACAGGCACTGGAGGTGTCCGTCCCTGGATGGACACAGATCTCCAGGGATGGATGCATGTCCCCAGCCAGGCTAGGTCACGGAGTCACAGATTGGTGTGGTCTGCAAAGGACATCAGGGATCCTCTGGTTTTGACCCCCAGCCATGGGCAGGGTCACCTTCCACTGTCCCAGGTGGCTCCAAGCCCCATCCAGCCTGGCCTTGGGCACTTCCAGGGATCATGGGGCACACACAGCTGCTCTGGGAAGCCTGTGCCAGGGCCTGCTCACCCTCACAGGGAAGAATTTCCTCCCTGTATCTTATCCACACCAACCCTCTTTAATTTAAAACCACCCTGCCTTGATCTGTTGCAATGAGCCTTGTCCCCACAGACTCACATCCCCACCCACCCAGGCTTCCCTACGGGATCGTTGCTCAGCCCATGAAGGTCTTTGGGATGTGCCCCCCTCTCCCTGGCCCTGGGGTCCCCGCAGCCCAGCTCTCACAGGCTCAGCCTCAGGGCTGGTCCAGGCTGGGTCTGTGTGGGGAGCACGAACCCTCTGAGCTGCTGCCTTTTTCCAGTGGCCCTTCATGGCCTGTTGGGCAGGCAGGTGTTCACTCACCCTGCCCTCACAGTGACTGCCTGGCTGTGTCACCACGCTGACTGTCTAGCTGTGTCACTGAACTGTCTGTGTCACTGTTCCAGCTGTCCAGCCGTGTTCCCTCACGGACTGCCCGGTGTGTCCCTGCCCGCCTGTCCAGCGGTGTCACCCTTTCTCCCGCCGTGACACCGCTCCGACAGCCCAGCGGTGGCCCCGGGACCCTGCTCACCACGAGGTGGCACCAGGACTGCGCCGCGGAGCCGCACAGGCCCTGTCCCGCTGTCTGTCCCGTGTCCCACTGTCTGTCCCATGTCCCGCTGTCTGTCCCGTGTCCCGCTGTCTGTTCCCTGTCCCGCTCTCTGTCCCGTGTCCCACTGTCAGTCCCATGTCCCGCTGTCTGTCCCGTGTCCCACTGTCTGTTCCCTGTCCTGCTATCCCGTGTCCTGTCCCGCTGTCCCGTGTCCTGTCCCTCTCTCTGTCCCGTGTCCCGCTGTCTGTCCCGTATCCCGCTATCCCGTGTCCTGTCCCGCTGTCCTGTGTCCTGTCCCGCTCTCTGTCCCGTGTCCCGCTGTTTGTCCCGTGTCCCGCTGTCCCGTGTCCCACTGTCCCGTGTCCCGCTGTCCCGTGTCCCGCTGTTCGTGTCCTGCTGACCCGTGTCCCGCTGTCTGTTCCCTGTCCCGCTGTCTGTCCCGTGTCCCGCTGTCTGTCCTGTGTCCCGCTGTCCCGTGTCCCGCTGTCCCGTGTGCTGTCCCCAGCCACCCTGCGGCTCCTGCAGCAGCACAGCCGGGCGGGCCCCTCGCCCTCCGCTCCCCCCGGCTGAGCCCCGTGTCTCGGATGCCCTCGGGCATCTCCCGCTGGTCCCCCCTCTGCGAGAGGAACCCAGGAAGGGACGGGGCGTGGGGGGGGGGGGGGGTCCCCGCCAGCGGCAAGACGGGGACGGGCGGGAGAGGGACACCAAAGCCGCTGCCATTGTCGCGGCAGTTTCCCGTGGATGCTCTGCGTGCCGCGGGGACAATCAGGCCGCGCTCTGCTGCCACCCTGTCCATCAGGGACACGCGTTAACGGTGCCCTGCCTGCCTCCTGCCAGGGCCGGGGGCGGCACCCCTCAGCCCACCCCACTCCCCAGGGCCAGGGGGTCCCCCCCGCCCTCATTCCCACCCTTGGAGCTCCGCCCTGCAGTGCCTTCGTACCAAGTGCCACCACGGCCGGCGGCAGCCCTGGCCCGGCCCGGCCCGGGGGGCGGCTCGGGCAGTCCCCCGGGACCCCCGAGACCCCCGGGACCCCCAGGGCCGCGTGTCGCTCCGGGCCCGCGTCAACAGGACGAAGCTCCTCGGCCGCCGTGCGTCCGGTGGGGCCCGTCCCTCCCGCGGGAGGTTTCCTCGAAGACGAGCCGGAGGAAGGCTTTGGGGGGACATCCTCCCTTTGTGGGCTATTGTTGGCCTTCCGTCACCTGCAGCGGCCGCGGGGTGACTCAGGCCGGGGTGACGCGCCCGGCAAACAGGACGCGGGGAGGGCGCAGGAATGCGGAAGCCGGCGGTGGCCCCGGGACGCTGCCAGGACCCCGAGGGTGCCCCGCAAGGCGGGGTGTGCCCGGCGAGCCCTGCCCGGGGTGGGCTAGCACGTCCTCCTCGCCCCGCAGAGCTCGCTGCGGGCTGCGGGCTGCGGGGCTGTGGCTGCCGGACCCCCCGGAGGAGCAGCCCCGCTCTGGGGGACAGTGCTGACCCCACATCGTGCCAGAAGCGGGGGCTGCAGGAGGACCTGGCTGGAGCAAGGGGCAGCAGCCAGCAGGGATGGAACCTGCTCAGGGGATGTGTCCCCTCCCGCGGTACCACAGACACGCGTGGGGCTGCGATGTGGTACCCACAGCCCCTCCTCACATCCCCCCAGCCCTCCTGGAGCCGCTCCTAGAGCCCCTCCACAATCCAATACAGTCACCAGCCCATCCTAGAGCCCTCCCATACACCCTGACCTGCTTCAGCCCTTCCTAGAGCCCCCCATACACCCCGACCCCCTGTAGCCCCTCCTAGAGCCCCTCCATTTACCCAGACCCTACACATCTCCTCCTGCAGCCCCCCATTTGCCCCTCTGGTGTTGGGGTCACCCCCTCGCCCCGCTGGCAGGGCTCTCTCAGGGTGCAGCTGTCCTTGTCATCCCCCTTTCTGAGGGCTGATGTCACCCACCCTTGTGGCTGCTGCATTGCTCCCTCCTCAACTGAGCAGAGAGGGAAAATACAAGGAAAAGATCCAGACAAGGACCAGGAGATCACCAGGTGCAGGCATGGGTAAAACAGACTCAATTTGGGGAAATTAATTTAATTTTATAAAATCATGGAATACTGGAATGGTTTGGGTTGGAAGGGACCTTAAAACCTGTCTTGTTCCAAGATCCTGCTGTGGCAGGGACAGCTTCCACTGTCCCAGGCTGCTCCAGGCCCTATGTCCAGCCTGGCCTTGGACACTGCCAGGGATGCAGGAGCAGCCACAGTTGCTCTGAGCACCCTGTGCCAGGGCCTCACCTCCTCACGGCAAAGAATTTCTTCCTAATATTTGATTTAAATCTCCCCCTTTTGTATATTTATCACTAATCAGAGCAGGGTAATGAGAAAAAGCCCCAAACCTTAACCCTTTCTCCCACCTCTCCCTTCCTCCTGGGCTCAAAGTTATTCCAAATTTCTCTCCCTCCTCTCCTCTGGAACGGGGGCAGTGGGTTCACCACAAACCGACCCCTCTGCAGACCCTGCCTGCCTGGGGGGCTGGAGGGGACTCGGGGGGGGGGGGGGTGGTGGAGCAGGACAGCCCCCTGCCCCCTTGGATGCCGGGGGAAGGGAGGCACTGGGAGGGGTTGTGTGAGCCAGTGAAGTGGAGGGCTCCAGAATGTGAGGATCAGGCTGGGAGGGGGTCCCAGGGCCAGGCTGGAAGGGCCATGCTGGATCCAGGCAGTGCAGGGGCCCCGGGCCAAGCTGGCAGCAGCCTCTGGGCCTGGGGGCCGTTCCCGGCGGGGGTGTCCCGGCACTGTCCGGGGGAGGGGGTCCTGAGCGAGACTGGGTGCAGAGGAAGGGACTAGGCTGGAAGCAGGGCCCAGACTGGGGCTGGATGGGGGTCCCCAGACAAGCTGGGGTGGTCTCAGAGCGCTGGGGACGCGGTGAGGGGGTCGTGGGTGGGGAATCCCCGGAGGATGCGCCGGGAGGCGATCCGGCAGCAAGCCCGGCCGGGGGAACCCGCGGAGGTGTCCCGGCTGCGGGGCGGGGCGGGGGGGCGGACACCGTCCCCCATCCCGGGCCCGATGACGGGAGGCGGCGGGGCCGGGCCGGGCTCTCACCGCCTACAAATGCGGCTCCCCCGGCGGCCGCCCCCGCCGCCCCCCGCCATGGCCGCGCCGCGCCGGCTCCTGGCCCCGCTGCTGCTGCTGCTGCTGCTGCTCGGGCTCGTCCTGGCCGCCCCCGGTGAGAGCGGAACAGCCGCGGGGAGCCAGCAGCGGGGGATGAGGGGAGGGAGGGAGTGAGGAACGAGGGCACAGCGGGGACCGCGCCGGGGTGGCCGCGGGCTGGGGGGCGCGGGGGGTCCGACACCCCCGGTAGCACCGCCGGGATCCGCTGAGGCTGGGCCGGGGGAAAGACAAAGCGCTTTCTTTGGAGCCAAAAAACCCCGGTCCCCGTGCAGAGCGGGAGCGTCCGGAGCGGCGGTGACAGCCCCGGGCATCGCCGGGTCCCACAACAGGAGCCACGCGGGGCACGGCCCCGGCTGCCAACCGGGGCTTGGCACCTGCGGGGATGCTGGGACCGGAGCTGGGACCGGAGCATCCCCGCCAGGCACCCAGCGGAACGGGACCAGTGCTCAGGCACTAGAGCATCCCGGCCGGGGGCTCCCGGGAGAGCGGAACCGCTGCTGGGAGCGGCAGCCCCAGGCAGGACGGGCATGCGGGGCCCGGCTCAGGGTGAAGGGCTGAGGCTCTCAGTGCACACAGAGGGGGTGGCTGAGCAGCCCCAAGCCCCGCGGTGGGGCTGCTGGCCGTGGCCACGCGAGGTGGCCGTGCTTGCCGCAGGTGGCCGGGCCGCCGGCACAGGAAGCACTTGGCAGCGATGGCTCTTGTTGGGGACAATGCAGGAAACCGGCCGGCCCAGGGCCAGGCAGCACCAGGGTACTGCTGTCCCTGCCCTGAGCGAGGGGACACGTGGCTAACGCTGCTCCTCATCTCCTCAGGGCCCCTGAGGAAGGCGGCGGACGGGAAGGATGCCCAGGACGGCCTGACCCGCAGGCTGGTGCGGCCGCGGGGTGCGCGGCGTGGGGCCGGCCAGCGGCCGGCGGGCTGGCGCAGGGTGCGGCGGCCGCGGCCCCGGCTGTCCCACAAGGGCCCCATGCCGTTCTGAGCCAGGTGAGATGGATGCGCCGGGGCACGGGATGCAGGGAGAAGTGGGTCGGTGCCGTGGGGGATCTCACATGCTCGCTCTCATTGCAGGCTCGCTGCCGCCAGCCTTCCACGGACACGGCTCCCAGTGCCCGCGCCGTGCTCTCGCCCGCTCTGCTCATCCTCCTGAGCCTGGGGATCCCCCCGGGAGCCTCGGCTGGCCCCACCTCGTCCCAGCGGCTGCTCCTGGTGGCCCCGGTGCTGTGCCTGGCGCCGTGGGTGCATTCTGCTCCTCCTCACTGCCTCGCAGGGCCGGCTGGACGGGGCTGCCTGCAGAGGGGCCAGGGTTGCCGCGATGCCCCGTCCGGGTGGGCGCGGGGCTGGCTCGGGCATCGGCCCGCTGGGACCGCGGGCTTTGCGCAAAGCACTTTGTCAGGGGGGGCAGCCTCTCCTCAGGGGTCTGTGAGCTCCCTCGGGGTCCTGTCCCAGCCCTGTCTGTCACCCCCTTGCCAGGGGGGAGCACACAGCTTGTCCTGGGTCTATTTATTCCCACGGTGCTCATCCCACCCCCCGGTGAGCTGCCCTCCCTGTCCCGCTGTCAGACCCACCTCGTGGTGGCGTGGGGAGCCACCCAGGACACACTGTGGGGCCCTGAGCCCCTTGGCTCACGCCATGGGACAGCAGGAATGGGGGGGCACTGGGGTTTCTGTCAAGCTCTGCCATACACCAAAGGAGGGGCCCTGGCTCTGAGCTGGGCCCTGCTGATTGTCTCCTGTGTCTGTAAAGATTTATGCCATGTAAATACATCTTTATAATAAAGAGTTATGATTATTAACGCAGTAAACGCTGATTTCTGGAAGGGCAGGTAGGGTGAAATCTCAGGTCCCTCTGCTCCCTCCTGGGGCTGTCTGTAGACACTGGGGGTCATGGCTGGGGCCATGGCAGCCCCTTCCCCAGCCCACTGCCAGCAAAGAAGGTGCCTGGCAAGGAATGAAGCCATGTGCTGAGTATGTGGAATTTGCAAGAAGGGTGGGAAAACACAGGTCAGAGAGGCTGAGAGATGCACAGAGGGATGCTGGAAGGCACAGGGATGCTGGTCCTGCTGGGCATCCCTGTCCCTTGCGTTCAGACTCTGGTTCCTGGTGTCCCTGTCCCTCACATCCCTGGCATTCCTCCCCTTTGTGTCCGCATCCTTGCATCCCCCACCTTGGCGTCCTCACCCCACGGGGCTGGGTGTGAGCAGGACCCATGTGGGGAGCAGGGGACTGAGGGTCGCTGTAGGGCCCCGCAGGTGGGGCTGAACCCCGCGAAAGGCTGCGGCCCCACGGCACAGGACACCCCCGGAGGTGGCTGGGAGCCGAGAGAGGCCGTGCCCATGCCGGGCTTCCACGCCCCTCGCTGTTTGCAGGGGCTGCCCACGAAGGGCAGGGGTGGGTAGTGCCGGCGGGGAGGGGGTTAAGGGGCTGCGGAGGAGCGGAAAGGCTGCAGCTGCGGGCTGGGAGCGGGGCTGGGGAAGCGCCGGGACCCAGCTGGCCTCCATTAGCTCATCCGCCGGGACCGGGAGGGATGCGCGCCCCGGCCCCGCGCCAGCGCTCCGGCCACGCCGCCAGCGCGCCCGCCGCACGGGCCGTGAGCCCCGGCACCCCGGGACACTGCGGGACAATGTCACCCGTGGGGCACTGCGGGACAATGCCACCCCCGGGACACTGCGGGACAATGCCACCCGTGGGGCACTGTGGGACTATGTCACCCGTGGGGCACTGCGGGACTATGTCACCCGTGGGGCACTGCGGGACAATGCCACCCGTGGGGCACTGCGGGCCCCGGCATCCCCGGGACGCTGCGGGCCCCGGGACACTGTGGAACAATGCCACCCGTAGGGTACTGCCAGCCCCTGCCACCCCCGGGACCCTGCAGTCACCACCACTCCCGGCCCACTGCTGTCCCACGTCCTCACTCCCACTGAGGCCCTGAAAGAGCCTGCCACCCCCTCCAGCTTCACGGCTCCCCCAGGAGCCCCTGCCGGTGCCCCTACGATGTCTGGGTGGGTGGGCAAGGGTTGCCCGCTGACAGCCCAGTCCTGTGCTGGCCCTCATGCCCATTTTCCAGACCCAGCAGCCTCCCAGAGCTGCAGTGGTGCAGGACATGGTGCCCCAGTCCCCTCCAGCTCTGGCATGTTGGGGCGTTATTGTTCTTCCATTGCCAGCCTGCAGTGCTGCTGCTACTGGTTTGAACTGGGAGGGCTCTGCACTTCAAATCACCCCCCAGTGCCCCTGCTCTGCTCCCCAGCTGCAGCAGCAGCAGATTCGGTGAGGTCCCTGCCGGGGCAGGGCAGGACTGGCAGCGGGGAGCCCAGCAGACCCTGGGGCCACAGCCGTGGCTGTGCCAGCAGCGATGTCCCACGGCCCCCAGGCACTGCCCAGCCCCAAGTGCTTGGGCTGCTGCCAGGGGCTGCACAGCTGAGCCCTGACCCCAGCCCTCCTGCACCAGCCTGGAAGGAGGAGGCCAGGGAGGACCTCCTGGTTGGGCTGTGGCCAGCCTGGAAGGAGGAAAAGGCTTCTGGGCCGGGAGACCTAAGGAATCTCTGGCTCTTCCTGGCCTGGCCAGCTGCCCGTGGGCAGGTGGGAGCTGCTGAGCTGGGCCCTGCTCCCCGTGCCTCGTGCGCCACTGGTGCCAGAGCTCCTGGGCTGCAACAGGGGCTGGGCCAGAGCAGGCAGTGGGCACAGGGGCAGTGCTGGAGACATGGCAGAGGGGCACGGGGCAGTCTGTCCCTGGCTGTGCAAGCAGGGATGGGCTCTGCCAGGTCCCAGAGAAAGAGGGATGCCAGGGGCACTGGGAGAGGGCTGAGCAGTCACAGGAGCCCTGCAGTCCTTGGGGACCTCTGGGTGTCCCCAAGGGCAACAGGGAGAGCTCACTGCCCACCGAGGCTGGCAGGGATGTTCAGGGTGGCTGTGGACACCACCAGCTCCTCCAGCCCCCCTGCCTGGGCACCACCAGCATCCCCCAGTGCCCACGGTCACGATGGGCTGATGCACGAGTGACAGCCTCGGAGCTGCCCCCCAACTGCCTCCAAGGATCCCCGTGCCTGCTCAAGGAGGAGGATGGACAGGCCCAGGCTTTGTCCCATCCCCTGGGAGCATCAGGCCTTTGCTCTTGCTCCGGCATTTCCGCCGGCAGTGGCAGGAATGCGGTGGCTGAAGAACAATGCCGGCACCTTGCGCTGGTCACCTCGGTGACAGCGGGAGCAGCTGCCCAGCCCAGCCCCGAGCCCCAGGAGCCGGCAGGAAGCAGATGGGGATGACACGGGCGCCGTTTCCTGCAGCAGGACACGCGCGCTTTCTCCACCACCCTCCCCGGGCTGGCCCAGCAGGGCCTTGGCCACCACAGGCACGGCTGGATGGCTGCTGGGGGCGGCCAAAGCCACACGGGCACCTGTGGCATGTGTGCACACCCAGTGCCACCTGCATCCCCGTGTGCCACCACCACGGGATGGGCACTGCAGCGCCAGCACATCAGGGGAGCACCCAGGGGCTCCACCAGCACCAACCTTGTGTCGCCACTGTGCCCAGCACGCTGCCCAGCCCTCAGCAGGGCTCCATGAGCTGTGGGAGGGAGGGCAGGCATGCCCCGCACAGCCCCCAGGCCTGGCACAACAGAGGTTTATTTGGAACAAATAGTTTCCCAATAAATTATGTAATTTAAAAATTTTAAGGAAAAGAAAAAGGCAGAAGGGGTAGGGAGCCTGTGGCAGCTCAGCCAGTGCATGGGGACTGCAGGGCCACATGACACCCTGGGCTAAGCCCAGGCACTGCTGGGGGCTCTGGGACCACAACCCCTGCCTTTGGCTTTGGCCTCCCTCACCTGAGGCCATGTGGCCCCACAGGCCTCTTAGTGTTTCAGTGGGACAGGCCACTCCTGTACCCTCAATGACCAGCCCCAGGGCTGTCCCCTCAGCCAGCTGTGTGTGACCCTGCACTGCAGCCCCCCAACCGCCCCTCTGGCCCCCAAGGAGCATTTCTGGCTCCTTTCACTCCCCCAAACCTGCAGCCCCTGGTAGTACCCCAGGAATGGACTCCATCCAGGGCACCTGGTCACCCAGCCTGTCCTACCCCCACACTGCAGGCTGGGCTAGAGGAACAGTGGTTCCATCCTGCTCAAGACACATGGACACATGCTCCAGGAGGAGCAGAGGGCAGCTCGTGGCTCTGCCTGACCTGATCACTGTGAGCCACTCCCCATCCTGTGTCCTCGGGAGAAGCTGGGGCAGGGAAGGGAGAGCAAAGTGAGGGCAGAATGGGGGTGCAGGGACAGACCTGTGTGCTGGAGGGATGGGAGAAGGGAAAGGCCCTGCCGAGGGGGGAGGCTGAATGTCCAACCAACCTTCCTGGGGCAGCACGGTCCATAGCACAGTGATGGCAGCAGGGCTGGCAGGGCTGTGTGGCAGAGGGTGGCACACGTCCCACAGCAGTCTGGGGTGGTGCAGGCAGCAGCACACGCAGCTGGCACCGGGGGGACGCGGTGTGCCACGGCCTCTGAGAGCAGCAGCCATGCCACCCCTCTCCATGGCAGCTCTCGGGACACGGGGGTGACACAGAGAGGAACCGGTGACACCGCCAGGGGCCGGTGGTGCTGGCACAGTGCTCGGGGCCCCACGGGTCACCGGAGTCGGTGGCAGTGCAGTGATGAGCGTGCAGGGCTCCTGCAGCACGGGGGTGGCGTGGCAGGGAGGGGGACGTGTCCCTCCTTCACCCTCGGAGCTGCGTTGGCACACGGCCGGGTCACTCCTCGTCCCCGGGCAGCAGGAAGCTGTAGAGGAAGTTGATGGCACGCTGGCGGTCCTGCTGGGTCTGCTTGGCCATCAGGTTGGGCGGAGGGCGCAGGAGGAGGCAGGAGAACAGGGCGGCTGTGGAGGCAGGTAGAATCAGTCTCTGGTGAGGAACAAAGACCTCGGGAGGTGCAGGAAGAGGCTGGGAGGCAGCGAGGGCTGCAGAGGAACACCACTCACCGATCATGGTGGCACTGACGTTGTTGTCCTCCGAGTACCTGAGCAGCTCCCGCAGGAAGGACATTAGGTACCGAAACACATTGCGGTGGCAGCTCGGCAGCTGAAGGATCACCTGCAAGGAAATGGTGTCAGGAAGCTCCCCCAGCTCCCACTGCTGCAGCCTGGGCACGTGAGGCACTCCAGGCTCCACAGCAACTCACCCACAGCTGCAGCCCAGTGCTGATGGCACTTGGGGGCTGCGGTTCCTGGTGACACTGCTGCAAGGAAAGCTGTGGCACCAGGAAAAAGCCCCCTCTACCCTGGGGGCTGCTTCCTGATTGTTTCCAGTCGGATCCCAGCTCCCACTGCCCCAAAACTTCCCCCTCTGCTCAGGGACACGCTTGGCCTGGCCTGCTGCCCCACCAGCTGTTAAGAGCCACGCACAGCCCTCCATGGAAGGACAGGATTGTAGCTCTGAGCAGGTGCTCAGACCCTCAGGACCAGGGGTGGCTCGGCCCCTCCCTGTTCCCCATGTGCTCAGGGGGACACAGGGCTCACTTGGGGTCTCTCTGGATGAGCTGCCCTCTCTCCCAGAGCCACTACCAGCCCCGGGCAGGGAGCAGGGCCCAGGCAGGCCCCGGGCTGTGGCACAGCCCCGCACCTGTCGGCACAGCCGGCTGCTGTGGGCGCCCTCCAGGCACCGCTGGTACAGCTCATAGCAGATCACAGGCTCTGGGAGAGCCTCCAGGAAAATGAGGAGAGCTTCAGCCACGGAGTGGTTACTGCCCGCTGGACCACTGAGAATCAAGGGCCACGCTGAGCAGAGATCCCTCCCTCCCTCCCCTGATCATCGCTGGAGGTCAGGTGAGTTCCCTGCCTGTCTAACCTCTCCTCCACTGTCCCCCATCCAGGAAAAACGCTGCTCCAGCCACGCTGCACTGCGTTTCCCACCCTCTGGCTCACAGGAGTCCCCTGCTCCATCAGCCTCTTCTCCAGACCATGCTCCTCAGTTATCCCAGCTCCTGTCCTTGGCACAGCCTTGCAGAAGCTTCCAGAGCCCCCACCTGCTTTGGCCAGCAGAGCTATAACTTTCAGAGAGGTTCTGGGGGGACCCAGGGGAGCCCATCTCTGCCAGGAACCCTGCCAGGTAAAGGTGACAGACGAGCTCTCCCAAGACTGAACTCTCCCAGCAGAGCTGAGACCCCTCACGGAAGGATACGGATTGTCTCAGGAATGCTGGTGTCCAGGCAGTCAATGATCTGCTCCAACTCCTCCTGCATGCCTGGAGTCTGGAACAGGTCCTCCTGTCAAGAACAGCACAGGGATGGAGTAATTCACCTTCCTCACAAAGGGTGAGGCATATTGTGACTCCCAGTGAATGGTGACCCCAGGACGCCCAGCCAATGCCTCGAGCACAGGGAAAAGCCTTGCCCTGTAAACCCCAAACTGGAGCTGATCTCCCAGTGCTTGTGAGGAACCAGGAGAGCTCCTGCACGGCAGGGGCCCTCTCACCTGGTGGAGGGCATGCTTGAATAGGTGGTCCACCAAGAGCCAGATCTCCTTTGGCACCTGCAGTGGCACCTCAGTTGCCTCCTCGCTGTCCAGGGAGCCCATCTGCAGGATGGATTTCTCCTGGGGAGAAAGCACACAAGGGGCTCAGGGAAACCTCAGTCCCTTCTGCCTCAGGCCCTTAATCCCTGCTAAGGGAAGCAGCAGGACACTGGGGTGCTCTAGCCCTGCCTCACTTCCTCAGCACCAGCCACTGTTCCACAGGCTCCTCTCCCTCCTGCTGCCCCAGGAACAACCTGCCCGGGGTCTCCAACAGCCCCAGCCCCCTCAGCCCCCCGAGGGGGCTCTGGCCCCATCCCAGCTCCCACCTTACAGGCCCCAGCAGGCCCCTGTGCTGAGGGAGCCCAGCCCTGCCCCAGGGGGCTCCAGCCAGGGCTGCTCCAGGGCTCTGCAGCCCCCCTGAGCCTGGAGCTCCTTCCCTGCTCCCCCAAGGGGAGCTCTCACTGAGCACACACCAGCACCGTGACAGCTCCTGCTTGCTCCTGGGGAGCAGCTGAGGAGCTCCCTGGCTCAGACGTCTCCATCACACCAAGCTTTAACCAGATCCATGTTCCTGGCTGGATTTTACCCTCACTTCACCATCACTCACATTCCTTCCAAGGAGGAAGCCAAGCCCAGCACTCCCAAAGCACCCAGGATCCAGCACAAGCAGGAACACCAGCCCGCCACCAGCAGAGGAGACCACCAGGCACACAGAAAGCCCCTCACAGCAGCTGAGGCAGCAAGTGCCATGGCTCAGCACTCACAGCACTGCCAGCAGCCAGGGGCAGCTTCCCTGCTAGGCCAGAGCCAGCCCGGGTTGACAGGAGCCCTGGTGGCCCGGGCAGTAGCCCCACTTGCCACATGGCACAGCACCAGCGCTGAGCCCCCCAGGGCTGTGGACACTCTCCCCGGGCTGAGACTCTTCTCCAGAAACCCGCTGTGCCAGGGCATGGCTGGAGCAGCCCCTGGCATGACCGGGAGAGCTGCAGGCACCCCCGTGCAGGAGAGCCCAGGCACTCAGGGGAGAGAAGGCTCGAGGTGCCTGGGGGCAGAGGAGGAGCAGAGGAGGAGCGGCAGGAGGAGGAGGAGGAGGAGGAGGAGGCGGTGAGCGCTGGCCGGGCCCCGAGCGCCCTCTCCTGCTGCCTGCGAGGAAGGGAGGGAGGCACGGCCACGTCCTTCCCGGGGGAAGATGCTCCCAGAAGGAAGCAACAAAATTCCTCCCTTCTCCTCTGCCAGGAGGCAGTCTGAGAGCCCCATGTGGTCAGACACCCGAGCTCGATCCCCTCTTGGAGAGGGGGCATTCCTTCCCTCTCCTGTTTTACTCTGCCACCGTGCTGACAGCCCAGAGAGGAACAACTCACTCAGGCTGGGAAGCAGGCACAGAACGAGCTCAGATAAGCTACAAACGTCAGAGCCAGTGCAGGGAGAACATGAACACCCCCAGCATCGACCACCTGCCCTCCCAAGGATGTTCTTGCCTGGCTCCAGAGCTGAGCACGGGTGCCAAGGGCAGCGGTGATCCTGCCCAGGCATCGTGGCCAGCAGGGCCAGCAGCCCCAGCTCCACTGCTCCAGGGGGCACAGGAACACCCACCTCCTGCACAAGGCTTCCACAGGGACACAACCACGGGGAAGAAACAGCAAACCTGAGTTTCCTACTCCAGCCCTCTTCCCACAGGTCTGAGAGGATGCTGTGGTGAACCCCTCCTCATGCTCAGAGGTATGTCAAGGGCTGCCAATGGCTTTTGGGAATATCCAGCACTGCTGTCAGGATCAGCAGAATAATTTTCTTCCCCCAAAGCAAATTTGGTGAGCTTTAACATCTCACTTGGGCGTAGCCCCGGGGTCACTGTGTGCTCTCATCCAGCCCACAGCTGTGCTAAGAAGCTTTGCTGGCAGCCGTGCTCCCTCTGCGCTCCCCTCCCCTTCCCTCTGGCACAGAAAACAAGGGAAAAGCTCTCATTCTTTACAAACACACCACTGAGAAGCAGACTGCCACACAGCAATTGCTTGTGTTACCTTTTCTAAGAAGCTGTCTTCTTCCTGAGAGCAGCAGGAAAGAGAGGAGAGGAAAAAGTGTGGTTAAGAGGGAGAAAGCACTCTTGGATTAACTCTTGTGATTAAGCAGAAGCCTAATTTGCATTACAAGAACCCACTGAACACCAGGTCCTTCACACATTTTGCTGACACGGCCAAAGTTAAACCTGGGGCCAGAGATTTGCCTGCCAATTAGCAACAATCCTGCTCACATGATGCACAGACAGCCTCGTCAGGATTTGTGGAAGCCCCTCCAAGGGGCTGGGACAGCACTGCTCACCGGCCAGCAGCTCGGCCTTGGGCAGGTGAGACGTGGCCACCAGGAAGAAGTTCCCTGGTCAGAATCGCTGTCCCTTTGTCATTTCAGCCATCTTCCCTTGTGGCCAGGCCAAAGATAAAATGTTCCCTGGGCTAAATCTGTGTTTCTGAGTGTGTGGCAGCTGTGGAGCTCACAGGGCCCCTAAGCAGCTTTCGGTGTGGTCAGGGCAATGAGGGTTTGTGCTCCAACCCGGCTGCTGCTGCTGCTGCCTAAGAGCATTAGCACAGCACAGAGAGGAGGGTGCCAAGCCCTCAGCATCTCCCCCCAGCCATCCCTGTGCAGCCAGGGCTGGCTGGACACTGCTCACGGGGTCTGCAGCAGGCAATGGAAGCAGGCTGTCCGTGCTGAGCCCTGGCAGATCCGCCTTTGGATGGGGAGCAGCCCCAGGGTGAGCTGGAGCAGCTGCAGCTCCCATGGCACAGGCACCCCAGGAGGGAGGAGCACCTCAGGGTGCCCTGCAGTGCCTCCTTCCTCGGGAGGCTCCCCGAGTCCTGCCAGGGCCACGACAGCCCGGCTCTTCCCGGGAACAGCTTGCTCACACGGGAGCTGGCACAGGTTTCTCTCCCGCGGCAGGGGGGAGGGACAGTGACAGGTTTGGGAGGGCAGCCACCACCTGCACGTTTTGTAACGGGTGAGTCATCTCCAGCTCAGCCCCAGCCTGCGCCTGGCTGCTCACCTCTCCACAGAATCACCCATGGTTGGCTTGGGAGGGATCTTAAAGCTCATCCACCCCCCTGCCGTGGGCAGGCACATCTTCCACTCTCCCAGGTTGCTCCAAGCCCCTTCCAACCTGGCCTTGGATGCTTCCAGGGATGGGGCAGCTCTGGGTAAACTGTGCCAAGGCCTCCCCACACCCTCACAGGGAACAATTTCTCCCTAATGTTGAGCCTTCAGCATGATCTGCTCCACAGGACTCACCTGGTCCTGATAGGGGTTCTTCAAGAGGCTTTTTAAAACCCAAAGTAGGATCCCAAGAAAAAACAGGTTGAGACACCAATACTGAAATCCCAAAGGTGAGGTGCTCAAGTGACAGCAGCCGTGTCAGTGTCTCCCTCCTGGGAGAACCAGGAGAGCCATTCCCAGACAAACTCCCAGCTCACACCCACCTACCTGAGCCCCTCAGTGACTGGATCTCCACTAAAACCACAGACAAAGTCCAGCCAGGCTGAGGAAAACGCTGCATGCAGCAAAGGACCAGTGCAAGTGCAGAAGGTTCTTAGGCACAGACACTGCCAGCCTCACACAGCCTGAGCAGCACCAAAACCCAGGGAACTGCACCCAAGTGCTCCAGGCTGCAGGGCAGGCAGCCCCAGCACCCTGACCCAGGCACAAAGTGCTCAGCTCGGGCTGGCTCCAAGGATTCCTCAGCTCACAGGTAAAATCAGAAAGAAAAAACCTTAAAATACCCTCCCTGTTCATAAGGAGAGCTGTGTCCCTGCTGCAGACACTGGAGCAGGTGTTCTTTGCTGACTGTTTTGCTTCCTTTATTTCTGGATGTTTCCCTGAGTAACAGGAGAAGGAAATCTATAGATAGAAGGGCAAGAAGCCTCAACGGACTCTTACAAATCTAACAGTGTATGTCTGTGGGGAAAGAGCCAAGAGACTGGGCCCAAATTCCTCTCTATCAAGCAAGAAGTTGGTGCTGAGCTGGAAAAAGCAGGTGGAAAAGCAACCAAGGCCAGTGAAATGATCCAGACCCACTTCCAGAACGAGATGACTTTCAACCAAATCCTCAGACACCTGAAGAGCCTGAAGCCTGGATCAGCAGCCTGAAGCTTGACCTGAGAAGGCAAACACTGTATCTTGCCACCTGGACCCTGCCTAGCCTGACTGCGTGTTAAAAAGTCAAAATTCTTGTATAGAACTGATTTCTTTGTATATTGGACTTGTAAGAAAAGTAGACACCTACAATAAAAGATTGGGAACTGGAAGAGGCAGGGAGAGGCACTGAACAGCTGCTGAGGGGTTAAGAAAAGGTGGAAGCAATGGGAGTGGAAGCTGACAAATCTCCAGAGGTGGAAAAGTAGTAACTTACTGGACAAAACCCCCCTCATTAAGGGAGAGACTATGAGATAGGAGAAGAGAAGTATCACATGGCAGAGACTCAAACAATGGGGCTGAGCTTTCAGGTGGACAGAAAGGAAGGACTTTCCTGACTGAACAAAAATGGGGACATCAACTGGCACTCAGGAGCTGCTGCACCTCACTGGAACATGGCCAGGAAAGGCAGCAAGGAGAAATGAATGAAACCAGCCTGGAAATCAGAATTCCAGCCCCAAAATGGGCCAGGCCCAGAAACAGCTGAGAGTACCCAAAGCACAGGAGGTGACAAGGGCACCACTGTACCCTCTCTCACAAACACGAGCTGTGGCAGGAAGAATTCTGATGCTAGGGCTGGCAAAGGCTTGAGGGCAGGAAGAGTTCACTGCACCACAGAGAGATCTCTCCCTGATGATCTCTCTCTCACCCAGGCTTTATCTCTCACTGTGGTGGGTGTGGGAGGAAATGGCCACAGAGGCTGTGACATTGCTCATCTGCTGAGCTGAGTCCTTCAGCACCCCACACCCACACCACAGACTTTCCTCTGGTCCTCCTGCCTCTGCCTGCCCCTTCCCCTGAGCAGTGGGAGTGCAGCCAGAAGGAATAGGCCCCCGGGCACTCCCCACTGCAGGAGCAGCCCACATATCTTGGATGAGAGGACAGCAATCCCATCTCTTATGACAACATAGTGCCACCCAGCTGAGCCTGCCAGCACCAGTAACACCAACTGGAGGTGCTGGGATCACTTTTTCGTCCCATCAAACAATATTTAGAGTCTACTTAGAAAAAAGGGATAAAGTACAGGCTGTCAAAAGCCATCAGCTGTGGCAGATGGGAAGAATAAAAGAGCACCTCGAGCTCTGTGCAGTTACTCAGCTCAGAGCCAGCTGCTCAGCACTGCTCCTGCTTTTGGGAGCAATCAGAAGGGATTCAGGCTGAAAGAGCTGCTTCAGAACTCACCAGGTCTATGAGTTTGGTGACTGGAACCTCTCGGATGGGTCGCTTCATGCGGCACAAGGCCTCGAGCGAGGTGCCAAAGCAGCTGGGCAGGTAGGTCCCACTGATAGTCAAGAAATAGTCCTTGCCTCTGTCCAGGTGCAGGACCAGAATATCCTCGATTTTGTCCTCGCCCGAGTTCAGGAGGGTGACTGAGTCCTTGCTGACATACACATCCAGGGAGATCTCTGTGCTCTCCTCTGCAACACAGCACAGCTCTCAGAACACAAGGACACTCCAAAAGGGACCACAGGGACAAGCACCCAGTGGCAGAGACAAAGGCCACAATGAGAAAGACAGACCAGACTGACAGCAAGGAAGGTGGGACACAGGAAAGACAGGAAGGACTGAATGGAGATGGCATGAGGGGGTCACAGCAGAACACTCACCTGGCTCCAGGTAACCTTCACACGGCTCAGCCCGAAGCCATGGCTTGCAGTAGTGGGTGTCATTGAGCTTTGGGATGAAGGAGAAGTGACAGGTGACCTGCCCATTATTGGTAATCTGGAACTTCTGCTTCTGCAGCTGACGGAACTTCACGTTCTCAAACTCGAACTGCAGAGCAAAGAGAAACCAAGTGATATTAGTGGCCAGGATATGGCCCATGGCCAGCCCTCCCCAGACCCTGTAGTGGCCCCCCAAGGCTGAGAGGAGCCCAGCCAATGTAGAATTCCTCACAGAAATCCTGCCAGGGAGCCAAGACAACATGTCCTCGCTAACCCAATTCCTGATCATGAGAGTTCAATTTCCTATAATCCAGTTTATTGAAACAAAATCTCTGAAAGAAGTTCTGGCACTTTGAAGGCTGCTGTGTCTGGGAAGTGACAGTGATCCCAGATTTATCCTCACCTCTCTCCTGCTCAGCTCCAGTGAAGGGAGAAAGTCATTCTCCATCCTGTCCATTATACGAACAATGTCTTCAAACAGCTTCCGATACTTCTGCTCATCCACAACCTTCACCTGTGGGAGACAAAAACACTCAGCAAAGCTTCTGACTGGCTTTCACAGGAACTCTCTTGATCATCAGCAAACTGCAGAAGTGAATTATTTCTCTAAGCAATTGCTTCTGTAGCTACTGAGAGTTCACACATGTGCGCAGTCCCAAGCTGAATCTGCAACTTCACACAGATTTCACCCCTGCAGATGTTACCAGGGTCTGTCTGGCCACTGGTGACACAGCTGGGAAATCACTGGAGGCAACATTGGCATGCTGCAGCATTCCTCCCGAGTCTCCAGAGGGAAAGCAGAAAGGCTTTTCTCTAAATATGCTCAGCCCAGGTGAGGAACACATGAAGTGCTGTGTCTGATTCTGGGCTCCCCAGCACAGGAGGGACATGGAGCTCCTGGAGTGGGGCCAGCAAAACCTACAGAGATGCTGAAGGGCCAGGAGCATCTCCCTTACAGGGAAAGGCTGGGGCTGTTCACCCTCAAGAGGAGTTGAGAGGGGTTCTCAGCCCTGTCAGTCCCTGTCTGCAGGGAGGGCTCCGAGCAGGGCTCTGCTGTGTGGGACCCAGCAATGGCACCAGAGGAATGGGCAGGAACTGATCATGAAGTTCCACCTGGACATGAGGAAGAACTTCGCTGTGTGGGTGACCAAGCACTGAAATGGATTTCCCAGAGAGTCTGTGAAACCTCCCTCAGTGGAGAGCCCAGAACTGCCTGGGCACACTCCTGTGCCACGTGCTCTGGGATGGCCCTGCTGGGGCAGGGAGATGGCACCAAACAACCACTGTGGTCCCTTCCAACCTGACCCATTCACTGACCTGAGCCACCCAAGGAGCAGGAAGCAGCAAAAATGGATGGGGAGTGTCCCCACTGGCTGCACCAGGAAACCCAAATTTGCTGCCACTCTCCACTGAAGACGTTCAGGTGTGCCCCAGGTGACACAGCACAGGTACAGCCAGTGCCAGGCTGCTGCTGGGGCTCTGTGTGGAGGAGGGATCAGCAGCACTCAGCCAGCCCAGAGCTGCCAGCAGCCCACAGCAGGCACGCCTCTCTGGGTTCAGCTGCCCTCCTGCAGGAGCCTCAGTGCCCTGACTGCATCCCCGCCCCCGGAGCAATGCCTGGAACGCCTGGCAGCGCTGGGACCCCGCCCCAGGGCACAGCCACACCTACCCCGATGCGGAACAGGGCGCTGACAGGCTTGTGGTCACTGGTCTTGAGGTCCATGTGACTGCAGTACCGGAGCTGATTGACGTTCCCCCCTCGCCAAAGGACCCGGTCACACCACGCTGGCACCCGACACTTCCCACTGCGAAGGGAAACAGTTACCAGGGCAATCCCAGAGTCCTGGCAGGCCAGCCAGGCTGCTCCTCCTCCCAGCAAGGCAGCTCCCTCCACCCACATCATCACAGCAGTGATGGGATGAACTCCTATCACTTACCCCAACCTGAATTCTGTTATTTCTTCTGCTCTCTCCCCCTTTCCCCAAGGCAGCAGATAAAATTCCCATCTCTTCCAGCACCAGGAAACAAAATAACCCTCAGAGACAAGCCCATTTCCACAGCCCGAGCCCATGTGTGCTGTGACCAAAGCTGCATGACTTTCTTGTGCTACCAGACCTTTCTGCCCACAATCCAACCCATCCCTTACTGTTTCCACTACGGAAAGTCTACTCAGTGATTACTATTATGTTGTGAAGCCTGAATCCTGGGTTATCCTTCTTCAGATTAACTACTGTGCTGATCCATAAACATGGCAAGTCAAATTCAATCACTACACGGTTTAAAGTGCTTCTGGGAGTCTCTCCCTTCAGAGCAGCCCCTGCAGCAGATGCAGCCGTGCCTGTGGGAGGCACCAAGCAGGAACCACAGTTGCTATCACAGAGCAGCCACCCTGTGGGTGTGCAAGTCAGGGGACAGGGTGACTCAGAGAGCCTCTTCCCTTAGCTCTTCAATTCCTTATTTATACTGTTTGCCTGTCCCTGGTAACAGAAAAAGCCCCTGGTGCAGGGTCACCTGAGCTCACACTTGGCCTGCCTTCACCCAGTGGGATCAGCAGCAACAGAGGTTTAAGGAATGCTGGATAATGTACACAGGGGCTGCTTGTTGCAGAAAGGGGGAAGGAAAGGCAGGCCAAACACAGCACTGACAGGCATGCACAGCTCTAGGAAGCAGGAAATCAAGTTTTGTGAGAAAACGTGTTTTATGTCACAGGTAAACACGCCCAGTGGCAGCCAATGTACCTGGAGTCCCAGCGATCTGTTTTAGAGTCATATTTATACGTGGGGATGAATGTAATATCTCCCTCCATGAAATCTGCAAATGCTTTCTTCTGAGTGCGCTGAATATTCAGCTAAAGCAGAAAAATAAAGCTTTAAAAAGGAAAAAATAACCAAACCAAACCCGAGACACTCTTCCCTGCCACAGTAATGTCAGAGAGCAGATCTACAGGCAGAGCAACCACGGCCTGTGGCCATTCTGTGGGATTCACAGACACCCCCAAAGTGCCTCCCAGACCTTTAACACACATGTGGAATGTTTTCCAAACAGACCACGTACAAATGGGCATGGTACTGCTCACCAGACCACGCAGGCAGCATCGAGTTAAGGGAAATATTAATTACTAAAGGCTTTCATTGGTTTTCAGGCTCAAGACTGTCATCATTAATCTATCCTCACCAATCATTTTAGCAAGAGCCTCCAGGATTGCACTTGCCTGACAACCTCACACTACCTTCCTTTGCTCCTTTCCTCTTCTGAAAAATCTCCTGGATGTTTTGCTCACTAAGAGCTAAGCTAAAACTGCTTTCTGCATGAAGCTCTGCAGTACAGCAAAAATGAGCTACAGAGGACAATCAACCAAATGTACTGCTAAACTGTGTCAGAGGTGCTGTTGCACCACTGCTGTTCATGTTTCCTGGGTGCAACCCTTCACCTGAAAGGCACCTGCCACCAGCCCCCGTGTGCTGCAGGGAAGGTGACAACACAGAATTCAGGGCAAACTGGCTGAGCAGATCTGGGCTCCAAAATCCATACCTCTTCCACAACACTGATCACAGCAGCTTTTGTTACAAATGCCTGTGTTCAGCTTGTTTGTATTTAAGAGGGAACTCCTGCACTGAGGCGCAGACACACTTACACAGCGACTGCCTGAGTCACCCCGTCAGCCCAGTATGGACAATCTGGTTTTGTTTAGAGGGATGTTGCACCCAGCACACCCAGAGCTCTGTCAGGGTCCAGTGTCTGTGTCCAGACCCCCTTACTGCAGTGTGCTACAGGATTATGTAAACTGAGAAAGCCCTTCAACACCATCAGGTCCAATGGTGCTCCCAGCACTGCCAAGACCACAACTAACCTATGTCCCCACCTATGTGCCACCTCTACCTGTCTGCTAGATCCCTCCAGGTATGGGGACATTGCTGCCCTGGCAGTCTGTGCCATGGCTGGACAGCATTTTCCATAAAAAAATTGTCCCTAATATCCTACCTGAACCTCTCCTGGCACAACTTGAGGCTGTTTCCTCTTGTCCTGCCAGTTGTTACCTGGGAGAAGAGACCGAGCCCCACCTGGCTGCACCCTCCTCTCAGGGAGTTGTAGAGAGTGAGAAGGTTCCCCCTGAGCCTTTTTTTCTCCAGACTGAGCCCCCCCCATGCTGCTCCTCCTCAGATTTGTGCTCCAGCTCCTCCCCAGAAGAGGCACATTCCAAACCAAGATGACCTCCCAGGGATGGGGTGAATGTGAGAATCCACTGACCTGGTCATATGTCAGCAGCTTCTGAAGCTCATTCCTGCTGATGAGATTCTTCACTTCATTGGCATCCAGCAGACACAGCCTGTAGTTCAGGTCTCCCAGCCAGATAACAACACTGCAGAGACACACATGGAATGGTCTGGTTTGGAAGTGAGCTTAAAGCTCATCTTGTTCCAGCCCCCTGCCATGGGCAGGGACCCCTCCCACTGTCCCAGCTGCTCCCAGCCCCATCCAGCCTGGCCTGGGACACTGCCAGGGATCCAGGGGCAGCCCCAGCTGCTCTGGGCAGCCTGTGCCAGGGCCTCCCCACCCTCAAGAAGAACTTTGGGAGCAGATCAGCAGTGAACAGCTCCCCTTTTTGAACCACATTAAAGCTGAGACATGTGGAAGACAAAAAGGAGACATTAAAGACTGAGTACAACAGCAGAAATTTCTAGTGACAGCAGATCCTACAGGACTAAGTCCATCTCCTTTGGAATTCCCCAAAGATTGAAGACTTGGTTTAGCAGGAGATAATGTGTTTGTCTCAGCCTGAAAAAAAGCCAGAGAACAGCACTGACTCTCCAATGAAGCAAAACCAGTGTTCACACAAAATCCAGCCAGTACTGAGGCTCTTCCCATGTTGAGAAGAGGGCAATGATGGAGCTCATTAGGCAGAGCCAGCCTGCCAGGCAGTGGGACAGGTGAGGCACCTGGATTTGCAGGGCTATCCCTCATGTGACACCTGCTGTTACCTGCTGGCTTTTCACTGCTTTTCCTTCAACCAGAGCAGGTCATTGCTGTACCAAGACAGCCTGATGCAGAATTAGCAGGAGCAGAGTTAGGTTCCTGGAGTTTACAACCTATTCCCACCCTGCTGCTCTCCAGGCTTCCAAATAGGCCTCCAGCCCTCCTGCTATCAGCAGCAAAAGAAACACTCTTGGGACTCACTCTCGACTCCATAAAGGTTTCATTTAAAGATTAAAATTTAAACCCCTTGCTAGTACCAAAGCTCTTCCTGTTTATAGACAAACCTCAACAATTCCATTAGTGGATTATCAAGGATAATCTAATATTTGAAGGCTTTTTTTTTTTTTCTGTACTAATCCAGTCTATGTTTTTGGGTTTTAAATGATTTAAGTATTAATTACAGAAGTACCAACCATTTGTATTCTGTTCAGGCCTGCTGAAAAGAAAAAAATGCAAGGAGAGAAGAGACATTGGGAACAGGGTGCAGCAAGGAGGTGACCAGTTTGTCTGCAGGAACTGCAGCACACCACAGCCCTCGGGATTTCATATTATTTCACCAGAAAACTCATCTGCACAGACCCTCCCGTGGCTGCAGCTCTGACTCCACTCAGGCTACTCAGCACCACCTCCAAAGGTGCCACTCACTCGTGTTTCATGATGTTGACCTCGGCCAGGCTGTCGTTGGGGACCGAGAAGCTCATCCTGGCACAGATGTCCTTGTAGTCCTGGTTCCGGCGCTCAAACTCCTCCACGTGGGCAGCCAGGTGGGAGTTGACCACACAGAAGGTGGTGTTGTAGAACATGAACCTGATGGCCACACCACCCTTGTTGCCCTGGGGACAGGAGGGACAGTGGGGCTGGAGTGGGTGGCAGGGGAGGCACGGGCTGGGGACAGGGATGGCACAGGTGGACCAAAGCAGACTGTGCCACTTTTTGTGTGGATACAGGGAAGCAGCAAGCTGGCCTGGGTGACTCACCATCTTTCCCATGACTCCTGTGCCCACAGACTCTGTCACAACCTCTTTGATATTGCTCAGATGATCCTTCTTAGCAAATATGAGCAACATCATCCCAACCAGGCGGATCATTTGCACCTGCAAAAATAAACGGGAATCCTGAATTCCCAGAGAGGCAGTGGGAATGCAGTTCTGATCTGCTCTGCTGCTCTGGCTCTCCCTGCTCCTCACGTTCTCAACTCCATCCCTAATTACAACAGCAGAACCCAAAGGGTCTCCTGCCCACAGCAAGGTTCCTGGGGTCCATCCTCACCCCCCAGGAACTGTCAGCAGTGCTGAGCTCACTGCATTCCCTACTCTGGTCCCTCCAAACAACAGGGTGGGCAAAGAGAAACTGAATAAAGGCCCAGCAGGTTTGTGACTCAGGTCTCAGCCTTTGCCATGCTGGTGAGACCAGCAGAGGCAGAGAAAGCCCCAAGAGCTCCAGCCAGGCCCAGAGCTGGGGCTGTCCTGAGGGGCCGTGGGAGTCAGAGCTCACCTTGGCTCACTGCACACTCCAGGGCAGAGGGGAATGGGCAGAGATGTTCTTATTTCCCTGAGGCACAGGGCAGCAAAAGGCATCTCTGAGCTACACAGACTGATCCATTCTCAGGAAATACTCCTTCCCTAAAGCCAAGGGCCTCTCTGGACCTGAGCAGTTGTCTGCTCCTGCAGAGCTCAGCCCACAGAGGTTAGCACTGTGCTCATGGGCCTGTCCCAGTGGGGATCTCAGGTCTGCTGCTGATCTTTTACTTGTGTTAAGCCAACACTGCCCAGTCTGTGACCTCCCTGCACCTCAAAACACCACCTGAATCCCCACTCTGAAACAGCAACAAGGCCTCACCTGCTTGAGCACAGGCTGCATGCTCACCTCTGTGCACAGAAACATTCACATGTGTTGGGATTAAGTCTATGGAGTGAGGACAGAAGCTGAGAGAAGAGAATTTGGCTGCAAGGCCCAGCACCCAGCCCACTCTGCAGGAGCAGAATTTGCAAGTGATCACAAGCCTTATCTAACGGCTTCAGCCATTTCCCCTTCCTGCAGCCACGTCCTGTGCTCTCCCTTTCACTAAGGTGGGAGAAATTCACCCAAAACTCAAGTGAAGCAAAGGGAGGGGAGGGAGCAGGAGCCTCTCTGCAGTTCAGCCCATGACTCCTGGCTCCCCTTGATAGGTCTCAGTTCAGCAAGACACTCCATTCCCTGCTTCACTCCCTGTAACACCTGCCCAGAGCAAACAGGGAGGGGTGTGGCAGCAAACACAGGGCTAAGGGAGAAAGGGAAACCCATTCATGTAGTCAGGACTCATCCCCACAGCAGGAAGGTTTGTCACAGCAGAGATAAAACCAGTGACTTGCTCTAAACCAGCTAGAAAAAAGTCCTGCTGTCACAGTTGAAGCAATTCTGACACAAGAGAGCAGCATCTGGAAGATTTCATTTCATAAATCATCCCATTCCTTCAGGGAAAAGCTATCCATTTACCAGCTCAGGACACACTTGGCTTCTATATTACAGGATGAGAAGGTAATGTAGGTAGAGAATTTGAACCTGCTGCTTCCCTGACACCCACCTCCTTTTAATAAAGGGATTGTGGTCCCTATCTTTTTAAATTTCTACTTCAAAGCACAGTATTTCCCTACAACTGTGTTGCAGAAACAGACTCACCAGATTTTACTTGACACATTTGACACGTGCCCAGTTATCACCCTTGGTTTCTCCAAGCCTTGCTCCTTGGACAGGGAGGAAAAGGGAAGCCCTTTTTCCTTTTAGCTCCCCATCATGCCAGCTCCATGACAAGCCCCCATGCCCCTGAGCAGAACTCACCTTCTTGTATTTGGCCTTAGGGTGCAGGGACCTCTCCACAGCAGCCAGCCACTCCTGCTCCTTTGTAGAATCCAAGTAGAAAAAAGCCTCCGTGCTGAGGTCCAGCTCCTGGAACCTGGAAACCCAAGAGCTTAGCACCCCCAGCCCTCCTGCACATCCCCTCTTCCCTCAGGAATATGAAACCTCCAGCAAAGCCCTTGGAGGAACAGCCCCTTATGGCCATTGCTGAATAAAGCAGCTGGATTTCCCCAGAGTGCCTCTGAGATCCTACCCCAACCCCCCAGCAGCCCTCTCTGTGACAAACACCACTCCAGCAGAGGACAGCGAGCGAGCTGTGCAGATGCCTCAGGGAAATCTGTTATGGCATGCCAGCTTTGTTCAACCTCAGCCTCATCCCTCAGCGGGCCCCTGTGTGCCAGGGCCCCTCAGCTCAGCTCTGTGCAGCCTCTGAGAGCACGAGGGGACCCTGAGCCCAGCCCAGCCCTCCTGGATGCCCAGCTGCTCACCCGATGCAGTAGAAGTCCGGGGGCTCCATGTCATACACCAGCCATGGAGTCAAGTAGCCATCAGGAGACTGCCCATTCACATTCCACGTGCCCACAAAGAACCTGCAGCACAAAAGCAGCTGAGCTGCTAGAAACACAATGAAAACCACAGCAGCACAGCAGTGTTCCAGCTGGGAGCACGCACTGTGAGCTGTCCCTGCATGGGGCAATGACAGCCACGGGGGAACTGGAAGTCACAGAATCACTGAGGCTGGAAAAGCCCTCCAGGATCCTTGAGTATAACCTGTGCCCAATCCCCACCTTGTCACCAGCCCAGAGCACGGAGTGCCATGTCCAGGCATTCCTTGCACACCTCCAGAGATAGGGACTCCACCACATCCCTGGGCAGCCCCTTCCAATGCCAGACCACCCCTTCCATAAAGAAATTCCTCCTGGTGTCCAACCTGAGCCTGCCCTGGTGCAGTTTGAGGCCATTTCCTCTTGCTCTCTCCCTTGCTCCCTGGGAGCAGATCCTGACCCCCCTGGCTACCCCCTCCTGTCAGGGAGCTGGGGAGAGCCACAAGGTCCCCCTGAGCCTCCTTTGCTCCAGGCTGAGGCTCTCCTGCTCCTTAAGCTGCTCCTCAGAAATTCTCCAGGCTTGGCTCACTCCCAGGGACACTGCTCTTGGAGTGAAACATTCACCAGCAAACATCTGGCTCTTTTAACAGCACAACACTACAGTGGGACATCTGTCTTCACTCTTTCTGCCCACCTGCTCCAGCCTTACCAAGGCTCAGGAGATCTCACACACACACACACAGAAGACAAAAGGAGCAGCTGCCCCATGGACACTTGGTGATGTTTGGGCTGCACCATCCTCAATGGTCGCCTGGGCTGCAAACCACCAGCAGCTGCCAGGGTCCAACCCTGGTGAGATCCAAGGCTCACAGGAGAGATCCTGCAGCTCTGGCCTTCCCTCAGGTCTCACCTGAAGTTGTGCAGGTTGATGTAGGCCTTCTCCCTCTTGGCCAGCACATGTTTGATGAGCCCCTCTCTCTGCCCCGACTGTGTGTTGGGCATAAACATCTTGCGCATGGTGTTGGTCACCTTGGGCTGGTCCCTGGATGTGCCTTCTCTCTCTCGGTGAAATCTAGGAAGGAAGCAAGAGCAGCACTAGAACTAGTTCTGCTGTCTAGGAAGAAAAGTAAAAAAGGGAACAGATCCCCTGCTTTACTTACTGCTTGTTCTGAGGGACGGGAGGAGGCGGAGGCTCCCGTCGAGATCCCGTTTGGTGGTTTTGCATGTTCCTTTTCTCTTCTAGGCTCAGAGTGCTGAAGTCATCCTCAAACCCCAGAGCTCCTGTAAGGAAAAATCCAAGAAAAACACCCTGAGAAACAATCTGAAACAGCTCAGATCAAGAAGGAAAAAATGTAACTCAACAGAAAGCAAAAAAAACCCAAATGATAGTAGGAATATATCAACTGTGTGACACTGGAAATGGGAGAAAGGGGCACTAACCACAAGTCGTGGCAGGAAGGAGCATAACATGCACAAACCAAGGGTGAAAATAGCACTCAGGAAGGAATTAACAGACAAGGAAGCAAGGCCAGCCCCAGCTCCTACCCCGGGCACCCCAGCACTGCACAGACCCCGGAGCAAAGCCAGCTGTACCTGGAGACAGACCTGTGAGGCTCTTCTCCACCTGATGCCAAATGGCTGAGTCCTTAGGTTCAGGAAGGGATGCTTTCAGGTGGGCTGGAAAAAACCCCATCCCTGTCAAGAAACTGCTGGCAGAGGATTTCACATGCACAGGGGCAACTGTGCTCACCTTCCTGGATGCTCTGCACCTCCGACAGGAAGCCCAGGCAGCGCTCCTCGTCGGGGATCTCGAAGAGCCGCTCCGGCGCCTCCTCGCCCTGGATCCGCACCTTGCAGCCTGCTTCAAACACTCCTGAGTCAGCCCAGGCTGCCTCAGAGGCCTCAGCCTTCCCAGCCAGCTTCCAGGTGTTGTTTGTGATGGCAACCTGCACCTAAGTTACTCGTCCTGCGCTTCCGAGGTCCCCCCGCCCGGCTTGGGGTATCCCCAGCAATTCCCCTGGCTTTAGGGATCCTCCCTGCTGCAATACCACAGAGAAGAGCTCTAAAAGCAGGAAGGAAAACTGAAAACATTTCAATCATTTGCATTTCAGACCTTGCCTGTCTGACAGAGCCAGGTGATAACATCAGAGGGAAAACAATCCGTGTTTGAGCAGAGGACAAACACAGAGCCTGGGGGAAGACTGGAAGGCAAAACAAGCACCAGTGGTTGTTCCCTGACAGGACCTTTAGCTAAACACCACTGCCCTTATGAAACTTACTGTTTGTAGCTATATCAATCAGCAGAGTTTCTTCTGCCTCTAGAAAAGAGAAAACCAGGATCAGTAGAGCTGCCGTAGATGCTGCAGTAATTGGGAACTCATGAAATTACACTGCCTGCTACCAGCCAAGAGAGAGTCCTGACAGGAACAAAGAGCTCCAATTTATATCTGTACATTCCTAACAGTTCTGCCAGAGAGAACCTGCACAGTCACCTCCCAGCAAGTGTCCCAGGGAGATTCCCACCACACAGTTCTCATACACATGGATGGTTTTTCCCCATCAGTGCAGCTACTTTGGGAAAGACCAACTTGCCAGGGAACTTCAGAGCTTCTCTACAGAGCAAGACCAGGAGCAGAGCATCACTGAACTGCACACAAGGGAATGAGCAAATTCGGGAAAAAGGGCCTGTACTCCTCACAAGGATTCACCGCAGGGCCACCTGTTGCTATTTAAATTCTCCCACGACAAAGCCTAAAGCCCTTCCTCATCCAACAGGTGGGATGCTGAGAGCTTGCCAGACCTTATAGAAGTTCAGATGTAAACATGCAGGGAAAGGCATCAGCTCCCAGCTCTTGGCTTAGCAGAGAAGCCTGACAGACAGACACCAGCAGACACCAAACTCCAGACCCTGAAACCAGGTTCTGCATGTGTTGTCTCTGTGTGATGCCAAGCCCACCATGCCCTGGAGCCAGCCAAGCTCCTCACAACTGCATGCTGACACGGAATGACAACCTGCCTGGATGGGGAACAAGGGGATTCCATAAAATATGGGCTACTCTTTCAAAGGGAAAGGATTCAATCCACTGTGGCTCAGGAGGGAGGTGAGGAAACACCACTAAATTTGGGGCTTGTGGATGAACAGCAGGGGATTGTCAACCTTCCCCCCAGCAGTCAGTACCTTGCACACATTTAAAGCGGCTATTGATGGGAATGTAATCCGGATCGGAGTTTTCTTTCTCCTGGGAGCGAATAACGACCCTGCGGACAGAAGGAAGGCTTGTAAAGACCCGGCAGTAACGCCCTGCTCGCACACGCACAAACAGGAGCTGTGTGCACAGAGGCACGATGTTTGATTTTATCGCTAAGCTTCGGCGGCAGGAGGAGAAAAAAAGGCAACGAAGGAGAGAGACCGTGCAGGACTGAGATGCCCCGGGGGTGAAAAAAGAGCCGTTAAACTCTCCCTGCCACGGGGCAGGTCCGACACCGGAGTGGCACCGGGGAGCCGGGAAGGCAACTCCGGAGCGCCGGTCCCGCGGGGCGAGGGGAGCCCGCCGGCATCCCCAGAGTCCCGCCGGCTGTGGCAGCTCGGCGAGAACGGAGCTGTGCTCGGGCACGCCGCGTCCCGCCCCCAGCCCCGCAGGCTCGCACTCACCCGTAGCGGCCGGCCCGCCGCTCCAGGCTGAGCACGCACGGCTCCCGCCGCCCGGCCCGCACCTCCGCGCCGGCAACGCTCTGCGCCGCAGTTAAGAAAGCCTCCGGTCACCGGCCTGCCCTGCCCCGCCGCTGCCCCCCGCCCGCCCGGCCCCGCCGCGCCCGGTGGATACGAGCCCGGTGGATACGCGCAGGCCGCAGCCCGCGGCGCGCGCCTCCATGGCAGCGCTCGGTCTCCCGGCGACTCCGCGCTGGGCACGGGCCGGGCCAGAGCGGCCCCGCCGCCGCCGCCGCGCCGCCGCGCCCCCTGCTGGCGGGAGGCCCCCGCCGCCCCTGCCCGAAACGCGCACCGATGGCGCGGCAGCAACCGGGAGTGTACCGGGGGCGGGGGGCGTTGTGTGTGTGCCGGGCTCAGCCCCGCTGTCCCGCACCTCGCTGCCCACCACGCGGCGGGAAAGGCACCAAGGGCCCGGGGCTGGGCCCGGGGTCCCCGCAGCCCGGGAGGAGGCGCGGGCAGCGCTAACCGCGCCCCTTCGCTGCCGGCCCCGGCGCGGATTGGCTGCGGGCGCTGCTGATTTACATGCGGCGCGGTGCAGGATGGGAAGGGCCGGGTTTGAAGCGCAGGGCGGCAACTTGGCCGCCATGGCCGCCTCTGGAACGGGGGAGCCGCCGGCGGCCGAGGAGGAGCAGGAGCGGTACCGGCGGTGAGCGGGCTGGCCGAGCGGCGGGCTGCGGGCGGGCTGGGGCCGGGCCGCGGCGGGGGTGGCGGTCCGGGCTCGGGGTGCAGGCCCGGGTGCAGGCCGGGCCTGGCCGCCCGGTGCTCACGGTGACTCCCTCCCCCAGGTTGGCGAGCGGCGCGAAGGCGGCGGCGGCCGACGGGGACCTGGAAGAGGCGCTGCGGCTGTTCCGGCTGGCGGCTGCCATCCGCCCCAGCGAGAAGCTGCGGGGCCGCATGGAGCGGGTGCAGGAGGCGCTGGCGGCGGCCGAGCAGGAGCAGCAGCAGCAGCAGGAGGAGGAGGAGGAGGAGGAGGAGGGCTTCATAGACGTGTGCGGCAGCGGCCTGTTGATCTACGGGGAGATGCACGAGAAGCTGTTCCAGCACCAGCGGGAAGGCGTCGCGTTCCTGTACCGCCTGCACCGGGAGGGCAAGCCTGGCGGCATCCTGGCGGATGACATGGGGCTGGGCAAGACCATCCAGGTGATCGCCTTCCTCTCGGGTATGTTCGACGCCGAGCTCGTGCAGCACGTCCTGCTCATCATGCCCACCACCCTGGTCAGCAGCTGGCAGGCTGAGTTCGCGCGCTGGACCCCGGCCTTCGTGTCAAGGAGTTCCACGGGAGCAGCAAGACAGAGCGCACCAGGAACCTGGAGAGGGTCCAGAGGAAGAATGGCATCATCATCACGAGCTACCAGATGCTCATTAACAACTGGAAGCAGCTGGCCAGCCGCCACGAGCGGGAGTTTGTCTGGGACTATGTCATTCTCGACGAAGCACATAAGATCAAGTGCCCGTCAAACAAGACAACCAAGTGTGTGTACGCGATCCCGGCCCAGCACCGCATCCTGCTCACGGGCACCCCTGTGCAGAACAACCTGCGGGAAATGTGGTCCTTGTTTGACTTTGCCTGCCAAGGCTCCCTCCTGGGAACTGCCAAAACTTTTAAAATGGAATATGAGAATCCCATCACCAGAGCGAGGGAGAAGGATGCGACAGCAGGTGAGAAAGCACTGGGGCTAAAGATGTCAGAGAATCTCATGGCAATTATAAAGCCCTATTTCCTCAGAAGGACCAAGGAAGACATCAAACGCTGTCACGCTGTTAAAGCGGACGCTCCTCTTCCTGAGGATCCAAGTGAGAACAAGGCTCCTGTCATGCCATCCCTCACTAGGAAAAATGACTTTGTTGTGTGGGTGTACCTGGCACCGGTGCAGGAAGAAATCTACAGGAACTTTCTCTGCCTGGATCATGTGAAGGAAGTGCTGATGGCAACCCGATCGCCTTTGGCCGAGCTAACGGTCCTGAAGAAACTCTGTGACCACCCAGGCTTCTGTCTGCAAGAGCCTGTACCCAGCTGGGCTTGGAAGAGCTGGAGGGCTTCGAGCAGGACGACAGGACAGAAGCAGGTATGTTTTCAGGCATGAACAAAATAGATCATCTCTCTGATGAGACTATGATCCAGGAGTCTGGGAAGATGCAGTTCCTTGTGGGGCTGCTGGAACGGCTGAGAGAAGAGGGCCACCGAACCCTGGTGTTCTCGCAGTCGAGGAAGATGCTGGATATCATAGAGCTGGTCCTGTCTCGCCGGCAGTTCCGGGTCCTGCGCATCGACGGCACGGTGACCCACCTGACGGAGCGGGAGCGGCGCATCCACACCTTCCAGAGCAACACTGACTACTCCGTGTTCCTGCTCACCACGCAGGTGGCGGCGTCGGCATAACCTTGACGGCAGCCAGCAGAGTGGTGATCTTTGATCCCAGCTGGAATCCAGCGACCGACGCTCAGGCTGTGGACAGAGCTTACAGAATTGGGCAAAAAGAGAACGTAGTGATTTACAGACTGATCACCTGTGGCACCGTGGAGGAGAAGATCTACAGGCGGCAGGTGTTCAAGGACTCGTTAATCAGACAGACCACCGGCGACAAAAGGAACCCGTTCCGTTATTTCTCCAAGCAGGAACTGAGGGAGCTCTTCACGTTGGAAGACACTCAGACGTCTGCCACTCAGATCCAGCTGCAGTCCCTGCATGCCATGCAGAGGAAATCTGACCTGCAGCTGGATGAGCACCTTGCTTACCTGCATTCCCTGGCAATGTTTGGCATTTCTGACCACGACCTGATCTACACGAGGGAGATGGCTCACGAGGAGCAGGTGGAGAGCGAGGAAGCCCATCAGTACATCCAGCGGAGGGTACAGAAAGCCCACGAGCTGGTCCAGCTGGAGTCCCAACTCAGAGATCAGAGGATGGAGAGCATCAGAAATGCTTGTGAAGAAAAGTGGCAAAGACCATCAGGATCAGTTTCCGGGCCAAGGAATTTGTCTTCAGGGTCGAATGACAAAAATCACTTTGTTTCACCACCAGTAGCTGATGCACTTGAAAAAGACCAACTTATTGATCTTACAGAGGATGAGGAGGCCCAGGTGCTCGATGTCAGCTCCAAAATGACAACTCTGACTGTTGGTGACCAGGAGGAAGAGCAACTGCCACAAGATGTGTCCGGTATGGAGACAGAAGTGCTCAGTACCAGCAAGACAGCAGAACAATCCAGTATACGAGAATCTGAGCAAAATCCTGAATCTAGCATTATACCATCATCCCCTGCACTCGAGAAAGGGAGTCAGAGCCTCCAAGAGAAACAGCATTTGCAGGTACATTCAGACAGCTTGGCCAAGGCAAGGAATGACCTGTCTGGGCACTGTCACAATTCCTCTGAGTCTGGCATAGCTGATGATCCCAGAAGTGATGCAGAATTGTCAGTTCAGGTACTTGACCCACACACTGCCCTGGGGGCAGAGCAGAACAATGTTCCTGAGCTGGCTTCTGCTTCTGCAGTGCTGAGTTTATCAAATGTTTCACCAGAAATCAATGCTGAGCTCTACAAGTCTCACGTGTTGGAAGACAGCTTGGATGGTACATCTGCTCCTTCTTTCCAGGATCAAGTTGACTTCAATCTGGTTTTGGAGGAGTCTGAAGAGGGATGGCAGGATACCTCAAATAGAGAAGGATCAGTGGAACACCCTGAGAAGGAGAGCTTACAACTCCAGGCAGAAAGCATGTGCAAATCTCCAGACAAAGAATCTCCAAACAAAACTTGGCCAAGTGAGACCAGTAGCCACGGCAAACCCTGTTCCACAGCTGAGGAAGAGCCAAATGCCTCTCTGCAAGGGAGTAAAGTATTGGAGGAAAGCAGTGGTATCTTGACTTTTGCTAGGAAGAAACGCTTTAACAGAATTGCTTCAGACAGTGAGAGTGAAGAGCAGCCTGAACAAGCACCCTCCTCTTGCTTGGACAGCACTCAGCACGGACTTCCAGAAGGAATTAGTGCTTCCACCCCTAAATATGACACAAGAAGAGCTAAAGCCATCTTTTCTCCCCAGCTAAATAACAGTGGAAACAGATCCAACGCCTCCAGGCGCTCATTCATCAGCAGGCTGGTGGAGGAGGTGGAGGATATTGGGGAAATCATGGCAACCACTGACGCAGAGGATGATGATGATGATGATGATAAGCAAGACGAGTTTGTGGAAGATGAAGCTGAGGAGTGCACTGGGGAATCTGCTGAGCCTGAAGAGGAACCTACTGGAGAAACCCTTGATACAGATGAAGAGTCCTCCCACGCAGACAGCGTGGAATCTGGGCAGTCTGAGGCAGAGGAGATGGAGTCATCTCAGGAGGAATCCACGGGTGATGCTGAGCTCCAGTCAGGTGAGCAGATTGACTACTTCACCCAGGAAAGCAGCTCTGAAAAGGGCAGCAGGCAGAGATCCTCTCCTGCTGCAGATTATGACACCTTGGTACACAGTGGGAAGAAACTTCAGAATGATGGAAAACTCCAGGAGGCATTGGACTGCTTCCTGCAAGCTCTTGACATCAAAAGTGGGGATCCTGAAATTATGCTGCTGACTCTGAACTTGTACAGGCAGCTGGCCCAGAAGTGAGATGTACGTGGCTCTGTGAAGACAGCCTGGCTGTTCCTTGTTACTGTGCATCTGCACCAAGCCCTGGGATCCCTGAGCCACCTCCAGGCTGGTGCCTGCCATACACTCTGGGACTGAGCAAATTCAGCACCTCCTGCTTGAGGAAGCAGTCCAAACATCCAGGTGTTGGATGCTGGGGAGGGGACTTCACTGTAGTCAGCTCACAAAGGTGAAAATGGTTCATGTTCCTGTCTGATTATTCAATAAAAAAATGGTATTGTTGATGTCTAAACACCATGTCTAAACCTCTCCATGCTGGCAGCCCTGGCTTTGCCATTCTACCCTCCAGGTTCTGCTGCTCCTGTCCCCTGAGAAGATGAGGACAGTGCAGTGCCATGGCCATTGTACAGCCCAACCCTGAGGTGCTGTGCTTCCTCCTCCTGGGTTTTAAATAAGCCAATTTGGGTGCCTGAAGGTGACCCAGCATTTGGGTGCTTTAAAGACCTTCCACTTCCAACCCCTGCCACAAGCAGGGACTCCTTCCACTAGACCAGGCTGCTCCAAGCCTGGCCTTGAAACACTTCCACAGATGGGGCAGCCACAGCTTCTCTGGGCAACCTGAGAGTGTTTCATCTCTCACAGGGAAGAATTTCTTCCCAATATCCCTTCTAATCCTGCCTGAATCATTACTGTCAGCCTGAATCCATTACTCCAATCCTGTCCTTCCAATTCTGGATGAAGAGCTCCTCTCTGGTTTCCCTGCAGGCCCCTTCAGACACTGAAATGTGCTATGAGGGGTCCACAACCTTCCCCAGGCTGAACAGTCTGAAAAACCCCAACTCCCTCAGCCTTTCTTCACAGAGGAGATGCTCCAGTCCTCTCATCAACTTCATGGCCTCTTCTGGACTCCAATGCTTCCACACCCTTCTTATGCTGGGGGCCCCAGAACTGCATGCAGGACTCTGGGGAGAATCTTGGGAGTGCAGAGCAGAGGGGAGAATCCCCTTCCTCACCTGCCGCCCACATTCCTTTGGATGCAGCCCAGGACATGGGGTGTTTCTAGGCTAGAAACACTCACTGCTGGCTCATGGTGAGTTTTTCATTAACCATCACCCCCAAGCCCTTTTCCCAGGGCTGCTCTCATTCCCTTCTCTTCCCAATCTGCAGCTGTGCCTGGGAATGCCTTGACCCAGGTGTAGAACCTTGTTTTTTTCATGTGGTTCCACCTCTCCAGGTCCCTCTGGATCCATCCTTCCCTTCCAGTGCATGACTCCACCCCACAGCTCAGTGTTGTCAGCAAACTGGCTGAGAGTGCCTCGATCCCACAAAGCAGCATCTCCAAAGCTCCTGGTTCTGGCTTTGAGTGACTCTGCCCCTCCCCAGCACAGTCTCAGTCTGGTGTGCCCCTCAGGGGCCTGGCTTCCAGCAGCAGACAGGGATGTCTCCTCGTGCCATGGCATGCTGCCTTCTGCAGTGCCACAGCACAGGGCACCACACCTGGCTGAGCTGTGCAGTGTGGGAGGGGAGCTCTTTGCAGCCAGAACCACAGCAAGCACAGCTCTGATTCTGCTGGTGCAGATGTGTCAACGTGCTTTTGCCAAAAGAGAGGACAGAGCTCTGGTGGCCTGGAAACAAGTGGTTTATTAACAGAGCACTTACACGGGGCAGTGTCTGCTCTGGGCAGCCTGCCTGTCCTCCACAGCCAGCAATGCTCAGCTTCTCTGAGCGTTCCACACTCATCAAAACCAACACCGAAAAGGGAGGGAAGAGAAGCACCTTTGGTTCTTTGATGTTTCCTCCTCATCTCTGAGCTCTGTGCAGGGTGCTCTCCTGTAAACAAAGCTGGTGCCTGTTGCTGGAGTTGTGGCTGGTTTGGGGGCTCTGTGGGCAGGAAGGGGATCGTGGCTCTGGGCTGGATTCCTGGGAATGCAGGAACCTTGCTGTGCTGCTTCCCTTGCACACCCCACAGCACAGGGCAGTGCAGGAAGCTGCACACAAGCATTTAGTGGCTTCTTTCTTATTCAAACCTGAGCTATCTAGTTTCTTCCCCCTGCTCTGAGTGGGCAAGGTGGAGCTGTAGGAAGAGGTGAGTGTGCTCAGGAGAGCTCCTCCTGCCCCCAGCCCCCTTCCCTGCCTGTCCTGACCCAGCTCCAGTGATACCCACCCTCCACTGAAGGGACTGTCCTGCAGCCCTGGAGCACAGCCTGCTCCATGGGAGCTGTCTGCACCCTCCTGGGGGGATGGAGATGGAGACCAAGCCCTGGAGCTCCCTCTGTCCCTTTCTGCATCATTTCTGTTTGCAGATAAGAGCCTGGGCACCTTATTCCACTGACAGACCATTATGTCCACAGCAGGAGAAGCAAGAGGCTGGCCTGCCAGGCAACAGAGACTTCAACATCTGTAAAAGGCTCTTGTTTCACCCTTCCCAAGGACACTTTACCTCTCCAGGCAGGGCCCTGCTCTGCCAGCGCAGTGGCAGGGACAGCCAGCTGCCTCCAGGCATGCTGCTGGTTGTGCCCAACTTGCTCCAAGGCCAAGGTGTCTGGGATTCGGGATTCAAGTAGTCAACAAGGCCATCATGGTCATTGACATTTTATTTTCTGCCTTCCACCATGATGATGTGGTATCCGAACTTGGTCTTGACGGGAGGGTCCGTGTACACGGGCTTGTCCATGCTGCTCACAGGCAGGGCAAACGCTGCCTCCTGGAACGGTCCCACCATGGAGCCTCTGGTCATCCAGCCCAGGTCTCCCTGCAGGAAGGGACCGGCGGAGTTAAGCTTGGAGACTCAGAGCAGGAGGGTGGGTGATGTGGCCGTGGGACAGGTTCTGCTGGTGCCAGCAGCACCCAGGCTCCGCTGCCCCGCCCCGGGCGCAGCACTCACTCGCTCGCTCACTCACTCACTCACCCCTTGCCTGGCCTTGTCCTCGCTGTACTGAGCCGCCACCTCGCTAAAGCGCTGCCCGGACTTCAGCTTCTCCATGGCCTCCATGGCCCGGCCGTGCTTCTCGCACAGGATGTGCCGAACCTGGGGGCGAGGGCAGAGGGGCCGTGGCGAGCGGGGCCGGCGGGCGGGCCGAGCCTGTAGGTGCTGGATCGGCGCACCCGGCCCCCGCCGCCCCCCGCGCTCACCTTGACGGCGCTGCCGCCTCCCTTCGGGCCCTGCGCTTTGCCCTCGCTGCCGCCGCTGTCGCCGCCTGTGAACCGAGCACCCTCACAGCGGCCCGGGACAGGCCGGGCTCGGAGACCGGCTCGGCGCCCACCGCCTCCGGGCTCCGGCCCGGCCGCTCCGGGTGCCGCCCCCGAGCCCCCGCCCGGCCGCCCCCGGTGCCGCTCCCGGTGTCGCCCAGCCCCGCTCACCCTTCCCGGCTTTGCCGCCACCTTTCCCTTTAGGCGCCATCTTGCTGCCCCTCGGCCCCGCCCCTCGGCCCCGCCCCGCCCCCCTCGGCCCCGCCCCTCGGCCCCGCCCCTCGGCCCCGCCCCTCGGCCCCGCCCCTCGGCCCCGCCCCTCGGCCCCCCCGGCCCCCCTCGGCCCCGCCCCTCGGCCCCGCCCCGTGCCGGGGCCGGAGAGGCCTGAGGGGCCCGGGGCCTGGACCGGTGCCCGTGGCCGCCCGGAGAGGGCTCAGCCGTGCGTGGCCTCCCAGGGCTGTCCCCTACACTCAGGGCTGTCTACCTCGCTCATCCCACCTGCCCCTGGGTGCCAAGTCCTATCCCAGTCCACCCCTCCCGACTTCCAGTCCTCCCCCCGGCCTGTGCCCGGTGCCCAGCGCTCTGCCCTGCTCCCCCAGCAGCGCTGACCCCTGCAGACCCCCGCGCTGTCCCTGTCCCTCTCATCCACCCCGCCTGCCCCGGGACGCAGTGTCCATCTCCGGCCTGTCCCCAGGGCCAGCCCGGGCTGTCGCTGACACCTCACGGTGTCCCTGTGCCCCCCAGAGCCCCTGGGGACACGCGCTGTGTGGCGGCCGCTGTGAGATGGGGCCGGGTTCCCCTCGAGCCACTCAGGGGGTGCCCACCTGCCCAGCCCCGGTCCCTCGGCAGCCCAAAGAAGCACAGGCACAGGCACGGGCGGGCAGCAGGGAGCACTTTACCAAGCTGGCGAGATAAAAATACAACATTCCGTAGCTGGCACCTTGGCGGCCCCCACCCCGGGGCAGGGCTGTCCTGCTGGCCAGGCTCTTCCCGGGACCCCGCTGCCTTCCCGGCGGGACAGCTGCAGCCAGAGGGAGCGGGGAGCGAGGCGGCCAGTGCGGGGCACTGAGCCAGGAAGAGCCCAGGAAGAGCTGGGCCAGGGAAATGAGGATCTCCATCCTGTGGCCAGTCTCCGTCGCACAGCCCATCTCCATTCCACGGCCAATCTCTGTCCCACAGCTGACCTCTGGCCCACTCGGACATTTCCCCCTGGCAGCATTGGCCACGCCAGCTGCCAGTGGTGCTGGGGGTGTCGCAGGGCGGTCCCTGCCCCATGCTTGCCCCCAGCCCCCTTTGCCGGCTCCGTCCCTGGTTTCCTGAGCAGTCATGTGCAAAATGTTCCCATCCCCAGAGCTTCCCAAGCTGTGCCCTGGCCCCATCCTGCACCAGCACCCTGCCACTGGCTGGGGCATTGGGATGGGGGTCTAATGTGGACATTCGTTAGAGCTTTTTTTTGTGTGTGTTTTTTTTTTTTTTTTCCTGAGTTTCTCAGCCTGGCTCTTAATTACAGGCTTAAATCTGCAGCCCTGGCAGAGGGAAGGGAGGGATGGGCGAGTACCAGGAGGGAGGAGAGGGGAACCAACTGGAGCCTCAGTGGGATCAGATCCAGGGTGGGAGCAAGGATGGGGAAGTGTTTGCCCAGGCCATGCTCCCTGGGCATGCAGAGCTCCTGGTGGGGCAGAGACCCAGGAGGGGCAGCTGAAGCGCTGCCGTGGTGCCCTGCTGCTGCCTGGACCCACTGCACCACTCCCCTCCAGCACAGGAGGGCTGGAGTATGTAGAAATACATCAAGAAATCAGGCAGAAATTTCCCTAAACACCCCATTTCCTTGTCAGCCACGGCTGGCTCTTCGTGCTTCTCTGGGTGCATGGCCATGCTCGTGCTGGTGTTTCCTCCCTGCCCTGCCCTGAGCCCCACCCTGGCCTCTGTCCCTGGCTGCTGGGCCCCCAGCCTGGAGCCAGGCCAGGAAGAGGCACCGGGGGCTGAGGGGGACAAATCCCACCCAGGGATGTGCAAGCCCTCCTGCACGGCCCCGTGTGTGTGCCCTGATGGCACGTGTCCCACTGGGCCTTGCTCAGCTCCCTGGTGGCCAGCTGGCATGGGTGGGCAGCCCTGGGGGGGCCCAGGAGGTGCCAGGGAGGTGGCTCAGGTGATGGCCCTCTGGATTCCAGCCACCATCCCATCAGTAGCACCCCAGAGCCTCTGGTGGCTGGGGCAGCAGGATTTGTTGCAGGCTCTGTTGGGGAGATGCAGGAGGCAGAGCTGGGGATGAGCTTCCTTCCCATGGCACAGCACCCCTGTCACCCTGGTTGGCAGCTGGGTGCAGGACCCCCGGCCTGGGGGCTGGCAGGAAGGGGGTGGCTGCCAGACCTCCTGTGCAGTGAGGCCAGGTGGGCTGGCAGTGGAGGCGAGCCTGGGATTTGTTTTTGGACTGAGAGCTGAGGAGCTCCAAAATGCAGCATTTTGGGGGCTTTCAAGGGGTGAGGGTTTGGCTTGAGGTGGTGGTGCTGGCTGGGGACGCCGGGTGCCAGTTCCCTGTGTAACAGGGAGGATGCTCAGGGCAATGTAAGGGAACCTCCTGTGACTCTTCAAAAGCAACCGCAGATCCAGCTGAACCCCTGGCGTCTTCCCAAAGTGCATCTGTGTGTCCAGCTGAATTCAACCAGGGGATCTCTGCACGGGAAACTCAAGGTACAAAGTCAAAGGGAAGAGACTCAAACATCACCACCACTGTGCATTAGAAAAGCTGTTTAAAGTACCACATGCCGAAGGGACCAAAGAGTCTCAAGCTGCTTCACTGCGGGCATGGGCAACACCACGGGCTCTGATCCTGCTCTGCTTCCTGGGCAGGCGCCTTCAATCCCAGGAGCTGGCTCAGCCAGGGCCCGTTCCAGCTGCTTCCCTCGTGGGAAGGGCCCAGAGTCATGAGGGCTTGGGTTCCAGCCACTGCCTCTCTGCCAGCAGCTCTCCAAGTAAGGAACAAAAGCAGAAGAACCCCCCAGCAGGACACGGGGGCTCCCCAGCAGCCAGGACAGCCCGTTGCAGCAGCGCTCCCTCTGCAGCCATTGCCACCCCTCCAGCTGGAGGGGCCCCTGTGTGGTCAGGGCTGGCTTTTGTTGCTGTTTGCACTGTTCAGCTCAGGGGCAAACTCTGTGATGACCCTCCGTGCCAGCGGGTTCGTGGTCTTGAGCAGTTCAGCAGCAGATGGCCGAGTACCAGGGCTGGTTTTGCTACTCTTCTTCTGGAGCAGGGCTTTAAAATCCTCATTCCTGCTGGAAGACTTCCCACTGCTGCCTGCTGCTGCCAGGGACTCACCAGTTGGGGAGCCTGAAGTCTTTACAGGTGAGTGGGAGGTGGGTCGGCTGCTGAAGGTGTCACCCGGCTCCTTCCTCCCCAAGACCTTCCTCTTGGACCTAGGCACCAAAGGGACACAGGTGGGAGCACTCTGGGGCTGGGGTGAGGTCCAGAGCCAGGGCTGTGGCAGTGCCCAGCCTGCTCTGCTGGGGCAAGGTGACAACATGAGCATGGCAGGTGGCACTCTGGGCAGGGAGGACTAATCTGGACCCTCCCAGCTGGTTGCACTCTGCTCAACCAGGCTGTCCCCAAGGATAACACTGGCCCCAGTATGGGAAATGGAGGTGTTGTGGTGGGGGGACACCTCACCCAGAGCTGTGACAGTGTTGGGACACAGTGGATGTGGGGGCTGTCCCCTCCAGTGCGTGCCCCAGCCTTACCTGTGGATCACTGTGAAGAGATCCTCCGTGGTGCGGGATGTTGTGAACACCTCATCATCCTCCTCCACGATGGACTCGGCCGTCTTGTCACTGGCAAAGCTCTTCTCCTCCGTGCTGGCTTCTGCCGAGCTGCCTGTGGGCAGGGAGAAGGCAGCAGTGAGTGCCCTGTGCAGCATGGAGTGACCCTGTCCCTGGGGTGATCCCCCCATAGCAGGGAGACCCTCACCTTGCTCTGAGGCAGGCTCGCTGGCAGGCGCGGCGCCCGCAGCCTTGGGGGACGGCGGCTCCTCAGCGTCAGGGTCGCAGCAGGTGGGGTCGGTGTCCAGCGTGATGATGGGGCTGGGGGTGGGTGGCAGGTCCCCCATGCCAGCCCCCAGCTGTGCCGGGGCTGGCATGAGCGGCAGGTACAGCACGCTGGGCTTTTTGGGCACTGGCGGCGGCACCTTGGCCTTCCTGCGCTCCCCCTCGGCGCCGCTGCGCTCCGACCGCAGCTCGTCCAGGCTGCCCTGCGAGAGCCGCCGGGGCCCCGCCGGGGCCAGGGACAGGTGGGGCTCCCCCAGAGCCCTCCTCAGCTCCCCTCTCCGCAGCACCACGACGGCATCCTGTGCCTGCCCCTTCTCCTTGGCGGCAGTGCCCGGCGGGGATTTGGGGGACAGGGGACCCTCCTCCCGCAGAACTGGGGGCTTGGGCAGGATGCATGGGGGGCGCCTGGCCAGTGGTGGCTTCTCTGCCACGGGTGGCTTCACTTTCCTCTCCGGCCCCGGGCAGGGGACGCGTGCTGGCTCCTCCGTGTGCTCTGGGCCATCGGCGTTGTCCTCTGGCTCTGAGCGGCTGATGGAGCGGAGGCGGACGGAGCGGAGGTCTGACTGTGTCACCACGGGCATGATGGGCGTGATGGGACTGCTCTTCTGGGCCAGCTTGGTGCCAAAGGTGGAGTCAGAGTGGTGCCGGCTGACCTTCGTCTTCCCCTTCAGGGAGATCTTCAGCCCTGAGAGGTCGAGGTGGGCGGGAGGAGTCAGTGGGAGGTCGAAGGACAGCCTGCCCTTGGGGCTCCTCTCCATGGGGGACGTGGGGGGCAGAGAGGATTTCCTCTCGGGGACCAGCGGCCGCACGCGCACCTGGTGCGGGGAGTGCCCCAGGACGGTGGAGGTGGGTACTGTGGGCGTTGGGGTCTCTGACTGACTTGAGTACCCGCTGGATGGAGACATCAGCCCCGTGGGCCTGCCTGGCGAGGAGGTCTTGAGGTCTGCCTCGGCAGAGAGCTGGGAGGGCGTCGTGGCCCTGGAGACTGAAGGGGACACGAGGGACTCAGAGCTGCCCCGTGTCTTGGCACACTCAATGGCAGTGGTCCCTGTGGTCGTGCTTGAGCCAGAGAGCGACTGGTAGGGATCACTGCCCGCCCTCCAGTCCGGGAGATGCCACTGGTGGGGGGCAGCTGTGCTGTTGGGCTCCCTGCCTGCGCTCCCCTGGGGGTCGGCGTGCACCAGACGGTGACCCTGGAGCTCGGGTGGGATGCACAGGCTCTTGGGCCGGTGGTCCTTGGGCAGTGCCGCACTGAGCCCCACGTCACCGTCCTGCCCCTCTTTGATCAGCGAGACGCTGCGTGTGGGTGGCGAGGGCTTCTTCTTGGCCTTCTTCAGGGAGATGCTCTTGGAGCGCCGCCGCCGCTGCCCCTCCGGCTCCAGCCCCAGGGAGATGTTGTCGGTGCTGGTGCTGCCCTCGGAGCTGGCGCTGGGGTAACCCAGGGCGCTGCCCCGCCGGGTCTCGGCGTATGCAATGTCCACAGAGCAGAGGGACCCCGAGTCAGTGGGCACCGACAGCGACCGCTCCCGGAACCGGCACCCTGCCCGCTCCACCTCCAGCTGCACCGGCCCTGCCACTGGCTCCGGCTCCTCTCGGCTTCCCGGCAGGAAATGGCCCTTAGCTCCCTGGATGCTCCCGGAGCTGGGGGGGGAAGCAGGCACTGGGCCGGAGAAGAAGCTGGGCCCGTTGCTGCCCACGCGCTCTTCTGTGGCGATGAAGAAGGAGGTGGAGGCGGCGGGTGAGCCGGGGCTGGGCGATGGGATGGAGCCGCCCGGCAGGGTGCAGGTGGGGCCCTTCCCCGGGCCAGTGGTGAGGCTGGGGGGGCTCCCATAACCCAGAGGGCTCCAGGGCGGGGAGAAAGTGGTGCCCTGTGTCCCATTGCAGGCACTGGCACAGGGGTTGGCTGCCCCGTCCATTGCAGCAGGCGGCTGGCAGCAGCGGGCCCCGAGGTCACTGAAGGTCTTCCTCAGAGGGGCCGAGAGGGGCGGACGAGGGCTGATCTCCTGGGGAGTCGTGCCCCCACTTGTGGTCTCAGGCACGAAGCTGCAGGACAGGGACTCAGCGATGGACGCGTGTGTGCTGGAGGTGGGGCCGTTGGCACTGCCTGCAGGGAGAGACACAGCCTGGTGACCACCATCCTGCCCCCTCACAGGGACACGGCCCTGCCCCACACACTGGCCCAGCCCGTGGCCAGTCTTGAGGCTTCATCTCTGCCCAGGCATAAAATGCAGATCTCTTGGCTGGAATGTGCCATGGACAAGGCAGCAGCCATGGCAGGAGGCTCTATCCATGGGGACATCAGTCCCATGGCAACTGAAGTGTGCCCTGGTGCTGCTCCAAGGTGGGGACACAGGTGGGGCTCAGGAGGAGCCAGCTGGGACAGGGAGGGACATGATTGCTCCCGATGCCACCCCATCACAGCACAGCCAGGATGGGGAAGGAGCCAGCAACCCCGCTCTGAACACCCCAGCAGACAGGGGTGCTCAAGGCAGCGGTGGGCTGAGGTCTGAATGACTCCAAGAGGGGAGCCATGACAACCGGTTGATGCTCTGACCACTGTCATGGGAAGAAACCTTCCTCCTACCCTGTGAAAGCTGCCTAGGAGCAGCTGGTGCCATGGCTTCCCCCCTGTCCCTACCTGCCTCCACAGAGAGGCTGGCTCTGATTGCTCTGTACCTTCCATGGCAGGACAGAGCCCCCGAGCCACAGTGGCTGCTGTTCCCAAGGGTCCAGTGCCAGCCTGGAGGCACTCCAGACACTCTCACATGCACACCCTTGGCACTGGCATGGCCAGTCAGCAGCCCCAGCAAAGGCCTGGCCAGGTGTGTGCCCCACAGCCACGACACCCTGCCACAGGCTCTGCCCAGGGGGAAAGTGGCTATGGGGAGCTGTTGGAGCCGAGGCTGGGTGACTCCTGTCTCAGAACCTTGACTCAGGACAAAGGGGCTGCTCCTGATGCCGTGCCAGCCCCAGGCCAGCCCAGTGTCACCAGCGTGCCTGGCGCCTTGGTGCCTTGGCAGGGTGCAGAGTCAGTGTGCTGCCTGCCCTTCCCTGCTGTGTCCCCGTGGGTGCCTGTGCTGGGCCAGCCCCGGGATGGCTGTGCCACCATCAGGGCAGCCCTGGGGGTGCCAGCCCTGCCCAGAGGGTGGCTCTGGGGGTGCCAGCCCTGCCCAGAGGGCGGCTCCGGGGTGCCAGCCCTGCCCCGGCACTGCCTGCGCGGTTCTTGCCGTCACCTTGGTCTCGCAGGGACAGGTTAGGGAATCCAATAATGGTCCGTCTACGCCGCAGGGTGGACTTGGGGTTCATCGCGGTCTCTGTGTTAAACAGGGAGTGACGAGCACTCGCGTGCCTAGCAAAGTGCTGCCCTGTAGCCAAAACAAACAGCGGCTCGGCCCCCTCCATCCCCCGTGCTCTCTGCGTGTCCCCAGCCCGGGATGGTCACACAGGTGGGAGTGTGGGATGCAGGAGGATGGTGTGGGCCACGTGGGGTGAGCACAGGGGAGATGGAGGCACGGTGGGAATGCTGCAGATGGAGGTGGGATGGATGGAAGGCTGCAGAGACCAGTCCTGCACTGCCTGACAGGCACTGGCATGTGCTTGGTAGGCCGGGACCCCACACCACTGCCCTGAGCCAGACTGGGGATGCATCCATGAGGCAGGGAGAGGGACCAGTGTGGCCCTGGCACAGCTCTCCAGGATGGAGGGAAAAGGCGGAGAGACACCTCAGCCCTTCAGAAGTGGCACCTCACCCAGCCACCAGCCCCAGACTCTGACCTGGGCCAGAGCATGGCACCTGTGTCTGCAAGGACAGGGCAGGACCGTGCTGCTGGGAGAGGCGGCCCCAGGAGGATGAGACAGGGGAGACAGGTGAGACAGGCCGAGTGCACGGTGACTGGTGAGAGCCCAGGTGGCAACAGACCTGGCTGGCTGGGCATTACACCAGGGATGTGAGACCTGCCAGCAGCACAGCCAGCAAACCAGACGCACAAAGCTGCAGACGGCACAAGAGATGGCTGGGAGTGATGCACACCAGCATGGCCCCGCTGTCCCCTCTCTGCCCCAGTGCCCACCTAACCCACAGGAACACAGCTCACAGCCTCAGCCCCCACCCACCGCCGCCCCCTGCCCCAGATGGCTGCTGGGGCACATCTCTGCCTGCACCCCTGACCCCCTGCTTCACCACGGGGGGCTGCCCTACCCGAGACATTGATGGGGACAATGTTGGTCTGGATGGAGCCGGGCTGCTGCCACTGCTTCTCGTCCACGGGGGGCAGGGGGAAGGCCCTGGGCCAGGGGGGCTGCTTGTCCGGGCTGGTGGGGAGGCTCAGGGAGGTGTCAGGAGGCTGAGCACCGAGCGCAGTGCTGCTGGCACTCTCCTCTTCAGCCGCTTGCTGGCACGGGGGCTACAGGGAGAAAGGCATGTCAGTCACCAAAGGGACAAGGGATGAACACAAACAGGGGTTTGCTGCCCGCCCTGCCACCCCAGAACTCACCATAAGCACGAACTCAAGGCGCTTGGCAGGCGGGGGCCGAGGCGATGGCTCCGGGGAGGTGTCAGGGGGCAGGTGACCAGCAGCACGGAAGGTCTGCCCGGTGACCCTGCTCTCGCTGTACTGCTCCTCATACTCCTCTGCAAGAAAAACAGCACCTGGGACCCTGCTCCTGCTGCCAGATCCAAAGCAGGGGGCATGTGAAGGGATGGTGACTGTCCCCTCTGGCTGTCCCCAGCCTAGCTGGCCTTCCCTGCTCAGGACAGGCAGCTCAGAAGGTGAAGAAGGGAGACCCTAAGGAGGGTCTCAGGGAACTGAAGAAGCACAGAGATCCCAGCAGCTGGCCCTACTCCTCCTGGGGTGCAGTCAGGGCATGCAGTGGGTCTCGCTGGGAAACAGCCCCACTGGGGACAGCCAGGAACTCAGTGTGTCCCCATCCTGTAATTGTTGAGCTAATTAATGCTGGTGGCTGTGGACTGGCGGAAAGCAGGGCTGCTCAGGCTGACTTAATGAGATTACAAGCTGGGGGCTGGCTGGGCTGCTGATCTCATCTGATGCCTGAGGAGCATCCGAGCCAGGGCCGCGTGACAGCCTGGGCCAGAGATTGGAAGGAAACAAAAACCACTGGCCACGTTGATCCAGTTAGGCAGATCAGTGGCAGGTCCCTGAGGTCCCTTGTGGGAACTGTGCTGTGGTGGGTGCCCTGGTGGCCCCAGTGGCCTCAGTGGCCCCAGCAGGCAATCCTGGTCCCAGTTGCTCTGGCACCTGCAGCAGTGACTTGGGAGCAGAGATCAGTGGAGGCTGGAACCCCCAGGACCCAAATCCTGCAGCCTGCAGTGGCTCAGACATGCGTGTGGGAGATGGGCTCACAGGCTCATGGTGGTCACCCAGCCTGGGCAGCACCCACCCATCCCCCCCAGCCCACCCCAGCCCCTCTCCTTGCTACCTTGCAGCAGGCTCTGGAGGTTGAGCTGGGCCTCCTGGTGCAGCTGCTCCATGCCCGGTGGGCGCCCAGCTGCCAGGAAGACGTTCACGGGCTGCTGCCATGGCAGCTTGGCAGGGGCGGCTTTCTTGCTCTCGAGGTCCAGGTTAGAGGTGGCTGCAGGTGGGAGAGAGAGGGGTCAGAGGCAGGAGGGTGGCAGCTTCCCTGCGGGTGCTGCTGTGGGAGAACACCATGCCAGCACAGTGCCCATCCCACCCCGACTCTCCAGGAACGCTGGATGTGGCTGTGTCCCACGCTGGCAGGCTGGGACCAGCTGGGAACAGCCCCCATCGCTGCCATCACCACCTGGGAGGCTGCACGCTGCCCCTGAGGGCTGCCAAGAAGGGAGCTGGCTGAAATTGGGGAAGGAAGCCAGCCCTGCCACCCATGCCGAACCGCGCCCGGGCACAGGAAACGCTGCACGCTCTGCTGAAGCAACATCCTGGCTGTGGAGGAGCAGAAGTTGCAGCTGAAGGCAGGAGCCAGGGACCTGTCACTTCCATTGCACTGCCGCTCAGGGCATGCACACCCTGCCCTGGTGTGGACACCCCTGAAGCCCTCCAGGGAAGGAAACCTCTGTGAGGACTGCTCAGATCCTCTGAAACACCCCGGTGGGTGGAAAAGTCCCTGGGAGCAGGATCTGGGCTCAGCATTGAGCTGGCCCTGTGGGGAGCTGAGTGCTGCTCCCACAAACAGGCTTTGCCATGGGAACACTGCAGCCCTGGCTGCACTGCTGTGAGTGGGTGTGGGTCTGCACCCAGCACAGGTTCAAGGCAGGGCCACCAGTGGCACTGCCTCCACGGGCATCCTTGCACGCCCTGGCAGGCACAGAGCAGGTCTCTGTGAGCTTTACACAGGGATATGGATGATCCCATGGTCCTTGTCCCCATCCCCATCAGTTCAGAGGCTTCCATTACCAGGGTGTGACAAACGCTTCCCCTCTGCCACCTGCAGAGCAGTGCCCAGCCCCAGGAACACGCCACTGCCCTGCTGCCAGAGCCTGCCCCGTGCCAGGCCCCAGCCACAGGGCAGCCTGGGCAGAGGAATGGCCCCAAGACAGGCATGGGACCCCCAGCACAAGCCACATTTCCCTCTGTCCCCGGTGGTCAGGCAGCTGAGGCCCAGCTCATCTGCACTGCATCACGAGCATCCCCGCGCTGCTCACGGTGCCAGCCTGCCCCCAAGTGCCTCCCTGCCCCCAGATGCCCTCCTGCCTACAACACTCCTGTGCCCCTGGGTGCCCTCATGCCCACCCTTCCCCCAGCTGATGGAGCCTGCACAGTGCCCAGCACCCCAAAGCAAGGTGCCATGTCCCCAGCCTAGTTACTTTTATAATTTGTTTCCATAACGACGGGCCTTAACACCAGGTTTTTTTTCCTTTTTTTTTTTTTTTTTTTCCCTTCTTCCTCCTCTAAATAATTTGACTTGTTTCCATACCAACCAAGAGGTGTTGGGGCACATGTGTGCATGTGTGTGCCATGCACAGGGCAAGGTTGTGCATCTCCCCAAAATCCTGACCCACAGTGCCAGGGGCAGAGACCACAACTTCACCTCTGCAGACCCCAGACCCCACAACCTGCTGGTTTTGGCGAGGTGGGGGACCCAGTGCCGCCCTGTAATTTCTGAGAACAGCCCAAGGGTGCGCCCCAAATCCTGGCTTGTGGCTCACACAGCCCCAGCCTTTGGCCTCGGCACAGCTGATGCTGCTCCCCTTCTGCCCATACCCCCCCTGCAGCCACCCCCTACCAAGGAACACCCTGAGCAGCCCCTGCAGCCCTCCCAGCCCCTGCCACCCTCCCCGGAACGCGGGAGCTCACCTCTGCACCTCGGCCCTGCTGCCGGGTCACCCCGGCACCCACCCCGGGCGCCGCCCACGTGGGCAAAACCGCAGCACCAAACGCGGGGCCGCCCCGGGCGCGGCGGAAACCTGACAACACCCACGCCCTGCACCCTGCCCCGCCACGGGGGCAGCTCGGGACACAAGGGGAACACGCAGTGCTGGGGGTCCGCCCCCTGGAGCTCCCCCCTCCTCGCTGACAGGCGCTCGTTTGGGGCCGCGAGTGACACAGCGCAGTCCTGAGCCCGTGTGGGCTGTGCCGCAGGCACTGCCGAGCTGCTGGCACCAGCAAGGCGCTGGCACTAGCAAGGCACAGGCATCGTGGGTTCCACCTCCCCAGCTGGGGAGAAGGGGGGAGCCGAGCACTCTCCTGGCACCCAGGCGCTCCAAACTCACACTGCGAGGTGCCAGAGCCAGCAGTACCCTGAGGCTTTGGCCCCCTGGGAGGGTGTCTGGGGGGCAGTGGCTCTGGGGGTGTTTTGGGAGCCACTCCGAGGGTGTTTTGGGAGCAGTGGCTCTGGGGGTATTTTGGGGGCAGTGGCTCTGGGTGTGTTTTGGGGGCAGTGGCTCTGGGGGTATTTTGTGGCTCTGGGGGTGTTTTGTGGCTCTGGGGGTGTTTTGGGGGCAGCACTCCCAGCCCAGTGGCTCGGTGATGGGCTGTGAGGAGCCGGCAGCCCTGACTCAGTGCCATTGCCACAGTGCTCCAGGGGCTGGGCAGTATTTAGGAGCAGCCTGGAGCAGGCTCAATTCCAAGGTGGGCTGTAAGTGTCCAGGGAAGCCCAGCTGCCACCCCCACCTGCGGGCTCGGGCTGCCCCAGCCGAGCGGGAGTAGCCGGAATAGTGCAGCTGAGCTGAGCCAATGCCCTTGGCAGTGACCCTCCTGCCACTCTTATCAGAGACAGGCTCAGAGCACAAAATTCCTCTGAGGGGCTCCCACCCCGTGAGGAATGCCTGCGGGAGATGAAGGGCAGCCTAGGACAGCAGAGCCAGAGGCACAGCTCCATCCCACCAACCCCAGCGCTCCCCACCCAGCCAGCCTTGTTGCTGAGGGAAACTGAGGCACGGCTGGCGAGGGGTTCACCACACTCCCTGCTAGCACCAGGCCCCCTCCTGGTCCCAGGGCATGTGGAGAGGAGCAGGCAGCATCCCCTGCTCTGCCTGCCGATGGACATCTGCCTGGGATGTTCCCAGAGTCAGCCCCACCAGCTGCAGCAGATGCTGCAGCCTCGCAGTCCTGCTGAGCGTGAGCCAGGATCCAGGCTCGGGGTGCTGAGGCCATGGCGGGCACACCAGGACTGGGGTTGAATTCCAGGGAGGTTTGCCTGAAGGGCAGCTGAGCTCCACTCCCTCCTGCGGGAATGCCATCCCTGAGGGACCCCCAGCCCCTCAGTATCTCCTGAGTCCCCCCTGCTCCACGCCAGCATCCCTACTCACCCACAGCCCAGGCATCCCGAATCCACAGGGAGATATTTGACAGAGCCATCAGAGCCGTTTCAATCCAGGCCGAAGTTCCTGTGAGACGACACCTCTCGCTTGAATTCGCCGCCAAACTTTTCCCTCTCAGGCTCGCTCCCCACGCGCGGGAGATGCCGGGGGCGCGTCCGGAGCCGCTCGGACCCACCCTGGCCGCCTGGAGCACCGGCAGGAATGATGTAACGGCAGCGGCAGGCGATGCGCCATCAGCAGAGCAGCCATGGCAACGGATACAGGCACAGCGGCGGCTGCCGCCGGCCCGGAGCACCGAGCGCGCCCGAGGGCGAGGACAGGGAGCGCGGGCCCGGCCCCGGTCCTGCCGGCAGCCCGTGCCCGCCGCCGGGGCCGTGCCGCAGTGCCGGCACCGTGCGCCGCCGCTTCGAGCGAGCGAAGCCCGCGGGCCGGGGCCGCTCGCCGCCGCGGCTCGGGGACAGCCCCGTGCTCGGAGCCAGGCGCACGCTGCTCCACGGCGAGCGGAGAGGAAGCGAAAAGAGAGCACGCAGAGGGAGCTGGCAGCCGCCGCAGAAACACCTCCTGTCCCAAGCTCACCCCCTGCCGCAGCCGACCTGCCGCACCAGCTCCTGCGGGATGCGGGGCCGCGTCCGCCCCGGCCCCAGGGCCGGATGCCCACCCGGGTCTGAACGAAAGCCTGAAGCGACACCCTGCTGACACCCCCGGCCCGGTGCCAGCGGCGCTCACTGAGCAGACCTGCGCCGTGTGCCGTCTGCACACGCTGTGCCTGGGACGAGCCGGCGCTGGGAAAGCCAAGAGACCGTGCCCTGTCCAGCTCTGACCTCTCCAGGACACCTCCCGCTGTCGCGTGTCTGGTGGCGCAGCTCCAATCCCCCAGCGAGGCAGGGCCACCTGCGCAGGTGTCTGAGCTGCTGGCGCTGGAGGCCAGAGGAAGGAAGGCTGGACGCCTTTCAGGGGTGCCATGCCCCAGCCCCAGCCTGGCCGTGCCAGGACCCCGGTACAGCACATCCCTGCGCTCCCAGGCAGGACCACAGGCGCTGAGAAACAACACTGGCTCGACACACGGGATCTGCCAGAGGTTTAGGGCTCTTCCAAGCTCCCTGTTTAGCAAGGAATCAGCTGATTTTTGTACTGATGGGAGTTAAGGGCACTGCAGAAGTTGCTGGCGGCAGGGCGGATTTGACAGCTGCGGGGGTCCCTCAGCTCATGGGGGGAGGCTGGATTTTGTGAGGTGTCTGTGAAAATCAGCAGCACAGCCCAGTCAGCAGTGTGCCTGTCCATTGGCAGGACAGAGCTGCAGTGTGCAGGGACGTTCGGCCCAGCAGCACGGTGGGCTCAGGGAGGGTTGGCAGGAGGGGAGCTGGGTGTGCTGCAGGATTTGGCCAGCGAGGCTGGCCCAGGAGGAGCCCTGGGTGCCACTTGCCCGTGCTGTGGGGATGGGACCCGCCCATGGCTGTGCTGACAGCTGGGCTTGGCCCCGGACTGTGCCAGCCAAGGGGGACTCAGGCTGCTCCCCGACAAGGGGCTGAGACCCACTGCTCCCAGGGCCAGAGCAGCAGCACTGGGGCAGGCACTGGAGCCCCAGAGACTGGCTGGACCCAGATTCCTGCACCAAGCCCTCCACCACGGGCAGTAGGACCCTCGCCCAGAACCCTCTCCCAGCCCCACTGTGGCTCCCTCGCAGCCTCACGCTGCAAGCCTCACTCTCCCGTGCTTCCCAGCAAAACTCCCGGCACAAATCTTCCCTGAGAGCCTCAGGAAGCCTGGCACGGCGACCTGTCAGACCCAGCCAGTCCTGGCAGCCCAGCATTGCCACATCATGGCCAAGGGAGACACTGGGCACAGGGTGGCCACGGCTGCTGCCCACCAGTCTTCCCACGGTGACGTCCCCAGCCTGGCTGGGACTGTTTGGTGGCACATGGAGGCCCAGGCAGTGCTCACCACTCTGCCCAGAGCGGGCTGCCCGTGCCAGAGGCTGCTTCCAGAGGGGTCCTCCAGGAAAGCGCAGCTTCCCCTGTGCCCGGCTGGTTTTACACTCCGCGGGCCCGGGACAATGTGAGGAAGTCGCCTGAGAGGGGAATGCGGCCAGAGGCCCTGGGACAAAGGGGCCAGAGACCTGAAATCAGCCACAGCAGGAGCAGTGACAACAGCAAGGGTCCTGGGTGTCTGTGATGTTTGACCCACAGTCCGTGGTCCCACGGTCCTCCCTCCTGCTGCCTCCAGCACGAGGAAGCTGCCAGGAAGGCACAGCACCCCTGGGACAGGCAGGGTCTGATAACTGCCCACGGTGGGACACGTGGGCTGGGAGTCTCTGTCCTTCCCTGGCTTTGTCAGAGCAAAGACACCCTACTAGGCAGAAGGATTTAAAAGGGACAGGGGCACTCCACAGCTCAGGACAGTATGGGAAAGGTGGCCCAAGGGTGGCACTGCTGGACAGCACTGACCCCGGGGGCTATTGCATGGCCTCCAGAGGGTCTGTGTCCAGAGCTGCCCCAAGCCCGGGTCCTGCCCTGCAGAGCGAGCAGTGCCTGCAGATCCCACCGCCCCCACTGCCCGCCCCAGCCCTGCCCTGCTGCCTGCCTTACCTGCCCGGTGCCAGGGGGCCAGGAGCCACTCCACCTTGGCCATGGCTGAGTGCTGGGGCAGGCTGCTCGCCCCGGGCACCCGGGAGCGGCTCCTGCCTCAGAGCGGGCTGAGAGCAGTGAGCTTCCCCCGTGCTCGCTGCCTCCAACTCCGGCGGGAGAGGAAGCGACCAGGAACTGCCTGTTTGAGTCAGCGCCACAGCCCATTGTCCTGGCCCCGGCCCCTCTTCCTTCCCCGGGGAAGGACGGTGGAGGGAGCGTGGCTCTGCACAGCCCGTCCCACATCCACCCGCCCTCACGGCGGGTCACCCAAAAATGCACATCCCTGCACGTGCATCCCTGCTGCAGCACCTGGAGAGGGATGCTATAGCCAGCACAGGCTGGACTCCCTGAGCTGGACAGGGCCACAGAACCAAAATATCCCACAGTAGTGGCTGGAGCACCATCAGAGTGTGGTGGGTGGCCGGGGGAGACACAGCACGTGGGGGCTTGTCCTCCCAACAGAGCATGGAGCAACCACCAGGCTCCTCGTGGGGAAAGCAGCTCCTGGAGCCTGGGGCTGCCCCCGGCCCCGCTGAGCCTCCTGCTCCCCCAGTCCTTACAGCTAACAAAACCAGGGGCCCTACTGAACCCCCTGGCTCTGACCTGGGAACTCTCAGAGCTCCCAGAGCTTCGTCTCTTCCAAAGGCTGCAGCAAAGGCTCCTCGGGGACCACTTTCCCAGTGCCCCAGGGCTTTGTAAAGCTGAGCTGGCTTCTCCCAGAGGCTGGAGGCTCCGGGGAGCCAGGGCTGCAGCAGAGCCAAGAACACTGCCCCAAGCTCAGGCCTCACTCAGGAACATCCCACACCACCAGCGACCCACACCCACCACAGGGCTGCTCCTCATGGAGCCTCAGCTCCCTCCCCTCGGCAGAGAAGCTCCAGCCTGGACTTGCTGCCACCTCCCTGCACGGAAACCTGTGTGCAACTGCTCGGGAATGCCCCAGGCACTGGGGTCCCGGCAGCCCCTGTGAGTGTCCAAGGATCTGCTCGAGCTTTACACCCAAGATGAGTTTTGAGCCACGCAGTGCCGAATTCCACTCCTCCCTGCCCCCAGCAGCCAGAAGCAGGTCTCTCCAGGGAGATCAGGAGCTTGAGGGAGATCTGCTGGAGATCTCCAGGCTTGCAGGGAACTGTGACCTGATGACAGAGATGAACCAGCTCTGGCCAGAGCCTGGCCCCACAATTCCCCTTGGGCCCTTCCCACAGCTCCAAGAATTCCTTTGACAATCCAGAAGCATGATTAGTTCTCCCTCTGAGCAGCACCAGGTGGGAGAGGCAGGCAGGGAGCAGAGCAGCCTCCAGGTCTGGGCACTGCTCATCTTCCATGCTTGCAGATGGGAGCCAGGGGCACTGTGCTGGGTAGTGGCTGGCACAGAATCCTTGTGCCCCAGGACAGCACCCTGTGTCCAGGCTCTGCCTCCTGGCAGGGAACGGGCCAGCAGCCCACGGTCCCTCTGAGTGCCACAGCCCCACTGCTGCCCACTCCCCATGGCCCCAAGAGGGGAGCCAAGGGTGATGTGATGGATACCAACCAGCCCCACATCTCTTACCCCCTCCAACCCACAGCTCAGCCTCTCTCCTGCTCCCCTCCTGTGCAACCCGAAGTTCTTGTGCCCCATTCCGGCGCTTTGCACCCACTGCTACAACAGCAGTTGCAAAATTAGACAGCATCAGGTTGAGCTGCCACCCTCTCTGCCCACTGATTATTAAGCTGTGACAGTCACTTGGGCTGTGACAAGCAGTCCCCATTCTCCCGCAGTTCCTAAGCAATCTTGCCGGGGTCTCTCCCAGGGCTGGCAGTTCCTTCCCTGCTGCTGCCCACACTGCTGCGTCCTGCTCCCAAGCCAGCGGGCAGGGAAGGGGCAGCAGGAGCTGGGGCCAGCAGAGCCCAGCGTGCTGCACTCCGGGACGCCAGGGCTCTCACGGGCCGGGTGCAGGGAGTTGTGGCAGAGCCCGGCTCCCGGCTTTTCTGGCATTCCCAGGAGCTGGGCTGCAGGAAGAGCTGGAGCACTGGGGAGGGCTGCTGAACTGCCTGGAGCAGCTACTTGGGGACACAGGAGTGACCGGACAGGTCCTGCTTGTCTGACCCTGCTTCCTCAGAGGGCACCTGCCCTCACCGCCCGCTCCCGGCTCCAGGGGAGCCCCCTGCTCGCTCTGCTCCCCTCAAAGAGCTCCCTGCAGAGCTGCAGCTGCCCGCCCCCCCGGGATTGTTTGTGGTACAAGAGCCCCCAGACACCCACCGCCACTGCGAGTGTGGGAGAAGGGAGCTGGGCTGCGGGGGCTGCACAGGCACTGCGCTCCTGCCTGGGGGGCAGCAGCTACAGGGGCTCCCCACTGCCGGGGCTGCTCCCCACTGCTGGGACTGCACCCGTGTCCCCTGGACTGGCTTCCCACTGCCGGGGCTGCTCCCCACTGCTGGGACTGCACCCCTGTCCCCAGGACTGGCTTCCCACGTCTTGGGACTGGATTCCCATACCCAGGGCTGTATTCCCACTGCCTGGGGCTGGCTCCCCACACCTTGGGGCTGGATCCCCATGCCCGGGGCTGGCTCCCCACTGCACGGGGCCGGCTCCCTGTAACCCGGGACTGGCTCCCCGTAGCTCGGACAGCCAGCACCTGTCCCACACGCTGGGGCACCGTGGCGGCCCCACCGCCAGCCCCATCCCGCGCCGTCCCCGTCAGGAGGCCAAGCCTCGGGCAGGGTGACCTCTGCCCGTGTCCTCCAAGCGACCCACCGGGACCGGGGAGCGAGGAGCGCCGAGCCGCAGCCCGAGCGAGCCCGAGCCGCCCCCCGCCCGCCGCCGCAGCCGGGGGTCGCGGGGGCGGCGGTGCTCGCGGGGGCGGCGGGGGCGCGGGTCCGGTACCTGTTGCCGAGCGCATCCTGCCCCGCCGCTGGCTGCGCGGCCCCTTCCGCTGCGCGTTGCCCATCCTCCGCCGCCGCCCGGCCCGGGCTCCGCGCGCCGCCGCCCCCGGGCCGCCCCCCGGCCGCCCCCCGCCGGCCCCGCCGCGCCGCGCGGGGAGGAGCCGCGGGGCCGGGCCGGGCCGGGCCGCATCGCTCCGCTCCGCGCCGCTCCGAGCCCCGCCGAGCCGAGCCGAGCCGAGCGCCGGGCGGCACCGGGCCCGGCCCCCGCCCCGCCGCCCCCTCGGAGCCGAACGGGCGCCCAATGGCGGCGGCTGCGGGGGCCGGGCGGGGGCGGCGCGGGGCTCGGGAATACCGGGGTGATGGGATGGGCTGCGGAGCGCCGGCGGTGGGGGACTGGGGCTGGGGAGCACGGGGGTGACGGGGGTGGCGGTACCGGGGCCGGCCGCCCCCCGAGGAGATCGGGGTGTGGGGGATCAGGGTGAGTGTGGGGCCGTGGCGAGGCCGGGCACCCTCGGAGCACTAGAGTGAGGATACCAGGGCTGGGCAGCCCCCAGGGTGATGGGATCGGTTTGGGGGCCCCGGGGCTGGGTAGCCCCTGGGGAGCTGTTTGGTTTAGGGATGAGTGGAGTGGAGTCCTGGGGCGGCACAGCCCCCGGGGTGTAGGGATGAGGCGGTGCCAGGGCTGGGCACCCCTCAGGCAATGGGACTGCCTGTGAGATCCTGGGGCTGGGCACACCCGGGGTGTTGGGGTGGAGACCCCAGTGCTGGCCCGTGGGGTGGGTGGCTGAGCAGGGGATGGATGGAGGCAAGGAGTCAGGGACCTCTGACGGGAGGCAGAGGTCAGCTCCAAGAGCAGCTGGAGCCATGCACGGAGGGGAACAGGAAGTGTGGGAAGACATCTGGGACTGGGTTTGGCCAGGAACCCTGTGTGAGATCCTGCAGGACATCGCAGGAGCCAGGCCTGGGGGTAATGTCATCTCAGGTAGGAGAAACAGGGCCTCCAAGGTCCCCATTCCTGGCACTGAGTGTCCTGGGCACTGCCACGAGAGCACAAAGCTCAGCTGCATGCAGGGACCCCCAGGAGTTTTGGATCAGCTACTGCCCTTGGGTTCCTTCCCCTGCCCCAAACCTCACCATATCCCTCTCCTGGGGAAAAAACCCTTCCCGGAGTGGGGAAACCTGTTCAGCGTGCCAAGAGCTCCCACGTGCACAGCCCTTCACCCCAGGAGCCAAGAGGGATTGGGACGGCTCAGCGCAGTCGCTGTGTCCCAGGACAGAGCATCCCTGACACGGCGGATCTCAGCATCCATATAGCAACAGAAAGGACCAGAAAACGCTGGGAGGTTGTTATGGAAACAGCCACAAATTGGATCAGTACTTGGTGCAAGGAGCAGTTTGTGTGACTGATGTGGGAGCAGGTGGGTGTGACAGCCGCAGCGGTGCGGGGCCCCGCAGTGGCACCCCGTTGCCCGTGCCTGGCCCCCCTTCTGGGGCCGGGCTCTGCCAGTGCCTCGGCTCGCAGGGACCCGGGCATGGGGCTGCCTCCCACCCACCTCACCCAGCTTCGGCACTCCCCTGGGAGGCGAAGGGCTGGGGCGAGTTGGGGGTGGTTGGCAGAAATTCCATCCAGAAAATCCTTCCTGCCGCTTCCCCACGCCCCAGCCGAGCCCAGCCCAGGGTGTCAGGCGGGGGGCAGCGGCCCCCGCACACAGCCCCACTGCTGGTCGTGGGGCTGCCCTCCCACGGCACGGCCGCTGTTCTGCTCCCTGCAAGGCGCCCATCACTCCGAGCCGCTTGTCCCCTCGTGCGAGGCAGCCCCAGACCCGCATCCCCGGAGCCCCGGGGATCAGCGGTGCCTGCGCTGCTCCTGGGAGCCCGGGCGGATCCGAGCGGCTCCTCCCGGACACCGGGCTCACCGTGCCGGGCCGAGGGGCACGGGGGTGCCGGTGGCTGAGCAGGGAAGCGCCGGTGCCACGGCTCTGGCCGGCCCGAGCGCGGGCTCCGCTCGGTGCTCCCGGAGCAGACCCTCTGCTGGCAGCGAACCCAGCTATGAAGAAGCCACATAAACATTTGCTAAGTGGCCGAGCTGGTTATTTTCGGGCTAAGAGGCCATATTAAAGCTCACAACCAGCGAAGCAGATGAGCTCATTGGAGAACAACGGCTTGGGGCAGGGCCAGAGCCGGAGATCAGGGCCAGGGCTCCCAGCCCCGCGCCGCCACCGCGGCGAGTCGCTCCCGGGGCTGCCCTGGACCCCGAGAGGGGCCGCGTCCCGGCAGAGCCACCGGCAGGGTCCCCACCGTGCTGAGGGCAGAGCTGGGACAGCGAGCCCCACACCACCTCATGCTGCCCCGCTGAAGGTGACCCCCAAGCTGCCCCCCGAGGCCTGGCAGGGGATCTGCGTGCGGGGCTGGAGCTGCCGTGACACCTTCGTGCCACCTCGAGTCCCCTCCAGGCTCTGCATTCCTGGGATTCCTTCAGTGCACCAGACGTATTTCCTTGCTCCATGTCCTGGAAACTGCGCTGGGGCTCTGACCCTCCTGCTCCGGACGGGCACTGCCAGGGGTGCCCTCCCTGCTCCCTCTGTGCCAGGGCTGCAGGACGCGGCTCTGGCTCTGCTACATCCCTGGCAGTGCGAGAGCTCGGCACGAAGCTGTGTGTGGGTCAGGCGGAGGGGACGGGGGTGCCCCGGCACGACCTGCACCCACACCTCCAGAGCTCCCTCTGGATGCCCCCAGAGCTGTTCCCAGTGCCAGGGAACAGCGCGGAGCCAGGCTGCCACGGCGCGCCGTGCACCGTCACTAGTGCCTGTCATTTACGAGCCTCCCACGGGACACGCGGGGTGCGAGGGGCGGCATTGGCACCTTCCCCGCGCTACCACCGCATCCCCAGCCCCTGTGCAGGGGCAGCCGCGAACCTTCCTCCCGGCGGGCTCTCCGGGAGCCCAGCCCAGCCCTCTCTCTCTCTGCCCAGCCCGGCCCGAGCGGGTGAGGAGGAAGAGGACGGACATATCCAGTCCCGGGGCTAGGCATGGCACTGCCAGGGAGCAGAGGGCACCGCGCCCTCCCGGGGTTCTGCCCGCCGCCACCATCGGCGTGTCCTGCCTGCGAGCCCTCCCGTCGTGGGCGCTGGGTGCCCGCCTGGCCCCATCGCGCCGTCCCCATCCCTTGGTGTGCTCAGACAGCAGCGAGGAGCCGAGCATGCAGCCGTGCCAGCCCTGGAGCTGCTGCTGCTGCCGCCTGCACCCACCTGCAGCGGCGGTCACCGTGCCGCGCGCCCCGGACTCGCAGCCCCTGTCCTGCGGCGCCGCCAGGTCCGCCCGGGCGGGGCAGGGAGTCCCACGGGCGGGAAAGGACAAAACTCTTACTTACCCAACTCTGCCTCCTCCTGTTCGTCTCCCCAGCGGGCCCAAGGCCAGCGGGTTCGGCAGCTGCCCCACGCCCCAGCGGATGCCCCGAGCCCCCGCGGCCGGGCCGGGCCGGCGGCTGCCCTGGCCGGGAGCGGGAGGCGGCCACAGCGCCAGCTCTGGCAGCCGCTTGCTCGCACTAACTCGAACCAGGTTTCTGGAGAAAGGCTGGATGGAAACGCTTCTCCCACCCCAGCCCAGGCCCTTCTTAAAGACATAGCTACACATCCCTGCTGCGGGTGCTGGAGCCGGGGAGACTGAGCGGGGATGGAGCATCCTGCCAGCCGGCGTCTTCCCGGTGGCTCTGGGAGCCACAGCGGTGGATGCGATTAGTGGGGCCCCTGGAGAGGAGATGGCATCTGCCACCCCTGCCGAAGGCTGTGCCAGCCTGCGTGGGTGCTGTGGGCAGTGCTAGCTGACCCTCCCGTAGGGTCAGGCAGCCAGGTGAGGGTCTCCTGGGGGCTGGCAGCACTCGCTGGCTGTCAGGGAGGTGGCCGTCCCTCCCCCCTGCCCTTGGCTGGGGTCCCAGTGCAGCAGGAAAGGAGCTGGTCCCACACAGGCAGCCCCTTGCAGGTGGCCTCGGCAGCCCACGCTCTGCCTGACAGCCAGGACCACCCGGGAGCCGCAGCTGTGGGGAGGCGAACACCCGGGGGACGGCCAGAACCCCCTGGACGAGGGGCACCCCGTGCTGGGTGTGCCGTGGGGGAGCTGCTCTCCTGCTCACAGGACACAGCGGGTGAGAGGCCCTGGGGATGGCAATGACTGGATGGCGACGGGCAAGCCCTGGCCAGTGGAGAGGTGCCGGCACTGGGTGGCCGTGGCCACAGCAGCCAGCTGGGAGGGATGGGAAAGCACCAGAGCAAAATCCTGACACGGGGGAGGTGATCTCAGGATGACCCCACAGCAGCAGAGACTCGCCCCATTTCCACAGAGCAGAGACAGCTCAGCAGCGTCCTTCCAGGAGCACGGGCAGCACAGACCCTGCCCCCCTCAGCACGCCAGGAGCCCCCATGTCTGCAGCAGCCACACGTGCACACACTCAGGTGTGTGCAGAGTCACAGACACACACGTGTCAGGGGTTGGCTCTGCACTGGGGATGTGCAGTGCCCTGCCGTCCCTGTCCTCCTGATGCCTATGGGGACACCGAGCCAGGGTCCAAGCTCACAGTGGGACCATGCTGCTCCACAGGGGTGCAGCCGGACACTCGGGGTACCAGGAAGAGGGGAATGGCCGCTCACAGCCCTGTCTGGATAACAGGGGCATTACCTTGTTCCCTGTCTGCTTTTATCTGCTGCCATCGATTAGCCCAAGGAGCAATGATCCTCTCCTGATCCCCGCACTGCCCACCACGCTCAGTCTTCCCGTGCCACGCAGCTCCACGTTGGCTCCTGGAGCTGTGCCCGGCTGCCAGACACTGCGCTGTGCCAGGCTGGCATCTCTGGGGGTCAGGGCTGAGCACAGACAGGGGATGGTCACCCCCGTGCCGACGGGCACTCCCCCAGAGCTGCACGCCTGCCGCTGCCCGAGGTGCCAGCCTGGTTCCCTGCCAGGCATCCCGGTGCCAAGGTGGGCGGCCAGCGGGGGAGCAGGAGGAGGATGGCAGAGCCTGTTGGCACGGCTCAGGAGGAGCTTCTCCTTGCCAGCATCCTTGGCCCGTGGGGCGCTGTGCCAGCTCCGGCTCAATCCAGGCTGTGACTGGCAGCCAGCAGCTCCCGTGCGAGCGTGTGCCCGGCCCTGTGCCAGCACCTGCAGGGCAACGGGCACGGCCAGGGGAGCACAGAGCAGGCTGGGAGCTGGGTTCCCATCCCCAGGGGCTGCTGGGCTCCGGGGAGCCGGGTGAGTTCCCGTGTCCCTCCCCTGGGGCCGTGTGCTCCCCGGAGCACAGCCCCACTGGTGCCTCGCTGCATGGATCACCGGCCCGGGTGCCACGGGGAGCCACCCTGCACTCCCACCTCTGCCTCCGTGGAGCACCTCGGAGCTCCCTACAGCTGGAGAGCCGGCTGCCAAGGCACGCTCCAGCTCCTGCTTCCACACGGAGGTGAACGCATCCCACACGCTGCTTTAGGATGACGCAAACTCCAAGGAGACACAGAGTTGAAGCCAATCCACGTTCCTGGTCCGTAAGTGCTGCCATATTCCCAGCCAAATGGGGCTGTAAGTGCTTCCTAAGAGGAACCGGGAACTCCGGTGCTCGTGGAGCTCCTTCTCTGTGGTGATGGGCCCGGGCAGGAGGAGCCAGAAGCGCCAGGGGCTGCGAGGCTGTGAGGGGACAGCGGTGGCTGCAGCCCTCGTGCTCCCATGCACTCCTCACTGAGTGATGAGGGTCCTAAGGACCTGCTCTCCCCAGGGGACCTACTGACCCAAGGGCCACAGCCCAGCTCCTGAGCAAGCTCAGCTCAGCTCCCACATGAATCTTCCCAGAACACAATCCACTTTTCTTTGGAATGAGAGTTTGGATCCATCCGAGCAGGAATCTCAGCCCTGACAAAATCCCGGCAGGGTGGGAGGGAGGTTGCGGCAATGAGCTGGAGATGCCATCCTCAACATCAGCTCTCGGGGTGTCCCACGTGGGCTCTGTAGGAACCCCACACCCACGGGCAGGGGAGCCAGGGGAAACTGTCGACCGTGGAGGCTGGAAAAGCCCGGACAGGGCTGTCCTCTCCTTGCAGGAACGTCAGCAGCGCGGGGAGCTCCTGGCAGCAGCGTTGGGGCGTCCTGCCCCTCTCACATTTTCAGGGAGGGAGTGGCCACCAGCCCACTGCCGAGGGCGGCTTCCAGCCAGAGCAGCCCCGAGGGGAGCCGTGTGTTATCCGTCGGTCCATCCACCTCTCGCCGGGCCCTCAGACGGTTCCTGTTAGGAGGAGGGTGTGGCTGCTCTCCCCCTCCTCCGGCAGCCAAGCCGGCTCTCCAGCCTTGGTCAGCATCCCGCTTCCCTCCCGCTCCGGCAGCCTGGGGAGATGTGCTCACCCTCTGACACCGCCATCGCCGCGGGCTCGGGAAATGCAGCAGAGAAAATGTCCGGAAGGGTTTGGGGAGCTGCTGTGTCCTGCAGAGGAGGCTGCAGTGGGTTGTGGCTGGGATGAGCAGTGCTGAGCTCCTGAGGGGGCCCCCACAAACCTCTGCGGTGCTACTGTGAGGCTTTGGCACTGCTGTGGGCTGAGCAACCCTCACTCCACGGCGGCCACAGACTGTCCTGGTGGCTAAGAAAGCTCCAAGCGCCACTTCACAGCCGTGGTTGTGGCCACAACAGGACAGAGCTGCTCGGGAAGAGCATCAGGGTGAGCTGAGACCAGGTCTCACTCCAAACCGAGTGAGTGCCCTGAATTTGGGGCTTCCCGTGGTTCTGCGGTGAGAGCCCTGAACAACTCTTTGCGCTTTGTTCCAGCTTGAAGGGCGCTGACCCCATGGGCTGGTGCTGACAAGGGCAGCTGTGGGTTCAAAGGAGTGGGTGAGCCTTGGGAGTGCAGCCCCTGTCCCAGGGACACACTGAGGGACAGACCGGCCCCTTCAGCCTGGCAGGAAACTCCAGCATGTCAGAAGGGCTTTTCCCTTTCATTCATTCCTTTTTTTTTAAATCCAGTCACAGAATATGGGGGAAAGCTGAGCAGAAGAGCTGAGCAGAGGATGTGGGGCAGCCCCCGCTCTATCTGTCTCCATGGCTGTTTCAGAGCAGGCTGGGAGGTCAGAGGATGGGAACGCTGCACATTTCAGCAGGAGCAGTAAACAGCTGCTCCTGCCAGCACAGCCTGGGGTTCCTTCCAGAGCCCCGTCCTGCAGCTCTTCAGGGACTGCACCTTGAACAGCTCTCGGCGCCGGCCCCATCCTCTGCTGCAGAGATTGATTTCTGCACGGTCTGGGGAGGAGACTGAGCCGTGCTGGCGGGTGTCACCCTGCAGGACACGGCTGTGCCCGTGGCAGAGGGACAGGGGCCGGGTCCCCGCTCCTCCCTGGCCGCAGTGGGACCCTGCTCCCGGCCGTGGCACCCTTGGCTCGCTGCTCTGAGGGATAAGGGATGCTCCCGGTGTGCCCCTCCCAGCTCTTGGTGAATAAGAGCAGAGGAATCCAACAGCCCTTGGCCGCCGTCTCCTGCTGGAACAGCCACGCTGCCTCGTCGGACAAGTGCTTCCCCAGCCCTTTGCTGTGTGATCTTTCCTCTGGAAACACTGCTCCACTGGCAGCTCCCCTTCCTGGGGAGGATGAGCCAGCTCCCTCTGCTCACGGCCTCCGGAAACACCAATGGGCACATCAGAGTGGTGCCCTGCACTCCCCAGCCGTGGGGTGAGGAGGCCCATGGCTCTCAAATCTTTCTAAACCTGCCTGGTAGGAACCAAAACTGGACAAAGGCTTGTGACCCAGCCAGGGTATCCAAATCAGAGCTAGCACAAGGACCATGCTTGGGAAGGGCAAACCATCACAGGCCCACGGGAGCTGGAGGCAGCTCATTTGTGAGGGCTGGACAGCCACCCCCATGCCCTGCCTGGCTGCAGCTGGGCCTTAGTCACTCCTGGAGCATTTCTACTTCCTGAGAACCCTCTGGTCACCTTCTTGTGGCCTCAGAGGAGCTAGAGGATGGAACTAATTCAGCTCAGGATGGTGCTGGGTCTCCAGCAGGATATGCTGGGCTGGTGCTGGGCTGGTGCTGGGCTGGTGTTGTCCCCAGCCCTGCCTGGGAGGCACCTGCTGGATCTCCAGCCTGATCCATGCCTGTCTTTACAAGCTGGCTGTGACCTGTTGCCTGGACCCACGCTGGCTGAGCAGAGGCTGCACCAGGGGACAGCTGGTCCAGGGTGAGCTCCCCTGGAGCATCTTCCATGGGCTTCCATTCAGTTTTAAGAGGGGAAATATGATGTTTGCCTTTGAATCCTCTTCAAGAAATGAAAACAGAGGAGAAAATAAACCCTGAACCCGGTGTGGGGCACTGTTAAGAGTTTGCTTGTCACTCCCAGGTCCGTGCTGTGCTGCAGCTCAGGGGAAATGTCCTCTCAAGCCCTGGGCAGCCCCCACTCCCCTGCAGCCTCGGGGGCTCACAGGGAGCTCCCAGCCCCCCTCCCCAAGGTGGGATCTGATCCCCTATCATGGGCTGATGCTGAGCACTTAGCAGACCAAACTGAAGTACCAGTCAGAATTTTGTTCTCTGCCCAAGTAAGTTCAGTCACGGTGGAAGCTCTGGCATCCCACTGGTGGTGGAGGGATGTGGAGCAGGTGGAAGGATGAATGGGCTGTATTCCCTCAGCATGCAGGGGAAAATGAACCTCCTAAGCCTCTGTGCCACTGAGCAGCAATGAAGGTGAGCTTGGCTCTGTTCAAACCGCCCCAGCCCTTCCCACAAGATAAACCACAGCATTTTTATCACTACACTCCTCTGACCCCAGCCCTGAGGCAGCCCAGCACGTCTCCATTCCTGCACACTCACGGCTCCAGTGAGGAGCTGTGGCACAGGAGGACGTGCAGCCCCACGCTGTGTGTTCGGCCGATTCCATGCACACAGGTAGCTGCTGTTCCTCGCCAGGTGTATGGAATTAGCTGAACACTCAGCGTGGGGCTGCACGCTCCACCTGCCTTCGACAGCAGCTGCAGGCGTCCCCCGACAATCCCCCCCGCCACCACTCCACCGACCCTGTCCCCTGCGCCATCTCCTCCGCCGTGTCCTCTGCTGTCCCCGCACACCGGCCCCCTGCCACCGCGGTGGCACACGCACCATTCTCCCGTGGCCACCTGGAGCAGCCCCAGCCTGCTGGCCAGACACAGGCAGTGCGGGGCCATCTGGCCACCGGCACGACCGGCTCCTCCTCCGGCAGACCCCGGGCCAGCACGGGCAGCGCTGGGCACGGGTCACCTGGGGTGACTGGCACCTTGCTGTGCCCTCCTTCGCTCTGGGCCACGCTCGGGCTGCGGGGCCGCTCCTCGGTCTGGTGCCGGGAGCTGTGCAGCTCCCAGGCTGGGGCTCCGCTGGCTCCCGGCATACGGGACGCAAGCCGTGAGGCTTTGGCAGTCATTTCCCATGGCTCCAGGCAGATGGAGCAGCGAGGGAGCCCTTGAGGGGAGATTTGCCGAAAGCAGAGGGACTCGCTCTGCCAAGGGCCTGGGAAACGCGCGGCGCTAGAGGGGAACGTGCTGGAGCAGCACTGCCCTCCCCGCCCCGCAAAGCCTTTAAAATAAACTTTTATAAACAACTCCAAAACGAGCTTATTTTAAGATCTCCCGAAACGGCGCTGCCTGTTCCTGACCCAGCACAGCAGCCCGTGCCAGACCGAAATGCTTGGAATGGGAAGTGGAAGTAATCCAAGGGAACCCAAACCCCGCTGGCTGCCAGGAGAGGGGATGAGCAGACAGGATGCCAACCTTTCCCCCAGGCACAGAACACCCCGAGTGTAAACCACCCCACGCTGGACAGGACAGCCCCCTTGGCCCCCTGCCCCAGGACCAGGTGAAGCACCTGAGGCAGGGGCAGCGGGGGGGTGGCAAGGACCAGCCCCGACAGCCCGGCGTCCCTGCTTTCTCAAGACAGCCCCCAGTAACTGCGGACACGGCGTGAGGGGTGCTTGGCTGGCAGCCTGGCAAATGCCCGTTGTGAGCAGGGAGATAAAGCCCGGGCAGGGGGAAAGGGCGCAGGGTTGTCCTGGCCTCCCCCCAGTGCCCCGGCCACCAGCACCCCAAGGACTCCTCAGCCCAGTGCCCGGCACGGTTCCCCGGCCACCGGCACCTTGGCCAGGCTCTGCCACCCCCGGCCCGCGCCCCCAGAGCTCCCTGCCGGTGGGGCGGGGGTGATGGGTCCTGAAAGCAGGAGCCGGCTTGGCCGTCCCTCCCGGGCAGGGGACGCGGGGTGACAGAGCGGGAGGAGCAGCAGCGCAGCCCTCCGGCACTGGGGCAGGGCGCGGAGCCTCCCGGAGCGACAAACGGCCCCAGCAGTGCGAGGCGGGGCCCGCAGGACACCCCGGTGGCTGTCCCTTACCTGCGGCTGTCCCTTACCTGCGGCTCTTCCCTTACCTGCGGCTGTCCCTTACCTGCGGCTCTTCCCTTACCTTGCGGCTGTCCCTTACCTGCGGCTGTCCCTTACCTGCGGCTCTTCCCTTACGTGCGGCTGTCCCTTACGTGCGGCTGTCCCTTACCTGCGGCTCTTCCCTTACCTGTGGCTGTCCCTTACCTGCGGTTTTCCCCTTCCTGCGGCTGTCCCTTACCTGCGGCGGCGGCGCGGAGCGGGCGGCCCCGCAGCAGCGACTGCAGGCGGGAGGCGCGGCGGTGCAGGCGGGCGGCGCGGCGGGCCAGCGCCCGCAGGTGGCCCTCGATGTCCCCCAGGAGCCCGACCGAGTGGCCGCAGAGCTCGGCGAGCTGCCGCAGCAGGGCGAGGGCCGCCAGGCTGCAGGTGTCCCGCAGATCGGTCAGCGGCCCCGCCGGCCGGACCCGCACTGCCACGCTCCGTCGGTAGAACGGCATGGGGCGGGTCGGCTCGGGGCCGAGTGGCTCCGTTTGCCGCGGTCCGGTTTTCCCCCGGCCCGGTTCGGTTCAGCCCAGGCAGGCACTGCTCCCCCGTCGAGCCCCGCGGCTGCGAGGGCTGTGGTCCGGCCGCAGCGCCGGGGCTCGGAGCCGGTCTGTGGGAGGAGGAGGAGGAGGAAGGGGAGGGAGGGGCGGCCCCGCTCGGGGATGCTCGGGCCGGCGGCGGGGCACGGCGGCAGGAGCTGCGGGGCCGCTGCGGGCTGGCTGCCGGCCGGAACCCCGGGGCTGGCACGGGCTGGGGCACGGGCACCCCGGCAGTGCCGGCTGCTTCCTCCCGTCCGTCCGGTACCGGTGATTCCCCGCTGCGTCCCCATTCCCGAGGGCACGGGCCCCTCCAGAGCGGCCTCCAGCCACAGCCGTCCCCCTGGGACCGGGGGCTGCGGGGCCTCCCCGAGCGCTGCCCCGGCCTCCCCGGGCTCCAGCGCTTGAGTCCCCGGGGGGGGGGACAGGGAGGACACGCCGTTAATTCCGCATTTTCCCCGAATTCCCCGTGGGTGTTCCTGCTCCGGCAGCTGCTCCCTCGCGGTCTTCCCTACTCCAGCTCCCGCTAAAGCCGATATTTGGGTGGCTTCGGGGCGGCCCCAGGGTGCAGTGGGGATGTCCTGGCTGCCCGACCCTGGGGAGATCCAGGCTGCACGGCTCCTAGCAGCAGCAAAAGCGGAGAGAGGAGCGGCTGTGGTGGGTGTAACCTCCAATGCAGATGGCCCAGCACCCCATTGCCAGCAGCTCCAGTTGTCTGGGACAGAGCAGGACTAGAATACCTACCGGGAATTTCCTGTGGTACCGTTTCTCCCTGCATGGTGGACCTTGCTGGTCTCACGAACTATTCCTGCTCTGCTTGGGTTTGTGTAAATGTGTTTGCATCCAAACCCAGATCCATGGGGCTGCTACCACTGAGAACTCCCCTTTCCCTTTCCCTTTCCTCCTTTCCCTTTCCCTTTCCCTTTCCCTTTCCCTTTCCCTTTCCCTTTCCCTTTCCCTTTCCCTTTCCCTTTCCCTTTCCCTATCCCTATCCCCTCCCCTTTTCTCCCTTTCCCTCTTTCAGCTCCGAGAGGTGCCCTGAGCTCCTCTCTGTGCAGAGAGCTGACCAAGGTCCCTGCAGGAGCCTCGGAGCTCTCCCGTGTTATTCCCTGGGCTGATGGGCTCCAGCGTTTGCCACCTGCCCGGGTGGCACCGAGGCAGAAGGATCTGGGTCCCTCGGCTCTGCTCCCAGCACAGATGGGGAAACTGAGGCACAGCGTCACACCCCGCTAGGACGTGGGGAGGGTGAAGTCAGCCCGATTCTCTTGGCTCGGGCAGCCTCAGCGATGAATCATCATCTGGGTAGGGAGAGCATCTGGAGCCCATCAGGGCTCTGCTCACTCCCTGTTCCCAGCCCAGCCCTCCCCAGCACTGCCCTCTCCTCCTGCCCACGGACACTGTGCCTGGTCCTCTGGTTTCTCAACACAGACCAAGCACGAGGTCTAAACTGTCCTCCCTAGCAGCAGCAACGCCCACTTGGGCACAGTCCTGCTGGTCAGGGCAAGGGCAAGCAACCCTGCTGAAACGGGAATTTATTAAATTTTTTGTCTGGTTTTCAGATGGGCTCCTCTTGTTCTGCCTCATGATGCAGGTTCTTTGTGGCAGCAGTGCCCAGGTCTCAAGGCTGGCTTAGCGAGGAGGGCTTTAAGCCAGGTAAGTGCCAAGGACTTTTCCTTTTGCTTTCTGTGCCTTTGCCTTCTTCCAAACCTTTTCCTGTAGCTGGAGCAGTGTGAACACCTCGCCAGTGAGAGCGAGCCGAGATTCGGACTCTGGGAGCCAGGGGTTTCATAAAACCATTGCTTGGTGCAACAACCTCAATAAATGACAAAAATCTGGTCGCTTAGCAACTTAAACTGGCTTTTTTCCCCCTAAACGGATTGTGTTTTCCTGAAGTCTTCTGTCAAATATTTAGCGTGAGAAAATTACGAGGGCCCTTTCCATGTGAAGTCAACTGCACCGTGAAGTCACCACATTATTCTGATGATCAGCAGTGGGGCTGGCCAGGGGGAAGGGCTGGAAACGAGGAGCCACAGCCCCAAAATGGCTCTGGGGCTGTGGACAGGCCGCAGGGAGAGATCCCGGGGGAAACGGTGCCAGAGCATTGTTCTGGTTCTTGGCGGGCCCGGAGCCCGTGGCTGGGCAGAGCGGGGGTCTGGGGGCTGCTCTGGGGTCCGGGGGCTGCTCTGGGGGCTGCTCTGGGAGCCGTGGGCTGCTCTGGGGGCCGGGGGCTGCCCCGGGGCCGTGGCCGTGCCGGATGTGCCGAGCCCTGGCGCGGGCAGCATCCCTGGCGGGCTCAGCATCCCGTGGGAAGCAGCTCCGCTGGCCAGTGGCCGGGCAGGAGCGGGGCCAGTTCTGCGAACACTGATTACAACCAGATGTCACAGGCAGTGCCTTCCCTGCTCCGGCTCCGCCCCGCCCAGAGCGTCCCCTCCGAGGGAGGGCACACGGCGTGCCCGGCAGGGACACCTCGGCTGGCTTTGGGACACCTGGCTGAGATTGTGGGAACACCTCGTGGCTTTGGACACCTCGCTGGGCTTTGGGGACACCTCGGCTGGGCCTTGGGCACACCTCGGCTGGGCCTTGGGGCCTTGGGTGAGTCTCGCTGGGTTGGGGGTCAGGGCATGGAGCTGCCCAGACCCTGGAGGGCTCCACAGGCGGTCCTGGCCTTCTCCCCGGTTTGTCCGGAGGACTCCCGCTTCCTCTGCCCTGTGTCTTCTCACTGAGCATCTGGTGACCGAGTGAGGATCATGGGCTCTCCACACAGCTGCCCGTCCCGTGTTGCATCCCTGGACGCTGGCGAATCCAGAGCAGCGCCACTGCCTGGGCCAGCCCCAAGGGGTTCAGTGTGCCGCAGCCAAGCTCTGCTTTTTGCAGAACTGCTCCTTGCTGCTCCAAGCCCCAGGAGCAGCGCCCGGCTGGAGCCGTGCGGGAGCGCCGGGCGCGGCTCCTCGGGCAGCGCTCCCGGTGCAGCGGCTGCAGCCCGGGCTGCGAGGAGCGGGGACCCGCCGTGCCCGGCGCGGGCACCCCGGAGCCACTGGAGGGTGCTCTCCGCCAAGATTTGCTCCTTGCTTGGAGAGGAAAAGGCGGGGAACAGGTTGGAGCGGTTTGGGTGGGATGTGCGGGAGGCGGCGCCGGACCCTGTTGCGCACCGCGCAGGATCCCCGCATGTCCCAGGAGCGGGTCCCCGCATGTCCCAGACCGGATCCCCGCATGTCCCAGGTCCCCGCATGCCCCAGGAACGTGTCCTGGCTCCCCCGTGTCCATTCGCCCTCCAGGCTCTGCTGCGGGGCAGAAGCTGAGGCTGCTCCTGGTGCCCCTCTCCGTGAACTCGGAGCTCAGCGCCTCGGAGCCCGTGTGCCTGCGCCCCCCGAAACTGAGCCCAGAGAGCCACTACACCTCCCAACAGTCAAGCTGGGCAGCTGGGGGACGAGCTTACAGCTGAACATTCTTGTCAGTGAACAAGTTATTCAGCACCTGCCTCTGTGGTGCCCCCGGCGAGTCCCTTTGCTGCTCCGACTGCTCCTGCAGCCCCCCTGCTCCCCCGGGGTCTCCTCCAGCCATTCCCTGAAATGATGCCAGGCAGACCCAGCACGGACACACTGGCTGCCAGGGCCATGGTCTGCTCAGACACCATCCCGTGGCACAGGACATTGAGGCAGGACAGGGAACAAGATTTTCTCCCACACAATTCCCTTTATTTCCCAAGCTACACACAGGTTTTTTTTTTTAACTTCACCTGAGGAGTGTGAAATATCCCCAGCCAGGCCCATGGATGCAGCTCCCACATCCTCCCAGTCCCTGTCCTCCTGCTAAAAATTAATTTGCACAGCCAATACCGCAAAGGCATCTCCTACAATGGGGTCTGGTCACTGGTGCCATTTGCTACCAAACCAGCATCCCCTGCTCTTGGCTCACACAGGGACCATTCTAGCAGCTCCTTTCCCCCCAGACTCACTGCCTCCCACCCTGGCAGGCCCCACTCCAGGGGCTGGGCTTTGTGCTCCTCAGATGCAGGAGCTGAATAACTTGGGCACTGAAGAGAATGTTCAGCTGCAAACTCTCCTCCAGCCCCCTGGCTGTTTGGAGGTGCTCTGGGCTCTCTGGGCTCAATTAACTCCCCTCTGTGCCTTCTGGGCTGCTCTGCCCAGCCCTCTGTCCTGTCCAGGCTGCTGTGGAAACATTAGCATGTGCAGTGGTGAGCTCTGTGGTGGAAATCTTCATGAAAAATTGAATGTCAAGTCCCTCAGTCCCTCAGTTCTCTGTTCAAGCAGGTTTTTTTCCATACAGGCACCGTTCCACTGGCTCTCACCTGTCCATAGCCCTGCAGCCCTTTGGCTACCCCAGCCACCCCCACCTCCTGCTGGGAGCAGGAGCAGGGATGTTTTGGAGACACTGACACATTTTCCATCACAGAATCCATGTCATCCCATCTGTGCTCCATTAGCCTATTTTTAATCCCAATTCAAAGCTATTTTCCAGGAACAAACACAGACTCACTGGCCTGTAGCTCCTTTGACACCCCTGGTGATGTTCTGGTTCCAGGTCTGTGAGCTGCTGCCAGGTAGAGCAGAGGCTGCAGTGGCAGGATGAACATTCATGGGGCCATGGAAGGGTTTGGGTTGGGAGGTGTGGGGACCAGGACACCCCTCTGACTGTCCTGGGAAAATTATAAATTATAAGAATTTAGGTAGAATGATAATTAACATATCACAGGGTGAAAAAGTAGAATTTTGGGGTTTTAGAATGTGAGTTCAGGGGACAAAGATGGAGGAAATAGGACGTGTCCCTGTCCTTCTTCTTTGTCTCTTGTTCTCCATCTCTTGCTGTGGCCCTTTTTAATTGGTTTAGAGTAAAGGTACACTGATGTGGTTGATAGGTATTGGAGAGGTATTGTAAATAAAACATACATAATTTTTAGTACAAAAGATAACACTGTCTCAAAGGGGAAGGAGTTTGAGAGTTTTTCATAACCTGGCCTGCAGGAAAGACCTCAGCAGGCCAGAGCCACAAATGTGAGATAACAACAAATAAACAATCCTTGGAACAACAAGAGCACAGACAATCTCCACCTCTTCTTCAGACGCTGGGCTGGGGAAACAGAAACTTTCACAGAGACAGAGCCAAAGTCAGGTGAAACAACAACAACAAAACCCGTTTTTTCTATATTTTAAAAACCTGACAGGGAGGAATATTAAAGGCCATCTCACTCCATCCTCTGCCATGGGCTTCCACCTTCCCAGGCTGCTCTAAGCCCCATCCAGCCTGGCCTTGGACACTGCCAGGGCAGCCACAGCTCCTCTGGGCACCTGTGCCCTCCCTCCCAGGGGAGAGTTTTGAGAGCAGACCAGCAGTTAACCTCTCCCTTCCTGAATAATCACAGTTTTACCCCTGCTGAGTCGCTGCTGTGCCCTGTGTTGGTTTCTATTCCCTGCACCCTGAACCCCCCAGCACCCCGGGGGGGGCAGACCCCCGGCCCCACGTTCCCCCTGGGGAGGGGAGGTCAGCACTAAACGCTGATGGGGATTTCTCAGCTTTCAGGGATTTTTGAGTTCCCTCCCTCCGGGTTTCCTTCCACACCTGGACAGCACGGCTGTGCTTGCTCTGAGGGGTCCTGGGGGGGCTCTGGGGGGCTTCCCCCTATGGCAGAGGCTTTCCCCTCAAACTCCAAACTCTGTGAAGTGCCCCAGCAGACCTGGGCTGCTCCCTGCAGGATCCCTGCCCAGCGGGCTCTGGAGCCTCACTCTGCACTGGGGGCATCGTTCCTCCAAGTGGGAAAACATCCCAGCAAGCCCAGTGAGACAAAGAGCACGTGGGGGTAGGAGTCTTGGCTTGTTTATCTCAGATTTTTTTAAATTAAGAGCAAAGTAGGCTTAAATTTTGAAGAGTATAAAGAAAACTTATTAATAGAATTTTTAATAATAATTAAAATGTTAAGATTCTTAGAAAAAAATTATTGATAATAAAATATTATATATATAGAGAAATATATTTATTTCTTATATTTATTTATTATTATGTATAGAAATAATATTTAGAATTTTTAGTTAGTTTTTTTCTCTTTTAGAATAGTCTCTTTTTTAAGTTTACTTAGGGAGAGAAGCATTTTTTGTTGTTATGGAAAATCATTTTATAAGAAAATAATTTTCCCGTGGCTTTAATTTTTATGACTAGTAGGTGCTCGGAAATTTGTATTTGTGAAGTTTCTTTTATGTTTATAGCTTCTTTATAGTTGTGGTTTTGGGCTATGGGCTATAATTTATTTTAAGGATAAATTGTTTAAAAGTAAAGGGGTATTTTTATTTTTGGGGGATAAAAGAGGATTTTGGGGTAATGTTTTTAGGGTTTTTTGGGTTTTTTTTGGGCACCTCCCTGCCAAAAAGTGACTTTACATTTTGGGCTTCTCACTGAGTCCTCTCCTAATGCCAGTTTTGAATTTCGAATGTCTGACGTGGCTGTGAAGGGCTGAGCTGCAGCTGTGCCTGCTGCAGCAATTTCTCCAAATAGCAGGGGCTGCTTCACATGCAACAGTCCCCTCAAAGACATTCTACATCACCAACAGATTTTTCCCTGGCTTCATATAAATATTTATAGAGCCCGGGGGGGGGGGGGGTATCAGTACACAGAAATAAATAGTGTTACTTTTTGCTATGGCAATACATATTTCTAGAACTGAAATTAGAAATTAGAAATGAGAAATTTCATGTGTGCATACCCAGCACCAACGCAGACCACGGAAGGGAGCATTTGATTCCGTGCTCACTTAAAGTAAAACCAGCATTTATAGTTTAAATAGAAATATGTTCGAAGCAAGTAGAAATACGCCTTATAAATAATAAATAAATATATTATTTATAATATACATTTATAAGTATATAAAGCAAATAAAAATGTTAAGCAAGACAGTAGAAAATATTAAAGTTCAGTAATAGAACCTGTTATGGAGTTGTTAAAAGTAAAAGGTGCAGCAGTAAGATTTCACAGAATTATGTGATTGGATAAAGAGACATATTGTGGTAGAAACAGCAAACGTAGCAATTAATGGCTGGTTTATGAAGATGCCAGAGAACTTTGTGGGTGTAGTTGATTGGATAAGAAATTTATAAAAGACGCTGTAACCAGAATCGAGACGGTTTTCTGGTGTCATGGCCTGAGTGTAACAACCTGAAGGTCTCTCCCTCCCATGAGAGAGATTTTGCAATAAATCATCCTTTAACTGCCACATCAGCCCACCCCGTGCTCCCCTGGGCTCTGAAGGGCTCCTGTGTGAGCTGCCACCTAACCGGGGTGTCCTGCACCCTAACTGGGGTGCCCTGTCACCCTAACAGGGGGTCCCTGCCACCCAACCGGGTGTCCTGTCACCTACTGGGTGTCCAGTCCCCTAATGGGGTGTCCCTGTCACTCCGTCTGTCCATCACCTTGGTCTGTCCCAGTCACCCCAAGTTGTCCCGTCCGGGCTGTCCCTGTCACCCTCAGTCTGTCCCTTCACCCCTCAGTCTGTCCCCGTACCCCCGGTTCTGTCCCCGTCACCCCCGGGCTGTCCCTGTCACCCCTCAGTCTGTCCCTGTAACCCCTCGGTCTGTCCCCGTCACCCCTCGTCTGTCCCTGTAACCCCTCGGTCTGTCCCGTCACCCCTCAGTCTGTCCCTGTAACCCCTCGGTCTGTCCCCGTCACCCCTCAGTCTGTCCCTGTAACCCTCGGTCTGTCCCCGTCACCCCTCAGTCTGTCCCTGTAACCCCTCGGTCTGTCCCCGCCACCCCTCGGTCTGTCCCTGTCACCCCTCGGTCTGTCCCCGCCACCCCTCGGTCTGTCCCTGTCACCCCCGGGCTGTCCCTGTCACCCCTCAGTCTGTCCCCATCACCCCTGGGTCTGTCCCTGTCATCCCTCGGTCTGTCCCCGTCATCCCCGCGCTGTCCCCCTCACCCCCGCGCTGTCCCCATCACCCTTGGGTCTGTCCCCATCACCCCTGGGTCTGTCCCCCTCACCCCCGCGCTGTCCCCATCACCCCTGGGTCTGTCCCCATTACCCCTGGGTCTGTCCCCCTCACCCCTGGGTCTGTCCCCATCAGCCCCGCGCTGTCCCCGCCGTGTCCCCGGCCCTGCCCGGCCGGGAGGGGACAGCCGTGGCTCTGTCCTGCGGGTGTCACTGTGCAATCGCTCTGGCGCTGCCGAGCCGCGCTGCCTGCCGGGGGGCTGGCCCAGCAGAGGCAAGGAAAATCTTCCTCAGGGCCTGACGTGCTGCCAGCGAGGCTGACGCCGAGAGCTCTGGATCGGGGGGCTGCTCCCCCTTGGCCTCTTCTTGTCCAGTTGCTCTCCCCCTCCTGCTAAATCCTGGACCGCGCTCTGGCTCTCTGCTCCCGCCTCTGGCTCAGCTCCCGCTCCTCCCGGGCAGCTGCTGGGGCTCTGAGGGGCTGTGGTAGCTCCTGAAAGTCCAGAGCTGGTGGGAAGCAGCGTGCAGGAGAGGACGTGCCCTGGGTGCAGGCTCATTTATGATCCCTTTTCCTCTGCTCTGACGCATTCAGCTGTTCTGAGCCTCCCCCACCTTCAAGAGCCACTTGTTCCAGTTTCTCTCCACGTAAAACTTCACTTTTGGGTTAAAAATCTCTGTTTGGAGGAAGAGCCCATCCAGCAAATCACTTTTAAACTTCTCACTGCTCCGGGCCCTTCCTGCCGCCTCAAGACACAGCCCCCAGACCCCAAAATGCTGCCCCTGCCCACCCCTGCCCCCGAAGCCCTGCCACGCTGGGGATGCTCCCGCCGGTGGGAACGGGGCAGCCACGGCTGCGGAGGGAGGACAGCGATGGCAGGCAACGGGCGGAGCTGCGATTTCTTTTGTCGGGAAATCAATAAATCAGCGGGTCTGGCACTTCTCCGGCGTCTGATCCCACTCAGACGCCCCGGCGGGAAGCAGGCAGTGCAGGGAGCTGGGGGCTCTGCGCGGCAACTGAAGTCGGAATCCAGAAAAGACCTAAAAATAGCAAGCAGATGATCCCTGACCCCATTAGTCATCTCGCTCCGCAGAAGGACAGATGAGAGCAGCCCCGGCTCCGCTGAAGCCCTGCTCCTTCCCGGAGGGAGCTTTACCGAGGAGTCAAAAGCGCCCGCGGCAGCCCGGCAGTGCCATTCCAGCACTGGTGCTGCAGGAGGGGTGGGAGCAGGGTGGGATGTGGGCTGGGAACGCCTCGATTTCCTTTTACAAGCAGATCCACCCGAGACGAGAGTGGATGTTTTTGATTTCTCGCAGCAGTTATGTCATTTATGTCCCAGCATTTCTGGCCGTTTCAAACTCAGCATTCCTGGTGAAAACAACCAGAAGAGGCACTCGATTGTTTAACTCGTGACGGTTTAATTCCCCGTCCCCTGTTAACATCGGCTGGGCTCCGTTTCAGAATTAGCCGTGGTAATTGGTACCTGAGCACGGGGTAACTGCTCCTGGGCTGCGCTCCTGTCAGCCCCCGCGACAGCGCTGTCACTCACCCGGTGATTTATGCGGGCTCAGGGCCTCGCAGGGACGGGCTTTGGTGCTCCTGCCGCAAATTGCTTTGGTTTTTTCCTCCCTGCCTCTCAAGCTCACTCGCAAGTTGACGCTCATCGTTGTCACGGTTGATTTGTGCGAGCAGGGGACAGGGAGAGCAGCATTTGTTACAGACCCAGGGGTGGGCGCACCCGCACCGGCGAGTGCGGGACGCGGAGCCGCGGCTCCTGTGCCGGGGACAGCGCTGAGATGTGTAGGGGCGGTGGGCAGCGCCCTGCAGAGCCGGAGGCGGTGGGCAGAGTCCGGGGGGCGTTGGGCAGAGCGGGGGGCGGTGGGCAGAGTCCGGGGGGCGTTGGGCAGAGCCCTGCAGAGCCCCCGGGGATGGTGGACAGGTTCGGGGGGCGTTGGGCAGAGCCGGGGGCAGTGGGCAGAGTCCGGGGGGCGGTGGGCAGAGCCCTGCAGAGCCGGGGGCGGTGTGCAGCACCTTGCAGAGCCCGGGGGCTGCCCGCTGTGCTCCCAGCCGCCGGGCAGAGGGGGTCAGCATCCTGCCCAGGCGCTCCTGATTAGGCGGGACACGCCTGGATGGGGGACCGCGCCCCATGTCCCACCAGGACCGGCGCTGTGGTCTGGAGCTGAGGCGCCTGCGGGGAGCCGATGCTGCCGGCAGGACTCCTTCCCAGTGCTCGTGGGCTGGAATGCGGGGCCGGGGAGGGTGGGGAGCTGTCACCTGCCCGGCAGGTGCTGCCCTGAGGGCTGGCGTGCAGGAGCGGCTGCTCCCCCGGGGAACTCTCTGTCCCTCGCCGTGCCGGAGCCCCCTCGTTGCCCGAGGCAAGGCACCTGTGGCTTCCAGCTCCATCTGGGGCACGGGGAGGCAGAGCTGCCCCAGGAGCCCGGGATGGCTCAGCGAGCAGCAGGGAGGCACGGGGGAAGCACTCCCCAGCGTTAGCACACAGCCAAAAACTAAATAAAAGGCCCTTTGTGCTCCTGCTCATTAGTCTGTGTCTCCCCATGCAGGGGAAGTAATTAGCCATTTCTTCACGCTGTTGTGCGCTCTTGGTGCTGCCTCGGGTGCGTGCCCAAACACCTTGTCTGCAGTCAATTGATGCTTCTTGCTCCCCCTTCCCTGAAAGGGCTCTGTGTTCCTGTGCCTGTGTTTTGCTTTGCTTTTTTTTTTTTTTTTTTTTTTCCTTCCCGGTGCCCACTTAATTACCCAAACAAGAGCATTGCTGCCTTTAGGGAGGGATTATTTCCCACCTGAGGGAAGCAGCTCCGGCCCTCTGGGCTGTGCCTGTGCTCCGTGCAGGGACACTCATCCCGGACACCTCCATACCCTCGGGGTGCGGCCACCTCCTCAGGAAAAGCAGAGGCAAGGATGTGAAAGTGAAATCTGTTCTCTCCCACCGGACGTTACCAAGAGGGTCTGAATTCCTGCAGGCCAAGGAGCAGGAGGTGATTTCTGGGACAGCATCCCGTGAATTCCTGTAACTCAGGGAGCAGGGGGTGATTTTCTGGGCAGCATCCCTAAATTCCTGTAGTCCAAGGAGCAGGAGGTGATTTTCTGGGACAGCATCCCTGAATTCCTGTAACTCAGGGAGCAGGGGGTGATTTTCTGGGGCAGCATCCCTAAATTCCTGTAGTCCAAGGAGCAGGAGGTGATTTTCTGGGGCAGCATCTCACGGTGCCTGAGGAAGGGATAACTCTGGCTGTGCCAGGTTTTAGTTCAGGAGGCAGATTGTGTGCTCAGCTCCTGGGCAGTGTGTGAACTGCCCCAGCCTGGGGGGACAGGGCGTGCCCGGGTGGGACACGGAATGTCCCCGGGTGAGATGGGATGTCCCTGAGGGGAAGGGTTGTCCCCAGAGATGGGATTTCTGCATGCTGCTTTGACAGCCCTGATGGTTTCCCATTTTAGCCTTGAGCACTTAAACCCCACCTCCTGCCTCCTGGCAATGATTAATTGAAGATGTTGTTGAATTAAAACTATTGATGTCCCCTCCTGAAGGTCGGGCTGGTAATAGAGCCATATGATAGTGTTTACTAAACATACTAAATTAATTACCTGCCATTTTCATGCCTGCTAATGATTTTTTGGTGATGTTCTTTGCTGTTGTAATGGGGAACCAGTGGCTGATGGACCTCCCTTCTTTATGAGTGTAATTAAAAAGGCAGCACTTAGGGCATTTTTGCAGAAATAACATCCAGGATCCCAACCCTGGATAGGGTGTGTGACCCACACGGTTCCTCAAATGTCACAGTTACGGGCTCCTGCCTAGATTTACATCAGGTTGCTGATGGGATGTGATCTTTGATAAATCCATGAGGGTTTTCCTCCTCCTCCTCGGTTGCTCCTGTCCACAGGGACTGTTTTCTAACTGGTATTTCTCAGCTGAGAAGTGGAGGTTTATTGTAGAACAGAAATCGCAGCCTTGTGAGGAGGCTGCCCCCGCGCGGGAACAGGGGCTGCATCCCTGCTGTGTTTTTTTGGGACCCCTGTAGAGCCAGGGGCGGAGCTGCCCCAGCCCAGGCGGGGATGAGCCAGAGCCGAGCTCGGCCGCGTTCCAGGGTGGCAAGGAGCGCTGGCCTTGGTGTGGCACGGGTCTTCTCACAGGATCACAGAGCATCCTCCTCCCTCCGGGTTCACCAGCACAGCCGTTCCCAGCCAAGGCCACCACTGGCCCGTGTCCCCAAGTGCCACAGCCCGAGTGCCACGTGCTGGGGCTCGTGGCTCTGCCCAGCGCCCTCCGGGCCAGCTCCCAGCAGGGTCAGGGGGGTCACTCTGAACTCCCTGTGCCCGTGGAGCTCTCCAGAGCTCTGTCACACACGGCTCTGTCTGCCTGGCAGGGAACAGAAGATCAAACGGGCTCCGGAGGAGCGGCTTCTCTGCGGATTGGCTCTGAAAAAGGAAAAGGGTCCTCACAGAACTCAAATTTCTGACTCTGTTATAACCACTTCTTAATATTCTAAAAATAGCTTAAGGCATTTTCTAGACTTACACTGGGGAGTTATTTTGGGAGGGGCCCTGTCATTGAGACCAGCAGGGATCTGTGCCTTCTTCTGGGGATGAGCTTGTACTTTTGAGTCACAACCTGTTGGGGAATGTCACCTTTCTCTAGTGCCAGCAGATGTGACCCATCCCCTCGCAACCCTGCCGTGAAGAGTAAAACCAGCACTTGTCCCACGGCCTCTGCAGCACAGGATTGTCACTCCTGTCACTTCACCTGCTTTTCTGCCATTGGCAACCACAATTGTCCCCAATTTACATCAAGTGGTGCCTCGGTGCTGCAGTCAGGGCAGTGAGGGAGCCCTTCACCCTTGCAGGGACAGCACCCAGAGGGACAGGGAGCAGGGCACGTGCCGCCGGGGTCACGTACTTCCCTACGTTTTCAGCCGACACTCATGCAGGGAGGGAACAATTTTCCCTGTGTCTGATGAGTATTAAATATTCCCCAAGCCACGAGGGCCCGGTGTGCAGCAGCATATGGCAGAGCTGCCTCTGAGCTGGCCACAGAGAGGGGGGTTCATTAATAAGACATTTTTATGGATGAGAAGAAAAACGTTCGATCCCTGCGGCTGGCAGCAGGCTGGTGTTTTACAGTTCTGGGAGGAAGAGAAGGATCTGCTCGTTGGCACGCTGCCCTGAAATGTTTATCAGCAAACATTTGTCCTTGTTTTTCTTAAATAAGAGGATTGCATATTGCATGTTGGAGTAACAGTCTGCTGGAAACAGGCCCTTTGGAAGGGAATGGGCAGTGGGATCTCTGGCTGCAGAGAGGCTCTGCTCTGCCTTTAATCAGAAATGCACACATGGTTTGGGGGAGAGTTCAGCTGGGAAGGGGAGCAGGGGCATGGGGGAGGCTGGCAGCAGAGCCATTAGGAAGGGTGGGAAGCAGAAAGGGAGGTGCAGGGGTGTGGAAGCACCAGGAGCAGCTGGGGATGGGGAGTTCAGCAGAGTCCATCGATGACAGGCTGGGGCTGGACCCAGAGGCAGATGGTACCAGACCACATCCCACACCTGATCAGAAGGAGCCTTTGCTCCAGAAATGGGAAGGTGGTCCCCAGGGACAGCAGCACATGGGGATTTTTCCTCCAGAGGGCAAATGGAGCCTGAAGATGCCCCGAACCAAAGGGCAAAGCACAGTGGGCAGTGATGGCATCTGGGCACCGAGTTAGCAAACGTGGTCCCCAGCCAGAAAATCCCCCCAGTAAATGCTTGGCTTCTGACCTGTGGAAGAGGGGCTGCCCTGGGCTGCAGGGGCTGTGGGAGCAGCAGCACGTGCTGCCCCAGGATGGGGACGCTGAGGTCACCTGCACGAGACCCTCCTGCCGTCCCCAGGCATCCCAGGGCCAGCTCCTTGGTGACACCACTCCCCAGGTCCTTCTCTGCTGGCTGCGGGGAGAAAACTGTGCCAAACTGCAGGCAGGTTCAGCTCACCTCAGCCTCTTCGTGGGTTTGGGGTGCAGCACAGGAAACTTTCTGTTGATCCCTTCCTGAATCCCTCTATCTCCTTTGAAGCGCTGATGTCACACTGAGGGTCAGGCAAAGGGCAGGCACAGTAATGCACAGGGGGTAATGCACAGTAATGCACAGGGAATAATGCACAGTAATGCACAGTAATGCACGGGTAATGACAGGGGTATGATAATGCACAGATGCACAGGGGTAATGCACAGTAATGCACAGTAATGCACAGTATGCACAGGGGGTAATGCACAGTAATGCACAATAATCCACAGGGGGTAATGCACAGTAATGCACAGGGATAATGCACAGTAATGCACAATAATCCACAGGGATAATGCACAGGGTAATGCACAGGGGGTAATGCATAATGCAGTAATGCACAGGGGGTAATGCACAGTAATGCACAGAGGGTAGAGCAGGCCAGCTGCAGATACTGCACACAGGAACCTCCCAGGAGAGGGACTACGGGGGATGAGCTTCAGCCAGGGCCGAGTGGAAGACTGGCACTGAAGCTCAGCTTTGGGGGAATGCTGGAGAGATCACCAGTTTTTGTCAGTCAGCTTGGGGCACTGGGCAAACTCTGCCTGCAGCACTGTCACTGCAGCACTGCTGCTGCAACACTTCCACTGCATCCCTGCCACTGCATCCCTGCCACTGCAGCACTGTGACTGCATCCCTGCCACTGCAGCGCTACCACTGCAGCACTGCCCCTGCATCAGTGCCCTTGCAGCACTGCTGCTGCAGACACTGCTGCTGCATCACTGCCACTGCAGCTCTGCCACATCCTTTCCCTCTGCAGCCCCATGCAAGGTCCCCACGCAGGATCCCCCTTCCCTGGCTTCCCCTTCGTAGAATCAGTGGAGGCAAATTAGGTCATGCGGAGCTAAACTGAGCATTAACAGCTCTCCCTTCAGAACTGCCTCTGCGGCCTCCCTGGGGACATCAGAACTGCTTCAAAATGTGACGGGGACCAGATCCTTCCCTCCCAGCGCTGGAGGCCTCGGGGCTTTCAGAGGGGGCTCTGAGAGACAGCTCCTCCCCACGAGCAGGGCTTTGGGACCAACCGGGCTGGCCGGGGAGGGGCTGGGGGGTCCCAGTGCCCTGGCAGCCCCCCAGCTCTGCCCCCAGCCCTCAGGGGGCTGCTGTGCCTCTCCCTGCTCTGCACACCCGCTGCCCCAAGGGCAGGCAGTAGCTCGGGGGGCTGGGGTCAGTCCCTGCAGGGTCCCTCACAGCCCAACTCTCCCACTGCTGCTGCAGGACCCAGAAAGCTGCTCAGGGTCTGGAGCGAGGGCTCCCGATGTCCCACCCCTGTGGAACTCTTTGGGTTTGGCCCAGGCTGGAGCCCTCATCCTGCCCACAGCCCAGCCTCCTCCTCCAGGAATCCCTGGCACCAGGAGGAGCACGGGGCTCCCGGAGTCCTGAGGGGCCCAACCCTCTCTGGGGTCTCCTGTCCCACGGGAGGATCCGTGGAGCTGCTCCCCATCACCCCGGGACCAGGAGCTGTTTTCCATCACTGCCTTCCACACTGCTCCCAGATCAGCAGGCTTCAAAGGCAGCCCCGTGGTGAACCACAGCACGTGCAGTAGTGAGGGACATTCCCCCTTGCTCTGAAGGCTCCTGGGCCAAGGCTGGTGCAGCTCCTGCTTCTCCTGGAGGATCCCAGCCCTCCTGGGCCAAGGCTGGTGCAGCTCCTGCCTCTCCTGGAGGATCCCAGCCCTCCTGGGCCAAGGCTGAGAACTCTGGGATCAGAATTTCCTGGGCACGGCTCAGCCAGTGATGGTGGAAAGGTGCAGGAGCTCCTTCCTGGCACCTGGTGGCTGCTGTGGCACAAAATGAGGAGTCCTGCCTGTCTGGAATGGGGCCTGCAGGAATAGTGGGGTGAAGCCTGGGAAAAGCTGAGTGCAGGGAATGGCTCCAGTAGCGAGGCTGGGCTGGGTAGGAGGGAGCCTCTGGCTACACATACCAGAGTCACTCTGTGGGCTCTTTCCTCCTTCCCACTCTTTTCCCAAGCTGCCCTCTCCAAAAAGGCTTGTCCTCACAGGCTGCTTCCATGGATACATTCCAGGTAAGCTAAGGAGGCCTGAGGGGTGCTGCTGGCTGCCTCAGCACCAGTGAAATGGGGCTCTGCAGAGCCTCAGGTGGAGGAAAACTCCTCAGGAGCAGTCCCAGGGATGGGCTGTGCTTCCACCCAGCTCACAGTGCCAGCAGCAGGGAGGGGGGATGGCAGCAGGACAGCCCCAGCAGCTTTGGTGTGCAGGGGGAGATGACCCTGCTGGGGCTACTCTTGCTGCCTGAGGTGGGCACCAGAGTCAGGCTGTGTGTCTCAGGAAAGGCCATGAGCTCAGGGGCTGCAGGAGCCTGGCCAGCCCCAAGGGAACTCCCAGGGACTCCTGGAAAAACCCTCATGGCCATGGAAAACCCTCCTGCACTCACCAGCTGAAACCGGAGAAGGTGAGTGCTGCACTGAGGAGGGGAGAACCCTGAGAGTGCTCTGGAGCCTCAAGAAGCATCTGAGACCCTGTGGACACAGACAGTGTCTCTTCCTCCTGCCCTGCCCTGCCCTGCCCTGTGATTGCCACTCTCAGGCTCTGCCAGGCTCCCAGGTGCTCCTCTTGCTCATTTGATGGGAATGGAGAGGGAGTTCCCAGTGGCCTGACAAGGTTTGGGAGGGACCTTAAAGACTATCCAGTTCCGACCCCTGTGCCACGGGGGTGCTGAGATGCCTGAAGGATTTTCCTGGGATGCCCAGTAGCCTGTTGTAAATACCCTGGGGATATTGCAGAACACACGTGTCCTTTGGAAAAACACCCACACCCCCTAAAATAGTTTCCCAGCCAAGGCTGAGGTGTTATTTAATGAGCCTCGAATTTGGATAAGGCTGGTTTAAGCAGATCCCTGGGTTTTCTCAGCTATGCAGGGCTCTGAATGAGCAAGATTCCAAGTTTCTGCCAGGAACAAATGTGTGTTTGCACAGATGGGAGGTTTACCTGGTTCTCTCCATCTGAGATGGGTTATTTACCATAAACATGTTTGCACTGGAGTTGTGAAATGAAGGCATGCTGATTGAAAACCTTGGAGCAGCTGTTGTCTCGGCATCCCCCAGGAAACTGTCACTGCCAGCTCTTCTTCCCGTGGAAGTGACACTGCAGATCAGTCTGGGGAATGAGTGCTGTGCTGAGGAGGGGTTTCTGTCATGCTGCCAGGGGAATAGCAAATTCCTGTTTGATGCATTAAGCAGCATGTAAAAATTTAATCAAAACTGCATTTATTATACATGATGGTGGGGAAAAAAACCCTGGTATGGGCTTCTACTCTTCATTAACTGCCTTAAAATGACTCAAGAGGAGAGGGAAAGTGCTTCAGCTTAGCAGAAAAGATTGAAAATAAGAACAGCATTGCCACCAATATTGTTGAGGTGACCCAAAAAGCGTTTGGAGCAAATGAACTCCCTCTGGATAAAGTGCAGTGCCTGAGCCAGCAGTCAGGAACAGCCCAAGGGATTGTGATGTGCTTCACCCCACCCCTGGTGTCCCTCCTTCCTGCTGGTGCCTCCTGCATGGGCTGGAGCTGGCCCTGGAGCAGGGGGGGTTCTGGAGCTGGTTCTGGAGCAGGGGGGCTCTGGAGCAGGGGCCTCTGGAGCTGGTTCTGGAGCAGGGGGCTCTGGAGCTGGTTCTGGAGCAGGGGGCTCTGGAGCTGGTTCTGGAGCAGGGGGGCTCTGTTTCTGTCTCTCTGTCTCAGGAGCAGAGGGTCTCTGTCTCAGGAGCAGGGGGCCTCTGTCTCAGGAGCAGGGGGGCTCTGTCTCAGGAGCAGGGGGGCTCTGTCTCTGTCTCAGGAGCAGGGGGGCTCTGTCTCAGGAGCAGGGGGGCTCTGTCTCTGTCTCTGGAGCAGGGGGGCTCTGTCTCTGTCTCTGACCCTGCAGCTCTGTCCCTGGGACTGGCTGTGCCTGTGCTGGACACACGGGTGTGACTCTGTGTGTGGGTCCTGCTGCTCCTCCAGGGGAGGCAGGGGTGACCCCAGGGTGCTCAGGTGTGGGCAGGTGTCCTGCCAGGGCTTGGGGGGCTCTCAGGAGGGGATGGGGGCAGCAACTCCCATCCCCCTTGGTGGGCAGCGGGTGGCCTTGGCTGCTCCTCTGCTCTGCCTCAGCAGGGTTTGGTGAACTCAGACTGGGTAAACAATAAACTCTGGAAGGTAAATAATTGTTATTTCCAGAGTTACAGCTGAGTGGAGGCACGACAGCATTCTTCACTGATGGGAGGAAAAACCAACAAGGACCAGGCTCTTGGACTAGGGAGAAGGGAGGGAGCCAGAGCCTGGTGAGGATGAGGGGATGGAAATCTGGTGGATTCCTTGTTTGTCCCACTCTCCTTTTGTCCCTGGAGCTGGGGACACCTGCACGGAGCCCTGGAGGGCAGAACCTCACAGGAGCCATCCTGGGAAAATCCTCCTGGGCTTGTGCCCTGCTGGCTGGGACAGCAGAGGCTCCTCTGCAGCTCCTGGAGGGATCCAGGCACGGACAGGAGAGCGTGGGGCACTGGCACTCACTGCTGGTCTGTCAGCACGAGGGGCTGGGAAAACGTGGGCAGGTTTTTATTGGAATTCTTATCCCTAGTGCAGGTCGAAATTCCCAGCAGAGCAGCTCCTCTGTGCCCCCGGTGGGCAGCAGCACTGCCCAGGCTGGGGCTGGGCTGGGCTTGGCTGAGCTGGGCTGGGAGGGTCTGCTGGGCTCAGGAGGGGCTCCTGCCCTGCATCCCAACCACCAGCGGGGTCACATCCCCCTCATGGATGGGAAAGGGACCCCTCCTCCTAAAGAACCCCCTGGGCATCCCCTCCTCTACCTCCTGCCACAGCCCTGGGGCAGCGAGGCAAAGCCTGGGATTGGCAGTGCTGAGAAATCAGATAAATCAGGAAGAGAAAACTTTCATTTTTTTCCTCGTCCCCCCAGCAGTTAAAGAAAAGAAAAAGAGAAGAAGAAAGAAATGAAAAGAGAAAAGCTGGTGAGAGGAAAATTAATCTGGAAATCAGAACTCTAGGAGTCAGAGGGAAATTGTTTTCAGAGAGAAAATTATTGCAAAATACTGCATGAATAGGATTTTACCCTGTCAGACAAAAAGTGCAGCTGAGGGAAGGCCGGGCTGGTGGCAGTGGTAATTGGTTCTGACTGTAATTTAAACAAGGCAGGAGCTGCTGGAGCAGGGCCTGGCAAAGACAGAATTCTCCTGCCGGTGAGAGGGCCTGGGTGGCCTATTGCTGGGAAACAACTCTGCTGAAATGCTTAATTTGGTGATTTTTTTAAAGGAAAACAAGCCTTTTCTCTTTCCAAATTGATGTTCTTAAATGCAATGTGGATTTTATTTTTTCAGATTAAAATCAAACAAGCCCTGTCCCAATGAAATAGTTCAATAAGAAGATGGTAGTACTTTCATTTTGGAGAAACCCAGAGTGGTTTTATTTGTTTTCTTGTTTTAATACTGGGCTGAAAAACAAATACTTTGCCCTGATGTGGTGTGTGTTTGTAGGGGTGGAGGGGTCAGTTGTGCCTGCTGCAGAGTCTGGGAGCCCTTTTTGTGCTGAAGGGAGAAAACATCGAAATGCAGAAAACACATGTCAGGACCATGATGAGGGGTTAGGAGGTTGGTTGGCTCTGTCTGTATTGCTGGGTTTTCATTGGAAAATCAATAATAATCTTGTCCCCCTGTGCCAGCAACAGCCAGTCAGACCCTTGCAGATCCATGGGGGTGCTCAGTGAAGTCAACCAGATGGAAACCCTTGGAAGGTTTGGGGAAAAGGGAACGCTAATTTAAGGCCAACACGATGTTAAAATGTGTTTTTTTTTGAGCTGAGCCTCCCTGCCAAGGGCTCCCTGCCCCCAGCACATCCCTTCTGCTCCTTGCCTGGAGCTCGCAGCCAGCCCTGGGCAGACCCTGGGGCTCAGAGCAGCTGTGCCCAGGCACCAAGCCCCAAACCTTTGCTCCAGAGGGCTTCCAGTGCAGCCCAGTTCCACTCACAGGATGCTCCCAGGGGCTTGGAAATCCCTGGATCCTGTGGTGGCAGCCAGGGCTCTCACCAGCCTGGGAATACAAGAGAGAAAATTTTTATTTAATAGCAACGGTTGCCATAAAAGATGGAAATATTGAGTGAATGTCCCAGAACTTCATCACTGTCCATGGATTTTACTGGGGGAAGTTACAGCCATGGTTCATATGCAAAGCCTGTCCCCTGGGGATTCCTGGGCAGGAGCAGTGCTTCTCTCCTGCTCTGTGTTTTTTGGTTTAATCCCAGGGCCCAGCACAATGCCATCAGAAGGAGCCAGAGCTGTTAAATCCATCCAAGCCATGCTTCCCAAAACAGCGCCTGGATTTCCTTTCTCTCTCTGTGCTATTTATATTCCTCGTGCTTATGGAGAGAACTCAGCTCCAGCGCTGCCTTTTCTGCAAGTAAACAAACCCTCTATTCTACTCTTTTATTCCTTGTTTTTTCCTGGTGGGCCTGGAATAAACCCTCAGCAGGGTGTGAGCTGGGGCTGAAGGGGGGCTCCTGTCTCTCCGGAGGGGTTCAGTGTCACAGCCAGGCGTGCTGGGGACCCCGGGCTGGCTCACCAGGACTGGGAAGGGTGCAGGAGGAGGGAAGCCCACGGAGCTCAGTGCCCCAGCCTGGCCCCTCTCCACACCACAGCCCCACCTCAGCCACGGGCACACCCCCTGCCAGCCCTGGATTCAACTTCTCCTCCTTTTCTTAATTTAAAATCCAGCTGCCTGCAGATGCATGTGCAGCTTCAGTGGCTCCTCGGTCCAAAAAGCTGCTGAGTGGATAAATGGTTTGAAATGGTTGACGCAGAAACTGGGTCTTGGCATTTCCAGGAGGAGGAGTTCCCATGTATTTTCCTTTTACAAAGTGCTTGGAAATGAGTTAAGAGATCAGCTGAAATGGAATGGAAATTGTTTGAAGTTCTCTAAATATGTGTGTATGGGTGCACACGCAGGGGAAAAAGGGAGACAAGGGGAATTCTGGTTTGCACTGTTTTCTTTTTGCCTTAGGTATATCAATTTTATTTCAGCTTTTCGTCAGGTTTTGTAAAAAGGCTCTTACTTTTTATTTTTAATTTTCTTGAAGATGTTTCTTGGATCAGGGCACAGCACCAGCAGCCTGGGGAATAGGGAGGGAGGACGGCACAAAACCTTGATACATCCTAGGGTTGGCAGTGGCGGAAAGTCCCAGTGCCAGGAGCTAGGGAAGAAAGGAAAAGCTTTGTGTACCAAGAGTGTACCTGCACTAGAGGGTTACCCAGCATCCAAACCACAGGGTTCCAGGCAGAGGTGTGATTCTGTGGCTCATGCAATTATCCCTGTCAGGGAGGGCTTTGCCAGCACAGGGCTGAGGAATTCCAGCGCTGATGCGATTTCCTTCCTCTCTAATTCCTCAAGCCATTAATCTGAACAGACTTTTATCATCCCCTCGCTGCCTTCCCGTGCCTGCAGGATGACGAATGATCCACGGGCTGCTCTGGGTTGCTGTGATGGGATTTACTGACGGCTCTGGGGCTGGGCTGGGCTGGGCTCTCCCTCCCTGCTGTCCTCAGCCGCCGCACCCGGGCCGGGCTGCTGGAGCCACCACTCCAGGCTGTCTTTGGGGACTGCAGGGGGACTTGATTTTTTTGTCCAGACAGCAGTTTCTGCTTAATTTTCAAGACCTGGGTCAGCAAAAGCATCTTTGGAAGAGTGTAACAGCATCCTGCAGCCACGGCAGATCTGGAACCAGAGGCACAAAGCTCGGGGCTGTGCAGGGGCAAGGCAGCTGCTCCTGCTCATCCTCTCCACGGCTCCCCTGTGTCACCAGCACTCTGGTTTTTACCCTATGTTGTGCACCACGTGGCTCGTGCCTCCCGGTGCTGTGGGAATGGCACAGGGATGCTGTGGGATGCCTCCCCTCCCTGCCACCCTTGCTCCCATGTCACACCATTACTTGCTCAGGTCAAGCACCTTTGGTGATGGAGGGGATTTAAGTGCCACCTTTAATGCTGAGCTAAAGGTGGGAATGTGCACTATTTTTTTTCCCCCACTGTGGTGGTTTGTGTCTTTTTAAATCATATTTCTTCCCTGGCAGCCAGCACAGCACGCTGCAATCTCACAGAGGGTTTGGAAATAGGGAAGGATAACGGCACAGAGAGGACATTTCCCTGGCTCCTCCATTTGTGTAGTGCTGTTCCATTCACCTGCCCAATGCTGTGCTGAACGATTCCACCATCATCTGTTTTCTTCCACAAAATTTCATCAGAGTTCCCAGCCCGGATGCTGTGGCTGTTTTGCACATCCCTGAAGCTCTCACTGCCTCTCGGAGCCCTCCTGTCCCTCCCTCCATGGGACAGGGCCAGCCCGTGCTCACCCTCCCTGCTTCGAGGGAGACAATGGCTGATCACATATTCCAACTGCCTCTCTCCTCTTCTGGACTCATTTTCCAGCACAGGAACGTTCCCTTTCCAGCCTGGCTGCTGCATACCAAACACGCTGCAGAGCCCCTGGCACGTTCAGTTCAAGGTCTTTTCTGCAACAGCCTCGCTCTGCCTTCTCAGAATCATTCCAAGGATCTCGCTGATGACTCGGGAGGAATGGTGCTGGGCGTGTCATTGTGGCTGTGAACCCTAATGGCACCCACCCGGGTGGGTCTGCTGGGGCAGGTGACACCCCCTCTGTGCCACCCAGAGCCATCGGTGCTGCGTGCACCCGGCCATTAAAGGGGCCACTCTAATTACAGCAATCCAAACCCGGATTTCCTGCAGTGGTTAACGTTGTGTCATGCTGCCGCAGCCTGGAGCTGTGAATTAGCCTGGCGGTGCCCGGCCCCGGCCAGGGCTGCCAGCCCTTGAATCACGTCTGCTTCAGGTCTCCAGCAGAGTAGAAAGGCTTAATTCCATGGGTTCAATAAATAATGTGTCTCTTTTAAACACAGACGGTAATTCATGGCCTCTGTGCAGCAGCAGCTCAAAGATCTTAATTTAAAGGTCTTTAAGAGGATGATGCTCTCATGAGCTGGGGATGGTTATGGAGTCTCTCATTTTCAAATTACTGGGTAGAGCCGAGCCCTGTTTTAATCTGGCCATTAATTAGAGGGAGTAATTGTTGCCCAGTGTCTCTGCAGGCGCTCTAACACGAACAGGAGCGGTCGTTCCGTGCGGTGCTGGCGGCCGGGAGCCCGCGGCGCTCGGCTCTGCCTGGGTCCGGCCCGGGGAGGACGGGACCGAGCGACCGAGCGAGCAGGACCGAGCCGGAGCCGGGAAGAGCGAGCCGGGAATGAGCAGAGCCGGGAATGAGCAGAGCCCGGGCCGAGCGGAGCCGGGAATGAGCGGAGCAGGAATGAGCGGAGCCGGGAATGAGCGGAGCCGGGGCTGCAGGCGACGCATTCGGGCTCTGGCTGGCCGGGCTCTGGCTGTGCTGGGTCAGGCTCTGGCTGCGCCGGCTCTGGCTGTGCCAGGCTCTGGCTGTGCCGGGTCAGGCTCTGGCTGCTGTGCCGGGCTCTGGCTGTGCCGGGTCAGGCTCTGGCTGTGCCGGGTCAGGCTCTGCTGTGCCAGGCTCTGGCTGTGCCGGGCTCTGGCTGTGCCGGGTCAGGCTCTGGCTGTCCGGTCAGGCTCTGGCTGTGCCGGTCGGCTCTGGCTGGCAGGCTCTGGCTGTGCCGGTAGGCTCTGGCTGTGCCGGAGGCTCTGGCTGTGCCGGGCTCTGGCTGTGCCGGGCTCTGGCTGTACGGTCAGGCTCTGGCTGTGCCGGGTCAGGCTCTGGCTGTGCCGGGTCAGGCTCTGGCTGTAGCCGGCTCTGGCTGTGCCGGGTCAGGCTCTGGCTGTGCCGGGTTCTAGGCTCTGGCTGTGCCGGGCTCTAGCTGTGCCGGGTCAGGCTCTGCCTGTGCCGGCTCTGGCTGTGCCGGCTCTGGCTCTGGCTGTACCGGGCTCTGGCTGTGCCGGTCAGGCTCTGGCTGTGCGGTCAGGCTCTGGCTGTGCCGGGCTCTGCTGTGCCGGGTCAGGCTCTGCCTGTGCCAGGCTCTGGCTGTGCCGGGTCGGCTCTGGCTGTACCGGCTCTGGCTGTGCCGGGTCAGGCTCTGGCTGTACCGGGTCAGGCTCTGGCTGTGCCGGGTCAGGCTCTGGCTGTACCGGCTCTGGCTGTGCGGCAGGCTCTGGCTGTGCCGGGTCAGGCTCTGGCTGTGCCAGGCTCTGGCTGTGCCGGGCTCTGGCTGTGCCAGGCTCTGGCTGTGCCGGGTCAGGCTCTGGCTGTGCCAGGCTCTGGCTGTATCGGGTCAGGCTCTGGCTGTGCCGGGCTCTGGCTGTGCCCGGAAGAGGGACAGGGAACAGGGAAAGAGACTGGGGACAGAGAGAGGGACAGGGAGCAGGGAGAGAGACAGGGAACAGGGAAAGGGACAGGGAGCAAGGAGAGGGACTGAATGTAAAGAGAGGGACTGGGAATAGGAAGTGAGGGAGGATAAGAGAGGTGATGGAGAGGAGAGAGCCAGGAATTGGGAGCAGGGAGTGGGGAGGACACAAGAAACAATGGAGAAGAGCCCATCCCTGGAGCAACAGGACCAAGGGTGGCTTGAATACCAGAATCACCATTTGCCTTTCCTTGCCCCGTGTCCTGGAGGTGATCTGTCAGAGCAAGAACTCCCTGGGTCCAGAGCCCAGTGCCCAAGCCCAGTGAGACTTCTTCCAAAGGAGACATCCAAGAGGAGGCAGCCAGATCCAGGCTGTGTGTTCCCATCTCCCCCTCCACGGGTGTTTTTGTCTGATTCCTGCACCCCACTCCCTGCTGCAGGGCTGCAGTGAGCTCTTTGAGCTCCACAGATCAAGCTCCAGGATTTACTTGGCAGGGGGAGAGGGGGTGAGCAGAAAAGGTGACTTTAGGTGTTTCTCTCTGCAGCTGAGGTTTCAGAGCTGTGGCTCTCAGCACCCACATCCTCCCAGCACGGGGAGGGGGCAGTGGGAGGGAAGGGAAGCCTTTGCTGTGCAAATGGCTTTGGCAGCTGTGGTGGGGTGGATATTTATTGAACCCATTTTCACCAGTGGCTGTAAAAATGGTTTTCATCCTGACCAGGCTGCTGTTTCCTTCCTCTGCTGTCCTGTACTCCTGCTGCACTCCCCCAGTGAGCCCTGGAGCCTGGAGCAGGGGTTCCCTGGGGAGCCCAGATTCCAGGGGTGCTCTGGTAGAGAGGGATGGGGGCTGGTGGGGGCAGTTCCTGGGATTTGGGGCTGCAGCTGCTGAGTGGAGCAGGTTGGGCAGGGACCATCATCACTGCCAGCACTTGCACCCCAAAAGTGTCCGAAAGTGAGACGGGGTCATTCCCAGCAGAGGGAAAGGCCCTGCCTAGGGAGGGATCCTGTGGCACTTGGGGACAGTGGTGGCCTTGGCAGTGCTGGGGGCATGGTTGGACTGGTGGTCTCAGAGGACTGTTTCAATCGAAATGACTGCATGTTCCTGCCTGCTGCAGGCTTGCAGGGGGAGGAACAGGCTTGAAATTCAGGATAATCTCCACACATTGAAAAAATAGCCCAAAATCAATGACAGAAAATTCGATAATAACAAGTGCAAGGCACTGCACTTAGGCAGGAGGAAGAAAAACCCGCAAGAAGATGAAAGGAGAAATAATTGGCTCTGCAGTGGATTCCCTATTTTTTATTTATTTACTGCCCATTTTTTATAAAGAGCAACTTCCCTGGGCTAGGGCAGCAGGGCCAGGATGGGTTTGCACCCTTGTGGGGAGCCCAGAGGGTGTGCAGAGGGGCTGGGACATTCCCTGGGTGTCTCTTCCTCCTTGACCCAACACCAGGCTCTGCCCTCCCTCACATGGGCGATTTCACAGCCTGGCTGTGACTGCAGGCAGCCCCAGCCTCCAGAGAAAGCTCGAATGTTTGGGATAAAGCAATGTCCAGGCTGAGAGGGAGCCTGGCATGGTCCCAGATGGGCCCTGGCAGGACAGAGCCAGCCCTGAGCTGCACATCACCCCTCAGCACTGGAGCAGGCCTGGGAGCTGCAGGGACAGAAGCACTGCAGTTAATGCACAGGGAGCAGGGTTCCATGTGCTTTAGTGTCTGTTTGAAGAGTCATGCAACACTTGGGGCTATTTAATTGAAAGCAACTGTGCAAAACCCAGAATTAATTCTTATTAAACATCCACAGTGACATTTTCTTAAGTGGAAATTAAACAGGGATTTAGGTGAAGCCTCCTAAGACTCTTCCTGTTGTGACCAGCAATATTTTGAGGCACTGGAGTATCTTCATTTGAAGAAATGAGCTGATCTGGATGCACTTGTGTTTTTCCCTCTCCCTGTGGCTGTTCAGGCAAGCAGGGGATCTGGAAGTGGAACCACAGCAAATGGAATCCTGGAATGATTTGAGTTGGAAGGGACATTAATAAACATCCAGTTCCAATCCGTGGCTAGGGACAGGGACACCTTCCACTATCCCAGCTTGCTCCAAGCCCATCCAAGCTGGCCCTGAACCCTCCCAGGGATGGGGAAGCCAGGGCTGCTCTGGGCACCCTTTTTGCCACGGTGTGTCTGAGGAAGGGAAAAGGACAGACAAAGGGAAGGCTGGGGACAAGGGAGGGCTGGGAACAAGGGAGGGTTGGGAACAAGGGAGGGCTGGGAAGAGTGGCCAGCAGGGATGGAGTGTCAGGGAAAGGGGCCCCTTGAAGGCCTGTGCCTCTCTGGGGCTGAGCCCTGGTCACTGGAGCAGCAGCCACGTGGATCAGACTGCTCCACTGAGGAAAGCATGACCTGCTGAGAATGAAAAGTGGCTGGAATCAGGGAGGGAGAGCTCCTGTGGGAACAATGGGCACAGAACCTGGTTTTTTTATGATTATTGGATGGAAGAGCTGGAAGGAAGAGGCTGCTGCCCACCAGCCCTGCTCAGCACAGGGCTCCCAGCTTCCAGGTCCGGCCATCTCCTCATCCAATGTGCGATTCAATTAATTAAATATTCTCTCTTCCAGATTGCTGGCTGAGGGTGACACACGCTTAATGAACAGCTGCAGGTCCCTAATCACATTGGCAATTAGGAATGTAATTAGAGCACTTGCAAATGGTTTTCATGCTGATAAAACATGACAGAATGGAGCGTTTTCACTCACTGTCAGCTGCCAGACAATCTGTTACCCATCTAATGGCAATTTAATTACAAATTCCTCCACTTCCCCGGGTTCCGGTCGCTCGGGTCCGTGGATAATTGGGCAGCTCCTGGGCTCTGCTGAGGCCCTCTGGAGCTGGCCAGGGAGCTGGGCAGGGAGCAGAGCATTCCTGGAGGGGAGGGCAGGATGTGCTGAGCCCGTGTGCACCTGAGGGAATGGTTCCAGCTGTGTCAGGGAGGGATAGGCTGAGATCAGGGAAAGGTTCTTCCCCCCAGAGGGTTGCCCAGGGCTCCAGCAGGGTTTGGACACTGCTCCAGGGATGCCCAGGTGGGACTTTTGGGGGGGTCTGTGCAAGGACAGGAGCTGGGCCTGATCCTGATGGTTCATTCCAACTCTGGGCATTCCCAGATTCTCTGATTTGAAGGACTGAGGGGAAATCCAGGTTACATCCAGTGCAGGGGCAGGCCCAGGTATGCAGGAAGGGCACAGACCCCAGGTCCCATGGAACCAGGCATGGCAGGATCTATCAAGGTCCCAGGGGAAAATCCCAGCTGGCTGAGGAGCCCTGAGAGCACAGGTGTCCCACAGGTGCCACCTGATGTGCCCGTGCCAGCAGGGACCAGGCTCCTGTGCCACCTGCCAGCCCCTGCCAGTGCCCAGCCTGGGCGTGGGAGGGTCACAGGGACCCAGAGCATCCCGACTTTGGCCACTGCCCCACCTCCCCGGGCCTGCAGGGCTTGGCCATCTCCATCTCTGAGGGGGCTCTGGGTTGGGAAGTGTCTGAGGCTGTGCAGGGGCACCAGGGTGAAGGGGCTCAGTGGGCTCAGAGGATGCTGCTGTGTATTGGTGCAGCGAGTGGAATAAAATAACACTGTAATTTTGTCATCAGCAGCACTTCTCGCCATCCTCCAGGTGCCGTGTGAATGTTAAGAGAGTGTTTAATTCATTATTGGTGGAGCAGGATTAAAAAGCCCATTTTACAAGTGAAGACACCACTCAAGAGAAGTTATTCACATCAGGGTGACACAGTGGGAACAGGAGAGAGGGATTTTAGTGACAAATGAAGGGTAGAGGTCTGCCAAATGATGGACATATTTTGGTACACAGAAGCTCAGGTACCAATTAAATCATCAGCCCAGCTGAAGGTGGTGAAGGCTCCTCCTGACCACCAGTAACCACAGCAGCCAAATTCCTGCCTCTGATGGGCCCTGAGGAAAGTCTGCAGGTCGTTTTCTCATTGTTCTGGTGCTTAGCTCCCTCGGATCATGGCATGGTTTGGTTTGGAATGGTTTTGGTTGGTTAAAAATCACCCAGTTCCACCCTCCAGTGCCACCAGTCCTTCCCACTCTGCCCTGCAGCCCCTCCCTGCCCTGGCACTCAGCACTCATCACTGGGTGATCACTGGCACGGTGTTGTCTTTGAAAGTAAGTATTTTGATCTGTTTTTCATAACTAGAGTTAGATTTTCATGGATTGTAAGGTAAATAAGAATAGTTTACTTTCTTTCGTGAAAGGTATCACTTGGGAAACTTCTCATTTGACCAGTGGGATTGGAGTAGATACTTCAATATCCAATCCCTAATAAGTGTCCTAAAAATTATAAAAAACTAAAATGTCAATGAAAACTTCTTTTATAGTATTATATATATATATATATATATATATATAATATATATTATATATAATAACATATAATAATATTTATAACATTATAAATAATAAATATTATTTATAATCATTATTATAAATAATAATTTTATACTGTTATGTATCTTTAACACCTATGTGTGTATGCATGCTGTGTTTCCTTCATGAACCACAGCAGCAGGCATGGTGGTGGCTCTGTGCAGCACTGGGTTGGAGTCTGCTTTTCCCGGGCCTGCAGTTTCTAAGTTCTGTGATGTTTTGGGTTTGGAAGTCTGTTCTCACAGTTTGAACGTTAACATTGCCATTGTTTCTGTAATGAATGTTTAATGTTTTGGATTCTTTCTGTGGGATGGACTTTCTCTGATGTCTCTCAGCTTTGGCCAATGTGTGTGAAGAGTTCTACCACTCTCCCTACTAATGAGAGCAGCCTGTCCAAAAAGGTATAAAACGGGCTCAGTTGTTTGAATAAACTGGAGTCAGATCGTGTTCTAAAGAGGAATTTGTGTTGTGTTGTCACTTGCTACAGTGACATTGGGCCATCACTGGGTGATCACTGGCACAGTGGTGACTCTCAGCCATCCCTCAGTGATCACTGGCACGGTGGTGGCTCTCAGCCATCCCTCAGTGGTCACTGGCACAGTGGTGGCTCTGTGCACGGTGGGGTCTGTGGGCACAGGGCAGAGCCAGGGGCTCACCCAAGCTGATCCAGCCCAGCTCCAGTGGGCCAGCAGCTGTCATGAGGGGTGTCACACAGAGCATGGGGTGTCAGCCTGCTGCCTGTGCACACAAACAGGGACAGGCAGAGCCAGGGGCCCGGGGAGCAAGGGCCCTGTGCTCGGCTCAAAGCTGGGGAACAGGCAGGGAGGCTGAGGGAATTCTCGAGGCTCAGCTGCTCACGGTGGCTGTGGAGGGAGGGCTGTGTGTGCCCCTGCTCTGAGCAGCCCTGCATCCCCTGTCCTGGCAGAAACACCCACGGGAGTTGTCTGTGCCCCCTCCCTGGGCAGGGCTGGCACCCTCTGCTCTCTGTCACATGTGGGCACCGGGCTCTTCTTCAGCTCTGGGGGTCCCAGGGTCCCCTGTTCCCCTTGGCTCTTCGTGCCTTATTTTCTGGCTGGTGTTTACTTTAAAAACTCCTGGGAGTGCTTGGCTCCTCGCATCCTGCACTGACCCAGTTCTCGCTTGTTGCCATGGAGAACTGGACCCAATTCCATTAACAGAGACCGAGCTGCTCCTGCCTGGCTCCAGAGCCTGGAGATGCACTGGAGAGCCCAGATGGGATGTTCTCAGGAGAGGGGCCAGGTGGGGTTTGCCAGGGCTGATGAAGGCCTGGAGTCTCAGGCTGCCTGCTCCAGGTGGGTCAGGACAGTTCCTGCAACTCAGGATGGGTTCCTGCAGCTCAGGAGAATTTCTGAGGCTCCCCCTGAGGCCATTTTAAGTCTGGCACACAAGCACTGATGTCCTCAGCACCTCCCTCCCACCTCCCACCCTCCCCTTCATGTCTTAAATCCCAGAGTTCTTCAGCGAAGGCTTCTGGTCTCATTCCAGGTGCTGTCCACCACTCCATAGCCAGAATATTAAGTGATGCTCAGTCTGATGATCAAGAACACTCAGTTTTAGGTGCTGGTTATTAAAGCTCCTTTGCCCTGGGCAGTCTGTGAGCAGCTCATGGTGTCATTTTCTTTTCTGTACATTTATTGAATTACTGGGGTTTTTTTCTAGGCTGGAGTGAAATCACCAGCTAAATGGATTTTCATTCCTGGATGGGAGGGCTGTGGTATGTATTCCCAGTGAGGATTGTCCCATCCCAGTGCAAGCCATTGCTGCTGCAGACAGGACAGATGAGACACATTGATGTCCCTCCCTATATATAAACCCAGTGATTTATCTCTTCATTTGCAGCTTCCTGGAGCAGGGGGGAAGCCCCAGGGTTCCCAGGCAGTGGGTTTTTAAGCTTTCTCAAGGAAGGGATTTGTTAAATTTCCTATTTCATGAACTACAGAAGAAATGAAAAGTAAAATGCCAACACCAACTCTCCCTCAGCCCCCCAAAATCTGCCATTAGCCTTCCCAAACCCGTGCCACACGCTGCTTTCCCCCCTCCTGGCTGACTTGAGGAATCCATTTCTGGTTTATTTTCGTTATTTGTGACCCTGAAACCTCTTGTGTTTGAAGCACGTTCCTGGAAAGCAGCAGCAAAGCTCATTCCATCAGCTCGGGGCAGCCTTCCCCTTTCCATGAAACAACCTGCCATGTGAGTGATGGGTTTAAATTGGCTTTCACAACCAGGGATGCCGTTTCCTAGAAACCCGAGGCTGACAGGGAAAGGCACCAGAGAAGGCAGCAGGAGAAAGGGAAGAGCTCCTTGCTGGGCTCCTGCTGGCACTCGCTGTTTGGGGAAAGAGGTGACCAGGGGTGACACCCTGAGAGCAGCCCCCTGAGAGCTGTGACACCCTGAGAGCAGCCCCCTGAGAGCTGTGACACCCTGGGAGCATCTCCCTGAGCTCCAGGGGCTGTGACACCCTGAGAGCATCTCCCTGGGAGCTGTGACACCCTGGGAGCAGCCCCCTGAGCTCCAGGGGCTGTGACACCCTGAGAGCAGCCCCCTGGGAGCTGTGACACCCCGAGAGCATCCTGGGGGCACCTCTGGCTTTTGGGACTTGTGTCAGGATGTGTTTGGCAAGTGGCCAGAGCCCAGGAGCACCTGCAGACCCCTGCCAGACCCCCAGGCTTGTGCCAGGACATGCAGCAAACCAGGCTGGAGCAGAGCGATGTGATGGATGAAGGGGATGGGCTCGGGCAAGCTGTGGTGGTCTGGGGCTACCCTGGCAGTCCCTGGACCAGGGAACAGCACGCCTGGAAGTGGAGGCTGCGAGCCCTGGGCACTGCAGCTGCCCCAGCCCGTCACTGCTGCACCCCTGACAGCCACAGCACGGGCAGAGCTCTGGCCAGAGCCAGTGCCACGGCTCTCTTTGTAACAGCAGAAGCAGCAGCTCATCCTCCAGGCGGGCTCCGTGTGCTGGTGGTTAATCTTTAACAGGAAACAGCCCGGAGCAAAGGCACAAAGTAAGAAATATTTAATTCCACAGCGCTGGTTCGCACCGTACGTTTCCCACTTGATAAATATTTCAGGCACTCGTGCTCCAAAAGCGGCTCTGTCTCCTGCAGGTCCGTGTGCCTGTGCCCCCCAGGAGGCTGCCTGGTGCCCCTCCAGCAGCTCCTGCCCAGTGTGGGCTGTGGCCACTCCCCAGGACACCCCAGGGCTGGGGCTGGCAGGGGGGCCCCAGGGGCTCTGGGCAGGGGGGCTGCTCAGCCCCTCCACCAGCTCCATCCCCACCCTCCCCAAGGCACTGGGGGTGGAGAGCACCAGGAGCACACGGCTGGCACTCAGAGATGTCCAGAGATGCCCAGCACAGGGGCTGCTGCTGCCAGGGGGCACCAGGAGACCCCTCTGTCCCTGTGGATGCAGGGCCAAACGTATTGCCAGGTTTGGGGAACACCGTGATGGCCAGCAAGAAGATCCCAGAGCTGTCCTCACCTTGTGGCCTCCCCCACACACAGACATACCCAGTAACGTATATATATTATATTATATTTTTATATATATATATATATATATATATATATCTATATACACACATTAACAAAGAAGTTGCAAAAAAAAAACCAACAAAAAGGGGAAAACCCAACAGGAAGAACAGCCCTCCCCACAAAGAGAATGGAAGCAGGAATGTAACACGTGGAAGGGAAGGCTGAGGGGAGCCAGGAGTCCACAGATCCCAAACTTGTACAGTCCCAGGAGCAGAGGAGCCAGCAGCATCCAGGGACAGCTGCTCCCCAGATCACGGTGACCACTGGGTGGGCCCTGCTTCCAGTACCACGAGAGCACGGTTTGGGTGCCTGGGAAGGGCCCCCAGCCCCTGCTCGGGGTGTGGGGCTCCCCCAGCCCCACCTGGCCAGGTATGAGACACGAGTGGGGCCAGGGGTCCCACGGTTAGTGCAATTTCATCGGGTGCAAACGCCACGTTAGGGGCTCGTGGGGTCTGAGCTGAGCGTGCCAAGTGCTCCCTGAGCCCAGCCCGGCACTGCCAGGGCCAACATCCCTGCAGGGCATGGGCAGAGCACCCCAGGGACCTCCCGTGGGAAACAACCCACCTGGATGGGAGGCCTCCCCTGCCAGGGTGGGCCGGGGCCGTGTGCCAGGCTGTGGGCACGGCAGAGGGGCTCTCCCTGAGCCCCACAGCCCGGGGCTGGCACAGCAAATGGAACTGCCCCCCAGCTCAGGAGGAGCACAGGGAGGGGGGCATCCTGACCCTGCCAGGCACCATGGGGAACAGCCTGGGTCAGGGGCAAACCCCTCCCAGCTCAGCAGCAGATCCTCCCTCCCTCGAGGTGCTGCCCTCCTCCCTGTTCTCCCTTTTTCCCTGTTCCCAAAACTGCAGTGCAGACACAGGCAGAGATGGCAGGCTGGGCTCTGCTGTACATGCTCTTCCTGGGCAGAGCTACCACCAGACCCACCAACACACATCCCTTGGCCCTGGTGAATTCTGAACTGTCTCCAGAGGAATTCACCCTGCCTCTGCCACAGCCCCCACGGGATGAGCCCCAAGGGCCCCGTCCAAGCCAGCAGCTCAGTCCCAGAGCCTGGGCTTTGGAATCACAGAATAGGCTGACCCGGAGCCCATCAGGATCATTAATTCCAGCTCCTGGCCCTGCACAGACAGCCCAACAATCCCACCTCGTGTGTGGAGCACTGTTCAAATGCCCCTGGAGCTCTGGCAGCCTCGGGGGCATGACCATTCCCTGGGGAGCCTGGACAGTGCCTGACCACCCCCTGCAGGAAAACCCTTTTCCTGACATCAGCCTAACCCTCCCTGACTCAGCTCCAGCGTTTCCTCCAGCCCTGTCACCAGTCACAAGAATGAAGAGATGGGAACTGCCCCTCCACCCCCCCTTGGCAGGAGCTGAAGATGGCAAAGAGGCCTCCCCTCTCTTCTCCTCCAGCTGAGCAAACCAAGTGACCTCAGCCACTCCTCACGAGAGCCCTCCAGACCTTTCTGTCCTCACAGCCCTCCCTTGTTCTCCCTCTCACAGCTTCATGCCTTTTTCCACTGTGGTGTGTCCAACTGCCAGCTCAGCAGCCTCAGCCCACAGCAGAGTGTGACAATGCCTGGTGTCCCCAGAACAGGGATTTATCTCCCTCCTGGCCCTGGAGCAGGTCCCCAGAGCCCCTGCACAGTTCTCACCTCTCCCCAGCCCTCGTGCCCAGCTCGTGCACACAGCCAGGGCTGCCCCAGCATCCACCCCCTGCCCGTGTTAACTGCACAGGGCTGGTGATTCTGACCTGCCTGACTCGTCTGGGTCTCCCTGCAGGGCCCCTCTGCCCTGGAGAGAGCTGACAGCTCCTCCCAGCTCAGTGCTGACTGTATTCCTGACTCAGTATTCCTTCCAGTCCTGCGTCCAGGCTGTTAATGAAGATGCTGAAGAGCACAGTGCCCAGGCTGGAGTCCTGCAGAGCCCCACGAGTGCCTGATGTCACCCCTTGTGCCTGACCCTGAGCCAGCTGCTCCCCAGCCCACCAGGTGTAGATCCAGCTGTGCCCTGGACATTTTGTCCACAAGGATCCTGTGAGAGGCTGTATCAAAGCCTGCTAAAGTCCAAAAAGCTTCCATCTCCTGGCTTTCCTGATCAATCATGTGGGTTACCCTGCTGTAGGAGATCAGGTGTGACAAGCAGGGGCAGTTCCCTGTCAGCCAGCTCCACGGGAAGGGAGAGGCTGGCAGAGCTGCCTGGGCCCAGCTCAGCAGGACCCAGTCCCACTGAGGCACCACAGCCAGAGGAGGGAAAGGAGTTTCAAATGCCACAGAGCAAAGCCCAAGCAGCAGCTGCCTTGGGCCACCATAAAGCCTGAAATCCTTGCCCCCACAATGTCCCAGGCACTCACATGCCCACTGGCCCCAAACTGTGCCACAGACCCATGGTGACAACAGGGATGGTGTGCCAGCCCAGCTCCCCCTGGCCTCTTAAACAAATCTGGAGACTGCAGCTTGGCCAGGGGACCTGATGCTTGTGGTCACTGGGAATACTGGTGACAGCCAAAGGGCTCCCAGGAACCAGGGCCTGTGGGGCTCTGGGCCAGACTCAGTCCTCTGCCATGGAGTAAACAGGATGGCTCCACACTCACACCACCACAGAACCATGGAAGGCTTTGGGCTGGAAGGGATCTTTAAAATGCTCCCAGTCCAATCCCCTGGCATGGTGGAGAACAAACCAGAAGTCAAGATTTGGGGTCATAAATTGAGATTTTGTGTCTTAGAGCACAGAGGTGGTCTCTGAGCAGGACTCTACTGTGGGCTCAGGGTAGGAAGATGAGTTTTTGCTGCTGGGGCACCAGACAGGAACTAATGGAGGTCTGTGAGGAGCAGGACACTGCTGGCCAGACCCCACGTCAGGAAGGAGCAGCTGCCAAACCCCTGTGCCAGGGGCCAAAGCTCCTCAGGGATGCAGGCCTCCCTGGCCACTGGGAAGCTCTCAAGGAGGAGATGGTGGGCTGGGGGTCGCGGCTCTCCTCTGCAGGACCCCCAAAACAGGAGCATGCCATCTGCAGCATGGACAGCCACTGGGAACACCCTCAGTGCCACCTTCCCTCCCACAGACCACCACCCTTCTCCACGGGACCACCACCCCACATGAGCACTCCCCAAGCCCTGTCCACCCCAGGGCAGCTCCCGAGCCTCAGCCACAGAGAGTCCTCCCTGGCAAGTGCTGCTCAGTGCTCTGGGACCCCACAGCAGCTGTCAGCAGGATCCAGAGCCCATCCTGCTCCTCATGGCACCCACGAGCCATCCCCTGTCCCCCGTGGGACCTCAGGTCACCCTGAAACCCGCCCTGGCCTTTCCAGCCCCAGGGGAAGACAGAACCATCCCGGTGAGCATCTCCCTGGGGAGAGAGGGGAGCCACCGCCGAGGAGCTGCTGCAGCCACTCCTGAGCACTCTGCAGCTCCCCAGCAGCAGTTCACTTCCAGCCCTGGTTCCAGGCTCTTCCGCTTTTCCATTGAAAGGAGATGGAGCTGGGTGTGGGCGGCGCTCGATCGCCTAGTGCCGCAGTGGCCCTGGGCCAGTGGGCAGCTCTGGCCACCTGCAGCCACGGGCACGGCCAGGCTGCCAGGGGCAGGCTGGGCAGCCTAGTGACAGGCTTTCATCCCTGACACGTACGGGGACTCCTGGGGCCGGCAGTTACACTCCTGCTGCTCGGGGTAATCGATGAAATCTGGGGCGGGCAGCCCCGAGAGGATCATCAGGGATTTGTTCCAGATGGTGAAGGTGGGACACACGGGCAGGATGAAGGAGACCTCGAAGGTGTGGAGGTGCAGGGAGTTGGCCGGGTCGTAGAAGGAGAGCGCGTTGTTGTCGTAGTCCAGGAGCACGCCCAGGCGCTTCATCTGCGGGTGCACCTCCACCAGCATCTCCTTGTTGTTGTGCCGCACCACGAAGTTGTTGTTGCAGCGGGAGAAGACCCAGGAGGAGGAGTTCTTCCCGATCCACTCGTTCTTGGGGGCTGACTTGTAGGCCACGCCGATGGCATACCTGCAGGAGAGGAGACGCCTGCTCAGCACCCTCCCAGCCCTGGTGGCTCACCCTCTGCGAGCCCAGCTGCTGTCAGAGGGCACAGGGTGGGCAGAGCTGGACTGGGAATGCATTCCCCCTCTCCCTTACCAGGTGGAGGATCCCACCACCACCTCCCAGTAGTGGCAGCCGCTGTCGATGAAGACGTTGCCGGCCGCGCCGTAGCAGCCCGTGCCGCTGAACCGCTCCGGGGTGTGGCTCTTCTTCAAGGAGCTCTCGTCCTTCTCCATCTGCAGCCCGTCGTTGGAGATCTTCAGCTTCTTGTGAGCCATCTTGGGGTCCAGCTTGAACGGCTGACCTGTGGGGAGGAGACACGTGGGTTTAGGATTTGTGTTCTTAGCACCATGGTGCAGGAAAGGGGCTGCTTCACATCCTGTGCTCTCAGCTTTGGGTATTTGCTTGGGTGTTTTCCTCAAAACCAGACCAGATCAGGGTGATATCCCAGAGCTTCAACAAACCTCCTTCTTTGTCAGTGATTTCCCTCTGAGTCTGCAAACAAAACTCCAAGATGCTACAAAGAAGCAAATTGAGCTCAGGCAGGTCTGGCTGCTGTGTCTTCCTGGGAGATGCAGTAAAGTGCACACAGAGAGCATTTCCATAGGGATTCACCTGCTTCAGGACCAGGCAAATGGCAGCTGCAGAGAACACCCAAGTCCTGCCAATACCTTCACCCTCACTTTTTGGTACCCAGCTTGGGGCATGACCAGCTGTGTCCTCCTGCCTGCTCTCATCTTGGCTACAGAGTCCCAGCCAGGAGAAACACTGACACCACCACGGCGATGGGGTCTTGAACCTGGGCTGGGGACCCCCAGAACAGCCAGGAAACCCTGCAACCAGAACACAAGGAGAACCCCAGGGAACTTCTGCAAAGAGCTGCAACACCAGTGACAACCACAGCTGCAGAGCGGAGCTCATCTGGGCCCTGCTGCTCCCCCATGGCAGCTCGTGCTGGCTTTCCTCGGAGCCCAATTTGCTGAATAATTGAGTTGAGAAGCCTGAAAGTAAAGCTGCAAATTGGGAGTGACCTGACCCCTCCTTCTTCTGGCTGCTCTGATCTTTCTGCCGTATCTTTTCCTGGCAGTAATGCAAAGAGACAAGCTCAGAGGAAGTGAGGTATGAAAACACTTGGCTCCATCAGGACAGAGACACTCACAGCTCTGTTTCTGAAGCTGGCCCCTGGCTAAGGTCAGGGTGAAGCTGGTTTGTGCTGGCAAAGCCAGCACCCACAGGCAGTGTGTGCCACGGGTAGGCTGGAGGGGCTGGGGTACCTCAGAGAACACAGCCTGCTTCCAACAATCCCCTTCCCAAAACACCACTCTGGCACTGGGAAAAAATACACACTGCGCAGAGGTAATGATCCAAGCTCACTCCCCAGCACGGGAGCTGCCAGAGGAAGGGGGGTCTGATGCAGCCTGCACCCCCTGCTCCCCACCATCACCAGCCTCCCAGCCCCTGCTCTCCAGCCCCCACCCTGCCCTGAGGGAGCCGAGGGCTGTGATGATTCATCTCGTCATTAATGACTCTTCCCATCCATAATGTTTCCTCTCACATGTATCTCCTGGGCTGGTCACTCAGTTTACCTTTGTCCCACAAATTCAGCTTGCTGGGATATTCCTGATAGCCTTTTGCTGGTCATCCCTGCACGAGGCTCGGGAGCTGTGGGGAAGCAGCCAGCTGCACCCCTGGGGCATTTATCAGCTGGATTATCCCTTCCCTCCCTGCAGAGCAGAGCAGAGGAAATCCTGTCTGGCACTGGGGTGTGGGAGCAGAGAGGAGGCAGCCAGGAACACGGTCAAGGGCAGTGGAATGTGGGGACGGGGCCAGGCAGGGGGAGGTATGTGCTGGAGCTGCATCCCCACCCTGCAGGACCCCAGACACCCTCCCTGCTCCCCTGGACCTCACAGGGCTCCTGCACCATCTCAGGGACAGGGGCTGCCAACCCGGGGGGGCAGCGAGGACAGGCTGGCTGCTGCTTTACATAACAGACACGGGAAAAACTGGAATGAGAGCCCCAGGAGCAGGAGATGACATCCAGCACTCAGCCATGTCTGGGAACAGCAGCTCAGCCCAGCTCAGCCCAGCTCAGCCCAGCAGCACAGCAGCTCTCGTGTGCTCCACTCTTCTGGCTGCAGGGGCACAGGGATGGGGCAGAGTGGGGAGGGAGGACAGCTGGTGACTGCATTTGGCTGAAAATGTGTGGAGAGAAAAGACAGAAGGATATGAATCCCACTCCCAAGGATGCTGCAGGCACCCACCATGATCTGCTCCGAGAGAAACAAAGCTGCAGGAACACAGGGACACAGGGACACAGGGACACAAAGCCAGCCCTTCCTGCATTCTGCCTGCAGTGGCAGTGTCCCTACTCCCACCAGCCACCCAAGATGCCACCCGTGGGGCACAGGACGCCCACAGAGCCCCACTGTCCTCCCCAAGGACATCACCTTCCTCAGAGATAGAGACAAAGATGCAGCACTGTACTGCTGAGTCAGCAAGGCATAGGAAAGCCATCAATCCACCTAAATCTATGAATCTTTTCAGATCCCCTCATGGTGAGCTCCTGCTCCTTAAAAACTGCACTAACACGATTCAGTCAGTACCAGTGACCCTGCAGCCCTTTGCTCAGGCAACAAACCCACGCCTGGTATATCACACAGGATGTGGATGGAGCCATCCTGTAGCACACTGAGGTCCTGCCAAGAGACACAGAAATCAGGAAAAGCCAGAATTGCAAGGGAAAAATAAGGCCAGGATGCAGTGGCCAAGGCAAGGGCTGTAAAACTCATTTCCCTGCACTTAATTTATGGCCAGAGCTGGGCCTGTCCCTGCACTCCAGCAACTTTTGGCCACTTGCTCCTAAATGAGTCCTGCTCAGGACCGTTCTCAGCACTCAGGTCTCTGTGTCACTAAAGCCAACCTGCTCTCCCAGCTCCTCTGCTCGGGATTCAGAGCCAGCACTGACAGCGCCGATGCTGCGGCAGCCGATGAGTCCTGACACCGACCTTCTGGCAAGGGAGAGATCTCTCCAGACAGCCCTCCAGCACCAGAACGGGCTGTGAAATATGCTAAGGGCTGCTCCTGTGTTGAGCTGCTACACTTCCACCAAGGTTACAGCAGTGGGAAAGCGTGGGTGTGATATCCTCTGGATATCGTCCACTGGGAAAGGAGAAACCCTGCTCCCAAAAAACAGCAGGAGGAAAAGCCAGTGGGGGCGTGCTGGGGCTGCAGCACAGGGCTGCCACCACCTCTGGACACCCAGAGGAGCAACTGTCCCCTGAGGCTGGCCACACATAGGAAATAAATCAATATATATTATATCCACATAAATGGCTAAACCAAATTTCCAGGAATTCAGAAGCTTCCACAAACACAGATGGGAGAGGAACACCAAACTGGTGGCAGAGAGGGACATGCCCACCAGTGCCACATGCCTCCCCTGCCCCAGCCTGAGGGGGAAGTGAGGGATCACTCCTTGTGGAAGGGCTTTAGCACATGCAAAGCCACAATCACACACCTACCCGTGCAGTGCCTCAGGCGTGGCTGCCCCAGGTTTCAAACGGGCAAGGAGCTGCTGCAGACACAGCCCTGCAGCAAGGGGGACAGCACCTGACTGGGCCCTGGGCAAACCCAGCCCATGCCCAGGCAGTCACAGGGAGCACACCTTCAGCAGGAGCTGCCCCCCAGCCCTGCTCCAGCTGCCATCCTGCACCCCAGAGTGAGCCAGGGCAGCACTGAGGAGCAGCCCCTGCAGCAGGGCCAGGTTTCCAAGGAACAGGCAGACTGGGCTGGAGTTTGCTGTTCAGCAGCTCCCTCAGCCCCACGGCCCCAGGGTCGTTTTATCTGGTTTATTCAGCCCCAAGAGAGCTAGGAGGCAGGGGTGATAAATCACAAAAGCCTTGCTCAGGCAGAAGCAACTGTTGGGAAGGGGACAGAGGGGAGGGAGGGCTGTGCTCACCAGGCCCATGGAGAGACATGCAGGCACTGGAAGGCACGGGCATGGGGCAGGCAGGAGCCTGGAGAGCCAATTTATTCCTCTCCAACATGTCACAGTGTCTCTCCTGCATCACCCTTCAGGCCATGGGTGCCAGTGCTGCTACCATCTCTGCTGTCCTTCAGAGGAAGAAGACATCCCACCACAAACCCCAGACCTCTGTCTGCCAGGACAGGCCTGGCTCCACTGCCCTCAGAGCTCGGCTTTCCCTGAACACATTTAACCTTCCTTGGCATCCCCAGGGCACTGGAAAGCAAAACTGCTTTGTGTGTGGCTGCAAAGCCCCATCCACCACCATGGAGACACTCTGACCTTTACTGCTCTCCAGGTCACAGCCCTCTGCAAGCTGAGCCCCACACAAGAACACTGTGACTCCTCCATCAGCCCAGCACACAAAGCCACCAGAAGAACGGCCTGTTAGGAGCCCAGGGATGGGTGCTGACAGGAGCAGGGGGCTGATGAGAGCCCCTGGCACCACGTGGGCAATCAGGAACCCATCCCTGAGGCACAGAAGGAACGCAGGCACCAAGGGAGACGGGCACTGCAACGATTAAACAGCACGGCATTTCCATCCCACTGCCTGCTCGCCGGGCACCCCAGTGCCCAGGAAACTCTCCCCCCACCCGTGCCAGGGCCAGGGGAGAGCCTGGGCACCTACTGTTGGTCTTGAGGCGGGCGGGCTCGCTGTTGCGGCTGCCCGCCTGGTTGATGGCCTTCACCAGGAAGATGTAGCGGGTGCCGCTCTGCAGCCCGTGCACCGTGTAGTGGTTCTGCTTGATGTTGGGGACGATCATCCAGCTGTCCATGGAGTTGTAGAGACCTGCAGCGCAGCAGAGGGACACAGATTTATTCCCAGGGATGGAGAGAAAAAGGACAACCCCCCCGTGCTGCCAATGCAGGGGCCCGCGTGTGCCTCAGCAGGATTTACTGCCTGCCCGGGAGTTCAGAGTGCCTGCAGGGAAATGGCCAGAGATGATAAATCCCAGCAACACAGAATCTTTTTCATTATCACACAAAGGCAATGCTGGCAAGGCAGGGCCAGGGCTGCAGTGCTGGCATCTTGGGATGCTGATGTGGGTAGTGATGGGGAAAGGGTAGAGAGAAAGGGAAATTCAGCAATCAGCACCTCCCAGCCCGGGCAGGTGGCAGAGGAAGCTGCTGGTGCCTGGGAGGGGCTGATGGCCACCACCATCCTCCCACCAGCACCATCACCCCACCATCCTCCCACCACCACCATCCTCCCACCACCACCATCCTCCTCCCACCATCACCATCACTCTCTCCCACAGGACAGCCTCCCTCCTGCTCCAGGGCCCCAGGATGCAATTTCAGCTGAAGAAAGGGATGGATTTGCACCCAAATCGACATGTTTGCAACCCAATCTTGCTCCTGCCCAGTCCTCAGTGCTCCAGAGTGGGAAGTGATAATCCATGGCTAAGGGAGGTTGCTGCTTGGCTTCCTGAATAGACTGGTCTGCAGAGCAGTCCAAAGAAAATGGGCTCCCAGTGACGGCATCCAGATGCAGGGAAATCATTCAGGAGGCTGAACTCCTTGTGGAAGTGGGAAGGAATGAAGAATCCAAGACCATGGAGGTGCCAAGCTGACTGCTGCAGTGACTTGCAGTGCCTGAGCTACAAGGCCTGGCATGTGCGGAAATGCAGTGTTGTACCTCAGGTGGGTGATGCAGCATTCCAGGAATGGGGAAAAGCCTGACATGGTGCCACTGAGGCTGTTCCTGCCACCAGCACGACTGGGATGAGGATCACCTGCAGCTGGCACGAGCACCTGAGCAGCTGGGACTGGGGGACAAGGATGCTTGGGGCTCAGGGGAACCCAGGGCAGCTCTCACAGCACAGGGGCAGGGCTTTGAGCCAAAAGAAGGGAAGTGCAGAAGCACTGGAGGCTCCCTGGATCTGGTGAGAGGCCAGGAGTGCATTGTGAATTTGGGGTGACTGGAGGGGGGTTCAGCACGTGCAGGGAGGCAGGAGCTGGGAATACTCCTCTTTCACAACAGCTCCCAACTCATTCACCTTCAGTGGGGGCTCAGCCACAGGACAAGAGCAGGCTGCAGTCCCTGTCACCCTGAATTTGGGTTGGGATACGTGTGGGAATGGCTGAGGGGCACAGGGCAGTGTGATGTGAAGTAGAAACTGGAGTAGATGTGATGCTGATTGCAGCCTGCACGCAGAGCTGCTGTTGTTGGGGCACACGGCCTCCAGTGTCACCTGCCTGCAAGAAGGACCAGCCAAGGATGCTCCAGCAGGAGGAATGAGGTGGCTGGGAGATGACAACGAGGAGGACTTGACCTTCCAAGTAGGTTTCTTCCACAAAACAACCTCGAAGAGCTTGGCCCTGAAGACCAACCTCCTCACTCCTACCCCTGCCAAAGGCTAAAGAAATCTCTTTTACTGTAGCATTCATCATCCATAAAAACTTCTGGCTCTTGCAAGCCCTTGGCTTTGATGGAAGCATGAAGGGGAGGGGTTCCACGGGGCAACTCTGCACACCTTGGGAAGGTGTTTCCTCTTCTGGTCAGGCTCCCAGCTCCTGCTCAGTGTTCCAGTGTCTCTTCACCACGAGTTCAGCCAGGGCTGATACGGTCCCATCACCCAAACAGTGCTATTCCAGGGGACATAAGTCATTCATTTTCTTCTCAGGGATTTAACAGATCTTTTCTTCACTCCTCCTACAGAGAACAACCTGCTGGCTGCTGGCTGGCCAAGGAGCACACTTCTGACACGTGACCCTCCAGGCTCTCCTGCAGCACTGTCCTCACTGCTCCTCACCCTTGTGGTCTCCACAGCTCCTCCCTTCCCAATGCCTGTGCCAGACCCAGAGGTGGGCAGGGGACTAATTTCCAAGTCCCTCAGTGTGTGGGACTCCAAGCCACGTGTGTCCAACGTGGCACATGGCAAAGGTGAGAGCCAGATCCTTCCCTGGCATCACCCCAGGGCAAGGGCCCAAGCTGCAGCAGGGGAGATCCTGAGTGGGAAAGGGCAGAACCCTCGGAGCTGAGTGAGGAAGCACGGGATGCTCCATCCCTGGACACTCCTTCCTCCTCGAGGAGCAAGCCCTGAGCAACCCACCACCCAAACTGCACAGAGCTGGCACAGGGGCCTTCAGCCATCCCTCCCTACCAAAACCACTCAGTGACACCAGCAAGACCCCATCTTGTCTGCAGCTGGAGTGCAGGGGACGTGGAGCTGGTGGCCATCCAAGAGCAGAGCCAGAGAGGTGGCTGGGCTCTCCAGGCTTCCAGAGGACACAACGTGCTCCAGCTGGGCAGGAAAGGAGAGCCAAGCAGGGCGGGTCTGGCTGCAGCAGCCTCCATGGAAAGGAAACGCATCATCTTGTTCTCCAAAACAAGGGCAAAGGCTGGGCCAGGGCTGGGGAGGTGAGATCCAGCTTGGAAAGTCACAGGGAACTTTCTCTGGCAGCTTCCTGCCCGTTCAGAGTGCACTGAGCAGCCTTCCAGGGCCGTGACACTGTGCTGCCCACGGGACAGACTGACAGCAGCCCCAACACCCACCAAGGCACCTGGGCAGCACTGCTCACAAGGGAAAGTGCTGCAGGAAAACCAGCAATGAAACTTTCTCACAAGCCACAGAACACTGGGGATTCTGTTGTCAATCCTCAAATCAAATCCTGTCCCTGTCAGACAGATCAGTGGGGTGTGGAAAACCTGCAAGGTGTGGCAGGAATTTCCATGAAAAATTACCTGGAAATCTGCCTCAGAGCTGTTGCAGAGGGTTTATAAACCGGGTTAGTAATCAGCCACAGAGCAGCCAGTGTTGCCCTAGTACAATCCCAGGTAATCCTGTGGATTTGGGAGCCCTGGGGTGGACAGGAGCCTCCGGTGCTCCCCATGCTTCACCAAGTCAGGGCTGATGATACCCAGAGCAGACCAGAGCACCTCAGGGATGGCCCCAGCACGGGGAGGTGTCCATTGCTCTGATCCACTAGCCCTTGGTAGATCCTTTGCTGCTGTTTCCTCCACAAATACCCAGCCCTTAAACCCGCTGATGAAGCTGAGAACCCTTTCCTTACAGAACCCCAGAAAGGTTTGGGCTGGAAGGAAGCTTAAAGCTGATCCAGTGACATCCCCTGCCATGGGCAGGGACCCCCTCCACTGCCCCAGGCTGCTCCAGCCTGGCCTTGGGCACTGCCAGGGATGGAGCAGAGGGTTCTCTGGGGGTGGTGACTTACTGATGAAGTTGGCCTGGCCAGTGAAGATGGTGTACTGGAGCTCATAGGAGCTGACGCTGAACTCATCCTCGGAGATCCAGTGCACAGTGATGGTGTCGTGGGAGGCTGTGCAGAGCTCCTCCCGCACCGAGGGCGGGTTGGGGGCTGTGGGATGGCACAGAACACAGCCCTGGTCAGCCTGGCCTTCCTTCCTTCCCTCCAACCAACCCAACCCAGCCCAGGGCTTCCCTGCCCCTGCTGGGGCTAATGGGCTGGGGCAGTGTCCCAACACCAAACCCCTCATTTCATCTGGCACTGTGCTTCCCACTGAACCAAACTTTTCAGTTTAGCAAGGCATCCAGAGGCCAGAGCACAGGTCTGACACCCCACCCTGAAACAGGCTGAGAACCCACTTCCAAATCCACCTATTTCCCTGCACTGGTTGTGGAGTAAGTGTTTTATCCCGTAAGTGATCTGGACATGCTTGTGCTAATCTTCCACTGACAGCTGATCTGCTTCACAGTGCTAAAATCAGATTTGGGTGAGTGAGAATGTCCCCACCTCCCTGGAGTTCTCATCCCTGCAGTGCTCCAGCACAGGCTGGGCCAGCAGCCACTGCTGCTCCCAGACCCCGAGGGCAGAGCCCAGTCTGTGCAGGGGCATCAGGGCAGCACTGAGGGCCCACTGAGGTCCTGCCCCCCAGGGTTCATCATTTAGGACCAAATGGCTCAGAAGAAGGGCAGGAAAAGGGGAATGTTAAAGCACAGAGTGCCTTAGAAGTACAATAATTGGTTAATCCATCGTTCCTTCCCTGTAATCCTTATGGACCCTTACATAATCTTCTCCCTCTTGCATCCTTATGCACATCAGTCTCCCCCATGGGTCCTCCAAGAACAGCAGGGTGACACAGGAGGATGGGGACATGTCACAGTCCTGGGGACGGCACAGGCCCTGCTGTGCCACAGCCAACCTGGCCCTTGTGGCTGGCTAAGCCCTGACACAGCTCTGCCAGCCCCTGGGGGAGCACAGGGCAGGGGGGCCAGGGGAAGGTGCAAGGTGGGGCACACCTGAGCACTCACCTGTTAGATAATCCAGCCCCTCCAGCAGCTTCTTCTCTCTGGAAAAATCCAAAGCAAAGTTTTCAAAGGCATCATTAAAATTGATATCTGGTATCAGGACTTGCGAGGATGCAGTTGCCATGGCGACCCTGGAAAGAAAGAAGGCACCATCAGCAGGCACCAGGGAGGCACAGGGATGGGGGCAGCCTCACCCAGCACCCAGGGGCCTCACCTGCTGCCAGGAAACCAGCCTGCACCTACAGACCACTGGCCCCACCCCGGAGGGAGGCCAAGCCTGGCTCCCTGGGACTGGGGGGGCTCCATCCCTGGGGTTTACAGCCTCCCTGGCCCCTGACCTGCCTTGGATGGGCATTTCCACCACTCTCCTGCCCCAGGGGAGGGGGCTTGCTCCCACAGGACTGCTAGGACCTGCCAGGCAGCACCTGAACTGTGAGGGACAGGGCCTGACCCCGGGGTTATGTGAGGACAGCAGGGTGGGAGGCTGCAAAGATGGCAGGGCACCTCTGGGAGGGGACTGGAGGGCACTGGGGGTAACTGGTGAGTACTGGAGGGCACTGGAGGGCACTGGAGGTGACTGGAGGGCACTGGAGGTGACTGGAGGGCACTGGAGGGCACTGGAGAGGACTGGAGGGCACTGGAGAGCACTGGAGGGGACTGGAGGGCACTGGAGGGCACTGGAGGGGACTGGAGGGCATTGGAGGTGACTGGAGGGGACTGGAGGGCACTGGAGGGGACTGGAGAGCACTGGAGGGGACTGGAGGGCACTGGAGGGCACTGGAGGGCATTGGAGGGCACTGGAGGGCACTGGAGGTGACTGGAGGGCACTGGAGGGCACTGGAGGGCATTGGAGGTGACTGGAGAGGACTGGAGGGCACTGGAGGGGACTGGAGGGCACTGGAGAGCACTGGAGGGCACTGGAGGGGACTGGAGGTGACCTGGGTGCCCTCTGGCCAGGGCTTGCAGCCGGGGCCAGCTGCAGCAGCCGTGTGCGAGCCCAGCCCATCTCTGTGGAGCCCAGCCCACCTCTCGGCCACGTTCCTGGCCGTCTGCAGGAAGCGAGCGTGGTCGTTCTCCTTCAGGATGTGCTCGGCCTGGTTGATGAGCACCGTGGAGCGCTCCAGGCACTGCCGGCAGTTGGCGACCTGCTGGGCCAGCTTGCGCAGCTTCATCACCTGCGGGAGGGGGGCAGAGCACACAGCGGGGCTCAGGAGGAGCCTGTCCTGAGCCAGGGCAGTGGAACGGCACAGGAGTGTCCCAGGGAGGGAGACAGCAAAGCCCTTTCCATGCCTGGAGTGGGAAAGCCCAGGTGTTGTCCCTGAAAATAAACCTGATTTGTTTTGGTAGAATGGAGTCAGTTCTCATGAATTGTGAGATAACAAGGATCATGTTTGCATTTCTTTGTAAAAGATATCACCTGATGGGCTTCTCAAGTGACCAGTGGAGATGGAGAGGTGGGAACTTCTCTGTCCAATCTCTGGGCACTGTCCAGAAACTTACAGATACGAGGTCAACAATAAAGGAGAGAGTTCTTTTCTTCTTCTCTGCCTGAAACCCTGTTGTGTGTGTTGCTGTGTGTTCCTATCTGTGTCACAGTAACACCTATTGTAGGAAAACAACACCTTGGAACTTCCAGGTCCTGCTAAGCATGGCTGGAACTGGACAGCAGAGCCTGGGACAGCCTGGGCAGAGGGTGGGAAGAGCAAGTAGACAGGCAGATGGATGGGCAGACGGCACTGTTACATAAAATCTGTTCCCTGGAGTGCCTGGGGTAGAAGCAGCATTCCAAAGCTCCCTCTGCTGCCAGGGGGTCCTGGGGCTGCAGTGGAACCTGCTCCCAGAGTGCCTGGGCAGCTCCTGCATCTGGGGCTTGGCCAGGGGGGCCGTGGTGGGAGCCCAGGGCATCCCCAGGCTTGGTGGGAACAGCAGTGGGGTGCCCTGGGCACCCTCAGAGCTGCAGCCCTCCTGCCTGCTCACTGCTGCTGCACGTGCAGAGCCCTGAGGAGAGGCTGGTGCCTCCAGCCCCAGCAGCTGGACAGCTGCAGAGCCAGCTCTGGGCTACTGGGGCTGGAGAGGGGCATAGGGAGCCCTGCCCTGGGACAAACATCCCTGCCGTGGCTCCTGGAGATAAGCACAGCACAGCACAGGAGGGAGGTGAGGCACAGACTGCAGGGCCAGACCACCAAAGAGCCCTGGAGCCTCTGAGCATTTCCAGTAAGGGCTGGGACAATGGGCTGTGCATGAGAACTGATTTACAGAGAAGGTGGGAACTCCCCTGGGCAGGCAAAACTTATCCATGTAAAAGTCCCCTGGACACACAGGCAGTGTCCCCAGGACCCCAGACACTCTGTTAACTGGATTGATGATGGCATCAGGACTGATGACCTTCACTCTTTCTCTCTCTCCTGCTCTAATCCACCTCCCTCTCTCTCTTCTGCTCTAATCCACCTCCCTCTCTCTCTTCCCTTTCACCCTGCCCCTTTATCCAACCCCACCACTGCGTGCTTACACTGGGAGATCAATATGTAACGATTCCCACGCCAAAGAAATTACTTGCAATTGACCAATAAAGCTCAATAAGCTTTTGTTGACCCTCAGACATTTGTCATTCCTTCCCACCGTGAGCATCTATGAATCCTGGGTGCTCCCTTCCCCTTTGGGGTGGGATGCCACACACAGAAACCCCTGGGAAACCACAGGGACCACAGGAGGACAGGTCCAGACACTCCCCCGAGGCTGAGGGTGAGCAGCAGCTCCCCCCCAGCTGTGCTGCAATGCAGAGCCTCTGCTCTCTCTGCAGCACTGGACTGTGCTCCCTCACTGTGAATTCACATTACTCCATGAGAGCCACCACAGTGGGGAAGAGCCCTGGGGAAGCTGTCTGGAGTGATCCAAGCCTCTGCACCAAGCTGTCACACAAACCAACACATGGTTCCTCCTCCAGGCTCAGCCAGCACATGCCCTGGGCTTGGCAGAGGAGCCCTGGGGCAGTGATGGCATCTGGGTGTGGGGTGGGACACAGGGCAGCTCCAGGGCACACCTGGAGGGCAGCACCAGGGCACATCTGGGCATGGGGTGGGACACAGGGCAGCTCCAGGGCACACCTAGGTGTGGGGTGGGACACAGGGCAGCACCAGGGCACACCTGGAGCCTGGACAGGAGGTGCTGCCCAAAGCAAACCCTTCACAGGCTGCTGCAGCCCCTCTGCCCAGGCTGGCACATCCCAGCACCACTGGCTGCCTACAGAGCAGGGGCAGCCCCTGCAGCAGCCCCCCCGTGGGCACAGGAGCTGTGAGCTGGGACCCCTCACCTTGGTCTCCTTGATCTTGACGCGATGACCTGCTTGCGCTGGCGGATGATCTCCATCAGCTCATCACACTCCTCCATCAGCTTGGCCTCGTGCATGGCTGTGTTCACCTGGCCAGGACAGCAGCACACAGGTGTTGGGGGCACACACAGATCACAGGTTTCAGGAGGGACACACAGCTCACAGGTTTCAGGAGGGACACACAGCTCACAGGTTTTTGGAGGGACACACAGCTCACAGGTTTTAGGAGGGACACACAGCTCACAGGTTTTTGGGTTAGAGGACACACAGCTCACAGGTTTTTGGAGGGATCAACACAGCTTTGGGCACAGTCAGGTTTTTGGAAGGACGCACAAAAAACTCCATGGCTGTGCCTGCAGTGGTGCACACACAGAGTGCAGTGGGGGCACAAGCAGAGGTTCCTCTGCCTCCAGGGAAGACCAGTCTCCATGGGAGGATGGACAGGACAGGACAGGACAGGAGGGAATGCACTTCATGGAAGAGGAACTGAGCCCTAACACTTCATGAAAGCACACTACAGGACAGAAATCAGTTTTCCTCATTTTATACTCCCAAATCCCTCTGGAACAAGGCAGCCTTGAGTGAACCACGTTTTTGCTACAGGATCTTTTTTTAAACCTGGCCAGCAGATTATGCAACACTGGAGTGGGAGACAGCTGATGGTCTGCAAAGAGAGCTCCACTGAGGGAAAACAGCAGAAAATCTTCCCAATCTGCTGCATGTGGCAGGGGGCAGGGAAGGGCCCCAGGGTTTGGAGCCTGCAGCACGCTGCTGTGACAGAGCTGCTGTGGAATTGCTGCTGTGGAATTGCTGCTGTGACAGAGCTGCTGTGGAATTGCTGCTGTGGCAGAGCTGGAGGCACCCTGATCCCTCTAAGATGTGTGCCCACAGGGGTGGCTGCCACCCCAACTCCCCAGGAGCACAAACCTGGCCTCCTCCTCTCATTCAGCCTCTGGGTGCCATGAGGGTGAGGGAAGATGAGGCTGAAGGCTGTGCACAGCAAGGGGAGGGGAGGAAATGCTGGGCCAAGGGACAGGAGGGGAGGTTGGGGCACCTCAGGGTCCAGCTCAGGCCTGGAGCATTCCCCTGCCAGGATGGCTACAGGACAATGTAGGTCTGTATCCAGCCATAGCCTAAAACTGAAAACCTGCAAGAAATCTGCCCTCAACCATGATCGGGGGGGTGAAGGCAGGTAAAGGTGCAGAGGACACCACAGTCCTTTCCCAGTTGCCTTCTGCCAAAAGAGGAGCATTTCTGAGGCTGGGGTCCCCCCAAAGGGTCAGCAGAGCATGGAGGGGGGCCTGCAGACCAGCACTGCTCCACTGGCAAATCCCTGGCTTGAGAGCCCCTGGACCCCGCCAGACCCCCCAGGTGGGGGTGAACCAGCTCCCAGGGAAATGTTGGTTTTGGGGGGGAAGACTCAGCAGGTGCATGGCTGCAGGAAAGCTGGGCAGCTTTCAGCTCCAACAAGGGACAGAAAAAACTATTTCACCCACCTCAGTGCTGGGGTGGGGGAATGTGCTAGGGACAACAGTCCTGGAATAAACTCAGCTCTGGGAAAAGCCTGTCCTGCACCTCGTGGGGATGAGAAACAGCATCTCAGCCCACAGCCTGAGTCAGGCACAGCAAAGCTCCTGCTGCATGCCCCGCAGCTCAGGGATGGAGCAGAGGACCCCAGCCCACCTCCACTGGCCTCAGCAGGTTCTTGGCTGTGCAGCAGCTGCCCTGGGGAGCTGGGGAGTGCAGCAGAGCTCCCACTGAGGCTGCTGTGACACAGAGGCCACGGTGCCATGGCACATGTGCAGCTCCTGCTCTCCCCACAGTGGGGCACGGGGCTGGACCCATCCCCATTTTACATCTCAGCTTCTCTCAGGGCTGTTCCCTGCTCTCCTTGGTCCACATTCCCATCACTGCCACAGGATCTGGCCGTTTCAACCTCTCCCAGTGGAGCCCCCAGGCTCCAGGGTCACTCTGAGGGGCAGTGCCCTTCTCTGGGGTGAGCCTCTGCCCCTCAAGGTGTTGTGGCACCATTCTCTGGACTTGCCATGAGATTTACACTGCCTGTGTCTGAGGGGCAGAGAACAGGGGACTGCATGTGCCTGCCTGTGTGCAAATAGCTCAAAAGCAAAATTCCCTGGAATCAGATTGATGGGGAGCACAGATATTTTCTGCTTCACAGTTTACTGTGCTCTCTGTGACGGCGCCTCCGAGGGCCTGGCTGCACATTCAGCACAGCTGAGGAATGTTGTCTGAACTGTTATTTTGAGCAGAGCGTCTGACAAAGCTGAAAACTCACAAACTCTGTCAAAAATGACAGCTTAGAGGTCTCAGACTCCAAGGATCAGACAGAAATACCAAGTATCTTTCAATTTATCCTACGTCAGGTCATTAAGACATGGGAGCTAGATTCAGAGGAAGGGGTTTGGAAGGACATCTTGCTCCATCCCTGGTGGGTTCTCAGAGCCAAAGCATGGCCCAGCAGAGCAGCAGGGGCTGGTCACTGTCATCAGAGCTCTGCAAGGACATCCTGGATCCTTCTCTCCCTGCCAAACATTTGCTATCTGTGTTCCCAGACTCAGCCCAAGGCCACTGAGCCCTGGGGAAGAGGAAGCCCAGGAGAGGCAGCTCCAACAAAGCCATCCCTGCTGCAGGGTGAAGCAGGACACCACCAGTGACACAGCAGGCCGGCAGTGCTGCAGAGCCAAGAGGGATTTTTCTGCTCCTTCTTTTGGCTGGAAGTTCAGAGCATCTCAGCCCCCTCCTCCTTCCCTTTGCACATTGTGACAGTGGCTGCCAGCTGCTGGCGGCACCCTCGGCCCTGCTGGCACTCACAAAAGTGCTTCTGCACTCACTTCCCTTGCCAGATCATCAGGACACCACTGAGGGGTGAGGAACAAAGCACTGACACTGCAGAGGAGCAGGGCCTGAGGCACCTCCACAGCCCTGGCTGTTCAGAGCTGCAGCTGCTGAAGGACAAGCTGCAGCTCCCTGGGCAAATGCAGCAGAGATGCTTTGCTGGGGGCAAATGGCTCCACCTGCACAGGAGGATTCCTTGTCCTGCCACAGCACCCCTGCACCCCACTGCATCACCCTGCATCCCACTGCAGCACCCCACATCCTGCCACAGCACCCCTGCACCCCACTGCATCACCCTGCATCCCACTGCAGCACCCCACATCCTGCCACAGCACCCCTGCATCCCACTGCATCACCCCACATCCTGCCACAGCATTCCACCACAGCAACCCTCCATGGTGCTCACAGCATCCCTGTCCCCCAGCACAGCCCCCCTGCATCCTGCTGGGCCCACTGCATGGCCTGGGGAGTGCAGGGCAGGCACGGGACATGCAGCCCTGCAAGGCCTGGAGTGCTGAGGGTGCAGTTGTGTTCTCCCAACCCCCCTGAACCTGTGGCTGTGATCCCAGCAGCAGCCTGGGGTTCAGCCCCACGGGAAGCTGCTGGCTGCAGGAATTGCTGCATGCTCGGTGTCACCCAGCTGAGCCCCCTCTGCAGGCCCAGGGTCACCTGGCTGAGCCATTCCCAGGCCCAGTTTCACTCAGTCCTCCACCAAAGGCAGCTGCTGCCCCTGCACAGAGCAGCTCCTGCTGCCTGGAGCCAGCCCAGCAGACCACGTCCCTTCTCAGTGGCTCCCAATCACTCCAACCCCTCCAGAGCCCTGGGAACCCCCCTGTGTCCCCCCCTGCCTGGCACTGCCCACCCCTCTGGCCTCTGCTGCCAGGGGAGCCCCTGGAAAGGGCTCTGGCTGATGCAGGCACAGCCTCCCTGCCCCAGGAGCTGCCCCCAGCCCCTCCTTCCCTCACCCACCTCCACCTGCTGGCAGATCTGTATCAGCTTGGCCATCTGGTTCTCCAGCTCGCTGTTGCGTTTGACCAGGTTGGTGAGATTTGTCTCCAGGGTTTGCTGCAGGTCCAGAAATGGGAGAAAGAGGAAAAATACAGAGATCAGCAAAGCTGGAGTGTCATCCCTAGTCCCCTGCCAGCAAGTGAGACCCTCTGCCACCCAGCACACACCCAGCCTGAGGGAGGGACACTGGAGTAACTCTGGGCAAAGGCTCTGGGGGTGCTGGGCAGCTCCTGCCCATGGGGGACACTGAGCTGCCGTGACCCCGGGGTGTCACCAGCTGGAGAGGACAGCGTGGGTGTCTGCCCTTCACCACTCCTCTGGAGAGCAAATTCTGACTAGTTTCATCATCAATTTTGTTCAGCACAGGGTGAGGGAGATGAACAAGAGCCTGATGAGAGAGGAATGTCTCCTCTGCCAACCACTTCAGCCAGAGCCACAATGGTACACGCAGGGAGAGCTCAGCTGCACCGTGCTGCCTTTCAGTCCCCAGCCACGCTGGCCTGTGCTCACCAGAGCAGATCCCAGCCAGCAGATCCCAGCCAGTGATCTGGGCCAGCAGATCCCAGCCAGTGGATCCCAGACAGCAGATCCCAGCCCGTAGATCAGGGGCAGAAGGTCATGACCAGTGGATCTAGGCCAGCAGCTCTGCCAGCAGATCCCAAGGGGACAGGGATCCTGGGCTCACTTTGGTGCCCAGGGTCTGCACTGTTCTGGGAGAAGAGGGGATCAGGGAAGCATGGGTGAAGACCCCATATCCCCCCTGAGGGATATCAATATCTGTGGCCACGGGGAACACAGTTTGTGGTGTTAATTTCGAGACACAGCATTGTTCCACGTGCTCTGCTAAGGGGAATGCTTTATAACAAAGCACTCACTACCTGTTGCAGCGCTTGTCAGGAAATGATATCCTATTAATATTTTAAACTCCAGGGCTGGAAGAGGGTCCCTGAGGTGGTTCATTCATCTGCAGGTAGGAACTGCAGTCTGAGGCTTTCATCCGACTCCAGCAGACCCATAAACACGGCCCTTCTCCACACAGATGGGTAATTGGGGGCTGCTGAGCCAGGAGAACTTGAATCACAGGCATGGAGCACAGGCAGAGAACTCATTCCCAAAAAACCACTGGCTCCCAAAATACTCCGAGCTCGTTTGCAACCCTGAAAATTGCTGGCCAAGGGCAAGTAAGGCAGAACGCAGGAAGGAGAACTGGAACAAAACTCAGGGAGCCCTGGTTATGCCAGAAGGGTTTGCAGAGTGGGGCTGCACGGATAATGGAAGAGCCAGCTGCTCCCGCCCCCCTCTCCTCATAGCCCAATATTATAAACATCATTTCACTACAGCAACGAACATTTCACTTGCTAATTGCCTCCCTCATCACCAGCGTGGCTGCACCGAGGCAGCAGCTTTGAACTCACACCCATCTGCTTTCATCTCCCCGGGTGTGATGGAGGGCAGGGCAGGGGGCTGGGGACAGCTTGGAAGCACACGTGCCCACGCCCCATCTGCAGCATCCCGAGTTTTCTAGGGGACGGCATCACCCCTCCCAAGCACATCACACACCAGCCCTGTCCCGAGCAGCAGCCCCTCATCACACACCCTCTGGGTGTTGCCAGGCTGAGGCAATCACAGGTGCCACACTGGGAAAGCCAGCGATGGCCCCACAGCCCTTGGCTGCTCCCCCGCCCTGCAGGGCACCCCCAGACCCTTGCTGCCAACCCCTCAGCATCCCAGATGGAATGTTTCCATCTGTTTGACATGCTGGAACAAATAAAATGGGCTTGAAGCCTGGATCACGCCAGTCGGTTATTTTGTAGGTGTATATAAATTACAGCAATTACAGGGGTTGGGTTTTAATTGCTTTATAAAATGCCCATCATTTCCCCAAACCTCCACCTTCTGTCCTGAAATACAAATAGGTGATTTCTCTACAGCTGGGGAGACAAGGGAGAAGAAGTGACAAAAAGGCCTTGAGCAGGAGTCACTGGTGGGCAGAGGGGACAGAGAGGGGACAGGGCCTGCCCCATGCCAGGGACCCCCAGGATCAAACCCTCCCAAGGGAGCAGCTCAGCACCTGCACCCCTTCACCTGCCAGGGCCCAGGTGCACAACAAATCCATCCGCACCCAGCCCGAGGAGAGCCACCACACAGCCCCGAGCTGCAGGCACCAGAGCTCCTCTTTGATCAGTTATGGGCACAGTGGGCAACGAGTCCATCTCCCTTCTCCTCCAAACACCACAGAGCACCTGAACTAAACATGGATTTCTCTGTTTGAAGAAGGCATCGAGGCTGCAGGCTCAAGACAACTTCAGGAGACATAAACACGGGGTGTCCTCCTGGTGCTCCACCAAGCACAGCCTTGCCTGTGCTGGCCAGAGCTGCTCCCATGGCCAGTGCCAGCCCTCCCAGCAGCCCTGCAGCTGGCTCACCCTGGGAGAGGCTGTCAGCCCGGTGGCTGAGCCAGCTGGGAGCTGGGACAGAGCAGGCTCTGAGCCCTGAGCAGGAGCACAAAGAGCAGGCTTCCCACTGAGGCTTGGGGGGCCACGTGCCCAGGGCTTTGGGCCACGCCAGCCTCAGCTCTCCTGCAGTGGCATGAACCTGTGTGTGTGGGATGGGAGGGCTGGAGACCCCTGGAGCTGGGAAAGCCCAGGGGACAGGAATGCAGGGGTGGTGGGTGGCTGCTGCCATGCCCCAGCATGCTCTGAGGGGTGAGAGACTCAGCCTGGCACCGTGGCACAGAGGGTGTCTCTGGCTCTGCCTCACCCCAGACAGGTTTCTGCATTTATATTCGTGGGAAGGCAGCCAAAACTGGAGAGTGATACCTCAGTGATTTACTCAGGGCTTTTCTCATTGCCCCTGTTCATCTGTAATCACCTCCAATAACGGAGGCGAGTCCTGCCCTGATTCTCCTGCACACCACAAACACCAGTCACATGTGCATCCACAAACCCGTGTGCAGGCACACAGGCACCGAGTCAAACCCACTCCAAAATGCTCCCAGCACGCCAAAGCAGCAGGAAAACCAGTTTCTGGCAGCCACAGCATTCACCAGCCTCACCTGGGCAGCCTCACCTGACACCTGGGGTCGTGGCTACGCTGAGGACACACAGGCAGGCCCTCGGGGCTGAGGATGTGCTGCCAGGTCCCAGCACGGGGCAGGATTCCTGCTGGGTGTCCTCTGACTCCTTTTGGAGCAGCACAGGGGAGCCAGATGTCACCAGGAGATGGCCCAGGGCATCAGGAGTCTGCCAGGGAGCTCCTGAGGGAGCTGCTCCTTTCTCCAAACCGCAGTGTTGTTGAAAGCATGAGGCAGCTGTAATTGCACTGGAGCTGTGGGAACCTCTGCTCCTGGCCAAAACACTGCTCTGCTCTGAGCTGCTGCCCCAGTGGGCAGGATCCTGCTGGGGATGATGGCATTGACGTGGTTTGCCCCAGGAATGCTGGGGCAGCTCCCTGGGGAAGCAGCAGCAGGGCAGGGTGACCTGCAGGCAGCTCCCACTGGGGTCATTCCAGCCCCCTCTGCTCCGAGGGGATTTTGACGCAGGACAGTCGGGTTGGTACAGCATCCTCTCACTCCACTGGAATGAGAGTTCTGCAATGCCTCTGCACTGCCAAAATCACACAAGCTTGGAAGATGACCAAAGCTCATCCCACTGCACCCCTGCCACAGGATAGGATCCCTATCCCAGTGGTCTAGGGACATTCTCTGAGCAAAGCCCAGTAGCTGACTGCCTTTGCATATTTTTCCCCAAAGTTGTTTTTTTTTCTCTTGGTGGTGGGAATTGATTCTAAAGACAGAATTGTGGAATCACAGAATGGTTTGGGTTAAAGCTTGTCTTATTCTACCCCTCTTCCTGGGCAGGGATCCCTCCCACTGCCCCAGGGTGCTCCCAGCCCCAGTGTCCAGCCTGGCCTGGGCACTGCACAGAGCCTGCTCCTCTCAGTGCCAGGGGATGCTCCCACTGCCTTTCCCACGGCTGCACAGAGGGCTGACTTGGCACTGCCCACTGCCCAGCAGCACATCCAGGGGATTCAAACAGGGACAGGAGAAATTTACGTTGGAGATATGGAAGAAATTGTTCCTGTGAGGGTGGGCAGGCCCTGGCACAGGGTGCCCAGAGCAGCTGTGGCTGCCCCTGGATCCCTGGCAGTGCCCAAGGCCAGGCTGGACAGGGCTGGGAGCCCCTGGGACAGTGGGAGGGGTCCCTGCCCAGGAAGAGTGGAACAAGATGAGCTTTAACCCAAATCATTCTGTGTTTCCACAATTCTGTCTTTAGAATCAATTCCCACCACCAAAAAAAAAAAACCAACTTTTGGGAAAAATATGCAAAGCCAGTCAGCTACTGGGCTTTGCTCAGAGAATGTCCCTAGACAACTGGACAGTGACAAAGAGACAGGACTCAGCTGCCAGGTGTGAGACCAACGCATTTTAAGTCACTTTGGAGCAAACCAGACTGAGAAGAGCTGGAAGCTCTGTCAGCACTCGGGGCTGCTGTGGCCCCAGTGGCAGAGCTGACCCAGAGACCAAGCAGCTCTGCCTGCCGTGGGGCTGGGGGCTCTGATGGTGCTCAAGAGCCAAGAGCCAGAGCCTGGGTCAGGCAAAGGGGCTCTGGCAGGGACCTCAGCCTGGAGGGGATGGGCACCAGGGGATGCACTCACCCACCACACACCTGAGGGGGCAGTGATCTGAGCAGGGCCAGCAACAAAGGAGCAGCTCCAAACCCACTGATCAGGTTGAACCCCTGGTGGTCTATCAGGCTTAAACCCTGACTGGCTCTTTCTGTGCTCCCCTTCAGCTGGGAAGCAGCTCTGGAGGGGAGCAGGGCTGGGGCTGCAGGTGACACGGGAGGTGTCACAGCCAGGGCTCACAGCCACATCCATCAGGAGCCCTGGGGTGGGCACCCAGGGCTCCTGGGCACGCAGTGCTCCAGCCATGCCCCCAGAGCCCAGCCCAGGGGAGCCCCAGCCCGGGGAGCCCCAGCCCACCCCTTCACCCCACAGAAAGCACAGGGTAACCCCAGCCTGGCAAGACCTAGGGCTGGATCCTGCTCACAGTGGGGCAAATCCCCCATTTCAGGGGCCAAGCTCGAGTTTGTAAATGGGATGAAAGAAAGGAAGGAACCTTTCTTTGAGGTAGGAGCAGCTGTGCTGGGCTGAGCAGGGACACAGGCAGGCAGGTGGGACCCAGGCTCCTCCACACAGCATTCCAGTGCAGGCAGCATCAGCACTTACTGTGCCTTGTGTCTGCTTGGGAATTTCAATTGAGGAGTGAGAAAGAAGCAGGAACCCCCGAGCAAGCAGGGAGAGCTGGGTGTGGGATTTGCAGCTGCTCCACGTGCTGCTGCCGTGTCAGCACATCCTGGATTTGAGTCTTGGCTCTTCTGCAGCATCTTCTCTTGGGCTGAGCCTCCCAGCACAGCCTGAACTGGCCTGGCTTTGGGGAGCAAACTGGTGGCTTGTCCCACCACATGAGCTGCAGGCACACTCTGGGTCTGCCATGCAGCTGCCTCACCCCTGGGGAGGTGTCACTGGAACCCTCACTCCCATGGGACACTGTGACCAGTGCTGATGCCTTCTGAGCTGGAGCAGAGGCCAGGCAGAGCACAAGGACAAAGCAGGGATTTATCCCAAGGCCTCCCTGGGCACACCTGGGCAGCACCAGAGCCCGGCTGGGCCACAGCCAAGATCAACCCCAGCATGGGCACAGAATGGAGCCCGGGCACGAGGCCCCACCCTTGGATCAGTTCTGCTCCAGCAGCACATTGGAGTGCAGGGGCAATTCCAGCTGCAGGGCATGCAGCTCCATCCTCCTTGCTTTGCCTTCTCACTTCCCCCTTGGTTTGGTTCTTGGGCTGAAAGTTGTCCTTGGTCCCAAACTGGAGCAGGAATTGTTTTGTCTCCCTGCTCTGTGAGGAGAGCTCAGTAGCACTGAATATGAAACCTAAAACTCACCCCCAAAACAGCCCAGGATCTGAAAATTATAAAAGCTAATACTTAAGGCATCAGTGCCACACATCTCCAGCAGCTCCAGTGGTTAATTACGCCTGCAGAACTCCTGCCTCTCTGGGGGACATCTGAACTGCAGGAATGACAGGACAGGAACAGCCACAGGTAAAACTGGAATGACTCCTCCCAGTGCCTCACTCCTTGGCCTCTTGTCACCCAGGAACGTGACCAAATGTTCCTACAGACAACCTGAGGGCTGGGAGTGCCGCTGGCTCTCCTGCAAATCCAAGCTGTCCTGGGAAAACTCACAAGGGGGAGAAGTCACACAAATGAGTTTAACGTTGTTGTTTCTCCGCAGACGCTGATTAGTTGCAGGCTTGATCTGAGCATTGTTTTGGCAAGGGTTGTGTCCGGCTGCCTGGAGCAGCTCCAGGGCGCTCACTGCCCATCCCTCCTTTAGCCCTGTCCCAGTAACAGCAGCAGGCTTTACTTCCAGCAATATTCCTTCAGGGCAGGCACTGTAAGAGCCCAAACACCTGGAAATCCTTGGCATGGGCTGAACTCCTGGCTGCAGGGAGAGGGGAATGGCCAGGGGGCTGGAGAGCCTCTGCCCCTGGAGGGCCTCTGCTCATGGAGAGCCTCTTTCCCTGGAGAGCCTCTGTCCCTGGAGAGCCTCTGCTCATGGAGAGCCTCTGTCCCTGGAGAGCGTCTGTTCATGGAGAACCTCTGCAGAGACTCCCCAGGACAGCCAAGAGCCTGAAGGGGACACTTCAATGTCCCCTGCCCTGCCTGCTGCCTCCTGGGGTGATGGGGCTGATGCCTTGAGGAGCTGAGCTGGAGCAGAGGCCAGGCAGAGCACAAGGACAAAGCAGGGATTTATCCCAAGGCCTCCCTGGGCACACCTGGGCAGCACCAGAGCCCGGCTGGGCCACAGCCAAGATCAACCCCAGCATGGGCACAGAATGGAGCCCGGGGCACGAGGCCCCACTCTTGGATCAGTTCTGCTCCAGCAGCACATTGGAGTGCAGGGGCAATTCCAGCTGCAGGGCATGCAGCTCCATCCTCCTTACTTTGCCTTCTCACTTCCCCCTTGGTTTGGTTCTTGGGCTGAAAGTTGTCCTTGGTCCCAAACTGGAGCAGGAATTGTTTTGTCTCCCTGCTCTGTGAGGAGAGCTCAGTAGCACTGAATATGAAACCTAAAACTCCCCACTAAAACAGCCCAGAATCTAAAAAATATAAAAGCTAAAACTGAAGGCATCAGCTAGCAGCACCCAAGGCAGCTGTTTGCATCTGGGCAGGTCCCCCAGTTCTCCCAGCTCTCACCAGAACCAGAGAATCCCAGACTGGTTTGGGTTGGGAGGGCCCTTAAAGCCCATCCAGTTCCAGCCCCTGCCATGGCAGGGACCCCTCCCACTGTCCCAGGTTGCTCCAGCCCCTGAACACCCCCAGGCATGGGGCAGCCTCTGGGCAGCTCTGCATCAGCCTGGCAGAAATGGCAGGTTTGGGTCCTTCATCCTTTAATCTCCCCAAAGCCATCCTTCTCCTCTTGGACATTATCCTGGTTCCTGTATCATTACAGAAGTACTGAAAATTGTTTAAATATTTTATTAAATTCATCCTGACTATGGCAAGCCAGTGTTCATCCCTGAAGTCATCTAAGCATGTTGGAGCTGTCCTAGTTGAACACTGAGATTTCACTCCCCAGTTCAGGCCATGTGTTTTTCAGCTTAAAAGAATGTGATTTTCAGGCATCTTATTAAACGTGCTACATTTGCTATAAAAAATTCCCAAACTACAGCAAGCCCGGAGCATATTTGCACATTTCCCACTATTTTTATTTATTCCTTTAGAGTGGGAAAAAAAAGATTTCCAGTGCTCCAAGCAATGCCTTTTTCCAGGAATTTTTCTCCAGTGAGTAATTCCGGGTTCCTTCCAAAGCAGGAGTAATAAAGGGGTCATTTTTGATGCTGTGCTGTAGGAAGCACCACAGCTGCACAGCTGAGGGGTGGAGGGGCTGGGGAGCAGCCCCCAGCCCTGCAGGAGGGTGATGGGGAGCACAGGCAGCTCCAGAGCTCCCCTCCTGCTGTGGGGCCCCCACACCAGAAACCCCCAGGGCTCATTTTGGGGGGACCCCAGAGGCAGCTCTGCTGTCCCCAAAGGAACCAAGCCTGGCTGGAATTCCTGCTTCCCTGAAAAACCCCTTCTGTCAGAAAAGTAAGCCATTAACAGTGATCCTGTTTTACTCTGCCACAGCGATGGAACCACAAAAATTGAGGAAAGAGAGGAAAAAACCAAAAGATGCTGCAAATGTCCACCTGCTCCTTCAGACTCAGCCTTCCAGCCTTTCACCCTCGGGGGTTTCTGCATCTCCTGTGCAGCTAAAGGGACTCGTTTGTCACTCACCTGTCCCCCTTTTGGGTCCCTGTGGCCCTGTGGACGTGCCCAAACCCTCCCTGCACAGGAGGCTCAAGTGCCTGGTCCCTCCTGGGGCTCCTCTGCTGGGGCTGGAGGGTCCCAGTGCTGGCAGCCCATCCTTCCCGAGGTCCCAGGGGCCTGAGGACACCCAGGGGAGCAAATCCTGCCAGGTCTGGGTCTGCAAGACCCCAGAGGTTCCCAAGCACAGGCACGGCTGGAACACAGGGCAAGAGTCAGGCTGGGAAGGACTGGAAACCAGAAGGGCCCCCGAGCCTGCAGGAGCTGTCAGGAGCAGAGCAGAGGGACAGCCAGAGGAGAAACCAACAGCCAGAGAGCTCGAGGGGAGGGATCAGAGCCTGGGACACCCCCAGAGCCTGGGACACCCCAGAACCCCACACCTGAGGGGATCAGAGCCTGGGACACCCCAGAGCCTGGGACACCCCAGAATGCCACACCTGAGGGGAGGGATCAGAGCCTGGGACACCCCAGAACCCCACACCTGAGGGGATCAGAGCCTGGGACACCCCAGAGCTCCACACCTGAGAGATCAGAGCCTAGGACACCCCAGAACCCCACACCTGAGAGGAGAGCTCAGAGCCTGGGGTACCCCAGAGCCCCACAGCTGAGGCCTGACTGTCAGAGCAGCCTGGCACTGCTGGGTCTGAGGCCAACGTGAACAAAACCCTTTCAAAGCATAAAAGCTGCTCCATTCCATAAATACGTATATCCTCTTGGAAGAGCTGTGCAAAGAAGATGCATCTTTTGAAGGAGTTCTATGAATACATGGTAAGCAAAGGACACCATCAACGTTTTCCTGAAAAGAGAGGAGAGGAGAGGAGAGGAGAGCAGAGGAGAGCAGAGCAGAGCAGAGCAGAGCAGAGGAGGCAGGCAGAAGGAAGGGCAGGGCAGGGCAGGGCAGGGAGTGACCCCAACTCCAGTGACCAGCAGTCTCCAGGGGTGCTCTCAAGGCACTGCAATCATGCTAACTGCTCTCCCTGCAGGTAACTGCCCGGCTGGGAAGAGCCCTTTGGGATACTCACAGGGTGTGTGAGAATCCAGGGATGGAATTTCCAGGGGAAGAGCCTGGCACACACTGATGGGAGGTACACAGCTGTGTCTGAATGGCAGGAGGAACAGAGTCACCAACAACTCCTGAAGGCAGGACAAGCTACCTGAGAGAGCTCTAATGAACACTCTTCCATTCACCCTCCTCACCCTCTGAGGCTCTCTGTAGTTCACATCCATGGAAGTTTCACCAGGCAAAGCCCATGACAAAGCCTGGCTCAGGGCATGGCTGGGGCTCCCCAGGCTCCAAGGGCCTTTCCAAGAGTGACCCCAGATCCCATCCAGGGGCACAAACACCCATCCCAGGCTGCTGAAGGAAATGTGAGCTTTGGCAAGTAATTTATGCAAATCCCTATGCACCCCTGATAAACAGCCAGGCACAGAGAGATGCAATTCAAAGGGAATGCACTGAGCAGGAGTTGAGTGCTGGAGAGGAACTCATGGAAGATTCATACATTCCCAAAGAACAGCTGGTTCCATTCAACATCAAAAAAGCTACTTTGTGATTTTCACCAGATAATGGGTTTATCAAAGATTCACTAATCACCTCATTCAATTCCTACCTCACCTCCCAAACCAAATTAGCAAAATTCAAGCAAGAAGTAAAGAAGAATCCTGAAGAAGGTACCTGTCCCCCACCTCCTCACTATCTGGGCTGCACGTCAAGATCGAGACGTGGCTGCTCCCAAACTGAATGGGAAACATAAAGTGGCTGCAAAGCAGAATTCATGCCTAAACACCGGGAAGAAATGGTTTGAATTACAAATACAAAATTAGCTGGAGAGGGAAGCTAAAGCTCCTGCATTTCAAATTATGGCAGGACTCATAGGGAGTTCTGCAGAGATCAGCCAGACCTGGCATTGAGGTCAGTGACAAGTGACAGGGGTGACACAAAGCCTGACTTGTGCTGTGAGCACGACACAGGACTCAGCTTTACTGCGCCAAAACGCTGCAGAACACAGGTTTAATCTACAATGTTACCCTGCAGAACACGGCTTTTATCTAAAGTATTAACTGGCAATCAATGCATAAATGATGTCTGCAAATGGCTGAGGCTCCAGCCTGAGGTTTGCCTGGGGTCTCTGCTGCCCTGCCCCTCTCAGCACCATGGCACTGGCACCCAGCTCCTCCCCATGGATCATTGCTGGCCACAGGCAGAGCCTGGAATCAGACACCCCATGCTGGAGGGGAAGAGCTGGGAGTGGACAGGGAGGAGGAAAGAGGAGGGAGAGGTTGTGCTGGGTGCCAACGTCCAAGGATGGGGAGTGAGCATCCCATAGGAAAAGCTCAGTAAGGAACCCAAAGGGAAGGAAACCACCCTGCCTAACTCATCTCAGGGCTGTGACACCATCCCTGGCTGTGACACCATCCCTGGGGCTGTGACACACCCATCCCCATCCCATCCACCATCCCATCCCATCCCATCCCATCCCACCAGTCCATCCCACGCAGCAAGGAACTGTGTTGGGCAGTGGGAAGCCCCAGCCCAGCTGCCCTGGGAGCCCCTGCCTGTCCCTGCCTGCTGGACACAGGGCACAGGAGCCCCTCCAGCCCCCTGGACAGTGGTTTCTGTTCCACAGCCTCCCCATCCCCAGCAGGGCTGGGCTGGGCCGGTTCTGGTACCGGAGCAGAGCCTGTGCTCAGGGCCTTCCCTCTCCCAGCACACCCCGAAAATCCATCTGCAGCCCCGGGATGCACCGGGCTGAGCAAAGGCTCCAGCAGTTGGGCTCTGGTCCCTGCTGGTGCAGCTCCTGCACACACTCGGGAGCTTTCCCTCTCCTTCTCCCTCCTGCTCCCTCCCTGCAGCAGCTGCTGGAGCTGCAGGACAGACAGGCTTGTCAGAACCCAGGATGTGTCTGACAGTCCTGGATGATCCCAGCTCCAGCCAGGGGCTCCAAAGCCCTGGCAGGGGGGGGTCACAGACCCTGGCATGGAGACAGGGACTCCTGGGGCTTTGAGTTGGACCCGTGGAACAAATTTACCACCTTTGAATGAGGAATTAAAGGTCACAAAAGTTTAGATAGCATGATAGTAGTAGTTGTAGAGTGAAAAGGGAAATTTTGGGGATTTTACCATGGGGTCTTAGGGGGTAAGATGGAGGGATTTGGGTGTTGTCCTGTCCTCCTTCCTTCTTCTTCTTAGCCTCCATCTTTTTGGTGATGTTGGCACTTGGGGATTGGATTGGAGTAGAATGGAACTGTCTAACAAAGGTGATGGGCATTGGATCATAACTGCAAATAAGTAACACGGAATTTGTAGTGTACAAAACAGTGCCTGCCCCTGGGGCAGAGAGTGTGCCTGGGGCTGCCCTGCTGAACAGACCTGGGCAGCCCAGACAGAAAATAGATCAGAAACAATAAAGCAACCTTGGGAGCATCGGCTGAAGACTTCTGACTCCTTCTTCCACAGCTGGGTTGGGAAACAGAGACTTTTTATCCATCTGGGGGTCATCCTGACCAAAGCAACCCCCGAGACAGACAGACAGACAGGCAGGGGATGTCAGGAGTCACAGACAGACAGACAGGCAGGGGATGTCAGGAGTCACACACATCTCTTCACCCGTCCCACACTGAAGGGCTCCTCCCAGCTTAAAACCTTTCCCAGGCAGAACAGCAGAGCAGCTCCCGCAGGAGCCAGAGCAAAGCTCCGCTCGCTTTATCCGGAGGGCGAGGACCTTCCAAGGATTCCCGCCCTTCCCAGGGAGAGCCTGATCGCCGGGAAACCCCAGGACGGGGGAGATTTCCGGGAGAAACCTCCCTGGGAACGCCGCGCCGCTTGGTGGCACCGCTCTCAAGAGCTCGGGCACGTGGGGACAGTTTGCTAATGAGGATTGCGGCGATTAGGAGCGTCAAATTATCTTGTGCAGCACACAACAAACAAAGCTAATGGTGGGAGGATGTCAGGCGGGACCACACCGCACTGGAACAGCGCGGAGAGCACATGGTAAGCAGACATATAATTACCACTGTGGCGCCTCGATAATATTAATAACGCTGCTAATTACACTGATATAAATAGCAAGATTAATTGTCACAAAACATCAGTGTCGTGGCTGAAAGGCAGCTGCAAACCTTGCACTTTAGTCAGCACCCGGGCACCAGGGTCGGAAGAGACAGAGCCCGGCACTGACGGTACCCAGAGATTCCTGCTGCACCTGGCCACACCTGGCAGCACCCAGAGGCTCCTGGGAACATCTGGCAGCACCCAGAGGCTGCTGATATCACCTGGGAACATCTGGAAGCACCCAGAGGCTGCTGATATCACCTGGCAGCACCCAGAGGATGCTGATAACATCTGGCCACACCTGGGAGCACCCAGAGGCTGTTGGTAACACCTGGTCACACCTGGCAGCACCAAGAGGCTCCTGGGAACATCTGGCAGCACCCAGAGGATGCTGATAACACCTGGTCACACCTGGCAGGATCCAGAGGCTCCTGGTCACTCCTGGTCACTGCTGGCCACACCTGGCAGCACCTGACTCCGACAGAGGGAGCTGGCACAAGCAGAGAGCAGCAGGAAGGCTCTGCCAGCACTGAGCTATACAAAGTCCTCCCTATCCCACGATGCCCGAAGACCCCAGGACAGCCAGCACGACCCTGGAGCGTGTCCCCACACAGCCCTGGCCACCTTGTCTGCTCTGGGTCCACAAGGGAGCAGCCTGACAAGGAAACAACCTGCTGCTTCCCACTGGAGACAGAGGCTGGGAGCTTTAGGAGCCATTGATGAAAATGTTTTTCCACCGGGCCCTTGCCATGCTCCTGCCCAAGAGAGCAAGAGGAGCCTCCAAGGATGGTTTAGAAAGCCACAGCCCATGGCTGGGAAAGGCAGGACAGGAGGAAATGGGCACAGTTAGGCCCAAAGAGCCCTCCCCTCCCATCCACAGCCGTGTCCTGCTGTGAGAGGCCAGCCTGGAGCAGCAGCAGGCTTGGGCTGCAGGGTGACACCACAATCAGGGTCTCCCTGCCTCGCCTCCCCAGACAGAAAAACAAATCTGGAGGGAAAAAGTGGAGGAGCTGGCCAGGAGGAGTGAGTCCCTTCCAACTCAGGATATTCTGAGAAGCTGCAAACCATAAAGCCCGAGAAGACTGCTGCTGCATAGAGAACCCCCCAAACCCCTGCTTTAAACAATTCCCCCAAACCCCTGCATAAACAGCCTCCCCAAACCCTGCTTTAAACACTCCCCAAACCCCTGCTTTAAGCACCCCCCCAAGAGCCCAGCTGGACCACACCCAAGATGAACCCTCAAATGGATGCCTGACCAGGAGGTCCCACACTTCTACAAGTTCTGGTCCATCAGCATATTAGAATCAACTGTCCAACCATAGCTTCAGGGGATGAAGCCCCATCCTCTTTGGGTTTTTTTCTCACTTCACTGTTGTTTTCGTTCTAGGGCCTGAAATTTGTCCTTGTTATCAAACTGGTGCAGGAATTGTTTTGTCTCCTACTCTGTGAAGAGAGCTCTGTAGCACTGAATATGAAACCTAAAACTATTCACTAAAACAGCACAGAATCTGAAAAATATAAAAGCTAAAACTTAAGGCATCACCTGCCCCTGCACCTGGGGTAGCAGGCAGGACCGAAGGCAGGGAGATCCGGAGAGAGGACGGAAGGCAGGGCAGGATCCAGGGAAGGCAGGCAGACCTGGGAAGGCAGGGAGGATCCAGGGAAGGCCAGGAGGCAGGAGATCCAGGGAAGGCAGGGCAGGATCCAGGGAAGGCAGGGACAGGATCCAGGGAAGGCAGGGCAGGATCCAGGGAAGGCAGGGCAGGATCCAGGGAAGGCAGGGCAGGACCCTGAGAAGGCAGGGCAGTGGGCAGGACCCTGGGAAGGCAGGACAGGACCAGGAAAGGCAGGGCAGGATCCGGGAAGGCAGGGCAGGATCCGGGAAGGCAGGGCAGTGCTCCCGGCAGAGCTGTGAGCAATCCAAGCCCGGGGCTGCTGGGGAAGCAGAGCCAGCGCCAACAACCGCCTGGGATGGGGCTGATTTTGGCTGCTGTGCTGCTTATGTAAAGGCACGGTGAGACTGTTCAAACCAGCGCTGGAGATGCTGAGATAGAGGCGCTCGGTACAAACTGAGCCTCAGGGGAACGCGCCAACGCTGGGAAGGCTTTAACCCTTTGTGCACACACGGGCAGAGTCCCAGTCCTTCTGCATTCATCCCTTTGCTCTTTTGCTTCTGGAAAAGTAAACAAAGTGCCTAAACCTACCGAAAAGTCACCAAAACCATCACCAAGCAACAGCACAAACAGCGTTTTTGGAGGCTGTTCTGCAGCCAGAGCCCTGGCACGGGGTGCAGAGGGGCTCTGCAGAGACAGGGAGGGGACACACCACGTCCAAGTCCCACCAGACCAAAGGGGCACCGTGGCTGCCAGAGCCCCTGGGCCAGCAAAGCCTGTGCGTTCCCCGTGTGGCGACCCGGGCCAGCCCGGGGGTCTGAGCCCACCTCCAGCACATCCCAACACACCCCTGGGCCGCCCAGCACAACGCCATGCCAGCTTATCCGGCAGATCTTGGGCACCAGCCCCACGGATTGCCCAAGCTCCCATGTCCTACGGCAACGGGCACGAGAGAAAATGCCTGAACAGGTTTTCCCTCCTGGAGCAAGCAGCCCTGCCCTGGGGCCGGGGACAGGAGCTGCTGGCAGGTGCCCCAAGGCGCCCGGGGCAGAGCAGAGGGAGCCCAGCCCAGCCCTGCTGCCCTCCTCAGCCCCCAAAGCGTGCCCAGACGCCAGCTGAGCACCCCAGGAGCCCCCCAGCCCGTGCCAAGCCTCTCTGCAGCCCACCTTCAGGAGCGAGACCGGGAACCAACCCAAGGCAGACTTTTCCAAAAGTTACACCATCTGGGAAGCACAGCGGGGAGGGACGGCTGGAGCCTTCGTGCTGAGCACAGGGGAAGTGCTCATGCCAAAACCTGCTCCAGCTGCTTCAAACTTGGCTGAAGCTGCACCCAGTGAAGAGCAAGGCTCCCATCCGCCCTTGCTCACTGCTCCAGAAAAAAAACCCATCCATTTCTGATATAAGGAGAGATTTCCTCCTCTCCTCTGCACTGTGAAGGAATCAGATGTGCTCTGTGCTCCAGGCAGTGAAGGGGAGCTTGAAGTATCGTGGGCAGGACCCTGGGGGGCTGTCGAGGGGGCTGTCACCCCCTCCTCACCATGCAGACCATCTCCACATGCCCAGCCAAGAGCAGCCAGCTGTGTCCCTGAGACAGTCCCGGCTCAGGCTGGAGCCACCACTACTGGCGTGCAGAGCAAGATCAGGGCTCTGGAGGGCAAGCACAGCCCCAGGCAGCCCCTGAGCCCCCTGCCCACCAACCCTCTGCTGCCCACTGCTGCCTCCTGTCCCAGCCCAGTGAGTCAGAGCTCGAGGGAGTCATGAGGCTGGCTGGAAAATCCCAAGAGTTCAGGAAATAAACAAACACCTTGTGGGTCCGTTTTCGGGTTTTTTTTTCCCCCAAGCCTTTGGAGTGGATTTGAATCAACATTTGAGCTTCTCTCCAAAGGCTCAGCATAGCACACATACCAGCCCTGGGATGCTTGATTTGACACGAAAGCTGAGGCTCACATCCCCTCTCCTCCCAAAGGAGGGGCTTCCCAAGTGCCCTGGGAGAGCTGGGATGGTGCTGGCACCAGAGGCACCCTTCAGCCCAGTGAGTCCCAGCGGGGCCTGGCACGCTTGGAATCACCAGCACAGGAGCTGCACAGAGCACCCCAGCTCCCTGGTGCCTCCCAGCCCCAGTGGGCAGGGACACAGAGCCTGGGAACCCCAAAGGGCACTGCAGCAGCTCCCAAAGGAGCTCAGCAGTGGAGCAACACCTCAGGAGGACTATGCTCATGGAAGGAACAACAGGAACTCCCACATGCAGGACAATGGCAGCCTCACCTCTCTGCACCTTTGCCCACCACAGCAGGAGCTCAGCTGCCCCAGCCAGGACACCTGGGCCACTCTCTGCAGCACATCCTGAGCTATCACAGTGAAAGGCTGGCACAGGGCTCCTATGGGGCTCCCAGCCCCTTCCCTGCCCGCTGCTGGCCCCATCCTGCTCCAGCAGCCCCTCTCCTGCTCATCCACCCACGGGTCAAAAGACTCTTTCAGCACTCAGCAGTGTCAAGGCACAAGAATAACCCTCCCACACTGATCCTCCTGGCACACCCCAGCCCTGGGGTCACTCACTGAACCTTGGTCTAATCTGCTTTTCTTCCCTTTCTTCCCCCCATCAGTCCCTCCATCTTCCTTTCAAGGCTGTCTTTGCCAATGGGAACGTTTTGTTCCCTCTGATGCCACAGATTTATGTTCTGGCAGGGCTGCTGTGAGAGCAGCTTCCCTGAGAGGCCTCGGCCCGGGACAGCCCCACTGCAGTTTAATTGCTATTTTTGGATCTCAGTGTTTCACAACAGTCAAAAAGTACCTTTTGAGCATTAAATAACTCAGCAGGATCTGCTGGAGGTGTGCAGGATCCCTTCACTCACCCAAGGCTACACAAAGCTCAGCCCTGGAGGATAAACTCCCCTGCTGGGCATGACTTGGATCTCAATTATTCCCAGACTGTCACGTTTATTACTCCCCATTCTCCAGAATTCTCCTGCTCCCCAGCCCAGCAGGGGCTCAGTGCCAGGGCTGTCCTGTGCTGCTCTGCCCCTCCCAGCCTGGATGAAGGACAGAGCCCCAGCCCAGGAAACCCCAAACCCCCCCCCACCCGTGCTCTGCCCCAGGGCTCTGGTCCCACAGAACAGGGCTGTGTCCATGATGCTGCTGCCCTGGAACATGGGAAGGGGTTGCCAGTGATGCTTTCAGTTTTAGCTTTTATATTTTTCAGATCCTGGGCTGTTTTGGGGGTGAGTTTTAGGTTTCATATTCAGTGCTACTGAGCTCTCCTCACAGAGCAGGGAGACAAAACAATTCCTGCTCCAGTTTGGGACCAAGGACAACTTTCAGCCCAAGAACCAAACCAAGGGGGAAGTGAGAAGGCAAAGCAAGGAGGATGGAGCTGCATGCCCTGCAGCTGGAATTGCCCCCTGCACTCCAATGTGCTGCTGGAGCAGAACTGATCCAAGGCTGGGGCCTCGTGCCCCGGGCTCCATTCTGTGCCCATGCTGGGGTTGATCTTGGCTGTGGCCCAGCCGGGCTCTGGTGCTGCCCAGGTGTGCCCAGGGAGGCCTTGGGATAAATCCCTGCTTTGTCCTTGTGCTCTGCCTGGCCTCTGCTCCAGCTCAGCTCCTGAAGCCATCAGGAGGATGTGGGTCAGTGATGAAGGGGGTGATGCTGCTGGGGGGGACTCGATCATCTGAAAGGTCTTTCCCCACCTGATTGAGTCCATGATTCTCAAACCCTGCACTCAGAGCTTTGACCCTCACCCCAGGCCCCTCAGAGCAGAGACTTCACCCCGGAGCCACCCAGGCATCAATTGACCCTGAGGAGAATATAAAATAACTCAGCACCAGCCTGAGGCACAACCCCCATCTGGCACGACCAGAACCCAGAAACAAAGCAAGAGAGAATAAAAAAAAAAAAAAAAAAAAAAAACAACGAAAGAAAAAGGAAGAGAAAAAACTGGGAGAAAATGGATTAAACTCCAGAGTTCAGGGAGTGACATGTTTAATTGCTAATGTGGCTTTGGGATTATTCTTTTTTAAGAGGTTTTTTACCAGCCCAGCTGGTGTCATTCTCTAATACTCAGCAAGCAGCAAACAGATTGTGGGAGATGAGTTGTGCTCTCTGCTAATAAATAAATAAATAAATAAACAAATACAGATCAAAGGAGTGAAAAAAAAACCTTCTGGTAATTTTTTTTTCCCCCTTCTGTTTCCCAACTGGTCCCAAACATATTTCCTGCTGGGACTGACAAGGAACACTGTGAAATTCAGAATCACAGCTCTGAGAAGCGAGTGGCATCAGATGAAGCAGAAAAGCTGGGTTTGAACAAGGGATGGTGCTGAAGGGGGTGAGCAAACACGGTGAGCAGGGAGCCCTCAGCACCCCCAGGAGCTCCTGTGCCCCTCACCCTCCTCCCAGTCCTACACCCTCTCAGAACCCTGTACACAGTGGAGTCCAGCCTTTCTGTACTGACAGGGACTGAGCCTCAAAAACACCCTGCATTTGACCTGGGGCCACGGGAAAAGCTTCCAAATTTGAGTTATAGCACTGGGATTGTGTGTAGCTGAATAGAAAGTGAAGAGAGTTCTGTGAAAAGTAAAAAAAATAGAAAGTGAAAAGAAAATTTTCACAAAGTGAAAGATTTAGACTTTAAAGTTTTGAGATACAGTAATATATATATAACAAAATAGAAGTTTTAGAGCATAAATTAGTCCTTCTTCTTCTTCTTCATAAATTTGAGTGATTTTGTGTAATTGATTGAAAAAATCTGCAGTGTGGAACACATAGTTATCGAGTTAAAAGTAAAAATAAATTAGTTGACATCTCATAATTGATAGTTTAGGCTTATAAAGACCTTAAAAACAAAACTCTACACACCATTTCTACTCTGTTAACTTAAGTATATGAAAGCACTCACAATCAGTGAATAAATAAATAAGAAACAAGGGAAATGCTCTGACCCCTTGGGTGAGAGGGAATTCCCACGGTCAGGCAGATCAGTGGGGGCACAGGGACAGGCAGGTTGGGGATACAGGGGACATGTTGTCCCTGAAAATCAGCCTTCTGATTTGTTTTGGTATAATGGAGTCAGTGCTCATGAATTGTAAGATATACAAGGATCATGTTTGCATTCCTTGGTGAAAAGATATCACCTGATGGACTTCTCAAGTGAGCAGTGGAGATGGAGAGGTGGGAACTGCTCTGTCCAACCTCTGGCACTGTCCAGAAACTGAGAGATACGAGGTCAACAATAAAGGAGAGATTTCTTTTTTTCTTCTCTGCCTGAACACTTGTGTGTGTGTTGCTGTGTTCCCTCTGTACATCACAGTGAGAGTGACAGGCAGTGGGGACACAGGGGACAGGCAGGTCAGGGGCACAGGGGACAGGCAGTGGGCACACAGTGTCCTCACAGGCTCCCTGCAAGGACAGGGCTCCCCAGCTGCTCCAGGTGTGCCCTCCTCCAGCCCACCCAGCCAGCAGCTCGGCAACAACAGCAGAGCTGCAAGAACTCGTTCATCTGGAAGGGAATTTTGGGGACACACCTCTGCTTTCCTCATCACAGTCCTACCTGTCTGCTGATAAAGATCGAGCCCAGCTGGGCTCATCGGCCACTGCTCACAGAATCCTCCAGGGTGCCAAAGACTTTCAGGGTCAAGTGAAAGGTCCCAGCTCCCACGGGAGCAGAGCTGTCGGCTCTGGGGGATGTGCCCAGCTCCACAGTGGGCAGCAAGCACCTCTCAGCCAGGGGATGGTTTCCCTGGAGGTCCTGAGAGCACCAAGCAGGAGCTGGGACCCTCTGTAGGACCAGCCTACAGCTGGTAAGGCAACCTCCCTCTCCTCCTCCTCCTCGAGGTCCCCGAGATCCATCTCCACAGGAGGATTCATCAGCAAATGTGTTGCTGCTGAATATTGATTTCTACAAAAAGGCACATCAAACTACTTCAACTGGATATTCAAAGCTGGGGTTTTTTTTTACAAAACCACATCAGCTGTCAAGGTAAAATCACCTAATTACACCTGTCAGGTGTTTCAGAGGCTAATGTGATAATAATAGCAATATTCAGTATCACAGAGCAAGGTTTCGAGCCTGCTGAGAAATTCATCTGACACTCAACTGCACGTAGCCCACTTTCCAAATTACTCAAAGCCACTGAACATTGCTGGGCCCCATTTTCCAGGGACACACATGCCAGGAGTCCCTGAGCAGAGCCTGAGGAGAGCCAGCCTCACCCCCAGCAGCATCAGCTCTGCTCATTCCCACTCCTGAATATTCATTGTGCCCTAATGCAATATATGCTGAATATTAACCCACAGCTCCCTGGGGCAGGAGCCCCAAGCCCTCCCTTGCCAGCTGTGGGGAAAGGGGCAGCACTGCTGCTCCCCCTGTCCCAGGGAGGGCTGCTGGGGGATCTGCAGCAGCCCCCCTGCATGCAGCCCCCCTGCAGCAGCCCTGCACTGTGCATGCACAGCCCACCCAGCCCTGCAGCCCAGGGCTGCTGCCCAGCCTCCAGGCAGGGCTGTGCTCTCCAAGCTGCTGCCTGTGCATTTTTTTAAAGGAAAACCAGGCTTTGTTGTCCCCAAACGAGGGGCTCACAGGGTGGCACCTCCCAACATGAGCAGCTGGTCCCCCTGAGCTCTGCCCACCACAGTCTGCCTTGTCACTGACATGGCTGCAGTGCCAGGAGCTGAAAGGGGGAAAAAACCCCAATAAACCAGAAAATGCAGCAGCTGTGAGCTCTCCAGAAGTGCAGCCCTGGGCTGGGGGAGGATGGAGACCCACACCCTGCACAGCCCCTCAGGAAGGGAGGTCCTCTGAGCGCCCAGCAGGTTGCAGCTGCAGGAGGAGCAGCTCACAGGTAACCACAGCCTGGGCACCAACACAGGCACTCTGATCAAAGAAGGTGACACCTGCTATTTACAAAGAACCTCATCTGCAAACCATCCTCCTCCCTGCAGAGAGCCTGGGCTCCAGCTCTGGGCTGCCATCTCCCAGGATGCAAGAGCTAGAGACCAATCCCCCAGCCTCATCCCCAACAGTGTCACCAAGGGATTTTCACACAGTTTTATGCTTTCATTTTCCAGCTCAAGCTGCTCTTGAGATAGCAGCATTGAAATCATCTTGGATGTGAACGTAGGTTTGGAAAAAGTGAGGGATTAATCTAATCAAAGCAGTTTTGCAGCTCTTCTATCTCAATATCCATAATAGCTTAGTTATTAATAAGGTAAAAAAGGAAAACCCATCCTAAAAGGGAGATTTCTGGGAAGCAAAGCAAATTATCAAAGAACCCAGCCCTCGGTGCTGGCTCCTGGCCCCTGTGACCTCCAAACAATCAATATTTAAGGAGGGATGAGGATGATCTGGGTGTTCAGCATCAGCTGAGCCCTGGCTGCTCTGCCCCTGAGGGATGAGAGCCTGTGGCACAGGTCCCCCTGCTCAGGGAGGTGACAAATCAGCCCTGAGACAGCTCCACAAACACCCAGAGCTGTGCAGAAGCTCCTGGCTGGGCTGTGGAAGGAACCTGAGGGGACACGTGTCGCCTCCTGGGTCCCCATGGCAGGGGGTTCCACTGAGCTGAGCCTTGGCTGGGGCTGCACCCCCTTCTCTCCCCTTGTGGAAATAAGGCAGCCAAAGCCTCCCTGGTTCTGGGCTCAGGGGCCACAGCTCCAGCACCACCAGAACCCTGCTCCTGCTGGGAGCAGCCCCCATCTGCTGTGTGGGAGTCTCAGCAGTCACAACTGCAGCCCTTGTCCTCAGCTGACTCCTCTGGGTGTGAAGAAAGAGAGATACACACTCCAAAATTCCTCTGAGCCCCCTGGCAGTGCAGTGAATTGAAATTCGAGCAGCAACGTGTGACTCACCCCGCACGGGTGGGAAGGCACTCGAAGCTCCCAGGTGAACAAATCCCACGTGTGACAGAGGGCTTTCCTCAATTTCCTACTCCAGCACTCTCCTGAAAGCCTCGAGCCCCTGGCAGCTCTCTGCAGGGTTTGTCAGCACAGCCAGGCTTTGTTCACCCTGGTCGCCCTCCCACAGCCCACGGGAGGCTGTGCTGCTCTGGCAGGGAGCACGGGATGGGTTTCCCACCTGGCTCAGGGCTCCTTCTCCAGCAGAGAGCGGATGTGAGTGATGATGATGAGAGAACACCCCTCTCCCCTGTCCTTGCACACTTCCAGCCTGTCAATCTACAGAAGAGGAAAAGCCTTCTCAGAGCCAGCCCTTCTCTGGCTCTGGGAAGGCAGCAGAGCTCGCACAAAAGCCACCGACAGTGGCCAGTAATTAAGGCAAAACCCTTCCTCCAGCCACTCCTTCCCTGGAGGGGGCAGCGGGGGCTGTGCATGCAGAGCTGCTGGCTGCAGCCCCCGCGCCCCCTGCCCAGCCCCGGCACCCAGGCAGGCTCTGCTCAGAGCATGCTAATTACAAGTTTCAGCAATCTGAATTTATAATTGGCTGAGATTTCACTCGGCAGATAATGCACTGCTGTCCTGGGCACTCGCTGTATCTAGGTCAGGCCATTAGTTTTGCTCTTAATCTACACAGAGTTTTAATTTCATCCTTAATGTCGACTCCCAGCCGGCGAGCTGAGCCACTTCTGTCACTGCCTGTGCTCAACCTGCCGAGCCCTGCCGACCCCACAGAGAGGGAAAAGGAGCCCGCCCTGCCCGTGTGCTCGGGCTGCTGCCAGGGATGCTCACAGGGCAGGACTGGGCAGGCAGGGAGCCACGGGACACCCGCAGCTGCTAACCCTGGGCACGAGCCTTCCAGGGAAACTGAATGCCAGCACATCCATCCCAGCCTCAGCAAGCTCCTGGACACGATCCTGCACTCTGTCCTGTGCACCCTCCTGCCTGGCACCCCTGTGGTGCCTGCTCAAACCCAGGCTCACACGGCTGGAATCGGAATTTACGATGTAAACAAATGGGAAGATGCACAAAATAAACCCATCACACGCATTAAAGGGATTAAAGATGGTTCCTAAAACATCTGGAGGTGTCTAATACAGTGTGGATGGATCATTGCAGAGCATCCACAGGGAGGTCAGGCTGCTGGCACACGCTGGAGACTTCAGATGTAAAACCAGCTCGGAAGAGAGGGGAGCACTGGGAGGAGGTTTCTCATTTACACACATCAGTCCAGTTTCAGGCACTCAGCTCTTCTAAAGAGACAAAAAAAAATTCCCCACCAAAGATTTCTGTGGAAAGCACAGCCCTTCTGACAACAGGAAGTTACTCACTTCAAAAACCCAATTTTCCATCAAAAAAATCTAACTTGAAAGGCGTTCCCAGCTCACTCAAGATGCGGGATCAAAGCCAGGGACTGAGTGCATCTGCTCACTGCTGGCTGCCCAAGAGCAGCCCCGAGCTCAGCAGTGCCATCCCCAGGAGGGGACAGAGGGGCAGAGCCCTGCCTCAGGCATGGGACACGGGGCAGGCCCATGGCAGGCACCAGGTCCCCAGCAGCAGCATCCTATCAGCACATATTTAAGGATTTCGAGTAATTCCAGGTACTTGCAGGGATTTTCATCACTGCCAGGGAGCACACAGTGGTCCTTGGACTGAGGCCACGTAAGGAGGTGGCACAAGATGCCAAAACAAAGACTGGCTCTGTTGGTGAAGCCAACATCAATCCTGAGCAATTTCTGCAGTGGAGGCAGAGTGTCAGGAAAATGCACCCCAAACAGCCCTACCACCCCAGCCAGAGGCAGGGCTGTGCTGGAAGGGGAAACACAAGAAGGACACACACTGAGGGCCTCCCCAGGTACCTCAGCCCAGCTCCCCCAGCAGCTCCAGCCCTGCAGAGGAGCTGAGCAGCAAAGGAAGAATGCTTTCAGCAGAGGAGAGCTGCCCTCCATGGCCAAAATCCCCTCAGACTCCCATTTAAAAGGGAAAAGAACAGTGTTCTGGCAACCTGCTAGGCTTTCTCCGATGGATTTGCCTGGCTGGCACAGGCTGGATCAGGGAGGAATATTCCAGGGTTTTAATTTCTCTGCCCAGGTTTTATTGCATGCAAACATACAAGGCCATTGCTTTCGAAGGTTTCCAATTTGCTAATTGAGACATTTCCTCATGGAAAAAGAATGTCCTGGCCTAGGGACAGGGCTGCTGGCGCCGCTCTGCACACCGGGGGAGCCTAGGTGAGGATGAGGAGGTGGGAGATGGGCAGGCAAAGAGAGCCTCCCCAGGCCCCACTCAGCAGCACGAGCCCAAAGCCAAAGCTGGTGGCTGGAAGATCAGGAAGACACCCCCAGGACATCCCATCCCATCATTCCATCCCATCCCATTATCCCATCATCCCATCCCTCGTGCCACCCAGGGTGTTCAGTCATAGCACTGGGCACCTCACAGCAGTTCAGAAGAGTTTGGACACAGAGAGGTGGGAAACCAGCCCAGGAAACTGGACATCCAGGAAGCTTTCTTTCCAGGCACCAGTTTGTTTAAAAACGAGGAGGAAAAAAATAATCTGGTCTGCATAGAAAAACCCACGTGCTCTGCCTTTTTCTGGAGCACTGAAGTATTCCTTCTGCCCTCAAAATACACAAGAGTGGAGAGAGTGGTTTTGTTCTGAACACGAACAGGTCAAAGATCCAAGAAAAGCACTTTTGGGGCAGAATGAGCCTGGAACATGAAGGGAGAAAGGCCAGAGGAAGCAGCAGCTGAGAAAGGCATGAGCAGGGTTCTAATGGGAACACGACTGCAGCCACAGCCGCGGCCTCCCCTGCACGACCTCAGACAGCACCCGCCGCAGGTTTTTATCGATCAAAAAAAAAAAAAAAAAGAATGAAAAGCATTTTGCAGGCTCACTCAGAAGGCACAGGGGACGGAGAGGGATTTCAAAGTGCCTCGAGGTCGAGCATCCTCCAGCAGGTTGACACCACGCTCCCTGCAGCCTCGGCCGCCCCGTCCTTACCTTCAGCTTCTCGAAGCGGTCGCTGAGCGACGCCACTTGGTGGTCGCGGTGGCGGCCCACCAGCTTGCATAAGGCACAGATGAGCTGGTCGTCGGCGACACAGTACATGTTCACCTTCTCGTTCTCGTGCTCCAGGCACGTCAGTCCGCGGAAGTGCGCGTCGGGCACGGGCTCCACCAGCCGGTGGCTGGTGAAGGGCTTCTTGTTGGGGTGCGTGGCGCGCAGGCAGCGGTCGCAGTAGGACACCTCGCAGGTGATGCAGGTCTTGACGGCGTCGCGGGGCGGGTCCTGCTCGCAGAACTGGCAGGCGATCCTCTCACCGGCCCCGGACATGGTAGGGCTGGGGCGGTAGCTGCGGTCGCGGCGGCTCTCGCTCGGGGAGTTGGGGCCGCTCAGCGACGCCTTCTGGAAGCGGTCGATGATGTTCTGCAGGGTCACATTCCGCTTGAGGCCCTCCAGGCCCCGGTGGTTGAGGGAGATGACATAGCGGCAGGTGGGGCACTGGAAGGCGGGGATGGGCTCGATGGACTCGCCGGAGGAGCAGCTGGACACCAGGATGCGGTGGGCACAGCTGAAGCACAGGCTGTGGGCACAGGGCAGAAGGAGGGGTCCTCGAATAGCTCCAGACAGATTGGGCAGGTCAATTCTGACTCCAGTGTTTCCATCTTTAGTGAACGCAATCCCGATCCAGCATCGAAATCCAGGGAAGGCGGTCAGGAACCTGCAGAGCAGGAGAGCAGAGGTGTGAGGCTACAGCTGCACTCCTGGCTGCCCCTCTCCCCCAGCAGCAGGTGCCTGGGGGTTGGACACACTTCCCCCACACACCCCGATACCCTCTGCACTCTGACACTGCCAGCTCCAGCCCCGCCAGGGCCCTGCATGGCAGGCTGGGGCTGCCTCAGCCCACCTGGACAGGAGCCCTGTGGAGGGGATGGGAGAGGAGCAGCAGCTCCTCTGATACCTTCCAGCCCAGCCAGGGCAGGACCTGGACTGTAAGGCTGGAGACAAAACCAGGAGAAACCACATGATTCCGTGTTTGTGTTGGGCTGTGCTGCCAAGCCCGGGGTGGGGCCGTGCTGGTGTTCCCTGCAGAAGGGCTGCTCTGCATGGCACAGACAAACCCCAACATCCCCTCCAGCAGCTCCAGGCCTGCTTCTGGGGAAGGGGAAAAGGCGAATCAAGTCGCGGAAACTCTGAGCAGAGCAGGCCGGGAGCTCAGAGCTCATCCCGTCCTGCTCCTGCTTTTCCTGGCCATTGCTTTTGGGGAGGGCAGAGCAGCGAAATTACAGTCGGCAAACTTCCACACTGGCTGTCCTCTGCTGCACTCCACAACAGCCAGGGACGCCTAAATCAACTCCAGCTGGAGGCAAACAAGCTGTATTTTTAGCTCCCTTCCCTCGCACGAGGCTGGAAAACAGCTCCCAGCAGGCGACTGAACCTGCTGCTCCCGGCTCTGGAGTGCAGAGCTCCGGGAGCTGCGCCCCAAGTGCTCTGCCAGCACCCCCCGAAAGCCCTGCAGTGCCACAGGAGCAGAGCCAGCCTCTCCTCTCCCACCCAGGGCACGAGTGGCACCTCCTGGGCTCCTGGGCACTCCCAGTGATGCCCACTGTGGGGTGGGGACGTGGAGACAGCCCTGTGCAGTCACAGCCAGAGGGACCCCTCACCCCAGCACTGCTGCAGGAGCTGACCCCGTGGGGAGCTGCCCGGCCCAGCCCTGTTTTCACCCCAGGAACACCTGGTGTGCTCCACAGGGTCTGCCTGGGGAGAGGAGGAAAGACCCTTCCCTGGGAGGGCCCTGGCAGAGGCTGCCCAGAGCAGCCCCTGGACCCCTGGAAGTGTCCAAGGCCAGGCTGGAAGGAGCTTGGAGCAGCCTGGGATAGTGGGAGGTGTCCCTGCCCATGGATGAGCTTTAATGTCTTTCCACCCCAAAGCAGTCTGGGATTCTGTGAAAAAGGGCTGTAACCAAAGTGCAGGGGGATGACCCAGCAGCAGGAGAGGGTCTGGCTGCTGGAGGGCCCAGCACCTGCCAAGGGCAAACTGCACAGGTGCCACACTGGGACCTGCCCACCCCACTGCACCCAGCCAGTCCCAGCACCCCCACCCCACCAGGCCATCCCTTCCCATCTCTGAAATGGGATTTGCAAGAGCCTGGAGGAAACCCTGAGCTGTTCCCTGCACCAGCTCAAGGGGCTTATGAAATAAATCCATGGGATTTATTATATTTATTAGACATTCATGCTGCAGCAGCTCTTGCTGGCCAAATGCAGCCTTGCACACACATTCAAAATTGTTTTTCTTTTCCCCAAGAGAGACAGTGGAGAAGCTGCTGGACCCAAACAAGCAGAGGAGCAGGAGGGCTCCCAGCAGCTCCCTCTGCACAGCCCATGGAGTTTCTGAAGCCTGGGAGCTGCTGCAGACATGGGAAGGCAGCAGGGGGAAGCGCCCCTGGCCCCAAGCCTGGCTGCTGGGGCTGCCCAGAGCCACTGCAGGATGAGGGGCCCCAGAGTACCCCAGAGCTCCAGGCACTCTGGGCACTGGGGCTGGCAAACCCCCCAGCCCCAGGAGCCCAGCTGGGGGAGCACAGCCCCTCTCCACAGCACCCACAGAGATGAAACACAGAGAAAGGACCAGAACAGGATCTATTTCACAGCCTGTCCAGGACTGGACAGTCAGGATTGGTGTGAGAGGCTCTCCAAAACCCTGCCAGAGCTAACTGCCCCATGGAGCAACAGCCACAAGCTCCACACCCAACATCAGCCCCAGTGCAGCTCCACCACTACCCGAGGGAAAACAATGCAGAACATCCCAACAGCCTCTGTTTTGTTCCTGAGGCACACTGGGACATCCATCCTGCTTTCCCTGCTGGGACAACAGCTTTTACCTGTGCCACCTCCAAGAGGAGCCTCGGGCTGGAAGCGGAGCAGGAGCTGTGCTGGGGGTGAGGAGGGGGCACAGGAGCCTGCCCAAAGGCAGTGCAGAGCAGGGTGGGGGTGAGGAGGGGGCACAGGAGCCTGCCCAAAGGCAGTGCAGAGCAGGGTGGGGGTGCTGGGGGTGCAGGAGCCCCCTCGGAGGAGGGAGGGCAGCCCTGCTGCAAGATGCTGCACCTGGCAAAGCAGCCATGCTGCCATCAGAGCCTTTCATGCCTCTCACTTTGATGTTCTCTTTGATGTCCAGGACTGACACAGCACAAGGAATAGCTGATTAGATTAAAATCTGCTTTCTTTAGAGTCGTTAACTCCCTAAATACAAAAGTTCTAAAATACCAGCACTGTTTACAGACAGTTTTACAGTCACTTGTGCCCAAGGGTCAGTGGCCCTGCCCATGCTGGCCTGCCAGGATGATGTGCAGCAGCAGCAGGTTAACAACACACAACATCCAACCAAACATTCTTCTGTGTTCATCTGAGCTTCCTCCAAAACCGAGGGAAAAGAGAGGGTGGGGGAAAAATCAAAGAGTAAGGAAAGAGAAGAGACAGGGAAGGGCAGCGAGCCCCAGGGTGGGCAGAGCTGAGGGTGATGCAGGGCCAGTGCCAGGCCCTCGGGACACAGAGCCCACTGCCTTCACCCCAGCCCAGAGGGGCTCCAAAACCCACGTGCCAGCCTGGAGCAGCAGGAGTACGGGGAGGGTGCAGGGGTTACCCTGGGACAGTTACACAGGGGCTCTGGGACAAAAATGCTCCCCAACCTCCTCTCCCATATGATTATTTTCACAATATCAAAGCACTTCATCGCTGCCTCAAGCTCACGGGTCCGTCAGGAGAGATTCAGAGGTTTGGCAGCGAGGGAGAAAGGCAGGAAAGGCACGGCAGGAGGATGCTGAGGGACACTGCCCATGTCACCCCCTGTACCTGGGAGGGGGGACAGCCTGGTGAGCACCACCCGAGGCCACAGGCAGCCAACCCAAAATTCACACCTTCCCCTCCAGCAGCATTCAGGCCTCAGTTTTACCCATTTTACAAGCCCACAAAAGATTCCCTCTGGTCTCCCCTAGCACCAACCCTGGGCAGAGTTTGGCCAGCCTTCAGAGTCCCACGTCAGGATATCCAAACCTGTTCACACAAATGTTAATTCTTCAGGTTGGTATTTTCCACACCAAGTATGATTATTTATTTCCCCTCTCCCTTTCTATCCCTCTTTTTTTCTTCCTTCCCCTCCCCCCAAAAAAGCTCCAGCCGAGATTGCTCAGCCCCTTCCAAGAATGAGGCTTTAGAAGAGCTATGCTGCTCCACCCGTGCATTAACGAAAAAAGTAATAAAATATGGCAACCCTTTCCTTAATTGGCTCTGTGACAGCAAGATACAAAATCTGGGCAGCAGTTGTCTCTATGCTTTTTGTTGTCCTTGGGAAAATCAGCTCAAAACTGGATCAGTGTAGAGGGGAGGATGGATGCAGCAGCTGCACTGTGTCCCCTCATTCCTGAGGAGCCCCCTGGGCAGCAGGGACCCATCCTGCAGCTCGGGGGGAGAGGGAAGGACCCTCTCCCCTTCCCCTGCACCCCTGCCAGCCCAGCCAGCCTCCCTGATTGGGATGGGCCTGTCCATGGGAAGGGGGTCCTGGGAGGGAACACAGCCCCAGTTCTGCCACCAGCACCAGCTTCAGACCTGAGGAAGGCACCCCAGGGACAGGGGCTGCCCTCAGCCTCCTCACATCCACCTATGTACCTGTGTTCCTGTGCTTCATTTGCATCAGCTGTGCATATTCAACACCAAATCTGAGGCTCAGAGCTGCAGCCAGCACAGAGCACCCCTTGGCCACATCCCCACCTCTGCTCCTCCTCCCAGCACACCTGAACACACCAAAGGGAACCTGCCTGTCCGCACCTGTCCTCCCTCCACTCCCACTGTAACATTTATCTGAGGATTGCTGGAAATCCCAAAGATCTACCTCCCAGCTGTCCACCAATCCCCTTTTTGCCATCCTAGAAAGAGGACATGCCTGCTGCAGTTAAACTGGATTCCCCTCTAAAGCCAGTGTTGCTGTCCCTAATCCATCAAACCAAAACAGATTCCATACCAGCTTTAATTACCTTCCCAGCTGATCTGCTTGGTGCTAAGGCAAGGCTGCTCCACACAATTCCCACTGCTCTCCCTGCATCTCTTAAAAGGAGCCAGGAGGCTGTGTTCCCATGCAGCATTTCCCTTCCAGGAGGGACCCCTGTGTGCTGGCAGTTCAGTTGCTTCATTCTGAAACCCTCCAGAGCCCAGCAGGCACTGGCCATTTGTGCTCTTTAACTCCTCCATTTGCACAGCTCCTTATTCCCTCTGGGAATTTCACCTTCATCACTGCCTTCACTGATGGGATGAGACCATTTTGCTCCATCACAAAATCCCCTTACTCCTGAATGTCTCCTGTCAGGCTCCAGGGCTGGGAAGGGCTGTCTTGGGTTTCCTGAACAGGACAAGGATGCTCCATCCCCTCCCTGATGTCAGAGAGACAAGCACCAAACAAAGATCTTTTGTTTGATCTCCAGCGATATCCTGGTACAAGGGAAGATTTTGCCTCTTTCCTACAAACAGAGCCCAGGAAGGTGACAGCTCCTGGAGTGCTCCCACGGGACCCCAGCACAGCATGCATCCCCCAAGGGCTCCCAGGGGATGTGGCCTTTGGAGCCCCTGAGCTGCAGGGTGGAGCAGGAAGGGATTCCCTGCAGTTTGCTCCTGCAGCCATAGAGCAGGAATCATGCCACGTGGATTCCTCAGCAGCTGGAGGGGTTTGAAGACACCCCAGGCAGCAGTGGCACACACTCTGGGACACTGTGGGGCAATTCCCACAGTGTGGGAACCTTCCCCTGCCATCCCCTGAGGGTGACAGGACATAAAGGGCCCCGGGCACCTCTCCAGGTCCCTGGAGCACAGCACAGCTGCTTCCAGCTCCTGGGGCAGACAGCAGCTCCCCAGGGTGCCCAGCACTTCCCTCCCTAACCCAGGGAACCTGGGGCTGCAGCTGCCAGCCTCAGGCTCTGGCAGGTCACACAGCCCATGGCAACGCTCCCACACACTGCAAATGTCCATCCATCCATCCATCCATGGATCCGTCCATCCATGGATCCATCCCTCCATCCAACCATCCCTTATCCATGCATCCATCATCCAACCATCCCTTATCCATGCATCCATGCATCCATCCATCTATGATCCATCATGCATCCAAATCCTCTCTGCCTGCACAGCTCAGGGGCTGAAACCTCAGCTGAACCTTGGGGGTCAGCACCCAGGGCTGAGGGAGGGCACAGCTGCACTGGCAGCTGCTGCTCTCCAGTGACCCCTGGGCTCTCCAGTGACCCTTTGGGCTCTCCAGTGACCCCTGGGTTCTGCCCCTCGGGCTCCCCAGTGACCCTGTGGGCTCCAGGGCAGGTGGCTCTCACCTCCAGATGGACACCCTGAGATCACCCAGCTCTGCACACCCCCCCGTTCTGCTGGGGAGCACTGTGAGGCACAGCCCGTGGTCCCTGCTGGAGAAGCAGCAGCCAGCTCCCAGGGGGTACCAGGGGATGGGCATCCTGCAGGGTGTGCACCCCACGGGGCACAGCAGGGTCAGCCCCACTCCAGGGCTGCCCAGGGACACCAAGCACAGGACTCACGCAGAGAGGAGCAGAGACAGGACAACGGTGAGGGCAGGGCTGGGCTCAGGGCACAGCCCACCGTGGGAAACAGCCAGGAGACACAGCCCCAGCCCTGGGAAGGAGCTGCTGCTGCTGCTGCCCCCGAGTGTGGCCACGGCGAGGGGCCAGTGCTCCCCAGTGCTGCCCACTGCTCCCCAGGGCCCCTCTGCCGTGCCACAGTCAAAGCTCTGTGCAGGGACGTTTGCTGGGGGATGCAGTAACAGATCCCCTGCCAAAGAAGGGGGCTCCCCCTGCACTCACAGAGCCCGGGGGGGGGGGCATCCCACCACGGTGCCCCCCTGTTGTGGGCACTGTCCCTCTGCAGCACCTCACCCATGCTGGGGAGGGAGCAAACTGAGCCCTGAGGGGCTCCAGAAAGGCCGGGAGCTCTGCCTGACCCGAGGCTCAGCCTGGTCCCCTGTGTACCATGGGGCTCCGAGGAGCAGCACATCTGCCCCAGCCCCACGGGAAGCTGCCCCTGCCAGCAGCCCAGGCCTTCCCGCAGGGAAGCAGGGGCTATGCCCCCTGGCAGACCCCAGCCTCTCACCGTGCTCGGGAGCTGTGGGGTCAGCCCGGAGCCCTGTGCTGTCCCGAGCCAGCGCCTTCAGCGCCTCCCAAAACCACAGGTCGGCTGCACTTCCCACAGAAATCCGAGGGCCATTGTGCTGCTCTGGGCAAGGTTAAATATATCTGCACAGCTCCTTGGGCTGCATTCCTGGGAGGCTGGATGGATAAACAAGACTTCCTGCAGGAACTGGAGACAATGGGGGGATAATTAGTGCTAATGCCCAGTGCAGAAACAAAGCAGGTAGCAAATATTTTGGACTTGTACACCCTCCTCTCCCCCCGCAATGCTGAGTAAGAGGCACTCAGACTGGTGCAACTGGGCTCCCGGGCTAGCAAAAAGAGATTAATGATTTAAAAGGAGGGAAGCTGCCACTGTCGAGGGTTCAGCCTGAGGCTCCACCATTCCAGGCTGCCAGGCACACGAGGACAAGTCCCAGTGGGGACACAGTCCCTGTGGGGCCCATACCCCGAGGTCCCAGCAGAGCAGGTTGGAGATGGAGCTGGCACCGGGCCCCACCCAGCGATGCCAGCGCTGCTCCGGATCAGCCTCGAGCAAACAGCCTGGAGAGCGCTGGCACCGCTGGAAGAGGGACTCCTGTGTGCCCCACAGGGACCTCACTGTGTGTGCCCCTAAGGGACCCCACTGTGAGCCCCACAGGGACCCCCGTGTGCCCCACCGGGACCATTGCCCCATAACTCTCTCAGCAGCCAGCCCGGGATCTGCTCTTCCTACAGCTCCCCTTCCTTCCACAGCAGCCCCAATCAGGGCTTGTGTTCAAAGCCCGGCAGTTTTTAACCTTTTTCTGCCCGGTGCCCTGCAGACCGGCTGGGTTCCCAGTGCTCCAGCCGGAGGGACAGAGTGACCCGGGGCTCCCGACACTTCCAGCGCATCACACAGGTCATCCACAGCCCCTATTTCCAGCAAATCACACAGGTCATCCACAGCCCCTATTTCCAGCAAATCACACAGGTCATCCACAGCCTCTCAAGACAAAACTCTCCCGCGCCCCGAGGTGACCCCAAGCCATTAGCATCTCTTTGGGCTGGCCTCTCCACTGCTGCACAAGAGCACTCTTGCCCTCACCTCAAAACAAAATACATTTATAAACAAAAAAGCCCCAGCTGCCCCGGGCCCGGCCTGCCCTGCGATAGCCGCTGCCAAGGGGCTGGGGCTCCAGGGAGAGGAGAAGGCTCCAGCACAGAGCGGTGTGGCAGAGCCGCTGGCTGTGCCCGTGTGCCCGGCTCTGCTCCGAACATCACTGACTCCCGCAGCCGCGCCCCCGCACCTCGTGAAGCTCTCCAGAGGATGCTCCAGCACAACACCCCACTGGGGAGCAGCCCAGGCTCGCTGCACAGCAGCCCAGGAGGGCTCCCTGGGCCAAGCACAGCAGCACACGATTGCCACGGGGGATGAGCTGCTGAGGGCAGGCATGGAGCCCACAGAGAACTCTCGGGGTTGCTTTGGTCAGGATGACCCACACATGGATAAAAGTCGCTGTCTCTCAACCCAGCTGTGGAAAAATGAGTCAGAAGTCTTCGGCTGATGCTCCCAAGGTTGCTTGATTGTTTCTTATCTAAGATATTTTCTGTCTGGGCTGCCCAGGTCTGTTCAGCAGGGCAGCCCCAGGCACACTCTCTGCCCCAGGGGCAGGCACTGTTTTGTATACTACAAATTCCGTGTTAGTTATTTACAGTGATGATCCAATGCCTCTCACCTGTGTTAGACAGTTCCATTCTACTCTAATCCAATCCCCAAGTGCCAACATCACCAAGAAGATGGAGGCTAAGAAGAAGAAGGAAGGAGGACAGGACAACACCCAAATCCCTCCATCTTACCCCCTAAGCCCCCATGGTAAAAATCCCCAAAATTTCCCTTTTCACTCTACAACTACTACTATCATGCTATCTAAACTTTTGTGACCTTTAATTCCTCATTCAAAGGTGGTGATTTGTTCCACGGGTCCAACTCCAAGCCCTAGGAGTCCCTGGCTGCCTGCCAGGGTCTGTGACCCCCCCCCCGCCAGGGCTTTGGAGCCCCTGGCTGGAGCTGGGATCATCCAGGACTGTCACAGACACATCCTGGGTTCTGACAGAGAACCACGCAGCTGAGCCCATCATCCCAGGGATCAGCCTGGAGCAGGGCACAGCCCCGAACCAGCACACACCAAACCGGGCTGCCCCGTGCCCACCGGCTGGCGTGGGACCACCCACGCTGGTTGCCTCCATCGCCCTGTCCTGGCCAGCTCGGCTCCCCCGTGCCTCCCTCCCAAGCTCTCTCCCCGCTCACAGGGGCAGCCAAGGTAATTTTGGCAGCGTGCAGGAGCTGCGGACCTGCCCGCCATCCCTCTCAGCTCTGCTCAGCTGCAATTCCGGAGATGAAGCAGGTAACTACAAAGGTAATCTCCTCCTGCCATCCCCGCAGGGGCTGCTGCCGACAAGAGGCACGGCACAGGCAATACCTGCTCTCACACACTGGTAAAGTCTTTAATGATATGAAAGGAACCCAAAACGTTCCGAATTTCGTGCTGGTCACGATCACAGGCAATATTCCAGAGCCTCCCTGGGGGTTTGACACACCAAGGCACCTCCAAAACACCTGGCACTGCTGATTCCCCGTGGGAAAGGCTGCGGCTCCACAGGCAGGCAAAGCTCAGGAATGACAAGGGGACACAAATTCCTGAGGTGCTGGAGGGAGCAGAGCACTCTGCAGGGTCACTCCAGGACTGACCACAACGGTGGCCAGAGGCTTGGGAAAGTACTGACAGGAGCAAAAGAGTTTAAAAACCATCCTGCCTTTAAAAAAAAGCCTAGTGTTCTGTGTATGGCTGCACAGGCAGTCTGGCAGGCCCGTGGTCTCGCTGATCCAAGCACGGAGCAGCACCTCAGCCAGCAGTGCCACCACCACAGTGCTGGATCTCAGCACGGCTGGCATTCTGAGCCAGCACAGCACCCAGCCAAAACCCCAGCCTGCTCCTCGGAGAAGTGTTGAGCCAGGCCACCCTGCAGCTCAGAGCCCCCACACTCGCCCTGGGGGCAGGGAAGAGCAGCTGCCCACCCTGCACTGGGACACTGAGCATTCCCAGGACCACCCTTCCCTGCCTCACTGCAGCCAGTCCTGTGGCATAGCCAGGCTCGTGGGGTTCTCTGAGCATCGTCCACAAAATGCATTTAAGCTGCTCTGTGTCTCTTTGCTAAAGAAAGCTAATTTATTCCTCAATATCGCTGCTGTGCTGTCAGAGGATGCTGCAGGCTGCACCCTGGAGAGCTGGCACCTTCCCACCTCCCCTGTGCCCCCCTGCTCCAGCCAGGCCTCTGCCTCCTGCCCGGATGGAATTTTTCCCTTTCAGTCAACCAACTGAAAATTTGGTCTGTGTATTAAAGCGAAATTTAATTTCTAGGCCATTACCCCAACGTGGTCTATTTCCTGCATCTGCAAAACGAGAAATAGAGAGACTGAGCAATTCATTTCCCTCTTAGACAGGAATCTCAGTTATAAACAACAATAATGACCTTCCGCAGAGGCACGGAGCCCTTTCGTTCTGGAGTCCCATGGAAAGCGTGTGAAGCTGGGGGAGCCCGACCTGCTGCCTGTGTTCCTGCATGGATGCAGCACGAGCCCCTTGGATCTGCCCCCACAGTCTCAGTGATGCAGCAAGTTTCCATTTATTTCTCACATTGGCTTTTCACAAGCCTGTGGGTTTTCCTTCTCCCCCTCTAGCAGAGTCGCCAGACAGTGAGATCTATAAAATACAGTTTTGAGACCTGAGAGCTTGCAGCATCCAACTACAACATCTGTTAAAAATCCCAGAAAAATCAAAAACTCCAACTCCTCCAAACAAACAAAAACCCCACACAGTTCTCTCTCCCCTCTCCCCCACTTCCCTTCAGTCACTCTACTCTTTTGAGAGTGAAAACTCAGCAGCAGTTTAACCCACACAGTGACAGCAGCGTCCCCATTCATTCACAGGCCAATCTGGCTGAGATTCCATTCCAACCAGATCCCCTCCGCGCCCTTTTCCTGTCCGAGGGCGGAAATCCCACGGGAAATGACCCAAAGGAAGCCAAGCAGATGCCACCACCCAGTCGGGAAGCGCAGGTCCTGCAGCAGCCCCGTGCTGGGACCTCCCAGCCACCCCAGTGACAACCACAATCACCACAAAGCCTTCTCCACTTCCATATAAGAGACTTCCCCGGTTCAGCACAGTCCAAAATGCACCTGGACCACGGCGGGGCAGCCCTGGCTGAGGTGGGAGCAGGCACAGAACACACCTGGGCCGTGGGGACTGATGGCACCCAGTGCTGCAGTGTGCCCTGGGCACTGGGAGCAGCTGCTGGTGTAGCACCAGGGGACATTTGGGACAGCCCACATCCCCTGCGAGCAAACAGGCACAGAAGAAAGGGGGAGGCATCAGACAGGGCAGGAAAGGGGGACAGGGATGTGATATTTAGGCTGGACATCAGGAAATGGTTCTTCAGCCAGCGGGTTATTGAACACTGGGACACCCAAGGCTGCCAGAGCTCAAAAAGCACTTGGACAATGCTTTCAGGCTGATGATGAGATTCTTGGGGTGACTGTGCAGGGACAGGAATTGGGCTTAGTGATCCTGATGGGTCCCTTCCAGCTGAGCCTGGTCGATGAATCTGAGAGAAGGAAGACAGCAGCATTAAAACACAGGGGACTCCCCCAACAGAGAGATGTGCCCTGCCCTCCTGGCACCCAGGGCACTTCGGGTTTGGTTGTTGGGGGAGGAAGCCAAGCCCACAGTGACAATGGGGACCAGTGAGCTGCATGGAGGCTGAAGAGCACCACAGAGCTGAGACTGCATGAAAAGCAGATTTCACCACTTTTTAGTGGTCCAGCCTGACCCCCCCACCAGCATCCCAGATTTTTGTCACCCAGCCCCATTCCCACACTGGAGCAGTGGGCCTGCAGCACACTCCTATCCTTGCTGACAAGTATTACTGGGGGCTGCCTTCCCCACAGCAGTGAGCTGGGAGCCCCAGAAAACAAGGCAGGGGTGTCCCCACCCTGGCCACAGGGCAGGGCCCAGAGCAGGCAGAGGCAGGCACTGCCAGCGAGCACAACTGGCTCTTTCCCGAGAAAGTGCAGGGCATCCAGAGGCACAAAAGGGCAATCCTGCCAGCAGCCATGCTCCCTGGGCCAGGGCTGGGATGAGGACAGGGGAGGGCAGATGCTGAACCACCACATGCTGCAATGGTTGGGCACGCCGGAGCCCAGCGCTGCCCCAGGGGGACACGGCCACAGGCGGGGGCACCCTGCCCCACGGGGCTGGCACCAAGCTCCCAGCCGACGTTTCCAGCACTGTGTGGGAGCACAGCATCCCAGGGCGAGACGTTCCCTGCGCGCCACTGGAGCCCCCCACCCCGGCGCAGCACAAGGCGCCTTTCAGCGCCACACAGACGCACCATTCTCCCGCTGATGACCTCCTGGCCCCGGCATTTTTGGGAGCCGGGCTCCACAGCCGCAGCCCGAGGCTGGCCATCAGCACGCCCCCAGGGTGCTGGCTGATGCCACAAGATGATGGCACAGCCAGGCGCTCATTAGGCTGCAGCGCACACTTGCTTTCCAGGCAAAGAGCACTAAAAACAAGGGAAAGCAACAACGCAGGCTCCAGCCTCCCCAGGGCTTTGTGCCTCTCCAGGAGGAAGCTCGGGGGAGCAGGCACGGACCCTGTCACCCCAGTGAGAGGAGCACCAGCCCCAGAGGGGTTCCCAGCAGGCTAAGGTGGGTTTGTTACAGAAGGTGTTCGTAATCGGCAGCAGCAACTCCTTCCAGAGGAACAAAATAATCACACTGCTCATCAGCTTCACTTAATGAGCCAGCTGTGCAGCCTGCAGAGACAGTTCTGGTTCCAGCAGCTCTGATGATGGGACAAGCCTTGGTCTCTCCAGTGAGCAGCCTTGGGGATGCACCAGCCCCCTAAAGCCAGGGGCTGACCCAAGGGCCAACGCCCCCCTCCCCACTACAGGAGCCCCAGCTGACAGCTCAGAAACCTACGGAGAGCCACGGGAAGTCACAGCGTGGGTTTGGAAACACCTACCCATCCCTAGAGGGGATGGAGCAGCAAACAATATAATCCCGGCTTTACAAGAAAGTAATTTTTCAATCTCACGTGGTCCCAGGGGCGATCCCACCCCGCTCACAAACACGCACTCCCACCGACACCCCCCGAGTCGCTCCTGTACCTCGGAGGCCAGCGCGGCTCACCCGGGGCACGCTTTGCAAGGCAGGGATCTATCACCCACCGCAGCTCCATTTCTTTTGCAAAGCAGCATTTCCAAAGCAGGCAGGACGTGGGCTGCGCACAGGCACGGCCTCCCAGCCGCCAGGGAAGGCTGCACAGGGCACAGACCCAGCCCGGGTGGCAGCAGCCGGCACACCCAGGGCTCTGCAGCCACCTGCCTGGACCGACACAGCTGCTGCTGTCCTTGGCATCGATTCATCCTTTCTCCTCGTACTGCTGCTGCTCTTACTGTCTGCTCCCGGGAGCACCCTCGGGGAACATCCCCTCGGTGCGAGGGCATTCCAGCACTGCCAGCCTCCCTCCTTCCCTCCCTCCTGTGCCCGGTGTTGCTGCCCCGTGGTCAGGGGCACCATGCAGGCACGGGAGCCTCGAGTCTGCTCCTCGGCGGTGAAAGGCAGCAGCCGCAGCCCCGGCACGGAGCCCTGCAGGGCCCCTCCGGCACGGGGGTCAGCGGGGAGGGCACCGCTGACTACGACACAGGGGTGACCGAGCGACCGCCCCCAAGGCCCCGCCGGCAGGTCGGTGGCACCTCCCGGACTAGGAGACCCTGCCCGGTAATGCCCCCCTGCCACACGGGAGCCGGGAGTGCCCTGCGCTCCGCCAGGCACCGCTGCCAGCTCCCGCCCGGCTGCGGCAGCTCCGCCGGCAGAGCCGGTCTGCTCCAAGCCGCCTTCCGACAACAAAAGCTGAGCCGAAACCTCCGGGCTGGGGAGACCTGGGCAACAGCCAGGAAGGGCAGGAGCCATTAAAGCCGGCGTGTCCGGACTTGAGGGAATGACGGAGCTAGCCGAGACATCTGCCCGCTCCAGAAACTCCGCAGAGCGCTGGGCAGAGCGGCCCTCGCCGCGCTCCAGCCGCGCACACAGGGGCAGCAAGCCTGCGGCTGGGATGTTTTTTTGAGGCAAAACACGAGAATACAGCGAGAGGACGAGGCGTCGCCGGGGCACGTTCCCCGGCAGCCGCACGGATCCTCGAGGGGCGCAGGCAAACACAGGCGCTGCCAGCTCAGCAGCGACAGCCCCGAGCGCGGGCAGCGCCCCGGAGATGCCCCCCGACCCCCGGGGCAGCGCCGGCAGCCCCCCCCCCGGGGCCGCCCCCCTGCTCGGCGGCTTCCGGAGCGCCGGTCACGGAGCCCGCTACCCAGGAACTTCCACGGGCCTGGAGTTCACCGGCTCCCAGCCGCGCTGGGCGAGGGGAGGGCGGCCAGCAGGGTCGGGGCAGCACCGGCGCTGCGGCAGCAACGAGAGCCCGGCCCCGCGAACCGGAGCGCCGGGAGCTGAGCGCGGGCACGGCAGGGTCACGGCACCCTGCACCGTAAAACCGGGCAGCGGCGGGGTCCCTGCGGCCGGGAGCCCGCACCGCTCCGCCCGGCAGGACGGCTGGCGGCCAACCGGGCACCGGGCAGGCCGCGGGAAGCGCCGGGCGGGCTCAGGTCAGCCGGGTCTCCCCGCCAAGCGGCGGAAGGTGCCGGGGCGGGCCGGCAGACGCACTCGGCAACCGGGAGAGGCGACTGGGAGCGGGGGGAGCCGGCAACGGCTCCCGGGAAGGGCGGCAGCCCCACGCCCCGGCACTCGCTGCGAACCCGCGGGAAGGGCCGCGCCGGGGCCCCGACGGCCGGTTCGGCGCTCGCTCCCGCCCCGGTACGTACCGGAGGGCCGCGGCATTCCCTCCCCGAGTCGCTGCCGCCTCCCGCCCCGATGCCGGTAGCCACCGGCGGCCCGCGGGAGCCTCCCCCGCCCGTCCCGGTGCCGGTACGTACCGGCGGGAGCCTCCCCGCCCGTCCCGGTGCCGGTACGTACCGGCGGCCCGCGGGAGCCCCCCCAGCCCGTCCCGGTGCCGGTACGTACCGGCGGCCCGCGGGAGCCTCCCCGCCGCTGCCCGGGCATCTTGGAGGCGCGCGGACACGGCGGCGGCGGCGCGCGCGGGGCGGGTCCGCGCGCGCTCACGGCCACGCCCCTCCCGCTTGGCCACGCCCCCTCCGCAGGTGAGGCCGCGGGGGGACCCCGGGACCGTGGGACAGGTGACAGTGTGTGACCATGGGACAGGGGACACCGTGTGACCATGGGAGAGGGGACACTGTGTGACAGTGGGGACAGGGGACACTGTGTGATATGCTACAGGGGACACTGTGACAATGAGGACCGGGGACACTGTGTGACAGTGGAATAGGGGACACTGTGATAATGGGACAGGGGACACCGTGTGACCATGGGACAGGGGACACTGTAATATGGGGGGTCAGGGGACACTGTGTGACCATGGGACAGGGGACACTGTGATATGGGGACAGGTGACAGTGTGACAATGGGACAGGTGACACTGTGACAATGGAATAGGAGACACTGTGATTGATATGGGACAGGGGACACTGTGTGACAGTGGGGACAGGGGACACTGTGTGATATGGGACAGGTACACTGTGAGAATGAGGACAGGGGACACTCTGTGACAGTGGAATAGGGGACACTGTGACAATGAGGACAGGTGACAATGGGACAGGGGACCCCGTGTGCCCCTGCAGGTGGGGCCGTGCGTGTCCCTGTGGGATGTGGGAGTTCTCTGTTCCCGTGCAATGGCTGGCACTGTGTGTGTTTAAGGGGACACTTGCTACCTTGACAGCAGAGCTTTCCACACAGTTATTTTTTAAAAAGTGCGAAAGGAATTAAATGGGATTTTCACCACCTGGTTCAGCATCACAAAGGGACATCCCAGTGTTCTCTGTACAGCAAACCAGCTCAGGGTGAGGGCGGATTGTCACCTGCAAAGTGCACCTGGCTGTGTATCCACAGCAAAAACATCAAAGGGACACATGGGAGGGGGAACCCAGAACTGTAATTTATTCCTTAGTAATGTGGGGACATGTGGCACAGGTTATTTATATTTGAAGGCTGCCCAGAGTGTAAAGTGAGATGTCTTTTAAAAATAAACACGAGGAAAACCACATCCAGGCTCCTGGTGCATCGGAAGGTGAGGCTGGGCAGGCTGGAGGAGATGTGGGGAGAGGGGACTGGCAGGCACCTCTGGCACTGCACAGACAGACAGACACACACAGAGACACACAGACACAGAGACACAGACAGATACAGACACACACGGACACAGACACACACAGAGACACAGACACAGACAGGCACAGTCACACAAAGAGACACACAGAGACACAGAGACACACACAGATACAGACACACGCAGACACACACACAGACACACACACACACAGAATCCATTCCTGTCCTTGGACCAGCCTTTGTCTGTACTTTATACAGATTAAGTATCTGTGCAGAGCAATGTGAAGTGAGTGAACTGCCAGAGCAGAGTCCCATCCTCTGACCCTTGGACAGGCAGGAAATCAAAGCTTTTCCAAATTCAGAGCCACCAGTAGCCCACAGCAGGTAGCCAGGGGTGGGTTCAGGCTCTGAGCAGAGCTGGAGCCTGTGGCTGGGTAGCAGAAGGGATTTGCAGCCCTCAGACATGGCACATTAGGCTGCAGGAAACTGGGACCAGTGACAATGAGCAGATGGCTGGAGGTCACAGCAAAGTCCCACCAGAAAGGGTCTCTGGGTGACAGCCTGAGTGCCCAGCTCTCACTGCAGTGCTGGGGTGCAGATACCAGTGTTAGCTCAGCCCTGACCTCTGGGAGCCTCAGCCTTGCTCCCTCAGCAGCCAGGGACAAGGAGCCAGGCCCTGGCAGTGCCCCCTCCACCGCTGCCCGTGTCCCTGCAGCTCCAGCCTCCCCCCAGAATGGCAGGCCAGGCAGCACAGGGGCCTCAGCAGCTGCGGGGGGACCCAGCAGGGACCAGGCTGGGTGTCCCCTGTGCAGCAGCTGCTGGGATGCTGCCCCGGGATCAGCCCTGCCCTGCCCGGCGGGACCCGGCTGTGCTGGCACTGCCCAGCGAGGGCTGGGGCTCCAGCTGTGGCTCCAGCTGTGGCTCCAGCTGCTGAACAGGCCCAGTGCCAAGGCCAGAGGGGCTGGGACCCACAGACCATAGCTCAGAGAATACCCAGTGTGTTTAGGCCCCTCAGAGAGCTTTGCTCGTGGATCCCTGCAGAGCCTCCCTCGAGGCCTGAGGGCTGCTGGATTAGCTGGGACCCTGCACGAATCGGCAGAGGTGACCTTGGGCAAATATTTACAATTACTGTGGTGTTGTGTCTGTGCATGTACTCAGAGCACAGAAGGCGTAGGGTTCCAATGGCATTTAATGAGCTGCAGGGCAGCAGGAGGGCAGAGCTCCTCACGCTGAGGTGCTGAGCAGGCCAGGGTAGGGACATCAACTGCCCACGGAGGCGTGCCAGTGTTGGAGTGGGCAGTGCTCAGCAGCCCTACCAGGACCTGTGCGTTTGGGGCCATCTGGGTTTCTGCATCACACGGCTGCGAGCGTGTTGCCTGGGCTCAGGGAATTGCGATTTCCCTGCCCAAGGCTGCTCCGCACTCACATCCACATTGCTCAGGCAGGAATGGAAACACTCGAGTTGTGCCGCGTGCCTGGGATGCCGGCTGAATAAATAACACGAGGTTATAAAGCAGGATCCCCCCTCGAAAATTTGTTCTTCCAGTGGAAAGCACAGAGGAAAAAAATCCTTTTAAGTTCTGCATCCGTCTTCCCACTGCTTCTGCAGAGCAGGCAGGCAGTGGAGATGAGCAGGGCTGGATGGATGAATTCCCCCAGAAGAATTCCTCCTCGATTCTTTCCTACATTTTGATGATTTCATTTCTCCAGCTCTCATTAGCACCTCCTTTATCCCCCGTTCTCCCCAAAGGCATTCTGCTCTCGCTGCCTCCCGCTGCGCAGGGAGCGGCAGAGCAGCGATGGAAGCGGATGCTGGGCACCACCTCATGTTGAGGCCGGGAACTTCAGAGCCTGACACCGGCTCCATCTCTCTCCCGTGGCCAGGGAGGTGGAGTTCTCCTCTGGCCCGGAATTTACTCTGCTGGATAAGAGCGATGCCTCCTCCTCACGCAAGGGCTCAGTGTCTGTGTCCTGCCCCGTGGTCTGGCCGACCTGCCGAAGCCCCAGCAGCCAGGTGAGCTGTCCCACGGGCTCCCAGGGCTGGTTTCTGAAGAGGAAAGTCTGTTTTCTCAAGTCCATCCCTTTTCTGCACAAACCAGGCCTGGATGCTCTCCCAGTCCAGCCCAGCTCTGTCAGAAGGGTGGCAGGATTCTGTGTCACCCTGTCTGGGAGCAATCCCCTGCTCTGCCTCCCCTCCCCAGGATCCTCAAGGGGGCAAGGAGGCAAGCTTTGACAGGTGAGAATCATCCAGCCGGGTTTCCAGCCATCTCTGTACTGCCAATGCCATTTGCACTCCCCCATGGCAGAGCTCAGCAGCAGATTTGCCCTCTAAGTCCTGCTGTGCCAAGGAGCAGGCTCCTGAGCCCCTCGGGATGCTGAGGGGTGACACACTGCCTGTACTCTTCCCTGGCATCCTTGGGCTGTGGGTCGCCCCTGTCACACATTCAGGTTGGGAAAACACACATGGTGCTTGTGGGGCTCAGGGGTCAGGGTTCCACATCTGTCATTCTGCATTCTGCACATCCACGCCCAAAGCCAGCTGTGGCAGCCTGAGCTGCACCCCTACCAGCCCCTGGTGGGGAAAAGGGGCCCAAGCCCATCCACCTTTGCACCCAAGGACACGATTTTGCCCCCTAAACAATCAATTCAGTAGGAAGTGAAAGAGGCAGACAGTACAACAGTCCCTGCCAAGGTGACACCCTGCAGAGCTGTGCTCAGTGGGACATGAACTGCGAGGAGCAGGAACTCCCAGGAACTCCAGCCTGCTGCTCCTGCCCCGTGCAGCAGCCAGGGCAGCCCTGGCTCCCAAAGCACTGAGGTTTTGAAACATTTTCATGGCTATTTCTCCTTCCTCTGACATATCTCCAAAGCTGCATTTGAGAATGTCCCCCCATACACACACGGCCCTGTGACAGCACCAAGGGGAAGGGAGGTCACACCACACCTGCATTCAGCAGCTCCCAGCCAAGGATGGCCCAGGCTGCTGCCAGGGGGCTCCCACAGCCACCACGCTGGCCTGGGGAATGCTGCAGGTAACCCCTGTGCTGTGCAACAGAGAACCCAGCCCTCAGCAGCCCAACCAGCCTTCCTCGAGCCCAGCCAGCTCTGGGCATCCCTGGAGCTGCCCTGAGTGCCCCCACTGCCCCAGCTCACACACAGCAGGGCAGCCCTTCCATGCTGCCCCTTGCTTTGAGCCTCACACAGTGACAGCTAACAGATATTCCACTGCTATGGGGTTTTCACCCCAGCATTAGGCTACCTTAGCAATTAAACAAAGCAAACATGCACTCAGTAAGACCTAGGTCACACTTATAACCAGAAAAACAGCAATATGCTCACTCCAGAGCACTCAAAATTTCCTCAACAGTCATCATCTCACTCAAAGGACATCAAAGGCTTTCTGAAAAGGAAAGATGTACTCTCCCAGCTTATATATTCCCCCACCCCCTTGCCTGCAGCACCCAGCAAGTGATTCCTCCTCTCTGTTCACACCTCATCAGCTGGAAGGTGAGAGAAAAAATGAATGCTGAGCTTGGGGAATTTAAGGAGAGACAAATGACAGCAGATCCTCCCTTGGGGTTCACAGTAGCACCTCTGAGTGGGAGCAAGTGCTGGGCAGGGAACTGGGCAGACAGGACTGAGGTTTGCCAGAGCAGGTGCCCATCCCTGCGTGTGGGGCACACGAGGCTGTCCCGAGCCCGCTGCCCACCCTCGGTGAACAACCCGTGTTCCTAAAGAGCACTGCCCTTGTCATTGGGGCAGAGCAGGGAGCAGAAGGCACGCTGAGGGCATTTACTAAATCAGGCTGTGAAACAGGGCTGCTGGGATCAGACCTCACCGTGGGCTGGCTGCCCACAGCCTGCACAGGCAGAGAGGCTGCCCAGGCTCTGCTGGGAGATGAGAGAGGCTGCAGCAGGGGAGGTGGGAATGGTGAGCCCCAGGTGTTCACCATTCACCATGTCCTGGGCGGTGGGAATGGTGAAGCCCAGATGTTTATCTGGGTGGTGGGAATGGTGAACCCAGATGTTTATCTGGTCAGTTGAATGTTGAAGCCCAGATGTTTTAGCTGGGCAGTTGAATGGTGAAGCCCAGATGTTTTAGCTGGGCAGTTGAATGTCGAAGCCCAGATGTTTAGCTGGTCAATGGGAATGTTGAAGCCCAAATGTTCAGCTAGTCAGTTGAATGTTGAAGCCCAGATGTTTAGCTGGTTAGTGGGAATGGTGAAGCCCAGATGTTTAGCTGGGTGGTGGGAGCAGGCAGGCCTCCTGTGGGCAGCTAACCTTAGGAACAGGCACTGAGTCTGTCTAGGGAGAGAGCTGGACACAGCCTCGGGGTGGGAGCTGGTCCCTCTCCAGCAGGGAGAGGGGCCAAGAGCTTTCAGACAGCCCGAAGAGGGGAGCTTGCTCCACGGTGTCCTGCAAGCCAGTGAGATGAGAGTGGGGCAGGCCATGCAGAACAGGACAAAATGCAAATCAGGGCCAGAGAGGCTCGTGGCTGCTGTTCAGGGAGAGGTGCTGGGACAGCAAGGGCTGCTGAAGGAGCTGTGAGCACAGCAGGTGAGGCTGCATGGGGTGACAAGGACAGAGATGGACGTGGCTGAGCACGGAGGAGAGCACCCTGCCCTGGAATGTGGCTGCTAGCCCACTGCAGGCTGTCAGCCCTCAGCTCCACACGAGGTTTAAGGGCAGCCTCCCTGAGCTCCAACCCCTGCCTCTCCTCGCCCTCCCCCAGCCACCTGTGACTCCCCGTGTCAGGAGAGGAATTCCCTGTGGAGCAGGTCCAACAGGGTGCACTGCCTGCTGCTCTGCTCCTCCCTGGGCAGGCGTGGGGCTCAGGAGCAGAGCTGGCTCCAGGTTAAAGTGATGCTCAGGCCTGGTGGGAAACTGGAGTCTGGAGGAGGAAGAGGAGGATGGTGGAGGAGGGAGCCATGCTCAGGGGTACACATACACTGACTGTCTTGCCCCCTCCATTGCCTCCATGGCTGGTGAGGAGAAGGGACATCCCATATTGGAGCTGAAACTTTGCAGAGAAGCTGAGAAGCCGTGAGGAGGCTTCAAAATTTCAGCTGCCATGGTGACAGCAGCCCAGCCCATGGAAACCTGCGTGGGAAAGCCTCTCACCTGACACAGGTCAGGCACAAAGGCAGAGCTGGGAGCCTCAGTTCAGAGGGGACACAACTCACTCAGCTCATGAGGAGGGCCATCAGTTACTCAAACCAGCTCCTGGACTGTGGTGGGATCTCCCCCAGCAGCCCATGCTGCCCTCCCAGAGAGGAGGGACCCAGAGCCCAGCTGCTCTGCCTGGGAGCCGCCCTCACCCCGGCCTGGGCAGGGTCCATTCAGCTGACATGGCAAAACAAAAATATTTTTCATTTGGATGGAGATAAAAGGTAAAAACTTCACATCTAAGAGCTCTGCAGGGTTGTTTTGGAGGTGGTTTATCTCCTTGTTTTCCAGAGAGGCTCCTGCTAGACCAAACCACTGTGCACTATCTGAGGATCTCAGTTTTCAGCCAGCACCAAATCCCTGCAGAGCAAGGAACTCACACATTATTTTTTTTTATTTTTGAGGCTCAGTTCCTGGAGCAATGGGAGGATTGTCATACCTCACCATCTACGTCAAGTATGGCGAGTTTCTCACCTTCCCAGCAACTCACAGATGCAAAGAGGCTGTCAGTACAAGGTTTTAAGGAGATCTGATGTTTATTTGATGGAAGCACACTTCCCAACACTGTCCCCTGATGCTGGTTGCATCCTGGGGTTTGTGGAGCTGCTTTGCTACTGCTGGAAAAGTTGGTCTCACTCTCACACAGCTCATTATTGTAATTGCAGCTCTCAGGGGCAGGAGAAATGTGCTCCTTCACAGGCACATCCATCCTAATGGCTTCTGCCTCAGTGCCAAGGATAAATCCTCACAAATCAGGGCTATGAGGACTTTTGGAGAGCCCTCCTGCCTCAGGTGTCTCACCCTGTCAGTGAAGGAGCCCCCTGAGATGCCCATCAGCCAGCTGTGAGTTGTGTTTGGGGAACACATTGCTGGCTCGACACAGCGAGTTAAAAATCAATTTCAGTTCATTTTGGCACTGGGCAGAGCCCCACAGTGCCCAGCACCCCTGAGCAGGCAGGGAGAGCCCCCAGGGCAGCCCCCACAGCTGCTGCAGGGCCCCGGGTGAGCTTTTGCAACTTTAGAGCCACTCACAAAGGTTTACAGGTTTGGGAAAATTATTTCCAGCAGCTGAGGAGGGCAGGAGAGCTGGCTCAGTGCAGGGATGCTGCTCTCCTGGGGGATGCTGCTGCTGGAAGGGGCTGGGCAGAGCTCAGCACCGCCAGGCCCTCTGCGGGCTGGGGGCTCTGCAGGGACCCCCTGTGCGGGCTGCAAGGGGCAGGGGGGCTCCGGGGCTGCCCAGAGGCTCTGCAGAGCATCGCCGCAGCGTGCCACTCGCTCCTGGGGCTGGCCTGTCCTGACGGGAGCAGCAGCACGATCCAGGAGACTCCCGAGGGACCGGGTGTGTGTGTGCTGAGCCAGGCACAAACCACGGGTGGAGACGGAGGAGATGGAGCTGTGCTCAGCCCTCCGCCTCCATGCCAGGCACAGAGAGGGCTGTGGGAGCAGAGCCCAGGGCTCCCCTGGTCAGAGCCGGGGACCGGCCCGAGCCGGGCGCAGCAGGGATGAGCGGGGCAGCCCTTTCTGCACAGCGGGCGAAGCTCCGGCCGGAGGTGGCCTCGACCCCCGTGTCCCCGGAGGGATTGGCCCCAGCAGGGCTCCCCCAGGGCCCGGGGGATGCCCTCGGACCCCCGAGAGTAGCGCTGCACAGCCCGGCCGGGCTCCACGCCGTGCTGCTGGCACCCTGTCCGGGAGCCGGCGGTGCCGAGCCCGTCCCGGGGAGCTCTCCCGGCTCTGTGCCACGGCTGGGCAGTGAAAGCCAGCCCCTCCGGAGAGGTGGGAGCACTGCGGGGAGCACGGCGCGGGACCCTGTTGTTCTTGAAAATAAGTTTTCTGATTTGTTTTGGTATAATGGAGTCAGTTCTCATGGATTGTAAAATAAACAAGGATCATGTCTGCATTCCTTTGTGAAGGACTTCTCGAGTGACCAGTGGAGATGGAGAGGTGGGAACTTCTCTGTCCAACCTCTGGTCACTGTCCAGAAACTGAGAGATACGAGGTCAACAATAAAGGAGTTATTTTCTTCTTCTCTGCCTGAACACCTGTTGTGTGTGTTACTGTGTGTTCCTGTCTGCGTCACAGTAACAGGACCCCAGGCAGGAGCCCTGGATGGGAACACTGGGTGGGACACCCGGTGGGAACACTGGATGGGAGCACTTCATGAGACACCAGATGGGAGCCCTGGATGGGAGCCCTGGATGGGAGCACTGTGTGGGACCCCAGGCAGCAGCACTGGTTCATCACCAGAGCCCCCCATGCGAGCCCCCCTGAGGCCAGCCCAGCCACCCCTGCCCCTGTCCCTGCACGCAGAGCACAGGCTGCCTGCCCTGCTCCACAGGAGCCAGGAGCTGGAGCTTTCCAGAGCCCTCCTGGGGCACAGAAGGCTCCCTCAGCCAGGGCATCAGCCACAGCCCCAGGCTACTGCCAGGAGCCACCGTCCTGCCCACTGACTCATTCCCGCCGGCACAGAGAGATCTGAGACCTTCCAAACTTAGCAAGATTCATGGAGGGTTTTCCAAAGATCATTCATCAAAACTTCTGCAGATAATTATGAGTTTGTTGCTCATTTATTAGCACCAGGCTGTAATTACTCGGTATCCAGATGATTTGCTGCACGGATCATGTGGTGCTGAGTAGGTCAGATGAGTACAAGGCTCAGATTAGGATTTTTAAGTGTGTTTTCCCAGGCAAGGCTGCGATGCATCCCTAAATGCTGCTGTGCTGTCAACAGCACATCTGTAGGAAGGCAGAGGCAGACATGAGGACTTTGGGATAAATGTGGCTAAGCCTTTATAGATAATTTTGCTCTGTTTTGTCCAGCTATAGCAATGTGGGTGCAGGGACACAGCTTTGTGTTTTCCAGGTGTGTGACACGTGCACCCCTGAGACAGTTTGCCTGTCCCCAGCCGGTGCTTTCCAAGCATTTTGCTGCTCAGTGGTCGGATGCAGGACATAAGTGGACACGCACAGCACTTGGCCAAAGCCAGCGCTGCCCTGTGCCCCCGTGGTGATGCTGTCTTCAGCCTGTTCTCTGCTCCCTGTTCTTGGGACCAGTCCTGCTGCCAAAGCTGCCAGCCCCGGGGGTGTGCAGGGGGTGCTCCCTGGCTGTGGGGGGAAGGATGCTGTGGTGCTGGAACTCCAGGAACACAGGGAGCAGACCCTCTGGCAGCAGCTGCCCTTCCTGGCTCCCTCTGGACACCGAGGCTGCCCCCAGCAGAGGCAGAGCGGGAGTCTCCTCTCCAGCTCAGGTGGGAGCAGAGGCTCTGGGAGCTGCCAAGGCTTTCAGGAGCTCTCCTGTGGCAGGGGAAGCTCAGCTGGTGCTGCTGCTTTGTGTCAGGGCCGGTACCAAGCGGGGCAGAGCCCAGGCAGTCCTGGGGGACCCTTATCATGGGATGGCAGTGCCCGTGCTCCTGCTGACAGGATCCCCCTGCCCTGGGATGGGCAGTGCCCCTGCTCCTGCTGACATTGCCCTGGGAAGGGCAGTGCCCCTGCTCCTGCTGACAGGATCCCCCTGTCCTGGGAAGGGCAATGCCCCTGATCCTGCTGACATTGCCCTGGGATGGGCAGTGCCCCTGCTCAGCATACCTGAGCCCCTCTGCTTGGCTTTGGCTGGGCAGCACAGCCTGTGCCAGCACTGGGGCAGCAGAGGGGCCCCATCACAGGCAGTGAATCACCTGCAGAATCCAGGGAGTTCTGGGCTGCCTTTGAAGCCCTGGTTCATCTCTTTTTGTGGGGGAGTTGGACATCCCACATACAGCAGACCAAAGGTGGCTTGAGGGGAACCGAGGTGGGATCACTGCCTGCCTTGGTGTGGGGCAAGTCAGGATGAGCTCCAGCACCTCCCAGCCCCGAAACTGGCCTCAGCTGCAGCCCACAGGAGTTTCACTCCTGGAAACCACCCTCATGTCTGGCCACAGCCACCCCAGCAGCTCCCAGCCCCAGCACAGCCCTGCCCCTCCCTTCCCAGCCCTGGGTGTGTGGGGCACGTGGGGCTCAGGGGTCTCCAGCAGCCCTGCACCATGGACAGCAGTGGCTGCTCTTCCCTCCAGGTGAGCAGCTGTGGCCTCCTGAAGGGCACATTGACCCCTGGAATGTGCCAGGCCTGGAGAGTGAACCACACATCCCAGTGTCAGAACTAACTTCAGTGTCCGTGGCTCCATCAGGGCTCCCTGCTGCTCTCTTCAGCATCTCCATCATGCTCCTGCTCCCCTGTGGGCACAGGATGCTCTGTTCCAGAGGCAGCACATGTGCACTGCTTCCTCCTGCTCCTGCAGGTCCAGCCAGGAGCTGTGGCCCCGTTTGGATGACTTGCCTTCAGCAGTTAAACTCCTTTGTCCAAAATCCTCGTCTCCTCGGAAGGCTCGAGGGCAGCTGAGGGATCCCTGAGGATCCCAGGTGGGCAGGACAGGGAGCAGTGCCCAGGACTGGCCGTGGGAAGCAGGAACCCGGGTGTGCCATGGCTTGGGGCAGTCAGCTCAGTCACTTGGGAGGGGGGGCAGGAGCAGCCCGACCTCAGGGGCAGCCCCTCTGCCTGGGGTAACGAGGGGTGCCAGCACTCCCAGCCCTGTGGTCACACCATACACGAGGTGGAGGGTCCCTGCTGTGGGACACCTCTCAGAAACACGGGATGGTGACGAGACCTCTTTGGAATTACTGTTTAGCACTCCCAGGAGTGCTTGGGAAGGTGACATCCTTCCCCTGGCAGCTGCCTGGGAGACTCTGCTTGTGGCTCTGCCCTGATGGCAGGAGGGATGCTGCCTCCACACAGAGTCACGAGCCCTGCACTCATCCTGCTCTGCCCAGAGCAGAGAAGCAGGGACAGGGGGGCTCCAGCACCACCCTGAGAAATGAACACCACCAGACCAACACCAAAGCTGCTGGAACACTCACCCAAACAGGAGCTTTAGGCACCTCTGGGGGAAATATGAGGCATTAATCACCACTGCTCTTCCCGTGCCAGTTCTGTGCAGACTTTGGGCCTGGCAGAGCGTGGGCATCTCCTGCCAGCACCACCAGCCCCTCATGGAGGTCCTGGCTTCAGAACGGGACGAGGCAGACCCGCTGGGGCAAAGAAACCTCAACTGTTTCTTTCTTGGATACATCTTCCTTTCGTTATTGCTATACCTGTTTCCCAGTGCCTTGGAGAGGGAAACACTCTGATGCTGTTCCAGGCATTTTTCACAGGCTTGGGGCATTTTGCTTTCAGTTTTCCATCCAGAGTTCTGGTTTTAGACAAGAACTAACAGGCTGCTTGTCTGGGCCTGGCTGGCAGGACCTGAGATGAGCAACCACAGGCTTTTACTCCTGCCTCCCAGTGATCAAACACGCTGTCCCAGAGCAGGGGAAGCAATGTGAGCTCCCTCCCTGCGGCTGGACCCGGGGCAATGACCCTCACAGGTGATTAAGTGATGGGCCACTTGCTCACTAATGAACTTTCTTGTGGTGCAGTGAGTGCTCTGGCCCCACACTCCTCCCCGTGTGCCAGACGTGGCTCTGCTGGAACTCACAGCCCTGTTCTGTCCCATATCCCACGGGACTGTGGGGTCTGTCCCATACCCGTGGTATAAAAGGCTCTAAGCTGCTCTCTGACACCTTTTGATCAAAATGCTTTTCCGGGCCAACACACCCCTCCAGGGCAATGCAGAAGGGGCACAGAACAAGCCCTCTGGTGATTTGGGCAGCTGTGGGTGCACGTGGCACATCCCAGAGCCCGTGGCACGGGGAAGGCAGGAGCAGGACAGGGTTTGTGTCAGCTCAGGTGAGCCAGGGTGGCAGAGAGCTGCCTGTCCCTCCTCGATGGCCACTGCTGGCTGCACTGAGGGAGCACAGCCCTCAGCTGGTTCCATCACTAGCCACGGGAACGCCGGTCACAGTCAACACCACTGACAAGAGAAAGCCTTCACCTGTCCCGGGGCACTCCTGGGCAGAAGCAGGGTCAGAGCTGGGGGTCTGCATGGCCCTGCTGGGTCCCAGCAAAGTCCTGCTGTGTCTGTCAAGTCCCGAGTGCCAAAATACTGAGGTGTTGGGGCTAACAGCTCAGGCAGAGACAGGAAGCTGCCAGGAAGTGAAGCAGGAGGATTTCCAGCCTGACTGGGCGCCTTGGGGAATCATCCATTAGTGGCTTTAAAAGACACGTGTCGACGGTTCTTTCCCTGTCTCTTGGTTTTTCTCTCCTTTCTTTGGAAAGAACTGAAACATCCTGGGATTAAAATCCCTGCAAAGATCCCTTTCCACTCTGCAGCTTTAAAGCTGATCTGTCTGCACAAAGTCCTCCCTGCATCGCACATGGAGCCTAACCTAAATTTTTGTAGGATTATATTTATGGCTCCTAATTAGGGGAAGAGCCATTGCAGAGAAGAAAAAGCAGCCTCAGGTCAGGGGAAGTTGGTGTCCTGGGGATGTGCACAGCAGGTGAATACACCAGACATGGATGGCCAGCAGGAAACACTCAGAAATCCTTTGTGCCATGGGCAACCCATCCCTTCCAGACTGGAACACAAGCCTCAGGAATTATCACCACTGTTCCAGGGCTGCAAACGCCAGGATTTGGGATTTGAGGAGTTAATTTGAGGCTTTTTTTTTGTCAGCAGCTCCAGAGCACAGTCTGTGTCCCCAGCACCAATCCAGGGCTGTCAGGTGCCTGGCACAGGAGATGCCAAGTGCTTCCCGTGCTTCCTGCCCATACTGGACTTTCAGGGGAAAAAAGATGGAAAAAAGGGAAAAAATGCTGAGGGCAGAGGGCAGGTGGAGCAGCAGCACTGGTGCCACACATCCCCAGCTCAGAGCCACCATGGCAGTGCAGCAGCTGTGTTCAGCCTTTGCCGATGCTGTTTTATCCCAGTGCATCCCTAGTTCTGGGCTGTGTATCTGTGGACAGCAAGTAAGCTGGTTTTTTAATAAATGTGAAAATCTAGCTCTTGCTGCAGCGCTTTGTCAGGGACCATGTTATTTAATGTATCTGGGTCAAGCTTATTCCTTCTTCAGTAGCATATTCCAGGGAGCTGAGAGTGCTGCCCTTCCCCAGCACCCCGCTGTGCTTCACAGCCCTCTCCTCCCAGGGTGACTCACTGGGACAGAGCTCTCCACGGAGCAGTTTTTTCCCAAACAAGGACTCACAATGGGAGTTTCTCCAGCTCACCAAAGGTGGAAGTGGCTCAGCAGAGGCTGAGCACATCCTGAGACCCTGGCACGCTGGGCTCCACTGGGCTGCCCTGTCCCAACAGGGAGATGCTGCTGAGGAACCCACAGGTCTTGGTGCTCCTCCAAGGTCTTTGCCAACTTCATGCTCACAGCAAGGAGGGACCAACACCCCCTTTTGGGGCACTGTGAGGTGGGGGATGCCCAGTCCGGGCAGCTGGAGGGCCCTGCTGGGCTCAGCCTGTGTGTGGGAGCAGTGGGAGATTGGGATGCAATAACCCCCCCCTCATCAACATGCTGCTCCTCTCACCAGCTCAGGCAGCTTGTTCTGGGGGAGCTAAAAATAGAGCAGCGAGCAGCTTTTGAGAGCATCAAGAAATTAAACGAAAGTGCTGGGTTTTGTTTTCATTGAAAAGCATTTTTGAATATCCTCGTGGCTGTGTCAGAAATGATAGGCAGGGACTGGGCTTCAGCAGAGAAGTTTGGCCCTCCAGGAGAGTGAGTGGGGCAGGGGGGGCAGGTGGGCTGAGCCCTCATGGGGGTCTTGGCCTGGCCAGTTGGAATTCTTGCCCCTGAGCTGCTCACCCCAGTGCTCGGCTGCCGGGGGCTCCTCAGCAAAATCTCTGCAAACAGCAGGAAGCAAAAAACCAAAACCAAAGCCAGCCCCTCACACAGAGGAGGTGCCAGGAGGGAGACAGAGGTGAGTGCAGGGTGCAGACCCCCAGGGCTGCCCCACACCCACTGGCAGAGGCTGGGATTCAGAGCCTGGCACCGGCTCAGCAATGGCCAAGGTCGTGGGGCACGTTTTATTTGGTTTTCTTAAAACTTCCTCAGCCGGTGCTGATCACAGAATCCCAGAGTGGTTTGGGTGGGAAGGGACATTAAAGCCCTTCCAGTTCCTCCCTCTGCCATGGGCAGGGACACCTTCCCCTGTCCCAGGCTGTTCCAAGCCCCATCCAGCCTGGCCTGGGCACTGCCAGGGATCCAGGGGCAGCCCCAGCTGCTCTGACAGGTACAGGTACCTCACAGCCCCAGCTTGCTGGCTAATCTCCTTCTGTGAAACGTTTGTAAAAGCAGGATTTCCCACTTCAGAAAGCATTTCCCACTTCAGAGAGCCACACTGGCTTACCATTTGGGGTGATGGCAGGCATGCACAGCACCTCAGCCATTTGTCACACTTTTGGTCACACATCCCTGGTGTGAGAAATCCCCAAGGAAAGCTCCTGAGGCAGGATGGAATCCTGCTGCTCTTCCCTTCACTGCACTGGAGGCTTGGTCAGAAGTGGCAGCACAGGGACTGTGTGAGGCCTGAGAGCCCAGGGTGGGACCAGGGGCTACAGCCAGCCCTGCACAGAGCTCCTGAGCAGTGCTGAGGCAGCACAGTGTGCCCAGAATAATTGAGAATAATGAAGGAATTTCTGCAAATCAAAGCACTTTTTTCCTGATAATCTGGAGACAGAATCACTGCCTGAATTTATCAAACAAATCACCGGTCCTGATGCACTTTCTCAGCTCTGATCCTCTCACTGCACCTGCTCAAAACTGCCTCAGAGAGAATTCCCCCTCTCAAAGATGGGTGCAAAGGAGCCACAGATGCCTCCTGCTTGCAAGGTGGATTTCCAGTGCCTGTCCCAGTGCTCACTGTGCCCAGGCTGACATATCCCTCTGCTCCTCTGCATCCTGGCCCCTCTCTGCAGCTCATGCTCACAGCTCTGATGCTCTGTCACAAGGCTCCAGCTCACAGGGATCCTCAGCTCGGTCTGACACTGATCCTTCTTTCAGTCCTCAGCATTCCCCTCCTTTGCACCCAAGTCAGTTTGGTTCAGAAGACAGCTCTGGAAGGGGATCCCAGCCCAGGATGAGCTGCTGTGCTCCCCAGTGCCATGGGCCCTCCAGAACTCTGTGTGACGTGGGTCATTGATGTGACAGAGCTGGTCAATGCAGCTGCCACATGAGAGTACAGATTTAAAAGTTGAAAAGCCTCAGGGACTTTGAGAAAGAGTAAAAAAAAGAACATTCATACGAAATAATTCTCTAACTTTCACATCACCCCTTGGCCTCACCAGCCCTGGGCAGCTCTGTTCTGCACCATGAACTAACAGCTCAGCCTTTTTCAGCTGAAGTTGAAACAGTCTGGAGCCAGAGAATTGTCAGAAGCTTGTGAAGCAATGTGTGCCCAGCTCCTCATCTCCTCCACTGCTCTGGTTATGAAACATTTCCAGCTGCCTGCTCTGCCCTGCCAGGGGCTGCTCCAGCTGGGGCTCCCCCCTGGCACACAGCACACATTATCAGCCCTGACACCTGGTTCTGCCACCATCTGACTCAGAGCTGAGGCACACACCAAGCCAGGGCCACGCTGATTCACACGTGGCCACTAAGGGTTGTGGCTTTGGCCACCAGGCACAACAGGCTCCAAAAATCTCTGTGAGGCAGGTGAGCTCCCAAACACCCATTATCCATGTGCCTCTGGGGACACACAGTCATGGAACGGGTTGGGTTGGGAGGGACCTTAAAGCTCATCTCATTTCACCCTTGCCCTGGGCAGGGACATCTCCCACTGTCCCAGACTGCTCCAAGCCCTGTCCAGCCTGGCCTTGGGCACTGCCAGGATTCAGGGCTGTGCCAGGGCCTGCCCACCCTCACAGGGAAGAATTTCTTCCATATACCCAACCTAAATTTTCCCTCTTTCCATTCTGATGCAGCACTCCCTTTTTCAGGGTGACAGAGGGTCTGGCTGTGCCAGCCTCGGGGGGGAACCTGCTGCTCCTGTGCCTCCTGCTGCACGTGTGCCAGGGCACTGGACATGGTGAGCCACAGGGAGCTTCCCAGAAGCATCACAGGTGGCTGCTAGCCTGGGTTCCCCAGTTGTGCCGATTTCCCACAAGTAAAAGCAAGAATCTGTCCAGACCTCAGGGCCTGTCCCCCCTGAGAGCAGCAGCTTGGCTGGGCTGCCTGAGCTGGCCAAGCCTGCTCTGAGTCCCTCAGAGATCACCCCGTGGTCATCTCAGAATAAAATCTGTGAATAAACTCCTCGTGGGGTCTGGCTGCTGAGCCAACAGCCCCAGCCAGCCTGAGCAAACACACTGTCAATGCTTTTGCTGGACTTTGCCATCACGCCCCATGCTGTGTCCCTGCAGGGCTGGGCTGTGTCCGTGTGTCCTGCAGCTCTGCCCCACAGCACAACACCCCAGGGGCTCAGAGGAAAGCCCTGCCCAGGAGAAGCCCCCAGAGGCAGACAGGCCAGGGCAGCGTGTCCCTGAGCTCCCCCAGGATGCTCCTGAGCAGCCCCTGCTGGTTTCAGACACAAACCCCACAGCATTCACCCCTGGGGCTTTTTCACAGATCAGTGAAAGGGGCAGAGGAGAGAAAAACAGAAAGAGAAGTTTCCAGTTTTTAATTTTTTTTCCCCAAAATTTTGTCCATTCATTCTGGGCATATGGCCAGAAAGCAATAAAAATCTGTTCTGTTTAGAAACAGCTTAGAAACATATAAATAACAGCAGTTTGGGGCGGCGAGAGCTGCAAACACAGAGAGTTGTAAGTTCTCGAGTTTATTAACATCTGAAGGGGATAACGAGAGCTTTATAATGTCTAATTGAATTAAACACTCCAATTTGGGGATGTAAAATTTGCCATCATGAGCCATAATTATATACCTTCCTGGCACTGTTGTTGTTTCTCTACAAGTAAAAAAAATACGAGGAAGTGGTGTTTTAATTGATGCCATAAATGAATTTGTGCCCATTGCTCGATGATTTGTAGGGCTGGGGAGGGGGCTGTGACTGGGACAGGGTGTGCAGGAAGGGAAGGGGCTCCCCAGCACCTGAGTCCTCTCTCCTTGAGCAGGGAAGCTGCCTTCAGGACTCAGGCCCCACCAGCTGTGGTCACCTCTTATCTCTGCTGCAGCCCAGCCCCAGAGCCCCCACCCTGTCTGAAGGACAGGCTGGGGGTCAGCTGGGCTGACCACTGTGCCCCCCAGCCCATGGCCCTCGTGGCACAGCTGGGCACAGAGCTCCCATGGAGCCAGGGACAGTTTGAGGAGTTTGTTCTTCTGCTGACCCCAATCCTTTGTGACCTGCTGCAGGGGCAAAGCGTTGTGAGCCAGAGCAGGGACAGATCCAGCTGAGAAATAACCCAAAGGAAAAGAAAGGCAAGACAGAGGGGTTATTTTTCAGCTGTCTGATTTCTCAGCTCGGTTCACTCTGTACTGGCTCGGTCCAAGCACAGGGTGGAGATGGGGACTGTGAGCAGGGCTTGCTCAGACTGACCCTGCTCTCTCCCTTCCTGGACTGGTCCCAGCCCAGAGCCTGGAGCTGCCCACGGGCTGGAGCAGGGCCAAGCTCTAGCACAGGGCCTGAGCTGAGGGTCACCTCCATCCCTGCCCACGGGGCCAGGCAGCTGTGAAGGAACTCCTGGGTCACAGACCCCAGTCCTGTCACCTGCAGCCCCCTCCCAACTCCCCACCCGGCAGTCAGGGCTGGGTGGGGGCTGCAGACGTGCTGGGTGCTCCTGAGGAGAGAAATTTTCAGTATTGGCAGGTGCTGAACGGCCTCTCACAAGAGATGCCTGCTCCTTGCTCCTGAACAAAAGTGTGCAGTGTTAGGGCAGCCACTTCTCCACTGAGGGCCCAGCTGGGATGCTCAGTGGGAACAGAGGTTTGCCAAGGACTCCTGTCATGATCTAACCCACAAGAGCCCAGCGTGGGGCTTCCTCTCCACTCTGTCCCATCCTCTTCCTCCTCCACCTGGCACTGAAGTGGCTCACTGGTCACTGGTGGGTGGTGCTGGGGCACGTTAGCAGCTGAGCCTGGCAGCAAGGGCTGCCCTGCACAACATCCCCACCCTGCCCACCAGCATCCCCAGCATTCCCACCACAGCAATTCCCCAAACTTTTGGTTTTCTGAGTGCTGGTGGCTCTGATGACAGTGACTGGCTTCAAGAGAGCAGCAGGAGAGCAGACCACAGTCCGTGCTGCTGTGACACCAGGAGCACAGCATAGCCTCTTGCAGCTCCTCTGCTGCCCATGCCACCAGTGGCACCAGTGGCACCAGTGTCTGTCTCCTGGCCCCCCTGGGCTGCCTTCCCTGAGAGCACCCTGGACTGAGCTACCTGTCTCCAATCTCTGAATAAAAGGTCTTGAAGACCTTTGTGAGAGAACACGATGCTCCTGGGGCCACAGATGCACTTTTCACATGTCAGCCCCTGCCCAGACCTGGCAGAACCTTTCTCCTGCACCCAGGTCATGTGGGCTGCTGCTCCTTGCTGCCAGGCACATTTTCTGGGAGCAGGGAGCAGTTCTGCCCCACTGCAGCTCCTGTGCTCCAGAGGACAGGTTTCCAGAGAGTCTCAGCTGTCCCTGAGCAAAGGTTTGTGCTCCTCCAGCCCAGGGGGCCTCTGCCAATGGAGCTGCAGTGAGGAGACAGAACCAGGGGTGTCTGAGAGCATGGGAGCAAGCTAGGGGAAATGCAGTGGTGCTGCAGGTGCTGCAAGGGCTGCAGGGGCTGCAGGGGCTGCAGGTGTTCAGCCAGGGACAGGCTGCAGCCGAGCCCAGCACAGGAGCCCTGCCCTGTGCCTGTGTGCCCTTGCAGACTGATGTGAGTCCCTCTGACCAGCCTGCTCTCCTGTCTCTGGCTTTTAAGCCTCCCCCAAGCCCTCAGCCCCTTGCCATGCACAGGACAGGCACAGCTGGATCCTCTTGCACAGAGTGGAGCTGCACCCACCCCACCAGCCAGCCCTGCTCCCCTCTGGCTCCCCACCACACTGCACACCTGCCCTGTTCCTATGGATGATGGGAACTCCAGCAGCCTGAAATCCCCCCTGAAAATGCCTCTTTCCTTCCAGCTGGCTGACAGAGCCCTTGGACAGTGCTGAGTCAAGGAGAGGGTCCCTCTGCAGTGTGAACCCTCAGTGTGATCCCCTCTGCCTCGTGGGCAACCTCTGCCACCTGGGAGGGGTCTCATGGATCTGGTGGTTGGTAACCCAGTGGTGCTGGGCTGGTGGCACCGGGCTGGAAGCTGGCTCTGGGCACAGGATGGGAGCCCCTGGGGGAGCCCTGCTGCCCTGCACAGGGGTTAGTGGGTTATGGGTTGGAGACAGAGAAGGCACAAACTCACTGAGGCTCCTCCACAAACAGCCCTGAGTTTATTGTGGTTGCCTCTCTTATAGGGGTTTGGGTTTCCCAGACTGGCTGGGGTCACTGCACCCCCCAGACCTCTGTGCTAATTCATGTCACACTTTCCTGAGCACACCCCAAGCCACTGGTCTGGCCCAAGGGCCCTGCTGTCCTGGGCTCACAGGGAATCTTGTCTCCCATGGGTGCACTGCCCCTCACCTGCCACTGATGGGAACGTGCAGCAAACCAGGGCACCAGAGGATCTGGGCTAGAAAATCAGCAGCACTGATTTATTTATTAACCCAGATCTGCAAAAGCAGGAAGAGGAGCTGCAAAAGCCAGAGAAGCTGCAAAATCCTGCCCTTCCTCCCTGCTTCCCTGGGGGAAAGATAAACACAGGAGGAATGCCCAGGCCCCTGGTCCAGGACAGAGGTTTCCTCCTGAGCGTTGTCCCTGATCCATCCAGCCTCCTGCCCATCCCTCCCTGTGCCCTGCTGTGCAGCCCTGCAGCTGTGCAGCCCTGCTGTGCAGCTGTGCAGCCCTGTAGACTGCAGGGCTTTGGGCCAAAGCTCACCAGGCAAGGCAGAGGCAAGCTCTGCCCCCAGGGTCTCCTGGCACTGGGTCCCTACACGGTCACAGGTCCCTGGGGAGAGGTGGCCCCACATCCTCCAGCAGTGCAGTTCTTTGGTGGCACTCCAGGCTTTTTGAGGCTCAGGCAGCTGTGCAGGGCTGATGGGGGCAGCTGTGGCCCTGCCCTTGCCCCACCCTGGGCTCTCTGGGTCTTTCTGACCCCCTCGGGGTTCACCTGTGAGCTGCTGCCAGTCCCGAGACAGGTGCTCACTCCGGGGCAAATGCCTTTTCCTCTGTGTCTGTCCCTCAGCAACAGCACTTTGCACATAAACCTCGAAGGAGGAGATGGAATCCCATATCTCACAGAGCAACTCCTGTTATTTGAAGAACTGTAAGGATGTAATCCATTTCCTTCTCCAAAATTGTTGCTCTACAGAAATGCTGTGTGTGTGGCAGGACATCACGAGGAGCAAGGACTGCAGAGAACAAATCTGGGGGGATTCAGAAATATCCAGTGATTTTTCAGAACAGAAGATTACTGCTGCAATCTGTGTAGCACAGGGAAATGAAATGTTTAAAAGCATCCAAGAAATGCATTCAGCACCAATACTGCCTGCTACATCCTGGCAGAAGCAGCAGGGAAAAAAGGGAGACCTAACCCAGGAGTGCCTTTGGCAACGTCAGACACCTTCCCTGGAGGGGCTGGGGGATGGCTGCAGCGAGCACGGGGGTCTGGGACCCTCTGCCATGGCAGCAGCCCCACCCCAGCCTGGCCCCACTGTGCTGTGTGGGGTGGATGTGGAGCCATGGGGCCAGGGCCTGCCAAGCAGGACAGGGTCCCTGTCTGCCTGGCCAGACACAGCCAGCCCCAGGGAGCAGCTCACACACACACACTTTGGGGGTGCTGGCTGACCCCTTCCAAACGGGCTGAGAGGGAACAGCAGGAGGTCAGAGTGCCAACCCCCTTGCCACCCTCCAGGAAGGGCTGGGAGCCCCTGGCAGCTCCTCCCTGCACATCCCCAACCCCTGGAAGCTGGGGAGACACTGGCTCTTCACCACCACATCCATACCAAGGCCTGGCCTGCGTGACACGTTTGTTTCTTGCTTGGCAGGAATCTAGAGTAAATATTTCATGAATTTTGATGTGAAATGCTGTTTTTGACCAAAATAATCCTTCCAGAAAATTTGAGAAAATTTGAGGCTGTATATTTCATTCCTTTTGAGCTGTTCTTGTGAAAGTTGAGGAGAAACAGCACCAGCCATGGCACAGACCTGGCTGGCACAGAGCCCCCTCACTGGGATGCCCAAATGCTGGGGAGACAGGGACAGTGGACAGATGTGGTTCTACCATGGCCCTTCTGCCCCAACAGCCACCAGCAATGTTCTTTATGAGGAAATTAAGGAGAGTAACAGCCTTGTCCCCACATCATAATGGCTTCTCCTAATGCCAGGAAAAAAGAAAAAAAAAACCCAACCCTATTTCATGCTGTAATTACAAGTAATAAAAAGCTCTCTGCTGACAGATATACAGCACCCCAGAACCTGCCTCTGTCAGCCTGGCCCCAGCAACACCAATCACCATAACAATCCCACAGGAAATGGAGATAAGGCTTTCCCTGCCAGACCTTGCTCTGCATCTGTTCCACTGCAGTGTCCAGCCTGGCCTGGGGCACTGCCAGGGATCCAGGGGCAGCCCCAGCTGCTCTGGGCACCCTGTGCCAGGGCCTGCCCACCCTGCCAGGGCAGCATTCCTTCCTCTGGGAAGAGTATTGTTATCTGACAGTGACGCCTCGAGCTGGGGTGTTGGGGTGCCTGGCTCACAGAGCATCTGTTGGTGACCTGGGGCACGTCTGGAGCTCTTTGGGAGATCCTGTCCCTGAGGAGAACTTGGAACACCAGGAAAGGCCTCAATGTGCACTGACTTCTCCCTGCCAAAGGAACGGGCTGGCCTGGCAGAGTGCAGAGGTGTGTGTGCCAGCAGACCTCACCAACGGGGGCACACACCCCTTGGTGTCACTAAACACCATCCCCAGTGTCACTAAACCCCCCTGGTGTCACGTACACTGCCCCATGTCATACACCATCCCTTGCGTCACACACCCCTTGGTGTCACTAAACACACTGGTGTCACACACACCATCCCCAGTGTCACACACAACCATCCTCAGTGTCACACACTCTGGGTGTCACACACAGTCCCCGTGTCACAAACCATCCCCGGTGTCATCGCCCCCCCGCTGTTCCCGCTGTCCCCATCATGTCCCCATCGTGTCCCCGCTGTCCCCATCGTGTCCCCGATGTCCCCGCTGTCCCCATCGTGTCCCCGCTGTCCCCATCGTGTCCCCGATGTCCCCGCTGTCCCCATCGTGTCCCCGCTGTCCCCATCGTGTCCCCGCTGTCCCCGCTGTCCCCATCGTGTCCCCGCTGTCCCCATCGTGTCCCCCTGCGGGTTCCCCGGCCCGGCGCTGCCGTGCCCGCCTTTCCCGGCACTCCAGCCCCTCCCACAGCCCCCTTTCATCTGCATGTCATGCATATTCATGAAAGATGTAGCTAATTAAATATTCATGTACACAGTCATTGAACTTGCAATTAATCTGAGCTCGCTGTTCTCTCGCCACCTCCCGCAGCCCAGCGGAGCCGGCCCTGGCTGCGGAGGCTGCCGGGCTGCCCAGCCCGCTCAGCCCCTTGCCGATCCACTTTCCCCGGGTCCTGCCGCTGTGCAGGGAGCAGCACGAGAAGAACCACGAGCATTCTTGCTCCAGGGAGCCCAGGGTGCCCGCCGGGAGCACAGAAATTCCCAGGGCAGCAGAAATGCCAGGAGCAGGAACTGTGCCTCCGAGCGGGGCAAGCTGTGCCCACCAGCGCCCAGGGGGTACTCGTGGCTGCAGGGTGAGGGTGAGGAGCAGAGACGACATTGCAGGGGTTTCACGGATGCTGCAGCTCCTCCCCGAACCCCAGGCCGGACTCTCAGATTCCCAGCGCTGCCTCCTGCTCCAGGGTGCCGCGGGATGGAGCCGCTGGAGCTCTCCTCCCCACTGCTGGGGCTCGCTGCCAGCTCCCAGCTGCTCCCGCAGCCTCCCCACAGCTCCCCTGCTCCTGCAGGCTCTGTTCACCACGTGCTGATGGTGTGTCAGGAGCTTCTGCTTCAAACCACAGCCAGCCTGACAGCCGGCCCTGGCAAGGAGCTTCCAGCAGCCGGAGTCTGACAGAATCGGAACAGGGATGGCACGGGGAGCTGAGGAAGGGGAAAAGCGAGCACGGGGCTGCAGAGGGCCCCAAAACACTTGGTAGGCCCTGAGACCAGAGAGCCCAGCTGGTTCTGCAGCCACATCCCCCATGCAGCCCACACAGCGTCCCCTGGTCATGCACAGCATCATCCCAGCCCTGCAGCATCAACCAGCCATGCACAGCATCACCAGCCATGCACGCATCATCCCAGCCTGCCAGCACACCCGCCACTGCACAGCATCATCCCAGCCCTGCACACATCCAGCCATGCACAGCATCATCCCAACCATGCACAGCATCACCCGGCTATGCACAGCATCCCAGCCATGCACAGCATCCCAGCCCATGCACAGCATCATCCCAGCCATGCACAGCATCATCCCAGCCATGCACAGCATCATCCAGCCCTGCACAGCATCATCCCAGCCCTGCACAGCATCCCAGCCATGCACAGCAATCCCAGCCCTGCACAGCATCCCAGCCATGCACAGCATCATCCCAGCCATGCACAGCATCATCCCAGCCCTGCACAGCATCATCCCAGCCCATGCACAGCATCCCAGCCATGCACAGCATCACCCGCCATGCACAGCATCATCCCAGCCCTGCACAGCATCTCCAGCCATGCACAGCATCATCCCAGCCATGCACAGCATCATCCCAGCCCTGCACAGCATCATCCCAGCCCTGCACAGCATCCCAGCCATGCACAGCATCCAGCCATGCACAGCATCATCCCAGCCATGCACAGCATCATCCCAGCCCTGCACAGCATCCCAGCCATGCACAGCATCACCCTGGCCATGCACAGCATCATCCCAGCCCTGCACAGCATCATCTCTGGCCTCACACAGCATCATCCTTGCACTTAACCCTGCACCCACAGGCCCCACAGCCCTCACAGCCCTCACCAGCACAGTAGGCTGTCATCATCCCCAGGGTCCCAAACCTCCCTTTTCACCCCAGACCTATGTTAGAGCAACACACCTGACCCCTGGTGACCGAGACCCTTTGAACAGTCTCTTGAGCTGTTTTATCAGTAGAAGCAACAAAAAATGTGGGTCATATTGCCTGACTGCTCTGTCCAGGACACACTGATGTGCTGGCTGGGCTGGGTCTCTCAGACAGCAAGAAATCCTTAAAACCATCAGAAGTGTTTGTTAACACTTTCTCTAGGAAATCCCTCTGTGTGTTTTCAGGTCTAGAATTGAGCCCTTCAGGGCCATCCCAAGTGACCTAGAGCATCCTATGGATAAATGGTAGATGCCTTGAAAACGCTGGCAAAGCAAGCACCTAAAAAACCTTCCCAGCAACATTCACACCCTTCCCCATGCCTTTTGTACTGTCAGTGATATTCTCAACTACTACTCTTCACTATACAAGTGGGTTTTGAAAAGCACCTCCTTGAAAATCCCTTGATTAAAGCAGGAGAAAACATCTGGCAGGGTTACAAATGTCTGCAGCATGAAGATTGGGGGTAGTTCAGCTGAAAGGCCTTTTGGGGAGCCCAGGCAGAACTCAGAGCCCCCTGGCTCCTGCCCTGGTGATGACAGCTCTGCTGCCCAGGGCACTGCCAGCTCTCTCTGCATTGCCCCCAGCCACTGCCCTCTCCTGAGCTGCTTCTCACTCCCACAGTGCCCATCTGCCTTGCGGCAGAAGTGATGAGAGCTGGTGGCTTTTCAAGGCAATAAAGTTGTTTTCTTCCTGTCACTCGCTTAAAATCAACCAGGGAGCAGGTTTTATATCAGCACATATGCAGGAGACCTTCCTGTTTCTGTGGGAAGAGCAACTCCAAACACATCACAGCTCCCGGCAGCGCAGGGCAGTGCTCTCCTGCTGCACTCCATGGTTGAGCTCTAATTATCTCATCAGTGCTGGCTGCTGCTGGATAAAGACGCCCACAGCAAGCCCAGCATGTCTGGAATGGCAGAACTGGTTTGCAGAGCCCCGGGTCAGGCACGCTCTGCAGCCAGACACACTCGTCCCTGTGCCCAGAGGCACACACTTGTCCCTGGCACTGGCCATGGTGTGTCACAGCACAGAGCACTTGGGCATGTGTGGCTGTGGGTGCAAACCTTCCCTGGCTCCCCTGCTGGCTGGTGAACAGTGCCCCAGTGTAGCCTCAAGGTGCCCAGTCACACCCAGGGCAGTGACAAGAGGCTGGATGGGAATGGAGATGTACCCCAGGTCCCACAGAGGGCTTCCAGGCTTTCCCTGCAAACTCTGTCAGGACTGGAGTGGCTCAGGGGAAGTCTGAGTGGGCTGCAGCAGGCATTCTGAGCAGCCAAATAACAGTATTTTGGCAGTGACAAGCCCTCATCCTTCCTTCCTTCTTCCCAGTGCTCATGTCCTGAAGCCAGCAGAACATAACTGGGGCAGTGCTGGCCTTTTGGTTGTGAGGAAGAGATCCCAACCTGCTTTGCTGCAGGACAAACAGGTAGTGGGGGACACAGCATGTCCCCCAGCCCTCTCTGCAGGTCCTTTATGGAGCCCCAAGCCTTCTGCAGAGCTGGAGAGGTTGTGTGGACAGTGATGGACACAGGCACAGCAGTGTGTGAGGAGGGACCAGCAGCATCCTGGTGATCCCCAGGGTCCCCAGGCAGTGACATCCCCCCATGGTACCCTCTGCAAACCCAGATGAGGCCTCAGGGCCACACCTACAGTGGAAAAGCCAATGTGGGGATGTGTTCCACAGCAGCCATGGTGCAGCCCCAGCTGTGAGCAGCTGCCTCTGGCACCCCAGAGTGACCTCACCAAAAGGGCCCTTCCTGCTGGCAGTGCTGAGTCCACTCTGCATGACTGCAAGCATGCTGCTGTGGGCTGCTCGGCTGAGCTGCCACAGACAGGGATGCAAATAAACCCACTCAGAGAGAGGAGGCTGAGGAGCAGGAGCTTCAGGGCTGGGCTTTCTCCCTCCTCATTTTAGTGACATGAACACCTGGCTCCAGCTGTGGCTCCCACTGCTCTGAGCTGCTCCACGTTCTCTGTGGCCTTGTGCAGATGCTGCTGATAGAGGCCAGAGGATGTGCCTGGGTGAACTCCTTGCACTGTCTGCCACTGTTTGCTGGGGCCCTGCTCTGTGCTCGTGCAGGCTCTGTCAATGTTGACTCACGGATCAGTGGATGTGAGGTAACAACCTGGGAACCTTCTGTAAATGCCAACGAGGCCCCACAAGCAAATGGCACAGGAGTCAGGGATGAGGCTGTTCCTGGGAGCCAGCAGGATCAGGCACAACCTTGGGGCTGGGAGCTGGCAGGAGCTGGGGCCTCTCTAGGAAGAGCCCACCCTGTGCCTGGCCAGTGCTGCAGCCACAGTGACGTTGCCACTGTCACACTAACAGCCTGATGTGGTCCTCCAGCTCTCCCAACGCTGGGAAGAAATGTGCAAGCAGCATCTGCAGGGATTTACTGTCATGCACAAGAACCAAGGCTCTTTGCAAAGAACGTGGGTGCACCTCCCCTCATGGGGACAGCACAAGTCCCAGCTGGCTTGGGCAGGAGGAGAGAGGGCTCGTGGCCACAGTCAACAAAGACCTGGTCAGGATGGGCCCTTGGGGGCACCAGCATGCCCCTCCTGAAGCCTGTGCTCTCCAGAGAGCCTCCTTCCCCCTTGGATCAGGCCATGCCCCGAGCCTGGTGATCCAGAGGGGATATGAGCACCGAGCCACCCTTGCGCAAACTGGTCTGGGCAGGACCCAGAGCACTGCAGTGGGGTATCACATCGACTGATGCTTTGGCTACAAGCCCTGGAGCACAAATAGGTCCCTTCGTGGCCCTCTTGTCCATCCTCCCCACGGACAGTGCAGTGCCCAAAGTGCCCTAATCTCCCCCACCAGACCAGGCCAGCCTCAGCAAGATGCTCTCAGAGCCAAATCCAATTCAGTTTGTGGAATGATAATGCTGCTCTGGTGGGTGCTTAGACACAGCCAGGCTTACTGTGGCTTAGAAATGAATATTTATTATTAATTCTATTCCTTCTTTGGTGCCAGGGTAAATCGCAGGATAAATCACTGCTACTTGGTGATAAAGGGTCCAGGAGCCAATCTTTAGCTTTGCCTGAGATTTATGCCCATTTAAAAACAAAGATCCTGACAAAAGAGACAGATTTCCTGGCACGGAGTAACTCTGTTTAATTAGTGAGATGATTCATGTTTTCAATCACAGTTTATAGCAGGCCCTTTACAGTCAGCCATAAAGCAGGAGACTGCAGGTCTGCCAGGCCCTCCAAAACAACCCATCTGTGCTCCTCGTGGTGCAGGCACCGGCACACGCAGCACTGCAGGGATGGGGTCGCCGTGCCAAGGGGCCCAGCTGGACCCCAGCACCTGCAGCCTTCCCCAGAGCCCCCCACAGCCCCTGCCCAGGGGGGCTGACCCATGGCAGGGACAGACACCCCCTCACCCCCCTTCTCCCCCCTGCCTCGGTGTCAGCTCTGGCAGGGGATTCTCTGCCCTCCTCACTCTGCCCAGGGCTGCTCCTGGCAGGAGTTTTGCTCCAGGGCCCGTGGGCTGGCTCCCACAGCAACAGCAAGGGGCCAGGAGCCACTGCTGTCCTTTAGTGGCCACAAGGCTCACAGGTGTAGGGAGCAGGTGGAGGCTGGCTGCCCCTCTATGAGATCATGGTCAGGGACCCCCTGGGCTGGAGGGCTGGGCAGAGTGCTCTGAGCATCCCCCAGCTGAGCAGACGCTGCTGGAGAAGCTCCACAAGCTCCCACGGCCATGGGAGTCATTGCCATGGTGCTGGGGCCCTGGGGAGGCTGGCCATGAGAAAGCAAATCTTTGGCCCTAAATCCACTCTGAAGTGGGGGAAAAGGTTCTTGCAAGGTTGACAAACGCAGGATGAGGCAATGTCATGCTGAGCCTGTCCCTGGAAGCAGGGACACTGCTGTGGAGCAGAGCCTGTCCCTGGGTTGTGGTGCTTGGATGTGGGTCCAACCCTGTGGGACCAGCTGGGACAGAGGCTCAGCTCAGCCCCATTTTCCTCCTGCTCAGCTGGGATGGAGTGAGAGTCAGCCTGGCAAGGAGGTTAAGTGAGGTACCAGCCCTTCAGAGGGCCACCAGCCCCACACAGGACCACCAGCCCCCCTCGCACCAGGACTGTCTAGACAGACCCAGGAGCCAGAGGCTGCCCTGCCTTCTGCACCTCCACCAGCACAGCCCAGGCATTAGCTCAGAAATGAAACAGACCTGGCCAAGGCCCATAAAATTAATTAGCTCTGACTTTAAATTAAGCATCTCAAATGAGCGTTTCATGGACATTTAATTAAAAGCCTGAAAGTTACACTGTAAGGAATGGCTGGAGCAGAGCGCCAGGATGGGGTGGGGGCACAGTGCTGGGAGCTGGGGCCACGTCCTGGCTGTGCTGAAGGGACCAGCTGGCAGCTGGAGCTGGTGTCTCCCTCCTGGCATCACCAGCTCCCCCCTCCTAAGCCTGTCCCTGAAGGGCAGGTGCCCCCAGAGCTGGGCACATCTGGGGCATGCAGCCCTGCAGGAAGGACAGCAGGGGTGGCACCCTGACAGCAGTGAGGCACTGCTCTGACAGAGGGGGTGCAGTCTGTGAGAGTGGCCCTTGGCACCCTCCTCAGCACCAGAAGATGTGGGAGAGCCAAGAGGGAGCAAGCCCAGAGTGTTCAAGAGGAAGCAGGCTGGCTCTGCTCCCTGTGGGGTGTGTCAGGTCCATCAGCATCACCTGAGGTCCCCAGTGTGGGATACACCTGGTGCTGAGTGTGCCTTGGATATGCACCAGCAATTCATGGACAAAACAATCTGTGCTGGACAAACCTTGACCAAGGGCAGCCCTCACCCAGCAAGGTGTCTGCTGTCTCCTCAGGCCCATGTCCTTATGCTCTGCCAGCAATCCCCTCCAGGTCAGCCTTAGCAGGACTTCATGAGGACACAGGAGTGTCCCAGAGAGCAGCAGCTAAAGTTCATGGTGCCAGCACACTGCTGAAGCATGATGCTAATGGAAAGGAAGCAGTGGAGCAGGAACAGCAGGAGGAGCCCTGAGGATGCTTGGCAGTATACCCAAGCAAGAGCCATTTCTGATGGGAGGGCTGAATTCTGCCCTTCTCCCTCACTCCTGTCTCTGGACCCTCAGGGAATGTAGAGCAGGTTTATGTGACCCCACAGGAACAAAGTGCAGAAAAATCATTTCCCAGCCTTTCATCCTCCTTCCCAGGTACCCCCTCCCCAGGAACTCCCCCAAGCACTCAAAGCTGTGCTAAAGGTCAGGGTGCCAAGGGATTTCCTTCGCTGGGAAATTGCAAAGGCTTAAAACCCAGCAGCTCTGAAATATGGGAGCAGACACCTGGGGAAAAGGCCCTTCCTGTGGGTAGCAGCAGTGCTGGGTCCAGACACAGCCCTGGGACAGCCACAGCCCTGGGTCTGGGCCCTCCATCCTCCGGTGGAGACCCCATCCACCCACGAGACACCCCTACCCTGTCCTGACACCTAGACCCCATCAGCCTCCCAGGGGCAGGACACTGCAATGGACGTGCAGCCCAGCTCAGCTGGGGTTTGTCCTTTGTTTGGTGGCAAGCTGTGATCTGAGGCCCCTCATTGCTGAAACTTGTGCTGAAACATCACAAGGTGTCCAGCACAAGCCAGGCTGCAGCAGAGAGGCAGGGCTACGTTCACCCTGGGGAGCAAAGAGGGAGCAGGCAGGATCCTTCCAGGGAGAGGGACCAGAGCCATCCCATCCTTCCAGGGAGAGAGACCAGAGCCATCCCATCCTCCCAGAGAGTGGGACCAGAGCCATCCCATCCTTCCAGGGAGAGGGACCAGAGCCATCCCATCCTTCCAGGGAGAGGGACTGGGCCCAGGGCTGTTCTTCCAGGGCCCAGGCTGTTCTTCCGGCCCAGGCTGTCCTTCCAGGGCCCAGGGCTGTCCTTCCAGGATATCCTTCCAGCCCCTGTCCTTCCAGGGCCCATGGCCATCCTTCCTGGGCTGTCTTTCCCTGCTCACGCTGCCCCCCCACCAGCTGGCACATCTCCCAAAGCAGTGCTCAAGGAAAGAAGCTCTTTCTTTGGTGTAAGGAAGGTACTTCCCACCTTGGCCAGGCACCCCTGTCCTCCTCAGGCCAGCATGGCAGCAGGGAGGCTGCTACACAGCATTGCAAGTGGAGAGGGCTGAGCATGAGGCTCAGCATGGGCAGCTGACACCAGAACACCCCTCCCAGGCCCCCAGCTTCTCAGTGGCTCCCCTCAGTCCCCTGGGCTTTGGCTTCTCAGATGAAACCCCACACTGGTGATGAGCTGGGGAGAGAGGCCTCTTTGAAGTCATCCCGAGGAATCCATCAGGGCACAACCAACCCAAGGCTTTCCTGTGTTACACAAACTGGATGCTTAAGATCCCACTTTCAACATTTCTCCCAGGAGACCACTGATGCTGGAGCCGCGCTGTTTCTTGGCATTCTGTTTTTTGAAGATGAGCTCGAATTTGAATAATGAGGTTTTGACAGGAAAGCATCCAGCCTTGCCTTCTCTCTGCTGAGAGACTATTCCCATCCCCGAGGGGACCCAGCCTGGCTGTTGGAGTGACACAGGCCGTGCTCAGGAGCACAGGTCCCATCACTTGGGGGGTGAGTGCTCCTCTCTTCGTGCACCCACCCAGGCCACAGAGGATCCCAGCAGCTCTTACTCATCAAGGCCACACACACGAGACAGGCCCCAAGGGCATTCTTACGTGTCCACGTCTCACCATTATGTAATGACTAATTTACCTTAATTGCATTAAATTTATAACAAACTTTTACCTTGTTCCTAAGCTATTTATGCTGTTTATTCTTTTGCTCTGCCCCAGCTTTCTGATGAGTAATTCCCAGGTGGTTGAATAGTGGCCATCACAGCACAGCCTGTTGCTACCTGGGTTACTTTGCCCTGGGATTTGTAATTCCCATGCTGATAAGGATGTGCCAATCCCACCAGTGCCCCAGTTACCTCCTCAGCACTTTGGGAGCATTTGGGAATCCTACCCAGCTGGGCCAGTTGGACTCTAGCAGCTCTCCCACCCACCACCTTCCTGCAGCCTCTCATGTGCCTGGTTGCCACATCAGCTGTCAGAGGTGACATTCCCCCTTATGCCCTCAGACCCACATTCCCTTCATGAGCCCATTAATTCCTGCCTGGGGCTTAGGGAGCACCAGAAATCCAGGTGGGAACAAGGAGCCCTTTGCAAAGGGGCTCACAGAGCTCCTCCCTCACTGGTTTCCTCCCCATCATCTCCCTGGGACTGGCTTCCTGGTTTCAAAAGCATGGCAACAAGTGATCCCACTATCAGCAGGACCAACTGTGCCACGCTGGCCTGGATCCTTCTCATCTCAGCTCCAGGTGCCCTGAGCATTTCCCCCACCCTTCTCAGCTGTGAGAGAGCCTCATCACCCCAGACCCATCTCCAGGACATTTCAGTGACTGCAAAGAGCCTTCATTCTCTCATCCAAAGATGAGCTGAACCAGCAGCATCCTTCATTTGCTGGGAGTGTTTCCAGAGGAGTTCCACGTCCCTCTGGGTCCCTGCAGCCAACAGCTTGGGGCCTGCTTTTCTCTTGCCAGGTTCAGAAGTGCCAGAGAGGTGTGAAACACCTGGATCAGGCCAGGGCATCGTGCTCATGCCTGCACAAGGCACCCTCCTGTGCAAGGACCATGGGTAGAATCCGAAGCTGTTTGCTACAGAATCTGCTGGAAGACTTTAATTCCTTAGTGCTGTTCTCCCTCTGCTGTTTGCACAAGTGGCCACCACAAGGATGGCAGCCAACGTGCTTCCATTGCATCTACAATAATTAGGATCAAAGGCTCAAGAGGCTTTGTGGGACAAATAGCACCAGGGCAGTGCTGGCCTAATGGTTGGACTCAGTGCCCTCAGATGTCTTTGCCAACAAAAATGACGATTCTATGACTCCATCCCTTCCACGGTGGTTGGAACCTTGCACCCCTCGCCTTTGGGCAGGTGGGTGCTGTGCCCCTGCCCCTGGGGAAGTGTCCAGCACTGCCGGGCTGTGCAGCAGGACCCATCCCACCCCCGTCTGACCCAGCCCGGGCTGTGCCAGCTCATCGCTGCCCTTCAGACCTCATCAGGCTGCGGGAAGGACAGCCTGGCCCCAGGACACTCCTGCCCCCCCCCAGGAGCAGGTTCCCTCTCCGGGGGTCCCCAGGGCCCCGCTGCCCCGCCGGCAGCCCCAGCCCCGCTCCGGGCGCCGGTGGCAGCGCCGGGGACTTGCTGCCATCCAGTGGAGGCACAGCGGGACTGGCAGCCGGCTCTGGCCGCCCGGCACGGCAGCCACGCGTGTCCTGTGTCAGTGTGTGCTGCTCTCTCACGCGTGTCCGTGTGTCAGTGTGCCTCTGCTCACACGCGTGTCCGTGTGTCAGTGTGTGCTGCTCTCTCACGCGTGTCCGTGTGTCAGTGTGCCTCTGCTCACACGCGTGTCCTGTGTCAGTGTGTGCTGCTCTCTCACGCGTGTCCTGTATCAGTGTGCTGTTCACAAGCGTGTCCGTGTGTCAGTGTGCCTCTGCTCACACGCGTGTCCGTGTGTCAGTGTGTGCTGCTCTCTCACGCGTGTCCTGTGTCAGTGTGCTGTTCACACGCGTGTCCTGTGTCAGTGTGCCTCTGCTCACACGCGTGTCCGTGTGTCAGTGTGCCTCTGCTCACACGCGTGTCCGTGTGTCAGTGTGTGCTGCTCTCTCACGCGTGTCCTGTGTCAGTGTGCTGCTCACACGTATGTCCTGTGTCAGTGTGTGCTGCTCTCTCACGCGTGTCCGTGTGTTAGTGTGTGCTGCTCACACACGTGTCCGTGTGTCAGCGTGCCGCTGTTCACATGCATGTCCTGTGTCAGTGTGCCTCTGTTCACACACGTGTCCGTGTGTCAGTGTGCCGCTCACACACGCGTGTCCGTGTGTCAGTGTGCCTCTGTTCACACACGTGTCCATGTGTCAGTGTGCTGCTCTCACACGCGTGTCCATGTGTCAGTGTGCCGCTCACACGCGTGTCCGTGTGTCAGTGTGTGCTGTTCACACGCGTGTCCGTGTGTCAGTGTGCCGCTCACACACGAGTGTCCGTGTGTCAGTGTGCCGCTCACACGCGTGTCCGTGTCTGCTCACAGGTGTGCCTGCCGGGCTGTGCCCTGAGCGGGCTCAGGGAGGAGGGTCCCACCTCCTGTCCCCTCCCTGCACTGCTCCCCCGCCGCCTGCCGCAGGTCCCAGCCCATCCCAGCGCCTGCAGCTGGGGACAGGGGAAGGGCCCGTTCCGAGCAGGGTGTCTGTGCCCTGGCAGGAGGATCGGGGGACAGCACGGGGCAGCCATGGGGTGTCACTGGAGCACAGTTGGCTCCACAGCCGCTGGGCGCAGGGTTTGGGGTGCACCCTGCAGAAGGGAGCTGGGTGTGAGTCCTGTCCCAGCTCCTGCTGCCTGCCCATCTCCCAGGGTGTGCATTCCGGTGTCACAGCCAAGAGGCTGGTGGCCAGTTCCCGGTCCCGGGGTGACTGTAGGCATCTCCGAGGTGGGAGACTGCCCAGCACCGATGGGACAGGCAGCCCCACTCGCCCCCTCCCCAAAAGCAGCACGGGGACATCATGAATTAGTGCAGCTCGTTCTCTGTGTAACCTCGAAGGACTGTGCACCCTTGCTGCTGCTCGAGCCCCCGACTGCCCCAGTGCAGCCCCACTCTGCCCTGGCACGGCCCCATGGCAGCCAGCTCAACATGTAGGGACCAGGGGTCTGCTTTTCCCTGGCAGGACTGTCCCCACAGACCCTGGGCACATTCAGGCAGGCAGCTGGAGCCACAGGCCTGTGTTTGATTCCTGCATTCACAACAGGCTTACCTCATCAACACAGCTTGGCCAGCCTCCATCTTCATCCTTGACCATGGAAAACTTGGTAAGGGCAAGACTTTGTCCACCCACTTGGGCAACAACTGGATAAGTGTTGAGCACGATTATATTGTTCAACTGCTTTATGTTCAACTGAACTCAAAGCAACTTTACTCATATTAATAAAGGCCACATTCCTATGGTCACTCAAGTATTTCAGACAGGATTTACTGTGTGGCAGCTCCTGGTACTGCCACAGCCTGGCAGCCCATCACCAGCATTAATTAAAGGCAGAATTCGAAATTGTAACCGTGGCTTTTCTGCTTCTGCTTTGTGATAAGTTACAGTCTCTCCTGTAAATTAACACTTATAATGTCTCCTATAAATTAACAAGTGTAGGGAAGAAACAATCCTGAAACTGCAGGGGTTTTCCAGGGAAATGAATTGCTTTCCAGAGATGATTATTTTTTAATATCCCAAATTAGGCGGTTTTGGAAGCCCAGCTGCTGTGTCACAGCTCCTCCAGCAGCAACTTTTGACACTGTGGCTCTTTCACCTTCCAGGAGGGATGGGAGCACTCATCGACTGCAGGAGTGGGGTGGGGGAATTCTCCTCAGCTGAGCCCTGAGCAAACACCAATCCCTGGCTGGTGCCAGCATGCTGGCAGCACGGGCAGGTGGGGGCTGAAGGAGAAGCTCCTGTGTCTTGCAGGGTGGCTGAACCTGGCACTGCTCCTTGAGACACTGCCACAGATCTCCAGGGCAAGGAGGTCTCCGAGGCTTCCCACCTGCTGCGTGCCCATCACAGGAATCTGAGGACAGGTTTAGGAGGTGGGGCAGAAGAAACGGGCTGAGGGAAGGGTGTGAGCGGGGTGGCAGCCCCAGGATCCCTCCAGACAAGGCTCAGAGCCTGAGAGCCTGCCCGGTACCCAGCCAGGAGGAGCCAGGAGAGTCCAGCGTGCTCCTGGGTCGCTCCAAACAAACAGAACTGCAGCCCACTGTGCTGCCATGGTGTGACCGTTCAGCCCCCAGAGACGAGCCTGGAGGGGCTGCACCTGCTGCAGCTCCAGCAGCACACCAGGCAGCCCTGCCACAGGAGTGGACACCAGCACCAGGTCCGTGGTGGCACCAGTAGCAGGTTTGCCTGCAGGGCAGGCAATAGCACCTCGGGGTAAATCCACTGCTGCTGCTCTGAGCTGGCAGGGTGGCAAGCCCTGAGGCAGCACCCACACACCCTGCTGCCCCCTCTCCAAAGGGGCTGCAAAGAGGGGATCACAGCCAAGAGCACTTAGTTCAAAATGTTCAAAACTGGAGTTCGTCGCTGTGGGGAGGCAGCTCACAAGTCCCAGGGGGAAGATATAATGTCTCATTGAGTTTTTGCATATTCTTTCAAATGACACCAAAAATAAGGCATTCCTGGTTCTTGCCATGACTGCCAACACCAGCTGGAGCACAGAGAAACCCCACAGAGGTGAGGATGAGGAAGGGAAGCACGCACACCCAGACACACTCGGGTGCCTGGCAGGCTGTGTCCTCCGGAGCCAACTGCAGGGCAGGGGGGCAGCTCCCACCACCTCACCTATCCTCAGCAGCAACTCGGCTGCCCGCTCCGTGCCCAGCCTGGGGTGATCCTGGTGGGCTCCAGCATCCCGGGTCCCACATCCCGCCATCCCACCTCCTCCCCGAGCCTGCGCCCCGTGTCCTCTGCTCCAGTGCTGCGGGAGCCAGCAGCTCTGGCACCCGCTGGGTTCATTTCCTCGGGGCCAAGCAGGAACAGGGTTATTCCTATCACCAGCAGGGAGAGGGGGGAGCAACCTCCCTGGACACCCGGGGAGCGTGTGAGAATCACAGGCTAGGAATGAAGGCAGGAAAGTGGGATGAGTGCAAAGCTCCAGGCATGGAGAGGGGTACATTCCCTGCGGGTGGCTCGTCACCCACAGCCAGTCACAGCAGTGGGCACCCAGGAAGGGTTTTGCACCGTGGTATGACATGTCTAATTGCAGCCATAGATTTTATTTTATTCCCCTGGCACAGCAATTCTTCCCCAGCAGAGGGAAGCATAGGCTATTAAAAAAAAAAAAAAAAAAAAAAAAAAATTTAGTGTGGCTCCATCCCTACTGAACCTTTACCAAAAATTTCACCTGCCCTTTGCAGGGAGCACCCCCAGTCTCAGACCGTGGGCAGAGATTTCTCAGCTCCAAACCCCGATCTCCAAAGAGGCGAAGTGGCAGAGCTGAGCCCCGCCTGCCCGCCCCACGCTCTGCCAGACTGGCCAGCAGCACCCACACACCCGGGGTGCCATGAAGATCTCCGTGCTCCCCCAGTGCATCTCTGCAGCTCCTATGACCCTGTGCTGTGCTCCTCACAGAGCTCGAAGATGGTTTCTCGATGACAATTCGTGCTTGCCATGTGGATGAACAGAAAGTTTTACCTCTGTTGCCAGACAACCCCAGGCTTTCATCAATCCTGTGGAAATGCCAGCTTGGTTTAAATCCCTCCCCAATGAGCTGGAAGCCTTGCATTGGAATATCCCACTGCCCTCTGTCCCAGTAGGAAATGCTCTGACAATACCACTGTGCCCAGGGCCACTCCTGGGGCCGTGGGAGTCCCCATGCCAAGGAGCCCCTTGTGCCACAGGTCGCCTTGGCCCAGGCTGTCAGGACACCTTATATGATTTACTGGAGTGTCACACAGAGAGGAGAGAACATCCCAGCCTGGTTCTGCATGACTCACCACCGCTGCCTGGGAGGAAAGGCTCTGCTCTGTTTGCCCTTGGTAGGAGCACAGTGTCCCTGCAGAATCCTCTCTTCAGGGCCTGAGCACAGGGGGAAATGCAGCTCATATGGGTCCCAGAGGAGAAGCAGCAGCTGTGCATTCCTGGGCAATAGTGCAGGTGGGATCCCCCAACAGCTGGAGGCATCCCCAGCCCCTCTCTGCCAGCTGCAGATCTCTGACCCCCCCACAGTGAAGCTCGGGGAGCTGTGCCAGTCCTGGCAGCCCCAGGCACAGGGGACAGCGCTGCTCTGGTGCTCGGGGAGCTGCCCCACACCCCGCTCTGCACCCCAGAGCCTGGCTCACCTCCCTTAACGGAGATTCCAGCTGACTGAGCCTGCTGGGTCCCCATCCTCTGCAGGCAGGAGGGCAGAGCTATTCTCACCAGCCCTGGGGGCTGCCCCGATCTCTCAGGGGTGCTGCAGCGCTGGGGACAGGGTGCCTGTCGGTGGAGCACTGGGAAAAGCAGGACAAGAGGAAGGCAGGCAGCTCCCCACACCCCCATGCTGGGCGCTGGGCAGCAATGCCTCCACGTGCCATCACAGCATCCTGGCTCCTGGGCAGGTGGGGGGCGACAGGACCCCTCCTCAGAGCCACACGTGGCCCCCAGCCTGCGCACCTGTCTGCCCCCGTGGCTGGTGGCTTACGTCAGGCAGCAGATGGAGCCTGTGCCCGGCAGGCTGGCACGGGGGTGGCACCGGCGCTGCCTGCAAATACCACGGCTGCTGACGGCGCTGGTTATTCTTAGCAGCCGTGGGGGCGCAGGGGGGTCGCCTGGCAAGGGCCGGGCACCGGCGGGCTCCGCTGGCGCAGATGGCCCCGGGGCAGGAGCCAGCGCTCACCACCGCACCTACGGGGAAGGCAGGACAGGCAAATTGCACCCAGAGCTCTGCCTGGCTCCGACCCAGCTGCAGGGGGGGCTTTGAGAGAGGAGGGGAGCTGCATACCACCCGAGAACAGGACTGGCTGCAGCTTCTCTCCCAGACTCCACAGGGAGGGCCATCCCAAAGTGAGCACTGGGGAAAGGGGCTGTGGCTGGGGACCTGGCCAGGCACTGCACAGAGATGGCACATGGCTGGGGACATGGCTGGCACGGAGCTGGCTGGGCCAGGCCCCCGCAGCCCCACACATTCCCCCCGTTCTCTCTCGTTCCTCTTGTCCAGGGGGCTGCAGGAGAAGTGGGTGCAGGACTGGAGTCCCTGCCCCGAGCTGGGAGCAGAACACCCCGCGCTTCAGCCGGGAATCCCTTCTGAAGCCGAGGGAGTAACATGGAGCCCCTTGGAGTGCAATAGGCTTCGGGGCCAAAGCTGCCTGCCCCTGCCCTCCTGGGCTGCTCCAGAGCCGGCTGAGTCCTCGCTCCCATGTCTGGGTGTGCAGCACGTGGGTGCCCCTGAGGGAAGCGGGTGTGCAGAAACTAGCACTGTCCCAGTCCCGTGAACAGCAGGACCCAAAAAGGCCAGAGCTAAACATAGGAAACCTATTTTCCAGCAGCCGCCACCAGCTGATCACCTTGAACCGGGATGTGGCTCCCGGATCTGGGGCTCTAGGAGCTCACCGTGGCTCGCACGTGGGAAGGCGGCAGTCCACGATGTGCGCCGGTTGCAGGTGAGCAGCGAGGAGCTGATGGCCAGGGAGCAGCACCAAGCCCTGCGTGGCAGCTGTGGTGCAGCTGGAGGGCGAGGAGGCACGAAGGGAGCCTGGAGGAGTCAGCACCACCTGCAGCTCCCGGGACAGAGCCACCGGGGGAGCAGGGGCCGGGGCCAGCCCCGAGCGCCTCCTGCCCGCTGTACCCGCGGGATGGCAGCAGCCACCGGGGCACCGCCCTCGGAGCTGGTCGGAAACCGGAGAGATGGAAGAAAAGAAATCTCAGCGCCCTCCTGTTTCCGTGGGCGACACTGGGGTCACAGGGACCCCCCTCACTAGCTCCTGCCACAGGCCAAACTCCCTTCCCTCCCTCAGCGCCCATTAGGGCTGAGGAAGCGCCTCAAAACCAGCCCAGCATCTACCAGGGCACAGAAGGAGGGGACACTCCTGGGGCAGCTTGTGGGTCGTCCGTCCTCCAGGAATCCACCTGTTCTCAGCCTCATCCCAGCGCTGACAGTTCCCCCGGTCCACACGTGGGCCCCGGGCTGGTGCCACCTCCACCGGGAGTAGGATCCTGCGGGTCCCCAGCTCCGATGGGCCCGGGCACGGGAAACTGTACCCGAGGTCACCGCGGCCACTCTCCCAGCTGCGGATCTGCGAGTCTCATGACTCCCCTGGTTACTAATGGCCTGGAAACTGCTTCATCCTCATGAGATACATCTTCCTCCTTCACGCTAAGCAGGGAACAGGGATGTTTGCTGTTCACTCCTGCCGCTCCCTCAGTGCAGCAGCTGCCCCGCTAACAGCGCCGGCGGGCACAGTGCTGCCGCGGGGATCTCTGCTGTTTCAGTGCTCTGGTGGCTTTTCCCGGTCAGATTTTGACCCGGTTTATCTCTTATCAACCCGCGCCCTTCAGACATGCTGCACTGCTCCGATGGCGGTTTCCTGCAGCTCCCCTCCACCACCCCTTTACAGACCCGCTGTACAGACCCTCCTGTCGCCCCCAGGCCCTGCGGCTCCCCGGCCCGCCTGCTCCTCCCTCGGCAGCTCTGCTCCCTGGCACCCCTGCCCAGTCCTTCCCCCCAGCTCCCGGTTATCCATCTCTGGAGGGTGAGGGTGTCCCGGGCTGGTCCCCGGGGCTCATTTACCGGCGGCGATGGCAGCCCGGCCCCGCGGCCCCCTCTGACCCCATCTCTGCGTGTGCTTCGAAGCCGGGATCTTGTCACCTTCCTGAATCTCATTCCGAGGGTCCCGGGCCAGTCGTCCCCACCTCTCTGAGGTGTTGTTCCATGCCCAGCCTCACCAGGACAGCACCATGTGCCCCCGCCACTCTTCACTAGCCCCCAGTACGGGTCAGTGGCAGCAGAAATGTTCACCCTGAGATGCAACAGTGCCAGAGAAGCCACTTTTCCTCCTCCTAGAAATCCTCATTTTCCCTCGCACATCCCCGAGCCCCAGGCACCTGCTGCGAGTCTCAACGCGCCCAACATCCATAGCCCCCAGGCTTCGTGCGTTCCACCCATGCCTGGTTTGGCTCTGGTGCGAGGCGGCTCCCAGACGTTCCCAGCAGTGGAGCCAGGTCCTTCCTGGCTTTTCCCCCCGTCCTGGGCCTTTCATCCCCTTTTGCCTCTTTTCTGCCCCATCTCCGGAGCCACGTGGGCAGCACCAGCCTCCTGAGCCCCCGCGCCACCCCCGGAAAGCACAGAGCGGGGCGAGGATCCCCACCGGCAAGGGGACACCGCGCCCCTTTGTCACCCCACGTTACAAATCACCAACGGCACCGGGCCCCCAGCGCGGGGTGGGCGCGCTGCCGGGGGGCGGCTGCTCGGGGTGGGGCGGACAGGGGAGGAGCGGAGCGGGGGCAGGATGAGAGGGGCCGGGCCGGGCCGGGCGGAACGGGGCCGGGGAGGAGCCGGGGCGGGACCGGGGAGGAGCCGGGGCGGGACCGGGGAGGAGCCCGGGCGGGCCAGACGAGGACCGGGGCGGGACCGGCGGAGGAGCCCGGGCGGGACCGGGGAGGAGCCCGGGCGGGCAGAACGGGCCGGGGCTGGGACGGGGCGGGACGGGCCAGGGCGGAGCCGGGGAGGAGCCGGGGCGGGCAGAACGGGGCCGGGGCTGGGACGGGGCCGGGGCGGGGCCGGGGAGGAGCCGGGGAGGGCGGAACGGGGCCGGGGCGGGCGGGGGCCGCTGGCGGCGCTCGGCACCGGGCGCGTCCTGCAGCCGCTCGCCCTCCGCGGCCCCGGGAACGGCCCCGGCGGCGCCGCCGTGGCCAGGCGCGGGGACACCCGGGATGTCCTCGTCGCCCGCGGAGGAGTGCCGGTCGCCCGTGGGGCTGGACTGCTGCAGCTGCTGCCTGGACCTGGCCAACCGGAGCGGGCTGGAGGAGGGGGCCGGGGGCGAGAACAACAACCCGGGCAGCCCCACCGTGAGCAGCTTCCGGCAGCTGCGGGAGCAGCTGGTCCGGCAGAACCTCAACACCGACAAGCTGAGCTCCATCATGCGCCAGGACTCGCTGGAGCCCGTCGTGCGGGACCCCTGCTACCTCTTCAACCAGGGCATCTGCAACAGGAACATCGACCAGACCCTGCTCTCCATCCTCCTCCTCTTCCACAGGTGGGTGTCACCGCCGGGAGCCTGGGCGGCCCGGGGCTGCGGGCTCAGAGCTGGCGGCGGTGTGGGGGCGGCAAGAGAGGGGCGCTTGTGTGACCCGGGCTGGGGGTGTCCGCTGCGGTGGGATCTGGGTGGGGAGAGGCCGCGTCTGGCACGTACGTGGTGCCAGCCCATCCCTGGGTGCGGGTCCGGGTGGCTTTGCTCCGCCGTGCCCGTCTTGTGGTGCCCTGTGTCTGCCGTGACAACAGCCCCCAGCTGTGTGTCTTGGCCGCTGGACTCTCTGCTCATCTCCCTGGCTACCTCTGTCCACACAGACAGTGCCCGCAGGGGCATGGATAGTGTCCAGCGACAGACAGGCATCGGCCCCATCCTGCGTGGGGGGCGCAGCAGGTTGCTTGGGAAGCAGCTGAGCTGCCTCGAAAACCATCTTGAGTGTCACTGAGAGCCTGGATCGGGATCCCGAGAGTCCAAGTGCCAGCTCCTGCCCTTTGGGCAGCTCCCCTGGCCCTCCCCGGAGTGGACGCAGGCTTCGCCCGGAGTGGAGCTTCCCGTTCCTGGGAAGTGTCTCTGCCCTGCCCGAGCTGGGCTCGGGGCTGCCCTGGGCAGGCTCCCTGTGCCCCCACAGCTGAGCGTGCCGGGGGCTGCTCCCACCCATTCCCTGGCGGACCGAGGAGGCAGGGCTGCGGGCACTGCCCTGCTCCCTCCTCCAGCGCCGAGGACAGAGCAGACTGAACAGGAGGTCCCGGGGGCTCCCCAGCCCTGATGGGGTGAACCCCAGAGGCGAGGAGTGGACAGAGCTGTCTCAGGTCCTGCACCGGCGCTGTGTGGGGCTGGCTCTGGTGACAGAGAGAGCCGGTGATACCCTGGGGGGCAGCAGCCTGGACGGGGGCAGCAGCCTGGACGGGGGCTGGCAGGTCTGGGTCTCCCCAGTTCGGCCTGGGACAGCCGAGCTGGGCCAGCAGTGCCGCAGGTGCCCGAGGCTGCCAGGGTCTTCAGCAGGTGGGGCACATCCCCCGCCCGGGGGGTCCTGTGGCCCCCCAGTGCCTCGGGTACAGATGTCTGCCTGGCTGGCACGGCAGGCGGCGGCTCTGGCGCTTGCCGCTCCGCCGTGGGTGGATGAAGCGCAGGGGAGCAGCTCGGAGCCACCTCGCCATCCCCCGGGCCGGGCGGGTGGGCTCACACGTGGCTGCCCCACGCGTGTGAGCCGCCCCGGCGCTCGCCCGCCTCCTCGCCCGGCAGCGTCTGACGCTGAGGCTGCTGCCTCGAGCCGGCCTCGGCGGAGACGCTCTTCCTGCACTTACATAACGCCGAGCTGCCGCTCAGGTGGGAAGGGAGGAGCCGGGACACCCGCCAGGGCGCCGGTACCTGGCCCGTTCGGGGAGCAGCGAACCTCGCGGCTGAGAAGGAACAGGAGCGAGAGGTTCCCCTCCTGCCTGGGAGGCTGCAGCAAGTTGGCACCGTGGGTGAAGGGGGAAGCGAGACGCTGTCCCCAGCACGGGCTGCCAGGGCTGGGGTCAGAGCCAAGCACCCGGGCTGCTCGCTGGGGCACTGAGTGACGGTGCCTGTGGGTCAGAGGCCACTGACACGGGCACAGCGGGCTGCTTTCGAACTCATCCCTGATGGAGCAGGACCTGTGGTGCTTCTGGTGACGTAGGGAGTGAGCAGAGATGCCAGGGGACAAGGATTTCTCCTTTAGTGTCCCTTAGCACTGCTTGCTGCCTGTCTCCCATGGCCTGTTGTGTGATGTCCCAAGAGGCTCCACACCTTGTGTCTGTGGGGCTGTGTGTTTGAGGCTGTGCTTCGGCGTGGTGCAAAGCTTTGTCCCTCTGGCACACCCAGTGCCCAGGCACCGTGGCCTGAGGCTGCCTGGATGATCCCCGTCACCCCCGGGTGGCACAGCACAGGGGAGCCTGGCCCCGGGCACTGGAGCCAGGTGTGCCCACACCTGTGTTTGCAGTTGCTTTGCTCCAGCCTGAACTTTCTCCTTCTGGGGAATCAGCCAACACATCCAAGAGAAGATAGCATACAGAGCAGAGGATTGTGGGTGCCAGAGGAACACCCCGATAACATGCCTGATACGGGCACCCTGCTGCTGGTACCAGGGAACCCAAACCATTTGGTGCCCACTCTTTTGGCTGATGTGCTCCTACAGCAACACAGGAGGAGGGGAAAATTGTGTGGATACACATCCTTGTGTGTGGCTGACACCCAGGACAGCACAGGATCCCTGAGATCCTAACCCCACAGTGGAGTCTGGCTCTGGGACTGGCTGGAGACAACTCAGTCAGGGTCAATCAGTGCTGGGCTCCTCAGATAACACACATTTCAGCATGTCCAATCTGTGTCTGGGGGTTTCTCTGTCAGAGTGGTCCCTGCCAGGCTCCCCACATCCTTAGCTCACAGCAGGGATGTTGTTAGGGATGCACAAGGAAGGCATGCTCTGGACCAATTACCTCCAGGCTCATGCTCCTGCTGTTCCAGGAGTGCACAGAATCCTGTGCAGAAAGGGCTTCTCCCCACCATGTCCTCACACAGGGCTTCATATACTGCTTCCCAGGGAGGCCAAGGGACCAAGCTCACATGGAAGCACCAGGTACAGGGAGGACAGCTCCCTCCACCCTGGCTGGGCACACCTTCTCCCTGCAGATGCCAGTCAAGTGGGCAGAAAGGTCCTTGCCATCCCTCTGTAATGCCAACATTATCCAGAGCCAGGAGAGCAGCCCATGCCCATGTGGCACCTGTCCCTGGGCCAGGGGGCTGAGGGGAGGTCGGCACTGCAGGGGGAGCAGCACCCCGGGCATGTGCCAGCACCTGACCCCAAGGGACCCACCTGGCTCTGGGTGGGGAGAGGAGCTTGGCTTTGAGGAGGTGCCTGCCAGGCTGCTCGCCTGCACCAGCCAGCCATGCCAGCACTCCTGCCCAGCCCCTCCTGGGCATCACCTGGCAGCCTGGCCAGCCTGTGCCCAGCCTGCTCCAGGCTGTGAGGGGGCACCTCTGCATGTCCGGGTCAGCTGCAGGCACTTGCCACACCTGCTGCTGCATCCAACAGTGACCCAGCCCTCGGTCTGAGCCATGAAAGGAGCTGAGGGCCACTTCCCCCAGGCCTGGGCAAGTCTTGGGGAGGCAGAGAAGCTCTGTGTGAGGGGCTGGGGGAAGCACGAGCTCGGGCAAAGCAGGGCAGCACCGCCTCTCCCGCTGTAAGGTCGGGCCAGCAAGCGAGAGCTGCCAGGGCAGCAGTACCAGGGTGGCATTTGTGTCCAGCACCACTTGTTCCCGTCTGTCGGGTGTCACTTTGCAGCAGCAATGCAGGGGGAGAGGAGCCAGGCATAAAGGGCACCCCGGGGGCCAGGGCAAGCATTCCAGCTGGTGGAGTGGGCTGGAGCAACAAGGACACATTGATGGGGAGAGGGGCCGTGAGAGAGGTGTGGGTGTGGGACCGAGCTGTCCTGCTCTCCTTCTTCTGGCCCTGGGACAGCCCTGCCATGGAGGGGGTCAGGAGAGTCCCCCCCTCCAGAACCATGCACCAGGGCTTTCTCTGCTTTGTTCCCACAAGGCATGGCTGCACGGGGCCTGACCTGTGGCCTGCAGTGTTGGTTGCCAGCCCTGCACCCCACCGAGGTGCTGGGCACATTCTGTTTTGGTGGCAGGAGTCACCTGTACTGCCGGGAGGTGCTGACCTTGGTGTACCGAAATCCTCCCACCCTCGGGAAGATGTCAGGCAGGAAGCCAGCTCAGCCTGCTGGGGTCTCCACCACGGGCATCTCAACACCTGGGACCCCAGCCCACGACCCAGCAGACTTGGGGCTGTGACCCAGCACACAGGGCTCTGCCACAGCACACTGGGGTGGCACAGCAGGGCAGGGCTGGCAGCAGCATGTGCCACACCACACACCATGCCTGTCCCTGCTGCTCCTGCAAGACCCAGCTCCCTCCAGAAGGATATTCCCAACATTCTTTGAAGCACAGGAGAGCCCTGCTCAGCCCCTCCAGCCCCTTGGGAGGGAACCATTTGCCCCTGACCACAAGGCTATGGCCAAGGCAGCTGGCACAGCTGAGCCAGATGCCAACGTCAGCTTCTCAGGAGCCTGTCATCTTGGTTCTCTGGGGATTCTCCAGCACTCTCCATCTGCCAGGGCAGGCACTTGGCTCTGCACAGGCAGAAGTAGGTGTCCCAAAGTCAGGCAGGGATGATGGCATGGCCCTATGGCGAAAAGGCTGTCCGGGATTTTTCCCAGCTTTGAACTGGGAAGAGGTTGGAGCTGAAGGAGGCTGCAGGGGTCTGCCCTGATCCCAGTCATGCCCCCTCCCTCCAGTACCACATTATCCCTTCCTGGTGAGACATGGCCTGATCCTGGATGGTCTCTGCTGGGGCCTGACACCACCTCCTTGGGCACTGCCCAGCACAAAGAGGGTTAAAGCTGACTCTGCTTTGGGGGAGCACCATGACCTGCATGGGACCAAAGAGCTTGGAAAGGCTTGGGATAGATGTCAGAGCCTGGCAGCTGTGTGTGTGCCCAGGGGACGTGACCGTGCATGGGTCCATGTGCTTTATGTGGACTGCCAAGGCCAGTGAGGCTCCAGGGGGATCCTGCCCTTGGGAAGGATTGAGACCCTGTTGGTAGAGGGCAGAGAATCACAGAACCCATTAGGCTGGAAAAGACTTCTGAGATCATCATCTCCAACTCCCCAGGGAGTGTGTTGGGGAAAGAGGGCTGGAGAGGCGAGAAAGGCTACAACCCATCCCGATGCTTTGCAAATGAGCTCTGAGTTATATTTATCCAGGTGCTGAGCATTGCTGGCTTTGGGACAGGAGATCATCCTCTGTCTGTGTGCTGAGTTATATATATGTATCTATTTGAGGGGGCTTTTGCTGCAGAACAGCTCTGGTGGCAGAGAAGAAACTCTGGGCCCTCCAGATTCCAGGATCGGGGTGGGATCCAGTCCTTGCCACCCCCACCTGCAGTTCCACGGGGATGGCAGCCCTGTCCGGATTGGCAGATGGTGGCAGATGCCATGGGGCAGGACAAAGACATTTCCATGTCCTTAAGTGAGGCCATCACAGTGATTAGCCTGTGAAAAGGAGCAGGGCTGCTCGGGGTGTTTCGGAAGCAGGGGATGGTCCCAGGCTGTCCCCAGGGGTTGGCACAGGCCAGGCGAGGGCCGGCTGCTGAGGTCGGGCACGCAGAGAGCCACGGCAGCACCATAGGTATGCATCCAGCCAGCAACCGATTGTCTTTCACATTGTTATTGTTCTGAAATGTTAGTGACAGCAGGGCTTCGGCGAAGGTCCCTGGTTTGAAATGCCCGGGATTCCTCGCAAAGGCCAGCCGGGATATTAATAACCGGCTCTGCCGAGCCGTGCTGCCCTGCGTGTCCTTGCCCGACCTCCCGCGGGTGCTGCCTCATCGCCGGCGGGGCACAGCCCCTCTGCTGCCGGGCTGCGCCTGCTCCTGCGGGGCTGCTGGGGCTGCTGGGGCTGCTGGGGCTACTGGGGCTACTGGGGCTACTACTGGGCTCCTTTGGGGCTGCTGGGGCTCCTTTGGGGCTTCTGGGCTCCTTTGGGGCTGCTGAGGCTACTGGTGCTCCTGCTGGGGCTACTGGGCTCCTCCTGGGGTTACTGGGGCTCCTGCTGGGGCTACTGGGCTCCTCCTGGGGTTACTGGGGCTCCTGCTGGGGCTACTGGGCTCCTACTGGGCTCTTGCTGGGCTCCTGCTGGGGCTACTGGGCTCCTACTGGGCTCTTGCTGGGCTCCTGCTGGGGCTACTGGGGCTGCTGGGCTCCTGCTAGGCTCCTTTGGGGCTTCTGGGCTCCTGCTGGGCTCCTTTGGGGCTGCTGGGCTCCTTTGGGGCTGCTGGGGCTCCCCCAAGCATTGAAGCATTGGGCTGGTCAGGAGAGCTCCGGGCTCCGGCACCTGCGGAAGGGGCCAGTGAAGGGCTTGAGGGGTTCCATGAACAGGGCTCATTCTAGGCTGGAAGAGCAGATTTGGGTAGCGTGGGGTGCTCTGCACAGCTCTCGCAGCTCCCCGGCCTCCGTCCTCATTACATAACGAGCTGCCTCGCAATTAGCGAGCGGGCGCTCCCGCACTCCGCAGGGCAGCGGCTGCCAGCGCCCAGCAGGGCTCCGGGCCGCCTGCTCCTGCCTGGAAAGCGGCCGGGGATTGCTCCTGGAGGATGCCAGAGGCCCTGCTTTGGGGTTCCTCTCTCGGCTGGGGATCCCTGCAAGGCGGAGGGAGGGGCTGGGGGCGGCAGAGCCCGGCTGGCAGCCCCCTGCCCACCAAGAGCCCCGCACAGCCCGGGCGCTGCGAGGCTCCGGTGCCTCCGGTGTCACAACCACCTGTGCTCTGTCCCCACTGCCCTGAAACCGCACCAGAAAAGGGCAGCCAGGCTCTGGGGGGGATCCAGCTGGGGCTGTCCAGGATAACACAGTAAGCAAAGAAACAAGGGCAGCTCCGGAGTTGAGAGCCACAGCTGGCAGGAGCGCCGGGGCAGGGCCCGGGCAGCCAGGAGGAGATAACACTGAGGTCAATGACAGGACTCCAGCCCCGGCCCTTGGGTGTGAAACACTTTGCTCTGCAGACAGATTTGTGGATTAAATCTCTGCCAAGGGTTCAGCCTGCCATCCTCCCAGGGGTTGGGCATCCCTGGGCCATGGGAGCAGGTAGCATGGTGGGGGTTAGCTGCACTGCCCCAACAGCCAGGCACGATGCTCAGAGAAAGCTGCAGAGTTTTCACTGGGCTGTGCCCCACCTGGCACTCTCACCTCAGTGTTTGGCAGCTGTGGCACCCTTTGGGGGGAGCAGCGAGGTGCAGGGTGTCCCACAGCCCGCACTGGGCTGGCGGCAGCGTGGGGCTGGTGTTGACAAACACCAGCACTGTGGGATGTTTGGCCACATGATCCAGGGCTGGTAACAACCCGGGGAGCCTTTTTTCCTCTTCCTCTCTACACCAGCATGCCTGGGGAAGCTGTGACTCTGGAGTGAGAAGGGCTTGGCCGGAGCTGGGTCCTCTCTGACCTCCACCCCTCGCACTGCTGCTGGGAGGCAACTGCTGCTAGGGGCACAGGAGGAAGAGGAGGGTCTGGTGACAAAGTTAAAGAAAAACTGCAGCTCTCAGCAGGCTGGCTCGAGGGTGTGCACTCGCGTGCTAGAAAAAGCCAGAACTGGGAGTACAGCCAAGCACCTTTATCGGAGGAAGCAGTCAGCCCCACAGCTGGACACAGGAGCCTACCAGGGCTCCCTCCACACCACAGTCCCTGCCCATGCCTGCTGCCTGGCAGGATGGGTCACCTGTGTGCCCTGCCCCTGGCCACTGAGCTCACTCTGCCTCCGTTGGGCATGAAGGGAAGGAGGACATGTTCCCTGTCAGCCTTCCCAAGGGGAGCTTCCCCTCCAGCCTGCCCTCACTGAAAACGTCCCTGGGCTTCCCAAGTGTGCCAGGGGCCACCACCTCTGTGCAGGCCACACATGACTCGGGTGTCCCCTGGCTTGGGACTGGGGCCAGGCAAGGCCAGCAGCACTAGCTCTGCAGGCAGGGGGTGCATCCCTACCCAGGCACGTCCAGGTGTGCCCAGGAGTGGATACCTGCTGTTCTGGAGCAGCACACGCCCTGGGCTGGGGGATTTATGACCCCTGCAAGGCTCTGAAGGGCGTGACCTGGGTCCCCATGTCACAGGGCTCCTGGTGGCATGGGGCTCCTCATGTCCCACGCAGCTCCTGCAAGGCCCAGCTGAGCTGGGGGTAATGCCAGGCCTCAGGGAGCAGCTCAGCCAGGGAGTCTCCAGGAGGAGGACACCAAGATCTGGTGTGGTCTGGCAGTGCTCGGCCCACAGCCCTTGGGACTGGCAGGACAGCCCCATGCAGTGCCACAGGGCAGGCAGCTGCTGTGCAGGACCCTGGGATTGGCATGGCAGATGCCTCAGCTGCCTGTCTGCCCACGGGCAGCCCCTGGCATTACCTCTCCTTTCCCAGAACCAGGACAGAGCTGCTGGAAAGACCTGGAGCTCCTCAGCCCTGTCCCACAGCCATCCCTCCCTGCCACAGGCTCCCCCAGCCACTCTTCCCTCTGTTCCTGTAGGACACGGCCAGGATGCCCTGGTGCTGGCATTCCCAGTCCCTTGGCTGGTACCACCACAGCTGCAGGATTTGGGGCTGTGACAGGCAGAGTTTTCTTAGCTGTGTTTGCAAGCAGTAGCTTTTCCTCTCCCACTCTGCTCTGACCCTTGGAGCAGGAGCTCTGGCTCTGCAGAGCAGCCTGGGCAGCCTTGGCTCTGCGCCTTTCCCAGTTTGCTCTCCCGTGTCTCTGAGGCCAAGCTATAAACATTTCCCACGCCTCAGACCCTCTGAAGGGCCTTCCTCCCATTGAGCTGAGTCCTTGGGGAGAGCAAGCCAGGAAAACTGCCATGGAGCCCTGAGCACAGCCTGGAGCAGGGGGAGAGCCAAATCTGGGGAGCCAGGGCTTCTCCTGAAGCCCAAAGACCCCTCCCAGCTCCTGGGACAGGAGCATCCTTTGGTGTGTGGCACTGCAGTGCCTGGAGCAGGTCCAACACACAGGGCTCGGTACAAAAGCACGTCCTGTCCCCGGGACTGTGGGGAGAGGGCATGTCCCCTGACCCACAGCACTGTGCAGGTGTGGGATGCCAGGCAGTGAGAGGTGATCCCCTCGTCCTGCCCCCTGTCACCCCTTGCTGCAGCCTTGCAGAGCCCTGTGGAGGCTGCAGAACTCCAGGTGCCATTGCCGAGGAGGGGGTTGTCACTTAATGTCACCCTGTAGGGGGGCTGGCATCTTCAGGGCTGAGGCACAGCTGTGTATGTGCTGAGGGAGTGCTGGCAGCTTTGGGGTGTCCTACAGGGCCACTGCGGGGGTGATACCATCACTGGCTGGTGTCACCACCTCTCCTCACTGCTCGATGACAAGCGTGGATGCTTTTCCCCCGGAGATCACAACAATTAGTGTCACAATTACCCCGTGCCGCGGCTGCTGTCACTGTTACCAGAATAACCACAGGCACGAGCAGAGCCCAGCCTGAGGCACCTCCCATCCCTGTGTGTGGACACGGGAGCTGCTGCCGTGGGATGCAGTTCTGACCACTGGCCCCTCTCACCCATCACTGCTGCCACTGTAACCGTGGGTGCATGGCACCCTGCTCTGTGTGAGGGGCAGGGGGGTTTGCATGGCACCCTGCTCTGTGTGAGGGGCATGGGGGTTTGCTGCCCACCCTGCTCTGTGTGGAGGGCAGGGGGGTTTGCTGCCCACCCTGCTCTGTGTGAGGGGCAGGGGGGTTTGCAGGGCACCCTGCTCTGTGTGAGGGGCAGGGGGGTTTGCTGCCCACCCTGCTCTGTGTGGAGGGCAGGGGGGTTTGCTGCCACCCTGCTCTGTGTGAGGGGCAGGGGGGTTTGCTGCCCACCCTGCTCTGTGTGGAGGGCAGGGGGGTTTGCTGCCCACCCTGCTCTGTGTGAGGGGCAGGGGGGTTTGCTGCCCACCCTGCTCTGTGTGGAGGGCAGGGGGGTTTGCTGCCCACCCTGCTCTGCTCAGGGGAGCAGGGGCAGGCGCTGGAGAGGAGGCAGCTGCCAGCAGCCTGGCAAGGCCAGGGCTGTGGTGTGCTAGGAAAGGGCCCCCCCAGCACTTGGGGGGGCCACAGCTGGAGCCCCACACAGGACCCTGTTGCTGTGAGGGTTTTGGGGCAGCTCAGAGGGGCTCCTGGGGAGAGCTGGCCCAGAGCAGGATCCAGCAGAGCTGTGGAGGTGCCAGCAGGGCTGCAGGTGATGCCCGAGGCTGGGGTGCCCTCGTGCCATGTGGAGCTGCCCCACATGTGCCAGAGTGCAGGCAGGGCTGGGCACAGCCATCAGTCAGGGCAGGGTGAGGGGTGAGCAGCACTCACCCACCTGCACACGGAACAGCAGCACTTGTGGGGCACACAAGGTGTGTTCCACAGGGTTATAGAGCCAGCAAAGGCCAGAAAAGACCCTCAAGATCATCAGCTCTGGGAAGTAAACTAATGTGCTTGCACACGTGTGCATGCAGGGGTACCCATGCACCCATGCATGTGCAGAGTGTGCCCCCATGTGCGGGACACACGTTTTCATGGCTGCAGACACACGTGTGCATGCAGGGCCATGGGTGTGTGGGTGTGCTGTGGCTGGGCAAGGTGTGCTGTGGCCGTGGTCACCTGCACACCTTCAGGAGCCCTGCCCCCAGGTGTGGGCTGTGAGGGGGCTGCAGCCCCTGCCCAGCCTGACCTGCCCTGGCCACCAGCTGTGTAGGGATCCCTCGTTTACTCAATTCCAGGACATGAACTTCTGCTTCTTCATCCTCCAGAGCATCCCTGGCTGGGGCCTCTGGAAGGTGGCAGCATCCTGCCCAGCCTGAGTGAGGAGCCCATGCCCTGGGCAGGGCTCGGTGGAGAGAACCAGGAGGACTGTGGGGAAATCAATGACTTACTCCAGTTTATTCTGCAATAGTCCCAGCTCCATGAGGAAAATACTGGGGGTGGCAGAGCTGAGGCAATCTCCCCCCAGAGCATTTTCCAGCTTCACTCCAGCAGCTGCAGAAATATTTGGGGGTTTCCCTCAGTCCTTGGTGCCTGAGTGCTGCATCAGAAAGGGACCAGGCAGGGACCAGGAACCTCAAGCTGTGAGACAAGGAGCACCAGCCAAATTCTGCTGGCTCTGGAGCCCTTGGTCCCTGCCACTGATGATTTAGGGCTTCCTTGGGGAGGAGGCTGAGGCAGGCCTGGGGGGGTTGTACCTCAGGAGGTGGGAAACGGGCACGGCCACCAGGGCTGCGGGCAGGCGGGGGTCCACCCACCCCATCTCCCTGCTGCTGGCACCGCTCTGCAGAAGACAGGAGGTGGCACAACCGTGGGAGGGAATGCTCTCCCATCTCTCCTGTCTTCTCCACAGTGAAACCAGCACGCTTTATGAGCTGCAGTGGCAAACTCAGCCAAGGGACCCCTGGTGTGGGTGGTCTGGACTCGTCCCAGCAAGGGGACAAAGCTGTGTTCCAGGGGCTGCCACCAAGCCCACCACCAGCCACTCTGGGGACGAGGGCACACAGAAGCCTTTCATCTCCCCAGGGAGGGGGGCACCCGCGCAGCTCGGGATGGCACACTGGCCATTGGCCTTGAAAGGGCCAATTGAGTGCAGCTGAGGTCATCTCCCAGCATGTTTACCCTGTGGCTGGAGCCCCTGGATGCAGCCAGCACCCCGGCTGGCTCTGCCATTGCAGGCTGGGGGGACGCAGGCACAGGCAGAGCTGCTGGGAGCAGAGGTGCCGGCGCGGGGCCGCGGCGTGGCATGGCCTTCCCACCACCCTACTCGCCGAGCCTCTTCAGGAGGAGGGACTGGTAAGTAGGGCCTTCTGAGGGTGAGGGGGGAGCACAGGCCAGCCTCGGGGCTTGGAGGCAGACACCTGCCTGCTCTCTGCAGAGCCAGCACCCTGCACAGCAGCTTGGCACGGGCTGGAGTAGTGCTGACACAGGGGGATGTGCAGAATCCCCCCACAGGCCCCAGATGGGCCCACCAGGGAGAAAATGCCCACACAGCCCCACATCAAACCCACCTATCCCAGGGCACCAGCACGTGCCGGGCTGTGGTCACACACAGCACAGCATCCTCAGCCTGCCCTGGGACGGGGCTGCGAGTGTGGAGAGATGCCTGGCTAGGTCTTGCTCCCAGTAGGAAACTGTGCCTCAGTTTCTCTTTCTGACGGGGAAATTCCACTCTGCTCCCCCTCCCCGCTCGAGGCAGGGGCACAGCAGCACACCCACGAGTCAGGGCTCCTTGGCCTCTCCCAGCAGCCAAGGGCCAGGCCCATTCAGAACGCCCCGGTCCGGGGTGCTCGGGTCCTGTGCAGCATGCCTGGGTGCACATGCCCTGGCGGCACACACTCTTGGGTACTGTGCCCTGGTGGGGTCTCGCATCCAGCCTCAGCCTGGCCATGCCCGGCAGGGGATGAGCCCCGGGGGTCGGGGGCAGCAGGGAACCATGGAGCAAAGCCCCCCCAGATCCAGAGGGCAGAGACAAATGGGGCAGCACCGGGCGGGCAGTGCCGCCCCGGCCCCTGGGAGGCTGGGGGCGTTTTAGGGGCCCCACTTCAACCTCTCGGAAGAGACCCAGTTGCTCCGTGTGTAAATCGCTTTGTGGACGGAGGGAGGGCTCGTGGTGACCAAGGGGTTGCACACGCGTGTGTGCGCTCGGGGCCGGTGACCAAGGGGTTGCACACGCGTGTGTGCGCTCGGGGCCGGTGACCAAGGGGTTGCACACGCGTGTGTGCACTCGGGGCTGTGCTGACCAAGGGGTTGCACACGCGTGTGCACACTCGCGGCTGCGCTGACCAAGGGGTTGCACACGCGTGTGCGCTCTTGGGGCCGGGTGACCAAGGGGTTGCACACCCGTGTGCGCACTCGGGGCCGGTGACCGAAGGGTTGCACACCCGTGCGCTCCCGGGGATGCCGCCGAGGGCGGGCGGCGGCCCCGCCCTGCAGTGCCGGCCGTGCCCGCGGGGGGGCCCCCGCCCGGGGCGCCGTTATGTAACGGCGGGCGGGGCCGAGCGGGGCCGGGGCCGGTCCCTGTCCCGGTCCCGGTCCCGGTCCCGGTCCATGCCCCGCGCTGCCACCCCGGGGCCTCGTTCGTCCCGCTGGGGTGCTGGGGTTGTTCGGTACCCCCGGACTGTGCCGCAGCCCAGGGCTGGTGGCGCTCAGTGCTCCCGAGTTTGTTCTGGACCCCAGGTGTGCTCCACATCCCGCGGGGGTTGTTCTGCTCCCTGGGCGTGTTCTGTACCCCGAGTTTGTTCTGCACCACAAGGTCATTGTTCTGCACCTTGGATTTCCTGTCTCTGCCCCGGGTTGGCTCTGCACCTTGGGGTTGTTTTGCTCCATACCCCGAGTTCGTTTTGTACCTGCACTTTGCTCTGTATAGGGGGCTGATTCTGCACTCCGGGGTTGTTCTGTACCCCGAGTTTGTTTCGCACTCCACAGTTGTTGTTCTGCAACCTCGGGGCGTGTTCTGTACCCTGGGCTGGTTCTGCACCCCGGGTTTGCTCTGCACGCAGGTTTTCGTTTCCCCTCCCAGAGTTGTTTTTTTACGCCTGGGTTGTTTTTCCACTCTCCTTTCTGTTGTTTATCACTCCTCTTTCTGTTTGTTTTGCACCCCGGTTTTTTAGCAGCCCGTTTCTGTTTTTTTCACTCCCGTTTCTGTTTTGCACCCCGGGTTGTATTTTGCACGCCCATGGCCCCCCTTCCCCTCCTGCCCCCTTTCGCAGTCTGGGGGCCTCACTGTGCGGGACGTGCGGGCTGCACCCCCGAACGCACCCCGGGTTCTCCTCTCCTCCCGGCCCCCGGCAGGTGCGTGTGTCCCCCCGAGCGGAGCCCGGCCCGGAGCACAGGGCCGGGCTGGGGGCGTGCGGGCTGCGGGGGCTCTGCCCGGGCTCCGCGGGCACGCACCAGGGGTGGGGTGCGGGTGCAGAGTGGGGGTACGGCGCCGGGCTGTGCCTTGTGCAGACTGGACCGGGCGGGGGCTGCAGAGGGGGCAGTACCGGGGGGCAGTGTGCCGTACCGGGAGGCAGTACCGGGGGGCAGTGGGCAGCACCGGGGGGCAGTACCGGGGGGCAGTGTGCCGTACCGGGAGGCAGTACCGGGGGGCAGTACCGGGGGGCAGTGTGCCGTACCGGGGGGCAGTACCGGGGGGCAGTGGGCAGCACCGGGGGGCAGTACCGGGGGACAGTGGGCAGCACCGGGGGGCAGTACCGGGGGGCAGTGTGCCGTACTGGGGGGCAGTACCGGCGCAGCCCCCGGCGCGGCGCTGCGGGCGGCGGGCGGTGCCAGCCGCGTTCGCCCCACCCAGCAGGGCGGGCGCCGCCGATATAAGCGCGGGCGGCGCTGGGGCCCCGCAGTGCGTTCAGCTCCGTCTGCACGAGTGTGTGTCCCTGCCGCAGCCATGAGCACCGGCATGTATCAGTCCCCTATGGAGGTGGCTGTCTATCAGCTCCACAACTTCTCCATCTCCTTCTTCTCCTCCCTGCTCGGGGGGGATGTGGTCTCCGTGAAGCTCGACAACAGGTAGGGGCAGCCCCGGTGCCCCGTGGAGCCCCCGCCGCAGAGATCTGGGGGAGTGGGGTCCCAGCGGCCGGGGGGTGCTGGATGGGGGACATTGCTGCTCCGGGAGCCAAGGACATCCGCGGCCGGTGCCTGAGTTCGTGAATTCCCCGGGGCGGAGGTGTCGCGGTGCACGGAGCCCTGGGCAGGGGAGGTGTTCGGTGCTGACCGTGGGCAAGGGAGGTGTTCGGTGCTGACCCTCGGCCTCTCCGCTCTCTTCCAGCGCCTCCGGAGCCAGCGTGGTGGCCATCGACAACAAGATCGAGCAGGCGATGGTGAGCTGCAGCGCTGCCCCCGTTGCCCCGCACCTTACCCCATCGCCCCGCGGGTGCTGTGACCGGGGTGGGCTTCCCGCTCGCGGAGGGGTGCTCTGCCCGGGGCGGGGGTCCCTCGGCCCGCGGGGTCCCCGTCCCGCTGCCAGGCAGAGCCGCTCTTTGTCTGCGGCCGCCGCGCAGCTTATTGGCTCCAGGCGCTCCGCAGTGCGCAGGGGGCGAGGGCTTACATGGAGGGGCACTCCCGAGGTCTGGGGCTGCCCGAGCCGGGTTCCCTGGGTGCTCGGGAACCGCAGACCCCAAATCCCGGCGCAGGGGCGGGGATGGAGAGTGCTTCTGGATGCAGACAGGCAGAGAGATGGCGGCTGAGGGAGCTGTGCTGAATGAGCACCAAGCCCTGGCCAGAGTTCCAAGGTTGGGGTGCGGAGGGATAGTCCTTGGGAAAAGCTTCTGCAGCATCTGACGCTTTCCCCAGCGCTTGGGAACGGGAGGGAGCAACCCCCCAGGGCAGTACTCTCCATTGATCAGTCTCTTCCATGGCCCTTTTGCAGGATCTCGTGAAAAATCATCTGATGTACGCTGTGCGGGAGGAGGTGGAGGTCCTGAAAGAGCAAATCAAGGAACTGTTGGAGAAAAACTCCCAGCTGGAGCGTGAGAACAGCCTCCTGAAGACCCTGGCCAGCCCTGAGCAGCTGGAGAAGTTCCAGTCCCGGCTCCCAGCAGAGGTGCTGTGCCCTGAGGAGCAGAGCCCCGGGGTGGCTGCCCCGGCCCAGCACTCCGGGGGCTCTGCGGTGTAAGGTGGCTCTGTCCTCGGGGTGGGCAGAGCCACAGAACTCTTTCTACTTAATCTCCTGCAAAATCGTTTCCGCCTTCATCTCACACGAAGGACTGCCAGACCCTGGCACTGAGCCGTGCCCCTCGGGCAGCCCTGGCCAGCCCGCAGAGCCAGCGGCCGTCTCCTTCATGAGGATGCTCTTCTGCAAGGAAGACAGGGGCAGCTGACCCCCCCTCCCCATCCAACCGCCCAGCAGGTGCCAGGAGGAGATCTGTGATACCTGTCCCGGGCCCCGCTGAGGGGCAGAGCGGGGCAGGCGTTGGCACCGTGGTGGTCTCCGGCGGTTGGGAGGAGCCCACGGCCCCACGCCGTGCAGGCCTTCTGCAGGGGGTGCCTCTTTCCGGCAAAGCCCGGCACCGGAGGGAGACCGGCGTTTAGTGAGTGAAGCAGATGTGTCCCGCCAGCCCCCCAGGAGCCTGCTGGAACCCGGCCCAGACTGAGCAGCACCGGGGTGGCAGCTGCGGCGTAGACCTGGCTGAACGCACAGCAGTGTGGGGATTACAAGGAGAAAAAGCTTGTTTTGTTAGTTTGGGCGTCTTCTGTAGCTGTATCTGTGTATAAATGTGCGCACCTGAACAGCTGGGGCATTCAGAGGCAGACTGGAATGGTGAGCGCCTGTCAGTGGGTGCCCAGCTCCTGCAGGGGCACCGAGGAGGGGACACATTGACTCCTCTCCTGCATCCCACCCGACAGAGCCACGCAGCAGCGCTGGGAGGATCTGGACTGACCACTGGGCAGAGCCACAAGCCAGACCGTGCTCTCACCCACTGGGGTGGAGGAGCCAGCCCGTGCTCCTGGGCTCCCCTCTGTCCCTGGCCTGTTCTCTGGGATGTGACGGGACATTGCTTTTGATGTCAGAAGCGGTGACACTGTTGTGTAAATCTAGATAGAAATGGCAATAAACTCTACTTTTTTATATATACCCATGCCCCAAGCTGTGTCTGTGAAGAGGGGAGAGAGTGATGACACTGGGGAAGAGGCTTGGGAATTGCTAGATTGGGACTGGTGAGGTTACTGGGCTGGTGCTGTTCCCCAGCTGTGAAAATCTGGCAGCTCCCCACCTTTGCAGGGGGGTTTTAGTTCCCCCTAGATGGCCCTGGCTGAGCCAAGATGGGTTTTTGGAGATAGGAGCAGGCAGCCTCTTCCCCGGGGGTTAGATGTGTGAAGGGAAAAGTGCCGTGAGCCTGCAGGTCTCTGTGCCCTGTGTCACACCTGTGCAGGGCACACTTGAAGGGCACAAGCAGAAAGGAAGCTCTTCTCAGGCTCTGTGGAGCTGTAGGTACCCCCAGCTCTGCTCTTCCTCTGGTGTTTTTGTTCCCACAGCCACCATTGATATTTTTGGTTTGTTTTTTTCATTTTGGGCCATCTCAAAACATTATATAAGAGGAAGAAGATGGGTCATCTGGATTGAACAGTGCTGGACAGGGGTGGGGGATGCCCCAACCTGTTCTAGGGCACAGCCAGCTTTGGATTCAAACCCATGGGGTATGTGAGGGAGGGCAAAAAAGCCCCCAAACCCTCCCATCTGTGGAGCTGTTGATGGCTACTACGGGTTAAAGCCCAGGGTTGTTTGTGCAGGGCCACAGGCTGGCAGGATGTTTGAAGCAAGGTGCACTATCCTCCCCCAGGGTTTGCCAGGGACACAGCTCCTGGGCCACCTGGAGCCATCCTCGAGCCAGCAGTGCCTGGGGCAGGGGAGCAGGTCAGTGGCCGTGCCCTATGCTGCAGCAGCACAGCCCCACACAGCTGCAGCTGCAGCAGCACAGCCCCACTCGGTTGCAGCTGCAGCATCAGCACAGCCCCACACAGCTACAGCTGCAGCAGCAGCACAGCCCCACACAGTTTCTGCAGCAGCAGCAGCAGCACAGCCCCACACAGCTGCAGCTGCAGCACAGCCCCACACAGTTTCACGTCTCTGCTGTGCTCAGCCCCAGCCCTGTGTGAGTCATGGTGGAGCTGGGGGTGGTTGGCACCCTGGAAACGCCGGGTAAACAACAAAACACAGGCCATAGGGGCTTGAAATCGTTATTGGGTGGCTTTCTCTTCCCTGTTCTGTTGGTCCCAGTGCTGTGACCCCACAGCAGCCTTGTGCAGGCAGCCCTGCAAGTGGTGTAGTGCAAAGGCACACGTGTGCCTTGTGAGTACGTGTGTGTGGTGACTTTCCCTGTGTGTCTGAAGACTTTTCCTGTGTGTAAACAGGTTCAGGCCCCTCTACCACGTACCTACACATCCCCTGCACACACAGGCACCACAGCAGCCTGTGGGGGACACACACAGCAGCCCCCCAGTGCTGCCAGCCTCCCAGGCTGCTCCAGGATGGGCTGGTCCACAGGGCAGCTGGATCCAGCTGTGCTTGCACTGGCCAGGTCACCCCGGCGGGTGTTGGGGGTGCTGGGGAATGGTAGGGCCATCCTCCAGCCTGGAGGAAGCTTGGGCCTGCAGCAATGAGCTCTGTGCCCCATTGGCTCTAATGCACCCCTCAACCCAGCAGCGTTCAGGGGTGCAGTGATGGTGTTGGCAGTCCTGTTTGCTGCCTCTCCCCATCCTCCATCCCCTCCCCAGAGCCTGGGGTCCCGCTCAGCACAGAGGCACCCGGGCACAGGCAGTGGCACAGCCCTCCTCGCAGCCACCCACCCCACTCGTCTCGGAGCCCAGCCTTCCTCCCACGGGTAGGCAGAGACTTCCCGTCCCGCGGCATGGTGTGACAAAGTGCCAGCCAATGGCACAGGGCAGCCTCGCAGAGCCCCCACCTCCCGCTGCCCCACGGCGCCGCAGGGGTTAACACATCCCGCACCCTGCCCTGGCCCCAGCGTCTGCCCCTGGATCCATGGATCCAGCGCACCGGCTCGGCTCAGGGCACGGCAGGAGAAGGGCTCGGGGGTGCTCGTTGTGGCGGGGCTGGGAAGCCCTCAGTGATGCTCAGTGCAGCGAGCACAGGTGAGCAGCAGCCTGGAGCAGCACGGGGGGGCAGCAGGACCTGAGCGTCAGCCCAGAGGTCAGGATGTGGGGGAGACACCCCCAGCCCTGCATGTTCTCACTCCTCCACTAGATTCTCCTGGGAGATTCCACTCCAGCCAGGCAGAAGGGCCTTATGCAACATCCCTCCTTGCTCCTCAAACACTGTGTGCCTCCCCGCTCCTCACATCGAACACCGTGTCCCAGCCCAGCCCAGCCCTGCGGGAGCCTTGCAGACACATGCATGTGTGGGATTTTCCACGCAGCCCTCGGTGCCCCCACGGATGCAGGTCAGCCCACCACAGCGGCCCAGGGACACCTGCAGGCCTGGGGACCCTCCCAGAGGGGGAAGCTGTGCTGCACAGTGGAGGCTCCCACTGGAGAGTGGCACAAGCCATGGTGCCAGCCCTGAGACAGCCCAGCTGGGTGCCATGGGTGCCATGGTGAGAGCAAGAACCAGCTGGAGCCTACGCAGGCAGCCAGGGTGCTGGGCTGTGTGCAGCAGCCTCCCAGGACACCTGCACAAGCATTCCATGAGCACTGAGACCCCCACATCTGGGACAGCTGGAGAGCAGGAGATGCAAGTGTGAGGATGCACCAGCAACAAGGCAAGCACACAGAGCCCCTGCCCCAGGATGCAGCAGGGTGGCTGGGGTGTGCAGAGGGGGTGCACCAGAGCTGAGTGTCCTTGTTTAGCCCTTCTCCTTCAACACAGCTCACCCACCCTTCTGCCATGCCCCATTTCCCCTCTGCTCATGTCCCCTGGGAAGGGGGTTTTTCCAAGGCCAGGTCAGGCTGAGGCCCTGGTGCAGTCAGAGCTCTCCATGGCAGGCAGGCCCAGGCAGAGGGAAGGGAGCTGATCCCAGTGCACGTGAGTGCCAGGAGCTGCTGGCAGGGCTGCCCACCCCAGGCACACTGCAGCCATGCCCTCTGCCAGCACTGCCAGTGGCTGTCCCAGGGCTGTGCCATCCTTATGTAACTGCAGAGCCAGCCCAGGCCTGTGCCCTCTGCCCGGGGCTGGGACAGGACCAGCAGTGCCAGCCCCTCACAGGGCACAGGGCTGTCCCCCCTCCCAGGAATGCTGCCAGCCCCGGTCCCCCCACAGCCCCACTGGGATGGGGGGCAGAACAAACCCCACGGAGGGCAGGGGCTGCCTGTGCCCAGGGCTCAGTGTGGGTGGGGGCCTGTCAGGGCTGCTCTGATGGGTACGTGGTGTTCCCTGGCGGTTTGTGTCCCCGGCACCCTGCCCTGACACCCAGCCACAGGCACTTGTTGGTACCAGGAAGTGAAACAAACAGCAGGCAGTAACCTGGCAGCGAGACCGCAGCCGCCCCAGCGTGCACCACACTCTGCTGAGACCTCACCACCAGCAGCTGCCCTTGGCACAGCACCTCTCCCTGCCCTGAGCGCTGCTGGGGATGTCTAAGGAGAGCAGCTGGCACATTCTCTCAATGCTCAGGTATCCTTCCTGCATCCTCCTTTGCTGCAGGATGAGTTTTCCCATTGGGAAAAATAAAAAAAATGCCATGGTGTGTGGCCTGTGGGCTGCAGCTGTGTCTCCAGCCTGGTCAAGTCCTGTGGGAGGGGGGAATCCTGTCAGCAGGGCCTGCTGCAAAAGGACAATGGGGACAGAGTTAGATTGGATATAGGAAAGGGGTTTTTTATGATGAGGGTGGTGAGACCCTGGCACAGGTTTCCCAGAGAAGCTGTGGCTGCCCCATCCCTGGAAGTGTCCAAGGCCAGGCTGGACAGGGTTTGGAGCAGCCTGGGGTAGTGGAAGTTGTCCCTTCCTATAGCAGAAGGGTGGAATAGGTGACCTTTAGAGGTCTTTTCCAACCCAAACCGTTCTGGGATTCCATGATTCTATGACTCTTTGATCTGTCTGGGTCCAGCTGTCCCTGCAGGTCCCTGCCTGTGGCACTGGGGAGTCATGCTCCTGGGAGCCAGACATGCTGGCTGCCCTTTCATCCCCACCCAGCTGGAGAAAGGGTAGCCCAGTAAGGAGCCATCTGCCCACATTCTGACATGGGTCAGCACACAGGGAGCCACAGCTTTGTACCTGTGGTGAGGTGGCTTTGTGTGTAATCCTCTGGACAGACACTCTCCAGGGCTGGGACAGCTGTGGGACCTGCTGTGGCCAAAGGACTTCAGCTTCCCAGGTAGAAACAAGGTCAAACAGCCCCAAGGAGAGCAGCTCAGAGGAGGAGAGAAGAGGGAAGGGGATGGAGTGTGTAGGACTGTGTTAGGGAAAAGCAGGAGATACTGTCGAATGACAGCACCAAAGACAAAAGTTGCTGAGGCAGGTGGAAAACAGGTGGGTCATACAGGAGGTTAACCAGAGAGCAAAAGACACAAACAACCTGGGATGCCTCCTGCCCGTCCATGACAGAGCCAGCGTGACAGCTCTTAGGAGGTTAATGGGATCATTAGTGGTGATAAGGAGGCAGCTAAGCAGTAAAATGTTCCCGAGAAAGTGAACTTCCTCATTCCAGCCAAGAAAGGGAGATTGGTTCAGAGCAAACAGCACCAGGATAAACAACTCAATTAGAAACAGCAAGTTCTCGAACCCAGACAAACAACCCAAACCCGGAAGGTTTCATGTGGGAAGAGCCACACTTGGAGCAAACACTTCCCTGTGGGACTGCCACTTAATGAATGAGCACTTGGAGTTACAGAAGGTGCCAGGGATTAACTGGGATTTAGGGGCCTGGGGGACCTGGCCAATTTGCTTTAATTGATCATTAGAGACAGCATAATCCCCAGGAAAATCAGTGTGGGAAATCCAGGCGCCAGGCTCCAGACTTTGCCGGGACTTCCAAGGGGACACAAGTCACGAAGGGTTTGCCTCTGTTGGAGAAGGCTTTGCACATGAGTGGCTTGTCTTGTACCCTCTGGGGGCTGCCCGTGACCTGTCCTGGTCCCCAGCTGCCTGCAGAAGCAGCTGCCCACGCTGCCTGGCTCCCAGACAGAGGGCAGAACAGAGGGGCAGGGGCTGACCCACACCCTGGGCAAGGCTGACCCCTCTGCCCTGTTCCTCCACACCCACTGGAGCCCAGGGCTGCCTGCAGGCTGTGCTGAGGCAGGGACAGGCAGCTGGTGACCTCTGTGTGGGTGACACTGGGGCAGACCTGTGCCAGGCTTACACCATTTCCAGACGCTGACATGGACATTTTCCCCTGAGCTCAGCACTCAGGTCTCCCTGGTATTCGAGGTTTCTCCTGCCAGCCTTCCCAGCGCAGTCAATAATTACCCAGGATGGAGGTTACCCAGGAGCCACCAGGACAGTCACAGAGCAGGAATGAATCCCAGGCAAACACTGGCTGTGCTGGCCAGGGCAGGCTGCCAGCTCCCGACACCTTCTGCTCGGCTCTCTGCTGACACGCCAAGGTGTGCGGGGCCACCCCACTGCCAGCTGCTGCAGCAGGACAGGCACCAACGCCCTCCTGCCCTGCAAAATGCAGCTCTCCTTGTCCCTGTGGGCAGCCGTGGTGGGTCCTGCTCCCGCTGGAGGCTGGCCCTGCTGCTGGAGCCTGGCCTGGCAGACATGGCTCCACTGTGCCTGCTGCAGCCGTGAGCACGCAGGCCAGGGCTCAGGGCAGGACACCTGGGCATCACAGGCTGCAGTGAATTCTGCTCTTTGCTTTGTGATGCAGAGCCACCCTGGCGTTTCAGAGAAGGGACCTCAGGTGAGGGGCTTGCTGCAGCAGGGGCTGCCCAGGGCTGGGGAGGCAGCGAGAAGTGGCTGCAGAAAGCACTCCTTTCCTGGAGGATGGATGGGGTCTGCTTGTACTCACACAGTGCAAAGCAGCACAACACTGCCAGTCTTTCCCCTCCACCCCTGCACCCCCTCGACCTTCTTGCACTCTCCTCTCAGTCAATTCAGTAATTCTTTGGTGCCCACAGCAGAGGATACACTGGCAAAGTTAAAGGTAGTCCTTGGCCCCCTCTGAGCCAAACAACTAAACTTCCTGTGCCAAAGGTCCTAGAGGCGTGAAATGGGACTCCTGACCTGCTGGGAGCAGCCTGGTGCTCTGGGACACAGAACAGCAGCGTGGCCCCATTTTAACGAGGAAACTCTGGTAGAAGTGCCATCACAGCACAGCTGCTGCTCCTGCACAGCCCTGTGCACTTGGGAGAAGCCCCCAAGGGTGCTGAGGCAGGGTGATGCAGGCAGCTTTGTCTGTGGGTCTGGGGGCCTTAGCTGGCCTGGCCCCCTCGCCAGCCCCCCAGCATGGGCTGACCATGAGTGGCAGAGATGCTGTGGTGGCAGGGGCAGTGCAGCTGGGCCGCTGCCCTGGGGACAGGGTCCCACGGTGGGCGAGTAGGCAGGGGGTGGCCACCGCCAGGCGTGGGGCTGATGGCTGCAGCCTAGCCAGCAGCCTGTTATTCATTCTCCAGGAGGGAACCTTTGGTCTGTGGAAGGTTCGAGGCTCAGGGATGGTGGGGGCAGAGTCCAGGCTGGGCTCTGTCTGTCTGGCCTCCCTCGGTGAGGTGACTGCCAGGCTGGGAACAGCCATGGGTGAATACACTGCGCCGGGGCTGTGCAGGGGGCGTGCGGGGCCTGGTCTCTGTCCCGGTAAGGTCTGAGCTGCAGTGCCATCCCATCATGGTGAGAAGGGGCTCCTTCAGCTCAGCGACAGCTGCAGAGAGGGCAGAGAGCAAGACAGCTCGCCCTGGATGTCTCCAGGATGTCTCCATCCCAGCAGCGACCCCACAGCGGCACAGCAGCCCCTGCACCCAAATGTGCCCACACACAGCAGTCCCTGCACTCAACTGTGCCCATGCACAGCAGCCCCTGCACCCAAATGTGCCCACACACAGCAGTCCCTGCACTCAACTGTGCCCCTGCACAGCAGCCCCTGCACCCAAATGTGCCCACACATGCACACCCTGCACCCACTGTGCCCAATGCACACAGCAGCCCCTGCACCAACTGTGTCCATGCACAGCAGCCTGCACCAAATGTGCACGCAGCGCCCCTGCACCCCATGCCCACACACAGCAGCCCCTGCCCCGTGCCTGGCAGCGGGCAGGGCCCGTGGGCACCATGGCTGCACATCGGCCGCTCCAGCTTCCAGCCGGGACCGGCTTCCTCCCATGGCGGCTCCCAATTAAACCAATTTCTTGGACGGCTTCAGCGATGCAGGAGCCAGAGGCTTTGTAGTTGTGCAGCCTCTTGGGCCACCCCCAGGGTCTCCCTGTCCCCCTGACGCCCTCCCCATCCCCAGGGCAGCACCTGCTCTCTTGTGTAACACGTGGCCTGGTCTGCCGGGGCAGTGCCTCCACTGGCCCTGCTGCTCCCCATAAGCCTTATTGGGAACATATCCCAGCAGGAGCCAAGTGCAGGGGACTGTCCCGGCCTCACCAGGCACAAACAAGGCAGCGCCACGCTGGGATGTGAGCCAGAGGCACCTCTGAAGCTGCCGCCTGGCCCAGGCCACACTGGTGCCAGCCTGCTGTGCCCAGGAGCTGTGGCACCAAGCAGAGCAGCACATCAAAGCCCTCCTTGCCTCAGCTCCCCACCACCCCAGCCGGCACAAAGAGGGAGGGCAGGGGAGACGGGCAAGCAGGGCCAGGGCCCCCATGGGGCTGGGGATTCAGGCGCCTTCCCCCTCTGAGCACCCCCTCCCTCTGCCAGAGCTCAGCTCCAGCATGTAACAGGCACTGGGAGCAGCTGGGGTGCAGCAGGGCAGGAACACTGCAGGAGCCAGAGCAAGGCTCACGAGCACAGCCTGCACTGGTGGCCAGGAGGGAGGGGAGCCTTGAGCTGACCCTGTCACTGCAGGACACAGGAGCTGCACTCCCACAGGCCCAAAACGGATGGACAGACAGCACGGTGGCAGGGACCTGTGCTGGCTAACAAGGAGGATGCAGAAAACTTCTGGGGTGTGACTCCAGGGAGATAGACCCAAAGGTGTCCTGGACAGTGCTTGGACAAACACCAGGGTCCCTGTCAGGGCCAGTGGTGCAGGGGCAGCAATGAGACATGGGCTTGGGCCACCCGGCAGAGAGAGCCTCTGCAGCCATGGCAGTGGTGGTGCTGCTGTGGTCCTGGTATCACCAGCACCGTGGGACACTGCACTCACACAGGGACAGCCATGCACTGGCACATACACACACATGCTTTAAGGCACGTGGCTGGCTCCATGCTCAGTGGGACCAGAGCGTCGTGGTCCCCCAGGCAGCCTTGGGCGTGGCTGAAGGCTCTAAAGGTACAGGTGAGAGCTGGCTGCAGGGAGCAGTGTGAGCAGTTTGGCTGCTGCAACCACACTTTGGGAATTTGGGTCCAGTGCAAACATGGGGCTGAAATCCTTGGTGTTGACCCCACCCAGAGCTCTGGTCCCTCCACAGCACAGGGTCTCAGGGACCAGGGGAAGCAGGGCCAGGACCCAAGCAAAAAGCACTAAGCAGCAGAGGCCACAGGCTCTTTAGCTGAGTAATTACTGTTCTTGTTGTTATTATTGCAATTACAATAACAGCAACAGCTACAGCTGGCTGCTGTTGCATCACTGCTGGCATCATCACCGTTGTCATTGCAGTGGGAGAGTGACACCCAGGGCAGGAAGCGCTGTGGCCAATGCCCTGCAGTCTGTCCCTCTCTGAGGGCAGACACAGCAGTCTGCCCTCCCTCCGGGGGCCACAGCCCAGGCTCTGCTCTGCTGCCTGCAGGACTGAAGAGGACAGATGGGCCTGGAGAGGAGCTGAGGGCTCCAAAGCTCCCTGCTGATCCCAGGGCTGTGCCTCTTCCCCACGTCATTCCCTGACAGGGACCAGCTCACTCTGTCCCCAGGGCCTGGCATGATGTCATTTGGGGCACAGCCAGAGCGGGTGTCACTGCTCAGAACTCTGACACTGCCAGGGAGGATGCCCTGCTCATGGGACAGTGGCTTTCCAACTCTCCTCCCACCCTGGAAAAGGCTACTATTAATGGAGGGATTGTAAGAGAATGAAGGGTTGGAGCAGCAAGCAGCCCCGGGCTGTGGGCTGCAGAGCGCCAGGGATTACCCTGGGAAGCAGCCTGGTGCCAGCACACCTCCAGCCTGAGCTAAGCCCAAAGTGCTGGAGCCCAGCCCAGCTGGCAGTGCCTGGGCTTTGCTCCTTCAGGGGCCTGGAGCAGGGATGCTGCCCACCTCTCTCCCTCCATGTCCCCTGACCATTCTCGACCTCCAGCTCCTGGAGGGGTTCTGCTGCACAGCTGCAGCTCCCAGCTCTCCTAGGGAGTGACGCAGCCATGCCACAACTCCTGGGGTGGTGGAGCAGGGCCCGGGTGCTGATATTACCCAAAAGCCTACCAACTGTCCTGGACGAAGGGAAACACTCCCCAGCTTCCTGCAACTGCTCACTCTTCTCTAATTTCACACTTGGAGAAGCACCCAGCACTGACAGCCTGCACCCAGCGGGGGACCCATCCCTCCTGCTTTGCCCCAGCTGCCTGCTTCCTTCAGGAGGCCATGGGGGAGCAGGGCTGCTCCTGTTTCTTGCAGGGTTGCACCCTGGGAACCCTGCAGCACTTCCAGCAGCCCCAGCAGTGCCTCTCCACATCCTGTGCAGCCGCGACAGAGCTCTCACCTCTCCTGCTGAGTGCCTCCACATCACTGCGTGGTGTGGAGGAAGGTCCTGCTCAGCCCAGGGGCAAATCCCTGCTCCAAGGCAGGTCTGGATTGCACTCAGGGGGTTGTGGCAGCAGGTCTGCCTGCAGTCCACGCAGTCCTGCCTAGGAGGAGGAGCACACGTGTGGGGACATGTGAGCACACATGGAGACCCTGTGCCTTGGCTGTGTGGGGCATCCCAGCAGCACCCGAGCCACCGAGGCTGTGACCTCTCAGAATTCCTGTGTTGTGGAAACAGAGAAGGAACGTGTCATTTTAACAGCTCTGACTGGCCTCTGCTCCCCTCTGTGTGCCCCTCCCAAAAGCTCTGCTGGCCCTCGACCCCCGGGGCAGAGCTGCCCGGGGCAGGGCAGGGGTCACCCCGCACACGCTGGGTGCAATTAGTGCTGTGAGCAGCACTGCTGCAGCACGGGAATGCCACAATACTAATTAATTCAGGCACTGGCTCAGGGCCAGGATAGACCTTCCAGGGCTGCAGGAACTCAGGCACAAAATGCCCCTCCAGGAGGTGGGTGCCTAAACAGGGCCTGGATCTGGCAGCCTGGATCTGGCCACCCTTGAGCTGCATCTGTGCCCCACAGCTTGGGGTCACCCACTTCTGCCCAGGGTTGGAAGAACCAGCCCTGCCTCCTGCCACCACCCTGGGGACATTTCAGCTCAGCCCCCATGGCCAGCAGCTGGGGATGGAAAGCTGACAGGTCTTCATGAAAAGAAGAGAGAGCTTGGAGGTCTGTGACCACCTGACCCCCAGCCACAGGCCAGGCACCAGAGTGTGCTCATCCAGATGTCTTGGTGAGGGACCATGTTCAAGTGGGGAACACATGTACTGACCAAGGCACTGGGGCCTGGAAGAAGCTGAAGGGGCTTTCCAACCCAAACCAGGGCTTTCTTCCAGGAAGGATCAACTCCCAGACACATCAAATACAAAATATTTTCTTCCTGTTTCAAGCTTATTTTTTGCATCAGGCAGGACTGATTATTTCTAATGAACTGTAAACATGAAGAGGCACTGTGCTTCTGCAAACTGTTTCTTTTGGGAATCTCCCAATTTTCAGGTCTAACAGATCCCACAGATGATGCCTCATTGGCATGGATGGAGTCTGGTGGGGAGGGCCCCTGGGCTGAAAGCCGAGATGTGCTGTACCCAGTATTTTTAGAAGCTGGAGACAGCCAGCTGGATCCCAGTTCAGACCCACCCCTACCTTGCTCTGACCCCATGAACTCTGGGTCTCCAGGTCGAGGTGCCTTGGGACACCCAAAAAGCTTCTGTCCCCAGCAGTGTTATACTGCTGCTGAATGCAGTCATGCAGAACAGGACTTATATTTTTATTTAAGCTGATCTCTTATGTGTCTGCCTTGGGGGTAAGTTCCCGTGTCTGTGGTGTCCTTCCCTGGACAGGAGCAGGTCTGGAAGGTGCTGCTGGCCTTGCAGGTCTGACGCACGCCGTGCGCCGGGGCCCGTGCGGCAGCAGCGCTGGCACCGCTGCGCCATCCCCGAGTGTGCCCAGCTGGGCACGTCACAGCCGGGGGATGACGGAGAGCCTCGAGCCTCTGGCTGTCCCTCTGTGGCTCTGTCTGTCCCGGGAAGGGCTGCTGCGTCCTCACTGCAGGTCCTGCAGAACCTCACCGTGCCCAGGCACCGCTGCGTCAGCCCAGCCCGCCCAGCTCTGGCCACGGCGGAGCTGCTGCCTGGCCCTGACCATGTTTGGGTGTTTTTGAGCTGGCGGATGACTCAGATCTCCATTCCCGGGACTTGTTTACCGAGACGGGTGGGAGCAGCAGGAGCGGGAGGCGGGCGGGTGGCAGCGTGCAGGGCCCAGTGTGCCCCACGTGCAGCTGCCTCTGCCACCCACTCCTGCCTTCGAACAGCGCCTGGGACAGCTTCTGCTTTCCGAGGGGAATAGCAAGCGCAGGGAGAGCTGGGCAGGGACGTACCCGGGCTGTCACAGAGAGGCAGAAACAGACCCGGGTGTGCTGTCCCAAAGAGGGTGGTTCCAGGCTGTGTTACCCCCTCCTTACAGGATCACCCAGCAGTTCCTTTTGTCCTTACTTAATGCTGAAGCTATTCTGCCCCTTGCCAGTGCCGTGGCTGTGCTCCCACCCTGCTGCCGGCTCTCCCAGCTGGCAGATGGCACCGTCCCCTCACATGCCTGCATGGTGGAGCCAGGGGTTTCTTGGAAAACAACCCTCTTCTTGGCCTCGCCTGAAACAGCAGCTCAGAAAACACAGTGCAGAAATCCCCAGGGCTAAGCAACAAGTCGCTGCCCTCCAGCAGCTGATCCCACAGCCCCTGCACCAGGGCAGTATTCCTGGGCCCTGGGGAGCCCCCCCAGCATCCCCCTAGCTCCCCACCATGGTGCACAGCCACGGGCATCTTCCCAGCCCTCCTGCCAGGGCAGCTCCCGGGCTCTCCTCTGGCTGCTCCCTGCGGACATCCCACCCTGCCCGCCGGCCCCCCCATCCCAGATCCAACCGTTGCTCTGGAAGCAGGAACCAAAAACTGTCACTTCCGCTTGCCCACACAGAGCACGGCCCAAAATAGCCCCAAAAGCCCTAAAATATCGCTGCCCACTCAGCCCAGCTAGCAGCCTGAGGAAGACATGGGGGTGTGTGCAGGGCTAGGGTGAGCAAGCAGAGGGACCAGCCCAAAAACTCACATCCCCTGGGATCATCGTTTCCCCGGGCGTGCAGAGAAACAGCTGTTGCTGTGGCGACAGCTCCGCTCTTGCTGCTTCCTCCCACGAAATCGGGTGACACGACGTCATCCGCCGGCCGGTGGCGTGGCCAGCGCCGTGACTCAGAACTGGCCACCGGCCCCGCCTGCCACCCCAGCTCCCGCTGCCCTCCTCGCCATGCCGGGCACCTCCGCCTTCCCTCGAGCGCCCGGCGGGCAGCAGGATGCAGAGCCTGGGCCACGATCAGCTCAGGCTCGGAGATGGGGTGTCCCCAGCCCTCCAGCCCTGGATTAGCCAGGACCTGCCCCGCTGTGCCCGCTGTGCGAGTGACAGTGCCTCGGGCAGAGCCAGCGCTGCACAGGCTCCCTGTGCCTCCATCCCTGCGATCCTGAGCGCAGCAGGGCATCCAGCCATGGCCAGGGCGCTGCTGCCCTGGAGCACCCAATTCACAAGCGAAGCGCTTCCCAGTGCCCTCAGGTTAATCCTGATCTGCTGCCAAAGCATCCCGGGGAGATTCCGAGCTGGATCAGGAGCCAGGAGAGGGATCAGGAGAGCGGGCTCAGGGAACGCCAGGTACACACAATGTACCAAGGATCAGCCATCCTGAAATGTTCACAGCACCTCCGAGAACGTTAATCCCCCTCTATTAAACTCGGATTACATAAAATTCCCTGTTTCCAGTTCTCTGTCCCCAGCTGTGCTCCACTGGAGGACCCCCCAAGCCCCCAGCCCCAGGCTGAGCTGTCCCACACCTCCTCTGCAGAGCTGGGTGCACAGGGGCACTCCTGGGAGCCTCCCCGGGGCTCTCAGCTTGTCCCAGCACACTGACCCAGAACCTGCTGAAGGTGCTTTAAATCCGCTCTGCTCATGAACAGGGGAATCCTGGGGGAGGTGAGACCAGAGCTGTGCTGTGACGCTTTTCAGGAGCAGTTTTCTTGGGAAGACAAAGAAAAGGCCCAAAATCAGGGCTGCCCTTCTGCTGCCCGTTGCCCCCATTGGGTGCTCCCAGCCAGAGGAAGGGCTGCTTCACCTTCACCTGGCTCTCACCTGGGCTGCAGCAGCTCAGCTGGGAGGGCTGGACTGTCCCTGGGAAACTCTACTGTGCCCACACTGGCACATCAGACTCCCAGAAACTTCCATCTTGCTCCCCTGAGACACAGAGTACGTTCTCCTTGAGGGTTCTCCCACCCCATCGTGGAGCAGCACAGATACCCTGAGCCTCCTTACCACCAACCAAGGAGCCAGGGACCAATTCTAGCTGCCCTGAGGCTCCAGCACGCCTCCTACTCCATCCAGGATGCCCTTGCCTGCCTCGTGCTCCACACTGCCTGTTTGTGTGCTGCTGCCCTGGTTACTGGCCGCTGAGTCACCAGCAATCCTCTCTCACAGGCAGGAAAGCCCAGACTCATATTTTCCGTGGGATTCCTACAACTCATTCAACCTTCTGAGGTGGGGAGACGTGTTGACAGAGGGGGACAGAGATGTTGACATCACAGGGATGTCCCAGGAACCAGGGCTGTCTACAGCAGGAGCTGCCAAGAGCACATCCACGCTCTGCAGGAATGTTGGGGCTCCTTGGGGCTGTAGGATAGGGGATTCCTTCATCCTTTTGGAGAATGGGAAAGAGGAAATCTCTCCCCAGCAGCTGCTCCTGCAGCTGAGCAGCCGTGGTGCCTGTGTGTGGGTTCACTTCTGTCACGTTCCTTTGAACCCACCCTCACACGGGTGCTGAGGCTCCTAACCCCTCCCCTTCATGTCCCCTGTTTTGCAATGTTGCACAATTATCCCCAGCTCCCAATAGCTCCCCCAGCACAGGTCTGTGAGGAACCAGCATCTGGAAGGCATCAGCACAGCAACCACTGTGGGGAAAGGGGAGGGCTATAAATAGCAGCAAGTTTCCAAATCAAAGCTTTAGAAACAACAACAACAACCAAAGAACACAGGCTGAGGCGCTGGCTTTTCTGCACGGCGTGTTTATTATATACAGTCATTTTTTATTCCTAGCTTGTTTTCAATCTTCCCTCACTGCTGGGATGTTCTGGGTCTGTCCTCTTTCCCACTGGGCAGCTTCCCAGAGACATATTTCTTGGAAGGTTGTAACCTCTTTCAGTAGATTTTAAATAACTACAGGCAGGAATGTCCCAGGATCATTTTCTACTCATTTAGCAAGACAGGCTTGTCCCTGGTTTGGGGGTGCCCAGGGCTGGCTGTGGTGAACACCAAAGTTCCATCCCAGTGGAGCGGTGATGTTTCCTGGGGAGCTCACTGGTGATGGGAACGTCTCAGCACCTGCAAGGAGAGGCAGGCTGCACACCTGACTTTAACCCTCATGTGATGGTAGAAAACTGAACCTGAGAAACATTGCCTGGGGTCTCCTTCAGAGAACCCAAAGGAATGGATGAGGGTTTCCTTTGGACCATCCTCCAACAGTGTCCTTTACTCAGGCACGGACACTCCTTGCAATAACCCAAGTCCCCTAACCCCAGCCCCATCCTGGACACAGGCACTGCTCTTCCTGAGTTCTTCCCACTGTCCCCACTGGGCCCCTGGACTGGCATGATTCCACAGTCAGTCTAAACCTCTCACAGACACCACACAGTGCATCCTTCCTGGGTGATTTGTGGCCCAAAGGCATCCAGTGTCCACTGGGACATCTGTTCTGCAGAAAAGTGGCCCCCAGCTTCTGGTAGGGCAACTCAGATGTTGCAAGACAAGGGAACAAGGAGAAATTGCACTTTTCCCCAGCAAGTTACTCTCCAGCTTAAAATCCCCAACCACAGCTCAAACCCCTGGAGCCCGAGCGTGTCCCTGCTGCCAGGGCTCCTCTGTGACTGTGAAGAGCAGCAGCCCTGGAAAGTGTGGATGCATGGCCTCCTGTGCAGACCAAGCAAGTGCTGCCATGTTTACCCCAGTTTTCTTGCCCACTAGAGTTGTTTTGCTGGAAGGACTGTGGTCTGGCTGGCTCTGCCCTGGCAGCAGTGCTGTGGCGCAGCCAAGCGGGATGGCATGACACACACGTTTGAGAAACAACCTCATAAATCTGCTTAATTCGGTCGATGAATCATTTCTACTCTCTGTGGACTCCCTTCCCATGAGCCAAACCTCACTGCCCCTGCTCTGGGAACAGCAAAGGCAGAATGTACCGGGGCAGTGTCCCTAGAGCAGCACCAGCAGCACTGCCTGCTCTGTCCTGCAGCCCTCTGCCCTGCCCAGCACACCTAGCCTTCCTGCAGAGCACTGGGAGCTACCTTGGTGCCACATCCCCAGATTCCATGGCATTCCACAGCCAGAGCAGCCAGACAGCTCCAGCTCCCCTGTCCTGGCCTCCCCAGGCCGAGTGGGGAAGAAGACAGCAGGCACTGGCAGCAGCCACGAGTGTAAAATGCAGGGACAATTTAGCAGCCACCCCTTGGGGTGCCAGCTGCTGTTGGCTGAAACCAGAGAGCGGACCCAGCTTCCTGGGGACCCACTGTCACCGAGGGACAGCCGCGGAGCTGGGCTGCCACAGCATGAAGCCAAGAGGTGAGCACCACTGCAGACAGCAGCCTTGTGTTCCCAGCCCCAGGCAGGGCACAGCAGGCTAGAGGGGCTCTGGGCTTCCCTGTCACAGCAAGGGCTGCAGTAACATCAGCGTGGTACGCCTTCAAATGATGGACACTCTCCAAACTCATCCCACAAGGCAGAAATCAAGAGTGCTGTGTGCTGATTTGGGCAGGGAGGGGATGGCACAGCCTCACCTGCTTTCCCTTCTACTGTAGGAATCAGCCCTGTCCTCCAGCAGGGACAGGATCCTGGGGTCCTGGTAGAACCCCTCGTCAGGACTGGGGTTCCCTGGGTCCCTGTGCCCACCCAGGGGGGTGAAGCCGTGCACCCAGTGTGATGTCCCAGCTGGCTCTGGTGTCAGCAGCACTGGCAGCAGCACAGGACGCTCCCGTTCAGGGAGGGCTCTGCCCAAGGGGCTGGTGCTCCCAAAGGCTGCTCCATCCCTGCTGACTCGGGTGGGCTGGCTGCCCTCTCCTTCCCTCCCGGGAGTGCACGGCCCATGGCCCACAGCCTGTTCCCGGGCAGGCAGGGCAGAGTAAGGGGACTGGATGGCTCACTCCGCTGGTGTCTGCCCCGCAGGAGCGGTGGGGCTGCAGCACCTCCCTGTTCCCAACACCCCTGGAGACATTGTCCTGCCCCAGGCACAGCCACGGGGACGTGGACACTCGACACGTCCCTGGAATAGCAGTGGCCTGCAAACATGGGCTGGGGTCCACATCAAAGGCTGCGGCTGCAGGAGTCCCAGCGTTAGCTGGCAGTCCCAGTTTTCCTTTTAAGGACGATGACACATAAACGAATTTCCTTTGAGTTTCCTGCATTCCCAGTTATGGAGGAGAAAATCTGGGAACCTTTCTAAATCCATGCTAATAACATCAGCAAAGGAAATGTCGTTGAACAGAACATGAAAAGATGTGACAAAAGCCCCAAATCCCATGACAGCTTGGGGACTCGAGCTCCCAGGATCACACCCGGCCTGTGGCCAGCCCCGCCCCTCCTGCGTGACCAGCTCACAGCATCCCCCAGCCGGTGCCAGCCTGGACAGCATCCCAGTGCTGTGCCCTGGGGAAAAGACTTGTGGAGATGGAGGAAAATCCAGGATGAGCCATCGAGCGCTCTGCTGACACTGCACAAAGTGGAAGCAGTCCACTCTGTGGAAAGTGCTTGGCCAAGTTCAAGGTCAAGGGCTGTAAATTCCTCGTTATTTTTAACTCCAGGATAGTAGCTGGCTGAAAACAAGAGGAAGAATAGCTTGGATTCGGAGAGGGAGGGGAGGTGCAGGAGAGGTGGATACTTTTACCTGTTGAAATAAGGGTGAAACCCTAATAAAGAGACAAGGGGTGCTGCAGGTGGTGGGAGGCCCCAGAGAGGGGCTGTCAGGATGAGCAGGGTCCCTGTCTGTGCCCCATCAGTCCGAGCTGCAGCTGGACATGTTCTGATGGCTGAGATGACCTGTGAGGACATGTGCTGCTGCAGCCTGGGGCCCTGGGAGGATCGGGCACGGAATGAGCAGGGCTGAGGTGTGTGCTGGCACACACATGTGCAAACAGTGCTTTTCTCTCCCACCAGAAAACAGCAGCATGTGGCTGATATTGGGAAAGAGCCTTTTCTCCTGCTTGGTGCAGTGTCCAAGAAGGGTTGGCATGCCAGCCCCATCATCCTGCCCTGCCCATCTGACAGTGGGCAGGGGTGTTGCACTAGGGGCTGCAGCTCCAGCCCTGGACAGAGCAAAGCCATGGAGCCCATGACACCGAGTCCCCTGGCCCAGGTCTTGGCATATGGCACCACTGGATGGACATTTCCAAACCAGCACATCGTGTCACGTCGCCCCAGCAACGGAATGCTGAGGGGACAGCACTGAGACCGCGTGTTCCACACAGCCCCCATCCACACGGCACCAGCCTGGCTGCCAGGAAAAAGCAGCGATGTTCCCAGGGTGTGAAACTTTTGAATGCTGGGGTTTGAGGAGAAAACAACAGTCAAGGAATGACAGCAGAGAGAAGAGGCTGGCAGCGATGCTGGGAGCTGCGCAGAGCGGAGCCGTGCACAGAAGCACAAACACCCACACCCACTCCGTGCTGGCACGCAGGTCCTGCGGGAGGGAGCTGCGTGCACAAGGCATGTGTGCACACACGTGCACACCCTCACAGAGGTCTGGGATCCCGGGGAGCAGTGCACATGGGCTTGGCGTGTCCACACACAGTTCTGTGCCCACCCCAGTGCCACGAGTGCAGCCCCACAGGGCTCTGCCCCAGCTGGAGGACACCACATACTGGGGCCAGTGATGGTGCCCAAGGAAGACCTTCAGATCCTTCCCCTTGAGCCCAGCCAGAACAAAGCAGGCAATAAAAGGGGATTTCCTTGCTCAGAGCCTTTGCTACTAGCACAAACCTGTGCCTTGGCCTTCTCCCAAGCCTCCTCTCCTGCTGTGCCTCGTGCTCCAGCCCTGCCTTGCCATCATCTCTGACTGCATCTGCTCCAACTTCCTGGCTTCTCCATGCACCCTACAGACACACTGGGGACAATCCAGCCCCATGATGCTGCTGGGGTGGGTGGTTCTGCAATTCCTGGTTCAGGGCCAATCCTCCCTTGGGAAAACCAAAGCCTGATTTCAAAGACACCCAGGGCTGGCACTCTCTGGGCTGCCCAGGGACATCCCACAGAGGATCTCTGGGCAGCTGGGGTCTGAGACAGCCACCACCACCCACGCCCCCTGCCCCATCTCAGCTCTGGGCTGATGAAGCTTTCCTGGGTTGAGAGGCAAAGTCCTTCCACTGCTCCATGCCCAGGAAGCCCAAAGCCTGCAGGCTCACCCTGCCACAGTCCTTAGGGGACACCCAAGCTGCCAGAACACCACCCCTCCCAAGGTCTGCACCCCTGAGCAGCACAGCCATCGTGCCCCAGCCCACAGCAGTGCACGGACACAGGCTGTGGCACTGCCCCGTGGTGCTGTGGGGACACAGGGACACACCGCTGCAGGGGTGAGACAGAGGTGACAGCCAGCGAGGGGCTCTCCCTGCCTGGCAGTGCCAGGCTAGACAGCTCTGCCAGCAGGGTAGAGGAACGTGAGAAGATACTTCATGGTCTGGTCAAAGCCAGTGCAAACAAAGCAGCGTGATCCGAGGAGAGAGGGGCAGACCCTGCACGGGGACAGAGCCACTGTGCTGGCACACAAAGGCCCCTTCAGTGCCCTGGAAAGATGAGCAGTGTGTGCAGTGGCATTGAATCTGGGACAGGGACAATCACGGTGTGAGCCCTCCTCAGACAGAAAGGCCTTTGTGAGCCAGGAGCATCCGCAGCTCTGCAGCCACCACTGGCGGCCAAGCACAGCCCCAGCCACAGGGCTGGGCTTCCCTGGAGCCAGGGCACGCCAGAGCCACCCCAGACACGGTCTGTGTGGCAGCCCAGTGTGTGGCAGTGCTGGGAGCTGCTCTTTCGGGGCTGCATGGCACCCGGCAGGCAGGGCACAGGAGCTGCTGCTCTCTGCAGCTCTGCCGGATCACCAAGCCCCTGCTCCATCCTACACCCTCCTGTCCCGTCTCCCTTTGATGTGACTGATGCCATGTGGCCCCTCAAGGTACACATCTGAAGGGCCTCAGCCCCCCACAGCCATTCCAGTGCCTCTGAGTGCTGTGGGGAGCAAGAGGGGCAGCACCAGTGAGGGAGGGACAGGGCAGAACCAGAGAGGGACAGAGCAAAACCAGAGGGACAGGGCAGCACCAGTGAGTGAGGGAAAGGGCAGAACCAGAGAGGGACAGAGCAGAACCAGAGGGACAGGAGATCACCAGTGAGGGACAGCACCAGTGAGTGAGGGACAGCACCAGAGGGACAGGGCAGCACCACTGAGGGACAGGACAGCACCACTTTCATTCCCTGAGCAAGGCCCACAGGTCTCAGGCACCTGGAAGAGCCCAGCCTGGAAGCCACACTGTGCTCCAAGGACACCGCAGAGAGGACATGCTCTGCTGCCAATAGCTGGTGCCTCAGCCCTTGTTTTCAGCTTTATGTAAGCAGGGAACCCAAGCCTGCTCCGGGACATGGTGAAATCGGATCCATACGGAAACAATTAGAAAGGGGAGGGATAAGGAAGAACTTTGCTTTGTTGGCACAACTCTCTGCCCAGGGAAGAAAACAGAGCCATGAGCCAGCCCAGATGTATTTGTGCTGGGGAAAAACAACCGATGAGTAAAAGAGTGGCACGGAGATGGGGCTCACTCCACACTTCCCTCTGGGACCAGCCTTGGCTGGGAGGGATAGGGGCAGGTCCTTGAGGACAGAGAAGCTCTTAAGGAGTAGAATTATAGAATACCCTGAGCTGGAAGGGACCCACAGTGATCTTCAAAGTCTAACTTTCCTACCAAAGAGGAGATGGTATCTCACCAGGGAAGCTCTTCTCACTGGGTTAGAGACAGCCCACCTTTAAGCCAAGCCCAAGGCAGTCAAGTGAGGACTGTGAAATGCCTGCTGGGATCCTCTGCCAAGACCACCCACAGGTCCCCATCCCAGTGGCATGCTGCTCACACAAACTGGTGGTCACCTCTGCCCTGGGGACCCATCCCTCCACAGGGCAGGGAAAGAACAAACGTTTTGCTGATGCTCTGGGTTACGAGCCCAGCCTGCAGGATGTGCCCCAGCTGCTCATACAGGCCCTCTGGGATGTCTGATACCTGCAGGGCTTGATGACAAGGAACACTCACCCCCACAGCTGCCTGGGAAAGGCACCCCGCAGGCACAGGGTGTTCCAGGATGAAGGCAGGCTGTGAGTCAGCTCAGAAAGTAGAGTCTGGACGAGCATCCTCAGGGGTGATCCCAGGATTGCCTCACAGCAGAGGGAGAGGTTCACCCTCTGCCTGTGCTCGTGGAGAGGCCCTTGGTCAGCCTGGGTGGGTAGGAGTCACCTGGGCAGGTGAGCCAATGCTGGTGCTGCAGGCTGATGCCTCTGCCTGCAGAGCCACACCAGCTCCCACCCCAGCTCCAGCACCCTCCTGGAACCTTCCCCTCCAGCCACAGCCCCTGCCCAGTCCTGGGCTGAAGCCCCTCTCTGCTCCCTCTGCCCCAGGGAACAGCCTGTTCTCAGGGTCCCATGGAAGGTAGCTGTGCTCTCCAGCTCCCTGCCAGGCTCCCCAGCAGGGCAAAATGGCAGCAGCTGTTTCCTCATCCCTTTCTGGGACAGGAGGGCCACGAGACAAACAGGAGCATAGCCAGGCACGGGGTGCTGGCCGTGCCTCACCCCAGGGAAACTGGGAGCCTGATGCAAGCACATGGGCAACTTGCTCTGCTGGCAGCCTCCACCGTGTCTTTCATCAGCCAAATGGTCTGTTCCAGGTTTGTGTCTTTCACCAACAGAGTCCTTCAGAGCAGGAATCCTGGGAGGTAAGTGCCTGGAATGTGCTAGGAACAGCTAATCCCAGGTTTGTCCTACCCAAGGAGAGGAGGAGCAGGGCAGGTGAGATGGGGCTGCAGGTGCTGGCTGCCTTCCTGAGCTGCTCAGCAGGAGCATGGGCTGCCCTGGGGCCTGCCCTGGGCTGCCCTGGGCCCTGAACAGGGGCTCCTGCTCGCCCTGACCCTGCTGCAGACCCACAGGGACCATGTCTGTGCCTGCAGCCATCACTACTGGAGCCTGCACGTGATCCTTTGTCCTCCTCTCCCTTGCAAGGGGACGTGGTCTCTGCCAAGCTGCCCATGTCCTGACACTGCTGTCACAATTTGAGACTGGATGCCCAGTCTGGCCCAAGGTTGTTCTCAGCTCATTCTTGGCAGGGTGAGAGATGGGGCAAGCTGGAGATTAGGCCTGCCAGCCCTCCCAAGCTCCTGGGACCCATCCAGAAGCTCCTGTGCAGTGTGCTGTGCTGGGGATGAGATCCCCAGGAGATGTGAATGGCTCAAGCCAGCACTGGAGCCAGGAATCCACAGCCACAGGACAGAGATTGTGATTCAAGGGTGGCAGAGCCAGCCCAGTCTCTGGCCTGGAGCTCACCCTCCAGGGGAGGAGATGTGCCCACGCTTGACCCAGCCTGCCTCTGTGACAAGTCACCACTGACACTGGAGCCACTGCCTGACACTGAGCTGATGGTCTGCTCCAAAGTGCCCTAAAATACCCCAAAACCTCTCCCTCAGTTTGGCATATTTTGGCTTCCCCAGGTGACCAGGAAGAACACTTGTGCCAAACCAGGCAGGCCAGCTGGGCCACCAGAACCTCTTTGGTGACCCATTCAGCTTGCTTAGGTGGCTGTTTCCATTCCCTACCCAGCTCCCTGCCAAGCATGAGGCATGGCAATTCAAGGTTTTGAAATGATGGATTCCTTCTCTACTTCCAAATGTGAATGTTGTTTTCTCTTGCATGTATTCTGGGGTTTTGTGTTGGACGTGGAATGTTCCCAGCATTTGTCAGTCTTGGAGGCCAGGCAGGGAAGCAAAAGCAAACACTGCTCAGCTGAGGGTGAGGAGGCTGGAGGGGCTGTAAATTCTAAGCACAACTTACCCTGAACACTTTCTACATGTTCAGCCAGGCCTGGGCAGAGCCTTTCACAATGACCAGGTATCTTCACCGAATGCTTTAGCTCCTCACACCCTGCTCCCCATTTCCCATGAGTTCCAGAAATCACAGCCCACACTGGAGCTACCTCAGCCTGACCTGGATGATGTAAGCCATGCAAAGGAGCAGGTGAAGTGTGCCCCAGAGGGACACAGCCACCTCTACCTCAGGCCACACACCTGTCTGCTCCAGGGAACAACCTCCAAACTCACTCTGCTCCTTCTCTTTCTGTCCTGTCTGACCACTGCACCAGCACTTCTCCAACATAAGGACCTTCCAAAACCCCCTATCACCCTTCCTAGACCCCCCCCCCAGCAGTTCCCAGCATTGCCCTGACCCTTTTCTTCTGCTCCTTCTCTCCTCCCACCCTGGTGAACATGCACTGGTGTGCCCAGGGGAACCATCTGCCTGCACCCAGAGGTGCAGGGCACTCACTCATGTGGGCACTGCTGCCTTCTGAGGGCATCCTGGAGTACCTCTGCCCCAAATTTCCTAAAGATAAGGTCCAGTAAAGCTCTCAGGTGTCCATTTTGCCCACTGAAACCCTGAGCATCCCGGATCTCCTTGGCACAGTGGAGAGCAGTTACCCTATGACAAAACTCTCCCCGAGGAGCTGTGATGGAGCTGAGGAGCCAGTGCTAGCCCCAGGAGCTCTGCACTGCTGTCTCCAGCTGTGCCCATGGCAGCAGCAGTTGGGTGCACTGCTCACCACCCCAGATAATTATAGCTCCACTGTTTATATACCGTCAGCCCGCGGCCACAGGAAGGAAGGCTGAAGGACACTCCACGTAACAGAGCTCTCCACCCCTTCCTCGCTCCCCCTCCCACCTGCACCACCCCCCGTGTGAATTTGGCGTGTGTGACAAGACACCAGGGCCCAGCATTGTTTGTCAGATCTGGTCACAGCCCGCAGCTTCCCCTTTCTGTCACCCACGGAGCCCTGCTCCCGGCACTCAGTCCCCCTGCTGCACAATTTGCAATCTCCTCAACCTGGCAGCTTCTTGATCCCACAGCTTGACTGAGGACATGAAGGCTTATGTGTCTTCACACCACCTCCGGGGCCGTGTGTCCCTGAAGCACAGTGGTGCTCTCCATCTCCTCTTCGCACAGCTCAGCCGTGGATCTCTGTGCACCCTGCCTCCTGTGCGGCACTGGGGTCCCCAGGGCAGCCCCCGCTGCTCGCTGGGACCGGGCAGGAGCGAGCAGAGAGCAGAGAGCTCCTGAGCCACGGGGCTGGTCGCTGCAGGGACAAGGGACCACCAGTGCCACTGGTGGGGAGCCCAAGCAGCTGCCCAGGAGGCACCGGCGGTGGCACCGGAGGGAGTTGCACAGGTGAGGAACGGGGCAGCAGAGCCCCTTCCCCACCCGCGGAGAAGCAATGACCCGGCACGCTGGGCTGCAGGATCAGGAATGGGATGGGCTGTGTCCCGCCAGGCCAGCCAGCTGCGGCTGAGCCAGCACTTTCGTGTTTGTTTGGGCTGTTAGATAACTTCGAAAGCAGAAGCTGGAAGGGCTGGCGGCTGAACAGTTTGTTCTTTCCGACTTCCACGCGCTGCCGCCTCAGCCCTCGGCGCTGTGCAGGTCTCAAACCGCAGCCCTGCCGCTCAGAGCCGCCTGTCCCCTCATCCTCAGTCCTGCAGTCCCTGCAGCCCCTGCAACCCTGCAGCCCCTGCAGCCCGGCTGCCCTGCAGCCCAGGGCGAGCCCTGCCCTTTCTCGCGGCCAGGGGAGGATCAGAGCGGTGCCACCGTTCCTCCGGAGGGGTCTCAGCCACACGGCTCCAGCCTGGCACAGGCTGAGGGGCTGCTGCCACCTCCCGGCCACGGCACAGCCTCCCTGCACAGCCCCGGTGCCTCCCTGCTCAGCCCCGGTGGCTCCCCGCACAGCCCCTGGCTCTCTGCACAGCCCCTGGCTCTCTGCACAGCCCCAGCCCCGGTGGCTGCCGAAGGAGCGAGGGTCACGCTTTTCCCCTATCAGCCTAACCCGCATCCCCTGGGAATGGGGCAGGGAACAGCCCAGGACAAGGCCACTGCAAGGCCTGTTCCAAGGAGTGTATCCTAGGGCGGTGCCAAAGGGCAGCCAGGGAAGTGGGTCCGGGTTACCTTTGAGCACCTGAGCCTCTCCAGGGACAGGCAGCCTCAGGTGAGAGGGATGGCTCGGGCTGCACCACTGAGGTGCCACCTCCCTGGGGATCAGGACAGTCCACACAGCCCCTGAGCCCAAGAGGGTCCAGACCATGGCATGGTGCTCTGCTCACTTTCCTGGCCATCAGAAGTGAGGGCATGAGGCACACATTGCTGTTCCACAAGCCCAAAATAAGGGCTGCTGAGGAACCCTGCAAGGGCGCTCTGCTCCTCTGCTCCTCTGCTCCTGGCAATGGTAGCACTGGGAACAGGGACACCTGGCTGTGCAGACGGAGTTCCCACATTCCCTCAAGTTGCACAAAGTCCACCCCACAAGGGGAGACACCACTACTTAATCGAAGGGAAGGCTATTTTGCCACAGCTGGTCCAAATATCCCTCACTAGGCTGCTTCACACCTCCCTTCTAGCTGCGGGAGCATCCCAAGCATTGATACAGGGTCCCAGTTCCCAGCAGCAACTGGGAGTTCCAAGAAACTACAGGGACAAATCCAAGGTTGGGCCGAGGCCAAATCACTATCACAGGCTTTGCCTCTGTCCAAGGGAGTGTGGTGAGGGCCTGATCCTGTGTCTGTGAGACAGGCACAGCATTGTGGAGTCTGCTGAGACCCCTCTGCCAGTGCTGGAACTCTGGGAATGAAATCCCCCCAGGCCAGGACTGAGCAACAGGCAAGGAGCAAGCCAGATGCATATTCCAGCCCATACACAGGATTTAAAGCAATGAGGTCAGACTCCTGTGGAGCCCAGTCCTTCAGTCACCAGTGTCAAGTCCTCCAGGGGTCTCAGGACCCCGTGCTCCCACACACAGGACTCCTCCCAGGCAGTCCAGGTGCCCGGTGCTCTGGGCTGACCTGGCTGCAGGAGGGCAGAGCCTCCCAGGCTGCTCCCTGTGGGCTCAGGAGCAGCCCCCCAAAGGCAGGACTCACCCAGTGTGGACATCCGAACAGAGATGCCCCTAAGGGATGTGGCTGCTCTGTGCTGAGGAGGAGCAGAGTCCAGAGTGTTTTATTTACCACTTTGCAATCACATTGCTCCAGGAGGAGCAGAGCCATGGCACAGAGAGATAAGCTATCGCTGCTTCAGCTGGGTCCTCAGAGCCACCTCTGCTACTCCAGGCCTGCAGGTGTGTTTGAGGTCAGGTAGGAGAGAGACTCCTGATATCGAGAGCACTTGGCTTGGCTGCTATCCATGATGGGGAGGGCCCAGCAAAGCTGTTGACTGTCCTAAGCAAGCCTTTTCTGCCCCAGAGAACTGGCCTTGCATGCCACAGGAGGGACGAGTTGTGCTGGGCTTGTGCCGGATCCACTTGACTAGACTCTGTAAATGATTTTTTATATAACTGTTTTCTGATTGCTTTCAGCACCTTCCAAGCAAAAGCCACAGGCATCCATAGTGTGCATGCCTGGTTGCTATGAAGGGGATGAAGGGTTGGTTCCCCCACTCCCCGTGAAAAGCTGCCCATTCCTGCAGCAAAGCCTGGTGAGGCAGCAGCGACACTCTCAGCACAGAGCCAGGGTACTGGCACAGTGAGCAGGCTGTTCCCACTGTGCCACACAGGGAGCCTTCCAGCCATCCCACAGCTGGGACAGACCCAGGAAGGGGACATACACACCCTGGCCTTGTCGCTCTGCTGTTTGTCCCAGGCTTCCCCAGCCACATCCCTGCTCCCCGTACCAGCAGCTGCTGGAAGCCCAGCAGCCCAAACCTGCAGACCGTGGCGCCAGCTGTACCCAGCACATCAGGACAAACCCCATCCTGCTGTCCTCTGCAGGGCAACGATTCCAGGCAGCTGTCCACCACAGGCAGTGGCAGAGAGCATCCTGCTGGCAGAGGGAGGGGTCCCTGCATCCCCACGGGGAGCTTGGAGAGCGCAGAACTTGGATGTGGCTCAGGAGCACAGTTCCCACGCGCTCAGCCCACGCAGGCAACAGCAGCACATTGCTCCTGCCTGCAGGAAACCTGGGAACGTGGCTGCCCGGGATGGCTCCCTACGAGCGGATGTTATTTTAACTCCCAGTTCCTCTCTCAGTTTTGCCAGGCAACGACTGGTTCTGCTGTTGGCTAAGCAATAAAGAGGCCCTTTTTTTTTTCTCCTCCACTATTTCTAGGTTATTTTTAGGCTTTTCTCAGTGGGTCTTTGCTGCAGACACTCAAAGGGCTGGAGAAGCTCTCCTGCTCCGTGTGCCCAGAGGAAGGGAAGCAATGTGCAGGGCAGGACATGCCGGTAAGAAGGGCTTCCCAATCCAGGTGGGAAGCACGTGCCTTGGAGCACCTGCTGCCCCGTGCTGCACACAGAAGCGAGCCCCTCTTCTCCCACCCAGCTGTGCTGTGCAAGACCTGGCCTTCCACAAGGAGCTGGATGCCCCTATCTTCCCAACTGTGCCAGCAGCAGCCTCTGCCTCTCCAGAGCCCACCAAGGCAGCCTCTCCACGTGGTGCCAGCGGGGAGGTCCCTGTGCTGGTCCAGCTGCAGCCCTGGGCAAGGTGAGGTGCAGAAGCACAGGGAGGCACTTCTGCAGAAGGGAAATTGATGGGACAGGACCCTAGAGACGGTCACACCCAGCCGTAGCAGTGCAGGAACTGCCAGGTGGAGCTGACAGAGCTAAAGTCAGCTGGTGTCACATTCAGGCTTGGGATAGAGACCAGGCCAGGCCCCATGAGGGGGAGAGAAGAGTGAGGGGCACCGTGCCTGCCAGCACTGTGGAGTACCTGTGCCATGACCAGAATCCCCTCCCGAGAGTGCTGATGGGAGAGGACACGAGATCCCAAACCCATTGTCATGTCAGCATTCAGGAGGAGGAAGTGCTCTTAGAGCAGCAAAGAAACAGCCTGTGTTTCCACCAGGCAGGGACATTCCAGTCTAAGACTGGGATCCTCTGCATTCCCCCTTCCCAAAGGCTGTTTTGTCCCCGGGGGCAAAAGTCCTCTCCACTTGGGGCAGGAGGCGTTACTTTGTGTGGCCCCACAGCCCTTCTTCTCCTGGAAAATTGCAAAACCCCGAGCTTCGCTGCAGCTCCAAGAAGCTCAGAAAGAGACAGAACCTGCTGGAAAGCAGACGCCCATGTGGGCGCCGGGCCAGCTCGAACCTTCCAGGCTGTTACGCAGCCCCACAGCTGCTTGGCAAGGACATCGCCGGCCCTCCCACGTCACAGCCCGGGCCAGCTGTGTCCAGGCACTGGGCTGGGGTTGCTGTTTTTGTGCTTTATCAGGATCTTGCTGAGATCGGCGGTGAGTGGGTCATGTTTGTGCAGCGGTTTGTGCAGGCTGGTTATGTAAGCGCTCACGGTTCCTCCGGGGGCTCGGCCGGCTGCGCCTCCCGGCGCGTGTGCGCGGCTGTCGCGACAGCGGATCGCGACGGCGGATCGCGACAGCGGCACGGCAGCCCCGTGTCCCTGGAGCCGCGTGTGTCCCCGCCCGTTCCGAGGTGCCGCCGTGCCCGGTGGTGGCCGGGGCTGGCGGCAGAGCCGTGTTTACCCCGCGCTGCGCTGGCTCTGCCAGAACGCCTGCGCCTGCTCCAGTAACCCAGCTCCTGAAGGTCGCTGGCTGCAGGCCGGGCTCGCGTTCCATCTGCCTGCTTTTATTATTGATTGTCCTTATCATCGCTTGAGAGAACAGCATGTCCCAAACACCCGGGGCAGGACGGGGCTCGCTGCCGCTGCTGCTGCCCAGGCTCTGTCTCTCCCCAGCGGAGAGCTGCAGGCACCGATGGCTGCGGCCGCTGTCTCCTCTGCCCCCGGCCACAAGCTGGGCCAAGGGACAGCAGCGTTCTGCTGCCCTGGGTCCCTCCGGCCACTGTCTCCCTCGGAAGCGCAGGTTCCCACACAGACCTCTGCATGCGCCCCTTCCCGGGATGTGCTCCCAGCGAGTGCCTCCCATCGCTCTACCACTGTCCCGGCTCCCACAGAGCCACGGACCTGCAGGCTGCAGGGACACGGGAAGGGACAGGGCACACACGGAGTAGTCAGAGCAAGCGGTGCAGCTCCATAACAGCCCAGCCGGGCTGGAACAGCCACCACACAGAGCACAGGGCAGCGGCCGGGTGTGAAATGGCCTGAGAACCCCGGCTGCTGCTAGCCCAGAGGATAAGCAGGACAGCACAGGGGCATGTCCAGGTGGCAGCAAAAGGGAAGGAAAAAGGGAGGAAGAGAAGGAGGGAAGGAAGGGAAGGAAGGGAAGGAAGGGAAGGAAGGAAGGAAAGAGAAAAGAGAGAAAGAGAGAAAGAGAGAAAGAGAGAAAGAAAGAGAGAGAGAGAAAGAGAGAGAGAGAAAGAAAGAAAGGAAAGAAAGGAAAGAAAGGAAAGAGAGAAAGAGAGAAAGCGAGAAAGCGAGAAAGCGAGAAAGAAAGCGAGAAAGCGAGAAAGAAAGCGAGAAAGAGAGAAGAGAAAGAGAAAGAGAGAAAGAGAGAAAGAAAGAGAAAAGAGAGAAAGAAGAGAAAGAAGAGAAAGAAAGAAAGAAAGAAAAAGAAAGAAAGAAGAAGAAAGAAAGAAAGAGAAGAAAGAAAGAAAGAAAGAAAGAAAGAAAGAAAGAGAAAGAGAAGAAAGAAAGAAAGAAAGAAAGAAAGAAAGAAAGAAAGAAAGAAAGAAAGAAAGAAAGAAAAGAAAGAAAGAAAGAAAGAAAGAAAGAAAGAAAGAAAGAAAAGAAAGAAAGAAAGAAAGAAAGAAAAGAAAGAAAGAAGAAAGAAAGAAAGAAAGAAAGAAAGAAAGAAAGAAGAAAGAAAGAAAGAAAGAAAAAGAAAGAAAGAAGAAAGAAAGAAAGAAAGAAGAAAGAAAGAAAGAAAGAAAGAAAGAAAGAAAGAAAGAAAGAAAGAAAGAAAGAAAGAAAGAAAGAAAGAAAGAAGGAGAAGAAGAAAGAAAAAGTTTCTCACAGAGCTGTCATTCTCAACATTCCATCCTCACAGGAGCCCTGTGCCCCCCATTCTCCAGGTGCTGGCTGATGTCCAGCTGCTTTGCCATTGATGGCACGGGATGTGCCAGGCTGTGCAGGGGACAGGGACACACGTGGCACTGTGCACAGGTGCTTCGTCCAGGTCTGTACTTCCTGGCATGAGCTTTCCATGTTTCTGTTGAGAGCACAGTGGGATGGCAGGGTGGGTGAAAGGAGCTGCAGCTCTGGGACACACCAGTCAAATCAAAATGGGCTTTCACATGCTAATTACCAAACAATGGGCATCACAGGATCACACCCTCTTCATACCACAAACTCGCTGGTCTTTGAGGCATTTCCAGCTTGCTAGAAGACACACCTGGGCAGAACTGACCAAGGCAGCCTGGAGGGTCAGGGGTCACCCACTGCCCTCAGGGCATGTGGAAAGAGGACCAGAATCACAGGAAGGAAAGTTCTTGGGACAGGGGATGGAGAAGCTTATGGCTCACCCCAGCGTGGCCCGTGTGCTTGGAAAGGAGAAGCTAAGGGGCAGTTCATTGCCAGGACACAAGAACAGCCCCATGGTGAAATGGGGGTGGTGGAGTCTCCTTGGGGATGGTGGGACCCTAACCCAGCCCTGTAGGGTGCCACGCTGCCCCAGGTAACCCAAGCACCCCTTGCTTTGTCCTGTGCCTAAGGACAGCCCTTGCATGAGGGGTTTATTGGGCCTGACAAGCCAGCAGGGAGACCAGCAGATAATCTCTGCCTTGCTGGGGACAGTCCCCCAGCAGGGTCAGGCACGCTTGCCACAGAGGAGTGGAAAATTCCTCTCACTGTGCAGGCACTCCCTACAGCCCGGGCACATCAGCTGTCATCCTGCAGGACTTGGCATGTCCTGGAGTGTTTATCAACATGGTTTCGCAAGAGCCATGGCACACAGCCTGGCAGAGGCATGCAAGATGCTTGGGCAACCAGCTCTGCTGAGAGCCTGTGCTCTTGGGAAACACTCCAGGCTGGGGGTCCAGTGTGGATTGATGTCATCTGAGTGGCCATCAGCACCTTCTCCTTTCTGGCCTCCTGCGTTCAAGGACGGACCTGTGAGCTTTGGTCTTGGCCCTCTCTCAGTCCCGCAGAATCCTTCCCTTGGTCTCACCTGGCAGGTTGTAAATGGCCTCAACATGCTGGCTCCCCACTCTGCAGCTCCATCCTCACAGGGTGTATGGCTTGGGGAGGGACAACCCCTGTCCCTCCAAGGCGTTTGGAGGTATCAGCTGGAGCAACAGCATAACTGTGGTGACAGCACATCTGGCTGAGGGCTGCCCTCCAGGCACAGACCAAGGGCTGCCTGATGCCTGAGAGATGACACAGCAGGGCCAGCCTGTCCCCAGTTAACTCCAGATGTGCACAGCTGACACAATCCCCTCAGGCAGGGAAGAAAGCAGGCACATCCTGGCCGGCACTGGCTGGACGGGCAGGGGACACGGAGCTGCAGTCAGGCACACAGAGCCCTGCGGCTGCCCCGGCCAGGGCTGGCTGTGCCCACCACCTCCAAGGTGCCCTACGTGGGTGCAGCAGGCACAGTGTCAGTGCTCTGTTCTGCTGGAGGCACCCTGGAGCCCAGGAAATATCTCAGCTGCACCTGAAATCTTAAGATGCATCTCAAAGCCCTGCTTAAGTGGAAATGGGTGGTGGGTTTGTGGGGTGGGGTCACTCCCTCAGGGTAAAGAAGCAAAGCATGCCCCCGCCCAGCCTTTCCAAAGGGACAGCAGCTTTGCCTGGCACCAAGGGCCTGCGGGCACAGCCCTCCCCAGCAGACAAGGTCCCTCCAGGGAAACTGGGGGCAGATGGGGTGTTCTGGAGCAGGCACCATCTCAGCAAGGCCGGCTGGCACCTGAAGCATGGCACAGACCCTGCCCCAATTCCAGTGCAGCTGGAGCAGCAGCAGCGAACAGGCTTCGCGCAGCCGCCAAGATGTTTGCTGGAGCAGAGGCACGCATAAACATTTTGTTTAATCAAGGGCTGGGAGCGAACACAGTGTTCCCTGGCTCCGTGCGGCGGGCGCAGCTGCGGCCCCGGGGCAGGGCCGCGATCGGCGGTGCCGGAGCGACCTCCCGCGGCACGGGGCAGCTCGGCGGCAGCGAAACACCCGTGCTCCCGACCCTGCTCCCAAGGCAGGCTGATCCCCGGCTGCCACAAGGCAGCGTGTGTCCGGCCCGGTGCCGCTGCAGCCGTGCCGGAGCCGAGGGCGAGCTGGGAGAGCCCTGAGCTGCCCTGCCCGAAGGTCTGTTGTGTCAGGAGAGCCCAGGGCCCTGACAGTGCCAGCTGCTGAGCTCACACAGGCAGGACGGGATCCCCTCCGTGCCCTCCTGTGCCCCGCCAGGCCGCTGCTCAGGGAGAGCAGGGTGAGGTCAGAGCCCTTCCTCTGCAAGCCCCGAGCGAGCAGCACAGGCACCCAGCACCTGCGGATAGATCCCGGGCCAGCGGGCAGGACAGCTGATGGAAACGCCGAGCACAGCATCCCTCCGTGGTGGATCTGGCTAAGGGTAAGCTTGGAGGAACTGCCATCAAATTCAGGGCTTTTTCCTGATGGAAACGCCGAGCACAGCATCCCTCCGTGGTGGATCTGGCTAAGGGTAAGCTTGGAGGAACTGCCATCAAATTCAGGGTTTTTTTCCTGGGATCAGCTAGGAATTAAGCATCTGAGTTGCTGTGTTTAAACCTGAAGCTTTAAACATCCCCTCCCACTCCCACCCCAGCACTATACTGCACAAACCCCAGGTTTCTTTGGAAGCGTTATTTTAAGGGTAAGATTTAAAGGACTCCTTTCACAAAGAACTGTGCTATCATGTTCTTTTCCTTCTTTCAATTCCAAAACGGTATTTTTTGTGCAGGGGGGGACTAGCTGGAGCTTTGGAGAAGGCTGTGAATGCAGCCAGGCTGCGGTGCTGCCAATCAGCACATGCCTCTCCTCCCGGCTGCCCAGCCTGCTCCGTGGCTTCCCGACAATTAGTGGTTACAACACACACCCACACCCCGGCAGAGCCAGCCCAGCTTCCCCTGAGGCCCTGACAGCCTCCTGCGGTTCTCTAAGCCTTTGGTAGTAATGAAATGACGGAGGATAACAACAAACATGAGCTCCCGGAGTGCAAGACCCAGGAACACATTTTTCTACTGAGCAGCTGGTGCCCCTTGGTGGGACAGGGGTGAATGGGAGAGCTTTACTCCGCTCTGTGTGGAGAGCCCCCGCTCTCGGCAGTCAGACTGCAATTAACTGGCTTCTTAGTGTGCATCTAGGGCGGTGTTTGCTTGGCTGGATGGTCACGGTAACTGAAAAACAGTCCAAATCACTTCAACCTTAGGTTTCCAGACCTTGCTGCTTTATTTCTAGAGCACCTTGGATCCCATTTTATCCATATTTCCCATGGAAACAAAGCTTCACTGGGTTGCCATGAGCTCTGGTAGCTGTTCTTTTTGCTCAGCTCCCAGGAAACTCCTCAGCTTGACCGAAGAGAGGAGCAGCCTGAGCTGTTTTCTGGGACAGCACTGGTGTGCAACGGGAACAGCAGGGACAAGGGGAGCTCTCAGAGAGCAACCTGGCAGCTGATCCAGCGGGAATTCCAAAGTTCTATTCATGAAATGTTAGAAGACAAAGATTAAGGACTTTCCATGGCAAACAAAATGCCAGAGCTTAGGGAAGGTCTCTGCAGAGCAGCAACAGAAACGCAGAACCAGGACAGAAATGTTTTCGCTTGTACCTCTCTCTGCCAACATTTGGGCAGGATTTGAAGGGGAGAAACCAGAAAATCCACCAAGAGACTGAGGGAAAAAAAACTGACAAAAGCACTGCTGGGTTGACATTTAGGAGGGTAGTCCACAGGAGTGCCACTATTTTAGCTCTGTAAGACAGAGGACACCTGATTTACGCCTGAGCTCGGAGGGAGCCCTTATCAGCCTCTTCGCTCCTCTCCCTCTCCCTTCTCCCTCTCCTCTCTTTTCCGATGGGGACGGGCAGCCTCTGCACAAGGGGAAGTGTGGCGGCTGCTGGGCCCAGCCCGCACCGGAGCGGGTCAGGCTGTCCGAGCTGACCGCACACGCCGCTCGGCGGGAGCGCCGCCGTCGCCCCGTGCCAGCACAGCTCGCCCGCCGTGCGCGCCTCAGGCCCGAGGCAGAGGAGCGGGCCGGGCCGGGGCGGGCAGAGCGGGCCGGAGCGGCGCGCAGCGAGACCGAAGGCGGGGAAGCCGCTCTGCCCCCAGCCCCGCTGCGTTCCCGGTGAGGTGCGGGCCGATCGGCCCCGGGGCGGGCGGCACCGGCCCCGGGACAAGCCCGGTTCCCGTTCCCGGCGCAGGCCGCGGCGGCGGCACGGTCGCCAAGGCAACGCGGGCGGTGCGTCGCCGTGACGTCAGCCGCGCGCGGGGCGCGGCGCGCAGTGCCGCCATGCCGCTGTCGCGCGCCGAGCGCTGCCTGGCGCTGCTGCTGCGGCTGCTGTCGCGCGCCTGCCTCGCGCTGCTCGCGCTGCTGCCGCCGCCGCGCGCCGGCCCCGCGCGCGCCGCCCCGCGCGCCGTCCCGCCGCCGCGGCACGCGCTGCTGCTGCTGCCCGCGCGGCGCCTCGCGGAGCTGCTCCGCGCGCGGCAGGTACCACCCGGGACCGGGAGGGGGGGGAGCGGGCAGAGCGGCCGCGCCGCTCTCCCCGCGGCAGGTACCACCCGTGCCCGGGAGCGGGGGGGTGCGGGGTGCCGCGGCCGCGCCTCAGGCGGGTCCCGCCGTGCCCTGCACAGGTGGCCTGCGTCGAGCTGGTGGAGGCGTACGTGGAGAGGATCAAGGAGGTGAACCCCCTCATCAATGCCTTGGTTAAGGACAGGTGAGCTGGGCCGCTTGCCCTCACAAGCTCCCGCCGCTCCCGGGGTGCGCCCGCCCTGTGGGGACCCCGCTGCTCTCGGGCCCAGCACATCGCCGGGCGCTTTGTCACAGGTTTGAGGAGGCCCTGCAGGAAGCCCGGCAGGTCGATAAGCTGCTTTCGGAGGGGCCTGGCGATGACTGCCTGGAGGAGAAGTTCCCCTTGTTGGGAGTTCCCATTTACCGTTAAGGAGGCCTTTTCTCTCTACGGTGGGTTTATCTTTGTGCCTCTCCAGGTCCTCATGTGCTCCCCAGAGTGGTGGGTGGCTGCTGCAGCGCTTGGAGGGAAGTAGCCTTCCTTTCCCTGGTTTGAACCAAGCTCTGCCTGGGTTTCTGTGTTCGTGCTCGTTGTAGCACACTGGCACTGCAGAGCTCCTGGTGCCTCAGAGGAGCAGCCCTCACTGGGAGCCTGCAGCCCCGGGTTGTCTCAGGGCACTGATGCCTCCCTCCTCTTGACCTTGGCACCACAGGGATGCCCAACACCTCTGGCTTGGTCAACCGCCGCAACGTGATTGCCACCTCGGATGCCGCAGTGGTGTCGCGGCTGAAGCAGGCGGGTGCCATCCCGCTGGGTGTCACCAACTGCAGCGAGCTCTGCATGTGGTACGAGTCCAGCAACAGGGTCTACGGGCGGACCAACAACCCCTACGACCTGCAGAGGATCGTGGGCGGCAGCTCAGGTGAACTCCTACACCTCGGCACAGTCCTGCACGAGTGGCAGGTTAAAGTGCAGCAAGGGAGGGGTTCAAGTCTCTGCACACAGCTGTTAATCTGTCCGTGGGCTCTTGCAGAGCTTATGGGCCTCTTTCCTGGGCAGTGCTGTGGGCTATTGGGAGGTCCAGCTGCTTTGGCTCTTCTGAGTGTTTTATCTGGCATTGCTTTGGTTTGCTCTGTTGTAGGACAGCAAAATCCCTTGGGGCCACTTTCCCCAGCTGTCCTCCAGCCATTACTAAAGCAAAGGTGCCCCCCACCCCTCTTGCTTTTTAGGCCCCCACGCTCACTGTGAGGTGCTCCTGCTTTGCTGAATGATTGCACCGTGACCCTGTGGGGTTTTGCCATGTTTCCCCTGTGCAGGTGGGGAGGGCAGTGTCCTGGCAGCAGCCTGCTCAGTCATAGGTGTGGGCTCTGACATGGTGGCAGCATCCGGATGCCAGCCTTCTTCAATGGAGTCTTTGGCCATAAACCCACAACAGGTAAGGGTGTGGGAGTTTGGGTCTCCTCCTCTCCCCTGCCAGCAGAAATGCCACGAGTGGAATGGGGGCAGTGGGATGAACCCCTTCAGGACCCCCCTGTGCTGGTCACTGGTGGGATTGCTGTAAGGAGTCAGGTAACCAACCCCTTGCGTGGGACAAGCCTGTTGAGGGAGCAGCTGGGACTGGCAGTCAAGAAGCTTTGGTGGCAGAACGCCAGGCGTGTGGGAGGCGGGTGGTGTTTTACCCAAGTATTGCATCCTGAGCTTGGGACGTTTTCACAAGGTTGGGATCTGCTGGGATGTTTCTCTGGCTTTCAGTGTCCCAACTGGGCGCTTTGCCAACCTTCCCCACCCCTGCACCTTGCCATCAGCGCTTGTGGGGTGTGCAGTCCCTGGGGAACGTCTCTCCCTGCACCCAGAGCCCCCAGCAGGGCTGTCCTGGTGTGGAGGATCCCACATGCCCAGAGTGTCCCACGTCTCTGCCCGCAGGGGTGGTGCCCAACGAGGGCCAGTTCCCTGCGGCGCACGGCGTGCGGAGCAGCTTCCTGTGCACCGGGCCCATGTGCCGCTACGCCGAGGACCTGGAGCCCGTGCTCAGAGTCATGGCCGGGCCCGGCGTCAGCAAGTGAGTCCTTCCCGCTGCTCCCAGCCACTGAGCAGCTCTCTGGCTCTCACACTGTAATAGTCCTTTGTACGAGACCGGTCTGCAGCCCACCCAGTTTGCTTGTTACTGATTTCCTTCCTCTGCTGCTGGCTTCAGCAGGACCTTAGCTGCTGGGACTGCCCTTCCCACCACTCACGTGCTCCTGGGAACTGGCAGCCATGGGCAGACTGATAGGTCCCCTTTCACCAGTGAGCTGCTTCCCAGCTCTGTCCAACACAGCCCTCCCTTCTCAGGGCTGGCCTTGCTCCTGGGTACTACGGGGCTTTTTTGCTGTTGTTGAATGTGGAGTTTTCCATCCCACACCGTGGCCAGTTCAGTTCCTTCAGTTCTTGGTCTATGCCACTGTACTGTGTGCCAGTGAGGAGCAGAGTGGAGGTGGGGCACGTGGGGGTAGCCCACCTTTTTGCCACAGCCTGCACACAGTTGCTCCATTACCACTTTGCTTTTTCCTTGGCTGTTGTGCAATCCCAGCCTTTGCTGCACCCAGGGTTTGTAATCACAAGGTGCTTCTGGAGAGATGAGAACTTTCCCAACAGAAACTTGCTGGGACTGAGGGGGTGGGTGAGCAGCTGGATGGGCAGTAGGTGTCTGTGAGTCTTCAGGGTCTCACCTTGCCACTCTGGGGGACAGAGCAGGCTCTCCTGGGGACAGATAACAAGCGTGTGAGAACTTCTAGCATCTGCAGAGGAGCTGGAGATGCATTTGTGACAATGCACCATTCCTTTTGCAGGCTGAAACTGGATGAGAAAGTGTCACTGGAGAAAATCAAATTCCACTGCATGGATCATGATGGCGGGTCCATTTTTGTATCAGCTGTGGACAAGGAGATCTTGCAGGCCCAGAAGAAGGTAGGAAGCAGCAGAGAATGGTACTCACCGGGGTGAGCCTGAAGATGGAACTCAGGGAGACCAGTCAGAGGAACCCTGGGAAGGGAAAAGAGCTGCTTTGTGTGTGGCTCCTGCAGGGGATGGCAGGACGAAGGGCTGGGAGGCAGCCTTGCATCCCAGTCCTGTGCTTTCAGGGTTTAAAAAGTGGAAAGAACTTCTTCAGGGCTAAAGAAGACACAAGGGGAAGATCTTGAGAGCGGGGTCCCTTTACCCTCTTCTCTGTAGTTTCCACGGGCTGATGGCAGTGCATCACAACCTTGTGGGAGCAAACCTGTCCTTGGTCTTCCCTTCAGGTGGTGGAGCACCTTGAAAGTGACCTCGGGGTCCGGGTTCAGCGTGTGGCAATCCACAAGATGAAGTATTCTTTCCAGATCTGGTCAGCCATGATGTCATCCAACGACAGCGAGGGGCAGGTGTGTCACAGTGAGTTGGCAAAGGCACAACTTTGGAGGCATCAAGGAAGAACCAGCTCCTTGGGGCCAGCTGTGGAGAGCTGTAGGCTTCCCAAACCTACCTGTGGGCTTTCCCTGCTCCATTTGCCCCCTCAGTCTTCCTTTCATCTCTTCCTAAAGTTGCACAGCCCCTTCTCCCTTGTTGTCCTGTTGAGGCCATGGCTCTCAGCAGAGGAGCAGCGTGGTAATAGGGAAGGGGAGGTTGTTTTGGCACATTGACCTTTTCCATGCAGGCTGGTAAATCAGCCAAGCAGGGGGCATCCTGCCTTGCTCTTTGCCCCATGCTGTGTCTTCTGACTTGTGGGCTGGGATTAACAGCCTTTGGGATGCCAGGACAGGCAGGGGACTAGCAGCTTTCCAGCAGGAAGCCTGCTTGTGCTATTTTTCCCTGGAATTGCAGCTGCTGTGCTATGCTCTGTGCAGGAAGGTATTTTATAATAAAATAAACTTCTGGGAATGTCATACCTTGTGCATTCCTGGCACAGAGGCAGTGATGAAACAGCACAGCCCCACTGTACTGAGGAGGTCTTGTCTGGCTCCTCTGTCTCCTTCCAGGTCCCATGGTCATATCACAGGAGGAAATGCCTCTGGGACATTATCCCTTGCATCGTGTCAATTGGGTGTGCTTTTGGGGGCTCTCCTCTCTCCTTGCTGTCTCTGGCAGTCTCTGTCCTGCTGCTGCCCTGCATCAGTGTCAGATCTGTGGAGCACTCCTGATAGCAACTCCTGCATGGAGGAGGGAACGCCTCTCCCTGGGATAATGGGACAGCTGGAATTGCACTGTGCCCTGAGAGTCTGTGTCTCCCTGCTGCGTGTTGGCTGTGCTGACAGGGGACTGGGTGTGTTACAGGAGGCACAAAGATTCACGGATCTGCTGGGAGACCACGGGAAGCCAGTGTGGCCGCTGTGGGAGCTGGTGAAGTGGCTCGTGGGGATGTCTTCTCACACTCTCCCAGCTATTGGTAATGCTGGCAGGGGCCCCGGGAAGTTCAGAGGCAGTGGTGGGGTGGGCAGGTTGTTAAACACAGGTATCACCCTTCCAGTGCTCAGTGAAGCAACCCTGAGCAGCTTCAGCCTGGTTTTGTAATGACAGGCCGTGTCTTTGAGTTGTGTGCAAGCTCAAGAGAGTGGATCTTTGGTAACTGGGAGTGGGTATCTTGGGGGAAGAGCTGGGGCAGGGTTCTCTGCTGCTGTGAGTCGTGCCAGAGCTGCTGGGGGCTCAGAGGGAGCAGTCAGGGTCTGCACCGATCTTGTTTCATAGCAGCAGGTACTAGAGAACCCTAATTAGCACAGTCATGCTGCTGTCTAATGAGTGCTGGGGTCATTCTGCCAGCTCTGCTCAACCACCCTGGCTGGAGAAGCTGGAAGGAAGGAGCAGGCTGAATGCTCTTGCCTTGGTAGAGCTGGGGATGTGCTGCCCACAGAGCTGTGCTAGGGGCAATCTGCTGTGGCTCCTGGCAGTAGGAGGGTCCTTGGGGTGCCCCCCAGAAGCGGGGGATGTTGCATGTGGCTGGGCAATGTGTTTCTGCCCCACATAGCCCACAGTCCTGTCCCTTGACCCCATTTCTACCTTCTGCTGCAGCCCTGGGCCTGACGGAGAAGCTGGTGAACCTCAACCTCAGTGGCAAGGCCAAGCTGGTGAGCATGGGGAAGAGCCTGCAGGAGGAGATGGAGGCGCTGCTGGGGCCGGACGGGGTGCTCCTGTACCCCTCACACCCCACCATCGCCCCCAAGCACCACTCCCCCATCTGCATGCCCTTCAACTTTGCCTACACAGGTGAGCAGCCCTGACTCCTGCGGGGTTGCGGGTAGGGCTGCCGAGATCATCTCCCCATGGCAGCAGTGTGGGCTGGCAGCCGGGGTGTCGTACCCAGGGTGTTTGCATTGCTGACATGGGCTGGGCAGCAGAGAGAGGCACATTGCTCCCTCAGAGAGTGGGGCCGGGGTTGTACTTTGTACTGTGTGGCATCTTTTACCTTTTGCTGAAGGTGCCTGTCCACGGCAGGGCAGATCTGACTTTGTGTGTGATCCTGGGGGTTCAATGCCCCAGGGGGGTTACAGCTGCCACTGGGGGTTTGCAGGAACCTGAGACCCACCTTCTCTTGGCTACAGCCTGGGGCTCCCTGCGTGGTTCCCATGTGGTCTGAACACACCAGTGCCAGTGCTGCCTTGCTTTGGAGGGATGGAGGGCTGGTGCCTGGGGCAGGAACATCCCAAATTTGGCACCCACAGTGTGTGCCACCCTCATGGGTGCTGTTTATACACGTATTACAGGCACTGGGAATCCCTGGCCAGTGATGTCCCTTGTCACCATGTCCCTGCACTGCTGTGAAGCACCAGCTCCCAGGATCTTGGTGCTGTGGACAGCAGTGCTGCCTGCCCAGGGTGGGAGAGGCAGGCAGCGATGTGCTCGCTCTGATCCGTGTAACATCCTCTCTTGCAGCCATCTTCAATGTCCTGGGGCTGCCAGTGACGCAGTGCCCGCTGGGGCTGGGCAGCGAGGGGCTGCCCCTGGGCATCCAGCTGGTGGCAGCTGCCTACAATGACCACCTGACACTGGCAGTGGCCCGGTACCTGGAAAAAGCCTTCGGAGGATGGGTTTTACCAGGGAAGGTTTAACCTTGGCAGGCAGGGACAAGTGCTGATGCTTGATCCCATCATGGCACCGCCTGCTCCCTCTGCATCCCCCTGTGCCCTGCTGGGAGTGGCTGGTGGTGCCTCCAGCCCAGGAACAGCTGCACTATTGCCACTGGAGTCCTCATCCCTGTGGCACCCTCAGTCAGGGGGAGACCTGCCTTTCCCAAACCCCTCAGGAGCCCTGGTGCCACATTCTGAGGATGTTCTGCCTGCAGTGGGCACCCACCCACCTTTTCCAGACCATGAAGCTGGCCGGCTCTGTAATGCTACTTTCAAAACGCTGGTTGAGAGCTGGGCAGAGGGCACTCTTCCAGACTGCTGGGGGCAGCTGTGCAGCACCCCCTCAGGGCTGCCTGTGCGGGTCTTCCTTGCCTGACCCAACCCACAGGGCTGGACTGTGCCTGCTGCACCCAGGCTTGCCAGCCCCCACAGTCCTCCCAAGCTCCTGCAGGTTTCCCCCCACCCTCTGCCCAAAGAGGGAGAGGGGTTGAGGGGGCCGGAGGAGCCACAGGCCTTCCTCGCCAGCAGTGCTCCTTGGGGTGGTGGGTGCTGTGCTCTGCAGCATGTGCAGCTGTCAGGCACAGCTGAGAGCGTTCCAGCACTGACTAAAGCATCTCCTGCTTGTGTCTTCCCCTTCTCTCTGGGGGGACCATCCTGCCTGACTGGTGTCCCAAGCTGCCTGGGAGCAGATGTGGACAGCAATGTGAGTGGCTGGTCTGAGAGGCAGCAAGCACAAGGTGTGTTCTCACTGAGGGAGGTATTAAAGAGCCTGTCCTGTCTACTGTGGCTGTGTGTCTTTTTCCTCATGGCTGTCTCACTTCCAGCTCCTACCAGGCCCCAGCTCCCCCCCATCCCATCTCCACCAGGGATGTGTCAGGGCTGCCCAGCACTGCTGGCCATTGCAGTGGTGCAGGGACAACAGTGGAGATGCTGGCTCTGGCCCCCGGGGTGGCACTTGGAATGCCCAGGCTGACAGTGACTGCTGTGCTCTGGGCACAGCTGAGGGGTCCTTCTGAGTCCTATGTGCTGCCCCAGTGGCTCTGCTGGTCTTGGAATGGCTGCACAGTTCTGTGGAAGCACGAGTCCAGCTGTGTCTTGTCCCAGAGGGCTGCCAGAGGCCTGGTGCTCTTGAGGTGATGCTGAGCCAGTGCAGGTCCCTCGTGGTGTCCGGGGCAAAATGAGGGGCCCCAGCCCTTTGTGCCAGCCCGCAGCACTGGTTCTGGCAAGGATAAAGCCCGCTGCTGGTTTTGCTGGAATGCCCTGGGCTATGTCTGCCCTGCCAATGTGTCACCTCTGGCCCTGAGCCCGTGCTTCTCTGTCCCCTGGCACCGATGGTGCTGGGATGGTGCTGGGGCAGGCTGTGCCGCGGCTCCGGTGTGCAGAGGGCACTGCTGAGCACCCGTGCCCAGCAGGGACGTTGCTAATGAGGAAGCAAGGAAGGAAAAAAACCAAACCCTGGCTCAGCAAAAGAGGCGCAAACCACCCAAGTGAAATCACGTCTCCCAGCTCGGGGACACAGAGCACGCACTGCCCTGGAGGAGGCCCGTCATCTGAGCACACCGTGGTACTGCTCCCTGCGAGCACTCGGAGCAAACGTGAGCCTGCTGAGTGGAGGGTGTTGGGTTAAGTGTGGTGGGCCAGGTGGGTTCCTGATACAGCAGAGGGGACAGAGTGGAAATGCTGGATCAAGGTGGGAGGGAGTGCTGGTGCTTCAGGGTGGTGTGATGGGGATGCAGGCAAAGGAGAGGCTGTGCAGAGCAGAGGGGGATAATCCCCAAAATCTCAGTTACTGCCACAGCACGGAGGGAGTTTCTGGGATTTTCCCTCTGGCTATGGCAGAAAGGGAATGGATGTGCTGGGGTTCAGAGGGGGGCTGGCAGGGACTGGCCTGCAATCACCCTTGCTGCTTCAGGGAAGCATTGCCCGCCTTGTGCTGCCTTCTGTAGTGGAAGCAGCCCTGTCCCTGCATGCGCAGGCAGACCGTCCTAGGGTCTACATCAGTTCCCCAGCTCTGTGCCTCCACGAGCCCCAAGAACAATCCTGGAGGCTCTTTCTCCAGGTGGAAACGCCTCCTTCAATGGACTTGTTGCAAAGCCAGGAGGGCTCTTGCTGGTCTCAGAGTGGGGGGAAATCCCTAGACTGACTGTCTGTGCTTCAGCTCTGGTGTCTTAGAGGTTTCACCTCAGCCCTCGCCCACAGTTTGCAGCTGCATGCCCCTGCTTGTTGACTGTTCCTCCTTGTTTCAAGCTCTTAATGCTTCAAGGGACGGAGAAACCATGGGGGAAATGTTTTGTACCCACATGCCTAGGTGGTTGTGCTTGTAGCAGTGCAGAGCCATGTGAAATGGGAAGAGTGAGAAGCAGTGGCAGTGGTGAGCCAGCCCCACGGGTGTCCCGGCTGGCCAGGGCTGTTCCCACCCCTCTGCCTCCAGAGGTGGCCCTGGGCACCCACCTTCATGTGGGAATGTGTCCCCACAGCCAGAAGGTTGGTGTTCAAAGCCCTTGATGTCTGCTCCAGGAGAGGAAGGCCCCCTCCCCGACCAGCAAGAGCAGGGAAAGGTTCCTGGAGGCTGAATGGTGGGGCAAGGCCAAGGTAAGGAGGGATGGCCGGGTGTCAGAGGCAGATGACCAGCGGGACCAGCCTGTGCTGTGGGTCCCAGCCTGAGCTCTCTGCTCACAGCCCAGGAGGGTCCCTCGTTGTGTGGGTGCTGTCACACACCAGGAGGCCATGGGCTGGCTGGGGGTGTCCTGGCAATGGTGTCACAGATTGTGCCAGTGTGAGTCATGCCCGGAGCTGGGCTGAGTCACCTCCCCAGTGGTGTGAGCGCCAGGTGAGGAGCTTTCTCAGACCCACATCCTGGGGACAAAGGCAGCCTGGCTTCTCACCATGGGGTGCCAGAGGTGAGTGCAACAGAAGGTCACTGCAGCACGTGCACAGTGCCATGGCAGTGTGGCAGCTGCCCGCTGTCCCTGGGAGTCCACTTCCCACCACAGCTCTGAGGGCACCTGCCCTGCTGCACCCCAGGCAGCAGAAGGTCCCCTGCTCCTCCAGAGAGGACATCTCTGTGCCATGACTGGCATCTGGACTCCACAGGGCAGTGTCACTGGCTGAAGCTTCTGGGGATAATGCCCTGTTTTTAATCCCAGGTCCCAGCAGCCCGTCATGTCTGTGGGTAGCAGAACAGCCCCAGCACACTCACCCTTTTCCTTGGCCCCCGGCGTGGCAGCTAGTGTGGGGCAGATGGATGGGCTGCGGTAGGATGAGCCCTGCCCTGCTGCTGCTGCTCTCCCTGGCCAGCTGCTCCCGCTCCAGGGTAAGCCAGTGCTGAAGCTGTCAGCACAGTCGGGGGATAGGCCCTGGCTGCAGGGCAGGAGGAGGCACAGGGACATCTCCCAGACCTACTGAAGGTACCGGTGAAGAGGAGGGGCCCAAAGCGTGATGAGAAAGAAGACCTCAGGCTCGGCAGCAGCTGTGTCAGGGTGTCTGTTGTCTGTACCCTTTTGTCAGCTGTCTCTGCTTTGGCAGAAGCGTGGGGGGGCTGCTCTCCGTGTGCGACCAACTGGGGGGTGCAGGGGCTGAGCACCTGCTTTGAAGTCAGCGTTTGCCCATGGGCTGAGCCTGGGGAACCTGTGCAGCAGGCAAGGGGCCCCTGCAGGATGCTGCCTCATACCCCTCATACCCCTCTGCTCCCCCCCAGGGATGCTACTGAGGCCTCGGCACGTGATGCTGGAGGCACAGAACTTCCACGTGTGGCTGCGCTGGGAGCCAGACCCCAGCTCACCCAGCTATGCCACCTACGAGGTGGAGTGGAGGAACAGGTAGGTGGGGAGGAGGTGAAGGGGTCTGCTCCTCTTACACCCTAGCAGAGGCTGCTGAGGACCCCTGGCAGCCAGAGGACTGTTGTCCAGCAGTAAATGCCAGAGTAGCAGAGCAGTGGGAGTTGGCAGGGGCTGGCTTGTCCCATCCCTGCACATGAAGGTCAGCTCAGGAATCTGTCCTGGTGGGTTTTGAACAACTTCAGGGCAACCTCCCTGAACAGCTTGGCCCCTTTCCTGGTCACTCTCCCAGTAACAAACTAAGGGGTTACTTTTGGACTGGGGTTTCGGATTTGGGATTTTTTCCATTATTTTAAATGCGATTTCCTGTATTTCAACCTGTGCCTGCTGCCTCTTGTCCTTTTGCTGGGCACCACTGAGAGGAAGGCTCTATCTTCTTCTCATGTTGATAAGACTCCCCCACCCAAAGCCTCCTTTCTCTGAGGCTCAAGCTGTCACCACTGGCTCAGTTTCCCTCTTACCACAGAGCCTCAGCAGCCCCAGCTCCTGGGTGGTTCTCCCTGCCAGGGCCGTGTGTTTTGTGTTCTCGCTGTGGAGAGCACAGCTCAGGGCAGGTGCTGTCTGTCCCCAGGAGGGAGTCACTTTGCTGCTGACCCCCTCCTCACATCCTGGGATGATGTTTGCCAATGCCTGGGCTTTCCTAGGCTCTCCACCTGGGCAGGATGCCAGGGATGAGCAGCCCTTCCTTTGGGCTGGGAAGATGCTGAAAAGAAGCAATCCCTGTGCTCTCTCCCCGGGCAGAACCTCGAACTGGACCAAGGCAGGTGCCTGCAGGGGGAACAGCAGAAGCTCCTGGGTGTGTGGGCTGTATTTTGACAGGATTCATGATCTCTACTGGGCCCGGGTGAGAGTGGTGGCCGGAGGTGAGCAGTCCGAGTGGGCCAGTTCCAGCGAGCTGCAGCTGTACAGAGACAGTAAGGACTGGGAGCTCCTCCAGCTGGGCTTTCCTGGGGGGGCAGCAGGGTAAAGTGGGAAAGAGTCTAGAGCCTCACCAGAGGACAGGGATGAGGCAGAGCTGCTGCAGGAGGGATGGATGAAGAGCAAAAGGACAGAGGAGACACAGTGAGGTGATGGACAGGAGGCCCCAGGCCAGCAAGGCACCATGACAATTTGAGTCTCTGGGGAATGCAGAGAGATGGGGCAGGAAAGGGGATATGCCTCTGGGCTTGGCTTTTGAAAGGCTCCCCTTCCTCCCTCTCATGGTCTGGGATCTTTTGCCACAGTAAGATGAAGCAGGTGCAGGCAGAGCAGGCCTGAATAGTCATTCACCCTGACTACTGTGTTTGCCAGGTGTGGGATGTGTCTCTTCTCAGTCAGAGACTGGCTGTTCTGTCAAAAAAACCTGGCGGTGTCTTCGAGCTAGAAAATTTTCAGGACCCTCCTCTGACCTCCATCACAGGGGTTGTTGCAATAGACTGAATGTGTGAGCAGTTAAATGGGTTCTGTGTTGGCAGTTTGTGTTCCCTTGCTCGTTCCCTTTGCATCCAGCTGGCCTGGAAGTGGGTGCATCGAGTCAGAAAATGATTGCTGGCCTTGGCAGCGGGGCTCCAGGTCCTGGTAGATGGCTCAGGGGGCAAGGGATCAGCAGCAGGAGCTGGTGGTACCACAGGTCTGTTGGTGTGAAGGGGAGGCAGAAGCAGTGCTGGCTGTCGTGAAGACGGGGTGTCTGCCATCCCTAGAGCTGGCTTCAGAGCACAAAGTGCCATCAGGCAAGACCTGAGGGGCTTCTGTGCTCTGGGAGGGGAACGTCAGACAGGAAAATATTATTTCTAGAGAAACAAGGTATCTGCCTTCCTCTGAAGGCCTTAAGTTTTCTGGTTTTTTCTCCTTCCCTACAGCAATTGTTGGCCCCCCCAAGCTGTCCTGGCTGCTCCAGGATCAAATGCTCAGGGTAAACATCATCACACCACTCACTCCCTACCGGAGAAGAAGTGGCTCCTACAAGCGTGTGGACCGAGTGCTGCTGAAGCTGTGGTACTGGCTGCACCTGTACGAGGGGAACCTGCTCGTCCAGCAGGTGTGTGGGAGCTGGGCAGGGCTTCCATGAACTTTCCTGGGGCAGCCAAGTCACCGTCTCAGGTTGCAGTGGGTGGGGGTGCTGCACCTGCCCACACCTGGCTGTGCATGCAGGTGTGAGGTGCTCTGCACCCCCAGTCTGGGGCTCCCACCCCAGCGAGGCCAGACCCCTTCCCTCCCCCGGGCAAGAAGAACTGAACCGGTTCCGTTCAGATGAAAGGTGATGCCACAGGTGTTTCAGGAGGTGCTCTGGGACCTACACACCTCCTGGGGCAAAGAACTGAGTGGCTGAACAAAGAACTTTGGGGGTGCCGGGAGGAGAGACCATGGGGCAGTGGGATGTTGGGGCTGCACAGAGCAGTGGAGCCGTGCACAGACCCCAGCCGCTGTGCCCCCTGTCCCTGTTCCCAGGTGCCCTGCAGACGGAGCAGTGAGGAGGGGCCCTGCACGCTGGGGCTCCTGAAGCCCAGCACGCAGTACTGGTGCGGACAGCGGCCGCAGAGCTGGCCCGGGAGCGCAGCCGGGAGGTGCAGCAGTGCCTGGTGACGCCGGCAGCCCCTGCAGGTGCTCTCACCAGCTCAGCTGGCACAGTTACATCTCAGTCCTGCTCACAGCACAGGCTGTGTGGAGGTGGGGGTTCCTCAGCCACTGCGGTCAGGGCTGTAGCCCAGTGCTGCCCAGCGGGGACCTCTCTCGGCGATGCTTTCTTGTCATCTGCCTCGGGCTTGCCTCCTGGAACATCCCTGACATGGCTGGGAAACACTGGTAGAGGGTGGGGCAGCAGGGATGTGCCTGATGACCCCTCAGCCTGCTTTCACCTCCTGGCAGGCTTTCCATGGGTCCTTGCCGTGCCCATTGCCTTCTTCCTGCTGCTGCTGAGCGTGGCCGGGCTGTGCTACATGCGCCTGCATGTCCTTCCCACCCCTGCGGAGACGCGCCTCCCAGAAGCGCTGGTGAGTGTCGATCCTCCCAGCCTCCACCCTGGGCGTAGTCACAGCCGCGCCAGGCGTCCCCGCATTTCCAGGGGCTCAGCACTTCCTTTCCTCTAACTCTCACGCCACCGAGCCCATTTTGGTACCCGCTGCCTCCCTCGCTGTCTGAGCCGCTGTTCCTAAGGAGAAGGTGCTGCTGGGGGGGATCTGCCAGCCATGGGCCACGGCAGAGGCTTCTCAGGCAGTGCAGCCCTTGGTGTTCGGCACAGTTTGTCACCCCAAGCTGGCAGGGCCGTGGCTGGCTGAGGCTGACCCTGTCCCCGTTATTCCTTGACCGTGTCCCTGCTGCTGTCTCTGACCCTGTCCCTGCTGGTGTCCTTAACCCTGTCCCTGTTTGTTCCCTGGCCCTGTCCCCCGGTGTCCTGCAGGCTCTCCGGAGCCCCGAGCTGGGCGCTGCCGCTCGGGTGCCGGCCCTGCCGCCCGAGGAGCCGCCGGCGCTGCTCCTGCCGGCTCCGCTCCCCTCCCGCGGGCCGCCCGGCCCTGGGCAAGCATCGGCCGCGGCCGCCCGGCTGCCCCCAGCCCCGGGCCAGGACGGGAGTGGCTACTGTGCCAATGGGTTTGGCCCGGACTGCCCGGAGGTGAGGGACCCATCCTGCGCCCACAGCCGGCTGGGACACGCCTTGGCTTCCCGGGTCCCCTCCCAGCTGCAGAAGGACGGGGAGGCCGGTGATGGGGATGAATTGCCAGAGCAGCCGGTGCTAGCGGGACTGACTGGAAACAGCTACACAGGTGACCGGGACAGCCAGATACCTGAGAGATGGCTGCTCCGCACCTCCAGCTTTACTCCAAATGCCAGTGCCCAGTCCCGGGAGCAGGCAGCCGCCTTCCTCTGCCTGTGCCAAGCAGGAGCTGCAGCCGGGAGTACCCGCGGGACAGTCTCGGCACGGCTGGGTGCTGGGTCCGGCTCAGCTCCGTGAAGCTCCCAGAGGAGGAGGAGGAGAAGAACGAGGAGAAGGAGAAGAACGAGGAGGAGAAAGAGAAGGTGGAGGAGGTGGAGGAGGAGGGAGGGCAGCTCCGCTGTGCTCCCCAGCCGCTGCCCGGCGGCGGGACGGAGCCGGAGCAGGCAGAGCCGGGTGTCCCCTGCCAGCCGCCCCGCTGGCCCCGCAGCGCTGTTCCCTTCTCCGGCTACGAGCCGCGCGGCCCCTCCGACGGCCACCACGGCCAGCGGGGACCCCCGGCAGCCCCCGGCTCCCGGCAGAGCCCCTCCCCCCTCCCGGAGCTCCCGGTGCCGGCCGCCCGTCCCAGGTTTCTGCTGCCGGGATGGGGATGGGGCAGGGAATGGGGATGGGGATGCCGATGGGGCAGGCTCCCACGGGCAGGCAGAGGCACGTTCCAGGCACAGCCACCATGGACGGGTGGGATCCAGAGCTTTGCTCTGGATGCTCTTGAGACACAGCATAGGGAGCACGGACCAAAGCTGAACCCCAAAACTGTTATCTATTTATGTCTGAATGTGTGCATGTATGGTACAGTATCTATACTGATGTAACTCTCATATATACGTATATATTTATAAAGCTCTTTAATGAAAAAATGTTGGGATTTTTACTTCTGTGGAAATGTTGATTGTGTGCTAGAGTTGTTTTTAAATATGACTAATTTATTATAGAAAACTGGCTTCTCTATTAATTGTTTCTGTGTTACAGACCCAGCACAGCCCTTCTCTGTGCAGCAGTCAGGAAAGGCAATGGTAAACTTGGGGTTGAAAGGCACTGGGTAAACTTGGGGTTTTCTGGCAGAAAATTGTGCCCATAATCTCAGTCTTGCTCTCCTGTGGGAAAAGACTGCTTTTTAGCACCATGGGATGCATTTATTATTTCTGGTGCCAGCACTGGGGTGGTTTATGGCTGAGAAGCCCTGCCTTGTGGTTGTCCCTTGGGATGTGTTTTGAGGCTGAGCCTGAAGCCACAGAGGCAGGGGGAAACCTCCTTGTGCTGTCGCAGACTGGCATCAGTGGAGCCAAAATGCAGTGACAAGTCCAGACTCACAGGAACTACTCTGGATCTGGGAACAAGTGAGAAACTGGTGTCTAGTGTCCAGGTGGAGGGGATGGAGGTACAGTGCTGCCAGTCCTGGGGGGCCTTTGGGGCTGTGCAGGGCCACGTTCCAGCCCTGTGGGTCACTCTGACACCCCAGCATGTTCCATCCCTGCCTCGTACTGCAGGCTGAGCCCTGACCCCACGAGGGAGTAGAGATTCACCTGCAGCTCAGGGAGGAGCCCATACCAGATGCCCAGAGGCATGGCTCCATGAGTCCATGGGCAGATCAGGGCTGGAGCAAGCTCCTGGCAGGCAGGAGCTGTAGCCCTGTGGAGAGAGGAGCCCCAGCTGAAACAGGTTTGCTAACAGGAATTGGGACCTTGTAGGGAGAGTTTTGGGGTGTGCCTGGCATCTGGCCCAGGTCAGTCCCACACAGACAGTGTGAGGATATGTGGTGTATTGAAGAAATTGAGCTGAATTAACACACACACACACACACAAATAAAAAAATTTAAAAAAAATAAAAAGGAAAGAGACAGTCCTTAGAGCGGCTTGAGGGACATGTATGACCCATGTGCTTTTTGCTACCTGCGAAGTTGGTGTCCAGTTGCCATCTCCTTTGTCCCTCACAGTCTCTGACCTGCCTCAGGATCATGGCCAAGCCCTACATGCCCACAGCCCTGGTTGATAATTGCCTCATCCCCACAGCCCACAGGGCATCCAACCCCACACCACTCTGGAAGGTCACTGCATGGTCCCAGGCACCTCTCAGCAGCAGCATCAGTCAGAGCTGCTGTTTGTGCCACAGGCTCTGGGCAGCAGCTTGTCCAGGCCCAGCAGAGTGTCCTTCCTGCTGCTCCAGCCCAGTCCCGGGTGGTTTGCCAGGACATGGAACCAGACTGGCTCCCACAGCTGCTGTGCTGTGGGAGCTGGGCTTGCACTGGGGCACAGCTGGTGCTCTGACCACAGCTGGCCAGGTCTCTGCAGGTCAGAAGAGGCCCAGCTCTGTCTGTGGCAGACAAGGGTGCTGGGGTCCCCAGGGTGATTCAGGCAGTCACTCACTGGCAGCAGGGGCTTGCCCTGGCCCAGGGGTGGTTGAAGAGCTGTACTGTTCCCACTCATATGAAAGAACTGTTCGTGGGGAATGGAAAAAGACAGAAGGCTTGTGGCATTTCAAGATGCCATTCAGCAGCTGAAATTTCCGACTGGATGCGAGAGGGGTTTTCTGCTTTACCTCAGAGGTGTGAGCAGCATGCAGGTCTCTGCAGAGCCAAGGAGAGAAAGTGCAACATCTGCTGCAGGCTGGGGCCCCAGCATGTCCCAGGAGGGACCTGTCACCAGCATGTGCAGCATGGGTGGGGCGTCTGGATTGGATCCCACTTTGGCCCACCTGGCAGGCTGTTATGTGCTGAACAGGACTGGACTGTGCTGGAGGATGGACCTGGGGGAAGCCCCCAGCCCCAGGCAGGTCACAGATCCCCTCACCACCACTGCAGCCTCAGCCACGTGTATGCAGCGGGGTCCTCCCTCAGCATTCCATGTGCCCTGCACAGCCTGGAGGGGGCTGAGACAGGGCTGGGCACCCAGCCCACCCTGCAGCACCATCCCCTCGAGCCAGAGGCCCATGCACAGTGCTGTGCCTGCAGGCACTGCTGCGGGGGCTGGGGAGAGCTCTGACTCACCACAATCCACTGCTGCTCCTGCCTTCTCTCTGTGGTGTTTTCAGATCTGCTGCTGCCAGATCAAAGCAACGAGAGGGATGCTGCTGCAAACAGCTCTTTATTAGAAACAGCGGGTTTAGGACTGTGCAAGAGCATATTTCTTATTGCTAATTCTCAGAGAACAGAGCTGCCAGCCTACGAAAGTGGTGCACAGTGGAAAATTGCTCTTTGGGGGATAATGGGACTTTCACAGTCACTGTGTGGGAACCATTGTACCTGACAACCATGAGAGGTGTGGTGGCCCCTGAAATGATGAGGGGAAATCAAGCTCTGATATTTTGCAGGCTCTCAGTGCCCAGGACCGTCCCCATTTGCCTTTGAAAACCGAGTGAGGCAGAGCTGGAGACAGCAGGGTCTGCTCTGACCCTGTGCCCACCCTGCTCTGTCTGCTCTCTCTCCTGCCTGTCACTGCAGCTGCCTTGCCATCTCTCTGGCACAGCCCAGAGCCACCCCAAACCCTCACAGCCACCTCAGAGGCTGTCCAGCACATCGGTGTACATGGCAAAGAGCTGGCAGCTCGCTGGCACTCAGCCTCCCTGTGCAGGTTGCCTTTGTGGCTGGCCTGTAGCTCTGGTCAGTCCCTGCAGCAGCACAGAGCTGTCCTTCAGCCCTAAGGGCTTCGTGGGTTGACAGGTCTGAGCTCAGCACCCAGGCCACTGACTCCTGCTGCCCCTCCCTCTCGGTGGCCTTGGATGCTTGGCTTGGCCGGGAAGCCCACCAGGGTGTGGGTGGGGACTGTGAGACCCCCAAAGCTGGAGCCTGACCTGGTGTGTTTGGAGGGTGTGCGTGCAGAGGGCTGCAGAGCTGACAGGCTGCAGAGCAGTGAACCCCTTGGCTCAGAGCTGTGTGGTTTCTCTCAAGCAGAAGTTTTCCTGCAGTTCAGTGCATGGGGACCCAAGCAGGGCGTTTGGGACGTTCAGGTCACCCCGGGGGCTGTAGAGCAGAACTGGTCCTGCTTCATGTGCTGGTCTGGGAGTGCCCTCATCTGGGGATGCGTGGCAAGTGTCTGCACTCAGAGTCAGACCACCTAGCTTGGCCACCAGGTCCCCTGACTGCGCGGGACACCCTCCGGTGCTGTCCTTGCTGCTCTCCACTGCTCCTCCCAGAGTCTGTGCCAGTTCTTGTGCTTCCCATCCTTCACAGCTGACCCCAGCACAGCTCAGCTCTCCCACTTCCTGGCACTCCTCCCGTGGCTCTCTGCCCCCGAGGATCATTCTGCTCCCGGAGGCAGACAGGAGCAGCACGCTGCCCTCTGAGCCGGGCTTGTACTGGCTCACGATGCACTCTGAGTCTGGGGGCTCTGTGCTTCCTCCTCATGGCAACACAGCAAATGTGGTGAGCCTGCCTCCAGGATTTTTCATTCTGTGACATGAAATGCAGCCTGGCAGGATTCTGGGGTTTTCCATCCTCTATTTTACAGAGGTTGGAAAACAGGCTAGATACAGATTATTGTTAGGAGGAAAGTCCCAGCTGGGTGGTATGGCTGCTTGAAATGGATGGCAGCTTCATCTGAGCTCTTTCCCAGTCTGACAGATGAGAACTGGCAAACAAAGATAATCACTGATTTCTGGATAATGCACCTTCATCCTCTCCATGAGAAATGAGAGCCCCTGTTTTGTGGTCAGCAGGGTCACGGTCAGCCTTATGATTAAACAATAGATGCTTGGGCTGCTCAGCATCCTCAAGACGTCCTCAAGAAAGCTCCAGTGTGATGCCCCACCCCACAAGATGAGAGGACACAAGAGACTGAGCAACATGGATCTCATGCCAAGACTTCAGAGGGACTTTCCATGTGGTGCCTGTGAAGCAAGCACTGTTCAACATGTCTGAGCCCCAGCCTTGGTGCAGGTAGGGAAAGGCACAGAACAAGTTGTCCTGTCTCCTCTTCTCCATGACTAACACCTCAGGATTTTAAGCTCCTGAAAGCTTCAAATCCTCTTGTGCCTGTGGGTCACTTCCCCACTGCCCAGGAGACGTGGTGCTCGGTGAGGCAGGGCATGAGCTGCAGTCACAGCAGGAAGGGCCTGGCTGAGGTCACCAGAGGGGCCCATCCCAGCTGGATTTCTCTGAATTAAAGCCTTCCAGGGGAAGAGAAGTAATTAGAAGCAATTCCAGTTGGCTGATAGCACGGTAATTTGAAACTGAAGCCAGGGGAAAAAAAAAGATCTTTAATGGGAACTGGGAAAACCTCAAAGCAGGAGAGCTGGGCCAGGTCCCAGCTGACACAGCCAGTGGCTGGGGGCTGCCTCTGCAGCTTCGGGAAGAGTGTGCCTCAGGGCTGTTCTCTAAGAAAAGCCATTTCTCATGGCCCTGTCTCATGGATGGTGCTTTGGGTGCTTGGTGGACTGGCCTCCATCACTGTCTGCCTTTTTTCCAGAGTGAGGATGGGTATTTCCATCTCCAAAACTCCCCAGCCCCAGCACTTGCTCTGAATTGTACCACTTTCCTGTTGCTGAGAAGCCCAGACTGATCTCTCCAGTCTGCAGGGGCGTGCTGGCCTGGATGCCCCCAGGAGAGGCCCTTGGGTGACCCCAGCCAAGGAGTCCTGGGTTACCTCAGCCCCTGGAGCCACAGACACATCCCCAGATGGGGGAACTGCACGGCCAGGCTCTGGCATGGAGGGGAGAGGCTCCTCCAAATGCCAGCCAGGTGGAATGGTGCCCCAGCAAGGAACCCCTGGGCAGCAGGGGATAAGCCTTGCCCCTGGCTGAGTCCTGTCTCCAGGCACTGGAGCATGTGCTGAGGATCAGCCTGGGATGGCAAGACACCCAAAGGCTTTGCCACTGTCCTCCTGCTGCCATGAGGTGTGAAAGGAGCAGAAGACACGTGGTAGCCCTCAGGGAGGAGGATCACGCCAAAAGGAAGGGTGGATCCATCCACGTGATTTGTCCAATCCTTGGCCTCACGTTCTCTTCCACTGGAGGCAGGGTTAACCTGCCCAGCCTTCCACAGCACTTCCCCCTGACACAGCACAGCCCTGGGGAACAGCAGAGCCTCTGGAAAGCCAGGACTGACTTGTGCTGGTCAGCAAGGAGCAAGGAGGCAAGTGCTGCCTCAGGGAGGAGCAGCCCCAGGCACCAGGACATGCTGGGCTGAGTGGTGAAGGCCAGCAGAGACTGTGGGTACAGCTTCACTTCTGCTAAACCCCAGAGGAGTGTCCACTGCAGGAGAGCCCCACAGCAGCCTCCGTGCCAGCAGCACTCCAGACAGGCATAGCAAAACACAGTTTATTGCAGTTTTTATAAAAACCAACAAACCAAAACCCATCAGTAACAAACCCAGTCCCCAAACCCAGCACTATCTGAGGCAGGCTTGCAAGGACACCCCTTTAGTGCAAAGAGGAAGGAGGCAGTGAGGGCTGAGGGGACTCTGCTGGCTGCAGCCCCCACTGCACTCACTGTACAGTATTGATCTGCCCTGGGGCTGCTCAGGGACGCTGGCCGGATTCTCGAGCTCTGGGGAGAGTGCTGGGGGTGCCAGAGGGGGAGCACAGCATGGCATGGCTGTGCAGAGCAGCTCTGAGGCCTCGTGCCAGCGACACAGGGCGTGGAGGGCAGCTGAGCCAAGGGGCACTGCCCACACCTTCCCACAGACACAGTGCTTTGCCAAACTGCTGCTGTCTGTTCTCCTGGGCTTTCCAGGGCACAAACTAAACGTGTGCCCTAGCCTGTGGCTGCTCCCAGCCTCAGGTGCCAGCAGTGTTGGTGGGAAGTAGGGGGGTACGGAGCTGGAGCATGGCTGCACTGTCTGCAGAGGAGCCACGGGGGACCTTGCAGCCAGCAGCACATGGCCCTGGGCACTGGCAATGGTGGGAGGGATGCCCTGAGCCTCAGCCCCTCATCCTCAGGCCCTGTGCAGGTCCCCTGACCCTTCGTTTCCTCCCATACCTGGTCCTGGCACTGTTGCACTGGGCATCACCCCCAGCACCCACCTACCCCCCCGCCCTAGGGGCAGTCAGACCCAGCCACAGCCCCCAGCAGGGAGCACCCCCTTCACTGCCAGGGCTGCCAGAGCCGCTCCAGACCTTCAGAGGGAGCTGGTGTCTTGGCAGAGAGAGCTGCCCAAATGCCAGCCCCAGGTGCTGAGCAGGCTGCAAGCAGCCACGACAAGCAGGGGGTGGGCTGGGACCACACAGGGCTGACAGATGGGGATGACAGGCTGGGCTGGCCAAGCCATTTGGGGGTCTCCTCTCTTCCACGAAAGCGCCACTGCAGGAGGCAGGTGCTCAGCTTTTCCCAGGACACAGTCACAGGCTGTGAGATAGGAGCAGGGGTGCAGCCACATCCAGGTGGGAGCAGTGAAGGCATGTGGCCAGCACTGCCCAGGGGCTGCACGGGAGGCGGTGGCAGGGGCTGTAAAGCAAGGTGCTGTTTCTGAAAGGCAGGAGCGAGCGATGCTGCAAACCCTCCCTAGGCTCTCCCTCGGCTGGTTTTGGCTGTGTCGAGCCTGCAGAGCTGGAGGGCCCAGCAGGACCATGCTGCCAGCCCTGTGCTCAGGTCATCTTGCTGGCCACGCTGGCGTAGGTGTGCTCGATCTCCTCGTCGGCGGGGCAGGTGTGGCTGAACTCCTCGCAGGCGTAGGCGTGGCGCAGGTAGCGCCACACGCCCGTCAGCTCCTCGGGGATCTCGAAGTCACGGTACTTTTTGGCTGCAATCTACGGGGGGGGAAGGAGGAGCAGAGTGAAACTTCCCACACCTGGGGGAGACCCCCTCTCTGGCTATGGCAGGGGGAGCCCTGTGTGCTCCTCCCGGAGCAGGTGCCCCCCGGTGCCATTACCTTGATGATATGCAGTTTGGGCAGGAGGTTGCAATCAGCCAGAGTCAGATGGTCTCCATCCAGGAATTTCCTCTTGGAGACAGTGATGTCCTCCACACTGTCCTGGTCAATCTCCTCTGGGAGAGGAGTGTTCAGGTAGACATCCAGGCGCTGGAACTCCCGCAGCAGGGCCTTCTCAAAATCTGGGAGGGCAGGAAACCCAGAGCAGTGAGTGTGTGCCCTGGGCTCCCAGGCAAGCTTTAGGCTGAGCTGGGCTGGCTGAGCCTCCCACAGGTTTTGCAGAGAGGGAAAAAGCCCTCAGGGCCACACCATCGGGACACAGCACTGACCCTGGCCAGCCTCTGTTCCCAGGGGACTACAGCTGCATCCCCCATGCTCTGCTGTTCTCCTGTGGCAGGGAGCAGACAGCTGCCTTCACCCTTCCCCTCTGCCCCTCCCCTTCCCAAGGAGGCTTTGCAGAAGCAGGCAGCAGGAACCTTAGCCTGATGGCAGGATTTGCCAGCAGACAAAAGCATTTCTCCTGCTGCAGCATGGCTGACTAGAGTCCAGCAACCCACGATCCTTACTGATATTTGCTTCTTTGCGTGGGTTCTTGATGTATGCCGAGAACTTGGCAAAGATGTCACTGCCCACGTCAAAGGACTCCTTGTACTTGGGGCTCAGGTGTGGATACCTTCAAAAAGACACTTCTGTCAGAGCAGGCAGGGGTGCAGCAGGGGATGCAGCAGGGATGCAGCAGGGAGGGTGCAGCAATACGCAGAGGGTGCAGCAGGGAACCAGCAGGGGTGCAGCAGGTGTGGGGATGCAGCAGGGGTGCAGCAGTGTCAGTTCCTGGGCCATAGAGCCCAGGGCTGGTACTGGAGGGTACAGGGGATGTTCAGCTGGCTGTGGGAGAATAATGATGATGTGAATTACTGCAGCTGCCACCCCATGAGCTGTGTCTTCTGTCCTGGGTGTTTGCCAGGAGATAATCTCAGGGCAGATACTTCACAGTTTGGGGACACTGGTGGCAATGGAGCCCCAGAGCAGAGCTCTGCCTGCAGGCAGTTCTGGCCCAGCCCAGAGGATGCACATTGGCACAGAGGGGTCTCAGGAAGCCAGAAGCTCCCACGACTTCCTCAGGAACTGTCTTCCGTTTGCTAACATGTCCCAGGGTGTGCTGCAAGGGCAGACACATTCAAGGAGGCAGGTGACAAATGCATTTGAGCTTCCTCTTCTGCAGCAGTGGGGGGGCTGCAGCCACACAGGGCACGGGGGAGGCTGGTTTGGGTCTTGCATTCTCCTCTACCTCAACAGCAGATGCCACAGTCAGTAGCAAGCCCACCAGAGCCACGGTCCCTGCAGGGATCCCCCCATGTTCCCTCTCTGCCCCCAGAGTACAATGGCTGCTGCATCTCCTCCCGCTCTTTTCCATCCCTGTGGTCCCCGTGCCCTCCCCAGTGGACCCAGCCCCTCAGCAGTGAAGGGCTCAGGGCTGGGGGACACTGCCTGCCCTGGGGCACCTCCTGGCTCCCCGCCTCGGTTTCCCAGTCTGCCAAGCCCTGGACGGGTCCCGAAATGGGGCAGGAGGGAGTTTGCAGTTACGTGGGTGGACCCAGGGTCTGCTCCAGGAACTCCTCAATCTTGATGAAGTCTGTTTTCAGCTCCTTGTTGAACAGCAAGAAGGGTGGATTGGTGCCCGGTGCTAAATCTTTCAACTCTTCCGGTTTCCTGGAGCAGAGAGAAGCAGCTGGCTCAGAGCCTGTGGCACATCTGCCTCCCCCAGCCCCCAAGGACAGCAGCGGGGACCAGGAGGGGCACAGCACTAGGAACATTCCCAGCTCTGCTGGCTTTGGGGAGCTGACAGGGGCTCCCCAGCCTCTGGATGTGCCAGTGGGGCCATCCTCACTCCAGCAGGACAGGGAGCCCCAGGGCCATGCACACTGGCAGGTGACCCCACCTGCCCTGTGAGTGACACTCGCTGCAGAGCAGGCACCGGGAAGGGCTGATGGGGGAGTGAGCAGGGCTCACCCCTCTGCTGGCCCAGGGCCACCTCACCTGGTCATGTCCACCGTGGTGACATTGAACTTGACCCCTTTGAGCCACAGCACCATGAACAGGCGCTGGCAGAAGGGGCAGTTCCCGATGTTTTCTCCATCCAGACCAGCCTGCCAGGAAAGCAGAAAAACCAGGATTCAGGCCTTCCACAGACAGCATGGCCAGAGCTGAAGAGCCACTGGGCACAGCACGGTGCAGGGAGCCCCTCCTGACTCGGGGGGCTCAGCCGTAGGCTCCACCCTGGGCCATGGCCCTGAGGGCCACTGGAAAGCACAGAAGAGCACACTCAGGATGCCAGGGGTCGGATCCTTCCCAGAAATGTGAGATAAAGCGAGGAGGAAGTGGAGAAGGAGGCAGGGAGAGAAGGTGGAGGGTGATTGCTAATGGATGGGGAGGAAGGGAGGGTCCACTTGGCCAGGAGGCCAGGCTGCAGAGGGTGGGAGAAGGGAAATGAGTTCATGTTTTCCAGGAAAAGAGCAGTTTGTTTTCATGTGCTGTTCATGTCTGCCTCTGGCCTCACGTGTGTTCGAGGAACCCTGGCACGCTGGCCCCAGCCTGGGCACAGGAGGTCTGTGCTGGCATCCCACATGGCACTGGGAGGAAGCAGAGACTGTCAGCTGCTAGAGGAACCCCTTCCAGTCCCTCTGCATGAGCACAGCCTCAGGCACAGTGAGGTTTCCTTGCTATGGAGCAGCTGGAAATACCCTCTGCAAAAACGACTGGAACACCTTAGGAGGAGTTTGGCAGGAGGACATAGCAGGTTCCCCCCTCCACAGACACTGGCTGAGGTGCTGCTGTGAAGGGAAGTTGTGCTGTGGTGAGAGGTAAAATGGCTCACAGGAAGCTTCACTTCTTTAAGAGAGTTACCAGTTTCCTGATCTCCCTGAACCAAGCCGCTCCAGCTCACGAGGCCACCGTGCCCTGGAGAGAGGAGCAGCACAGCTCAGGCCAGCCTGTCACAGAGGGACACTGCTCCCACGGGCAGGCTCTGGGGGAACGAGCCTCAGAGGCACAGCTCTGCCCTAAGCCTTGATCTCTAATGTGAGCTGGGGGCTTGGGGCCAAGCAGGAGGGTGAGGAGACTTAAGAGGATCTGTCAAAGTCAAGTAGCAGCAAAGACCTCCAGGGTGGGCAGCTGAACGTGGCTCCAGAGTTCACACCTCCTTTGGGACCCAAAGACAGGATGGCTGAGGAGGCAGAGACCTATGCCTGGTTCTCCTGGGCTGGAAGTAGGTGACACAAGTCACCACAGACACCCAAAAAGCTGTGGAGTCTGGAGTGCTTGGCTGCTCCAGGAAGAGAACACTGACATCAAACTCACCTTAAAAGAATGTAAAAGAATCCAAACAACTCCCCAATACTCCAGGTAGTAAGCTGGAGCAGGGGGTCTGTTTTTCCATCATGCCAAGACCTTTTAGTCCTCCAGAGGAAAGAAAATTACTTTTAACAAGTATTTTTTATGCTCAGCTGTCATGAAATTATGTCACGAAATCTGAGGAAGGAAACGGGAACTGAAACGTTGATTCCCTAGGATGTGCCCAACAGTGAAGCTGAATCTACACATGAGGCCGGTCAGTGTCTATTAATAGCAAATACTCCCAAGGGCTACAGCCCAGGAACATCCTGTGTCATTAGCAGCAAACAGGGCTTCTTTGGAAAGGGGTGAAACTGTGTCTCAGACTTCCTTTGAAGGAGCTGGGGGCTGCCCACAGGGCATCTCTGCTCCCTCTCCCCAGCACCCCTGCCACCCATGGCCCCAGACCAGGGCCCTTCCCTGGAGCATCTCAGGATCAACAGCTCAGCAAGGGCTTTTGTGGCTGCCTAGCACGAGGACCAGTGCTTTCCTCCCTGCTCTCCCTGCCAGCTGCACTCCCTTCGACTTCCCTGGCCTGGCACAAGGCTGGAATGGGAGGGTTTAATTTGTGCCCCCAGGAGCTGTTGTGGCAGCACTCTGGGGAGCTGCAGCAGGGCAGTGCTGGGGGGCCAGTGCTGGGGGTGCCCCTCGCTCCCCCTGCTCTGGGCACAGACGCTGAACCCCTGCTTCAACATTTTCCATGCTTGCCTGCTAGATCCAGTCCCTGAGCTGTTCAGGCTGGTCTTCCCCCTCACCTTTTAAAAATAGAGAGGTGGGGAATTTTGGACTAGACCTAAAAGAAAATCAGGATGGCCTCTGCAGGGAGAAAGAATCCAGCCCATACCAGGATGCTCAGAGCCAAAACCTTTGTCTGGAGAAACTGGAGGGGGACTCCACCAGCCCCGGGCACTGCTGGGGGAGCCTCAGCCTCTGAAAGAGCCTTGTTGGGAGCCATTGGCCATGGGGGGAGCCTCAGGGAGCCAGCAGCCCTCAGGGGAGACGTGCAGCCATGTGCCCTCCCTCGCTGGCAAGCCAGAGCAGCGTGGAGTGGGGAGTCACAGCTCTTCACTTCCTTCCTCAAAGTGCCCCTGTGCTCCTCCTGCTGCAGCAGGAACTGCAGGGGTGGGGGCACAGACTGATGTCCCTCATCTTTTGCCCTCAGATGACAGATAAACCCAGAGTGGACAGAACCTCTAGGAGGGTTGCAGGCTTTTAGCCCCAACTCTCTGAGGCATCACTAGGCTGCACAGGGCATTGAAACCCCAGTTTCAATTGGCAGTACCTGTGGTTCCCCACACTGAAATATCTTAAATGCAGTGGGAGGAGGGAACAGCTTTGCCTGCTTTGGGCACTGCTAAATATTCATCCCCCATGGGACTTTCCAGAGCTCCTACAGCCACCCTGAGAGCCAGGAGGCAGCTCAGTGCCTGCTGGAGCTACAGAGCAGAGCCTCCTCCCAGGCAGGGAAAGACAATGCTCTTGCCAGGGACATGGCAAGGTGAGAAAGTGCCAGCCCCTGGGGAACCACCAGGAATCAGGGTAAAGCTGCTCTGCACCCTGTCCATCACTGCCCTGGTAACTCCAGCATTTGCCAAAGTGAAAGTCAGGCAGGGTGCCCTGCCCTGCCCTGCCTGCCCTGCCCTGCCCTGCCGTGCCATGCTGAACCAGCAGGCACTCGCGGGAGCACCAGCTTCCCCCTTGATTTTCGGCTGTCCCTGATCACAGCAAGGACCGTGTCCGGGGCGTTCCCAGCCCGAGGAGGTGCTGATGGCACAGGAAGGTGCCTGTCAGCAGCTGGAGCCGCCGTGTCTTTGGTAAAGCTGGGTCCTGAGTGCTGGGAAGGGGGGGCACAGCATCAACTTTTCTGTCAACAGACAAGTCAGGACGGTTTATTTCACGCTAAATTACAGCACAGGGGAAGTCCTGTTGATGCTGCTGGTTTTCTGTTTCACTTCCCTCTGAAAACCCCCTAGAATTTGCTGCTGCCATTGCAGTCACCTCATGTATTGTTTTCTTTTCCAGCCATCCTGGGGAGAAGTGTTAAGCAGAGAATTCAAGACTCAGATTACTTTTATCAAGAAAACACTTGTCCAGGTTCGGCTCAGCTAAGCTCAATGTCCAGCAAGAAGGGCTGTGGATACAATTCTGGCAAGGGGATGAGGGAGGTCTCTCCTGGGAGGGCTCAGGTAATCCTTTCTAGCAAGTACGGCTAACTACTGCTCAAGGAAGGCACCATTCAGTGCCTAGAACTGCTGGGTGCCTGCCCAGGGAAGCCAGTGCCTCTGACCCAATCCTTCTGGGCACCCAGCTGCCTCAGGAGGAAAGCAATGAAGCCCGTGGACCCGAGTGGCTACAGAGAAACCACCCTTAAAGCCTCGATGAGGTGGCACAGAGAGGCATTGCCCCCTAGCCATTGTCACTTGGCAGCCTGTCCCAGGGCCCCCTGGCATTGCTGTGGGCAGACACAGTTACCAGCCACCACCTTTGGCTCCTCTCTTTTTGTGCTGCCCATGGCCACTGCAGGTATTTTGAACTTGAGCGTTAAAATGTTCGAAGGAAAGGGTTCAAAAAATTGCTTCACAGGGAGAAGTCCAGACACCCTTTCCAGCGGGGGCCCCTCTGATGCTGCCCCATCTGCCCACGCGTGGGCTCCCGCAGCTCCCCCCATCCCTGCTGGTTTCACAACCCCGCTCTCAGAGGAGCTGCAGCTCCCCGCCCTGCCTGCTGCTCCCAGGCTGGGGCTTGTCTTCTCTGGGTTTGGAGAGCCATGCGTGCCCCCACTCCCTCGCCATGCTGCTGCCAGCAGTGCCGCTTCCCCGGGGTGCACAGCCATCACACCACCAGGGCACGTCCAGCCTGCTGACCCCCACAGTCCCACCCCACGGCTGGCCCCCGCTTGGGCAGCCCTCTGGCCAGCCTGTGTGGCTGGTCTCTCTGAAACTCCCATCGCCAGCCTCACAGGACCTGAAGACTCCCATGAGGTTCTACCACCTGCACCCAGGTGGATCTTGGCGAGGGCAGCCGGAGTCGCTGCCCCCCGGACCCACCTTCACGAAGAGCTCGATCTCGGGCTCCTTGCGCTGCCGGCTGTCCATGCCAGCGGGGGCACCGCTGCTCCCTGCTCAGCGCTGAAGGTTTCCACAGGGCTGGTGCCTTGGGCCTCTTGGCTGCTCTTGCTCCGCAGAGGGCTGGAGCTCACACTTTCCTTCCTTTTGAAGAAGGGAGGAGCAATGGGGTGTGCGCCAGGGCCCGCCAGCCAGGGGAGGAAGCGGCAGGGCCCCTGCCAGGTGACTCAGCACGGGTCTATCTGTGACACTCGGAGTCTATCGCAGCCTCCCAGGCGCTCCCGCAGTGCCTGCGAGCACTGCTGGCATCCCCAGCAGCCCTGGTGGCCACAGCACTGCTGCTGGCCCTTCCCAGCTGGGAGCAGGGCTGTAGAGGGGAAGTGTCTCGCCCATTGCTCCTCCTGCTGCTCCAGCCTTGGCCCTTTGCCACTCTCCCACCCCCATGCCGGTGTCCAGTGCCCAGGGCTTCTTTACCCGTCTGGGGTGACCCTGGCTGGCCTTTTCCCTGCCTTATGACAGGCAGCTGCCCAGAGGGAGGGTAGGAGGGAGGGTGCAGCTCCTCTCCCAGCCCACCAGCCTCGGGGGTCCCTGCGTGGGCTCGTCTGGGAGCTGGGCTGTGCAGGGCAGGTGCTCAGGGCAGCTGAGGGAGCAGCCTGGGCTCCCATCACTGGCTTTCTGGAGCTGGGCACAGCCCTTGGGTGGGAAGGATTGCAGAACAGCTAAGTCAGGGGAGAAAAGATGCCAAAGCATGCCGGGGAGCAGTGGGGAACCCCAGAGAGCCCCCGGCAGCCGCCCAGCTGCGTGGTGCTTGGCAGGATGCTGGGGTGGGATGTCTTCAGGGCTGACCTCCAGTAGGGCCCCATTCCTGGAACTGGGCTGTTTTGCAGGAAGGATGAACAGCTTGCTTTCCTCCCCAGGATGGGAGGGAGCTGTTTGCTGTCAGATCACCCTGGCTGCAGAGACAGCTTCTCAGCACACACGGGCTTATCTCTTAGGCAAGACCCCAGACCACACAGCTGGTACCATTGCACAAAATGGGGATCCCCAGTGCTTGACTCAGCTCACCCCCCCAGCTTGGATAAGCTCCAACTTTCCCCAAATATTCAAACCCTGATCAGAGGGCAATTTCTCTCAAAGCAATTAGGATGAGAAATGATTTTGCAGACCCCTGGAGGAGGCTCCCCAACAAAGATGTTTCCCCTGATCCAGCTACACAGCCCAGAGTGGTGCTAACACTGGGGTTTGCAGGGGTAGGGAAATGAGGGGCCATTTTTTTTCTGCCCCATCAAAACTTTGGGAGAACTTGGAGCCCTACTCGATGGTCCAGGACACTGACTCACACTCTCATGATCAAGAGGCATGTACTGCTGGCACAGTGAGCCTCACAGGGCCATGGCATCACCCTCATCACAAGCTCAGCACCACCCCAGCTCCCTCTGTGGACCCCAGCAGATGCGTGCCAGTCCCGCGGCCTCCCCAGCTGGCCCTGCCTGGGCAGTGCTGAGCCCTGGGAGCTGTGATGGCTCCTGGCACTGCCAACTGCTGCTGCTGCTGATCTCAGCGGGTGCAGAGCCAGCAGCTCCGGTCCACGGCGTTTCCCTCCAGCTGAACCAGCAGGCAGGGGTTTAAATCCTGCAGGTGGGAGGCACGATGCCCTCCTCAGGAGGTGCCAGAATGCCCACAGAGGCTGCGGGGCAGAACCGTGGCAGCAAGAGGAACCTTCCCCAAGCGCTGGGTGCAGGAAGGGTGTTTGTGTTTTCTGCAGGAGCAGCCGCCCGGGAGGCAGCTCCGGGAGCCTTCCCCTTCCTCGCACAGAGTGAATGGCCGGACATTTGCCGAGGCTGAGATTACAGCACGCGTGTATCTGGATTTCTGTCTCACCGTGTCTGGGACAAAGCTGGGGGCGCTTTGCAAACCCCTGGAGCGCTGTTCCCGTGCCGGGGATCAGGGGTGGGAGGGAAGGGGCTGCCAGTGTCTCAGCCAGTGTCTCTGCCAGTGTCTCATCCCAGCCATGCCGTGCCAAGGCACGGGTGCCCCGGGTTCGCGCTGCTGTGCCGGGCAGCCCGCGGCCCTGGCAGCAGCCCGGGGGTGTGCGCTGTGCCCGCCCAGCGCCGGGCTCGGCACAGAGGCGCTCCTTTGTGCGGCGGGGCCGTGTCCGGGCGGGCAGAGCCGGCATGGCCGCACTGCTGCGGCCGGCCGCGGCCCTGCTCTGCCTGGCGCTGTGTCTGCGGGCCAGCCCCGAGCTCTCCGGTGAGTGGGGAACGGCGGGCAGGGCCGGGGCTGGCACGGAGGGAGAGGGACGGGTGAGCGACACACCACGGGAGCTTCCCCAGAATGCTGGGGTTTCTTTATCCCCACCCAGGGCTGCTCTCTGCACTCATCCTGGGGTGCACGGGAGTGGCTCCCAACTCTGCTGCTCTCTCTTGGAGAGTTTGCAGGCAGAAACGCGAAGGAGCAAATACCGAGGCAGTCGCCGAGCTTTGCTGAGCATCCCCTCGGCCACGCTGCTCGTGCCCTGGGTGCTGGGCAGCGTGTAGAGCTGAAGGAGCAGCCAGGGCTGCCCTGCCAGCCTCCCTGCCCTGAGGAGCGGAGGGCAGCCTTGGGGTGAGGCTGTACCCGGAGCCCAGACGTGTCGGAACCCAGGATGTCTCTGTGACAGTCCTGGATGATCCCAGCTCCGGCCAAGGTCAGCAGAACAGGGTGCCTGCCTCAAGGCTGCCTTTGGGGAAACACATTTCTTCTCATATTTCTCCCGAGTTCCCTGCCATCCCTAGGATTGGCTGAGCCCTCTTCATGCCCAGCAGTGGGGTTTAGGCGGCCCTACGTCCAGCAGTAGGATCCATGGTCTCTCTGCATCCCTGGTACCAGCTCTCTATGACAGTCCTGGATGATCCCAGCTCCAGCCAGGGGCTCCAAAGCCCTGGCAGGGGGGTCAGAGACCCTGGCAGCAGCCAGGGACTCCTGCGGCTTTGAGTTTGACCCGTGGAACAAATTTCCACCTTTGAATGAGGAATTAAAGGTCAAAAAAGTTTAGATAGCATAATAGTAGTAGTTGTAGAGTGAAAAGGCAAATTTTGGGGATTTTTACCATGGAGGCTTAAGAGGTAAGATGGAGAGACTTGGGCGTTGTCCTGTCCTCCTTCCTTCTTCTTCCTAACCTCCATCTTCTTAGTAATGACGGCACTTAGAAATTAGATTAGAGTAGAATGTAACTGTCTAACATAAGTAATAGACATTAGGTCATTATTGTAAATAACTAACACATAATTTGTAGTATAAAAAACAGTGCCTGCCCCAGAGGCAGAGAGTGTGCCTCAAACTGACCTACTAAAAAACCTCGACAGACCAGAAAAAATATTTTAGATAAGAAACAATAAAACAACCTTAAAAACATCAGCTGAAGACTTCTAACTCATTCTTCAACAACTAAGTTAAGAAACAACGACTTCTTTATACATCTCAAAGCCATCTCGACCAAAACAAACGCCAAAACAGAAGGAGCTGGTGCCCCAGCTGGAGCTGCCCGTGTGGAGAGGTGCTGCGGGGTGCCCTGCCTGGGCCAGAGGCTCTCCCATGGCTCTGCCAGCCAGCCTTGTGGATGCAGACAAGGCAGAAATTTGGGAGCCTTTCCCTGCGCCCCAGCTCTTTGGACAGTCAGGACAGATGCAGGCAGGCTGGGCAGCAGGCATTCCCCAGGGATCTCCTGGGAAGAGCCAGGCACACCTTTCACTGCTCAGTTCTGGTGCTGCGGGCTGTGCTGGGGAGGATGTGATTTCACCGGGGCTCAGCTAACGGCACAGCCACAGCACCATGGACTGAGTCACCCGCACTGGCACCACTCACCAGAGCCTGCCCACAGCCTCCTCCACACGGCTCCACCCAAAAAAACATCTTCACACTGCTCACTGGCCCGAAATAGTGCGATGGAGAAACCTCTGCCCCCATGGCAGTGTTTGAGCCTCAGCTCTAGAATACAAACCACTGGTACCTTCAGCCAGCAGGACAGCAGAGCAGGGTGCCTGCCTCAAGGCTGCCTTTGGGGAAACACATTTCTTTTCATATTTCTCCCGAGTTCCCTGCCATCCCTAGGATTTGGCTGAGCCCTCTTCATGCCCAGCAGTGGGGGTTTAGGTAGCCCTATGTCCAGCAGTGTTGGGTATGGGCAGGTGAGTTTGGAGCCAGTGCTGGGCAGAGGTCAAGGCCAGGGTGGCTCTGAAACCTTCAGGAGAGCCTGGCAGCTGCCAGGTGTGGGACTGCTGCAGGGCGTGCAGAGGAAGGGGATGGGGGCTGGCAGCCTGGGCAGGGTCCTGTGCCCCTGGTGCCTCAGCATCCAGAGACATGGGGCAGCCAGAGGAGAGGGTCAGGACTGGGCTTGTCCTGCCCCTCTTCCTGAGCACTGCACCCCAAAGCTCTGATCCAGCTCTGTGTCATTCAAAGAGCACCTTGGCTAGAACACCTTGCCTACCTGCCCTCCTGCACCTCTCCTTCCCTCTTCCTCCAGCATGCAGAGAAACAATCGAGGGCTTGCTTCTTGCTCATCCCTGCTTGTGAGGGATAATGCCGAGGGAGAGATGAACTCCGGGCTGGAGGCAGCCCCAGCTGCACCCGCTGACATCCCCAGCAGGGATGCTGACTGCAGATGCTGAAGGGTCAGAGGCAGCTCTGAAGGTGAAAGGAGCCCTTTGTGCTGCTGAGCCTGGCACCAGTTTGCAGAGAGGGGGGGAGCTGGTGCTCCCACCTTCTTGGCTTGGTTTGGGGGAGTTTGACACACTGGGTTTGGGGGACAGGGTGCATGTCCTGCCCTGGGCCCAGTACTGGCATGGGGCTGAGGTGCTAGATCCTCCAAAGACCCCACAGCTGGGGTTTGGGGTCTGTGATCTGCTCAGAAGCCCCATGCTGCCCTGTCCCCATCTCCCAAGCCTCAAAGTGATGCTTCCCCTTTGCTTTTGTTTTATTCAAAGTTGCCAATTGCTTCATTCAGGGCCTACACATCACATTTCATCAGCTTTTCTTGCTTCCTCAGCCTTCTCCAGCAACTGGTGCCTGCTCAGAGCACCTGGAAGCTGGAAGAACTGTGACTAAAACAGCTTCCTTGCCCACCCAGTACAGCCAGTGCCAACTGGAGCCAATGCTGCACGTTAAACCCTTGGAGAGGCTGGGCAGGACGGTCCCAATTTGTTGCTCCCTGTAGGGAAAACAACAGGGACAGTAGTTTGGGACACAAACCAGGCAGGATTGAAAGAAAGAAGCAACTGTGATGGGAATTCAAGGAGGGGAGGGACAGAGCCCATTGAAAGGGCTGTGGGCCAGGAATGGTGTGCACCAACACACTGGGCTTCAGCAGAGACCTGAGGCCAGCAGGGCTGACTGTGTGGCTCAGCCAGCTGAGGGAGCTTGCAGCAGCCTCTGGACCCTTCTCTCACCCAGCTCACAGCTCAGCTCATGACAGGCTTGTGACAGAGCACATCCTCCTCACCCTGACTCCAGGGGTCATCACTGGGGGACCGTCTCTGGCTCACTCTGGTTTTCCCTAAACACCTCCTTATGGGATTTCCCAATCTTCTGTGACCCACTCTGCTGCCTCCAGCTTTCCTTTCCTGTTGCTAGCCAGCTCAGCTATTCCATGCTGCTTTCCAGGCTCCTGCAGCAATACTGTATGCAAAGTTTGCTACAAGCCTATCTTCTCTGCTGCTGTCCTGCTCTCGTCTTGCTCACCCCATAAGTGCCTCGTCGCTGCCACCAGCACTTGGGTGCCCAAGTGCCACTGCTGCTGTGGCCCTGGTGTCTCCTCTGGACAATGCCACCCCTGTTTTCCCCTCCCAGGGTACCTGCGCAAGGTGCTGAGGAACCACACTGCCCACACCTGCGATGGAGAGCAGCTCCTCATCGTCTGCCCTCGCAAAACCACCATCAGCATCCTCGGGGCCTTCTATGGGCGTCGAGTGCCCAGCACCAACCTGTGCCCCAGCCCCGAGGATGCCTCCCAGGAGAGCACGGAGTGCACCTCTGCCACTGCCCACCTGGTAAGGGAGGGGGCCCAGGCTGCACAGCCATCACTGAGCTGGCTGGGGGGCTGCAGGCAATGCAGCTTCTCCGTGCCCCGAGGAGGTTTTCATCAGCACCGGGATTACAGAATCATGGAATCTAAGAATCACAAACACTTCTTGAACTCTGCTAGGCTTGGTGCTGAGACCACTTCTCTAGGGAGCCTGTTCCCAACCACCCTCTGTGAGAGGAACCTTTTTCTATTATCCAGCCTCAGCCTGCCCTGACACAACTTCAGCCCATTCTCTCGGGTCCTGTCAGTGGCCGCCGCAGAGGAGGCATCAGCGCTCGCCCCTTCTCCTCCCTTCCCGAGCAGTTGTGCGCTGCCGTCTATCCCGCTCAGCTGAGCGAGCCAGCGCCGCCAAGGGCTTCCCTCCGGTGCGCCCCCGGCTCCCCCTGCCGGCCGCGCGGGGACACTGCAGGGCCCTGGGCACGGGGCGGTACCGGGGGGCGCTACCGGGATGCGGTACCGGGATGCGGTACCGGGGGCGGTACCGCGGTGTGGTACTGGGATGCGGTACCGGGATGCGGTACCGGAGGCGGTACCGGGGGCGGTACCGCGGTGTGGCACCGGGGGGCGGTACCGGGACTTGGTACCGGAACTTGGTACCGGGGTGCGGGACGTAGCACCGGGACGTGGTACCGGGCTGAGGACCCGGGGTGCGGGGCGCGGTACCGGGGGCGGTACCGAGGTGTGGTACCAGGGCGCAGTACCAGGGTGTGTGTGGTACCAGGGGACGGTACTGCAGTGTGGTACCGGGGTGCGGTACCGGGGTGCGGGGCGGGAATGCCAGCGCAGATAGTAGCAGCCTGTGCTGGCACACAGCTCACTGCGGGTGCAGGGAAGGAACTGGCTCAGGAACTGGCATGGGAATTGGGATGTCTTCACCAGGAGTGGGCAGGAGCAGCTATGGGACACTTTTGTGGGGTGAGAGGCCACTTCCCTGAGCCTGGTGATGGCACTGACAGACAGGAGGTGAGAACAGCCTCAGAACTTCCCACCCAGCTCACATCTGTTCCGCTCTGCTCTCCAGAAGCTGCTGGCTGAGTGCCAGGACCAGCAGTGGTGCCAGTTCTCAGTGCACAGCCAGGTCTTTGGGCCAGACCCATGCCCTGGGACACACAAGTACCTCATTGCTTCCTACAAGTGCCGGCCAGGTGAGCACGATCTGGGCAACACTGCATGGGCTCTCCCTGGCCTCAGCTGCTCAGAAAGGGGCAGGAAGGAGAGCATGGCTGCTCCTGTACCCTGCAGCCCTCTTTCAACCCTCCCCTTGGCCTAGGAGAGGGGCTGCAGGTGCTTCAGGATACAGTGGGGCACTCAGTGATGTCACCTCTTAGGGAACCATCGAGTCAAGACAGTGTGTGAGAATGACAAGCTCAGGCTGCAGTGTCGCCCAAAATCCATCCTGGCCATTTATTCTGCAAGTTATGGACGATTCCTGCGGGGCAAACCAGAGTGTGATGCCTTGAACACTGGAGGACCCCATATAGGTATGACAGAGTGGTTTGAGACAGAAATGGGGCAGGAACCCTGTGGCACAAGTCCACCACTGGGCTATGCCTGTGTCCCTTGGCCTCTGCTGGCTGATGCCCAGCAAGCAGGGGCAGGCAGCTCTGCCCATGTGTCCACGCCTCCTGTCTCTGCAGAGTGTGTGGCTCCAGACGCGCTGCGCAGGGTCTCCAAGAAGTGCCACCGCAAGGGGAACTGCACCGTGGCTGCTGACAGGGCTACCTTCGGGGACCCGTGCCTGCCCGGCATGAAGAAGCAGCTGCGCGTCTCTTACACCTGTGGTGAGAGCTCCCCACGGAGCCAGGGGCACAGGGGCCACTGCTGGAGTGTCTGCTGTGCCCACCCCATGCCGGGCAGCAGGGGCAGGGCGCTGCCCAGGGAGCCAGGGACTGCAGGGGAGGAGCGGGATGGTGATGCTCGCCGTGTGCTCTCCTTGCAGTGCCCAAGCAGCTGCTGGAGGAGGTTGGCCCTGACACCTCGGACCCCTTCCTGCTCTCGGATTACATGCACGGTAATGTGGGAGGATGAATGGTACCCCACAAGCAGTATGGTACTGTGCTCGTGCTCGGGTGAGCCAGCCCTTCCATGGTCTGTCTGCATCCCTGGTACCAGCTCCAGCCTGGCATCTCTGTCCCCTGCTGGGAGCCATCCCTTGGTCAGTGAGGGGCTGGAGGGGGCATCTGCTGGGAGCAGGGCAGAGGAAGACACACAGGGTCAGGGTGCAGGAAGGATGGAGCGTGGTGTGGGGAAGGAGAGGCAGGAGCAGGCAGCCGGGACACGGAGCACCGAGAGCACCCTGTGTCTCAGCCTGCACCCCTTGTTACTGCAGGTGGCTGGTACAAAGGGCCCAGGTTCTCCAGGCTCCAGGAAGACCGCATGATTTTTACTAGCTCCCTGGCAGCTTTTGCCCACCTTTGGGGTACGTGCCCTCCCTGGGTCTCACACAGCACCCTGGGCAAACAGGACAGGCTGGGAGGTGGCTGGCGTCCCAGATGGCCCCAGCTCAACCCAGGGCTCATCTCAGAGGCAGCCAGACCCCAAACCTCTCCAGCAGGGCCTGAAGGAGCAGGGCACCAAGCACCCATACTAGGTTTGGGGTGGACAGTAGGGTGGGAGCTCAGAGGCTGAACAAGCCCCAAAGTCCCACAACAGCATCAAGAGTCACAGTGTGGCTACAGTCCTGCCTGTGGACCTTCCTTTCCAACAGGCCAGATTGCCCACTGGGTCTTATCCTTCCTGCCCTGTCTGCAGGCACTAATGGAGACCACCTCTCTGCAGCAAAATAATTCCCTTGCCAGAGGAAATTACTCATTTAATCCCCCAAGGATTATTATTCTTTCCCCTGCTCTGCCTACCCTGCATCCCAGTGGAGGTTTCCTTTGGGGAAAGGCACATTTCAGGACTGGAGGGTGCTGATGAGGCTCTAGGTGACACTTCCATGATCACAGGGGCAGGGTCTGTGCTGCCTCTGCAGCCTGGGTGGTGAGGGCACCCCTGCTCCCCTCCTCTTACTCCCATATGCCTCACAGAGGGGCCTTGCAGGCACTGATACCCCACAGACTGCAGAGCAGTTTGTGTCTTTCTTTCCTTTTCCCCTCAGGTGTCCCTGAGAAAGTTGCCCTCTACTTTCTTTGTGGAGTCTCAGGAGGCCTCATGCTGCTGCTGTGCATCATCACCCCCAAAACGACCTTCCTCCAGGAGGTGGGGGAGGCTCTCAAAGACCCAGAGCTGGGGAGCAGCTCGGAGCTGGGCAGGACCAAGCTGCGGGATGAGCAGGATGAGGATGTCCCTGATGACAGCTCCTCAGACTCCTCCTTCCGCCGCCTCACCCGCACCTACCGGGCCACTGACAGCATCTTCGGCCCGGAGCTGACAGCAGCCATGGAGGGAGCAGTGGAGCACCAGGGCCATGGTGGGGAGGAGATCTGGATGCCCAAGGAGTCAAGCCCGTATGCCATACACAAGATCAAATCGGCCACCAAATAAGAGCTGGAAGAAAATGGCTGGAGGGGGGCAGAGGGGTGCAGGCTCAGTGGGTTCTCACATCAGAGACAAAAGAGTTGGGGCTCCTTGGGGTGACTGGGCATCCCGAGCAGCAGCAGGGCCGGGGCAGCTCCAGTGTGTCCATCAACCCACTGCTCCACCAGCAGGAAACCTCTGACCCGGGGCTGACATGCAGTCCCTCGGTGTGACGAGGGGCTGTGTAATGGTTCTGCGGGCTCCTCTGCCACAGACTAACCCTAACCTAACCTCCCTGTCCTCGGCTTGCATTGTCTGGCTCTAGAGTTTAACCCTGATCAGCTGTGCCAAGCCCACCCTGAGTCCTTCAAGGCTGTTTGCTCCTATTTCTCCTTGGGCACTGGATTGCACTCCTGGTGCTGCAAACACACCCTGCACTCGGGCACTGTGTGGAGAGGCAGGAACGGCCAGGACACAGGCAGAGGAGGTGGGTGGGTGTGCAAGCACAGCAGGCATCACCACCAGCACAGCCCCACCACGGTGCATGCCTTGAGCCCTGTTATGCCAAGGGAGCTGCTCCCCAGGCTGGGGCTCTGGCAGCTTGGCACAACACTGGCTCTCACCTCCCTGCAGGCGTTCAGGAGCTCCATCACACTCTGTGCTTCCCTCCCTACCGGCTCTCACCTCCCTGCAGGCATTCAGGAGCTCCATCACGCTCTGCACCTCCCTCCCTACTTTCCCCAGTGGCAGGAGAACCCCAAGTTTTAACTTGCTGTGATTTTTTCCTGTGAATAAATGCAACAACTCTCAGGCCCATCTCTCCCTGACACTGGTCGTTAGTAATGAAAAGGGGGAAAAGGAAGAGGCAAAGCTCAGCCCTCCCTGTGCAGAGAAGTACCTTGCTTCACACCAGTGCTTCTGGCACTGGACCATGGGAAGCAACAAGTTGGGCCTGTTTTACCACAGGAAAGCAAAAGGGGAAGGGAAAGGCAGAAAAGCAGTCCATCTGGGTCCCAGGAATGACACTTCCCTGTCCTTGCTGCTCTTCTTGAGCCTGGGGCTTCCTGTCTGGTAAGCAGTGGTGGAGCAGAGGTCCCCAGATGCCATGCAGAGGGGCTTCTGGGCACTCCTGCAGTGCCAGGAAGCCGGGCTGGGGCTGAGGTCTGCTCCAACTCGAAAAGGCAGCACAGGCTTTTGTAGTGCTGTGGGAAGAGGCTGGATGGAAGCAGCAACCCAGCTCTCATCACAAAAGGGACATACAGGCACAAAGGCTCTTGAGCCAGCACAGAGCAGAGTCCAGTGGGAGGAGCAAGGACCTGCATTCTCCCTGATCTGGGGTTTGCTGAGGGAACGTCAGAGCCCAAGGGGAGTGTGCGGAGCTCTCACCTCCAGCTGGCCCCCAGCATCCTTAGATTGTGAGCACGGCTGAGACCAAGCCTTGCCCCAGTGCTTGGACAGCTGGCACAGCCCCTGCTGCACACCCGTGGCTTCACCTTGCACTTCTTGCTCTCCTCATTTTCTCCCACACGCCCCATGTCCGGGGGCAATTTCAGCTTTCGTGGTGCAGGTCACACCCCTGCAGCAGGGCTGGGATTCCCAAGGGCCTCGCCAGGAGCACCAGCATGGCAGTGCTTTGGAGACTGGAAAAGCCAGCTTCCCAGTGCCAAGCCTGGGCAGGATGGGCAGACATGGACCTGTCCCAAAGCAGGCAGCTCATCCCAGCCTCCACAGGGCTGTGGGCAGACATGGATGGGAGTTTTGGCTGAGGATCATATCCCAAAGGATAGCAATGTTTCCATTGGCTGTGGGATGTGTCCTTCTTCTGCCTTATGCACCCAGCTGGTGCTGATGAGGCTCTAGGTGACACTTCCATGATCACAGGGGCAGGGGCTGTGCTGCCTCTGCAGCCTGGGTGGTGAGGGCACCCCTGCTCCCCTCCTCTTACTCCCATATCCTGACAGAGGGGCCTTGCAGACACTGATATCCCACAGACTGCAGAGCAGTTTGTACCCTGGTGTCTTTCTTTCCTTTTCCCCTCAGGTGTCCCTGAGAAAATTTTCCTCTACTTTCTTTGTGGAGTCTCAAGAGGCCTCATGCTGCTGCTGTGCATCATCACCCCCAAAACGACCTTCCTCCAGGAGGTGGGAGGGATGCACTGCCTTAACATGCAGGCACCTGGATGCCACAGGATCCCAAACCAACAGCAAGCAAGCATCAGGGAGTTCCCAGGCCAAGGACAGAAGCAGTGACACCAGGGGATCTGGGCCTGGAGAGGAACGAGTGACCAAGGAGGGAACAAGGTGGGCTGGAGCTACAGCAGCCCTGACCAGTTTTGGGGACTGAGGGACCCAAGGCCTGTGGGACCCAGGTTTAAACCTCCCCTGAAGATGTGAGCAGAATTCTGCTGCTGGCTGTCCAAGAGCCAGGTCTCTCTGCTGGAGATGCCCATGTGCAGCCCAAGCTGTGTGCCTGACCCTGCCCACATGGCCCTAGGGCAGAGGTTGAAATCCCCTCAAATGCTGGCATTGCTGTGTTTCCCCAGCCAGGCGTTCATCAGCTCCACACACAACAGCACCGCATGGGTGTGCGATTATCTGAACCGATTTTTTTGGGTTAAACTTAGGAATTTGAAAGGTTTTTCTGGGAATCTCATGGCTGGGGAAGCCATCCTCTGCTGCAGTGCTGAGCTCTGCTGAGCTTCCCTCAGCGGAGGCTTCACCTGTGCCAGAGCTCAGTGCAGTGCTAAAGCCCCCAAGAGGTGCTGAGGGCACAGGACCACTGCACGGTGGTGGCCATGAGAGCAAAGAACTGGGCTGCAAACTCACATAGGAGGAGTGATACAGTGAGCATCAAGTATATGAACACGGATCACATGTCTGACACATGAAAAGTGGGTGGCTTCTCCAAGACTAGTTTGTCAAGGAACAAAGCAAGCTGTGGGTGTGAGGACTCTCGTGCATTTCTTTCCTGATACATGGAAATTAACTTCAAGGCAACTGGCAGCCTGAGCCAGCCTTCTCCGAGCTCTCTGTGCCTGGCAGCCTGGCTGCATGGCAGGGCTCTCCCCAAGAACTGCAATGCCTCAAGGCTGGTCCTTGATGCACACAGAGTGCTCTTACCCTCAGCAGATGTTTGGTAAGCAGCTGATCTCTCGTACAACCCCACAGTACAGTGAGTGACGTGTGCCTTGGTTCCCCTTACCCTGTGCTGGTTGCTGTGGATGATGGGGCAGTCCCAGTGAGCCTCACCTTGGTCAGTCATGCCCGTAGGGCACCACAGGGACACGGCTCCTGTGGGACCTCAGGCGGCTCAGACTGGATATGAGAAAAAGATCTTCCCTGTGAGCGTGGGAGGCCCTGGCACAGGGTGCCCAGAGCAGCTGGGGCTGCCCCTGGATCCCTGGCAGTGTCCCAGGCCAGGCTGGACAGGGCTGGGAGCCCCTGGGACAGTGGGAGGGGTCCCAGCCATGGCAGGGGTGGGATGGGATGGTCCCCTTCCCACCTAAACCGTTCCGTGATTCTCCCAGCGATCCGAACCCTCTGTTCCTGACACTGGGTCAAGGAAGGTGCGTGGCCAGCACACCCTGTCCCCCAAGCCAGAGTTCCCCAGCTGTAGTCTGGTGTTCTAGACCTGAAGTTTCTGAACTCAGTTTCTTCATAGTGTTTAAGTTTCAGAAGACCTTGTTCCCACAGACTTGACATAAACATCCCAAGTGTTATTATAACGAGTAATGTTTTGCATTCTTTTCTGTAAGATGGACTTGTCTCTATCCATCGGTTTGGGCCAATGGTTAGAAGAGTTCTGGCACTCTTCTAACCAATGAGAGTGGCCTGTTCCAAAAGGTATATAAGGAGGGCAATTGTTTTAATAAAGTGGAGTCAGATACAGTTTTTTATAACGAGGTCTCATGTCGTTTGTTCATCGCCCACAGCGACACCAGCCCCGACGTCTGGGACCCACAGCCTCGGCAGCGGGCGGAGGCCGCTCCGCCTGCCGCGAAAGAAGCAGGGCCGGCAGCGGGGCCGGCAGCCAGGGCCGGGCAACCGGGCCGGGGGCTGGGTTCGGGGGCCGGGCCCGGGGTCCTGGAGCTGGGCCGTGCTCGGGGTTGGCAGCCGGGCCTGGGGGCCGGGGCCGGGTTCGGGGTCCGGGCCCGGAGCTGGGCCGGGATCGCTGCCCTCGGCCCCTCAGAGCGGGTTTAAGCGGCGCCCGCTCCCACCAATCGCGGCCCGCCCGGCCCGGCGCTGGCCCCACCCCCGTCGTATGCTCGCCCTGCCATTGGCCGTCTGCGTTGAATTTTAAACGCTGCCGCCCTGCCCCTTAGCACCGGCATCCCTCCGCGCCCGCCGATTGGCCGCCGCTGGCACCGCCTCGCGTCCTGATTGGGCGAGGCTCGGCCAGTGCTGGCCGGCCGCTACCGAACTGCTACTTTCAAAAGCGCCGGGGCCGGGCGTGCGGACACGGGGAGAGCCGGGCATGGGTGAGCGGGGATTACTGGGCAGAACCGGGGATTAGCCGAGGATAACCGGGCATGGGTGAGCGGGCGGAACCGGGCACGAGGGTAACCGGGCATGGGTGAGCGGGCGGAACCGGGCACGAGGATAATCGGGTATGGGTGAGCGGGCGGAACCGGGCACGAGGATAACCGGGCATGGGTGAGCGGGCGGAACCGGGCACGAGGATAACCGGGCATGGGTGAGCGGGCGGAACCGGGCACGAGGATAACCGGGCATGGGTGAGCGGGCGGAACCGGGCACGAGGATAACGGGTATGGGTGAGCGGGCGGAACCGGGCACGAGGATAACCGGGCATGGGTGAGCGGGCGGAACCGGCACGAGGATAACCGGGCATGGGTGAGCGGGCGGAACCGGGCACGAGGATAACCGGGCATGGGTGAGCGGGCGGAACCGGGCACGAGGATAACCGGGCATGGGTGAGCGGGCGGAACCGGGCACGAGGATAACCGGGCATGGGTGAGCGGGCGGAACCGGGCAGAACCGGGCACGGGTGAGCGGGGCACTAGGAATAACCGGGCATGGGTGAGTCAGAAAGGAGGAACCGAACACGAATGAGTGTGGAGGGGACACCCCAGGCACATGCGAGTGGGGTTTCCTAGGGCTGCGGGGGAGTGGGCAGTGCTGGGACCCCTAGCTAGTGGCAGGCGTGGGGACCCTGTAGGGTGCAAGGGAGTAAGGGCTTCCAAGATCCCTGACTCCCCTGGGAATTGTGGGGGATGAAGGGCAGAGGGGAATTCTGGGACTCCTGACTCCCCCAGGGTGCCCTGAGGGCTGTCGGGGAGTGGGGATCTCCAAGACCTCTGGCTCTCCGAGGAGGTCCAAGCCCTTGCATTCTTCTCCTAGATGCAGGAATCTGGGAATTGCCTGTCCCCCCTCCCACCTCGCCCAGCAGGCTGCTTTGATGGCGGTCTCTGAAGTCCATGTTCCCTCCTCCCTGGGAGCAACCCTAGTCAGATTTGTCCCTTGCCTGGGCTTGTCTTGGGGCACCACCCGCCTGCCATGCTCAGGGAAGGGGTCAGTCCTGCTGTGCTAGCCGCCAGGAGGGACAAAGGCTCCCCTGCTCTGCCACAGGCTGGGAGGGAGTCCCTGCAGGCAGCAGCTCCTCACGGCGTGCTCTGTCCCCAGCCTGCTCGCAGAGACCCAGGGAGAGGATGCCGCTGCCACGCAATGCCAAGGTGCTGGCCCCCAAGCAGCCCCGGGCAGGCAAGGCCGGCCCTGCTACAGAGAACACCGACCCTGAGAAGGTGAGCACGGAGCCAGGGCTGCAGGGGGGGCTCCTGTGGGGCAGCCCCCACCATCTTCTAACAGGCTCTATTGCAGGAGGAGAGCTGCCATGCCAAGAGGTCTTCGTCCTCACCCCAGGGTGGGCCCAAGAAGAGATCAGCATTCGGAGACATCACCAATGTGAGTGCTTCTGTCAGGGTGGGGCTCTGTGCCCCTGTGAGACTCCCATGGGGGGAGGTTTGCCTCGTGCCCATTAGGAAGAGGAGGGGTTTCCCTGCAAGGCTTTCCACAGCCCCTGTATGCCCTTGTTCTGACCCAAACAGGCTCACAAGAACCAGGTGGTGGCAGGGAAGAAGGAGGCTGTGAAAGTTGCTCCACCCAAGGCACAGAAGGCACATAATGCCTTGGGGGTGGCCAAGAACAATGAGATCAACCTGAAAAAGTGAGTAGCTGGGGGCAGGGGTTTGCTGTAAACTTGTCCTGTGGGGAAAGTTGTAGGGGCTTCCCTTGGGTGATGGAGGCTCAGCCAGATGCAGGAGGGAATTATATCTGCTATAATTATATCTGTTATAATTATATCTATATTATTTTTATTTTTATTATTATAATTATATATATATTATATCTGTAATAATTGCTAATTATATCTGCTATAGGTGGCAGGGGAGGATTAGGTTGGATGTTAGGAAACATTTCTTCCTCACAAGGGCTGTCCAGCCTGGACCTGCTGCCCCGGACAGTTGTAGAGTCACCTCCCATGGAAGGATTTAAAAGTCATGTGGATGTGGCTCTTGGGGATATGATTTAGTGGTGGGCATGGCAGTGCTAGGGGAACTGTTGTCCTCAGTATCTTTTAAGGTCTTTTCTAGCCTAAGTGATTCTAAGTGTCTGTGGGGATATTTTAGGGGTGGAAGGCCCCTTTCAGCTAAGAAATTTGGTCTTCTCCCAGCAATGATTTATGCTCTTCTCCTTCCCAGGTCAATGAAGAAAACTCCCCCAACAGTTCCTGCAGAGCCCAAAGTGGATCCCGTGCCAAAGAAACCAGTGTCTGTGCAGGAAACAAAGACCCCTGAGGAGAGGGTAGGGACTCTGGGCTGCAGCACTGCCCCAGGCCCATCACAGCACTGCTCTGTGGCTGCCACTGCTGGTACTGGGGCACCAGGCAGTGCTCTGGGCCCCAGAGAGATTTCAGCCAGGGTGATGGAAAGATGGGGAGGGGGGCAAAGTGCAGCACCACCTTCCTTCAGGAATCCTCCCCTGGGAAAGAGTGGGGCAGGGGAGTGCAGGGTAGGCAGGGAAAGGGGGGTGCAGAGGGACAGCAGCCTTGCCCCGACAAGGGTGAGTGGCACTCACAGGGCCTCCCCCATGCCTGCAGATACCAGCAGTGGAGGACATTGACAAGGAGCAGCTGGGTGACCCCTACGCCAGCGCAGAGTACGCCAAGGAGATCTTCGAGTACATGCGGGAGAGAGAGGTGGGTGCCTGTCTGGGAGGCAGGGACTGCAGGCAGGGCCACCGACTGCCCAGAGCCTCTGACCACCTGCACAGGGTGAGAAAGGGCCTTTTTGAGGGGGGGCATGTCTGCCCTGTCCCTGACAGTTGGCTCTTTGGCAGGAAAAATTCCTGCTTCCTGATTACATGAAGAAGCAGACAGACATCACTGGGGACATGCGTGCAATCCTTGTGGACTGGATGGTGGAGGTGCAGGTGAGGGGGCACAGCTTCCTGCAGAGCAGCCCCCATGCTGCCTTTGGCCCCTGTGACCCCAGAGTGCTGGCAGAGGCTCCTGCAAGCACCCCCAGTGCAGAGCTGAGCCTGCCTGTGTGGGCTGGCAATGAGCCCTCATCCCTCCCTGCGAGCCTGGTCTCTGGGCACCCCTGGCCTCTGTGAGAGCCAGGTGGGGCTGGACAGGCCTGGCTTCTGTCTGACACTCTGTTCTGACCCCTGCTCTCGTTCTTGCAGGAGAACTTTGAGCTGAACCACGAGACATTGTACCTGGCTGTGAAGCTGGTGGACCACTACCTTGTGCAGGTGGTGAGCATGAGGGAGAAGCTGCAGCTCATCGGCTCCACTGCCATCCTCATTGCCTCCAAATTTGAGGTGACTTTGTGTGCTGTGCTGGGGTGCAGGGCCAGAGGGGCTGTACCTCTGTGGCCCCTGCGGGGTTTTGGAGAAGGCCAGGCCACTGCCCTGGGAGCTGCCAGGGTGGCATGTCTGTCACGTTCCTCCCTCCTGTCCAAGGGCTGCGAATGCAGTCATGGTGGGCTAGAACTCCTGTGCTGGTGTCACTGGAGAACCAGCTTCTCTCTGCTCTGCACAGACCATTGGGGTACCTTAGTTTACCTAATGCAGGCATGGAGTTCAAGCCAAGGGCTGGAGGAGCAAGGACATCACAAAGAGTGCTAACAGTCTGTGCCGAGTCCAGCAGCATGTGAACGTTTTACAGGGCCTGTGGGATCTCCTGAGGGAGGCCAGGAGGAGCTCCCACAGGGGTGCTGAGCAGTTGTGCCCCTACAGGAGCGGTGCCCACCGTGTGTGGATGACTTCCTCTACATCTGTGACGATGCCTACAAGCGGGAAGAGCTCATTGCCATGGAGATGAGCATCCTCAGCACCCTCAAGTTCGACATCAACATCCCCATCCCCTACCGCTTCCTGCGACGCTTTGCGAAGGTGAGTGCACCTGCAGGGTGGGCTGGGTGCCCCAGGCCCCCTTCTGCTGGCTCCATGGGGCTGTGGCTCTTCAGGGTGGCAGCAAGGAAACTCCAGGTCCCCTCAAGAGGGTGGAGGGGTGTGAGGACAGTGATAGGCTGTGTGTCTGAGATCCCTGTCCTGTGCCCCAGAGGCAGCATTCTAGATCCCAAAAAGGCAAGGCAGTGGAGCAGCCCTGCTCCAAAGGCTGAACCTTTCCCTGTTCCCGGCCACAGTGTGCCCATGCCAGCATGGAGACGCTGACGCTGGCCCGCTTCCTGTGCGAGATGACCCTGCAGGAGTACGACTACGCCCGTGAGAGCCCCTCCAAGCTGGCTGCCAGCTGCCTGCTGCTGGCACTCACCATGAAGAACCTTGGGGGCTGGGTGAGTACCTGCCTGAGCCAGAGGGCCCGTCCCTGCTTGAGGCACTGCCGTGGGAAGCAGTGGACCCGTGAGTGGGGTGATGCACTGGGGGGTATGATCAGATTTGGATGCTGGGCAGGGAAACTGATGGCTGTCCTGTCATTGAGAGGACCCAGCCTAGCCCCACTCTCCCCTCACAGACCCCCACCCTGGAGTACTACAGTGGGTACAGTGCCCAGGACCTGCACCCCCTGGTGAAGAGGCTGAATTTCCTGCTCACGTACCAGCCCTGTGACAAGCTGAACGCCGTGCGCAGCAAGTACTCCCACAGGTGAGAGTCAGCCTGTGCCAGGCCTGTCCCCCCCCAAAGGGGCTGACACCACCAGCAGGCACTCTGGGGCGCTGCAGGGGGCTGGGAGCTCTGGTGGATGGGTGTCAGGGCCACGGTTGAGCTCTAAGCCAATGTGTTCCTTCCAGGGTCTTCTTTGAGGTTGCCAAAGTCACCCCCATGGACATGCTCAAGCTCGAAGAGACACTCACTAGCTCCTAGCCCTACTCTGTGAATAAGCCTGTAAATAATGGGGTACCCTCAAGCAGGGTGGTGCCATGTACATAAGTAATTTTAACTGAAGAAGAGGTGGGGGGGAATGAAAAAGAGTCATGTGTAACTGTTAATAAAATCTGTTTGTCATACATGCTGGCTCTGGAGACTATGAGCCCCAGCACTGTACTTCCCCTTGTTGTGATGAGACAGAGGGTGAGAGCAAGGTGATGGGTAGGGAGCAGGAAACTCAGGCATGAAGGCTGGAAAGGTCTTCTCCATTCTCTCCTCCCCACCCCTCACCTTCCCCTCAGTAATGACACTATGCGAGCAGCAGCAATGAGTATCTTCTCTCCAAATATTTACACAGCATAAATACCCATGTGGGGAAGGGGAAACTTTGCTTTGGCTCCAGCTTGAGCACACAGAGGGTGGCCCCAGCTCCTTAGTGACCCTGATGGGGCTGGGCTGGGGGTCAGACCACATCACCTATCAGGTTACACCTCCACTGCAGTGTCTCCAGCCCCACAGGCTGGGGAGAAGCAGCGGCTCCAGGGACAATGGGGACAGACAGTTAAAGCAAGGCAAGCAGCGGGGGCTCCACACATCTGGGGCAGGGGCAGGGACCTGTTCCCCTGCCCAACCCCTGTTCCCTGGGGGCAGCACCCACCCAGCACCTGGGCCTAGGGCAAGTTGCTGAGCTCCTTAATGGCCTGAAGGATCCTCTTCATGTGGCCCACTTTGGTGATCCCCAGGTCCTGCAGGAAAGAGAAAGAGCAGGTGATGCATTTGCAGGGGCCAGCTCATGGCTCTCATTAGTGGACAAACCACAGGGTGGGGGATGAGGCACAGCCCAGCTCCCCATGCTCCCTTGCTGGAGCATAGTGCCTGCTTGAAGCCCTCTGTCCTCTTGAGAGCATAATCCCAATAGCTGAATGCAGGTGAGGGCAGGGTGCTGTTGATACTGCTTTGGACAGGTGTATGGAGCCTTCCAAGCTGGAGGCCACCCCTGCCCCTGCAGACCCAAATGTAGGGCCAACCTGCCACCAGGAGGGATAGGGAGAGGAAGGATGAAGGACACCATGCTCCCCAGGGCTGGGGTCCCTCAGGAGGCACAAGGGGGTTGTACCTTAAGGTCTCTCCTCTCCAGCAGAATCAACTCTGAGCCCTGGATGTCATGCCGGATAAAAATGTCTCTGTATTCCCCTAAACCAAGTGCTTCCAGCCATGCTGCCACCTCCTCGGAGCCCCACTTGTCTGCTAGCAGGGAGGAAAAATCACAGTTGTGGACTGCTGGGGCACTGTAGAGGCAGTGGGAGGCATGCAGGGCAGACAGCATTCCCCCTCCCACCCTTGGCTCCAGCAGGGCCAGGGGCCACAGCCTGCTCAGGCTCCAGAGGTCTCTCTTCTCCTTGGCTTATTTATGGGGCACCTGAGCTGCTCCCTCAACCAGACCCGCAGCCATGGACAAGGGCCTTACCCAAAGGTCAGGGCTGTACCAGACCCCCTCCTCCCCCTGGCTGAGGAGGTATGGGGTTGGGGTGCTTTGCATTCCTGACACCAGAAAACGCTGTAAGGGGCTCTTGGTGACAAAGGTGACACCCCCAGGCAACCAGGTGCTGCCCTGTTCCCCTTCCTGAGGATTCTTCCCCAGCAGGCCCAGGACAGGAGTTTGAGGGACAGGTCAGCACAGGGGGTCCTTTTAGACTGTACCACCTGTCTCTCCCTGATATGCTGCTCCCTTTACCTGGGAGTGCACTGTTGGCCTTCTGCTTCTGCGGCTTGTCCTTCTCCTTCCTGGGCTTGGGGATGTTGAGGCGAAGCTTAAAGCTGCCCTTGGCACTGCTGGCACCTTCCTGTGAGAGGCCAGGCTTGGAGGGATGCTACAGCCCCTGTGGCCAGCTAGTGGGCTGTGCCAGACCCCATCCCTGTGCACCCACCTCCTCAGCAGGGTGGGCGATGGGGCCCAGCCAGTGGATGTCCAGCAGCCGCTGCAGCTCCTGGCCCAGCACGCTCAGGGGGCCGTGCAGAGCCTCCTCCTCCTGGGGTGAGTCCAGCTGTGGGGCACAGGGACCAGACCCAGCCTGCTGCCACCCCCACGGGTACCAGCCCTGGGGGGCTTTGGGGGCTCTCCAGCCCCTCACTCACCGCCTTCCCTTCCAGGAATGCCCTGGTCTCAGCCCACAGCTCCTTGATGCTCAGCACCACCTCCACAGCCACATTCCTGCTGAGAAACTGGGGCACAGAGGCAGGGCGTGAGGCAGGGCCCCGTGGGCTCTGGGCAAAGGCTGCCTCACCCTCCCAGTCCCTGCTCACCTCTGAGGTGCCAGCAGCTTTGTGGGACAGGGCTTCACTCAGGGCCAGGGAGCTGGCATTGACTGCGTGCGCCAGCTCCTGCTCCACGGCTTTGTGAGCCTTGGCCGCCTCGTGGATCCTGCAGGGATGGAGTGGGGCTGGAGCTGCCCCGTGGAGCACAGCTTCCCCTGCCCAGTGCCCTCCCCTCCCGCAGGCTGACCTGGCGATGAGGGTCTCTGCCACCCGCGAGGCCTGCTGCAGGAGGCTGCTCTCCTCCTCCGTCAGGTACTCCATGGACTGCTGCGAGCTGAGCCGGGGCCGTGCGGCCGCTCGGTAGCTCTCCCCTTTCTGCTTGTCCTCCCAAGACTTGAGGGTGCTTTCAAATGCCTGTGGGGGACAGACAGGGCCCCTCTGAGATGGTCATACCTCCCCATGTCCCAGCACAGTCTTGCTGAGCACCCCAATCTCACCCGGTCCCTTGTCAGCATCTGGGCTCTGTTCTTGTGCTGGATTTTGATGATGCCAGGGGGCTGGATCCAGGCCTCTCCATCCACCTGCACAGGGACACCCTCGTCCCCCCGGATGGTGATCTTCACCACGCGGCACTGTGGGGCAGACAGCCCAGGGCTGGCATCAGCAGCTGCCCAGCTGAGCAGAGCTACACTGCCTCGGGCTCCACTGCTGCCTCAAAAGCTTTCTGGCAGCACTCATGCTCCTGCAGGGTGCCTTGCCACTACCTGTGCGATGCGATGGTGCTGGAGGTTGATGACCCGTGACACTGCCATCTGGATGCTGCCAAAGACTGCCACCACCTCCAGTTTCTTGTCGTCAAAGGACGGAGCCCCAAAGTTCTGTAGAGGACCACTACGCATGAGGCTTCCAAAATGGGCTCATTTTGGGACCCAGCCTTTCCCCCATGTGTGCCCTAGGGTTTCTTAGGACTGGGGAAAGGACATCATGCCACCCAACACATCTCATGGTACTGGCACTCACATTGTCCTCCTTGGTGCCTCCCCAGAAGTTGATGCCCCCGGCGTAGCTGGGGATGTTGAGGACAGCAATGCCCTGCAGGCTGGGCAGCGAGATGGGCACCCCGTCACACTGCAAGAGAGGGCTAAGCCTGGGGGCTGCTGTAAGGCTGCCCCTCCCACGCTGTCCCTGCTCTCCCAGCCCTGTACCTCCAGCTGCACCCGCTGCTCCAGGTTCTTGTAGGTGCGCTGCAGGAGCTCCTTGGTGCCCAGCACCCCGTACCACATCATGTTCTTGGTGCGGCTGCTGTGGGGCCAAGTGGAACAGGTGAGGGGCTGTGGGCTCCCCACTGCCTGTCACAGGCTCCACACCCTCCCCGGGGCACCGTGCTGAACAGTCCTGCACTGCTGGCCCCACCTCAGTTTCCTCAGTTCCTGCTACCTCCCAGATTTCTGCTGCACCCAGATTTCAACCCTTCCATACCAGCACAGCAATGTCCCTCTCTCCAGGTGTAGAGCAAGCAAATCCCACCAAGCCCTCGTGTCTTCACCCCTTCTGGGGTGTTTTCAGCCTGCCAACCAGGGGTGCTCATCCCAGCAATGGGTGCAGGTACAAAATCTGCTGCAGGAAGGATCCCCAGCACAATAGCACCGAGTCACCCCTATGGCTCCCGGCATCTTGATGGTCCCTCCTGGTGCAGGCACTGGAGAGCCAGGGGTACATTTTTCCTGGGGGAAATCTGGGAGTTCCAGCCAACCTGCACTTCTTGGGGTGCTCATCGCGTTTGTTGTTGAACTCCAGGGAGATCTTTGCATCCAGGCCGATGCCAAAGTAGTTATTCATGACGCATTTCTCCGAGAAGTGGCTGAAAGCAGCGAACAGGGACAGCAGGTTGAGCAGCAGCTGAACATGAGTGACTCTGGGCTGGCACCAGAGGATGCAGTGCAACACCCACAGGAGCAGAGCGGCTGGCACTGGGGAGCCTGACCAAAACTAGCAGGGATGGCTGCATTTCCCTCGGGCACCATGGTGGGACACCCATGGCACAGCTAGGATGTGCCTGCAGGCAGGAGCACCGAGCTCCAAGCAACAGCCAGAGAGCCCACACTGTGCACAGGCAGGCTCCCCCAGCACAGGCACTGCTAGGCCAGGGAGCACGGGGTACCAGGGATGCCAGGCTGGTGGGCAGAGGCTGCTGCTGCAGCCTCCTCAAAGGGGCAGCAGGGTGCCAGCTCTGCTCCTGCACTGTGCTGGGCAGCAAGAGTGGGCCAGGGTCCCCGAGGCAGGCAGAACACCTGACTCACAGGGTGCTGGGGTCTTCAGGGAACTGCAAGCTGCCAAAGGTGTCTGGCCGGTCCAGGATGATGGAGGAAGATGCAGAGGTCACCGTCACCCGCCGGGAGCCTGGCCAGGGGGGACAAGGAGATAGCTGTCACAGTGGTTCTCATGCTGAGCCCATCGCAGGGCTCACTCCCATGCCCCCACAAAACGCCTTGTGCCCTGCTGGCATCTTACTGAGCTTCTCCTCCTCCTTGTTGAGCTCCTCCGAGCTGTCCTTGCTGGGGCCCACACTGCCCTGGTAGGCTTGGGTCTGCTTGTTCTGCTCATCCACAGCTGGATCAGAGAGGGGCATGACAGGGAGTCTGTGCAGCCCTGTGCCCCCTCCTCACACCAGCCCTGTGGGCTCGTGCCAGGAAGGGTGCAGGGTGGGGCCACTGCTGCCATCCCAAGGAACCCAGGGGAGAACCAAGGCATGGGTCCAGCACCAACCCACTGTGCCTTCACCGTCCCTGCCAGGCTGCTGCCACATCAGGACGCTGCCAGCCCCCAGCACTGCCTCACCTTTCTCTGTCTGCTCAATGATTTGCCGCAGGGCTTTCTTCAGGCTGTTGGCCCGCAGCATGAGTTGCTCCTTGGATTTGAAGATGCGAGGCATGGGGCTGGAGTTGAAGCTGACAGCTTTCTCCTGGTCCTTGACATCAGCATGGGTGGCCTGTGCCATTTCTTCAGGGACCACGATGGCCTGAGCCTCCTCATTCAGCTCCCGCACCAGCGAGTCCAGCTTCTCATTCAGCATGGCACACTGTGGGACACCCACAGCTCAGCACCTGGCACGAGCTGCTGCCCCCCGCCTGGGGGCTTCCCTGGGCACCAGGAGTGCCTGGACACCCCCAAGCCCCTGGACACCCCATGCCTGGGCACCCCATGCCTGGCACACCCCAATACTGCACAGCAAGGCACAGGCCTGCAACACCCTGCCTGCTCACTGCCACAGTTGCCAGCAGCCCCACCACCTGGCCATCAGCTAGCCCTGCCCTGCTCAGGGGCTGTGCCATCAGCTTGGCCCAGCCTCCAGCTCCCCTGCACACACCTTCCGTGCCATCAGCTCAGCCCCTGCCCTGCTCAGGGGCTGTGCCATCAGCTTGGCCCAGCCTCCAGCTCCCCTGCACACACCTTCCGTGCCATCAGCTCAGCCTCCTGCTTGTTCTCTGTTGCCCTCTTGTAAGCCCGCCCAACTTCGGTCACAAAGTCATTGACAGTGCCACAGAGGAACCTGCCAAGGGAAGAGGCTGGAGCTCAAGAGGGGCACAGCATGGCCAGCAAGGCACAGATGCCAGCTGGGGGAACACCTGCTGCTCCAGAGGGGCAGCACAAGGATTATCTTCAGGCACCAGCACAGCTGGCAGCAGCTGGTGGCCAGCTGGGACAGCCTGGACGAGGGGGGTGCAGTGGTCCTGGGGACATGCCCCAGCCCAGCAAAGGGGCTCTGGCACCCCCAGCAACAGCCCACTCCTTACTTTGCAGAGGAGATCACCACTGAGTGCTTGTCTGACTCCAGGATCTTGGCCAGGTGGAAGGCAACAGAGTCAGCGTAATGGGAGATCTGGACCTGGGGGCACAGGGGAGACAGCTGGAGCCCTCCACCCTGGCACGTGCCCCACTCAGGGACAGAACTTTTCCCAGCCAGCCCTGAACTGGAAATGATCAGCCCTTATTCAGCCCACTCCCCACCACTGAGGGCAGCTGTGCCCATGCTGCTGGGCACAGGGGAGGGCAGACCCATCAGGAGGGAATCTGAGGCAAGGGGCTGAAGGGGAGCACAGAGGAGAGCCCATAGCAGCTGGACAGTGGCAGGCTAGCTCTGCCTCACCTTCTGCTTGCTCCCGAGGGCACATGCCAGTCTGAGACCTGCCAGGCTCGTTTCATTTCATGTGTTGGCATGCAGTCAACTGCCAGCTCCCTCATAGCCCAAATCCCCAGGGATCCCCAGCATGATCTCTTCCTGTGCTATCCCTCCTGTGTGTTCTGGAAATGGGCTGAACAGGAACCTGCCCTCCAGCCTGCCTTCCCCATCTCAAGCCCTGAAATGCCAACAGTTCCCACCTGGAGGTTGGAGTCCCCATTTTCCTCCTCCTTCAGGGCTGATGGGGACTGCTTGGGGGCCTCGTAGGTCAGCACGCTCCACCTGCCAAGCAGAGACCATGGCTGCTTGCCACCTCCTGGCCCCCTAGCACAGGGACAGGCAAGGATCTGGGACAGGCTGCCCAAGAGACGTCAAGGCAAGAGGGGACAGAGAGGCATGCGTTCCGCGCCCTGCTCACCGGTCCAGCATCTTGGTGGTGGCCCTTTCCAGCTTCTCCAGGATCTGCAGCAGCTGAGTGTCGTCGTCACACAGGCTGCCCCAGCCCAGGACCCGTGCCAGGTCATTCCCAGTCCCCAGCGGCAGGACACCCAGCTGACACTGCAAGGAGAGAACAGAGTGGGGGCTCAGAGGAGCCCCCAAGGGCACCTGTGACACCCCCACCCTTGGCAGCACCGGGGGCACACAGAGCATGCCAGCGCTGGGGGGGGTGCCAGCCTGCACCAGCTATGCCAGGCACTCACACCCACCTGCTTGTGGAGGCCAAGGGCATCGATCTCAGAGAGCACCCAGCCCACGCTGCCATCCCCACCACACACCAGGATTCTGAAGGTGGAGAACTTCTGGAAGAGGCGCAGCCTGGGTGGGAGGCAAGGAGAGAGGGACTGGGTGCTGTGCCAGGCGCCCACCAGGACCCCACCAAGGCAATTCTGGGGTGCTCAGGCTGGCGCTTACCCCAGGTGTGGGCCCCCATTCATGAGGTCAAAGACTTGGGCGGGGTTGAGGAACTGCTTGAACTTGCGAAGAAACTTGACACCCTGGTTGTCCCCACTCTTGGAGTTGACAAAGGCCAGGAGAGGGCTGGAGCAGGTCGAGGGGCAGGTGGCTTTCCAGAAACCTGCAGTAAGCCCAAACACATGAGCCCCACACTCTCAGCACACCCCAAACTCTCACTCCCCACACACACTTCAGGAGAGCAGTGTGTGCTGAGCCCAGCCTGTGGGGTGCTGGGGCAGGAGGAGCAGGGATGTCCAGGGGATGGCAAGGGGCAGAGGGAAGAGGAAGCACTGTGTTTTTAAAGAAAAGAGATGGGGAAAGAAATGTGCCCAGGGCAGAGCAGGATTGACAGCTGGCCCAGAGCCTGCACCCGTCTCAGGCACATCTTGGCCATCCCAGTCCCCTGGCTGGTGTCTGCAGGCTCCTTCCCTTGGCAGGGCCAGCAGTGCTGCAGCAGGGACTGCATCAGCCCTCACTGCCACGGGCACCAGCCCCACAGCCACTGCCCTCAGAGCCCCACGGGCTGAGCCCCAGCACCCCCACCACAGCAGGAGCATGGGGACAGCATCCCCACAGTCCTGTGCCATCATGGGGCAGGGGACAACATCCCCACAGCCCTGTGCCATCATGGGACAGCATCCCCACATCCCCTGTGCCATCATGGGACAGCATCCCCACAGCCCTGTGCCATCATGGGGGCAGGGGGCAACATCCCCACATCCCCTGTGCCATCGTGGGACAGCATCCCCACAGCCCTGTGCCATCCTGGGACACCATCCCCACAGCCCTGTGCCATCATGGGACAACATCCCCACAGCCCTGTGCCATCATGGGACAGCATCCCCACAGCCCTGTGCCATCATGGGACAACATCCCCACATCCCCTGTGCCATCATGGGACAGCATCCCCACAGCCCCTGCCTGGCCACGGCTCCGTCTCCGCTGCCAGCCCAGGCGAGCAGAGCAGCTCGGAAGCTGAAAGCACGGGGAGCTGCTGAGTCAGAGCGTGGGCTGCACGGAAAAGCCTGCTGCCAGCAGTACCCACACACTGCAGCAGCACAGCATGGCAGGACAAGGGGGACAGGCCTTGCTAAGCTGTTCCCAGTCGGGTGGGCAGCAGTCACAGGCACAGAGGGCTGGGCTGCTGGAGAGGGACAGGGCAGGGATGCTGCCAGGATCAGCCAGCAGCAGCTGAGGCTCTGGAGCCGAGGAGCAGCCGCGTGATGGTTACCCTGACAGCATCCCGATGAGTAACGAGGCAAATGAGCCACCGGCTGCGCTGAGTGGTGAAAAGCGTTAAAGAACGAAGAAAGAAATATCCGGAGGAGAACAGATTTTGCTCAGCGGAGGCCAGCTGGGCCCCTCAGGAGAAGGAGACAGCCGGGGGTCCCCCCACGCTCCACATGGCTTCTCCCTGCAGTGTCCCGTGCCAGGGCAAAGCTGTGTTCTGCACTACTGAAAAACCAGCTGAGCTTCAGACACTGAGAAATAACCCAAGAGCTTTATCCTGCCTCGAGAGATGCTGAACCATTGAGGTGCAACAGAGGACAGCCCACCTCAGGGGCTTAGGGCTGGCACTGCTGATCCTGGCACAGAGGGACCACATCCTGAGCCAATGCAAGAGGTGGCCTGGCAGGAGCAACTAAAGCCACATGTGGGCAAGAAGTGCCACCCCAAAGCCCAGAGAATACAACCAGGCCCTGAAGCAGAGTGCAAGGCAACGAGCAGCCTTCAGCCAAGGCAGGGGCGTTGACTCTGGAGCCTAATGAAGGTGGTGCTCCTTCTGCCCCACAGAACAGGCACAGTGCCACAAGTCAAAGCCTCCAGAGCACCTCAGAGAGCTCAGAGCCTGCTCCCAAACAGCCTGTCCTCCCTGTCAGAGCTGCCTTGGGCCCTCCACGACTCACCATCAGAATCAATGCTGTTCAAGGCCGTTGGTGGGATAATGGACACTTTGTACTGGCCCAGGGGACACCTCTTGCCAAGGAGCTCCTTGCAGGCACTGTGAACCTGGGAACACAGGGACACCTGGGTAAGCAAAGCATGGGGCACGCAGCACTGATGTGCCCAGCATCAGCTTTCCCAGAGAGGCACACAGGAGGGGCAGGCAGCCTGTGCGGGGAGAGGGGTGGGGCAGGGATGGGGACATCCTTACGATGGCCTTGCACCAGAGACAGCGCCAGTCCTGCAGCCTCCGGACACTGCCACACGTCCGGTCACAGACCGCGCATCGAGCACTCACCGGCAAGTTCCCCTCCAGCCACTGATGGGGCATGGCCACCTGCAGGGAAGGGCAGCCACCAATGGCATGCTGCGCGCTCGAGGGAGAGGCCACAGCCACCCCTTTCCCCAAGCACCATGGAGGTGGTGCCATGCAGCAGGGCAAGGAAGGTCTGGGACCCCTCCCATGTCCTCTCATCCCTGGGGCCTGGCCCCTTAAAGCCATCAGCACATGAGGCAGGGCAGAAAATGTCTGGAGGTGGCCCCACCTGGACAGCAGAAAGGGATCCCGATACAGGATGCCAGAGGAGGTGTCCCCAAGCTATGCCCCTGCAGAGCCAAGCCCCTGTAGTGCAGGGGCAGCTACACCTTCTTCCTGCTTCCTGATTTAAGGCCAGCAAGGCCAGCTCTGCTGAAGGATCTGTCCCGCCAGGATCCCTGACAGGGACTCCCCTGCTTACCCCATCCTCATCCTCGATGATTTCAATGCCGATGGAGGCCAGAGTTGTCCACTTGCAGTTGTTTGTGGCTCTGACTGCACAGCGCTTGTGTGCCTTGAACTTGCAGACTGCACGGGGGGGAGCAGTGAGGAGCAGGGAAGGGCCTCACAGCAGGCACACCCCTGGCCCCAATCCCAAACTGCATGCGGGCAGTGGGCATCACCCCGCAGCACTCCTGCTCTGGCCCAGCCTCCAGAGGCTGCCCTGCCCAGGCCCCAGCACTGACCTTCACAGGAGAGGCCGTGGGAGGTGACCCCTGGCAGAGCCTCACGGCACACGTTGCAGAAGGTGGGGCGGGCGTGGGAGCAGGCGTACCAGTTGTGCATGCCCGAGAAGTGCTCCATGTTGAACTGCGTGGCCTGGAGGCACAGCCCTGCCCCATCAGTGCTGGGACCCTCAGCCGGCCCTCCCTCCCCCCTGGCCCCCCGAGTGCCCCCAGCCCAGCTCCTGTCCTCTGGCAGGGCTATGCCAAGGGCAACAGCTCCTGTCTGGCAGTCGAAGGCACACAGAGGGAAACACACTCCACATGGAAATACAGGCCCGTGCAACACCCTGCCCACATCACCTCATGGATCTCCCACTTCTGGACAGATTTCAGGGCGGTGATCCAGTCCTCCATCTCCTTCCTGTTCTCTGCACACAAGATGAGCTTCCGGAATGGCGTGATCACCTGCACAGCCACCAGCACACCTCCTCTCACAGCCCACCCCCAGGCCAGCCAGAACCCAGCGCAGACCCGGCAGCCCCCAGCACACCAGTGCCACCTCCAACTGCAGGAGGACATGCCATGGAGTGCCCCGGGGAATGAGGGAGGCCTGCAGTGCCTCCCCACAAGGTGCTGGGTTCTCAGGAGGGTGCAGTCGGGAGCCCCACGCCTCCCTCACCGTGAAACTGTTGTTGATGTTCTTGGTGCTGGTCTCGGCCACACTGGCATCAGACAGATCCACCTCATCAAAGATCAGGGACTGCGGGAGAGGAACCAGAGTCCCAGTGCAGCAGGCAGGGATCTCTGTCCCCTCCCGGGCTGGCAGGCTCAGGGCCCAGGTTGAGCATGCTGGAAGTGCCCCCAGCCTACCTTGGCATCCTTAGCATAGTAGAGGGTCCTGCCTCGCAGCTTGAAGTATCGCCTCTTCCACCTCTGGAAGGAGCTCGTCTGCTTCAGCAACAGCCCCTCCTTTACACTCTTCTGCAGAGAGCACAGGGTCCTGAGCTCACACAGCCCCCCAGGATCACCAAAGCCACCATTCTCCTCTGTGACACCAGTCCCTGGGTCCCCAGGAGCACAGACTGAACATTCTGGGGCTCTCTCTCTGCTGCATGTAGCAGGGCAAGTTATGTTCCCTGCCCACCACTGCCTGGGCACTGGGCACTCCCTGTGATCTGGAAGGATGCTGGAAGATGTGGGTCTCCAGCAGGGCAGAGCCTCCACGGTTGCTTCCTCTCCATGCCCAGGGCAATGCCTGGAGATCCTCACCCTGCTGCAGCTCCTCAGAAGCCAAGGGCAGAACTTCCAAGGGAATCCAGGAGCAGTTCCTTTGAGGGGACACCAGTGCCCCAGATATACCAGGACTGCACCTCGCAGGTGGCATCACCTGGGCACGGTGGCCTCAGCCGGCTTGGAGAGCACACAGCCAGGGTGCAGCCACTTCTGCCTTGCCCCACAGCCCCTGGAGGGACCACCCATGGCTGAGGGCAGCCTGCAGCAGGCAGAGCATCCCCTGCAGCACAGTGCAGCACAGTGCATCACTGTAACCTGGATGTCCCTCCTCTGCCCTCCCCGAAACACAGCACCTGCCAATATTTACCTTTTTCACAGTGGTGTTTACAAGACTCAATTAATTAGTGTTTGCAACATGGCTATGAGCCTGAGCGGGGCGGCAGAGATGCTCTGGCACTGCCTCATCTCTGATTGTATCTCCTTCAAACACCACCGGCAGCTCCGTTCAGCTGCTGCTCTGCAATTAGCTGCCACAGTGGTTGTATCCAATCCAGGCACATGATGACAAGCCACATTTAACGACAAATTAGCACTGGGCACGAGGGCACAGCGAGGGAACCGTGGCCCTGGGGCTCTGCACTCCTGTGCCAACCCACGTGCTGCGAGAGGTGGCACCCGGCACCCGCCAGCCTGCAAACACAGCAGCCCCAGGTCCCAGCCCTGATCTACTGCCCCACGGGTCTGAACCAGATGGCCAAAGCACCAGGAAATAGCTGGAGCCTTCAAAGTCGGAAGGAAGCTAAAACCCTGCCTGGGGTGCTCCCTGAGCCTCAACTCCCCAGGTGCTCACCCCTCCCAGGCCTCCCTGGGGCACCCACCCTGCTGTCCCCTGCTCCCTCCCAGCCTGCAGTCTGAAGAGGAACATTTTAAGCCTCCATCACTCCCCCAGAGCAGTGCAGTTTGGCTGTGGTCAGTCTCCATGATGCCTATGAACGCCGGGGCAGGTTCAAACAGCCCAGCTGTCCCCAGTGCCAGCACCCCGGGACACTGCAGCCTTTCCCTGGCCTCTCAGCACTGAGAGCACAGAGGGATCCTTCCATGGGGCCCAGCTGTGAGCCCCAGATCACACACAAACCACACACCCCAGCAGTCCCTGTCCCACACCAGGAGGGGACAAGCCAGGGTCCTGCCATAGCCAGGTGGGATCCAGCCCCAAACACCAAATCCACCACACCTGGCTGCACTCCTCAGGCACAGGGGCCTGGATCCTGCAGTCACTGCTGCTGCTGCAAAGGACAGGCAGGGGGTGACAGCAAGGAGTGGGGGGCAGGCAGCAGAAGAAGAGGATGATGAGAAGGAGGAAGAGGTGGGTCTGTGATGGTGCCTCAGGGCTACCACAACAAGGGCTGGAGCCAGCTGGGCATGGGCACTCTGCCTGGCTCCAGGGCCATGTGGCTGGCAGGATACAGCAAGGACTGGCTGCCTGGGAGGGTGGCACCCACTCCTGCAAAGAAGGATCAGAGCCAAAACACCCCCAGCAGCAGCTCCTGACAGCAGCAAAAAGTCATCACCCAGCCCCAAGATGTCACAGTCCTGGGATGGCCAGGATGCAGCTGCCCTGCAAGGCAGAGTTCCCCACCTCCACCCATCAGAGCTTTACAACACTTCCAGTACCATGGCAGGGGGAGTGTGCCTCAGTTTCCCAGCAGTGCAGACTAATCCCTAGACATCTCAACACGGGGAGGCAGAACTGGTGCAGAGAAGCTCAGGGGGAACCTCTCCCCACGGCCACCCTTGGGGCTGCTTTGGGCATCAAAGCCCAAGCCCTCTGTGCCACCATGTGCAGCATTTTGCTGCATGACTCCTCATGTCAGCAGCTGCCCACCCAGGTTCCATCCTGCCTGGTGTGTGATGCCATGTGGTACAGGTTCCATTGGTGCCAGCATGGGGCCAGACAACCCCTGCCTGGGGAAAATACAGCAGGTCTCCTTTCCAAAATGAGCTGTCCCACACTGCCTGGGCAGGCACAGGAGGCTGGGGTGCCAGAGGGCTGTTTTGGGATCTCGCTGTGGTGAGCTGCCCAACCACTTCATTTTTTGACCGTGGGTCTCAGCCAGGAGCACCTGCTCCACCTGCTGGGGCAGGGAGCAGCTCCCAAGGGCTCCATGGTTTTTGGACCCCTGCTTTTGGAATGAACAAGAGGAGGAGCCCTGGGAGGCCCCTGATGGCCAAGGCAGCAGCTGGCCCGGCCACAGGGTGGGCAGCCAGGCTGCAGCAGCACTGCTGGGTGAGCCCAGAGCCTGCTCTTCACAAACAGGAAAGGGTGGGGATGGCAAGGGCAGACAGGCCATGCCAGGGTGCCATCCCCCCGGCTGGGCTGGCACCCCGGAGCCTGTCCAGGGCGCCAGGGTCACCTCAATAATACAGTAAGTGGCTATTAGGTACCCTGGAGCTCGAAAGAGCTGGAGCTGAGCACCTGCAGCTCAGGGACTGCCTCTTCCTCCTGGAGAGTTTTGGGGACACTGGCAGCCCCTGGCCACTGGGCTGGGAGCTCTGCACTGGTCACTGCCCAGCTGTAAGCACAGCGTGCCACACACACACCAAAACAAACCCGAGCCCCTCCACTTGCCCCAGCTACAGCTTTTCTGTCTGGAGAGCACCGCGGGGAGCCTCCAAAGCCAGCGCTGGTCCCTTCTCAGCACACCCAGAGCCACGCACACCCCGCCCGGCCATCAGCCAGAGGCCAGCTCCTGCAGGGCTCGGTCCCAGCTCCTACGGCCCATCCCCAGGTCCCTCCCTGCTCTCTCCAGCCCAGGGAACTCAGCACCAGCACTGGGGCATCCCAGAGGCACAGGGCGGGAAGGCAAGGGCAAGAATGAAGGCGTGACACGCAGACATCCGACCAGCTCCAGCTCAGATCAGCTGAGGTGGCAGCTCCGAGGGCACAAGGTACAAATGTCCCTGGGAGGATGGCAGCCACGTGCCCTGCCAGCTCTGGCTGGCTCCCAGAGGCCGGCTGTGCTCGGCACAAGCAGGGGCTTGAACCACAGCCCAGGGGAGCTCAGCACCCTCTGGCAGGGACCCCTCCAGGCCAGGCTACAACCCAGAATGCCAGCCTTTCCTCCAGCCCTAGAGCAGAGCTCCAGGATGCTGCTTTGTTCTGTCACCCAGCTCTGCCACCACCATTCCTGGGAAGAGCCCATTGTGCAGCCAGGCCTGAGCACAGCTGGGACAGGAGGGTTCTCCTGCTGGGATCAGCTTGGACAGCAAAGGAGCATCTGGAGAAGAGCCAGGAAGGCAGGCTGTTACTCAGGAGTGCCATCACACTGTCTGCCCACACAGCTGGCCACCCTACACCACTCCTGAAGGGACACACTCATCCCTGTGATCACACAATGCCTCACCTAGCAGGAGCAGAAGGGAAAGAGGATAACCTGTCAACACACCAACCTGCATTGCACCAGCATCATTCCAGGCAGCCACCCTCCTGCTCCAAGTGCAGCACAAGCCAGGGCTCCAGAGGCACCAGAGCTCATCCCCAGCAGAGCCAGCAGGCACCAGGACAGCAGAGGAAAGCTGGCAGACCTCAAACAGTCCCACCGCAGGGCTTTCCCCAGCTGCTAGGCACCCTACGGGCTGGAGTCAGTTGGAAACCTTATCAGGCTTTGTGACACAGCAGAGCTCTTCCGGGACTGGGCAGTCAGGAGCTCAGTGCCCTGGGTGCCATGGCCCCACAGGCTCAGCTGCTCCCAGAGGATGGAGCTTTCTGCCACTGTAGGACCAACCACAATACCCCTTCCCTGCGCTGGGTGGATGCTTGAAAGGAGATTGCAGCACCAGTCCTGACAAGCCATTGTATCATGCTCAGTGAATTAACAGGAGGAGAGGAATTAGGAAAAGAGCCCCCAGAAGAAAGGCAATCCCCCTACAGGACATCATCCAGCAGCTGTTTTTTAGAAATGAGGTCATGCTTCCCTATCTACAGCCACATCGGGCCCCAGGCATCCTGCTGGCAGGAATCCCTCATCAGCCCGACCTGTGCGAGTTCCCCCCTGCCCCTTGTGCCCCGATGCTGGTGGGCACAGCCCTCTCACTCTGCCCAGCAGGGGTGGGCAAGAGCTGATGGGCAAGAGCAACATTCACATAACAGAAAAAGTGAATGGGGAGAGGGCAGAGCGCTCGAGAAACCTCACAAACATCCGGCTAGTGACAGTGGGGCTATCTTCACTCCCCAGGCACCAGCTTGGCAAGCCCTGATTAATGAGAGCAAGCCCAGCCTCCCTGCTCTCAGACACTGTTTTCTTGTGTTGAGGTGCAATTTCCTATTTTTTCATCTCTGTCCATTGGTGGACACCACTGAGAAGAGCCTGGCTCCCTCCTTGCTGCACCCTCCCTTTCAAAAACTGGAACTCCTTGGTTACTGTCTCTCCTCCAGGCTGAATAGTCCCAGCTCTCACAGGCTCCCCCTTTATGAGAGATGCTTGTGTCCCACCAGTATCAAGCCTGGAGGATGCACAAGTCCCTCCTGCTGCAGAAGAAAGGTTTCCAGGCCTGACCCCAGCCAGCTCTACCTTGCTTTCTTCAGCTTTTGGCCAGGATTTAGTGCTCAGTGGGCAGCCTTCTCCACTGGCTGGCTCTACAGCACTGCCTCACTAGGCCCCCTACACCCCAACACCCACAGGGACAGCCTGCCCCACTCCTGGGGCACCTTGAGCCTGCAGGACAAGGAGCCCTCATTCCCCAAGGCACCAATAACCCCACTGACCTCCCCGACCCCATGGGAGGGTTCTGGTGGGTCCCTCAGCCCCACCAAGCAGCTGTGATGTACCTCGAGATCAGGAACTCAGGAACACGATCCCCCATTCCAAACAGCAGACAAGCCACGGTGGCCCCTGCCCGTGCTCGCTGGACCAAACAGCGCTGCTGGGAGAGCCCGTGCCAAGGCAGTGCCAGGAGATGGATACCCTCCACACGGGCAGGAGGTGACCCAGCACCCCTGCAACTCAAATGTGTTGGTGCACCCCAGGACCAGTGACCCCTCTGTCCCCTTCACCTTCTCTCCACTGGCGCTGGGACCAGTGCTGGGCAGCAGCACCACATCCCCCTCCCACTCTGTCCTTGCACATCCAAAACCCGGTAGAGGAAACTGGCAGCTCCCAGCTGCAGTGAGGAGGGCAGGGGGTGTCAGCAAGACCCCATCCTTCCTGCAACCTGCATCTGGCAGCTGTTTTTGTCACTGAGCACAACCACCCCGCCGCCCCCATGCCAGTGCTGGCACAAAGCACCACACAGGGTGTGGAGGTGTGGAGCAGGGGGATGTGATTGATGTGGAGGCGTGAGGAGGGGATGTGGAGGCATAGGCAGAGTGCAGAAGCACTGGGATTGGGCAGCAGCAATCAGAAGGATTCAGTAGATCCCAAAATGATCCTCACCTTCTCCTGTCCCAGGGGCTGGACAACAGCCTGGAGTGGGAGAAGCTGCCTGCTCCCATCACCAGAGACCAAGGTCTCCATGGTCAGTGTGGAGGGGCAGTGGGGTGGGGGTCCTGACCTTTCCCAGCCACCCAACATGGGAGGCTCCCATAGACCCTCTCCAGCAACCCACCCACCACATACGACCCAAAACAGGGCAGTGTGCCCTGACCCTCACCAGCTGCTGCCACGCTGGCACTGCACCCTCCCTCGTTGACTGTGTGCCTCAGGCACCTGCCTTGGGGTGCAATGATTCCCTCCCCTGGGCCACAAGGATGTCAAGGCAGGGGTGTCACCCAGGAAGGTGCCACGGACTCTCTGAGGCTGTGGCTGCAGGGGCAGGCAGCACATGTGTCATGTCAGGGCTGTGAGCCCAGCCGGGATGGCAGCAGCAATCTCATCCAAAAAAATCCTCATCTCCACAGGGAAGGAAGGAGTCCAGCCAACCAATGGCCAGGATGGCAAGTGTGGTCCTGCCCATCTGGACCAGGGCAAAGGCATCCTCGGGGAAAACACTGAACCCCAACACTGAAAACACAGAGGTGATGGGGGGGGGTGGGGGGGCGCATACACAGCTCACTCCCAGGCCCCTCCAGCTCCACATGCCAGCTGTCACTCTCTCCCCCAGCTCCATGGGCTGTTGACCCAGACATGTCATTTCCACCTGCCCATCCATCATGCCACCTGCCTCCCCTGGCACGCTGCACAGCATCACCTCCTGCCTGGCTAATTGCTGATGCCAGGCAGGATGTGGGCAGTGCCACAGCAGGCAGGGAGGGAGCCCTGCCCCACGTGCAGCCTGCCAGCAGCGAGGCCAGAGCCTGCAGGTGACACGGGGGGCTCTGGCTGGGGCTCAGAGAATCTCGTGTTCCTGTGCAGCTGCTGCAGGACGTGGGCACAGCCCAGCCAGCTGCCCCTCGGCCTCAGCCCACCTGGCATTGTGGCTCCCTGTGATGTCCCTGTACCCCACTGCAGAGCACGTGCTGCGTGGCAAACTCCAGTGGCTGCTGCTGCCCTCTGGAAGGGAGATGAGGGCTCACACACAGAACCAAGCATCCCCATGACCCTGCCCCATGGCCTGGCTCCCACCACGCCTCCCCCCAACACCCTGCACCCAACACCCTCCCCCCAACACCTCTACACCCACCTGGCAGTCAGCCTGGAGAGGGCAGCGTTGGTGCCAGCCTGCCCCAAAGGAGGGGAAATTGAGGCATGTTCCTTGAGCAGCCAGAGGGTCTCAGTAAGAGCCCCCTCAATGCCCCACGCCCCAGAAATCTCTTCTGCTGAGTGGAAAAACCCCACGGCACTAGGTTGGGAGCATGCAATCTCCAAACGCCCCTGCCCCACCTCTGCATCCTCTGCCCCACCTCATGTCAGTGCACCAGGAGGGGAGCCTGCCCCAGCCCCAAGCATCCCCACAGCTGCCACCACATCCAGTATACTGCCTCATCCCCCTTCCTTCGTGCCCTCAGCACCCAACACCAGAGTCTGGTGAACCCCCCCTTCTCCACAACTGCATCCCTGTGCTGTGTTCTTAGAGCTCTCCCCTCTCCCTGGAGCAGCACAGCCACCAATCCCCTCGGAAGGGGGCTGGCACGGCAAGCTGGCTGCGGGGGGAGTTCTAGCAGCCCCCGTGTGCAGCCCAACACTGCAGGCACTGCCTTGACTCACTCTGCCACCTCCTCCCGCAGCTGAAAGGAGCATGCAAAGGGACTGTTCACCCAGCATCTCATCCAGAGCATCCTCCCAGCACTGTGTCTGCAACCTCCCTCCCCAAAACAGCCCCCCCAAACCTCTTTCTCTCCCCACATCCCACCCAGCCATTCTGCCCAGGTTATTTCTCCCTGCATTGCATTTCACTGTCCCGACCTGGGACACCTCTGACCACGCACTCCTGTCACACACACACAAACACACACACCCAGCTGCTCTCATGACAGTGCCTGAGAAGCACGAGTGTCACATCTAACCTCAAAGGTGCCCCCACCTGTCCAGCAAACCACCACTGGGGACTGGATCTATGGGAATGGGGCCCACAGGGGAGCTGGCACGGCCAAATTAATCTGGGGCACTAGGAAAGATGTAGGTTCCATTTTGCCACCCACCAAGCCCTGCACATGCAGTGCCTGCAGCAGGGTGTGGGATCCCAGGAGCCTGCAGTACTGTCATGACCCTAAATCTCAGCCCAGAGCACCCATGGGGCAGAGCCTCCCAAGAAGAGTCCTCTTCTTCCAGGGACAGGTGACGGGAACCCAGGGGATACAAATGCAGCATGAAGGCAATGTGGTAGGGGCTGTCTGGGTGTGGGAGAGAGCCTGTTCCTGAATAGTGGGATAAAATCCCTGCTTCGCAGCCCCATGGGACCAATGCTGACACTGTGGGGTTTGCATGTTTCTGTGTGCCCTCCCATGGGGCACAGGGGGCCAGAATCCTCCCAGCTCTGGCTGGGTCATGCCTGCCAGCAGCAAGAACCTGGTACGGATTTACACCCTGGAGAAGGGAAACTCCCCTGCCCCGTTCTCAGCAGTGACCCCACATCCAGCCAGCCCCTCACCCACAGCATCCCCCACCCCTGACCTTGCTTCTCATCTGCCCCGAGGTGGAAACCTTCCGGATGAGCTTGTGGGAACTGTCCTCCTGCTCGCCCTCGCTGTCGGACGACTCTTCACCACCCACCTCGGGTGAGATGGGTGCCAGCTTGTCCGAGTCCAGGGATGACACTGATTCCCGTGTCTTCCTCAAGAACAGGTCCCCAGGCACCAGCTTCTCGGCCATCTTCTGACCTGGCTTGGCTCAGAGCTCTGCAGCCTCCTCTGAGAGCCCTGAGAGTACAAGGACACAGAGGAATGGAGGAAGAGCCCTGAAGAGGCGCATGGCCCCTCATCCTGTCGGGCTCTGCCAGCTGGGAGGTGCAGTCCTGGAAATCAAGGGAGATGGCGCTTCCTCGCCCAGGAACGACACTCAGGGCAGCATCCTTGCAGGCAAAGTTTTCCTTCCTTCCCTTTTTTTCAGTGTCCCAATCATTCCACAGACAACCTGGCATCCCGACGTTGTCCCTGGCTTGGGCGCAGGAGACTGTGGCTGCCCCGTGCGCGGGCATTGGCACATTGGTGCACAGAGGGGTGGCACCCCTTCCCGCAGCCCCTGCTATTTCCCCCTGCTGCCCACCCGCCAGGTGCCGGCCTGCCCTGCGGGGCCGGGGACGGCGCAGGGAGCTCCAGGAAAAGCAGCAGCTGGACCCGCCATCCGTCTGGCTCCGGCAACAGGGAAGGGATGGGAGACCCTCCCGCGCCCGTGGGTCGCCAGCCCCGAGCAGGAGACTGCGGGTGGGCTGCGATGGAGGGGGGGAGTCGCGGGGTTCCCGCATGCAGGGGAAGCCATCTCCCCGCGGCATCCCCGCCGGCCCCGAGGGCAGAGGAGGGACTGCGGGGGCACCTACCTCGGCGAGCGAGCCCGGACGGCAGCAGGGCTGCTGTGCCCGGGCCGGGGGTGGCGGGGGGCACCCCACGGCGCCGTGCCGGGCCCCACGCACCTACCGCGGGCCGGCTCCGCCGCGCCCTCCCCCTTCCCCGCGGCTGCCGGCAACCGCGGTGCCGTCTCTCGGCGCAGCAACAAGCGCTGCGGGGAGAGGAGACGGGGGGAGCGAGGGCAGCGCTGCTGACCCCCCCTCGCTGGGTGCATTGCCTGCTCCAGCCCCAGGGCTGCCGGGTGCCGGATCCCCGCCGAGCATCCCGCAGCACGCCCGGGCGGGGGAAGGCGGAGCGCCCCCCGCCCCGCACACACCTTGCAGGACCCGAGCCGCCGCCGCTGGTGCAAGGTCGCTCTTTCTCCGGCCCCGGCCCGCCGTCCGCAGCCCCCCCGGCCCCGCCGGGACGTGCCTCCGCAGGCGGCCCCAGCCCTGCCCCTGCCGCAAGCCCCGGCCTGCTCGGCGCTGCTGCGCGACGCGGGCGGCCCACGCACGGCCCCGAGCATGCGGGCACGGCGGGCACGGGCGCGCCGCCGCGCGCCCCCGCGGGCGGCACCGCGCGGGCACGGGAGAGCACGTGCGCGCACGTGTGCGGTGCCCGCCCGCGCGGGCACGGCGGGCACGCGCACCCCGAGCACCGCCGTGCGCACCCCCGCACACGCAGAGCCAGGCGCGGGCACGGCGGGCACGCGCACACAGCGCACCCGCGCGCACCCGCCGACACAAGCACCGCAGGCACGGCTCGGCACGGGCGTGCGGGTGCATTGCCGCCGTGCCCCAAGGGACGCTCCCCTCACATGGGTACATGCAAGGGCACGGGAGAGCACACGCAGCGCTGCAGTGCACCTGTGTGTGCAGCACCCGCGTGGGCAGGGCCGGCTGCTGCACGGGCTCACAGCCACACTCGTGTCGGCACCGTCCGCACGGGCAGCTGCACGGGCAGGCACACGCTCGGCTTCCATGCCCAAATCCGTGCTCACAGACCACACGCACCAGCCTGCACAGCCCGGGCATGGGAAAGCTGCACGCACCACGTGCATGCGCACGGATGCATGTGGGCACGGGTGAGCACATGCGCTGCCGCTGTGCATACATTCGTGCGCTCCCCACATGGACGAAGGCGGGCACACGGCTGGCACGGGTGAGCATTCCCTCCGTGGCCACACACATTTTTGTGCACAGCCCAGGCACAGGTGAGCGTGTGCAACCGTACGGGCATGTGGCGACACACGGGCATGGCCGAGCACACACACACAGATGCCTCCTCACACTCACCTGTACACACACTCCCACGTGCACACAGACGTGCTGGCAGCCCAGAGAGCCACCCGTGTCCTGAGTGCATCCCCAGCAGGGTGGGCAGCAGGATGAGGGGAAGAGCTTCTCCCCACCTGCTCTACTCTGCTCTGGTGAGATGCCCAGGAGTGCTGGCTCCACCTCTAGGCTCTCCAGCACGAGGAGGATGTGCTGCTGTTACATCAGGTCAAGAGGAGACAACAGACATGCTCTGAGGGCTGAAAACCATCTATGGTGGAGACAAGCTGTGTGATGTGGGGTTGTTCGGCCTGGAAAAGCTTAAAGTAGCATTTCAATATATCAAGGGCGTTCCAAAAGGAGAGTTTTTCACAGGGCATGTCGAGACAGGACAAGGAGCAACAGTTTTAAAATGACCTGTGGTGTGTTTGTGTTAGACAGAAAGAGGAAATCCTTTTTCATGGGAGTGCCGAGGTACTGGCACAGGTTGCCCGGAGAAGCTGTGTCTGGACCATCTCTGGAAGTGTTCAGTGTCAGGCTGGATAAGGCTTGGAACAACCTGGCATCCCTGGAAGATGTCCCTGCCCATGGCAGGGGGGATTGGACAGAATGTCCTTCAAAGATCCCTCCCAACCCAGGAGGGATCACCTTTCTGTAATTCTGTGGTGTGCATGCGTGCAGATGCCCCCACAGAGGTGTGATTGCAGAGAACACACTCTGGAGTGTGTTGGAGCACACACACGTGCATGCACACAGGGGTGTGCTGCCAAACAGCTCCCAGGGAGGGAGGGTCTGGCCTCACCTTCCACCCCAGAGTCCCATGGGCCCTATGCTCATCTCTGCCCACTGCTGCTCTGGGCTCTCCATGCTGGCAGAGCCCCATGCCCCTTCCTTCCTGCTGGGCCATCCCAGCCCAGGGACAGGGAGGGCTCTCTTGTCCTTTCCCAATGCACGGCTTTCCCTTTTGGGCTGTAATGGACTGTGGGAGTGAGGGGAGCCTACTATGGGGTTTGGACTTGTATGCTCCAGGATTCCCCATCTCCCACATGTGGCAGAGGTCTCTCAATAAAGCATTGCTACCTATCATGTCCTTATCCTCTCCTGTCACAATATTGGATATTGTGGTTCAGATCTGGGATCTGTAAACTGGAGAGATCATGATGGGGAGACAGACACCAGGGCCAGGGGCTATCCCACCTTTGTGGGGTCTGTTTGCAACTCTGGGAGACTTAGGACCCTGAATACTAGGCTGGGCCTGCTAGGCTGATCTCCTTTGGGGTCTCACAAAGGGACCCCCAGGACACCCCAAGCCACAGCCACATCCAGGACTGAGGGTCCCTGTACCCAGCAACCTGGCCATGGTGCCACACCGATGATCCTGCCTGGCAACAGCTGGAGCTGCATGGAGGGGCAGTGGGGTTCTGAATGGGTCATGGGGGCAGTTTCCCTGTGCCTGCAGTTACCCCTATGAAAGGGCTTGCACAAGCAGACTGATGAGCTCACACCTACACACACGTGCATGCACTCCCCTGTGCACAGACACGGCACAGGTTCCCCGGTGTGTGTGTTCACCTGCAGGTGCAGTCCCTCTCCACCGGTGTGAGCGAGCGAGAGCGCGGAGCCGAGCCCTGCACACTCGCGCTCACACCTACGGCAGGTGTTCAGCCACGTGAACGCGTGTGCTCACAGGCACAGCCGTGCGCGTTCACGTGGGCGCGCTCCCGTGCCTGTGCCTACCTGCGTCCCCCGGTGTGCACCGAGGTGCAATCGCCCGGACGCGCTGCGCAGCCAAACGCCCGCGCCCCGCCTGCCTGCGGCCCCTCGCCCGCGCGCCCCATGCGCGTGCACGCGTGCACCCCCTGTGCACCCGCCTACGCGCCCACTGCCCCGCGCGCGCTCCCGCGCACACCTGCGGGCGCGCTCCCGCGAAGGACTGGCGCCCCCCAGCGGCCGCCGAGGCCCCCGCGCTGCCCCGAGAGCGGCGCAGCCCCCGGGAAGGCACCGGGGCACCCCGGCACAGGCTCGGCAGCAGCACGGGGACACCCCCCGGGCACCGCCGCCCCCTCCCGGGCTGCCCCAAAAGCTCCGCCCTGGCAGATCTCCAGGGAAAACGCTCTATCCGCCACCCCAGCGCTGTGACCCATTCGTGCATCCCGGGGGAAAGGTCCGGGCACTGACCCGTGCCCCAGCTCAGCCCAGGAGCGCTGCGTGCAGAAGACACCCTGCCCGCGGCTGCACTTCAGGTGCCCCCTGTGCCACGGGGGCACTCAGGTTCCAAGAGCCTGCCAAGCCTTGGTTCATCCCAACTAGAGCAATTACCCCCTCCCCGCTCCAGTGCCACTTCCTGGGGCACAGGGACAAACCATGCAAGACACAGCTGGGTCAGATGTGCAGCTCCTGCTGCTTTACTGTTAGAGATACAATGGTATGCAGCAACATGCAGGCACTGGCAGCTCCTCAGCACAGGGCCCTGTGCAGGGCTGCTGAACCCCACCATAAGAGCAGCATGGCCCCCAAGGGGTGCAGTCTTTGGTCCTAGCAATGTTTCTGGGGATGGTTGAGATGGAGGGAATGTTGAAGACCCCACTCCTGCCAGGCACCATCCCACAGTACAGCCAGGCAGGTGGGGTGTAGTGTTTAACAGGCTAAGGGGAGCACAGGGCAAGGGCAGCAACACTGCGGGGTGCTGCTGGAGCACGCAGGCAGGCATGGATGCTGCCTGACCCCTGGGCTAGGTTGTCCAGCTTTGGGACCACCCCAAAGGACCACAGCCCACCTGCCTCCCAGAACGCTGACCCCCCTGCTCCAAGCTCCTGCTGGTTGCATTAAAGCCCTGTGCAAAGTCAGTATGAAGGCACCTGCTCATACCATGGAGACAGGTGGACAGTGGCAGGGGGGACATCTAAGTGCTATTTGTGGCTGTTGCAGCAGAGAGAAGGAGACAGGTACACCCTGTAGTGTCCTTAACGTGGATTTTCCTCTATTAATTGCTCCTGGTGTTGAGCTAGAAGCTGCAGGTGAGGGCCGGATGAGGCCCGGTTGTCTCCATGCCCACAGCACTGGTGACAGAGAGCAGCTGCAGAGCTCAGTGTACTGGTCCCAGAAGCCCATGCCCTGGCAGGGTACCGTCCCTGTACACAGGTACACAGCACCTACTGGCACTCACCTTGGCACCCTGTGGCCCCTCAGCCAGCAGGGAGTGGGTTAAGAACCCCTGGCTGGGGCCATTGTTTCTGACACAATGGGGAGGAAGAGGATGCTGGGGCTGAAATTCCTTCAGCTCCCACCGGACAGATGGACAGAGCTGGACAAACAGACATGACAGAGGGTGAGCATGGTTTAACCCTTTCAGGTGCTGCATGAATAGTAGCTGGGGGTTGTTTAAGGCATGTGGTGCAGCACCAGATACAAGACAGGCACTGCTGCCCAGGATAAACTGGAGGGACCCTGTGGACACAGAAAGACACATGAGAGTGGTGGTAGCATCCATCCATCTGGTCTTGCTGGGCCACAGGCTGCTGAGTGGCCACAGCCCATGACAGCTCTGTGGCACAACAGCCCCTGTCAGCACCTGGACTGGCAATCCCTCCCCTGCTTCGTAAATAAGAAAAATAAATAAAAGGCAGGGGCTGGACAGATGGACAGACACAGGGAGAGCCCACAAGGGGCTGGATCCGCTTTGGCAGCAAGCTGGGATCCCAGCTAGGATCCTGGAGGGAGGCTGGGTAGGGGGCTAGCAGTCCTTGGAGGCCTGGCCAAGGCTCTCACGCAGGCACCTGAGCTGCTCCTGGCCCAGCTTGATCTTCTCTTCCAGCTCCCGCTGCTCAGCAATGAGGGCCGACTTCATCTTGACGAAGTGCTGGTAGTCCTGGAGGTGCTCGGTGGGCAGGTACCGTGCCACCATGGCACCCACTGCCTCCTCCCGCCGCCCCACGTGCTCCTTCAGCTCCTTGGCGTCCTCCAGCTGCGCCACCAGCAGCCGCTGCTTCTCCCGCAGGGCCAGCTGTGGGCAGGACAGCTGGCGTTGGCAGGGCAGCCCGCAGCCCCAAACCCCGGGGGTGAGGGTGCCCTGCCCCATGCCCACCTTGTCCTCGGCAGGGGCGTGTGGCCCCAGGCTGCCCAGGGCAGTTTCCACGCGGGCCAGGCGCCCCGAGAGCGACAGCACCAGGTTGACCACCTTGTCCAGGTCGCCCACGAAGAGGCGGTACTTGTCGAACTCCCCCGGGGTGCAGAGGGCTTGCAGGCGGGCGGCCACATCCTCCCCAGTGCCCCGTTGGCGCTGATGTCCTCCTGCAGCCCCCGCTGTGCCTCCTGCAGCACCACCAGCTTGCGGCTCAGGCTCTCGATCAGCTGCAGCTGCCAGAGCAAAGGGGTCAGGGGGAGCTGGGGCCGCTCCCTGTGGGATCAGGGGACTGGCACAGAGGTGTAGGGGTGCTGTGCTGGGGCCCACAGTACACAAGAACCTTGTGATACCCCTGGTTCCCATGAGCTGCTGGCAATTCCCAGTCCCCACAACAATCTGTCAATGTCTCAGACTCCAGGTGCACCCGATGGATGCCCCTGGTCCCTGTGGGTGTCTGGAACACCCCACTCCCTGCAAGCATCAGCATCTGGAGATGCTGCTGGTCCCCACAAGCATCTGGTGACACTCCCAGGTCCTGCAAGCACCTGACAATGCCCCTAGTCCTTGCAGACATCTGGCAATGTCCCAGCCCCGTGTAAGTATATGGCAGTGTTCCTGGTCCCCGCAAGCATCCAGCAGTGACCCCCATGCCCACAAGTGCCTGCTGATGTCCCCAGCTCCCAGGAGCAACCAAAAGCCTCAGTCCCTCTGAGCATCCAGGAATGCCCCCAGTATCCAAGAGCACCTAGCCAGGGCAGTGGGGAACCAGGAGGGAATGTCCCCAGCACTGTCTGTACCTTCTTTTCCACCAGCTCATGGTCCACCTCCTCATCCTCCGAGCTCCCCTCCACCACCTCTGGCAGCGCCTTTACCTTGGTGAGTGGCTCAGCTTTGCCCACTGTAACCCCATAGTGCACTGGGAAGGAGCTGGAGCTGGCAGCACTCCTGGGAGGCGGTGAGATGGGCTCAAAACCTTGCCTGGGGAGACAGAGATACACAGTGATAAGCACTGGAGATGTGAGCCTGCCCTTGGCATGAGGCCCGGTGCTGTGCCAGCCCTACCTGTCCTGTGCCAAGGCCTCCAGGTGCCAGTCCTGCTGGAGACACTTCCGCCAGGCCCGTCGCTCCCCTGGCACCAGCAGCTCACCCATGGCCTCAGTGGCAGTGCCAGGGGGAGCCGAGGGGGCCAGGACAGTGGCCAGGGAATGGTCCTTGGCAGCCACGTCCCACAGCCGTTCCTCAGAGTCCATGCAGCGGGGCTGGGGCCAGCTGCCCTGGCAGCTCACCCCCTCCACTGCCCCCGAACTGGGCTTGAGTGCCTCCGGCAGGGCAGGGCCAGAGCCACAATGCAGGGACAGGGAGCACTCACCCAGCCCACGGGGACTGGCACAGCCCTGCTCCTCGTTCTGGATGAGCCTCTGGGGCTGCTCCTCCATCTCCCAGGATTGCTTCATCTTTGTCCGCTTCTCCCCAGCTCCTGACACCCTGCCAACACACACCCGGGGCATGTCAGCTCCCCTGCCCACCCGTGCCCACTCAGGGCTATGGCCATGCCAGGGAAAGAGGACAGGGACACCCCACAATGCAAAACACCCCCACAGGGTGCTCCAAGGGGTGGATTAGGATGCTCTGATACAGGGTACAAGGGCCCACAAAAGCCCCCTCGTGTCCCTCATGTGCCTGCTTTCTCACTCCCACCCCCATGCCAGTGGCACCACTTGCCTGCAAATCTCAGCGTTGGCAGCATCAGGCCCAGGAGTCCTGCGGAGTGATCTGGGGGGCTCAGGTCGGGGCCAGGCACCCGGTGGGGCAGGGGGGCGAGCAGTGTGCCCCCAAGACTGGCCTTTCTGCTCCCCGGTGAGGCTCTGTGACCGCTCCCTCACTGCCTCAGCAATGCTGCGGGCTGGCTTTGGGGCAGCAGAGAAGGCAGAGCCGTGCCCTGTCCCATCCGGGGGGTGCTGGGATGCCCGGCGCTGCCTGTACTTCTCCCAGTTGGGCGGAGGTGGGCGGGGAGGTGGGGGGCCCTTCTTTTTGGGAATGCTGGGAGGGTCCAGCTTGGCACGGAAAAGGTCCTTCTGGTCACGGCCCCAGGGGCTGGCAGGTTCCAGGTTGAGGTGGCTCTCGGAGAAGGCTCTGCCCCGTAGCGGGCGGTGCAGTGGGTCCGGGGGGCTCTCAGGGGAGTGGGCCAGGCGGTCACTATCCCACAAGAGGTCATGCGTGGATGTGGCCCGGTAGCAGGGTGGCCACTCTGGCTCGGTGCTCTCAGGGCAGGTGTGGCATGGACCAAGCCTTGGGAAACCCAGTGGGTAGCTGGAGAGCTCACTAGGAAGAGAAGGAAGCACTCATCCTCCCACACACAGTCACCCAGCTGGCACTTCAGGCCCGTTTCATGCCCTGCCTCATTTACCCCAGCTAGTCATCCAGCCACACTGGTGGAAGAAGCCCAGGCTCATCTGCTGGGCACTGCCCCCCAGAGATAGCCCAACACCTCGGGGGAAGGGTAGGGAGGGACCACCTTTGCTGTGGACGCCTCCTCACACCCCCTTGCCCTGCGTGCCCCCCTCCTGCCTCAAAGGGCACCACACCAAGGACGGCCAAGGCAGTACGGGAGGCACTTTGTACATCCCCAATCAAAATCGTGGCAGTCCCCACATACCCCTGGCAGAGGTCCCCACTGAGTGGCACACATATCGCAGCACCGTGGCACCTGGAATGGGCTCACCTGATGGACTGGCTGACTTTTCTGGTTATTGCAGGTGGTTCCCACTCATCTTGAGGAAATTCCTGTGTGTGGGGGAAGGCAGTGTGAAATCCCCCCCTCAGCATCTCTGTCCCATCCCCATTCAGGCATGCAGGAGGTCTGGGGGCCAATGGTGGCACAGTACCCCACACCCCAACCCAGGGCCATAGCCCAGGGGTGACAAGGAACGTCAGTGCTGCTCCCCAGCACAGTCCCACAGGGCGTTACTCACTGGGACGAAAGCTCTCCGGGGAGGCCAGGCATCACTCTCCTCTCGGCCGGGGTGGGGGGCCGGGCAGCAGCAGTCAGGGCAGCGCACCCAGGGCACGGGGTGGCAGCGGCAGGCGTGCCCGCGGGGCAGCGCTGGTGGGCACAGGTCCCCTCCACAGTAGCGGCAGGGCTCGGGACGCAGGGGAACCCCATAGGGGTAGGAGAAGCCCCGCAGGTACTCCAGCTCCCCCGGCCTCCCCAGGGGCTTGTAACAGTGGGGCTGCTCCCGGCAGCACTCAGCGTAGGGGCCAGCAGAGCCGGGGCGGCCGGGCGAGGGCGGGCTGTAGGGCTGCTCCACGGAGAGGCGCCGGACATCCCGGTGCTCAGGGCCGGGGGGCTGGAAGGCGCTGGGATCCCCTGCCGGCGGCTTGCCGTGCCGTGGAGGGGCCGCTCGGCTGCTCTCCTCAAAGAACCGGCGGCGGTCGGCGAAGGGTAGCAGCACCGCCTCGTCGCTGCCCCGCGGCGGGGAGACTGCAGCCCGCCGGGCCCTGGCTGTAGCCCTCCAGTTCGCTGGGGCTGGGCGAGCGTTGCTGCAGCTTGTTTTCCGGGGACCAGCGCCAGCGGCCCCTGGCTGTTGGCACCACCCGCTCCGGGGACGGGGGCCCTTTGGGGGCTGGCACTGGGTCCGGGGTGGGGATACCCCGGTCTGTGGAGCGGCCAGCGTTCCTGCTGTCCTCACTCGGTGCAGGGCTGTGACACTCGGGCAGGGCAGGGGCTCGCTCTGCCAGTACACTGCCATCGGCGGGCTCCTCAGTCTCCTCCACGGGCTCCTCACCAGGCGGAGGTGCCCCCGGACCCCGGCTCTTCTGCAGCTGGGCCTTGCGCCGCTGGATCTCGTTGCGCAGGTTGGTGGCGAAGCGGTCGCTGCGGCGGCGCATCTGAGCGGAGCGGTGGGGAGGACCCCGGCCCGCCGGGCCCTCCCCGGCTCTCCTCCTCCCCTGGCCCCTCGGTGCTGCGTGCGGGGCTGGCCCCCTGGCCATCCTGCCCGCAGGCTGGCTGCAGCTCGGGGCAGCAGCGGCAGGGCGGTGGGCGGCAGCAAGGCTCTGGGCAGGGCGGGGGGTCCTGGGCAGCCCCGGTGGTTCCCCCTCGGCTGCCCTCAGGATGCAGCGGGGACAAGGTCCAGCGCTGCCCACTGGGGGCTGGCGAGGCTCGCCCGCTGCTGGTGCCCAGCTGGAGGGAGCGGAGCTGGGAGGCCAGCAGCTGCTCGGGAGCACTGTGACGGTGCGACACATGGCCCTTGAGAGGGGCCAGCAATGGGTTGTCACCTGCTGCCATGGCATCGGGCACTCGGTGCGTGCTGTCACCCACGTATGGCTGGTTGTCATGCTCCATGCTGTCTCCCAGGAGTGGCTGAGCTGGGCATCGGTCCGGGTGGGAGCTCAGCATGTAATACTGGTCAGCAGAGAGACAGTCCTTCGAGGGGTATGGTGCCAGTGTCCTCCTGCCCACTGCTTCCGCCTCGCCATCCCGCTGGCAGAGGAACGTGTCAGAGATCCACCGGCCCTTGGCATGCAGCATGTCCGCCGACACTGAGGCCTGGCGCCTGTCCCCTCTGCCAGCTGGGGCTGCCCGCAGGCTGTCCCTCCTCACAGGGGGCTGGGGGGGCACAGGTGCCCGCCAAGCCTCGGGGTGCCAGCTGGCAGATGGCTCAGCCCCTGTGCTCAGGTAGCGCCTGTCAGGGGCTTTGCAGGGGCCTTGAAGGCTGGAGTCGATGGACGCTGTCTCTTCAGGACGGAGGGAGAGGGCGCAGTCAGAGGCGATGGAGCTGGCAGAGAAGGAGCTGTAGGCCGAGTCCCGCTTGCTGTGGTACATGCCCTGGTCAACGGGTGAGGGGTCTCCTTCATAGCAGGCCTGGCTGGGATGGTCCAGGCTCTCCATGCTCCCGATGGAGCTGCTCCGGTCAGTGCTGCAGTGCCAGGACAGTGGGTTCCACTGCAGGGACAGCTTGCTGCTGCCCGGCCCCACGCCAGTGTTACAGGCACCTGCTGCCCCCCATCCAGCTCCACGGAGGTCCCAAGGAGCCCACCCCCACACATCCACCCTCCCTGGAACAACGGCACAGGGCAGCACTGCCCCAACCTGCCCCTCACCCCGGGCTAGGGCCACCACCAAGGCTGCTGGGCACTGGAAGGGGAGCAGGCACAGGAAACACAGGGTGTGTGTAACTCCAGCCTCTCGAGACCCAGCTCTGGCAGCGGGGGCAGTGGGACTCAGCAGCTCTTGGCTGTCTCCAGCACAGCCACCGCCCCTTCCTGCCGGGAGCCGGGAGTAAACAGCCAGGGGAAAGGGTAGTGCAGGATGAGGAGGGATGCCCGAAAGTAGTGTATGCGAGCACCTATGCCACCCCCATGCCACAACCCAAGAGGGTGTGCCGTCTGCCCCCTCCCCTTGCACGGTCTCACAACTGCCCCGAGGGTCTCACCTGACATCACAGCCCGAGGGCCAGGAGAGGCTGAAGGCATCAGCCGGGCAGTGCATGGTGGGGACGTCTGGGCGGCTTTCGGCAAGTTTGGCCACGTGCCAGGAATGGGGCCGGAGGACGGGCACGCTCCTCCTGCCAAGAGCAACAGCGGGAAAGGACAAGAATGGGGAGGAAGCCAGGCCAAGGAACCGGGGCTGAAGTCACTTCCTACGGGGCTTCCTGTCCCCCCCAGGCCAGCGCCCGCCCAAAGGGGATGGCAGCAAGGAGGGTCCAGCCCTGCAAGCACCCAGCACAGGACAAGGGGATCCCACAGCTCACCCAGCCGGCCAGGGCTCCCCAGACTGCAGCATCCCTGTGGCCACATCAACAGGGGGCCGAGGACACGGCCCCTGCACAGCCCACAGGCAATGCCCTGAGCAGGGCAAGTGTCCCTGCTGGGACTGGACTGGCTCCACCAAGGGACACTGGGGCCACGTCTGTCTCCACCGCAAGCCTGACTTTCCCCCTTGATCCTTTGTCCCTCAGCATCTGCAACAAGCACCAGCCTCATCATGTCTCCGGGAAGGGTCCCATGCTGGTCACTGTCCCACCCACCCTCACAGCACCCATAGGAGTCTCCAGTCCCCCAGCACACGCCCCTGCACAGATGTGGTCAGAAGACGCCTCCTGTACCCCTCAACGGCCCAGTACTGCCACAGCACCTCCTGAGTGCACCAGAGAGGCGAGCTGTGAGGTCAGCACAGGGACTTCCCAGATCCCCCAAACTCACCATGGATGATGCTGAGCCCCAGCACAGTCCCGTGGGACCCCTGCCCCTTGGGCAGTGCCCCTGCGCCGTCCCTGCCCCTGAGTGCTGCTGGAGCTGGAGTCGGTCAGGATGCAGCCAGGGAATGGATGCAGTTGGAGGGGTTGGGGGGGAAGGGACTGCAAGGCCCAGCCCTGCCTCTCCTTCCTTTCCCAGGCAAGCAGGCAGGCGGGAGGCAGGCAGGCAGGAAGGGAGAGGAGCGGCCACGCTTGAGGATACCGCCCAGCGAGGGGGTGGCGAGCCCGACACACTGCCCTGGCTCTGCCAGCCAGGGAACCCCGACTCAGCAGGAGTGCTGACAGCAGCAACGGGGCTGCCCCCCACCCTGTCCCAGCAAGGACCACTTCCAAGCTGGAGACAAGGGCACCTCCAGGTTCCTGCCAGTCCCCCAGGCAGGTAAAGCCCCCACTGGCCCTCCCTGCGTCCCCTCCAAGCACTGCCAACCTGCGAACGACCATCTTCAGCGTGCGGTAGGAGCCCTTGATGAGGATTAGAGCCTCCTGGCGGGATCCGTACAGCGGCGTCCCGCTGATGTTCACCAGCTCATCGCCCGGCTGCAGCCGGCGGGACAGCGCAGCCTTGCCCCCATCCTCCACCTGGGTGACAGAGAGGGGCGTCAAGGGCGGCACGGCCCCCAAAATATCCCAGGGGATGTTCCACGGCCACTGCGGATCAGCGGAGAAAGAGGCTTCGGAGAAGGTGCCTGAGCCCCAGGCACCACAGAGGGATCTGCGGGGCCAGGCTCTCCCCCTTCTCTGGTCACATGAATTTCTGAGCAAGGCCATCGGGGAGGGGGGAGAAAGAAAAATGTCCCATCCCAGCAGATTCCCCCGCAGGCACAGGCAGCACAAGGGCCCTTTGTCCAGCCTGGATGCCAGCCCCCTGCCACTGCTTCCAACCCCACATCAAGCCTGTCTGGGCACCAGTGGTGATTTCGATGCCCAAAGGATGCCATCCCACCCTATGTGCCCATAGGAGATAACAGCAGGGGAAGTGCTGAGCCCTGGCACATGCCTACCCTCTCTGACACCCATGGCCAAAATGAACCTGGCACCCAGTATTGCTGTGCTTAGAGGAAGTAGGTGCTGCCATGGTGCTGCCAGCATGTGAGACCATGGCACATGCCCTCTGCCCTGCTGGTAGGTGCAGTCCTGGCAGCCCTGGGACAAGCAGTGCCCAGATGGGTTAGGCAGAGTGCCCACTGCTGGCACTGATCTCTGCCCATCCTGCACTGCAATGGCCAGAGATTGCCCAGTCCATACCACAGGGCAGGCGAGTGACTGGCGTGGCTGCTGCATGCTGGCAGTAGCACAGGACATGCAGGTGCACGGGGCAGGACCTGGGATGCCCCATGCCCAGCATGGCTATGGCAAGACCCTACAGCTAGCCACCGGACAGAGCCAACCTGGTCCCATGCTGGGGCTCCTGCACCCACCCTGCCCATGGGCTCTTCACCTTGCCCAGTTGCTCTCAGGCCTGGCCAAAGAATGAACTCTGCTCACAGTGCCTGCAGGGCCAGCCTGGGCAGCAGCCAGGCCCCAGTGCCAGGGAGCACACATGGTTTCCTAGCAGGTCAGTCAATGTGCATGTGCCCCTGGGCACTGCTTTCCAGCCCTAATGCTGGGCAGGGCTCAGGGGCCATTCCACTACCCTGGGACAAAATGCCACCCTAGGAGGGAGGAAGGCAGGGTCAGCCAAGCCTCCTGCCCAGTGCACCACTGCCCCATGACCCTGCCTGGCACAGCTGTGCCCAGAACCAACAGCTCTCCCATTTTTTCAAGGATCTTAGCCCCACAATGCCATGCCAAGGCTGGGCACAGCCCAGCGTGTCTGCCTGTGGAGGCAGGCTGCCCTCCCACCCAGATGTCAGCCATGGGCTGCCTTCCTGGCAGGGGACCCTGACTGTCTGCAAGGGCTCCCAGTCCTACCATGCAGTCGGTGGAGCACCCGGGTTTACCCTCTGCCATGCTGCTGCCCACCACTGGGCACCAGCAGAGCATGCAAGGCAGGCTGCACCTTCACCTCAGTCCTCTGTCCAGCCATGTGCCCACCCAGTCCTGCCTGCCATGGCCGTGGGGATGAGTCAGAGGTAAAAGGTGTCCCCACTGCTGCAGGACACCTCTAGGTCTGCACCCATGTCTGGGCCATCACATGCACCAGGATGGACAGGCTCAGCCCTGTCATCACTCAGCAGGAGCTAAATCGGGCACAAACAGCCCCTTGTTCTGCCTTTGCCATCAGTGAACTCAGCACTGGCAGCCAAACCCCGTCGCCTGCTGCCCTGCCCGGCTGAGCCAGCCCAGCACACTTCCCCAGCACCATCCCTGGAGATCACTCTGGGCCCTAACGCTGGGCACCAGATGGCTCACGGGAATGTCTGCCTGTCTCAGGAGAAACGTGTCTTAGGAGTCACAACCAGAACAGTGCCCACCCTGCCCCACACCAACCTCCCTCCCTGTCCCCGACGTGCTCGGGGAAGCCTGCGCCGGAGGGCATTCGCCCCATGGAAGGCTTAAGATCGCGCGTGAGCACCGCCGTAGGACTCTGCCACGGGAAGGGATCCCGCCCGCAGTGGCTCAGCGGCCAAACTCTGTCACCGAGTGCGGGGACGCCCTTCCCCTTTCCGGCCCGCCGCGCCACAGGCGGGGCCGCCCCCTCCCGCACACACCTCGGCCGGCGGCGGCGGAGCGGTGGCCCCGGGGGAGCCTCCCCTGAACGCTCAGAGCGCTGAACAAGCCCCTTTTGTCTGCCGAGCACACGCGGTGGCGGCGTGCCCGTGGGAGCGCGGGGCCGACACCCCGCGGCCCGCAAGCCAACCCCACTCTCAAAAGTGTCGAGGAACATTCCCGGGCCCTGCATCCCCTCCTCCGGCAACCGGCGGAGCCGCGGGGACCCACCGCCCCGAAGGCCGGCAGGCGGCGAGTCGGGAGGCGGGCAGTGGCTCCCTCGGCGCCCGGCTCCCCACCCGCCGGCGGTGCCACCCCAGGGCGCAGGGCTGGGACCGGAGCCACTTTTCCAGCTCCCCCAGCCAGACCGCGCTGCCCGCGTCCCGCCGAGGGCGTGGGACCGCCCGGGGGCGCAGCCAGCCCGGCTCGAGGCAGGGAGCAGCCCCGGGGCCGCCAGCCCGGCCCGCCGCACCCCGGCTCAGCAGCACGGTGACACCGGGCGGGAAGGCGGCCAAATCGCCCGGCGACAGAGCCCCGTCCGGGCTCCGTGCAGGGGTGGCGGCTATTGGAGTTCCCGTGGCCCGGCTCCCTGCGGGTCTCCCCGCGGGGTGATGCGCTGGCGGGGGCCGCGGGACTCGGCGACCCTTTTGTGGCGAGACGTCGGGGCCGCAAGGGTCACCCTCGGCATTCGCTCCCGGCTACGGCCGGGCTCCGCTCGGCATCGCACCCCGGCGCGGACCCCGTCCGGGGCACAGTCCTGTCCCTACGTACCAGGGCTGCCGGGGCATGACGGAACGGACTCTGGTTCCCTCACCGTGTCCCTAAACGTCCCCGCAAAGCCCGGTGCCTGGGGCGCCCACGGGCGCGGCACCGACGGCTGAGCACACGGGGGACTGACCTCCCCCGGCTACGGCCCGCGGGACGGGACCGGGAAAGCCGCGAAGGGGAATGTGGGGGCCGCCCCCGACGCCAGCCCAACGGATGTGCCAGAGGAATTTCTTCCTGCCGCCGGGCCCGGGCTGTCCCTCCGCCCCCCTCTCTCTCACTCTTCCCCGCGGCTCTGAGCGGAGGGTGGTGGGGATCGTGGGTGCGAGTGGCCGCCCCCGTCGCGCCGGGACGCGACCTCCGCGGCCGGGGGTCCCCGCACCCCGGCGCCGCCGCGCCCCGGGGGCGCTCCCCAGTCCCGCGCCCTGCCACGGGCGGGAGGCCCCTGGCGGGGGGATGCCGCGGAGCCCACGCGGGGCTGTGCCGGCGGTGCCTACCTTGGAGACGATGAGGGGCTCGCCGTGCTCCAGCCCGCCTCGCAGCGTGAAGCCCCAGGGCGCGCCCCCCTGCAGCTGCACATGCACGTACTGGGGGGCGCCGGGCCGGCCCTCGGCCCGCTCCATGGCGGCTGCACTACAGCCCCATCCCGGCCCGGCCCCGAGCCGTGGAGGAAATGACACCCCCGCCCGCCCGGGCCGAGCGGCGCGGGGCGAGTGCGGGGCGGGGCCGGCCCGCACCGGGGCTGCTCCGCCGCCGCCAATGAGGTGCGGGGGGCCGGCGGCGGCCGGCTCGGCACGGCCCGGCACGGCTCACGGCATGGCTCTGCACACAATGGCACGGCACAGCACCTTTCTGCTCAGGAGCTTGGCGTGCCATCCTTCATCCCAGGGACCTGAAGTGAGCTGCTTGGCTCAGCTTGGTACAGCCCAGCTAGCATATTTCAGTTAAGTCCAGCTCAGCCCAGCATGGCGTGATATGGAAGGCTGGCAGACCTCAATGCAGCACGGCACAGCTCAGCTCAGCTCAGCTCAGCTCAGCCTGGGTTGGCAGGGGGGCCAGCATGGGTTAACTGGCCCAGCATGGCTTGGCCTGGCATGGCTCGGTGCAGTTCAGATGGGTTGGCACATTCTGGCTTGGCTCAGCTCAGCTCAACATGACACAGGGCTGGCAAAGTTTAGTTTGGTACAGCATGGAACAACTAGGGGCCTCATCTGGCTTAGCTCCACTTGGCCCAGCCCAGTTTTGTTCAGTTCAGCTTGGTTGACTTGGACAAGCAGGGCTGGCACAGTTCAGCTCAGCAGAGCCTGGCCTGGCCTGACTCTGCTTGACCATGCACAGTTCAGCTCAAAATGACCCAGTTTGGTTCAGTACACCAACAGGGCCTGCTCGGCACAGCTTAGCCTGGCATGGTGGCAGTTCGATGGCACTGGCACAGGTGCAGGGGGGTGGCAGCAGGGTGATGCAGCCCCACTGGCGCCCCAAGCTCCACTGCCTGCAGGCCAGCACATGCTGCTCCTCCTGTCTGACCTACCCATGCCAGCCCCCACCCTGTCCAGATCCTGCCAGGCACCTTAGGGCATGCGTGGCAGTTTGGCCGCTCTTCACCTTTGCCTTTTCCCTGCCAGGCCCAGGAGAGGCAGCTGTGCTGCTTGGGAGAAATTGAGGCAGAGGGAGGAGGTGGCGGGCGGCAGCCGGGAATGGTGGGAATGGATCGGCAGGGATTCCCGGGGGAGCCTGCTCCTCCCTTCCCGCCTGGGGCCACGACTCTTACTCATCTCCTTCCCAGACAGCACAGCCGGCCTGGAAAGCTCTGCTCTGCAAGCAGCGCCCGCGGCCCCTGCTGGCTTGCCACGGCCCGGGACAGTCGGCTCGCAATGCCAGGCTGGTGAGCCACTCTAGGCTTGTTCATCCCCAGTGCTGGAATGGTCTCAAGTTTTTCTTGGTAGTCCCTGTGCACAAGCACCTGCCTTGAACTCTGCCTGCTCCCTGCGCAGCCCAGCTGCAGGCAGCCCAGTACAGCCAGAGTGGCACAGGGCACAGGGTGCCTGGAGCGGTGCCTGGCTATTCGTAGTGCTGGAGCCCACCCTGGAGAGATGCATGGTCGCCCCCCCCCCCCCCCATAGCCTTGACATGTCCATCACCCCTGACCCAAATCTCCTGCTCTCCCCTACAGCCTTCCCACCTGCCTTGTCATGCCCCCCACTCAAGACTGGCTGCTGCCATGCCTGGACTCTTCCCACCCTTCACTGGCTCATCTGCCCCTTGTGCGCTTTCCCAAATGAGTAACCAGCGCTGCAGGGCCAGGTGAGAGGGCTCTTGTGGCTCATCACATGGCCCCACAGCACGTTTAGCACCACACACAGAGCACATTTAGCACCACACAGCCCTCCCAGCCAGTAGCACTGTGCCCAGCTGGCACCAGGAAGGGTGGGCAGCAGACACCAGTACAAACCCTCCAGCTCTCCCCATGTCCCTATGCCTGCACCAGGGATTCCCAACCTGTGTGCTCACCCCCGGCTGCTTCCATCCCAGCAGGAGAGCAGCAGTGTACTGTGGGTCTGCACACAACACCAGGGGCTCTGGAGATGGCACTGGCTGCAGCTGCCCACCCCACACTCTGTAGTGTGCCCAGAGGGCCTTTCCCAGGCAAGCCCCCTGGAGTCACTGTTCCCAGTATGGAAAGTGCCTCCAACGGCTCCTGCCAGCGAGAGGGTGGGCATGATGCTCACAGCCTCTTGGCTTGGGGCAGGTGCTGGCAGAAAGACCTTGAAAATGGTCAAGATAGGCAAAGATGTGGGCATGCTGATGGTGATGGCAGGATGATGGCTGCAGTGGGGTACTGCTGGCTTACCCAGACATACTTAGCACTGCTGGGCTCAGGGTCACTGCTCACCTACGTGTGTTAGTACCAGCTGGGCAGAGCGAGGCACTGGGCAGCCTGGCTGTGCTGTGGGGCTGTTGGGGAGCAGACAGAACCCCGGGCTCTGTGCCTGCTTGGGGTACTGCAGACCAGCTTGCAGCAATAGGCACGAAGGTGCTGAGCCACTGCTGAAGAGTCAGCAGAGAGTGAAGGGAGCTGGAGGAACTCATTGCATGAAAGCACCCTCTCAGGCTCTGTCTGCCCCATTGCCCTGGGAACTGGGGAACTCCTGTCTCTTTAAAACCTGATTGAGTCAATGCCTTTAAAATGGGCCTGGGCAAGGACCTCCTACCCTGTAGGAGGAGGCTGAGCCAGGAGCAGGTGGGCTGAGTGAGCTGGTTCTCGCACCCCACTTCACCCCACTCCCCTACCCCAGCACCTTTACAACCCCCATAGCCAGGCTCTGTTGGGCTGGCTTTGCTCTTGGTCTGGGTTTTAGTCTGGAATTTGTACCCCTTTTTGCATACATAATCACCCCTTTCTGTTCCTGTGCCAAGCTGAAGCAGCTGGTGTGGTTGTCCTGTTTTGATAGGAGCTGGGAGCACCCTGGGATCCTTTTGCTGGTGCCCACAGTCATCTCTGCCTCCCAAGTGGGGAAAAGCATGACGGCAGGTTCTCCCTAATTCTTCTGCTGGCCAGCCCCACCTTGTCCCACTTACCTGCTCCCTCCCCAAACACACACTCACCTATCATGGCTATGCCCTACCCTTTCGCCAGCCTCCTCCTCCTCCTTGTTGTGCCCCTTTCCCAGGCTGCAAACCAGTCCCCACTGCCCCTTGGCTCCCTGCCTGCTGTCCCCACCCTGCCCCTCCTCCAGGCCCTGCAAACGCGGGCTCCAGGCAGCCCAGGCTGGCGAGTGGGGCCAGCCAGCGGGCAGCCCCTGCGCTACATGCTGGCTCTGTACCGGCGTGCTGCTGACCGCGAGGGCCGGCCGCGCCGCAGCCGCAGCCTGGGCACCAACACCGTGCGCCTGGTCCAGGCCAGCTCTCCTGGGGGTCAGCCCTGGGCAGGTAAGGAACTGTGGGCACTCAGGGTGGTACGGGGGCTTAGCAGAGCTAGCAGGGTGGGCTTGAGCTCTGAAGGTGAGGTCTCTGACCTGCTTCCTTGCCTCTCTCTACAGTGTCCTGACTGGGATTGCTCTTGGCAATGGGGTTCCACTTGGCAGGAGTCCAAGGCTCTGCCCCAGGGGTGAGATGGGAAAATGCATCGCTGATTCTTGTGTGCCTTCCTCTCCATCCCACCGTGCCTGATGCTGTGCCAGGCTAGTGGTGTTGGTGCAGAGGATGGGAAGTGTTACAGACTCTCTTTGCCCCTCATGCCACCAGCAAGCCTTGGCTCATGGCTTCTGTTTGCTGCAGCTTCTGCCTTGTGCCAGGGCAGATGGCTGCCACAGGCTCCACTGTGCTGTGTGGGGCTGTGGCAGCACCGTGAGAGAAAGGGCTGCACAGTGGCTCCTGCACTATACTAAGGAGTACTGGTCACTGCTTCCCTGCAGGTCGCTGGTACTTCCAGGCCCTCACCTACCAGCTGGAGGGCCAGCCGGAGGCCGAGCACCTCCTCAGAGCCACTGTGGTCTACCTGCCCAGTCTGTCACTGGCCCACGGTCGCCTCCTCTGCGCTCTGGAGCTGATGGTGGCCGGCGAGGCACACAGGGTGCTGCTCAGCCCTGCTGCACGTCCCCGCCATGGCTGGGCCGAAGTTGACATCACCCCTTACCTGGTGCTGGGGAACAGCAGCGTGGGGAGCCTGGCACTGCGGCATGTCTGTGTGCGTGCTGGCCGAGCAGGACGCCACGACGCCCCGGTGGCCCCAGGCCACCCCTTTCTCCTTCTCTACCTTAACGATACCCAGGCAGGGTTGGCACCTCTGGCAGCAGAGCCCCACCGACACCGACGTGATACAGGGACATTGGCTCACGACCTGCCCAACTACCTGCGGGAGCAGGGAGGGGAGAAGAGTGACTGTTCCCTCGCCCCTTCCCTGTCATTTTGCACAGCTGGGCTGGGACCACTGGATCATCGCTCCCCACCGCTACAACCCACGCTACTGCAAGGGCACCTGTCCCCACCTGCTCCGCTATGACTACCACGCACCCAACCATGCTGTGGTGCAGAGCTTTGTTCATCAGCTTGTGGATGCCAACGTGCCCCGGCCCTCCTGTGTGCCCTACCGCTACAGCCCCATCAGTGTCCTCATGATCGAGCGCGACGGAGGCATCCTGTACAAGGAGTATGAGAACATGATTGCAGAGTCCTGCACTTGCCGGTAACTTCCACTGCCCCAGCACATCACCCCTGGGCTCTGCCTCTTCCTGCAGATCTGGACTTTAGGGTTTATCTTGCTCTGCCTGGGGCTCACTTGGCTCATCTCCCCTCCCCATGCAGTGCTGCTCATTGGGGAGGTTTTACAATGACAGTTTTATGTAATTGTGGATTTTTAAAGGCAGGAACCTGTGCTGGGGTGGTTGCCCCATGGCATCTGTCCTTCCTGCAGCCCCCATGGCTGCTGCCTGGTTTTGGTGGGCAGGGGGGCTTGGCCTGATGTTCTCAGAGATGAGCTGTGTCCCTAAACCAGAGTATGAAGCTCTTAGGAGGTGGCTGGGAGTCTCCTGGTGGAGCCGGGGCAGGGAGGGTAAGGAGTCCAGGTGTCTCTGTGCTTTGCATTTGACACATTGGTGATGTCAGGATCTGATGTGACCCTGCCTGTGGCATTCCTTCCCAACTCACATGCACCCCATCCTTATCTAGCCTCAGCTGCAGAGGCATCTCACCAGGCTGAGAATTTGGGCTGGAGGGAGGAAGCCTCTCTCCTTCCCTGCAGTTCTGCTCTGGAAGGGCTATGAAAAACTGGAGGGAGGACCTGAGCTGCCATCTCTGCTTCCAGTGCTAGAGGCCAAGGCAGCTACTGTGCTGTGCTCTGCCTGCTGTTTCCTCTGACGCACTTGTTCTTCAGCTCCTTGCTTTGCCTTCTAGCAGGGCTCAGGTCTCATTCTATCCCAGAGGTCAGACTCCCATTACAGATGTCTCTCTATCTTCTTGCACTCTTGCTGTCACAAAGGCCTTGGGCTCTGCTGGGCTCCTGGCATGTCCCTGTTCCCACAAGGGTCAGTCTTGCTCTCAGCACCCCTGCTGCCTGACTTTCCTCTATTTATTACTTGACTGTGAATAAATAAATTGATTGATTTTGCTAAAGACCATCTTGGCCTGTTCTTGCACTGCCCCTGGGGTGCATGAGGTGACCCTGGGACAGGCTGCCATAGGCTGTATCCCTGTGCAACTGCCCTTGTGCTTTCACTGGAGGGGGTGTGTGCAGGCATAAATCCCAGCTGGTTCAAGCAGGGCCTATGAAAAGTGCCTCCCCCAGAGCACTGACCTGCCCTAGTGCAGAGGAGACCAGGTGTGGCTGCAGGCAGCTGCCCCCGTGGGGCTGGGAACAAGAGAAGCCCCACATCCCTCTGTAGGGGGTGAGCCCTCGGGGAGCATGGAGGGGCAATGAGCCCTGGGGTCTCCTGGGGCTGGCTGCACCATGGCATTTCTCTGCTGGGGCTATTGTGGGTAGCTGTCTGCAAGCAAACTTGCCCGTTGCTGGATATGGTGCCCTGTTTGCAGCGGAGCCAAATTTCCATTCTTTGAGCAGCAAGGCATGCAGGTGTATGCAGTGTATGCCTCTGTGTGTGTGTGCACATGTGTACGATTGTGTATGTCCAGAAGTGTGTCCGTGTGCTTGTGTGTGTTTGCTTATAGGTGAGCATACCTGTGGGTATTTGCACGCCTGTGGATGTACACAGGTGCTCATGTGTGTTTCCGTGTGCTATGGACACGTGGGAATGCAAGCACAGCTGCGTACACACGTGCGTGCAGAGGAATGTGCACACGAGTCAGCCTGTGAGCATGTTCCAGTGCAGGTAGGTGAGTGCACACCTATGGATGTGTCCGTGTGTCTGTCCATGCACCTAGCGTGCGTGTGTGTGTCCATACAGACCCTCACTGGTATGTGTTCCCGTCCGTGTGTCTGTAATCTCACACCAGTGTGTGAACCCATCTGTGCGTCCCTGTGGTCCACCTTGGTCCGTGTGTCCGTTCCACACTGGCACAGGTGTACCACGTGCCCGTCCCTGTATCCATGTGTGTGGCCATGTGCTCGTCCATGCATCCGTGTGTGTCTGTCCTTGCAGCCGTGTGTCCGTGTGTGTCTGTCCTTGCAGCCCTGTCTCTGTCCCCGTGTCCCCGTAGCCGCCGGTCCATACTCGGCGTTGTTCGGCCTTCGCCCGGCAGGGGGCGCCGGCCGCCACTGCCCGCCGCCCTCGGGGCCGCCCGGGGCCGCTCGGTGCTGCCGCTCGGTGCTGCCGCTCGGTGCTGCCGCTCGGTGCTGCCGCTCGGTGCTGCCGCTCGGTGCTGCCGCTCGGTGCTGCCGCTCGGCAGGGAGCGCCCCGGGGGCCGCTCGGTGCTGCCGCTCGGTGCTGCCGCTCGGCAGGGAGCGCCCCGGGGGCCGCTCGGTGCTGCCGCTCGGTGCTGCCGCTCGTGCTGCCGCTCGGCAGGGAGCGCCCCGGGGGCCGCTCGGTGCTGCCGCTCGGTGCTGCCGCTCCGTGCTGCCGCTCGGCAGGGAGCGCCCCGGGGGCCGCTCGGTGCTGCCGCTCGGTGCTGCCGCTCGGCAGGGAGCGCCCCGGGGGCCGCTCGGTGCTGCCGCTCGGCAGGGAGCGCCCCGCCGAGGAGCGCGAGTGCGGCGGCGCTCGGGTGCAGCAGCTCTCGGCTGCAGCGGTGCTCGGCGCAGCCCGTGGGCGGCAGCGAGCAGGAGGTGCCGCGGGGCGGAGCGGAGTCGGGAGGGCCGGGCTGGGGCTCTGACGGGACTCGTGTCGTGCCGCCAGTGCCAGTGCTGGTTCTGGTGGTGCTGCCGCCGTCATGAGGAGCCGCAGCAACTCGGGCGTGCGTCTGGACGGCTACGGGCGCCTGGTGCAGCAGACCATACTCCGCCATCAGGTGAGGCCCCTGCCCGGGAGCGGGAAGCGGGGCCGGGCCCGGGGAGCGGCGTGTGAACGGTGTCCCCTCCGCAGGACGCGGTGACGGGGCTGCTCCCCGCCAGCGCCGACCACCGGGACGCCTGGGTCCGGGACAACGTGTACAGCATCCTGGCGGTGTGGGGGCTCGGCCTGGCATACCGCAAGAATGCCGACCGCGACGAGGACAAGGCCAAGGCCTACGAGCTGGAGCAGGTAGGAGGGAGCAGGAGCCGGGGCGGGGCCGGGGCCGCTCGGTCCGGTCAGCCTGTGGCACAGCTGGGGCAGGGGCACAAAGGCAGCGCGGTGAGAGCGAGGACAAGGCTGGCCCCTGACGCGGGAGGCGGTGGGAATGGATGTCAGAGCCTGCTCTTCACAGACCACACTGGAGCCCAACCAGAGGGTCTAGACCTCTGGCTCTGGGGGCATCTGGGACCACAGCCCTTTTCTCGAGGGCTGGGGAGCCATGTCCTGCAGCCGTGCCCTCCTTCCCGCTGCATGGCATGGCAGCCTGGCCTTGCTGGCAGACCAAGAAATCTTCCCTTTGCTGTCACCCAGAGGCTGTGAAAATGTGAGCAGGGGCTGGCTCTGGTTACAGACGCTGAGCCCCACAAAGGTCAGCGGCCAGCTGATCCTGACTCAGGGTTTCTCCTGGATATTAACAAACTTGTTTTCCTTGTGCCTGCAGAGCGTAGTGAAGCTGATGCGGGGGCTGCTCCAGTGCATGATGAGACAGGTAGGGGATGGGGAGTACCTCTGAATGTCAAGTGGTTTCTTTAAAGCCCAGCTCTGCTACAGAGGCTATTGTCCTAGCTGTACCAGCCCTCCCCAGCCTTCCCTGATGAGCAGAGGGAAGGCCCCCTTCCAGCAAGTCTCTAAATAAGTTCTGTGTGAGCATCTGTCCTGGTTGTGATTGAAGTTCCAGAGCTGTGGGCTGGTGGCCAGTGGAGCCTTTGCCAGCTGCTCGCTGTCTCGTGGCCTGGCAGGCACTAGGATTCTACAGCTCTCCTTCCTGAGGGCGTTTGGGGTAACCCTTTTCTCTCTGCATGGTGCAGGTCAGGCAGTGGGCCCTCCACTGCTGCAATCCTGTGCTGCAGCAGCATGTGAGCCTGCATACACTGCCTTGGTGCTCAGTGGGGCTCAGCCCAGAGTTGGTGGAATTTCTGCCCTGCCAGGCATGACTCCATGTGCTCCAGTCATGGCATGGGGCAGCCCTTGGCTCAGGAGCTGTCAGATCTCTCTGGAGACAGGGTTCGATGAATGCCTGCATCTCTTTGCCCTTCTCAAGGTGGACAAGGTAGAGGCCTTCAAGTACAGTCAGAGCACCAGGGACTGCCTGCATGCCAAGTATAACACCCACACCTGTGCCACTGTGGTAGGAGACCACGAATGGGGTCACCTACAGATGGATGCTACCTCCCTCTACCTCCTCATGCTTGCACAAATGACGGCCTCAGGTAACGCTGGGGGCTGCCATTGCAGCTTTGAGTGTGCTGGTTGTCAGGTTCACCAGTCTCAGTTTGGGTGCAGCTTCCTGGGTGCCAAGCTGTTGCAATTTCTTCCGTGCCCCCCCCCGTTTTCTTATGCTCACACAGTACCTGAGGTGGGTTTGGGCCCCTTGATATTGATCTCTCCAAAAGCCCCTGTTTGTCTGACGCCCCAGTGCTGCTGTAAGGGGTGAGAGTGGAGACAGAGTCAGCTAGGACATAGCTTCATTGGGCAGGCATGCAGTGGGGAGGAGTTGTCCCTGGGTTACTGCAGCCCCATCCTGAGTATGCTTGTGAGTTTGGAGCAGCTAATGTGAATTCTCCCCTCCACTTTAGGCCTCCACATAATTCACAGCTTGGATGAAGTCAACTTTATCCAGAACCTCGTGTTCTACATTGAAGCTGCCTACAAAACTGCGGTGGGTAGCATGTGCTGGGGAAGGGGGTGTGCTCCAGTGGTGGAGATACTGGACTGGTGTCTAGGAACAGCTGTGGGTTCCCCCTGAGCCACACCAGCACCTTCTGGAAGCACTGTCAATGGGTGGCATTCAAAGGCTTTCTGGGTGTATTCTGAAACAGTGCCTGGTTCACAGGACTTTGGCATATGGGAGCGTGGGGACAAGACAAACCAGGGCATCACCGAGTTGAACGCCAGTTCTGTCGGCATGGCCAAGGTGAGCTGGGAGGAAATGCTAGTGGAATGAGGAGCACCAGTGGTGCTGAGCTGCTTTTTGACAGGGCAGGCTGGGCATGTTGAACTACTGATGTTCTATGCTCCAGGCAGTGATAGGTTCCTGGGAGGCAAGGCACAAAACTGTGCCCTTCCAGCCTGAGTTTTGCCTGAACTCAGTGAAAAGGGAGTGAAAAGTTAATTGGGGGTGTGTGGTGGAGATGTCCCAGGCTCTTTTGGTGTCAGGAGATGGGATCCCATTTTGACCAGAGATGTTCTGCAGCCACAGCAGGGTTCAAATCTTTCCAATTTGGGCAGTGCTTTACACACAGGGACTAGCATGGAGTGAGAACTCTTATGGATGAGCAGCATGGTGAAGGACATTCCTCTTTGGGTCTCACCCTGCTTGCAGGCTGCCCTGGAGGCACTGGATGAGCTGGATCTCTTTGGAGCCAAGGGAGGCCCAGAGTCAGTGATACGGGTGCTGTCAGATGAGGTGCAGCACTGCCAGGTGAGACCCACTCAGGTGTTACACGGTTGCAAGAGGAACTGTGATCTGCTGGGTTTGCAGTGTGAGTGATTGCCTGGCCTGACAGCCTAACCACCTTTCCTTCCCTTTTTCCCAGTCCATCCTCCACTCAATGCTGCCCAGGGCCTCCACATCCAAGGAGGTGGATGCCAGTGTGCTCTCTGTCATCTCCTACCCGGCATTTGCTGTGGAGGACAGTGAGCTGGTGGAAATCACCAAGCAGGAGATTATCACCAAGCTGCAGGTGAGTGTCTCTGCCCTTGTCTCACTGTTCCTAGGAGATAGCTGCAGTCCAAACTGCTGTAGTTTTCCCAAAAACATGTTCTGTGGGGGGGTTACTGGGGTGTGTCCTCTCCCAGTCTCCATGACCTGTGGCAGGGGTGTGCAAAGAAGCAGCCCTGTGTGCTGTGGCAGTGGGCTGTGCTTGTGGTACCTGACTGCTGTGTGTGTGAGGGAGGGGGTGTGTAGCAGAAGGAAACACCCGGCCTCTGCTCCAGCACTGAAGGTACCAGATGTCTCACACTGTGCCTCCTGCTCAGCAGATCTTTCCCTCCCATCCAGGGGCGGTATGGCTGCTGCCGGTTCCTCCGGGATGGGTACAGGACTCCCAAAGAGGTGAGTGTCCTAGCCCTGCTGCCTGGCAGAACTTGTCTGCCAAGCAGCAGCCTGCCTGGAGGCAGCACAAAGTGTTGGGGAGCACTGGGAAGACAGGTGCCCTGAGTAGCCCCAGGCAGTGTCTTGGGTCTGGACAAGGCTCCCCAGAATGCCAGAGCTCACTGGAGAGGTGGTACATCCCAGCCATGCCCATAGCAGATGGCCAGAGGCTGGCTCTGCATCCCGGACCTGTGGTGTGTCTTTCTTAGGCTGGGAGAAGGTGTGACCAGTGCCCAGCAGGGTTTCCATGCTGAGGTGGGCTCTCCCAGGGCTGCACCTGCCCTGAGCAAGGGCTGGAGGCCTGGGGAGGTGACTGCAGAGCTGCTACCCAATGGCCTCATCTATGGTAACTCTGGAGGTCACAAAGCTGCTTCTGTCTCTTCTAGACCAGCAGTCAGCTTGGGTACTGCCAGAATGGTCCTGGGAGCAAGTAGAGGGTTTACTGCTTTGGGGAGTGAAAACAGGAAAACTTTATAAACAACAGTATAATTTGTTAACCACTGAACTAGGAAATACTACTCAGAGACTCTTAAGACATCACCAGCTGCTGGGCCTATAACCTTTGGTCATGAGTACCTCTGAATGCTTCTCCTTTGCTGCAGCTCTGCAGGCCTGCCCATAATAGGCAGCGTGTGTGGCTGTCCCCTCCAGAGCCAGAGAGAGGCAGCAGCATCTCAAATCCAATGATCCCAGTGTTTGTGAGCTTTGGCAGCATGCAGAGCTGGGGATTACTTGCTTCTGGGGAGCTGTGAGGCATGGAAAGGGCAGCGGTGCCTGCAGAGGCATGCAGCTAGCTGGAGTCAGATGGGATTTTGGAAGCTTGAGGCTGGAGTGCAGGAGGAAGACATCTGCTCCTTCTGTCCTCTCTGAATAGTCTGCTAAGGCCATCACTCTCCCTTCTCTGTGGCAGACAGAGCAGTTAGTAGGGAGGCTCAAAGAAAGGGCACTACACCACACAGCTGTGGTGGGAGGACTCTGCACAGGCAGCTCTTCATCCTGACAACTTCCCTTGTGTTGGGCTCACAGTGGCACCACATGGCAGGAGGGCCCTGGAGGAAACTCCCTGGTTCTGTGTGACCAGCCCAAGCCCTCTCACCTGGCTGGGCCAGCTTGATGATGCTGGAAAAGACAGATGCTGAGAGGCTCAGGCAGGGCAGACAAGGCAAAGTGGACCCAGCATGGCACAGGGGATGTCATGCTGTTGCTGTACAACAGCACAATGTCTAAGGTATTCTGGGGGCTCTGGGGTGCTCTCCTGGGGACCAGGTAGACCCCAAGAAGGGCAAGTCTCTCCATTATCAGGGTTCAGGAGGGGGTAGTACAATGGAGAAAACAGAGGCTGGAGGAGAAACTGCTTTTCAGCTCTGTCCTGGCCATCTGCAGAGGAGGGCTGGGAGGACATTTGGGGCTGGGGTCTCAGGAAGAGGAGAAGCTCTGTCAGTTTGAGGGGATCCTGTACATACCACCTGCCTTGATGTCACTTACAGGACCCCAAACGCCTCTACTATGAGCCTGCTGAGCTGAAGCTGTTTGAGAACATTGAGTGTGAGTGGCCTCTCTTCTGGGCATACTTGATGATTGATGGGATTTTCAGTGGAAACATGGAGCAGGTAAGAGAGGCAAGACCTGCTGGGCTAGTGGAAGAAAGCCCCTGGCAGAAGTGTGCAGAGGAAGGATGCAGGGAGCCATGACCAGCAGCAGATTCCTCTCTCCTCAGGTGCAGGAGTACCGGGAAGCCCTTGAGGGGGTTCTCATCAAGGGGAAGAATGGGGTACGCCTGCTGCCAGAGCTGTACAGTGTCCCTCCAGATAAGGTGAGTGACCTTGAGCTATGGTGGGAAGCAGGAGTGTCTTACAGACTCAGGATATTCTGAGTTGGAAGGGACCCACAAGGATCACGAAAATCCAACTGCCGAAACTCCTGGTCTCATTACCAAATAATTAAGTTTTAAGTGCTTATTAAGCCAAATTGTTAAGGGGCACATGTAGTGCATGGAAACCTCATGTATAGAAAGGATGGCTTGGAGCTGTGATGAAGCTGTGTTGGACAAAAATTGTTTTTTTTCTCCCAAAGCATTTCTTGCTGCCACACACAAGAGTTCTTTGCTGCTTGCTCAGAGCTCAGAGCAAGGACAAGCAGGCCTGGGCTGAGCAGGCAGTGCTGAGCTCCAGTTCAGTGGTGAGGGGATTTGTGTGGGCCTGGGCTAAGAGCAGTGGTCTCCTGATGCCCAGGTCATCTGGGAGAGTTGTGCTCCTCACCAGTATCAGAAAGCATCTCTGGGTGATCCTGGGGCATGTCAGCCCTTCTAGTGGGATGGCCCAAGCAGAGAAACAAACATGGTCTGAGCAGCTCTGTTGCCTGGCACAGATGCCTGAAGCAGTCATAAGAAGAGAGGAGGAATGTAACCAGGCTCTTTGGGATTCTCTGTGACAAATGCTGTTGTCAGGTCTTGTTTTGAGCTTTGATCTGCTGGACTTCAAGATGCAGTGAGGATGCTTCCATCAGCATCTTGTGTCTGTGTGGTACCTTCTTGACTCCCTGCCTTGTCTTCCAGGTGGATGAAGAATACAGAAATCCACACACTGTGGACAGGATACCCATGGGCAAGCTGCCACACATGTGGGGACAGTCCCTCTACATCCTGGGTTGTCTGATGGCTGAGGTAGGGTCACCCTGGGTGCTGGGGAGGGCTGTGGGACCACGCTCTGAGCTGTGAAGGTGCCAGTGCTGCCACCTGCCATGGGGAAGTTGTCACCTCCATCCCTCAGGACTTCTTAAAGGTGGGTTGTCCATAGGCATCACCAATTCTACTCTGCCCATAAAATGTTAATCTCTTTTTTTCCCCCAGGGTTTTCTAGCTCCTGGTGAAATAGATCCCCTCAACCGCCGTTTTGCCACTGTCCCTAAACCTGATGTGGTGGTCCAAGGTGAGGGAAAGGAACCAGTACCAAACTTCTGAGCCTGGCAGGTTGCTGGGGGGACTCTGGCCATGTGGAATTCACAGAGCTGGGGTGGCTCTGCTTGCTGAACATTCTTGCTGCCAATAAAGCCCAGTCTCAGCCTTGGCAAGCTGGGTGGAAGACGGGGTGCAAGTCCTTCCATTTCATCCTGTGCTGACTTATAAAACCATCATCTGCTGCAGCCTCCTCTGCAGAGGTTGAAAACTCTCTTCCTGCCACTTGGTGGGGAAGACTTGTGTGTATAGAGTGTTTGGAGGGGCAGAGCAGACTTCTGCAGTGGGAACTGTTCCCAAGGCACTCCAGACAGCTTCCTCTGTGTGGTGTGGTGCCTTATGTGTCCCCAAAGGCATGGGGCAGTGCTGTCACATGCTCGTGCCTCTGTTGCACTGAGCCTGTCTTCCATCCACAGTGTGTATCCTGGCTGAAACAGAGGAGATCAAGGCAATCCTGCAGAAGGAGGGCGTTGAGGTGGAGACTGTGGAGGACGTCTACCCCATCCGAGTGCAGCCTGCTCGCATCCTCAGCCACATCTATGCCCGCCTGGGTGAGCTGGGCTCCCTGCTCCTGCAGCAAAGGGGGTGCACAAGGGTCTGTCCCAGCCCTGGCACTCCTGCTCATAGACACTCGTGTCCTGCTCTCTGCTTGGTTGCTGAGGAGTCTGCTGCTTATTTCTAGGCCTGATAATGGCACTAATGCCCAAGGGGAGCAAGGTGGCAGACAGTGCTGTTCACTGTGGTTCTGACAGGGATAGACTCTTGGCTTGCAGTTGCACAGTCACCCCAGGAACAGAGACTCTGATCCCTATAGGTTGCACCTGGTGTGGGCAGGAGTTGTCTTCTGTTCCTGTACTCAGATCTGGATGAGGGAGACTAGCCAGCCCTCAGGAAAGGTCCTCTGGCTGTCCCTGGCAAAGAGCCCAGGGCTCAGGCAGTATGGCTGTTGCTGGTGGGTGGGCAGGGCTGGGTGTGAAGGGAGGATGTGCTCACCTCTGCATGCTTGCTCCTTGATGCTGCAGCCCTTGGGCATGGGGTTTGTTTTGCAGGAGCCAGAGATTTAGCCTGGGCCAAAGGAGACACCTGATCTGTGATTTAATTTGGCAGTTAATTTAGGCCACCAAAAGGCCAAATGTGACATGGGCAGGGGGAGCAGCCTGGCAGCTGCCAGAGCTGAGAGCAAGGGGTGAGGCTGTTGCTGCACCATCCTGGGCTTTGGGAGTAATTCAGGAGCAATTGGAATGCTGATAGAGCTTTCAATTCAGGGGGCCAGCCCTGTACAGCAGGGTACCCCTAGCCCTGCTCCAGCTCCTGACGTATCCCAAGACCAGAAGGTGTGACACTGCAGAAGTCAAGACAGGCTGTGTATTGCTGTTTCAGCATGTCTCTACCCCCTGGGCAGGTCTGGGGACAGAGAATTACTGTCCCTTAGAGCTGTACCAGCTTGACACAGGGTTCTGGGATATCCCAACTAGAAACCAGTATTTCCCTGCTGGCTGGCAGCAAGAGGCTTGGCACTACTTGCTGCTGCAGCCCCTTTCATGAGGAGGCTTATACTAAAAACTGCTCTTCCTGCCCTCCCAGGCCGCAACAAGCAGATGTGCCTTACTGGACGGCCCTACCGGCATATGGGTGTCCTTGGGACTTCCAAGCTCTACAAAATCAGGAAGAGCATCTTTACCTTTACCCCACAGGTGAGTCACATTGCACAGGCTCATTCCTAGCTATTCTGTGATACGAAACTGGGCAGGAAGTTTCTTCAATGGCTGGGTGCTCAAGGTATTCTAAGGTGTGAATACTTTCTGAACAGCCTGGGAGTGTGGAGTAGTCCAACTCTGTGGCATGAAGCAGCACAGTTTGTTGTCCTGGCTGTGTGGATGTTGGGACACTTTGAGCCTTTTAATGATCAGTATTGGATGAAAATCTTCGCTCACCCTGACAAGGACACCTGGAAGAGCCTGATGGCCGGCCAGGGACACGTGTCCAGGGGAAAAGCAGTGTTGCAAGCCTGGCACTTTGGGGAGTGCATATTTGCTTGGAACAGGCACAACGTGGGGCTGGTTGCTGCTGAGCTGTGGCATTAGTTATGTCCTCATAGTTGTTAGCTGCTCTGGGGGTTGAGGCTCCCTTGCTAGGCTGTGCCTGCTGAGTAAGGTGGGATGAGCTGTCAGTGCAAAGGTCGTGCCCTCTGGGTGCACAGCATGGCTGGCTTGACTGTGTGCCTGTGGGAAGACATAAGGACCTGCTGACTGCACGAAGGGCTGATCCTGTCTCTTGCTGTCCTCACAGTTCATAGACCAGCAGCAGTTCTACCTGGCTCTTGACAACAAGATGATTGTGGAGATGCTGAGGACAGACCTCTCCTACCTCTGCAGCCGCTGGAGGATGACTGGGCAGCCAACCATCACCTTCCCCATCTCCCACACCATGCTCGGTACAGATACTCCAGCCTCACAAGGCGTTTGGCTAGAGCAGCCCTGGGAAACAGCTCTGCAGGAGGAAGGGTGGGCAGATGTGTGGACCATCTCAGTAACAGGGACATGGTGAGGCTGGAGCAGCCAGTAATGTCCTGTGAAGAGCTCACTGCTCAGAGGAGCCATGCTGAGTGGCCTGGCAGCTAACAGGGTTGCCTGTCAGGCACTAGTGCCTGCAGCTCAAGGGCTGTTTGCTGTCACAGATATATTCAGGCACGTAGGCTTGTAGGAGGGCCTTTTGGGAGCAAGACCAAAAAAGCAATTTCTCTTTAGAAGTGCTCTTTCTGCATCTTGACACTTCCCTAAGACTGAGCACCTATTAAAGGCTTTCCTAGTCAAACAGAGAGGGCAAAACAGTAAACTAGAAGGAGCAAAGGCACAAAGTAGATCTGGCTTGCTTGCAGCAGCTCATGGCTTCCCTGTGAGCCTGGTGCAGGAAGGTGACTGTTCTGCTTTAAGGCCTTTCTGCCTTTCCTTCTGTACTTGAAATCCCCTTAATTTCTCAAGCATGCCTTTGCTGTGGTGCCTCCTGCCCTCAGCAGCAGCCCACTCCTCTGCTTCCTTGCGTGAAAGGCAGAGACAGAGCAGGAGCCTGTTAGGTGCTGCTGTCTGCTTCAGCCCAAGGTGAAATCTGAGGAGCTGGAGTGCATCCTGGCATGGTTTTCCTTGAATCCAGCCTGGACAGTCCAGAATTCCCCTTTTTGGGTTGTGCTTTTGGTACCACAGCCTGACCCCATGGCCCCAGAGTAAGAGTCTGGCCATGGTGCTTTGGGTGTCTGACTGCCCACCTGGTGCTGGGTTACTTCCTGGGAGTGAGTTGGGGTGTGAGAGCCTGACTGCCTGTGCATCTTCCACACAGATGAAACCAGCAGCAGTGTGCATCCCACGGTGCTGGCCATGCTGCAGAAGCTGCAGGATGGATATTTTGGTGGTGCAAGGTGAGTGCAGCTTCCTGCTGTACAGGAGGGAGAGGGCTGATGGCCTCCAAGAGCCTGGGGATGAGGATACCTGCTGGGCAGAGCATAGGCTGTGGGGGAGCAAGCTGGGGAGCATGCCCTGGAGTGTGCTGGGCTATCAGTGTGCCCTGGGGCTACCATCCCAACAGAGGAGATGAAAGAGAGGACATAGCTCTTCATGTCATCAAACCCATGGCTGCAGGATTCCTCTAATAGCTTTTGGGCACCCCTTGCATGCCCACCGGTGGCTGAAAGAGTTGCAGGTAGCTAAAGTAGACACTGGTGTGTGTATGCTCCTGGTGAACATGTCTCTCCCCATCAAAGGGCCTGGCCTGGAGCCAGGAGGTAAAGCCAAGGGTATCACTTCCCTTTCCTCTCCATGTGACCTTCCTATCTCTTGCCCAGAATTCAGACTGGTAAATTGTCGGAGTTCCTGACAACATCATGCCGAACGCACCTCAGCTTTATGGACCCTGGGCCAGAGGGTAAGGTCTTTGCCAAGAGTTACAGGCTCAGCAGTGACAGCTTTGAGGAGCTAGACGCCGAGGAGTGGCTGCATGGCTTGCAGGTGGCAGAGGATGGTAAGGGAGAACAGGCCAGTCAGAGCTGTGGGATGGCAAATGCCGAACTCACCCTTACAGCCATAACACCCAACCTCCCTGCCAGCATACACTTCCTGTGCTTGGGTCTTCACCATGTTCCCATCTGTCCCTCTATCAACTTTGTCTGCAATGAGTGGCTCTGACCTTCCTGAGCTGCTGTGTGGAGAAGAGATAAAGGGTTGGCAGCCCCACCTCCACTGGGGAGATGTGGCTGAGGGTCTTTGCATAAATGGCAGTGCAGAAGGCAATAGCACAGTGGCCAAGGTGGTGGAGAAGAGCCACCATGTCCCTAATTAATTTTTTTTTTCCCAAAGCCTTTATCCCTCTCCTGGGCAGAGCTGCTCCAGTGAGTGCCAAATCGAAGCCTTACTGCTGTGTAGAGAGTACCTGAGAATGCCTTGGTCCATCACGCCATGAGGGACCATGGCAGGGTGCAAGTTTTGCTGTTCTCCTTGCAAGCAGGCCTGGGGACATCTCCTGTGTGACCTAGCACTGGTCATCATCAGCTTTCCCACTATCTGTTTTACCTCTGCAGCTCCTGCAGCCAGTGAACACACTGCTGGGACTCTGAATGCTCATTTTTCATGTCCGTTTCTCACTTCACCTGCAGCCTCCTTACAGGCTGCATCAGGGTTTTTATCCAAGGTGTCTGCTTTGCCTCCCAGCCCCAGTGAGAGGATCTGCCTGGCCTTTCAACAGCATCTCAAAGATGCTAAAGTTTAAGGTTTTCCTGTAGTCAGATGCTGCAGCCAGACAAGTGAATGTTCTCAAGAGTGGTGTTTAGAGGATTTTTCCAGCTTAGCCTTCAGGCACTGTCATGAGGCATTCCATTGAGGGGTGGAAAGGGGATGCCATGCTGCTCAGGTGCAGACAACAGCTCATCCCCTGGGGCCAACACACCTCTGAGTTTGCCAGCTGGACAGCAGCATAGCTTTGCCCTGGCCCACTCTAAGTGTATTGACATCTCTGTTTTATCTGGGGTAGCCCCTCACTTTTATCTCCTGACAGAGCAGAGACCTGGCCTCTGAGCACCCTCTTCTATGCTGCTGTTAATGCATGGTGTCTCCTGTGCTCCTGGTGTGGTGTTGGGAGCTGCTTGAAGCTGGGCAAAGAGCAAGGCAGGAACCATAACTCTTCCTGTAACTCCAGCTTACAAATAACTGTTGCAAAACCCACCTTGCCTTGTTCCTTTGCTGAAGTCCTGCTTGGAAGATGCTCTTGCTGTGCTGGGGTGTTTGTAAGTGGTCTGTGCTTGGACAAGCTGCCCCTGGCTGTACCTCCCCACATCTTCCCTGGAGAGAAGGAGTGTGAGGGTTTTCCCGCAGGGTTTGAGTGGGACACTCCTGCCTTGCACAGGCTTGGATCAGAGACATGCTGCAGCCCCATTACTTCCTCTGTCAAGGTGGGACATGGCAGGGCCCCAGTTTGGAACAGACAGTGTCTCAGGCAGGAGTCATGCAGGAACAGGGATGCTTTGTGTGCCTGGCTGCTGGCACTGTCCATTAGTTCACCTGGTTGCCAGCACTGGCCCTACATTGTCACTTTGTGCAGCCAGCAAAGCTTTGTCCCTGCTGAGGTAGAGCTAGGAGCTCTCTGGGCCTTTGGGTGCCATGACTCAAAGTGGCTGAACCCTTGTTCTGCTACCTTCCGTTCCAGAGGACACTGACGATGAGGTTGCTCAGTATCTGGATCACTTGCTGCAGCGCACGACTCCCCAGTCAAACCTGCCTCCCACCACCCAGCAGGGAGGCCTGAGCCGCTTCAGGGCTGCTGTCCACACCACCCGGGACCTCATGTCCCTGGCATCCAAGGCCAAGGAGCTGCATGTCCAGAGTAAGTAACTCCAGCACCCTCCACGCCTTCCCTTGAGCCCAGGGATAAGGTTGAAGTGCTTTGGGAGCTTTCCCAGCTGTTTGTTCCTGTGGATTACAGAGGAATTAAGCCTTTACCTGGGCAAATGCACTTTATGTCCATCATGTTAGTCCTGGCCATGGAGTATCTTGGAGTTGGTGCCTGTGCAGCCCCATGAAAACTCAATAAAGGATGGCAGCTCCCTGCAGCGTTCCTTTGAATAGGTGGACAGGGGCTGCTTTTCCCATAGCAAACTTACTGCTGGGAGAGCAGTGTCAGTGTCTGGGGTAGTTTGGGGCACAATAGTGGTGACTGGGGCTGGACATGTCTCCTCCAGCCTGTGGCTTTTTTTTAGATGTTGGGATGTATGTCCCCAGCAGGATCTTCCAGGCATCGCAACAGTCAGTCAAGCTGCTGAGTTCACCCCACCAGCATGACTCTGATGGCAAGGTGAGCTCTGCCTCTCCCAGACTGAGCTGTCCTTTCAGCTACAGCCAGAGTGTCCTTGCAGGTTTTCAAGGGGGAGTCTTGTTGTCTGATGAGGGGGAATATGGATGGGTCCATTTGGAGCAGGGTGCTGGTAGTGCTAATCAGCAGCACGGGTTTCCCTTCCCCCAGAGCCATGCACTCTACACAGAGATGAATTTGCCCCGTGATGAGCATGGCAACGTGGACTGCAAGACACTGGTGGACCAGCTGCGCATCTGCCCCACGCTGCAGGAGCAAGCAGACATCCTTTACATGCTCTACATCCTCAAGTAGGATGATCTCTTTGTCCTGAGGGCTCGTTGGTTCAGCCCAGGGGGCCTGCCAGGGAGCTGTGACAGGCAAACTTCTGGATATAACAACAGCACCTCCTTCTCTTTGGCAGGGGGCCCGAGTGGCACACAGGGCTGGATAGTGAGCCTGGCCCCACGGTCAAGGAGCTCCTCACTGAGCTGTACGTGCGGGTGGGGGAGACACGCCAGTGGGCCCTGATCCGCTACATCTCTGGCATCCTCAAGAAGAAGGTTGAAGCTCTGGATGAGGTAACAGCTGTACAGCCAGCCTCTAGCAGGCTGAAGTCTGTCAGGGAGGAGGCAGCAGAGTGAGCAGGTGAACCATGGGTGCATCAGCTCTGTCTCCCTCTGCCTTGTGCTGAGCCCCCAAACCCTCAGTTGTTGACAGCAGCTGACTTTCTGTCCCCAGGCCTGTACTGACCTCCTGTCTCACCAGAAACACTTGACAGTGGGGCTGCCCCCAGAGCCACGTGAGAAGACAATCTCCATGTGAGTGTGACACCTCTCTCTCCCCAGGCATGCTGGGCAGGGTCTGGATGTGAGCCTGCTGCTCTGGGATCCATGGGCAGGAGTGGCCCTGGGTGGCTGTCCCCAGCCTATATCTCTCCTCTTGGGGAGTGCAGGGTTTGCTCTGCTGCCTCTCCCCTGCTCTGCTGTTTGTCCACGCCCCAGCCCGATCCCCTATGAAGAACTCGTTCGCCTTATTGATGAAGCCAGTGAGAAGAACCTCAGCGTGTCCATCCTTACCCAGGTGAGGGGCCGGGGTGTCGGAGGGCCCCACAGCTGGTGTCTGGCCTGGTGAGCAGCAGTGAGGTGATCTGCCTTTGCCCTTCCAGGAGATCATGGTGTACTTGGCCATGTACATACGCACACAGCCTGCACTGTTTGCTGAGATGTTCCGCATCCGCATTGGGCTCATCATCCAGGTGATGGCAACAGAGCTGGCACACTCCCTGCGTTGTTCAGGTACATGTGGCAGGGACAGCACCCTAGCTGGAGTAGGTGCTGTGATGCTAGGGGTTCTGTTGGCCAGAAAGGAATACTTTTAAAAGTGGGCAGCTCAGACTAGGGCAAGACCCTTCATGGAAGTGCCACTGTCTGCAGCTGGACATCTGAGCAGCACAAACAAGTGCATGCACTGCAGTCTCCATCCCAGATGTCAGGCTGGCATGGGAAGAGTCCAAGTTATAGGCAACATTTGGTGTACATCCTCGCCAGATGAGCTCCTGTACCAGTGCTCCCCCTGCTCACAGAATGGCATGCAGGGTAGTAATGTCCTAGAAGAACTGTGAGGCAGGCTACAAAATCACAGTTCTCTTCTCTCTAGCTGGAGAAGCCACGGAGAACCTGATGAATCTCAGCCCATCAGACATGAAGAGCCTTCTCTACCACATCCTCTCTGGCAAGGAGTTTGGGGTGGAAAAGAGCGGTAAGTCCCAGCAGAGAGCATGTTGGGGCAAAGCTGAGTGCAGAGCATGGTGAGATCTACGTGTTCCTGTCTGTGAGGGGTGTCCCCCTTCTCCACCATGTGTAGCACAGATACTTCAGTACTGGAGGGGTCCAGCAGGAAGCTCTGATCTTCATAAAGATGGTGCTGAATGATTTCTGGGACCAAGCCCGACTCTCATGGCTATTTGAGCTTTGCTTAGTTTGGCACTTGACCTGGTTGGGTCTGAATTGCCGCAGTTCTGTGCTGTGCTCACGGATCTCTGATGCTGTCATGTTAGAGGGCAAGGTCATGCAGAGGTACCTGGGCAGCTGTGAGGTATGGCTGAGCTTTGGGTGGTGTTGCCCACTCCAGACCTCTCTTGCCACCAGTGCGTTCCGTGGACTCCTCGCTCACCACTGCTGTCTCCATCCGTGACGTGGGAGCTGTCGGGACCACCAAGCCTGAGCGCACTGGCCTCGTCAGGCTGAAAAGTGAAATCAAACAGGTGAGAGCAGGTGGTGCAGGCCACTCGTGACAGACCTTGTGGGTGAAAACCAGCTACAAACCAGGCAAAACCGATGGAAGAATGGGAGAAACAGATGCTTTCAGGAGCTAATTTTGTTTTCAGTCCTGCCCTGGGGGAGAAGTTGGAGTGAATCTTATTGAAGTTAGTGGGTAGGGGTTGCTCTGGCAGTTCAGGGGGAGCACAGGGATGCTTGAGAAGGTGCAGGGCTGGAGAGGGGTGTCCCAGCTGTGGCTATTGGTCTGGGTGGGCATCTTCCAGTAGCAGAAACTTCATTTCCTTCTTCTCTTGCAGCAATTGGATAAACGTAGGCAGTCTCTGCCTGGGAGTAAGGTGAAGCCTCCCTGGTCCTGAAGCCTCAGCTTTTGCCCCTCATGCCACGCATGCATGCACAAGTCAATTCCCTCAGCTGCTGCAGCAATTAGTTGGCTTCCCCTCTAAGTGACTGCATTACAACCACTGGGAGCTGTGCTCAAATACACATTCCATTATACCCACAAAATCTGCTGAGCAGTATGGCATGATGCTGCCAGTGCCATGACCAGTAGTGACTCTGTTGGACAATTCACTGGATGCTGCCTGCAGCCTCCCCAGCTATTTCTTCTCTGGGGAAAGAGGCCTCTGGTAAACTACAAATGCCAAGGACCTCCTCTTTTGCCTGTGTCCAGGAGGAGTCCTGAGCTCTAGAAGGCGTCTTGTCATCAAAGAGATGGAGTTTGCTGGGGCCAGGCTGATGCAGCAGATTTTAGGCCAACTTGCTGCAGTGTGAAACCTGACATCACAGAGGGTTGTCTTGGGCAGTGACCCTACTGGTCCTCCTCTCTGCTTGAGGTTAAATCCCTGCTCATGCCAGCAGCCAGCAGAGCAGTAGCAGTCCTATTCCTGTGTGCAGGCCAGCACAAATCTCCTGCTGCTGCAGCCCTGGCATGTGCAGCCCTCTGCAGCTTTCCTTTCAAAACTGCCTCTGTCTCCAGCCAACCTTGGCCCTGGGATAACTGCCCTGTGACCTGACCCTGATCTGTACTGCTGCTGCTCTGTTTGCTGTGACTGCTGCCCTGCTCTGGCATGGTCTCATTTCCATCTCTCCCTTTCTCTTTCAGCCCCTCAGTTTCCAGTCCGGGGACACCGACCTCAAGTCCTTTCTGGTAACCTGTGTTTGTTAGCTGCACACCTGGGGTCTGTCCTGTTTGTGGTTGCAGGAGGGAGCTGTGCTCTGGGGGGTGCTACAGGGAGTTGGGGCTGTAAGTTGGGCTTTGCTGGGGGCAGGGGGTGGCAGCTCTGTCTTGGGAATGAGGCTGGAGAACCGCAAATTCTTGAGCGGCAGCAGGCTGGGTTCCTGTGGGATACTTAACTTTGCTGCAGTCTTTGTGGTTCTTGTTTTGTCTGCCCAGTCTGCTGGGCACACAGAGCTGCTGGGCAAGGACTCCTTCTCAAGCATGCTGGAAGAGCAGGGCAGTAAGGACAGCCGGCAGGGCCAGTGGCAGCGGAGGCGCCGGCTGGATGGGGCCCTGAACCGTGTCCCTGTGGGCTTCTACCAGAAGGTCTGGAAGGTCCTGCAGAAGGTGAGTTAGACATCAGCTGGTGCCTCTCCATGCACGTGAGCCTCTGGTTCCAGGCACCAACCTTGCCAGGGGGACTTAGACACTCAGGGCTGGTCCCTGATGTTGTCTAGATATATGCTTCATAGACAAAGCCTGCAGCTGACCTTGGAAAGCTGTGGAAGACAAGCACTTGTCTTGTAGTCTTGTAGGCCCTACCTCAGCCTGCACCTTGCAGAGGGAAGCTGGGGTCTGCTCAGGTGCTTCATGCCTTAGGGCAGACCAGGACATGGCTAGAGCCACAGCTGAAGGTGCTCTGGGCACAGCCCATCCTTAGCGTGGTGAGCCAGGGAGCAGAGCCCCATGCAGGGGAGCCCTGGCTGACACTGAACTGATGGGAAAGGAGTGATGCTGTATGGAGTCAGGAGGTGTATGGGCAGCATGCGTCAGTGCTCAAGTGGGAGCAAGTCTGTGGGCTGGACCTATGTATCTTAGCATGGTGCTTCTTCAAGCCATAACCATGATCTCTCCTTCTTGTTCTACAGTGCCATGGCCTCTCTGTGGAGGGCTTTGTTCTTCCCTCCTCAACAACCAGAGAGGTAGGAGGTTCATGGGAATGGGCACATGGGTTGTTGTGTGCTGGTTACCCTGGGTGATTGTGCAGCATAGCTCAGGAACTGAGCAGGTGATACAGTGCTCTAGGTACATTTCTTTCTTCCTCCTCACAGATGACCCCAGGGGAAATGAAGTTTGCTGTGCATGTGGAGTCTGTCCTCAATCGTGTGCCCCAGCCTGAGTACAGGCAGCTGCTAGTGGAAGCTATCTTAGTGCTCACCATGCTGGTGGACATGGAGGTGCACACCATTGGTGGCATCATAGCTGTGGAAAAGATCTTGCACATAGCCAATGACCTCTTCTATGAGGAGCAGGTAGGGGCCAGGCCTCAGCCAGGGCTGCTGGCTACATTCCCCAAGCTGTGCAGGGCTCCCCCACATGGAGAGCCCTGCCTGTTTTCCCCACTGTGTTCATGGGGCACAGCAAAGCTATAGCGGCTTCCTCCCACTGCTCATCATCCACGAATGCACTCATTGTCACACTGAATGCAACAGAGGATGCTTGGGATGGAAGCTGATAAGGGCATTGCCTTTATTCCTAATGATGCCTTTCTGCTTCCCTGTCCCAAATGCAGAAGGCCCTGGGCGCTGCTGAGCACCTGCTGGAGCGGGACCCTTCGACAGGCATCTGCAGCCTGCTGTACGACAGCGCGCCGAGCGGCCGCTTCGGCACCATGACCTACCTGGCCAAGTCGGTGGCCCTGTACTTGTACGACTTCCTGCCCGCTGATGGCTGCTCCATGCAGTAGCCCTTGCAGCTCCTCACTGCGTGTAGGTGCTCTGGGACGGTTGTTTCATACAGCTTGTAAAGATGAACACTAGGTTAGTTTGCGAGGCAGCCCGCGTGGCCATCTCTCCTCCCAGCCCTGGCCTCTTGGTGGGTGAGCAGCCCTCTGAGGAACTCCACAGGAGGCATGTGTCCTAAACTGACCTGTGCCTGTGGAGTAAGGGAAAGGCTGAGCTTTGAGGTGTGTTATGTTAGAAGGTTCTGTCTGCATAACTCCTCCTGAACCATCTCCCCTGGAAAGGCCTCTGTTTGAGGGATTTGGAAACAGACCCGTGTGCTCAGCATTACAATGCTCTGTGACCTGCTCACACTCTCCCTGCCTCCAGCAGGTTTGCAGTTTTTAACCTCTTCTGTGCTGCTTTTTATTCCAAATCCAGCAGGATTTAAGCTAGTGTTGGCTGAGGCTCTTGTTCTTCCTGCTGCTGATAGAAAAGTTTTGCTAGAGGAGTAGGGGATGGTGCCTGAGCCTTTCTCACAGCAGACCCAAAATCAGTATGGTCCAGCCCAGCCACAGCTGTGCTGCTTGGAAGCAGGCAGCCCATCATCCCCTGCTGGGTGTCCTGTATGCAGAGCTGGGGAGGTTGTGGTAGCCAGGATCCCTTTTACCTCCAAGCTGCTCGTCCAGGGCTTCTGGCTGGCTGGGACTTGCCAGTGGCAGCCCCTCTGTGCCATCTACTCTATCCCTGGCAGTGGTGCTAGTGCCCAAGTCACAGGTTCCTGAGTTTCCATGCCCTGTGAAGCAGCTCTGAGCTGGCTACTTGGTGTTACCTGTGCAATCAAAACCATTCTTTTAATGCTCATCTCTGCTTCTGCCCCATCTCCCCCAGCCTGGCACAAAGAGAACTGGGGATGCAGTGGATCCCTACTCTACTTTATCCTGGAGGTCAGCCCCCACTGAGGATGGTGAGGTTGGACTGATGAGAGTCAGGGACACATACCACAAAGTGGCAGAGGAAGTGGGGTTCCCTTCTGGCTCCCTGGTTTACCTCCCTAACACTTCAGGTGTGCTCCAGGTACACTCAGCACACCAAGCAACAGGCCAAGAACTCTCACTCACACTCTCTGACCTTGCAATGTCCCACAGCTTGTCACAGTCCAGCCTGATCCCATCTATGTCCCCCTCCAAGACTGGTTTACAGCTGTCAGTGAACAAAGCTCTGAGCAAAGACCCCCTTCTCCTTTGGGAGAGCACCATGCCTTGTTAACGAAGTATTAAAAATGCTGAAATTATGGCAGTGACATCAGCCACCAAGCCATGTATTCAACAGACTGAGTCCATCTCTTTCAATGTCACTGCCCACAGCTGGAAGGACAGGGGAAAGAACCTGTATTCCAGAATCCCTTACCAACCATCCCCAGGCCCTGAAGTCTCCTTTGACTGCCCTTGAACTATGAGTTGCAGTTTCCTTGCCACCCACATGGAGGAGCAGCAGTGGGTAGCAGTCTAAAGCTGAACCCAGCTGGGCCATTTCCTAGTGCTGTGCTTAACCTGGGCCCCAGGGAGGGAGCAGACTGCTCTAAGAGGGACTGTGTGGCATATGGGACCCTCAGAAAGGAGCCCCCTACAACTCTAACCCATCTTTCTTTTGGAAGTGGGTGTTGTGTGGGGGTGTCACAGTCATGGCAACACCTCTGGTGTAGATGGACTAACATCCACGTCATCCATTGCCTGGCCTTCCACGTGAGAGCTTCATACCTGCTCTACAGAGGCATGTGGAGAGGCAAAGTGGGCAAGGAGCGGGTTTGCCTCCACCCACTCCTTTGCTTTAAGTTACTGCCTTCACCTGGCAAGGGAGGATACAGGATCCCCTTAAACCTGTGTATTTTGGGGTGGCTGTACCTGTTCCTGTCAGGGAGGGCAGAGCCTGGTTCCACCAGTCTATCTCAGACTCCCTTATGCCCCTTAATCTTTCTATGTCCTCGAATAGCTGAGCCCCAAGGGCAGGCAGATCTTGGCCACACTGAACACAGTTGTTCTCACTACTGCCATCCTGTCCTCACTGCACCCAGAAGCCTGGATGGATGGCTGGCTGGCTGAGGGGCCACATCCACACTAGGAAGCACAGATGTGGTTTCTGCCAGGTGGATGTCAGCCTGAGCTCCTTCTGCCAGGGTGATGGACAGCAGCTGAACTTGTCTCTTGAGCTGTGAGGATGCCAGCACTGCACTCTGCCCATGCAGAGTCTGTGCTGCACCCTGGGCTGGCTGTATGTGAGTGCAAGGGTGGCTGCCAGCCAGAAATCAGATCGGGCTGGCTCTAGAACTAGATGCTTTCCTCTGTGTGTGCCTGTGTTGTCTGTTGTCCAGGTTGGTTTGGCTGCAAAGCCAGGTGCCCACTGCCAAACCAGCCTGGGGCAGCAGCTCTTCTGTATGGCTGTATGGAAGATCACGCTATGAAAAGCCAGTTTCTATAAATGAGAGTCCTGCAACTTTTTCCAAAGGGAGAGTCCACTGGGACAGCAGCCCGCGGGATATTTTCTCTCAAGGTTTCAGAGCGCAGCCTCCTTTTATCCTAAACTCCCGGCTGCATGTTGCCCTCTTCCTTACCCCATCAGCTGAGATACTTAGGAAGGTACAGCATTCCCGAGCTGCCGACCACATCATCTTCCACTGACCCTCATTCCCCACCAAAGTTCAGAAACACAGGCTTGTGTGGATCCATTTGTCTGTTCCAGGAGTCAAACTGTCTGAGTTCTGTAACAAACCTGTGCCTTGAACTTCGTAGAAACATTAAGACGCATTTTTAAGACGTTAACACCCATCCCCTCACCCGTGGAATTGTTAGTAAAGACATTAGCACCCACCTTTCCTATCCTGGCTCCTCCCTCCCGCTGTGACCCCTGCTCCCGTCAGGAGAGCCCTGACCGGCCCCCTGTGCCCCGAGGGAGCCGCTGGGAGCGGCCCGGGCACCGCCTGGGTGTGCGGCTCCTCGAGCAGGGCGGGCGGGGTGCGTGCAGCCCACGGGCCTTTTCTAATGCCATTCTTAGAGCATAGCGCCCCCCCGCGCTGCCTGCGGGCCCCAATAAAGATGTCTAACACTAGCTGGCTGCCTGTTCTTACGCGGCGGGCTGCGGGAAGGATGGCGGCAGGGCGCGCCTACAGCTCCCGGCACGCCGCGGGGCCGGAACTGCCGGGCCCGGCGCGGCCTCCCCGGCGGCGCTGCGAGCGCTGGTCCCGGCCGGGCCGGGCCCGATGGCGGCGGGGTCGCCGCCGGTCTATGTATACAGCCCGGAGTATGTGGCCCTCTGCGACTCCCTCTGCAAAGTGCCCAAGCGGGTCAGCGCCGCGGCGGGGGCGAGGGGGCGCGGGGAGCGCAGCCGTGAGGCGCGGAGGCGGCCGGCCCGAAAGGAGGCGGCGGGGGAAGGAGCGGCCCCGGCGGGAGGAGGGTGGGGTAGAGCGGGGAGGGCCCGGCTGTGCGTTCGCTCAGCCCCTGGCAGCGCGGGCTCGGGCCCTGGAGCGGCGCTGCCCTTGCCCGGGAAGCTGTGCCTCTGCCCGGGCCGCCGGAGCCGGGCAGGGAGAGCCGCTCTGCGAGGAGTCCGAGCCTCGCCCGCCAGTCCCGCGGCCCCTGCTTGCTGGCTTTCTGTCTCCTGCTCTCACAGTCTTGCTCTTCTCTTTAGGCCAGCATGGTGCATTCACTGATTGAAGCGTATTGCTTACTTGACCAAATGAAGTAAGTGCTCCCGTTTTCTCTGAAGCGATGTTTTATTCTCCGCTAAGGTTTGGAAGGTGCTGAGTAACTTCAGGTTTCACACTGTCCCTGCTGGCAGCGTGATTATAGGAGCCCCCATAGTGTGTGTTTCCAGGATTAAAGGAAAGTGTTTGTTTTGCTACATGGACACGATTACAATTGTAATTTTGTGTCAGTAATTTGTGTAATTGTGGCAGTAATTTATGGATGCCCTTCTGGTCTGGTGGAGCACTTACAGCCTTGTACCTTATCTGTAGAGTGTGTGTGATCCCCATGCTTGGGGCTCTGAGCAGGGTGACAGCCTTGGTGCTGCTCCAGATCCCCTGATCAGTCAGTGCTGATGCAGAGAAGGACTATGTTGTTTTGCTGTGTTGTCATTGATCTGGGAGACTTCGTGAGGTTGGCATGCTGTTCTGGAGAGAAGACTGGAGGAGATCTTGATGATTCCTCCACCTCATTTGGCTTTTGATGCTGGGGCATATGAAGGAAAAAAAAGAAAGGCATAGCTTAGCCCCTCTCTGAAGCATTTCATAAAATCTTTAAAAACTATGCTTCAGTTCAGCACAGCCAGAAGGCCCTTCTGAGACTTCTTTTTTAAATTAATTTTTTTTTCCGACAGAGTGTGCTTGGGAAGTGGCTGCAGGTATTGTTATGCAGCAGACCTGAGGACTGTTTGCCCTTGCATGGGGTGGGAAGCATCAGGGCCAGCCTGGAGCTGGGAGCTTCCCGTGTTCTTCCTTAGCAGTGGAGCTCCTCTGCACTGCCTGTGTGTGCTCCCAGTGCCCAAGTTTTGGGGTGGGTCCGGTGTGTTGCAGGATTTGTTTAGGCACACTGCAAAGCTCCCAGAGACAGGAAGGTGCTGTGCAGGGTGCTGGGAGCAGTGACAGTCACTGCTTTGGTGCAGGTCACAGCATGTGAGAGGCATTGCACAGCTCCTGATCCAGGCTGAGCTCCCACCACAGCTGTGGGCCTGGACATTTCCCTCCCTTAGTTCCTCTGTGTGTAACCTGAGTGCTGGATATGCTGGGGATTGCACAAACTCAGAGAACAGGCAGAAAAGGGAAAAAAACTTGTAGCAAAGTGAGAAAGTTAAGGCAGGCAGCACCTGCAGGTGTTCTTTCCTGGGGTAGGCATCATAGGCAGTGCCAAGCCAGGGGCAAGGCCTGCTCCAGCTCAGCTGGATGGCTTTCACACTTGAGTGACAGCCTAATGCAAGAGGAAGAGGGAGTTTCGTTTGCTTTTACAGCAGTAACAGCCAAAAAAGGCTCCTAGGGTAAAGGCTGAAGCTGGAAATTCCAGCTGAACCCTGGAGCCTCTTGCCCTGATATGCTCTTCCTCTCTGCCTAGGATAGTCAAGCCAAAAGTGGCCTCCATGGAGGAAATGGCAAGTTTCCACACAGATGCTTACCTGCAGCACCTGCAGAAGGTCAGTGAGGAGGGGGATGATGACCACCCGGAGTCTGTGGAGTATGGACTGGGTAAGGATGAGCATCTTCAGCAAGAGCTTAGTTGAGTGCCAGGCCAGGATGCTTTTTGCTGGAGCTGCAGTGAGCTCAGGGTGATGCTGGGCATGGTTTTGGAAGGAAGCTCTCTTTAACAGGGTCTTGCTGAACCCCAGCAGCCGTCAGACAGGCTGGCACTTTCCCTGCTGCCAGCAGAGGTTACAGCTAGCCTCACTTCGCTGCTCTGTGCAGCTTGGGCTGTCACTTGCTGCCTGGGGCTGGTGCCCTTTGCTGCTGCTCCGAGGCTCTGGAACAGGGTGGAAGCCCTGACACTGCCTTCGGGCTGGAGCTGTGACTGGCTGTTGCAAGGCTGCTGTGGGGAGGGCGTGCAGGAACAGTGGCTTGGGGCTGTAGTGACCAGAGCAGCTGCTGTCTGTCCGGTGACTCATGTCTGGAGCAGAGGGCTCTTGCCCTCCTGGACCTGAGACACCTTGAGCAGTGCAGCAGGGTGAGATGGCTGTGGGCGCTGTCTTGGTCCCAGGAATGGGAGGAGTGACCCAGAGCTGAGGCAGAGGTGCAGATTCTGCACCGGTATCGTGAGAGTCCCTTAGACTTTACGTTCCTGAAGCTGCTCTGTATACAGGAAGACAAGCAGCCCTGGGATCATGCTTTGTGGGCAGCAGCTGCAGGGAGGCTGTGTAGGACTAAGTGAAGATCATGTTATAGGTAGAGACCTACAGCTGACCTAGGCTTGTCTCATTTGTGAATGTCCATTTTTAGGGAAGAGGTTTGTCAGGACCATGCAAGGGCTTTTCTGGTCAAGTAGCCAGAGACCTGAGAGCAGTTTTTTGTGAGATTGGTGTGAGTGACCAGTAGGTTTGGCAAGCTAGGCACACAGCTCAGAAATTGGTCCAGGACACATTTTTTAATTAAATGAGTGCAAGAAAACATTTGGATTGTTGCTTTTTGTGGTGTGTGTATGGGGGGGGGTGTTTCCAGGTGTCCACCTAGATGCATTCTCTCTCCCCCTCAATAGGGTGGGGTGAAAATACAGTGGAAAAGATCATGTTGAGCTAATAACAGGAGATGACTCTCCAGTTACTGTCACCAGCAAAAGAGACTACATAAGAAAATTAATTCAATTTATTGCCAGTTAATAATGGAGTAGGATATTGAGAGTTCAAAATAAAACTAAAATCACTCTCCCCTCATCCACCTTTCTTCTCAGACTCAGCTTCACTCACAGCTCTTCTGCTTTCACCCTCAAGCAGTGTAAGGAGACAGGGAACGGGGGTTGGGCTGCTCCGTCCTCCTCACTCTTGCCCCTGTGTATGTGGGGTCTCTCCCACAGGACACTGTCATCCATGAACTTTTTCAGTGCAGGTCTTTCCTATGGGTAGCAATTTTTCAAGAATTTCTCCAGTATGGGTCCTTCATGGGGTCAGTTCTTCAGGAACAGGCTGCTCCAGCCTAGGTCAGTCTTGATGGCTCAAAGAGAAGGAATGTGCTTCCCTGGAGGAAAAGGCCTGTTGTGTCTGACATGTGAACTCTTACCTGGACTCTTCCCTGCAGGTTATGACTGTCCAGCCACTGAAGGGATCTTTGAGTATGCAGCAGCCGTGGGAGGAGCCACCATCACTGCAGCCCAGTGCCTGCTGGATGGCAAGTGCAAGGTAGCAATTAACTGGCCTGGAGGGTGGCATCATGCAAAGAAGTAAGAAAACAATCTCTTCCCTTGTGTTTTCTCATCTGGTGTCTGAACCCTGCTTCCTAACTCCCAGCTTCCCTACGAACCCCAGGGTGCAGTGATCTAGTTGGAAGAGAAAGCGAGGTGTGAGGGAAGGCAGGAGATAGAGAGGAGAGAAACAGAGGGCAGAGGCCTGAGAGGAGGCAGGTCACTGACCAGTGCTGGTGCTGTCACTGTCATGAGCTGCAGAGCAGGTCTGGGGCAGCTGTTCTCCCAGGTGTCCTGTGATTCTTGGATACAGCATTCTCTCTGGAAGCTCAGGTGAGAATGTATTTTGTGGGGTCCATGAAAAAGCACAGTGGAGACACAAACAATTGATGTCACTGCCAGTTTGGAACACGGTGGGAATGTGGTGACATGTCCAAATTGTTTTGGGTGGCTTTTTTGGGTTTCTTAATAAGAGGTTTGAAACAGTGGCAGGTCTGACCTTGGGTTTCCCTACCATGGGAGGCTGTTTCCCTGAACTCTAAACATCTTCCCAACACAACAGGAGATGAAGTCAAAATTCTGTCCCTGAATCCTGTGGCTGTGTAGTGGTAAAATAATTTGTTTCCATCCCATTTTCCATGGAAGTATGTTTTATTTAACATATCCTCCCCACCTCCCAAAATATGAGGCCGCTTTTCAGTGTAGACAAGACACCACCCTTCCTTGTCCACAGCCAACTGGTGTTTGCAGTGCTGTTCTGTGTCCCTGGGGAGCCTCAGGAGTTCTCAGGGGCCCTGTGTCTAACCCTGGCAGCTTGTACAAGCATGTGCAGATGTCTTGCTCCAGGGACTTTCCTGACCTGGCAGAGGAACTCTAGAGGTCTGACAGTGGTGTGCAAGTGCCAGCAATGCCACAGTCTCAGCCTGTTTCCTGGTGGGCACTTGGCTGAAAATGGCTTCAGCTGCAGCTTGCTGTGAAAGGAGACCTGTGCTCTTGCTCTGTGCACAAGTGATGGCTTTTGGGAAATCTCCTGTTCTGTCTGGATTGCATGGCTTAAAAAATGCCTGTAATGAAAGAAGTCTTAGCAGTGTTGCTGCTGCTGAGCTATTAGCACTGTTCTGGGAAGCAAAGAGTCTGTTTAAAAAAAGACATTTAACATTCACTGATCCCAAAGGAGTCTTCCCAGTCACCCCATTAAGTTGGGGTGTGATGCTTCAGAGTAGATGCCTGCCCAGTGTGAAGATCCAGCCAGAATGACACTGAACTGCAGGAGCTTGGTTCTAGGACCTGTGTCCTAGCAAAATACATTCCTTTTGTCAAAAAACACCTGCTGTCTGGTAGTTTAGTTGCTTTCCCAGGTCCTAAAGGTAGGAATCACCTGGGGCTTTGGAAGCTCTTCGTTCAGAGGATGCCTTTGGGGTTGAGGGTAAGATGCTGGCCTTTTCTCAAGCCAGCCTCACCCTCCTTCTGGCAGTGACACTCAGAGCTTTGCTGAGTGGATTTAGGGCAGCATGGGGGAATCCCAAGTGCTGGTCCTGAGCTGCAGCTCCAGCATTGCTCTGCTTTTGACTGAACTGGTGTCCTGCTCTGCTTGGCCATGAGTTTCAGAGTGTGTATTACAGCATGGAGAGAGTGCCCAAGACATGGCATAGTTCACTTTGCTTCCTTGTGGGTTGTGAGGGAGAGGAGAAGTACGTAATCACAGTTGAGTCAGATTTTTAGGATACCTGTTAACACCTCTATTTTCAGCATTACTGTAAATGAACAGTCACTGGGAAACCCCTGTGCTCCATGGCATTTGCAGAGAGTGAAAGCAAGTGTGGTTCTGCCACCCCTGGCTTGCTCCTCACTGTTCCCAGCTGTTGCTGAGCAGAAAATGTCAGGGAAAATGAGCCAACTGCTGTGACTGGAAGTCAAGAGGAATTTCCCAGAGGCACATCTTGTATCCTGATATAATTTGTGGAAAAGGGATTTGGGTACTCCTGAAGCAAGGTATAAAGCTTTGCTTTAAAATAGCTGTTCAGGGCAGATTCAGGAATGCATGTGGACTGGTGCTAAGTGGTGATGGGGGCTTGACTCTGGAGTGAGGCTGGAGTGGGGGTTAAGAAACTTTCTTGTTCCTTTGATGCCAGCAATTTTTTGATGCCACTCATTTCCCTGATGAGTGTCAGTGATAAATCTTTCCATGGTACACATGTCCTCTCTAGCTGCTGGGACTCTCTCCTGGCTGAGCCCCAGAGCTGTCTCATGAGGGACTGCATGTGGGACATCCTATTTTCCTGGGAAGAGAAAGGAGGGAGTTGCTTTGGGAAGAGGCTTAACCTTCATAGCCTGAGATTTCAGAACAGCAGGAGAATCCTGTGACTGCCTTGGACCTGCCTTTCACTGCCAGGACCTTCCCAGGAGTTGTGACCCTGACAGCAGGGATGAAGTGGCTGCCTATGCCTGTCCAGGACTCACAGGAAGATGGCCAAGGGGACTGTCCTCTTGCCTCAGAGAAGAGTGGGTTTGAGTTGAGTGGCTCTGAACTTCTTTAAAATGTCTCAGGTGCAAAAAGCTAACATTTCATTTGTTCAGCAGGGTCAGAGGTACCCCTACAGGGTAGGGTCTCTCTGCAGCAGAGCTGACTGATGCTTACCCAGCTGCCAGGAAGCCCAGGGTTGAGAGGCAGCTAGCACAAGCAGTCCTGTTCTCTGTGCTTCCCAGCCATGCCTTGAGCTGCTCCTGACCTGTCCCTTGGTCACTGCTGGGCCTTGGCTGAGTTTTCTTACTCCTCTATGCCCCTGTGAGGTGGACACTTGCAAAGTCAAAGTGAGAGTCCGGGATCAGTGGTGATTGCATTGGCAATAGTCAAAGTCACAGCCATTGTTTTCACAGGGATGAGGCTTCTGGCTTCTGTTACCTGAACGATGCTGTCCTGGGGATCCTGCGGCTGCGCCAGAAGTTTGACCGTGTCCTTTACATCGACTTGGATTTGCATCACGGGGATGGTAAGGCCCAGCAAAGGCTGCAAACAGCACAGCTGCACAGACTCAGGGAGCAATGGGAGACGTCAAGGCCTGTCTGCACAGCAGAGCTTTACTTGCTGCAACAGCCATGGCTTCGGCTCCTTTCAGTGCACTTGAGTTCCTTCAATCCATTTCTGCCTTGTCCTGCTTTACAGACTTGCCCTGTGCTGCTCCTTAGACTTCTCTTGAGGGTCTGGGCAGAAGTCTTGTATCTAAAGCAACAGATTATGTGTCCCAGCCTCCCATCCTGGCAGAACAGTTGTGACAGGTTTTAAGGGTCCGTTGCAAGAGGGAAGCAGCCAGTAGTAATGGTGCTTTTAAAAGAAAGCTTGATGCTGCAAATCTAGAGCCAGAGCTGGCCTTGCCAAAACTGCTCCCTCCTTCAGGGGCATTATTTCTACACCATTTAACATTTCCTGCTCTTCTAAATTTTATGATGTGTTTCATTTTGTTCTATTTTCTCCCTGCATTTGTTTTCTGTTAAGTTTCATATTACTTCTTTTTTCCCTCTCCATCCCCACTATTTTAATATGTCTTTAAGGTAAAAGCATGTTGAACCACAGCAGCATTGAGAAAAAGCAAGAGAGCCCAGTAGCGCTGGTTGTGATCAGAGCCAGGCTGTGGCCAAGGCAGCCCTGCTCGGATCCCTCTCCAGCTTTGCAGGCCTAGCAGCACAGGCAAGTGCTGCTACTGTGGGTAGTGCCCTGAGACACTGAGATCCATGCAGTACCAATTAGCACGAGGCCTGCCAGATTCATAGCAGTTGTGATCTTTGCTGCAGTTGAACTCCAGTCTCTGTGGATTGAGGATGGATTTATTGAGCCACATCTGCATTTCTGCTTTGCTCATGCTGCTCTCTCTGCTTGCTGCCCTGTGTGTATCAAGCAATTCTGTCTGTTCAGACTCCGTCATTTATATAAATGATGCCTGAAAGCTTTTTTTCCCTTTCCTAACAGGTGTTGAGGATGCCTTTAGTTTCACCTCAAAAGTCATGACTGTTTCTCTGCACAAATTTTCACCAGGATTTTTTCCAGGCAAGTTGAACTTGTGAGGTTTGTGCTCATTTGGTTCACACATTGCTAGTGAGGCCTCTGTAAAGGCAAGTCCTGTTCCTGCTGTCCAGCTGACGTGTCTTGCTGCCTCTTCTCTCGACCCAGGAGAAGGAAAGAGGGGGAGCCACATGCTTGGCATTTCCCCCTTCCTGGTTGTAGCTGAGCTCAGGCAGAGCCACTTTGATGCTGCGTGGCAGAACTGGGCAAAGGAGAGGACTGGGTCCCTCCACCCCACCTTTCTTGGTGGCAGCAAGTGGACACATGAGCATGCTGAACATCCTGGCTCTCAGCTTGCCTTTGAGACACCCCACACGTCTCCTGCTGCTGCTCTCTTTCCCTGCTAATTGGGGTGTTTCTGTTGTGCAGGCACTGGAGATGTGACAGATGTTGGCCTGGGAAAAGGTCGCTATTACAGCGTGAACGTGCCCATTCAAGATGGCATTCAGGATGAAAAATACTACCAGATCTGTGAATCGTAAGCCCTCTTGCTCCAATACAGCTGACTGGGATGGGGTTATAGAGAATAAGATACTACACAGCTTAGTATTTTTAATTATAGTCCACAGCATAGTATTTTTCGTTACAGTCCTTTCCTAAGGCTTGTCCTTTCCCCTGTGCAGCCTTTGATTACAATGGACATGGACTGTAAGTTCTCAGAGGTCTTGTCTGAATCCTTAAGCAAACTGAATATACAGAGACATTGTGGGTGGCTGGAGGGGTGTCTGCCACAGGTCAGCCTATCTCCTTAGATACACCTCCACAGGTGGAGGTATCTAAGGAGAGACTTAGAGAAGGGACAGGTATTTTTTAGCTGTGAACTTAGGGCTAGATGTTTTTTCTTCAAGTAAGTGCTCTGAATTTTGACTGTGGGACATAAGCTTGGGGCTTAGCTAAAAGCATTTTCCTAGCACCTTCTGTCTGTGCTGGAAGAATGAAAGGCTGAAGGCTGAATATCTGACAGTGACAGAGCTGCCTCCTGGCAGTCCCCTCTGTCCCTCAGCTGATGGGGGACCTCACAAGCTGTTGCCCATGTCAAAACTGGGCTGCAGGGCTTGTTCTTTTCCAGGGAAGAGGAAAAGTGCACTCCACCTCTAACACTTGAAACCTGTCAACTTCTAGGGCACTCCTGCTGGCTTGTTGGTGCTTGCCATTGCTGGGGCAGAGCAGCCCTCTGTTCCAGAGGACACAAAGCTTCCAAAGGGCAGCTCTAGGGGCTTACACAGGTCAGGAACCCACTCAGGAGGAGCCTGCTGCATGCATTCACAGCTGAAGGACATCATAACCTACCATAGATTTCAAGCTGTGTATAGCTAAAGCTTCTGCAAAGAGACTTAGAGATCTCTTGGAGTTGTGTCCAGGCTGGGAGGCAGTCACGGGTATATCTGTGGGTGTCTCATCCAGCTGTTGTTTGAGAATGATTGCCTGTACTTCCCAGAAACACTGGGTTTCAAGCATGAAGCTCTGGCCAATGCAGGTTTTTGCAGGCTGACTACACCCTGCACAGAGCTTTTCTTCCTAGTTTTGCCTCAAGAGCCATATAGGAGAGTAAGAGCCTACCCAAAGCCTTCCTCTGTTTCTCCTGTCTTCTGTCCTGTCCTGGTGAGAGGTGTCTGAGAGTTCAGGATTATTGTTTCGCCAGATCCTGATTTCCACTATGACTTTTCAGGGCAGAAAAGGCCCTGAATTGTTCTACAGCCAAAAGGCAGACAGTGTAAATGTGGAGTTTGATGCTACCACTAAACTGGTGAGGACTAGACCCCCCTCTGCCATGTTATCAGTGGTGCTTTTGTGTTCATCACTTTTGATAAGTGCTCTGGGAGCTAAACTTGCTCTGGAGGTAGAAGGCTAACTGGGAACAGAGCTAGTGTAACTGGTGTGAGTTGGGTGGAAGCAGAGAATGCTGAACCCCTGAGAGGCATTGGTGGGTCTGAGGGACCAGGGCCGTGCCACCAACATTGCTCTGAGCCACACTGGCATTAACTGGACTGCTCCTCCTCTCCCCAGAGTGCTGAAGGAGGTGTATGCTGCTTTCAACCCCGATGCAGTTGTGCTGCAGCTGGGGGCAGACACCATTGCTGGAGACCCCATGTGCTCTTTCAACATGACACCCGAGGGAGTGGGCAAGTGCCTCAAGTATGTCCTGCAGTGGCAGCTAGCAACTCTCGTCCTGGGAGGAGGTGAGTGTATCCTGCTGTTCTCAGAGGAATGTGTTTGTCCTCCTGTGACCCTGCCTCGAGGGCCTGCCTGCCCTTGGGCTCAGCACTGGCAAGGGTTTAGCAGAGTGACTGCTGGGCACTGTCAGGAGGACACTGTGGCACACTACTCTTTTCTCACACCTGAAATCCTTGATACTGACAGGTGCAAGTCTCAATCCCGACTCAGATCTTGAGTCAAAAGCTGCATGGCTCCTCTGGAGAAGAGGAGAGGCCCACAAACTGTCCCTGACTTCTCTGACACCTCTGATTCCCATCTCAGCTGATCTGCCCTTCGGTGCTTCTCTTTCGAAGTGAGAACTATGTTCCCAAACCTACCTTGGGCACCTGGTGATGAATGGTTTCATTAAGATTCAAGCAGGGACTCGGGACAAGGCCTGGCTGTACCTGCAGGGCTCTGATACCCAGTGAAAGCTAAGCTGGACTTATTTCTGCTGTGCTGCCTAAACAGCTGTTTGTCCAGATGGGAGAGTACAGGACAGGCTTTATGTTAACAGAGCATTTCAGAACAACAAAAGTCAATGTGCCAGGGAAAGCCCCTGTGCTCCATGCTTGGAGCTGCATCAGCTCTAGATTTGTCTTTTCTGAGATGGGGGAAATCAGGTATAGTATATTAAGGCTAAAATTTGATGTGCCTGATGCCCTTTGTTTTGGAAAGGTTGTGAGTGTTCAGTCCTGCTGTGGCTGGTCCGTGAGTGCGCTGGAAATGTCACCTTTCAGACAAAACACAAAACTTCTGTTAAAAAAATGAGGATCAACTGTGTCACTTGTGAAAATACCAAAGGCGTGTCCCACCACTGCATGTGGAAGCATTTGAAGTGGAAATTGGGGAGAAGTAAAAAAAAAGTATGGAAAAAACCCCACAACAACCAGCGCAAACAGAAGGGAACATTGAAAAAAAATGGTCTCTCTGTCTTGTCAAAGTGCTTTTCTCCCTTTACTATTTATCTTTTCTGTAAAAAAACTTACCTGAGTCTCTTGCAGGATTGCTTTCAGCTAGGGTTTCTCCATGTGGGCTCATGTTCCATTACCATGTAGGTAGCCACTTCCTACTCCCTGTGAAATCTCATTTCCATGTAAAGCAGTTGCTAGTTGTAGTGATGAGTGTCACATTTGTCCTCTCAAACATGACAGTGCTGAAGAGCTCCCCAGGGTATGGCTGGGTGTGTGCATTTTGCCTTTTGGCCAAAGGCTGGTGTTAAAAAGCAGGAAGCCCCACTTCTGCTGTGACCTGCTACTGGTGAATGGCTCTCCTTGTTGCCAGGGAGAGGCCAGGGCGAGCGGCTGGGAGCTCATCCTGGGTCAGAGGTTGTGGCTGGAGGACTGGCCTCTGCCACTCTGGGTGTAACTGGGATTCAGTTTGAGCAGTCTGCTCTGGCTTACACTGTCATTCACACCTGGCCTTGTGTAGCCTGCAGGTGCAAAAGGCAGATTTTGGGCATGGCTTGAGTGGATGAAATAAGCTGAATTCATGTAACTTGCACACCATGGCTTCATGATTTGTTCCTTCACTTAAATCTCTTTTTCTCTTTTCCCTTTCCCCACTCTTCCTCCTCAAAATTCTAATTCTTGCTGGAACAGGGGGTTACAACCTTGCCAATACAGCTCGCTGCTGGACATACTTGACTGGGGTCATCCTTGGGAGAACACTGTCCTCTGAGATCCCTGATCACGAGGTAATGCTGTGAAAAACCCTCCCTTCTCTTTGCAGAAGAGCCAGTTGTTCTGCCTGATCCACACACCATCCTTGCCACTCAATCCTATTTTGTAAAGACACTTCTGAAACAATCCTGCTCTGACCTAGCAGTATGGTGGATGCTTGTGTCCAAATCCAGAGAGGCTGTCTGCAGCTTTCTGCAAGGAGTCTCACGTGCCAATAAACTCCAGTCTCAGATAATTACAGAGAGGATGGGCAGAAGGATTCTCTGGTTTGCACCAAGAGCTCTTTAGGATGTATCTTTTGCCTTTCTCAAGGCTTTAACCTTTTTTTTTCAGTTGCAGTTTGAGTGGCCACAGTGCCTGTTGCTCTGCTTTCCTCCTCCTCCCCCGGAGGGTTTTGTCTGGTGACCAGCAGTGTGCAGTAAAGAGTAGCCAGGGCCCAGCACACTTCAATTAGTTGCTCCTCTCTGGAGTTGACACAGCACTCACCTTGCAGGGTCGTGTAGTTGTACAGGGATGAACATCCAAACCATTTACCCCACAAACTGGCCCATTTTCTCCCACATTCTGTGCCACTCATGACTGTCCACCCTTGGGGCAGATCTCTGAATGACCTTCCTGGAAATCTGTCCTGACTCTGAAGTGGCGTGGACTCCACTGACTCTAAACATGTTATAAACTGTACTGAGGAGACACACATAAGAGACATAGCAACAAGAACATGTTTTCTGTAACATACCAAAGGGCATTCAAAATTCTCAAAAGCTGTTGTAACAGGCCTGAAGGAGGAAGAGGGGGTGACAAGCTGGGGAAAATCATCCTCTGCTCTTTCTCCCTCAGGCCGAGTACTGTTATTAATGGACCACCAAAGGTAGGAGAGGGACACTGAATACACATCCCAAAGCACCCTCATTGCCCTTGTTATCATTTCAGAAACTGATGTCACACAGTACAGCAGCAAAGCAATCCTGATCCCTCTCCCTGCTATGAAAAACATCATCACAAGGAACATCCGTGCTCACACATATATGTACCACACCCACATGAACAGACCAAGCAACATTATGACCAGTGGCTCTGTACCCTAATATGAACAAATGCTTAGAATCAAATTTGTTTCCAGCCCACTCTGGGCAGATCTGTTGTTCTCTCAACCCTTTGTGCCCCATACTGGGCACCAGTTAAGGCTGTCTTAGGGATGGTATTCTCCAGTTTAGTGCTCCTGCTAAGAGCATGCACCCTCCAATTGGAGGCACAAAGGGTAAAGATCACCATTGAAATAAGAACAACTTACTGAACAGTAACAGCAACAGCAATAATGCTAATGACAGAGGGAACAAGAGAGAAGCAATTCACTCAGAAACATGCCTGCCCCCTGACAGCAGACAAAACTGCACAGCTCCCTCTGCCACATTATTTCAGCTGGAAGAAATCCTTTCTGCCTGGAAGAGAGTCCATTCCCCTGCCCTCAGCAGTGACACGAGGTGGTGTAGAATAACCTCCATGTCCTGGCCATGCCTCCTCCCAGCTACTGCAAAAACTGACCCTGTCTTGGCCAGAATCATGACACAATGGCTGTCAGTAACCTGTGATTCTGTGTCGACCCCATGTGCTGCAGATTCCTGCATGCTGTCTGAGCACTTGGCCAGGAGAGACACAGTATCCTTGCAGTACACTGATTTTTCCTCTCTCAGGTGTTTCACAGTCATATCAAAGCAATGTTCAGCAAGGTGGGAGGTGAACAGTAGGATATGTGATTACAGCACTTGAAATTTAATAATAAAAAAAAAACCATTTGCAGGGAACCATGTGTAAAATGAGTGTCAACAGCTTTCCCAAATAAAGCATTTGGATAGACATTTGCTTTTGGCTGCCTCACTGGGCTCTGCTTCCCATCCCTTGAACTGGGAAGCAGTTGAAAACTCCAGGTGGACACAGGCACTGCTGAAGTACCACCTTGATGTAGTGAGGCTACATGCGGCCCTTAGGTAGAGAAATGTCTTTTTGCCTTTTTCAGACAGGTACCCATGGGGAGCCCTCCCTCTAGCGTCAGCAGTCAGAGACCTCTCTGCTGACTTTCCTCTCCTCTGCCCTGCAGTTCTTCACAGAGTACGGTCCTGACTACGTGCTGGAGATCACACCAAGCTGCAGACCAGACCGCAACGAGCCACAGAGAATTCAGGACATTCTGAACTCTATCAGAGGTGCGTTGTCCAAGCCAACACTCCTGCTTCACACTCACAGGTCTTTGTAGAGCGGGCTTCAGAAGAGCTCATTGGAATCTTTCTCACTGACTGGAAAGATGAACCACATTCACTTGGCTGCTCATTAGTGCACAGTGTCATTTGCCTCCCACATCCCTTGGGATTTTCAGGGTTGGTGTTTTAGTTATGGATCCCTGTAGAAAAAGCTGCCATTGCCTTTGCCCTGGCTGGGCAGGGGAGCATGGGGTCTTGTCCTTATTGGAATCATAGAACAGCCTGGGTTCTAAGGGACTCCAAAGATCATCTGGTCCAAACTTTCCTAGGAAAGGGAGCACAGACAAGATTATCTAGCAACCTGTCCAGTCACATCCTGAAAACTTCTGACAGTGGGGCATCTACCACATCCCTGGGGAGTTCCCTCCAGTGATTGATTGTTCTCACTGTAAAAAAAAACAGCTTAAGGTGAAACCTCTCTTGGTGCAACTCACCTGTGTTGTCCCTTGTGCTCTCCATGTGGCTCCTTGTGAAGAGAGAGCCTCTGTTCTCTGAAGCCTACAGAGTAGGCTTCGAGTACTAGATTACTGTAATGAGGTCCCTCCTAAGCCTTCTCTTCTCTTGCAAGGAGATTCTTTCCTCACTGGGCAGGTTCTCCAGCATCTGATCACCTTTGTGGTCCTCCTTTGGAACCTCTCTGCTCTGTCCATGTCTTTTGTGATTTGTGGGGATCGTAACTGGACACAGGACTCATCGTTTGTCAGCCATACCTGGAATGAGATGATCCAGTTTGTCTTAGTAATGCTCCTACACATGCTGCACAGGATCCAGTTTGCTTCACTGCTGCAGCAGCACGCTGCTGGATCCCATTCAGCTTGCTGCCTATCAAGACCCCCACATCCATTTCCACAAGGCTGCTTCTCACTCGCACAGATCCCAGCCTGAACTTCTGTCTCAAGTGCAGGACCTTGCTTTTGTCTTTGTTAAACTTCAGACTGTTCTTTTTAGCCCAGTCTTCCATCCTGTCCAGCTCTCCCTTCTGAGGTGTTCACTTCAGCACCCAGTTTGGTGCTGTGGTTGTTTTCAGTCTCATTATCCAGGTCATTTATGATGTTGAATAATATGGGGCCCAGTAGCAGTCCCTGGGGGACCCCACTTGTGACAGGCTGCAGGACCATGTAAAAACCATTGGTCACCACCCACTGTGAGCTCCATGTGAGCCAACTCCCTGACTATCCCCTTTGCAGACCAGCCATCCAATCTGTCTTTGCAGTTGGTCCAGGGGAGACAGTGGAAATAGCTCTCTGGAACTGGGACAGGTCTCCAGCAGGCAGGACTTGAAGCATTTTAAGTCCAGGGCAGGCAGCTGGGCAACATTGCCAGCTCCAGCCCAACTCACTCAGTGCCCTTGTCCATCTGTCTTGTCCCTGCCTGCACGATGGGGTTGGCAGCCCTTTTCCATCTGTGTGCCTTGCAGTGTACTGGTGTTAGAAGAAGGGTAGGAAGTGCAATGGCCATGGATGCCTCCAAGTGTCCATTCCAGAACAGGCCAGTTCTAGGGAGAGGACATCCCCTCCTTGGGGACCTGTCCAAGAGGGGGGAACAGCATCACTCCAGAGCTGGAAGGGAGGGCTGTGCACTCCTGTCTATGCATTCAGCCTGAAGGAAGGACGAGGCAGCAGGGAGTGAGCCTGTGCCTCTCGGATGCTGCTCCACGAATCCTGAAACAGCACTCAGTGTAGTGAAAGCAGTGGCAGGGTCCCCCTGAGGTAATTTCCAAAGCTGGCCTCAAACAAGGGCAGCAGCCACTGCAAAGGGAGTGAGGGGTCAGCAGGGTCTGAGATCTGTGCTGAGGCTGGAATTCACAATATTCTGGACTAGTCCATCAAGCATGGGAGTGGCACCCTTTGCCAGGTCACTCTGTCAGGCTAAAATATCAGTGGAAATACCCTTTTCTGCTTCCTTTTATTTGCAGGGAATCTGAAGCACGTTGTTTAACAGAAAAGGAAGGCTCAGGCAAGAGCATTTCCTGTGGAGAAGACAGCATATTTATGTGAACAACTGGTGAAATTTGTGGCTGCAGGGAAACTTTTGAAGAAAGTACTGTTGGTTGGTTAATTGTTTTTTCCTCTTTAAAGAAGAAAAGCTGCTGCATGCCATGAGCACTGTGGCTCTCCCCAGGCAGGAGGGTGGGCCCTGCAGCCACAGCCTGCCAGTGCTGGCAGAGCCTCCCTTGCTCCTTTCTCTTTCCTTTTTTAACACCACAGTTTGTCTCACAACTGCTTTTAAATGTATTTTAAGAGAGGGGCTGCTCAGAGCTGTGAGCCCTCCCCAGCTGAGCCCAGTGCTGTTCCCTGCCTGGCAGGGGGACAGCCTCAGAGCTGCCCACTCGGGAAGCAGGGCCTGAGGGCTACCCTGGAGCACCACAGGTTGTGTCTCTTATCCACAGAAAGGCACAGCCATTGTGTTTTTAACTGGGAATTTTTAAAAAATAAAATACTTTAAATACTCCTCCAGCCCTTTCCTTTTTTTCCTCAACCCACCCTGCCTTGCCAGTGCTCTTTTCCACAGCACCTGTCCCCCACTGCAGAGCCGTTTGTGAGCTCCTGGAACCTGCACAGAGGGGCCAGACCCTGGAGAGCCTCTCAAGAGTGCCGAGGGAAATTCAGGGCATTGTGGCAGCTCCTGTCCTGGGAGATCTTGGATGAACTTCCAGATGCTCTGGTGCCCCATGAGGGCTGCCACCAGGTGACTCAGCAAGGGAACAGGTATACAGATGTGTGGGGCAGATTTCTGCCAGTGCCAGGGGCCACGGAGCCTGGCCTCTGCTGCCCTTGTCCCCTCATTCTCCTGGCCCATGGACTTTTTATTGTGCTGGGCTTTTTGAAGATGTCCAGTCACTGTGGGAAAGCGTATTTCCTGTGGCTTTAATTAGATTATGCTGGAAGAAACAGCAAGATAAAGGGGCTCCCAGCCTGGCCTTGGCTTTGTTTTTTTGCTTCGTTGTTTTTCACTGCTGATTGAAACAACAGGAAATCTGGTGTGGAGATAGGTCAGCAAGGTGTGGCTCCATGACTCCTGACTCCTTGCCTACTTCCACATACCTCTGGCATGTGGTGTGGAGTGGTGTGTGGTGTGACCAGTCTTGTGTGCTGACTGCTGGCAGGAGGCTGGTGCTGCCACTGCCCCACCAAAGCATCCCAGTGCCTGGGGGATATGTCAGGCTTGGGGACTGCCTATCCAGGGAAAATGGTGAGGAATGAGAGAGCAGAGAATCTGGCCAGCTGCTGCCTCTGACCCACCTCAGGGCCCCACGTGCTGTGTCCTCACAGCAGGCAGACTGCCCTGTGAGCTGTGGGAGCTGTTTCACGATCACAGCTGGGAAAAGAAACAATAGGAAACCCCACAAGTGTCAAGTGTTGTGGCTTTAGGTGACTCTCGGCGGCAATGCTCACCTCCCGAGTGGGATGCCCGCCTTGCCGGGCGCCTCTGCAGCTCCCTCCCTGCCTGGGGAGCCCACCCGCCTGGGGCAGCCCGCGCCCTCAGCGCCGCCGTGTCCTCGGAGACGGGGGATGAGCTGTTCACAGTGTCCACAGTGCGCTCCCGGGGCACGGAGCGCCTCGCGCTGCCGCCGGTGGGGACTCCGCCTGCTCCCTGCAGGAGCCCCGGGGCCGGGACCGCGCCGCGGGGAGCCCCACGGAGCCCACGGAGCCCCGCGGAACCCACGGAAGCCCATGGAGCCCCACGGAGACCCACGGACCCCACGGAGCCCCACGGAGCCCATGAGCCCCACGGAGCCCACGGAGCCCCACGGAGCCCATGGAGCCCCACGGAACCCCACGGAGCCCCACGGAGCCCATGGAGCCCACGGAACCCACGGAGCATGAGCCCCAGGGACCCGGAGCCCACGAGCCTGGAGCCCCACGGAACCCCACGGAGCCCCACGGAGCATGGCCCACAGGAGCCCCACGGAGCCCACGAGCCCACGGAGCCCACGGAGCCCCGCGTGGAAGGAGGGTGCGCGCCCCGCAGCTCCAGTGCGCCTCCTCGGCTTATGACGTTCCCATCCTGTTCTTGAAAATTATAAACTTTCTTAGTAACTTTTCTAATTAAAATTTCTAATTAAGTGTTTTAATCAATCATAAACAGTGTAATTTTCCACCGTAGCTAAGCACTTGGTAAGATTTGTCGTAAGATGCTATTGTGGGAACACAGGTCAGGAAAATGACTAAAACTTTAAAGTTTTGCTAAACCAGTCTTTATATGCTTCATTGGACTGAGCAAGGGAGAGATATATTGCTGAAACTGGACACATGGAATACAGAATTTGTAGACTACAAGGACATTTTGCAGGGCCCAGAGATAAAAAAACGAACAAAGTCAATTCAGCAATTGGCTTACCTGGGAAAAAGATAATAAGATAATAAGAAGACTGAAAATGTAGACTAATTAGCATGAAGCAAGAGAAATCAATAACCAGTAGAAGATAAAATACTAATTAATGACGAGAACTATGTATTTTATTGCCAACGAACATTAATTTCTTTACTTAAATGTATAAATAGTGAAAAGTTTTCAAAGTGTGCATGTATCATAGGTGGAGCTCCCCTACGCACCCAGCACTGTGAATGAAGTAATGCTGCTCTCTAATCTAAACACAGTTTCCTTTATCCCGCCGTTTTGGGTGCCAGTGTCACCCTGGGGAACGGGCGCTGTCCCGGCGCTGCGGGGCCCCGCGGGCCGCCCGCAGGAGGGGCCGCGGGTGCGGGGGCTGCCAGGGGTCCCGGCTCTGCCGCGGGAGGGGCCGGCCTGGGCAGGGAGCGGTCCCGGCACAGGCGTTCCGCCCGTTCGGCTCCCGGTACTCACACGCTCTCCCAAACCGCAGCGCCAGAGCGTGGCGGGCTGTCCCATGCCCTCGGCCATGACCGCGGTGCCCGCCAGGGCCGCAGTCCCCTGCTCTCGCGATGACCGCGGTGCCCGGCCCGAGCCGCAGTCCCCTGCTCTCGGCCATGACCCGCGGTGCCCGGCAGGGCCCGCGGTGCCCGGCAGAGCCCGCAGTCCCCTGCTCTCGGCATGACCCGCGGTGCCCGGCCAGAGCCGAGTCCCTGCTCTCGCGATGACCCGCGCTGGCCACGGGCGCGGTGCCGGCCAGGGCCCGCGTGCCGCCAGAGCCCGCAGTCCCGGCCCGCGCTGCTCCTCCGCGCCGCCAGGGGGCGCACGCCGCCGCCGCCGCGCTGTGTCCCGCCGCCGCTGTCTTTCCGCGGCGCGCCGGAAGCGCCCGCCCTTTCTCGGCAGAGCGCAGCCATGGTGAGAGCGCGGCGGGCCGCCCTCCGCCGCCATCCGCCGCCATCCTCCGCTCGCCGCGGGCTGTGGCCGCCCCCCCGGGCCGACGGGCGCGGGAGGGAGCCCGGCGCTAGGGGCCGGGGGGCGGGAGTCCGCGGGGGCCGGGGAGGGATGGCTGGGGCGGGCCGGGCCTGGCGGCGGCCCGGAACGCATCCCTTACGGCGTCCCGTCCTGTAGGCCCGCGGCCCCAAGAAGCATCTGAAGCGCGTGGCTGCACCCAAGCACTGGATGCTGGACAAGCTGACGGGCGTCTTCGTGAGTGCGGGCCTGGTTTGGGCTTGGGGTTGAGGCCGGGGCCGGGCTGGTCGTGGCAGCAGCAGTCACGTCAGGGGAGGCGTTCGGGTGCTGCGCGGGGCGAGCGGTGAGCAGGGGCAGTTGGACAGGGTAGGAGGTGATTGTTTAGCGCCAGGGTCTTTGGTGAATAGCGTTCGTGTTCTCCCGTTTGCAGAGGATGTGATGAGGTCGTTGGCTGTTCTCATTTAACATGCCTATTGTGCTTTTCCACCTCTGGGTTGAGATGGATGGTTGTGCTCTGCTGGGGGAAGTTTTGTGAGGCTGGCAAGACATGGGGCAAACTGCTGTGAATACCAAGAACAGAGCTTCAGCCGATTGCTGCCCTTCCGTGCTCCTGCGGGAGCTGTTGGCGCCATGGTTTCCTTCTCTGGGTGGTTGATGCTGCTTGAGCCTCCAGCAGAAAGCTTCTGTCCACAGGCACCCCGCCCATCAACGGGCCCACACAAGCTGAGGGAGTGCCTTCCCTCATCATCTTCCTGCGCAACCGGCTGAAGTATGCTCTGACAGGAGATGAGGTGAAGAAGATCTGCATGCAGAGGTTCATCAAAATAGATGGCAAAGTCCGCACCGACATCACCTACCCTGCAGGCTTCATGGGTGAGTAGGATTGGGGCAATTCCTTAGGCAGCTCTTCTGCACCGGCAGGGGAGTGTTTTGTGGGGCTGGCATTATTTGAGGGCAAGGTTTCCCTGCTGGAGGTAAAGAAAAGATTGGTATAAGCAGTTGTTATTTAGTTTGGAATCGTGCACTGCAGTGAATACCATAGTCAGATACCTCTAGCCTGTAAGTGTCTGCTTGGCCTGGGTGAGTCGCTGTTCAGATTCTACCCTTCAGCAGTTTTTGCTAATTTGCAGTCTGTCACAGCAAAAGATGTGAGCCTGTGGTCAGGGGTAGATCCCATCCTCATCAATCACACCCTGATTGTTCAGCAGTCTCTGTTTCTTTTTAAATGTGAGCCTGAAAGTTAGGGTCCTGGGTAATGAGCTGATAACAGCTGCTGTTTTATTTCCCTGTCTGCAATCAGATGTCATCAGCATTGAGAAGACAGGTGAGCATTTCCGCCTGGTGTACGATACCAAGGGCCGGTTTGCTGTGCACCGCATCACACCTGAGGAGGCCAAGGTGAGCAGCTGTCACCTGGGTAAGCGTGGGTCCACTTGGGGCAGTGCTTCCTCTTTGTCATGAAAAGTGGTGAAGCCTGTGTCATGGGAGGTCTCTTGGTTACATGAAAGTGGTTCACAGATGAGTGTAGGTGCATTGTGTGGTGCTGGAGATGATGCTGCTGGATCAGAGAGATTTGGGGTGGAGGAGAGTCTTGGTTTTTCCAGCTAACAGTGACCAGGAACATGGAACTGCCTGTGGTGTAAAAGCCTTGACCTTCTTCCCAGGACAACAAAATGCCTACTCACCTTGGATGCTGGGGAGCAACTTCCTCATGTGTTTCCTTAGCCCAGGCATGGTGTGCCTGAACTGTGTGGCCACTCTGTGCTTTGCATCTCCTTCTTAAGGCAGACACACAGCTGTGTGGATGGCAGAGCTGGCTGCAGTGGAGCCAGCTGTGGTGTGGTTCTCCTTGTGATGTGCTCTGCTGATAGTACTCTGTGTTGATCTATGAGGTCCAGAGAGGCTATAAGGGAGTTAGGGTGACAAGCAGGAGGCAGTTCAGTGCCCTGGAGGATACAGATCTCTCTCTTGTGTCCTGGAGAAGTGCAGCCTCTGTCTCTGTTGTGTGCCCACAGGCTTTGGGGAAAAATAAAGGAATTGCCCTGGTAATGACTTTGCCGCAAAAATGCAAGCCAGTGTTTGTGGGGAGGCTGAAGCCCAAGGTGGGGTGCTGCTCCAACGGCAAAGGTGTTTTTGGGTGGGGCTGTAGCAGAGCTGCACGGCAGGGAGCTGGACAGGTCGCTCTGAGTGTCAGTGTGTTCTGCTGGCTGGTGGCTCTTTGGAGTAAAGAGTTCCCTAGCCCATGGCATTGCTTGCTGCCTCAGCTGAGAGGTGTTGGGTTTTGTTTGCAGTACAAGCTGTGCAAGGTGAGGAAGATCTTTGTGGGCACCAAAGGAATCCCTCACTTGGTCACTCATGATGCCCGCACTATCCGCTATCCAGACCCCCTCATCAAGGTGAATGACACGGTCCAGATCGACCTGGAGACCGGCAAGATCACAGACTTCATCAAGTTTGACACAGGTGGGTCTCGATCCCACTGTACCCTTCCCTGCTGTGGAGACCAATGTGGAAGTTAAATGCTAGGCATGTTTGCACTGAAATAGAGAGGCAGTGGTGTCAACCTTGGGAAGGATTTGTTTCCCAGGAGCATGTCCACCTGGAGCTGGACAGGGTTTTCTTCCTTTTTTCCTGGCAGTGGGAGGCATTTGCAGGGCCTTGGCAGTTCTGAGGCACCAGGTAGAAGCAGCAAGCTGCTGGGGGTGTGCTTCAGCTTGTTTCTTGGTGGTGAGAGACAGTTTCGGTCACAGGGCTGTGAGCGGCACTAGTACAGGTGGGATGGAATGTTTGGTATGGGCAGAGAGCCCAAGTGGGGAGGGCTTCACAGCACCTGGTGCCAGCTCTTGTCACACCTGTATTCCCTTCCCCAGGTAACCTGTGCATGGTGACCGGCGGGGCCAACTTGGGCCGTATTGGGGTCATCACCAACCGGGAGCGGCACCCTGGCTCCTTTGATGTGGTTCATGTGAAGGATGCCAATGGCAACAGCTTTGCCACCAGGCTCTCCAACATCTTCGTTATTGGCAAAGTAAGGCTGTGGGGGCACCAGGTGGGGGGTTCTCTCCTCTTGTGAGGGGCTGCTGGCTGAGGCAAAGAGCCTTGGTGTTTCCTTAGGCAGCTGTCTTCCCACACAGTGCAGCTTCAGTGCTGGCCTCTGCTCTGACTTGGCTCTCTGTATTTCTTCCTGCTCTGGGAAGGGGAAGAAGTGTTTGCAACTTTAGGAAGGAGGATATTTCCAAGAAGCAGCCCTGAAACCTGAGTGCTTGAGGCTGAGCAGTACTCAGGCCTTGGTGTGAGCTGGGCAGCTGCTGTGACTCAAGAGGGCCCCCACAAAGCCTCTGCTGTTCTGCCTTCCCTGATGGGCTCTTTGTCCAGGTTGTGGAGGGGCAGTGTTTGGTTTTGGCTGAAGCACATTCTTCAGGGGTGTGGCTGAAAGGCAGCTGTAGACCTGTGCATCCTTGGCACCTTCCTTAGGGGGGCGGGGCTTCTGCTGCTTTCCCCCTTTGAGGGAGACCTGGCTTTCCTGATGTGGTTTCTTCTCCCTTGCTGCAGGGCAACAAGCCGTGGATCTCCTTGCCCCGTGGAAAGGGCATCCGCCTGACCATTGCTGAAGAGAGAGACAAGAGACTGGCAGCCAAGCAGAGCAGCGGATAAAGTCCAGCTCAGGCTGGCTGTGGTGCTGTCAGTGTTTTAATTAAACCGTTTACCACATGGTTCTGAGAGGCTGGGGAGTGTCCTGGGGTTACATGAGGAGCCATGCTGCCAGTGCCAGGCCCTGCTGCTTCTCCAGGGAGACTCCTGAGCAATCTGAGCAACTACCACAGCCGTATTCCAGAAGGGCGAGGAGGAAGGGTGGGAGAGCCTTCGGACTGCTCTGCCTGTCCCTGGGAAGGTGTTGGCACAAACGCTCCTGGATGTGCAGGAGAAGCAGGGATCTGGGGAGTGAGCTGGGCTCTCCTGTAGCCAGTGGTGCCAGGTCAGCCTGAGGGGCTGCCTCAGCTGTGTTGGCTTCAGGGGTGTTGGTGCTCAGTGTCCAGGCCTGTCTGGTGGCCATGCCCTGAGGACACTCCCTCAGGGCTGCTGTTCTCTTCTTCTCTGTGGAGGTGGAGGTGCGAGTGATCACTGACAGCCTGGGCTGAGCGGGAGGGGAATGGGCTCCTGGGGACTCTGAGCACCAGCCTGGGCAGGGGCTGATGCCCTGCAGGAGCCAGGCAGCTGGGGACCGGTTATGACTTTGGGAATGGCCCTGGAGGCCAAGGGGCGCAGGTGTGGGCAGCTGCACAGCAGCTCTGCCAGCAGGGGTAGGGAAGGGAGGTTGTGGCTGGGCATGGTGAACAGGCTCAGGCCACAAGGTCCAGGCAGGTCCAGGCACTGGAGCAATGCCAGTGGAGGAGCTGGAGTGATGGAGGTGTGCAGGGGGCTGAGGGCACAACCTCTGCTCTGCTCGGCCTGGGGAAGGAGCCCTGGGGGCTCTCCCACTCTGCCTGCCTGTGGCCTTGTGATCACCTGTCTTCCAAGATGGATGAGGCACCGATGGGCATGATTGGAAAACTGGCATCTTTTACTGGCATCATCAGCTGTCTGTGGTGAAATGTGGTTGAGCCTCATGAAGTGTCTGCAGGCATCTGTATTCTGAAAACGTTCTGTTAACCTCTCAGGAAAGCCGAATGCCTGTGGCACTGCCCATGGTCCATCCCTTGAGTGTCGGCTGTGCTGCTCCCTCTGGATGCTCAGGTGCAGGCTCAGAGCAGCAGCATCTCCAGGGCCTTTCATGGTGCTGGCAGTGGGCACTGGTGCTTGGGCTGTCCTGTGATGCACAGGTGAGCAGCCCAAAAGCTACAATCCCCGCATTTCCATGTACAGAGCCAAAAGCAAAACACAATTTTTATGTAGCGAAAAAGCTGCAGAAAAACGCCAAATTGAATATTTGGGAAAGTAAAACACAATTTTTATACTAGCAAGAAAACTCCAAAGTGGCAATGAAAGCAGCAGTTGGGAAAGTTCGGGGTGAAATGTTTGCAGTTCGGGGATGGGCTTGCCGTTGACTATCCAGCGTTATCCGGGTTCGGCTGCCTGGCCGGGCTGTCCCCAAGGAGCCGCCGGGCGGGCCCGGCCCGAGCCCGCTCCCGCGCTCTGCCCGCGGGCGCCGCCGCGTGGCCGGGAGCTGCTCCTGCACCGAGCCCGCCGCGCCGCCCGGGAAACGGCGCTCCCTGCTGCCGCCCGCTGGCCGGGATGCCGAACTGCAGGCGAGCGCTACACCCGCGTGTGTCCCGGCACGGACACGGGCACGGATATACGCGGCACGGGCACGGACATCAGCACGGACACCGGACACGGGCACGGACATCGGCACGGACACCGGACACGGGCACGGATATCGGCACGGACACCGGACACGGGCACGCACACGCCGCTGCTGTCTCACGGGCACGATGGCGGCAGCGCTCGGAGAGCTAAAGCACGGCACCGCGGCACCGGTACCGCCGCTGCCGCCCAGCGTTTGAGCGTTCTCAGGGGCCGCCGCCGGTGCCCGGGAGCGGAGCGCCAGGAGCGGGGCCCGGCGGCGGCAGCGACGGATGAGGGATGAGAGGATGAGGTCGCGGGAGCGAGGAGATGGCAGAGCCGCCCCGGGGCCCCGGGCAGGAGCTGGCGTCTCTCCGTGCCGCCAGAGCTCCCCCGAGACTCCGCCGCCCCCGTCCGCCCTGCGCAGTCGCCCAGCACGGGTGCCCCTGACCCCGCTCCGTGTGCCCGGGCCGTCCAGCACGGAGCCCCTGACCCCGCCCCGTGGCCCGGCCGTCCAGCACGGGTGCCCCTGGCCCCGCTCCGTGTGCCCGGGCCGCCCGGCACGACCCGCCCCGTGTGCCCGGGCCGGCCGGCATCGCCCCTGACCCCGCCCCGTGTGCCCGGGCCGCCCGGCACCGCCCCCGACCCCGCCCCGTGTGCCCGGGCCGTCCAGCACGGGTGCCCCTGGCCCCCGCTCCGTGTGCCCGGGCCGCCCGGCACGCCCCCGACCCCGCCCGTGTGCCCGGGCCGCCCGGCACGGAGCCCCTGACCCCGCTCCGTGTGCCCGGGCCGCCCGGCACCGCCCCCGACCCCGCCCCGTGTGCCCGGGCCGGCCAGCACGGAGCCCCTGACCCCGCTCCGTGTGCCCGGGCCGCCCGGCACCGCCCCCGACCCCCGCCCGTGTGCCCGGGCCGCCAGCACGGAGCCCCTGACCCCGCCCCGTGTGCCCGGGCCGCCCGGCACGGAGCCCCTGACCCCGCCCCGTGTGCCCGGGCCGCCCGGCACGGAGCCCCTGACCCCGCCCGTGTGCCCGGGCCGCCCGGCACCGCCCCCGACCCCGCCCCGTGTGCCCGGGCCGCCCGGCACGGAGCCCCCGACCCCGCCCCGTGTGCCCGGGCCGCCCGGCACGGAGCCCCGACCCCGCCCCGTGTGCCCGGGCCGCCCGGCACGGAGCCCCTGACCCCGCCCCGTGTGCCCGGGCCGCCCGGCACCGACCCCGACCCCGCCCCGTGTGCCCGGGCCGCCCGGCATCGCCCCCGACCCCGCCCCGTGTGCCCGGGTCGGCCAGCACGGAGCCCCTGACCCCGCTCCGTGTGCCCGGGCCGCCCGGCACGGTGCCCTCGCGGTATCCCCAGAAGCCCCTCCAGGAGGAGGGATCCGAGCGCGGGAGCCGCAGGAAGAGCAGGCGCTGCTGCTGCCCCTCTCCCTCTGCCGGAGGCCGCCCCGAGCTCCTGTGTCCGCTCCTCTTCCCCGAAGCATCCCGGGGCGATGCCAGGGACTGCACCCGCCCGGGGCTTGCGTGGGTCGGGAGTGTCACCGAAACCGCGGGAAGAACCAAACTCTCCAACGGTTTTAGTGTTAGAGGATCAAGGCATTACTTGATTCTGGCCAGGATGTTGTCCTGGCCAGGCTCTGCAACAGAAATAATTTCATCCACACAGTGCCTGGGTTGTGCAGAGAAAATCATTCCATGACACGGTTCTTTACTAGATTTTTCACATATTTTATACAGTCAAAACCCGTTATAAATGATAAATGGCTTTCACATTTATGTATTAGCTTTTGCAAGTTGTTATTGATCATAAAGGTTCTGATATAGTACAATCTGTAATTCCTTTTAACTGCTGTTTAGTATAGTATAATGTCATCTTATGTATGCACTGTATAACAATTATAGAAACAGAAGTGTGATAAACATAGATCCCAGGCCTTAGCATAATATTAAAATAGAGACTTTGTAATGTTAAAATGCTTTTATTTGTGTATCTCTGATAATGGTATGAAATAGCTATGTTGTTTCTCACATTTCTGGACTCTAACCTGAATGATAACAGTAACAAAAAACAGGACAAAAATTTGCTACAGACTCTCCATTATTAGGTCATGTCAAAACAACAAAACAGGGCCTCGAGAAGAAATAAAATATATTGATCTAATCTGCAGGATGGCATGCAGACAAGTCAAAGGTTAAAACCAAGCAAAGAATTCCCAGAATATGTAAAACTCCCAAGAATGTTTGAATGTGTATAACTCTCACTAATATGCACTCAACCCCTGTAATGTAAATGTATATAAAAACATTGTTTCAAGCTAACAGTTTGCTTTTGGGCAGATTGCCAAAGCACCCCAGTGCTGGACATTGTCCCTTTTATCCCTTATTAAACTTCCATTTAATTTAGGTTCATTGATTTTTTTTTTTTTTTGTAGCAGAAGGACCACATTTTTGCAACATTTTTTCAAGAACAGTTCAGTTCTTGTGACTTTAATATATACGTAAATAATTCTGCATTTAACAAGAATGACAGTTTGTCTAAATAGAAAATAGAATATTTTCCAAATCCACAAAAACGTGGAACAAATAATTGCTAATTGTGTGGAAGACTGCTGCAGTTATCCTTACTCTTAAAATAATCTAAGCTTAATATAAAAAAACTCCAAACCCAGGAATAAACCATAACAAACTGTCTACCACTGAAATCTACAGGAACATTACCTGAGCAAAACACACTGATAACAATAACAGCTATTTTTGTCAACTGTTTCACAAAACTGGAAGAAAATTTGATGGCATACTGCAAAGCATGACAATCAACACTAAAATGCTTGGTTATTTTTATTTCTGTGCAAAATATAAAATGGATTAAACAAATGACAAACATGCCATCCCTAGAATTCAAAAAAAAAAAAAAAAAAAACAAAAAACTAAATTAAATTATTAGGTGGTGCATTAAGTGCAAAAACTGCTCCACATCCTTAGGATTTGGATTCAACCAAAATCAATTTGGTTGAAGCAATGTGTAGAAATGCATCTCCCTTCTTCCCAGTGAGCACAGGCAGGCACTGGAGCAGGCTGTGCAGAGCAGCTGAGCAGTGCCTGTCCCTGGAGGATTTCAGAGCAGGCTGGGACAGCCCTGAGCAGCACGGCCCAGCACAAATCCTGATCCTGCAGGACTGCACTGAAAACCACCTGAGGCCACTGCTGACACCAGTGGTCATATTCTGACAGAGGACTGTCACACAGTAAGAATATACAAGCACTTCTGTCCACCCATTTCCTTAGACAAAATACCCTCAAACTGGGATCTGATAATTTAGAAGCAAGCTTGCATTTGAAACCAAACTTTGTTGGAACTAAGTTAGACTGTGATACTATCAGGTGTTGAGAGACTGAAGATTGATTCAGCAAGGACCTTGAAAATAAGAAAACAGACTGAAAAGTGTACAAAACTTTATACCTGGACATAGAGCATCTTTTTCCTATACATTTTACACCAACTACACTGTGAGAACGACAAAGGTCTCCTTTTTGATAAACCATCAAGTGTACCTTTACACTGGGAGCAAGAACTCCCTTAGCCAAGGTGCCTTTCCTGCCCCTACTGACGTTTGCATTCCTCGTGGACGGAACGCAGTGCACTGAGGGCTTCCACTGTCACCGTGAGCTTCCCAATCACTGCACTGGCATCCTGGGCATCCAAAACTAGAACAGCAACATCGGAGAACACCATTAGCTATTTAACTTCAGATTTCACTTCTGTTTCACTAACTCTCCTTAGTGTTTGGGCAGATTAAAGGGCAGTTCTCTCGCTGCGGGGAGTGACTCTCTTGTAACAGAGGTGCTTCAGCTTCTGCCCTGGGCTTCACCCCTGGGGCAGGAGGATTGAGAAGGTGAAGAGAGAAGTGCCCCACTGGTAAGCAGTCCCTGCTGCCATGGGGAACAGGAAATTGAGCAAGGACAATATTCTCCTCGTAGCTGACACAAGGACCAAAAGCCTTCTTGAGTCTCCTTATCAGAGTTATAAAAATGCCTCCTGTGACCCCAGGAAATGAAGAGATTCTTACACACTCCCTGCTCACGTCACCTTGCTCTAACGAGTCACAGGGAGTTTGGTCACAGTCTGTTACAGAAGGGTGCTCACTAAAACTGATTCCTAATTAAAACCACCAGTATTTCACCAGTCTCACACATCTTCCATATGGAGGAAACTGACTTGGGGTACTCAGGATTTTAATGTAATTTCAAATAAAATACACACTTCAGTAATACCAAATTGCTGATTAACAAATTTTAATACAAAACTAATTTTTTTACAAAATACGTATTTATTGTCCTACCACAATGTTGTAGAAAAGAGAGAACTGTAGCAGTGGCTTCAAAGTTCTTAGGTTTTATAAACTAATTTCTATGAGGTGAGAATGCTGTTTGGTTTGGGGTTTTTTTAAAATGGTCTTTAAGGAATAACACTAATAGATAGTTTTTGCAGACTTTTGCAAACAAATATGGATGTTATTAGTTAGTATTAAATAATTTCTTATTAAAACACTGTCAAACAATTACTTGCACAGTAATGCCTGCAAAGCAAAGTAGAAATTCAACAAATTTTATGCTACAGAAGTTTACAAGGAAGTGATTTTTAAATCTTACCATCAATATCTTGCTCGATGATATCTCTTTGCTTCTGGAATATTTCTTTTAAACTGACATAAGCAAACCCAATATCCTCACATTCAAGATCCTGTTCATCTTCTGGGGGATCACTGACCACTGTAAATTTTAGTCTAAACACACATGCAAAAAACAAAGGTATTTTGTATTCAAAAAGGGTCAAAAATCAAATTACAAATGATTAAAAAAAAAAGAAAAAGCACACTATTTTACAAGTTTAAAATGCTAGAGATGGAAACATTTGGTGTATAGGCCGAACCTTTTCATAAATTTTGTTTCTTGCTGGTACTCTTGGTAATGATAAAATGTGAAACTGGACTAGTGATGAACTTCTGCCTTCCTATTTATTCAACACAGAACTGAAATTTCAGCACAAGCCAAACCAGACATTCTGGTAACTGCAGGAAACAACCTACATAGCAACACAAGGGACAATAGTGACATGATGGCACATGTAAGAGAAAAGCTCACTGCTGCAGGTTTACCTTATTTTTACCTCAGATCTGTAAAATATTTAGCACGGTTATCTAAGTGCTTACAGGGGAAACTGCAGCACACAGAGCAGCTGCTGTTCCACTGTGTCATGGAATCCATGCAGTGCAGGTGGCTCAGGAGCAGCTGCAGGTTGGGCACTGCAGGAGCCCAGCCCCAGGCAAAGGGCTGAGCTACACCCTGAGCACTGAGCTACACCCTGAGCACTGTGACAGCACTGTGAGTGACACCCTGAGCACTGTGACAGCACTGTGAGTGACACCCTGAGCATTGTGAGTGACACCCTGAGCACTGTCAGTGACACCCTGAGCACTGTCAGTGACACCCTGAGCACTGGGAGTGACACACTGAGCACTGTCAGTGACACTCTGAGCACTGTCAGTGACACCCTGAGCACAGCAAGAGCCAGGACTGTGGGTACAGCTGGGGACACAGCAGGAGCTGATGGCCCCAGACTGTGAGGCTACAAAAGCCATGGGGTTCCTTTGCTCAGGGTCCCTCCTCTGAGGCTTCAACCAGAAATGCTATTGTCTTATTTAATTACTGCACCAAAACTGAAATTATTTTAAGGACTGGGGCCTCCAGGACTCAGTGACTGTAACCCTGGTGTGGGGCTGGTGGGCAGTGAGGGGCTGTGGCTGGAAGGGACTTCAGCCCCACAGCAGCTGAACTGGGACTGCCGCAGTGGTCCTGGGTGGGGGGACAGGGAAACTTCTTTAGCAACTAAATTATCTGTCAGGGAAAAGAAGGAGGAGTATTTTATCCTCATTATTGTTAAATCTTAGTAAAATATGCTTTAGTAGAATATGCTTAGCAACCTTCTTAATACAGATGGCAAAATAAGGGATGTGAACAGAGATCGCTCTCTCTTTCTCGCAGTGAATCAGTGATTTGTGAATAACATTTACAAATGACTCTGACACTTCAAATGCAGTCAGCAGGTATCCCAGTCTTCTGTAAATTAAACTGATCTTTAAATTAATAGTTGTACTATTTTCATGAATATTGACATTCAAGAAACAGAATCAAATATGTCATTCGTTCTCTTCAAGTAATGTACATGCTATCTCAATGAAAAAACTGAATAAGAACCCATTACTATAAAATACCACAGGTCTAATTTATACTCTTTCTCATATGTATTCATATAATAGATGTCTGCTACAACCATATATATATATATATATATATATATATATACACATATACACATTTACTTTTTTTTTCTTTAAATTCTGGGACCAAGGAACACTTCCTGCAGTTCTTAAGACTCCTTTTAGTATTCTGAATTCAGAAAGCAACAAATGTACTACTCTACCATCATACAGATATGTGCTTTTCAAATTCATTACTGATAACAATACTGATGATAGAATCTAGAAACTCTCTTTTGTAAAACAAAGTTGTTTAAAAAAAAACACCAACAAAACAAACACACACACACACCAAATTAAAACACAACACTAAACAAACATTAGATGAGTTTGCAATATTCCATTCCATATGCACCTACTCAGAGAAGAAATAAAACCAGCAGCCACATCAGAATGCAGGCATCATTCCCAACTGAAACTATTTTTTTTTTCTTTTTAGTTATGTATTTACTACTTGGGGTTACCTTGTCAGTAAAGACAAACAAAAAGGCAAACCACAAGCACTATTCACAAAGACCTATAACAGAGGGTTTCAGCACTGATCTGTACCTGTCAGCAGACAGATCTGGCTTTAGAAGAATTGACTTGAGATACTCTCTTTCTGCACGATTATCTTCCTTATCCACGTTAATCACTGCAAAGCAAATAAATTAATGTAAGTGGTTATCAATGGGTTTTCACCTGTTAGAATAAAGAACAAGAAGGAAAGAACAAAATAAAGTAAGTGTTTCTGTCCTCTCCTTTCCTAGGGAAAACCAACCATGTCAGAAGCAGATGCTGGACTCATGCCCTCATGGTGTCACTGGCAGGTTCACCTGAGCACTGCCCAAAAGGGGACAGCAGCTCCTCAGAGCTGCTGCTGCCTACTCACAACAGGGACAGCCAGGCTTTTAAAAGCCAGGGGTGTTTACTGCTTTGTAGTTGAAGTGATTTACTGTATTTTCTTCCACTAAGGAAGTTAATGCCAAAGTACTTGTCCTTCTGGACAGCCTCAGTAATTTAATCCTCCTTTCCTGCCCCAGAATTTCCATAGGAAAGGGGCCAGAGAGGCTCTGCCATCTCCACTCCCTCTCAGTGGGCAGTGCCAGTGGCTGATGTGACATTCCTGAGTCAGTTCAGTGCTCAGCTCCACAAAGCACGACCCAACAGTGCATGAGGAAGAGGAGGATCCAAAGGAGTGAATTCTGTGGCCAGCTGCATTCTAAAATCAGGTTTGTAGATGGTAGTGATTTTAAAGATCTGAGACACCATTTCTGCAAAGCCACTTTTAGGTAATTATTTTTAAAAGAATGCTTAATCTGAATGTCTGCATTAAGGGTTTGTCACAAACAGCAAACTGATTAACCCACTCCAGAATATTCTCAGCTAAAAGTTTAAGACTGAAGCACTCAGGTTGAATCTTAAATGAAACAAAATTTTACCAGGAAAAAAAAGCTAATGATGAAAAAGCTAGGGAAATAATTAACAATGGAATTATAAATTATTACAATAGTTCTATGTGTGCTAGTAGTGTAAATATAAAGTATTAACTGGCAATGTATTAGTATGAAACATGGATCAATCAGTCCCCTATTAAAATGCTGTCATTAAAGGAACACTGAACATTTGCAAGCAGTGACAAAGCCCAATTATGTATTCTCCCTTTTCAATGGCTTTAGGTACACAGGTTAGAAAATTTTCCTTTTCTGTATCATCATGTACTGATAGAAAAATTAGATCATGATGCTCTTTTAAAAAGAATATACAGATTTTAGTTATGTGTTGTCTGATTTTAAATTTTATGCACTACCAGCATGTTTAAATCTCTTGTGATGTTACTATTTGATATACCAGCCTCCCTGAGCACTTCATTTTATACCTGATAATTGTATACTTACCTCATTTCTTAAAAATCACTTTAAGTATTTCCCAAAATATCTGGAAAACAGGCAAACAGAGTTGGCACACAGAGAAATGCCACTCTAATATACAGGAAGGAGGCTTTATTGCAGATATTTTCATAAACCAGAATTTAAGAGAAGAGCCAAGCCTGCTCAGGAATTCCTCAGACCTACCAGTGCTGTAGTTATAGTGAATCCTCTGACCACCTGTGGGTTTTGGAAGGGACAGTGGGGTCTCCTCTGCAAGGAAATTGTTTAATCTGCATTCTACAAACAGCTGCTGGATTGTCTCATCTGCTGTAACTCGTGACTCAGTAAGACCCAGGGATGTGATTTTAATCCGGATTTTTTCAACTTCCTATTTAAAAACAAAATATGAAAACATAATACAAATTATTTTTTGTTTCTTTAAGTGTTAACACAAAAAAACATACATATATATATATATATATGAAAATCACCAGCTTTTTTATACCACCAATACTGATTGATTGACATATACAAAATGAGAATCTGAAGCTCCAGGGTCCGTAGCTAAGACCATTGTTGCAAAAATACTGATTTCCATTCAATGTTTAAAATATTTTTGCAGTAGTCATAGTTATAGTCTGCTGGTTATCTTAATGTAAAAATTCTATCTGAATCACAAATTTTAGCTGTCATCATTTTTACCTACACAGCAAAGTGATCCTGTAACTCTTAAAACACTGTCAGTAATACAAGGTACCAAAGTTTTCCAAATAAAAGAGAATTGTTAGTACCTACTGCAGACTATACTACAAACAATTCAATAAAAATCCATCAAATCACAAAATGTAAAGTAATAATGTATTTGTAAAGAATTCAACTTCCTATAGTGAACTTTCCTGGTTAAATAAAACACACCTTAAAAAGTTAATTTTAACATGTGATAATGAAACTAATATCCCAATTGTTCTTTACCAGAGCCTGTTCTTATTATCTTCAACTGAAATGACATTTTTCTGTTCCTTGTATGAAGCTCTTTCATACTATTCTGCAAAGCCTGGAATATTTATGTACAGATAAATTTTAATAAGCTTTATTTAAGTGTGTATGTTGGACTCAAGAGGAAGAGTCAAAAATATTTCCCGAAGTTACTCTGGGAAGAAAGAAGACAGAAAAGCCACTATGGTTTCAAAACTGGAATATGTAGGTGAGCATTCAATGATGATATTCTTCAAAGAGCAAACAAAACTCATTGGATACAGAAATGTTGATTTTTCTTTTTACTTACTTCTTTTCAATATATTGCTTTCTTTTTATAACTTTATTAAAAATACTTCTATATGGAAATATTTGACAATTTTTATTTCTAAACTTAAATCACTTGAAGTACCAAATCGCATTCGAAGTATTAGCTTTCTATATTCAGAATTACTATTCTTGGAGCCAGAACTCCAAGTTAATGTTCTTATTTAAAATGAAGATAGTTTACATTTTGCTGAGCAAATTATGAAATTAATCAAAATGAAAAGCAATGTATCCCTATTGTAAAAATATCCACCACAGAGAACAATTCCATTGCCGTCAAGTCCTTTCAGTATTTTGATTCAATTTTACTCCCTCCTTTCAAAACACTTTTCCTTTTACTATGTACCCTATGACTCTAACTAAAAAATCCAAATCTGGATCAATATTTCAACAGGGTTCTTTCACTATTCATCAGGTTCATGGAAATTCAAACAGGATGACAGAAAAAACTCCACACCATTCTGTCTCTACTAATACAAGTACATGGCTGTAGCAAATTTTTTTCCCTAAAATCTAGTAAGTTAAATGGCTGCCAAATGTCATTAATGTGATGGTCTTTGACTTCAATATGCTTTTCATATTCAAATTCATACATGAAATGAAACAAAATGAAGTATTTTATGATCAATCATGCATCACAGACAAGAAGAAAAAATAAAGAAGCAACTGGCACAGCTTGATACTGGAAAATCTGTTAGACATGCCTTATGATCAGTATCTAAGAAATAACCATGAACTGTCTAATCTGCAACATACCAAAAAACCCTAAAATGACTTACACAGTCTGGCATACAATTCAGATTTATAGGCTAATTAGCACAATGATCTCCAAAAATCACAACACAGTTTACAGTATTTGAGTACCAGCAGGATAGTTATCTCAAAAGATAAAAGGCAGCAATTTCTGATCTTAAACCATAAAGAAGAATTCAATAGCAATTCTGACATGCTGAATTCTATAATCAACCCAAGAATTCAAGTCAAGTAATGTGTATTTTTAAAATCCACCTTTATCACATGTTGCCTTATTAGCGTACAGCTTTTACTGTTTTTATCTCCTGCTCACAAACAGATCCATGGAGGCACACACAAACTCAGGGACCTGAAATGAATCTACATACAAAATCCTAGCAGAACTGTTTCTTAAATAATCAAAATAAAATAAAATAAAATAAAATAAAATAAAATAAAAATACAGGATGAAGAAAGGTATAGAGCAACTCTGTTATAGTTTGACTTAATAGTGATTACTAGTATTCAGTTTAGTTGTCAAAATTACAGGTGACATTTTTTTAACAATTGACATATCAATAAGGCAATCTTCAAAAGTCCCTTCTGTGTTTTCCTGAAGAACATGTAAGTGACAGCATTTCTACAAACCTGCTGTAGCTAAAGACATGTAGCTTCTTTAAGATGTACTTTCTACAGCTTAAAAAAAAAAAGGAGCAGAATTTATTACACGTTTCTTGTAAGATACCACAATGCCTTGAAAAGAGCACTTCAAAAAATAAAACTACCTCTAGGATACCACACTGCAGAACATTAAAACCTGTTGATTTTAAGCACTAGTTTTACAGTTAAGATTGTTCAGTCAATGTTAGATCTAAAAGTGTGAAATATTTTTTTTTCAGAACTATCCTATTGAAATACTGTTCAAAGTAAATTTTCCAAATTTACATTATGTTGTGCTATTTTGTATGTAAGGCTTCTAGTCCTGAACTGCTGGTTTTAAGAATGAGCCAAGAGATTTGCACATGTACAGCTTCACTGAACACTGATGTTAGATATAGCAAAGCTACTCTTAGACAACATTAGGCTTCAAGCATTTTTCTCAGTCTTACCAAATAATTGCCATGTATGCTCTGACTCAGCTGTTTAATATTTGTGGATACTGGACTTGAAATAATACAGTCATCACTGTCAGTCTTTATTGATTCAACAGCATCATCCTCTTGATGATCTTCTTGATCTTTAAAAAAAAAACAAAAAACAATGCAGGTAACAGCCCCTATATTTTAGACCACCTAAGACTTAATCAGAAATCTGATAACAATAAATTTCCTTTTCTAATACAAAACAGTAAGTGCCAGGTAAATCTTCTCTTCCTTGAAGAAGATTAACACTGTGAAGCAACGACCTTTAGAATCATCCAATCTGTATTTTTTCTGGTTTGTTAAGGAAAGAGTAATGTTTTCCAGATGCAAGCTGGTGAATAGAGTAAGTCCTGCAATGAACTAAGTATGCAAAACTGTTAGCTTTATTTAAGAATATGGCCTGAATTTGGGATTTCCTCTGACTTCCTTTAACACCGTGCATATGTAAAAGAAGAATGCACCTTTTTTCTTTAAACAGTTCTGTATGCAGGTGCACTGTTTTCTGGAATATCCTAGAGCATTTTTTTCCATGAAGCAAATTATTATGACAACTGGTATTCAAAATCAACATTCAACAAGTTTTTCCAACCTTTTTAATGAATTCTTATGCAAAAACTGCCAACAACTCAACATAAAATTTTACCATTCTGCTTCTGCTTTCATTTTAAACTTGGTATCATGGACTTGGTATTATGGCTATTGCCATAATAAACAGTTTAAGCTTGGAGGTGGAACAGGATGACCTGGCTTTTATAATCTTTAAGTGAATCTAACAACTTTGTGTCATGTATGTGATATGGCAGAGCAGCCCTCACTCTCTGAAAGGATTCTGATATCAGCATTGGCTGTTTTCTGCAGACACAAAGAGCATATTCATTAAAATAGTCTTTGGAACAGCATAGTTCTAAGGGAGAATATGAAGGCATTTAAAATAGAGGCCAGGTTTCTTTCAATATGAATCTAAGCAATATATCATTTTTGCAATCAATTACAATCTGGTTTTCATTTGGGAAGAAAACACATCTTATCCACCACCCAGATGCAGCAGTTAAGTACACCAGAATATTATTTATGTCATGGAGTTTCTCATAATGAGACAGCTTCCACTACTAGTAGGAAATGCTTATGAAAATTGAAAGAGACAGATTTTTTTCAGAAAATACAGTTACTCATTAATAACAATGAATTCTACCTTCTGGTTCCAATTCTTCAATTATTTCTGTCTCATCTCTAGAAGTAATCAATGTCTGGCCAGCCAACTGCTCCTGTGACAGATGAGAGAGCTCTTCCTTTTCCTGCTGAATTTCTTCAGCCATCTCCTTCCCTTTGTCACCTGACAGCTGTTTAGCCTCCTGTACTACATGCTGCAGAAAAAGATAAACTTTCAGTCTTTATAAAACTCCTTGAATAGCAGAAGTTACTGAAGTTCAAAACTTGAAGAGTTACAGCCCACGTTCATTATCCAGAGCCTTTTAACAATTGTTGTGCTTCTGCAGTGCAGGAAACAATGAGGAGGTGTCAGCTGCTGTACTGTATAATTACAGCTAAACAGCACAAAGACATTTACTGAACTGTATTTGTGAAAACCTAACTATTGTAATAATTTTGTACCTGTCAGCATATATACAGCCTGTTCGATTTCCAGATTCACTTGTAGTTCATCTTTTTCTATGAGTTCTACCAGACTCAGTCAGAAATCCCAAAACACACAGAGAACACCACCACCTCCTCATTCAGTTAATTTGCTAAATAAATTATACAGTATTTTCTGTCTCAAAAGCAAACTAATATAATATAAAAAAGAATCAGCTTTGCTACATGATATAAACATGTCATCTAAGGAAAGATATCTTCAGTGCACAACGTATTCTGAAGTAATTTTCTTCTTTCCTTCTCTTTGAGTTCAATTACACAGAATAATACCTCATCAGTGGGTACTGGATTACAGACAAGGCACAATCTGTAGGAAGATTTGCAGTGCTTTACTACCTGTGCATCATTTATTATACAACAATTCTTCTGCAGGACTGAGTTTTTCACAGAGGCACTGATGCCTCATCCTCCACCCTCAGAATCCATGAAAGAACTTTCAGCTGCCAACAGAGCATGTGAGTTTTCTAAAACTGGACCTGAAGAATTATTTCTGTTCTAACAAATTTGGAGCCACGCAAAGAAAAGCAATGTTAACAAACACAAGAGAGCCTTGTTCTATAAATCAAGGTTATCCTAGAAGTTTTCAAATCATAGAAAACTTACTTTATGTGTCTTAAGTTCCTTTTTGTTACAGATGTGCCATAACCACTGATTGGTGCTGTTAGAATCTGCCCTAAGCCAGTGGAAATAGAAGCTTGTGGAGCAGATCAGGCAGCTCTGAGGGAGTCACACAAACATCACTGCACTGCATCCCCACCTACATGCAGCACTATACTGTCGTTCTCTGCCGGGCACACCCAGTGTTGTCCTGCTAAAATAATCCAGTGTTCCTGGTCATTAGTTTTGCCAATTGCCCACAGGGAGCCAACGTGCATGACAGGAATACTCAGAACTTACTGCCATCTGTGCTGAACTGAGATCCAGAAAAGAGACTCTCTTCTGTGCCTGAGCTGCACGCTGCTTCATTTTGAGTGCTGGTGTCTGTAACAAACAAATAGATTGAAAATCATTTATTGCCATCTTATTTTACAGCAAATTTTGGGGTATACTAATTTTTTTCAAAGCCAAATCTAAGGGCACTAAATTCAGTTCTAATCAGACACAATTTAACAGAATTCATACATAACATACTTCTCAGATCACATCATGGAACCCATGGAGATTTTATATATACTATAAATTTACATTATGGAATAATATAAACATTAGAGTTACTCCAGACATAGAGTATTTTAAACAGCTTAGCTTAAAAAAAAGCCTACTAAAAACTCTAGTATTTTAATTTATACATTTCAACCTGTTTGCTTTTATTTCTTAAACAACTGTTAAAGATGTCTGAAAGTCCCTTCTTTTTCTGTGGCCCTTATTTAAATGTGATTGTACAGTGAATTATATTGTCAAAATTCTCTTCAATATCCAGCTAAAAACCCAGTAAAAAAACCAGTGTGAAGGAATCTCAATCTCTTAATACTCAATGTTAAGAACTTCAAGACCTTTTAGACCAACTAAATCCATTCTACGGATCCGACACCTGCTTGATTTAAAGCCCATGAGTGTGATACTAAAACATCTGCCACTTACAGCTCAAGAAAATGAAATACAATGTCAAATGTTCTAGTGACAATTTCAGTAAAAATCAGTAACTAAGTTTAAGACTTTGCCTCTTCAGGCAAGGTATAACTCAACTGGTTCTTGATCTCAATATACGAAAAACTGCTAACAAATCTTCCAGTCCAAGAACCTTTAACTTTATTACACTTCAAACATATCAAGACTTGACTTAAGCTATTTGAACTTAAAAAGAAAGAATTGCATAGTTTATTTTATCAAAACTATCACAGAATCACAGAATGGCTTGGATTGGAAGGGAACTTCAAATATAGCCCCAACCTCCCTGCCATGGGCAGAGACCCCTCCCAGTGTCCCAGCTGCTCCCATCCCTGCCCAGCCTGGCCCTGGACACTGCAGGGATCCAGGGCAGCCCCAGCTGCTCTAGGCAGCCTGAAGGAATGGCTGGGGTTGTGTCAGGAGAGGGGGGAACAGGCTGGAGAGCAGGAACAGGTTCCCTCCCAGAGGGTGCTGGGCACTGCCCAGGAATGCTCACGGCCCCGAGGCTGCCAGAGCTCCAGGAGCCTTTGGGTGGGACACAAGCTGGGACTATTGGGGTGTCTGTGCAGGGCCAGGAGTTCAGCTCAATGATTCTGACAGGTGCCTTCTAACTCAGCCTATTCCATGATTCTATGAAGAATTTCTGCCTTCTAATGTAAACCAACTTTCTTTGAGTTTGAAGCCATTCCCCCTTGTGCCATGCCCTTGGAAAAAGCCTCTCTCCATCTTTCTTGTGGGCTTCCTCAGGCACTGGGAGGCTGCAATTAGGTCACCCTGAAGCTTCTCTTCTCCAAGAATTAATTCTCTCTATCAAGTACAGACCCAAACATACCTTGGGTGGTTTTTCATGTTCCCTAAAACTGGGTGTTATATATCCCAGAGTCTTTGGCCTTTGCTTGTAGTGAATAATAGCTTGGTCCATAGGAACTTGTAACCTGATCCAGTACTCCACAGTACCGTAATTCTGAATCTGTCCTGGTTTGCCTAAGGAACAAACAGGGTATTGCATTAATTTTCCTTTCAATATGAAGGTATGTTACTCAAAAGCTAGGAAAAACCACAAATTAAAGATTGTGCCTATGCATTACACCAGTGCTTGTGGTGTGAGATCAGTAGCTCATGTTAGAAACAGACACAGCTCCTCACGTTCCCCATGTATGACGCAAAATCAAAACATGACCATTTTTCCCTACTTACATATTTACTCAAAGTTTAGTATTTTTATCTCCTTAAGGCAAATAAAGGTTAGGACAGTTTTCATGTGAGCAGTTAGAAGGGTCCCAAAAAGTGGTATGCAATTTAAATTACTGGTGAAAGAACCACTTTACAATGCCTTATTAAACCAGATACTCTACAGCAGTGGGCAGTTAAGAGGTCACTGAAAATGCTGATCTGACAAAACATTTCTAAAAGAAAAAGTAAGCAGCACAGAACATTCAATCATTCTTAGAAGTGTCTTGTCCAGCATACCTTAAAATTATTTTAATATAATGAAAACAAATGTGCCTAAAATAATGCACAAAATGTTAATAAACACCCTCTTAGATTATGCTACTATATGAAATATTATTAACCATAATCATAATAATTTCTACTTTTTCCACTGCTACATGACCTTTGTCTTACCAGTTTAGATTACACCATCTCTTCCTTTATTTATTGATAAGGAATGAGAGGAGATACATATGACATTCAGGCCAGATATAAAGCCTTGATGATTGATGTGGGCAAAGCGGGGTGCCTCCTGTTTTGAGATTTTTCCCTCCTACCCTGTGGCTATAAGCCATTAGGGGCAAAATTACACCCATCCCAGCTTTCCAGGAGTGTTGGGAGAATCACAAGAACATGGCTGCACATCCAACATAAAACAGCGTTCTTGTGAGCGTTTTTTTTTCCTTTTGAAATAGTGATGCACAAATTAATTTTTGGTCAAACATGCATTATTTATCACTTGCAGCATATGATACATAATCAAACATAATACTTTGTGATATATTAACTACCAACTAAATTTGCTGTCTTGTAGATCTTGTCATTGTTTTCCAAGATTTCATGGAACTTGAGCTGACAGGAAGCGATGGTTTCATAGTCTACACCACAAGCACGATGAACCTCGAGTGTGATGCTGCTCTCCTGGATGTAGTGGAAGAAGCTGTCGTCAGACTGCACCAGAAACTGAGAGGTGAAGTCGTAGGAGGGGGTGTTCCCATGAAGGACTGGGGTCAGCTGAAGTTCAAAGTCATAGAAAGCGTAAGTACAGAAGGTTGCAGGCTCCCAGTCACCAAAAGCGTGCACAGCTTCAGGAGAGAAGATCACTTTGCTGATATGGATTTCAAAAAGGTTCTCTCCCCTTTCCAAATGAACAGTTTCAACAGATCCATCCACTGGATCACTTGGCAATACTTCTGCTCTGGACTTCAGTGGTTTTGTATCATAGACAATGTCTCTTAGTTGGGCTGCAACAGATAAAACAGAGCTACAATATGATTGCCATTTTACAAAATTAAATACAAGTAATGACTGAGAAGGAAGGATAAAAGCACAGTTCAATTATATTAACAATGTTACTTTCATGAAGGCATTACCAAAAAGAATTCATACACTGAATGAATGAAGCTGCCTTGGTATACATAGTTCCAGGCCCCTAACAGTTATTAGCAGGTTATAAAGGAGTTAAAAAGCCAAAATTCAGAATTCTTATGCAATTTTCAAAGTAAGTATCACTATGCAAATGTAGCAGAGATTGAAGATGCATATTTTTGTAGTGTTGATCTAAATTTTCCAAAGAAAGAAATAATACATCTGACTTTCAACATCTGTTTTATTTTTAGTGGATAGAACTCTCAGCAAAGCCCTTCACATGCTTCCCAGCCTCGGGTGGTTGGACGGGGCCCTGAGGAGCCTTCTGCTGCAAGGTGTCCTGCCCCTGGCAGGGGTTTGGAACGAGATGGGTCCCAACCCAAGCCATTCTGGGATTGTATGACTCTAAGAAATCGAAATCTATGCTTACAAAATTAGGACTTAAACCAGGATGCAGTAAATGCATCTTGGAGACAAAATGTGAGAACTGTTTCAACATTGGTTTGTAAAACATCGAGGCTTCCATGCACCTTTCACACAGTGAAGCCACTGAAAAAAGAGACTGGAAATTCATCCTGTTTAAATACTGTGTCAGGATATTACAACAAGACTTGAGGGATTTCAGTAACACAAAGTGATTCCATAATGATAGTACTGCAGAGTAAAAGGTTGTCCATAAAAGCATGATTTACTAAAAAAACCCCCAAGTGTGGTAATTTTATTTTTATTAAGCAATAGCTGCAGTATAAAAACCACTTTGTTGGATTTGGTTTAATTAATAACTGTCATTTAATTAATGAATATTAACTGGAATAGATACCTTTTCATGAAAGAACTGACCTTTCTACCAGTTTTAGGAATGGAAAAGTGTTTCAACTGGAGAACAAATTTGCAACAGCAATTTGAAAGAGATAAAACATGAAAAAGTTAGTGAGGAATGTAATTTAAAGATACCTTCTAGTTTTTTGATACGTGCAGCTCTAACATCAAGAAGATGGGTATACTGTTCCAGTTTTAACTCATAGTCTTTCTGCAGACCTTCCATCTTCCTTGTCATTGTTTCTACTTCAGTCTGAAAAAAATTGTATGTAAAAAGAACTTCTGAGGATTGTCTGTAGTGCTGTTGCACACACTTTTGGCTACAAGATAAAATACAGTTAGATTTGAGGAAAGAACATTTGGAGAACGCAAAAATCGCAGCAGTTTTCCATTTATCAATACAACAAATCAGTTCTAATTTTGGCAAAATCTAAAAACATCATGAGGAAAAACAGAGTAGCTTTTGTTTTAGGACAATATACCTAACCGCTTCTTTAATGATTTTGTTATTTTAAATGCAAATTAATTGAATGAAAAGTCAAAGTATGATCTGCAATACTCCCAATGGTGGAAGTACAAAAGCCAGTGAAAGCAGAGTGGTATGGAAAAGGAAGCTAATTTGATGAGCACATTTACTACCTTACCTGTGAAGACCTAATAGGAGCTCAAAGATAATCCCAAGGCAGCACAGTCTGAGGATTAAGGGCAGGATGAGCTACAGGACTACAATTTACAGTCACTTGGATCTCACAGTTTTTCAACAATACCTTCAGCAACAGCAGATTTTATGTTTGGTTCCCTATGCGCAGACTCACTTTGTTGCTGAATTTGCAAGTCTTAATTATGACAAGTGTCAGAGCTACAAAGGTTAAAATGTTATTAGCAGGTTATCTTCCATTGTGAGTAGCATTGAGTACCTGGTAATCTTTGCTAATTTTGTGCTGCACAAGTAACAAATTCCTTGTCTTTTCAAGTTCTTGCACTGTTTCTGCATGTGTTAACTGCAGCTCCTGCATGGAGTGTTCCAAGTCTTTATGGACATCTTCTTCCACTTTGTCCAAGAACAGAAGATCCGCATTCTTTTGCTGCTTTCGATCCTGGAGCACATTTGAAAAATTGCTAGAAAAGACTTTTGCAAAAGCTTTGCACATGTTTGTGCCTGGCTAAATGCAACACTGGCACATACTCTTGGTACAACAGTAATACAGAGTTAGCAGAGCTTTATAAACTTTGAGCACATGGTAACACAAAAATAGAAATGAGGTAGAATAGAATGTGTCAGGATTGCTTTCAGCAACGTAATCTCATGATTATGAGAACCAATTAAAATGTATCAGATATTCAGAAGCAATCACTCCTGTCTATCCAAGGAAAGTACAAACAGATATATCTGCCTTTCTCACAGTTAATAATCCTGCCTCCATAGATGTACAAACCCCGAATTATTATTCTCAAGTCTACATTCCTTCTGTTATTGATACTGGGAGTTAATTTTCATTGAGGATTTTTCATTAATTTTTTTTTATTATCATTATATAATCATCATTACAGTAAACACTTCCTCGAGAAAATAAAACATGAATTACCCAAAATTATTACCCAGTGCAAAATTTTTTGTCCACTGATTTCCCCCTCTCACTCCATTTTTAATTTGTGCAAGAGAAAAAAGAATAGAGTATTTTCTGAGTATTTTTGGTTTCTGTTTTAATAAACAAAGAGAAGTAGTTAAGCATTGCTATGCCACATACTGGAACTTCCATGCTTATGGCATACTTGCATCAATTATAGAATTAATAAACAAAATTGGTTCTAGTAAAGCAACTTTTTTAGGGATAACAAGATGCTGTGATAAGTCGTTTAACTGACAAAAACTAAGGTATTTTAAAAATGCCTATGAATCTGATGTAATTCAGATATTAATGTTTTTATATTAAAAATATTTTTATAATTTACACAAAATATTTACATAAATTAAGATTTAACTCTGGCAATTTTTCATCTTCCCTTCTGATAACTGTAACTAAAGAATTACAAAAACACACACTTGAGCTTGAGGCATTAACTACTGAAAGATGCTCAAATAATTCAGCCCTTGAAAATTCCAGGTGCACAGAAAGAATGTAATGGTCAGCGGAGGGTTTAACAAGAGAAGGAAAACCCCAACAAAACCAACAAACAAACAAAAACCCCTTGCACAAACAAGAAAATAAGAGAATGCAAAATATAGAATTCTAAAATGGTTTGGTTTGAAAGGGTTCCTAAATTTCATCTAGTTCCAACCCCTCATTCTTTGTAGGTTACCTTTATAAGCAAGGGAGTTTCACTGAGTTCTGCCACACCAACATCACCTTCCTGAAAATTAACGGAAAGATGTTATCAGATGTGAATTGAAGAAATACATTCAGAACAACAAGATACATGCTCACTAGACATGGGATTTTGCTTGATAGCATGAATAAATAAACACTTATTTTCTGTATTCTTTGCCTTTTAAGAAGTATCTGCACTATGCATAAAACACAGAGGTGTTTTTTTCTCATATTTGAAACAAAAATAAAGTTCACCTTGGTCAAAACCTTCACTTGATTTTTCAGCTCATCTAGTTGCAGCTTTTGTTCTAGGTAGCGTAACTGCAGGTCTTTGTTGTCTTGCATCAGCTTTTCCTTTTGGTCTTGATTTAGAAGAACAAAATATTACACTTAATTAAACATAGTTAAAAAATTACAAACTTGATTTTTCATATTAATATATGAATGAAAATTTAATTGCAAAATGCAGAAACTAATGTACTTTGTATGGGGAAATCTTCATGTCCTTGTTCTGGTTGCGACAGAGTTAATTTTTGTAACACATCAACTTTTACTAGCACAATTAATACTTCTCTATTAAGACAACCATAAAATAATTGTACTTATTAACAGTGTACTCTAAAACTACTATAACTAAGAACGACATGCAGCAGTGTATGAGATCTTATTAATGTAAAAAAAAAATATTTAGACATAACTAAGTACATACTCTATGAATTTATGAGATGAGTGACAGCAATCCTTGCTATAGGAATTGTTTCAACTCAGATTTTGTATTAGCTTATCTCAGTCCCATAAACCCTGCATGAAACACTGCTGTGATAAGCTTCAATGACCATGAACCAAACAGCTTCTGTAAATTACAGCTGAGAATCTGAGAAATACTGGTAAGCAAGGAACACGAGAATAAACGTCTCTGGGAAATGAGGCTGGTGGAAGGGCGATACAGTTTCTGCAAGTAATGTGTTAAGAAGGAAAAGGCAAACACACTTAGAGTGTTACTCTATTATACTGTCTAAATACATTTCCTTCAAGGATTACAAAGCCCATTGTGACGGTATGGCCAGAAAAATACTACTAAAACATTCAGATCAAATCACAGGGTCATTCTAAAAGGGAAATACAGAAGGAGAAGTGGAAAATGTCAAGATGATGTTGGTCTCTTGTAGCATTAAGAATTTTCAAGGTTTCATTTATTTTACCGTCTTTCTCAGACCTGGAACAGAAGTTTAAGAAAAAGATTCATATGCCAAACTACAAAGAGTAGACAAGACATTATTTCTACACTAGTTCAGGCAGCACGTTAAGACAAGCATTAATTTCAAATCTGCTGCTGGAATTCAAACAGGAATGTGCAGCAAAGGCAGATACTCTGAAATACGTGACTGAAGAAAGTGATACTGCCTGTTCTGTGAAAGACAGAGCTGTAATCAAATCCTACACACAGAGGCCTGGAAGGATATTAGGATGTCTACTCCAGCTGCAGTCAATCCAACAGAAACTGGAAGTGCAGCACCTGGTGTTTCAGTTTAGGAGTACACCAAGCTACTGGGGAAAGGATGGTCAACACCTGACAGTTAAACACAAATGTCCTGGGAAGGACAGAAAATGGAATGCCAGGGTTTTCATAATCATGTTACGAGTAACAACTGTTAGTATGTCATAACTTCATAATAATGTGGCTTAAGACATCTTTATTTTAGTATCAGTTAAGGTTAATTTTGCAAACACTTGCTGTGGTCAAATAAAATGTTTAAATATTCAATCTGGTACTTGAAGACAGCAGAGCAACTGAGAATTCGAATGGTAAGCACGTACTGAACTCCAGCCATGATCATAAGAATTATTCACAAGTAGGCCCACTTCATTCTATTAAATTATTCACAGAAATACACCTCTTAAAAATACGCAGTTGAAGAATTAATTAAAAATTAAATATTTTGACTTTCTGCCTGTGCTTGTCTTTTGTAAACTTCATATTGCTACAGTAATCAGTGTTAAGATTAAAAGACTGCAAGGTCAGTATTCACTAAGAAGTTGTCCTATAGAATGAAGAAAAAACATATGAAATAATCTGTTCATTAGATTAAAAGAAAACTGTGTTTTTCTAATGTACAATGCTGTAAATAAAAATTAGTATATACTGAAAATACAAAAACTTCTGTATAAATGAAACTGAAAGACAAACAGTGCCTAGGGCCTATATGGGCTTCAGGTAGCTTTGTACAGTGAACAGAATAGTGGTCTATCATTTGAGAGAGACCACCAGAGGGGTCTCTTTTCCATAAGAACTTCCAGGGTAGAGAAGAGAAACAATACTGAATAAAGAGTAAATATGAACCCAGCAGATGAAGAATGAATGCCTCTGAAATTAATGAGCCTCATTCAGCCCATAGTCTACACTGGATCAGTTTCTGCACTTAATAGATTACTGAGGTGTATTTAGCAAATAAATAGGACAATATACCTAACCCTTAAAACACAGCCTTGAAAACGCCAGCAACAGAGACTGCACTTTTCTGGGCAGAAATCTCACCTTTGCCAGGGGTATAATTTCACATCTCGAGAAAATACTAATTTTGTCAGAAATATACCTCTTTCTACTTTGATCTTGTCAAGGATTTCATTTTTGTCTGCTAAATCAGTTTTGATAGCTGTCTCTAGTTTAGCAATTTGCAGTTTCAGTTGCTGTTCCTTTGACTTCCATTGCTGTTCATGGGGCATACTGAAGACACTGCGATAAAACACATGTTATATGAAAAACTTTTAGAAATCAGCTTCAGCAGAAAATAATCAAGAAAAAGGCCTTTTAGCAGCACAGAGACCACTGTCATTATGGCTGAGGAATTATGTAAACATATGTTGATCTGCTGCTCTTGAAACCAAGGAGGCTCTCCGGCTGCAGTTAAAAAACCTGAAATATTTGTGGGATGAGCAAAGGAACTGGCCTTAATTTAGAGCCCCAAAGTTAAAAAAAAAGTTGGTAGCATGCAACATTTGTGGGACTAGGAAAGGAATTCAGATGCATATCCCAGAAAAATCCACAGCTGCAAACTTCAGCAAGTGACAACTACAAAACCTTGGGTTTTTTTGTGTACAAACCCTCTTAATGTAGAGAATTGGGATCACCCACATGATTTCTTTTAAATTTGTGAGATATGCAAAACCTAAAGTGAGTTGCATGGTCAAAGAAATAACAATTCTGATACTGATCAAGAAGTGCATATAAAGTAATCTTTCTACTCCAAGAAACAAAAAAAAAAGTGAGAAAAGAAATTAGAATAATTATTTTGCCTTTAACATTATTTGCTTGTAAACTGCCAATCTATTTGCAAGGACTGCATGGATATAGAATCAGAACTGCTGAAGCCACAACAAAATGTGTAACTCAGACTGAAATAGAAGTAATTATATTATATAATTTACAGTATAATTCCTTGCAGGTAAAAAGAAAAAGCAATGTAATGTGCTTTCTTCTAACTTAAACAGTGAATGCTGTGCTCTTCATATTACTGCTCAATTCTTGCATTCCTACTGACTGGAAAAACGTCCATCTTAACAAATCATAAACCAGTTTAATCACTTATATATTCTGTGAAAAGTCATAAACTCTGGGGGTTTTTTAAACAAAGGAGTCAGTTCCTCAACTCTTTCCTTTGCTGAAGCTCACCAGTTAACAAATACTATATTTGACACAGATATATAAATTTATTAAAAAATCTTCTGGAATCTATTTTGCAACCTCTCTCTCCTATCTTGTTACATAGAGATCTATGTAAAAAAAATAAAAATAAAAATAAAAAAAAGGAGAAGTAAGAAGTATTGCAGAAGGGACAGCCCACAGAGCCTTGCAGGCTGTACCTGAGGACTCAGAACAGCCTGCTCTGATGTGACTAAACACAGTGGTTCTGAGTACTTGTAAGTGCAGTTACATCAAAAATACCTGAAAAATACCTGAAACCTTGTGGTTAAAGAAAAAAAAAAGCTGTTACAGAATGAACTGTAGACTCTGAAGTATATGGCAAGGGTTTATATTCTGGATTTGTGCTCTTCTTAAAAACTTTAATTTCCCTGTATTTTGATGTTTCCTCATAGTATACCTAACCTATTTAATACATTTCTCCGGGCACAGAGCAGCTTACACTTTGACACACTGTCTTTTACAGCATGCATGAATTTAAGGATTGCTTCTAAGTCCTGCAGTAAAATAATATATATTTTACCCTCCTATAATTTTGAAGATAATATGCAAAGAATATGCACTGCACCCACTATCATTCCATAGTACTTCCTAGGTACAGAAAAGAAACAGTGTGTTCTCTAACTGCTTAAAGTCTCATTGGTCCCATGAGGAAAGAACAAAGCATATCAAAAAAGATATCAAATACCCTTAGTTTTCACACTTCTGAAAGTGTTTTCATGTTTTAATGACAACTCTATGTGCATTTATGAGCTTTAGGTACAGTAGCTTCACATAAAGATGTAGTCACATCTAATTCAGTGTTTTGGAAGACTGCACTGTCAGAGAAACCATTAAGAGTTACTATGATAGCAGTTCAAGGTTTCAGTGTTTAAATGAAGAACAGTTCAGAAGACAGGTTTCATCCAAGCCTATGTAATGCTAATGTTTATGTTGGTTTGAATTGAGTCCATTGTGTTGCTTTCTTCATTTGAATTTTAAGATTCCTGTGGAATGCCTTTCACACCTACTGTATTCCACTGGAGCTGAAGTCACATGGATAAACTGTAATGGCCAACCACACCAGGGACTGTTCCTGTGGAGGAATTTAAGCATTGCCCTATGTGCACTACAGGGTCATATGAAAACCACTCCTCCAAATCTTTTATCAAAATGTATTGTTTTACTGGACAAAGAGTAAATAATAAGAGCCAACAGACAAATTCATGCTTGTTTTTTGCAAGCTTTTCAGGTGCAGTTCTGCAGTCTTGGCTTTGGCCAACTTCCCAGAATTTACATCAGCAAAGGGTGGGTTTGTGCCTCATTTCCTCTATCAAGATTCATTAATTATCTAGCACCTGTGAACACTTCCTACCCACCACTAGTAAAAAGTAAGCTGCAGAAGAGCTGCATGGTGAAAATGGGAAACTGAAAAAGCCAGCCAGTGGCTATAATGAAAGTATCCATTTCTCTAATTTCTTGTTACTCCATGTGCTCAGCTTTCAGCTGAGGCAGGGTTAATTTTTTTTCTTAGTGGTTGGTAAGGGGCTGTGTTTTGGATTTGTGCTGATCACAGTGATGGTAACACTGAGATGTTTTTGTTACTGCTGAGCAGGGCTTGGAGGTAAGCAGGGCCTTTTCTGGTTTTCACACTGCCATCCTGGGGAAATGGCTGGGGCTGTGGGGAACTGGGAGGCGACACAGCTGGGACAGCAGATCAAAGTATGTTCTTCTAGCCCAAAAGTGAGAGGAAGGAGGACAAGGGGAGGACATTTGGAATGATGGTGCCTGTCCTCCCACTTACCTGCTACATGTGATGGGCCCTGAAGGTGCAGAACACTTGTCTGCCCTGGGAAGCCCAGAATGAATTCCCTGTTTTGCTTCCCTTGTGTACACGGCTTTTGCTTTCCCTATCAAACTGCCTTGATCTCAGGGCACAGTTTTTCTATTTTTTAATTTCACCACAAACAGTACAAGAAATATTGTAAGGATACTATAAATAAAATTTGATGTCACTCACATTGTGTTTAGTCATTGGTATTTTTTTTGACAGGCATCACACTGACGAGCCAAACATTTTAAGGAGAAATAATTTAAATACAAGAAAAGATGCCAAGCATTTTACCTATTTTCTGAGGCAATTATTAACTCTAAGACATGTGTCTTATTATCTAACCTTCTTCAGTACAAAAACCCACAGTTTCACAATAAAGGGAAAGCTCGTTTGAAGGTAATTTTTTCTTTCACATGCTTGGGGCAATTGTCTAGAATTACTTTCCTTCTATATCCACAGAAGTGAAATGACAGCTATCACAAAGGAAACAAACCACACCTCAAAAATAATAGTGGAAAAACTGTCAAATATCAGACTTTTTATAGGTTCACTGTGAAGTGCTGGAAGAGCTGAAGACAAAAATTCAAACATCCATCTGTTAAAAAAAAACCCACCAGGAAACAATGCCAAAACCCAAAAGAAACCCAAACTAATATATATCTACCTAGATGTATTCTTCTTTCAACAATAACTCAAAAGAACATAATGAGAAATTCAAATAAATTATTTCATTTATGTTCAAAATACAGTGACTCCTACTTATTTTTATTTATGTTTTTAGAAGTAGTAACCCACTGTTTCAAGAGTGCTAGAACAAGCAGGCCAGATGAAATGCAGGCAGAGTATCATGAATGCTTCCATATATGCTTACTGATATGGTAAACTGGAGCACAAACATATTTACATGTGTGCACAAACACTCAATATTCACATTCCAGCATGGAGTGTATGAAGACCTATCCAACAGGACAGGAACCTAATTTTTTATATACAGAAACCATAACTTACCTGTTATGCAGCTTATCATAGTTTTCCTTCAAGAGTTCATTCTCTTTTTCTAGATCATTTATTCTTTCCTGTAACTAAAATGAAAAAGGAAGCTTCATTTGATGCACAGCACAAAAGGAAATTACAATGAACGTGTGAAGATAAACACTTAATTGTTTGTAGTCATTGTTAAACTATTATTTCTTCTTTTTATACAAAATCAGAATCACAGAATATTCTGCATTGGAAGGGATCCACAAGGATCAAGTCCAGCTTTTAATGGCCCATTTGGGGATGAAACCCACAACCTTGGCAGTATTAGCATCCTGCTCTAACCAACAGAGCCAATCTCAGGGTGAACATGCAAAATAATATAAAAATCTAAAAGTCTGAGTGTATTACTGACATTACAAACAACACATCCTTGTTTTCAGAATATTCACTAAAGTAAGACGTAACTTTAAAGCTATTACATACCAAGAAGATACCTACATGCATGAAAACAGTTTAAAGGTTTGAAAGAAGTATCTATGAGATAATCTTGGTAAACTTGGTTCATGCAATATACCTTTGAAATAGGTAAACCAGGTGGTAAAACTAAATTTACTACACAATGTAACAGAAAAACAAATAAGCTTGCAGACTTTTACTCCTCATGCATTGAAGAGAATGAGGAATAAACCACTTGATTTTTAGCCCTAAGTGTGGATGACATTAGTCTGAGAGCCTCTAGACAAAGGAACAGAAGTGATTTGAACTTCTAAATCAGATATAACACTATACTGTACTGAAATTAAATAAGGTTGAACAAATAGTAAAAAATTATTATCAATAAATCATGTATGTTTTTCTTTCAGTTAACAAACCACTTGTTCAGTATCAGAACTGACATGAAACGCTCTGCTTCAACCTCAAATATTGTCCAAACACTGGTGCAGTGACTCTGCAGCACAGCAAGCAGGTGTGGTTGCTATTCTATCACATGCAAGCAGCAGCCACTGATTTTAATTTTAATGGGACAGAAGTATATATATCACTTGTATATATATCACCTGTATATATATCACCTGGTCAGTCTTCTAAACGTGTTTGAAACACCTCTTCATATTTCCATAATTAAAAGGCATTACCCCATTAACTCTTGCCTTATCTAGATGCACCTCAAGCAGATTCAAGCTCTCTTGAACACAGTCTCACCTCCTCTGTCCTTCTGTTTGAAATCGTTACTGACTGCAGCTCTTTCTGAAGATGGAAGCACTTTAACCGCTCCTCTTTAAGCTGAACATTCAGTTCATCACCCTTTGCTAATAAAGCATCATGGTTGGTCCTCAAGTTCTTTAAGTTCTGTGAAGAGGAAGGAAGGAATACCAAAATCAGAGCTACTATAATGATCCCACACTGTACATTTCAACAGGGGGCTCTCCAAGGTGCTACTGAGTGGGTGTTCTCAATGTGATCAGCAGGAAATATTCTTGAACTAAGTAACTGAAAGAAAGTTTCACTTCCCACAGCCAGCAGAAGGCCACCTGGTTGCCCCCATCAACATTAAACCCTCAGTTTACTCATGATGAAAATGACAAAGAAATGAATCTGTAAAGCAATTAAAAAATGTTGCAGTGGTTACAGCAGTTGGACATGCTGACCAAAACCCAGTGCAGCAGCAAGCACAAACCAACGTTGTCCACATCTGTGCCAATCACAGTTTGCCACAGCTCTCTTCAGCCTTACATTTATATATACACATGTACACACACACATATAAATCTTTACACTTAGAGAATACATACACATGCAATTCTAGGTATATAATTCTTTCACAACCCTCATGCATTCAGCTCCATTTCCCAGATAGAAGAACTTTAATAAGGGACTTCTGATTTCCTCTACATTTTTATTTAATTTCATGGCCTATAGCAAGGCACACTTAACTAGTTTTAAAATTAAATGTAGGATACTGATAGAGCCTCTATTTCCAGAATATTAGTTAATATTATAGTGCTTACATTCCACAATCCTGTAATTAAGCCTCATTTGTTAAAAATTTGAATGTACATCACATTCTACTTATGATTTGAAACAAAATAGTCGAAAGCAATCTCCTGTTTCATAAAATGACTGGATGATAATTTATGCCAAATACATATGTGAATATAGTTAATGTTTAATGCTTTTAGACAGAAAGAAGTTAGCTTCATTTTTTCCATACAATATTTCTAAAAAGCAGTTAAATGGAGAAGCTAAATGTTAATCCTGCAAAAACTGTTTACGTTCACATGCAGTCTGAACAGACTGGAAATGAACAAAGAACCCATGAAAAATCAGCCACCAACTTGATCATATCTCATTTTCATATCTCATTTCTCAGGAAGATAAAGATCACGGAAAATAAACAATATTAGCAGTCAGTCTAAGAAAAAGAAATTGAGTTATTTTTATAGCTATTTTTATAACTAGTTATTTAGAGTTAGAAATAGAATTTAACTCTAAATTCTAGAGTTAAACTCTATTTTAGATTTAAGATTTCTTACAGAGAAAGAAGACAAAAAGCCATGTTAAACCTTTTCTCAGTTTGGCAGAGAAGATACCAGAATTACACTGAAGAGGGGGCGGGAGGCAGAGGAAAACAAAATGCAGAAACAGAAAAACATGGGCAAAAAAAAGAATCAAAGAAAAACCTAATTGCACAAGCGTTATTTAGCATGCTAACAATAAGCACACAGAAGTAAAAGTTTATAAGGATACTCAGTACTTCCACTTCATAAGGCTGGATACTTTTACAAAGCTCAATTGCAGTTAGGATTCCTACTTACAGGAACTCTCCCATTTCCAAGCTATTATCATGCCATCTCTGTATGCACATGCAGTCCTCCAGATACGTACAGGCAAAAGCAGAAAAAAGCTGTATAATTAAAACCTATAGATAATCTACCATGGAACTGCATGCTCTGGAGATATTTTCATAAAATTGCTATTTTTATAAGGAAAATTATTACTTAAAGTAGCCCTCTAAAATAATTTCCATGAACATATGAGCAGAGGATAAATCCTAACATCAGAACAGAAGAGCCAAACTGCCAAAACTTCAGCAAAGAGTAATAAAGTGGAGGGGACTTGGTACCCTTTTTGGTAAATCAGTACATCTAAGTCAAAGTCCTCTCTTTAAATGATCAGGGATTGCTTTCCATAGCCAGACAACTCAGCTCATTCTTCACAATCTGCTTGGTATGACTTTGCAGATGAAATCACTAAGATCTGCTAGACCCTGCTGAAAAAAAGGGCAAAGACTAAAATGAAGACTAAAAATCCTCCTCCATCTGGAGTAGCTTGAGTGTAATGTAAGAAGTGGTTCATTTCCATGTACTCAGTATTGACTTAGAATCAAGAACTGTGTATAATTACTCTTCTGTTTAGCTTGCTTATGTGATAAGAGTACAGGAATATTACTGATCAAATTGCAATTACCTCTTGAAGCTGGAGAAATTTTCCTTCCATTACTGAAAGAGCATTGCTTTTCTCAGCCAGTTGTTTACGGACCTTGATCATTTCCACATTGTCCTGAATGTTTAGCCTCCAAAAATAGAAAGAAATGCATCAGAAGATGTAGTGTATAATACCCAAATTAATTTGTTATTGTATAATTCACACTAGAGAGTTTAGTAAATGAACATTCTACTGTTTGATGACACAGCAACTTCAATCAATACAAATACATCTTTGTTTATTGTATAAAACTGTGCATGACAGAAAAAGAAAATCCTATGCCTAAAGAATTTGTTTTCCCTCTCTCCCACCATCTAAAGTATTCAGTGCCAGTAGAATACCATATTGTAAAGTTTCCACCTATCAAATACTGTAAAGAAAATGTGAGTTGGCAATTTAGACTAACATCTTAAGTCTGGTATTCAAACAAGCTGCAGGTGTGTCTTAATTACATGAAAATCATTTCATATCAATGCAGATAGTCTTACAATTCTAAGATCAATTTGAGCCTGTACTGTTTATTAGAAAGGACATTTAAAATAATAAAATTTTTTTTAAAGTATTTATTTACGTGTTTTTCCTTACTTCAAACAGTGCAAATAAACCCCATTACTTCCACAAGTATGAGAGGAGAAACTAATTGGGATTTCTATTAATGTAAGTTATGATAAAATCAGAATAAATCTTCAATACCTGAAAAGGCAATTTCTCTTCCAATATCTGTCTATTTTAGACATGCTGGACAAATTGCCACAATGCCATGCTGGAGTAAGTAAAGGGGCTACAAAGCTTAGACATCTGGAAAACAGCTGAGTATGTGAATAAAGTAATGATGCTCTTCAATACTAAAACAGTGTTAGAAACTTCCATTTATCTCAACATTTCCTGCAACAGCAGAGCCAGTACTTTTCTACTATTTGTACACTCCAAATCACTGAGTACCAGTGAACATTAAATTGTCCACTATGAACCTACACCTACACCTTGATATGAATTAAAGTGAAGGAAAAATAGGTGATTAAAATTTTATGACCTGAACTGCAACTGAACCTCAATCAGCTGTAAAAGCATTCTTTAAAATGGTAATTATGAACTTGTTTATTTATGAAAAAACAACATATTACTGTAACTATCTCCTTGCTTAGAATTATCCATGCTATTTGGCAAAAGATTTTGACTTGGTGTCACCAATATTAATTTTTCAGACAAAAATTAATAAGGTCCATATTTCTTTACAGAAGTAGGAACTTCCACAGCTACCTACAAACATTATGACATGGCTCTCCCACTGCTTCCATGAGAGAGATTTTAATTTTTCACAATACCTTTGGCTGGCTGCACCCTGCTCTTCAGCCGTAGGGTGGATTCTTCAATTTCCTTTTCTTTCCTTCGTAGCTGACTCCTAAGAATCTCTCTGGCACGGTCTAGTTCCTCAATTTGTTTCTTTTGGGACTCAATGACAGTCTCCCTGCAAGTACAAGCATCCTACATTCCAAAACCAGCTATGTATTATATCAAAAGAAAAAAAAAAAAAAAAAAAAAAGAGTACTCATGTAAGCCAAACTTAAGTGTTCAGTTCAGCAAGATCTGTATTTCTTATTAACATACATCACAAAGGAAGCTTATGAGTTTAAACTGCTATGAAAGCGCAACATAAACTCTCAAAATAAATGTTTCTGTGGATTGAATAATGTTTAGCAGAACCTCACTAAAACGCTGTTCACGGTTTCTTATACTCTATATGAGAAATATCCTCCTTCTAACCCATTAGCACCAATGGTTCTCAAAAGCAAAACACCATTACTACCTGCCACAAGATCAGATCTTCAACAGATGGAGCACTGAAAGGAACTTTTAAGCTTTTATTCTGAGATGGCAAAAATCTAAACGCCCCCCCCAAAAAAATCAAAAAAGAAAATAACAAGGTGTATTTTAAACAGTGGGATTTATCCAGTAAATGCAATTTTAAAAACAATTTATAGGAATATTTCTGAACAATTGTTCCCTATGATTCCAGTTAATCTTTGTTTTTATAAAATTTCAAGCACAAAATAAATGACTGCAGATTAATCCATATATTTCTAAACTTAGCTTGCCCATTAATTGGAAATTTAGCATCGACAGATAATGTAATTGATAATCTGATTTAAGTAAATCACTATGGAAATAAACAAACAGCTTTTAGAAAGCCCAGGTTCTAAACACACAATTCAAAGAAAAGAACTCTGATGAGATCTCAGAATCTTTAAATTAGATGTTAACTACCTTTACTATATAAACATCTCTGTTCTCATGCAATCTCTACATTAAGAATGTTGTAAGGGTTTCCTAAGCTTCAATTTCAGCTAAAATGTGGAGTTGGGATTAGAAACAACACTTGAGAATGCAAAAGTGAATCAGAATCATTTTACATAACTATCCCAATACTGTGCTTTTGGCACTTTTCCATAAGCTCTGCCTGCCTCTAGAAAAGAAGCTGAGATGCCTCAGTGAGACACATTCACAGCCACCACGTGCACGCTGGAGCACAGGTTAGGACTTATGCTGGTCAAAGCTTTGCACTAAGGTTCATTCTTCTTTTGTCAGCTTTGACCCATAACAAGGCAGGCACTGCATCCTAGCAAAGAGAGCCTCACCACTGGAGACCAGCTCTAACTTGGAGCCAAATTCTCATGTACCTACACTTTGCATTCTAAACCCCTTAGTCCCTGTTATCCTAAAACATTCCTGCATTGTTACCAGTGTTACTGCTGTCAGAACCAACCATTTTATTTTCTGAAGTGAAAACTTCTTAAAAGATGCACTTTTTTTCTTCAAGAAAACTGTAAGTTCTAAGAATTATACTGACAAAAAAGAAAGTAGTATTAAAATCATACAAATTTCTGACTTCAGCCCTTGAATCCTCGAGCAGACTCTCTCCATATTTTGGGAGCACAAGGTCAGATGATCTCACTTCTGAACTCTGACATCTCATTCCTGAAAACAAAAAAAAAAAAAGATTAATTTTTGACTTGTTGAATGAAAAAGCTTTTTAGAAAACAACTATCTTTATACAGTACAAACAACTGCAACTTCAACAAATGCAAAGTTTTCATAAGAAGAATTTTTACATCAAAATCACATGGAAAGAAATAATCCTAGTATGCACAACATAAGCTGTTGTAAAATCTGAAGGATGGGCAATGCAGAACAGTATTAAAGCAAACTGTTAAAAACATGTCCTGAAAGTTTTTTTAGAGGATTTTACTTTCAAAGACAGAGAACAGAGACTGTGCCTTCAAAGAAGAGAAGTATCAGTATTATTAGACAGGAACATGCACTTGTAATCAGTTTTTCTCAGCATTTTCTTTGCAAAATCCCAAGTGTCATTCACCCAGACTTGCAACTGTTAGGACCATATTTTAGCAGCAGTTCAGATAATTTCCTTGTGTTGTTTAGAAGCATCCTAAGCCCATGGTGAAGAAGAGAAGTGAGAAATTAATTAAGGAAGTCTTGTGACTTTAGGAGCAAATGCAATAGTTTCTCCACATGTTCTCCTACTCTTAGCAAGAAGAAACTAACCAAGTTTTGAGATGGGACCAAACACATTTCATTTCAAAGACAGCACTAACACAGTCACTCCTCAGGCCCCAGAACTGCATCAGTTAGGTTCAAGGTACAATGATACCAGCAGTTTCCCAAAATGACTGCAAAAAACTGCATTAACTTGACCTATTTTGAATTTTGATCTTCAAGTGTTACTTTAAGGTACTGGCAATTGTGATACACATATACACACACATATGTGTACATATGTGTGTATATATATATATGCATATGTATGTGTGTGTATATATATATATGCCTAGAATATTTTTTGTTTACTTTTGTTCAAATCATGGTATTTTTTATTGGCTGCACTCAATAAAGAAAGCAAGTATTTACAGAACATTTGTATCTGATTAGGACTTTTGGATGAGCCTTCCATGGTATTTTTAATCAGCCAAACAAAAAGCAGATACAGGAAGCTCTAAGTATTATTTGTAGGGTTTTCTCATCTCTTAATACCTTAGAGACAGCTAAACTATCCTTATTTTTTCCAGGAACTTTATTTTTCGATAATTGGTCTGCAGATTTCCTGATCTGCACTACAAATGTTTTGAAATTCAGACTCACAGTTTCAAGAGCAATCAAAGAGTTTGCTGTTTTTACTAAATGTGAATTATACCCTTCTGGGTGTGCTCTGGCACGCCAGCAGCCTCAGTCTCTCTTCTGAGACCCGTGTCCACACGAGCCTGAACGGAGCTGTACAGACAAGGCCTATGGCCCCGAATCTGGAGCTGCTGTTTGGCTGCAATGAGTTTGTGGCGGAGGCTCTCGTTCTGTTTCTCAAGCTCCCGAACTCTTTCACGCAAATGCTCGATCACTTCCTCCAGCTCCAGAGCCTGTCCCAGCCGCCTGGGTCCATAGCCAGCCTCGGCACTTCTTTTATCGTTAACAAAACGAATTAACTTGGTGGTCATTCTGGGAAAACAATCCAAAAATACAAAAAATAGGTGAAAATTCAGCACAAAAAGTATTCTGTTGAAAGGAACATGACCACTGTGAAGACTTCATCATAGAACCGTGATGATAAACTTCGAGTTTTGCTGTAACTATTGTGGCCTGCGACAAACTCCTTGGAGATAACTGAACTCACTGAGCAGCAATCTGCTTTACAGCAGTGACGAGTAACAGTACCCTAAGGCTTATCATTTAAGGTTAGTAAAGGAAGGACATATTTACAGTGTGTGTAATTTTACCTAACTGGACTATGAGCACACCCACCTGGTGTAAGTGGATGATGAGCAGTATTTCCTGGGCCATTTGAAATAACGAAACAATTAATTTATTCCACAATCTTGTATTTGACAACAGACAGCCAGAAAAGATGGAAATTACGTAATGCCGGTCAACAGGACTGTGGCTCACTGAATACTGAGTCGAAAGAAAATAATGTTTTGGACTTTAAAGTATGAAATAGTATTTTCAACCACCCTTTGATGAATCCATTAGCTCCTCACCAGAAACTGGCTTAGATGCCAAAAGACTTTGTTAACAACTAGCACAATGTGAACACGGAGTCACAGCGCTCAGCCCTCCTGCAGTATCCTAAAACAAACAGTTCTTCACAGACCAGATCAGTTTGCCACAACACTAAATCCTGGCAAAGATCAGCACACAAACCTTGGCATACTGAGTTTAGTAATCAGCCTTGTATATTTGTGGGAAAACTGGGTACTGTGCTCCCTGTGCTGTTTGAGACTTCTTCACTGAAGTTATCTATTACACTGAATAAAGAAGTGATGATTATAAAGACATTTTAGTGCTAACTCACCAATAAAAAGCTAGATGCTATTCAACTTCTTGAAAGACAGACTGGGACCAAAAAAGGGGCAGAATCTCTCTGTATAGACCATTTTGACTCTAAAATGAAACGCCTGATGAAGCATTAGGTTCTACAGCCTGCTCTCCAATTCCCAGAACACTCTGCCAGCACAGCAGGAAATCCAGGGTATCATCTCTGATGTAGCAGTCACGGCGTACCTCTGCACCCAGAGATCTAACAGGGGTCACTGCAAAAACCAGCTCACATACTCAGAGACAAACAGAAACCAGTACAAAAGTCATCTCCAGTGGGTGATCTTTGCTACTGCATTAGAAAGTGCTCTGAGAGAAATCAGTGTGATTATTAATTTGTTGACGATACTTTAAGGGGACAAAAAGGTCCTGTGGGTTAAAAATATTAAACCCCATACCTTTTAATTTTCTCCTCTTGCTTATTTGCATGCTGTTTGAGTAGGATGTGGTCATCACGCAGACGAAGAAATCTGTCCTCCAGATCCTCTCGACTGATTCGTGATATGACTTGTTGAGCTTTTACATTCTGTGTGGATGATGATTCTATTCAAACAAAAGCAATTTTAAATTACCGTCAATACATTCAACGACATATAATTCAAAGTCTAACTTTGCAATTCTGAAAAAAAATTAACGAAAAATTTCAAGTAATATGATATTTTACACTTGTTTCAGTCTATTGATTAATTTCCTCAGACTTACTGGCAGGTTAATCACTTCTTTTTTCCTTCCTCATAAAGACCAAAAAAAAAAAGGTAGCGCAAATGATACAGCAAACTGATTACCTACTAGGCAATGCAAAGGTAACATTTAGCAAACAAAGAGGAATGGTCAAACACACTAATTAAAAACTAAGATGAACATTACCATTGAGATGCTTTCTAATCTGCTTCAAAGTGAACATACCCTCTTGAAGCTTGAAAGAAATAACTCACAGCTGTGAAAACGAACTCATACACAAGACTAAGCCCAGCAGTTCCATTCTAATAGCAGCTGCGTAACATACAAGAATTGCATAGTACTTTAGGTTCGCATTTTGTTAAACGGATCTGACTTGTCCTCAATTCAGCAAAAAAGCATTCTCTTTCCTTCTGAAAGCTCAAGGAGTTTTCCAGTTTTTAGCATCTCACAGCAACTTCTCTCTTATAACAGCCTACTTGAACATAGAATGAGTCACAGTACCTTTCAAAATGTAACCCTGATTTTGAACTTCATTTTGTGAAACATTTTTAGAAAGAAGCTAAGGAAGACACTGACCAAAGTCTGTAACTGCAACAAACAGTGCCTGGTACAAACCTTGTATCCCCTCAATTCCAGCTGGAGTCAGGACTGTATCTCTCACAGCCAGGCCCCCCACAGTTTCATCAGCTGAAACAGGCATGGCTTACCTAGGAATAACAGAATTCAAATGCTTGTTTGTCTGCAATTTAAACTGTGAGACTAGCATGAACTACAAAACATCATATAAAAGGATGGCAAAAGCAATGACAGCCCCACTGGAATTACTTGTGCATTACTGTAAATGCTCTATCTCGACTGAATTCCTCAGAGGACAATCAAAACCTTCAGGTTTAACATTATGCCATTTTTAATCCATGCACAAAATACGGCTTAGCTGGTTATGCAGTAGCTCCAATTGTATGTAATGCATGCAGAATGTATTAGCTCTTAAAGTTCTAGTTCTATTGTCTTCAGCAACCTGTGGGCTAAGGCATAATTCCTAAGTGGATGGTGCATGTGGGAAGAGGACCTGATGGGATTTCTTCTGTTTGTTTTTTTGTTTTGGGGTCTTTTTGTGGTTTTCTTTGTTTGTTTTTTGTTTTGTTTCAGTGGTTTTGGGTAGGTTTTTTTTGTTTGTTTGGGGTTGTTTTGGTTGGTTTACTTTTTTTGGGGGTTGTGTTTTTCTTTTTGTTGTGGTGAGTTTTTTTTTTGTTGGTTGGGGTTTTTTGGGGGGGTTGGGGTTTTTTTTTGGGTTTTTTTTAAGTTTTAAGCCAGGTGAAAGCTTAAGGCATCAACTGGTAGTTAAGTAATGCCATCTTCCACATTGTGAATGGGACTCTGAAAAGAGGAGGGGGGTTATGGAGTCACTTCAGGGCTACCTGCCAGTCTCTTATTCTTCTCTCAATCATTGTCCTAAGAGAGACCACTCTTTAAGATAGAGACACTCCTATGAATGATACTCATAAATACAAACACATTTATTTTTTGAGACAACAGAAAGTTCAGCTATGACAAAGTGAGATTAGGAAAGCATTAATTAAAGCATTAATCAGTGTGATATATGAAGATACTGCTGTTTCTTTCTTGCCTTCCAGTGCAGAAAATTAAATGTTGGCCAGAAGATTAAGGAATGCTGAAACATCATGAAAAGGAGGTCCATGACATCCTTAGGATGGCCTTTCCCCTCCACAGTGTTACACCCTTCAGGTGATATAAATCATCAGTAAATCAAAAATATCCAGGAATCCTTTGGCATATTAATAGTGATATTAAAAAGACTTGCATCAGAAGACAGAAGTAACACAGTACAATCCAGACATTCAATGAAATATCTTTTATCATCAAAACTACTACCTAAGTGAAGTCTTTCTCCTACCAGCAAAGCCCTCTATCATAAACTAGTCTCCGTATGTCTTTGTCCTAAAGGAACAAAAAGGATTAATGGAAGTTCAGTTTCCAACAAGTCAGTCTTGCTTTCAATCTTTTGTCTTTTCATCACTAAAATTTAGAATAAAATAACAATTGATGCCTGGACAGATCCAGATGCTATGCTGAACCTTAAAAATCTAAACTGGATTTTATTTCCAAGAAAAGTTACCATACAGTCACTTCAGTACTTTTGTTATTCAAAAATAAGAGAAAAGAACCTCACACACAAAGAGAGGAAAATTTTCCATAATTAGCCTATAAGGACTTCCAGTTAGGTATAAGCAAGAATTTTAGAATTACTGGAGTTCAAAACATTTTAATATACTGCACTACTCAAGGTTTCTATCACCAGCTGACAAATTACAAAACACTGCATATGACTTTGCTGCATTGTGTGAGACCAGCCTGTAACGAGATGAATACTGAAAACTAGAGACTCACACCTCATGCTTTAGGTCCATATTTTTACATAACTCACAGAAGTGAGCTGTAGCCCCAGCATCATTCCAAAGTAGCAAAACTACAGATGGATTACTTAACTTTTCAAAAGTACTCAGCCAGTGGGGGAAGGAAGCACTTCTAGGGACTGAGCTTCTAGCGAAATCTTTAAAATTACATTTATTGTTTCGATGTGCATTTAGAATTTCATGAGTCTTGTACATGGCCAAAATGATGCTTTTATTGCTATTTTCCCATACTCGGGCAGGGAAACACGCCTCCCGCCGGAACCCAGCGGGCAACTCGCGCTTTTTTCGCACAAAACAGATACTGCGACCGCAGAGGCCTCTCGGGCCGCTCTGAGCAGAGCGCTGAGGCACCATCTGTGGCACAGGCACGGAGCTGCGGGCCCGACACTGCCCTCAGGAGCCCCGCGGGCCCGGCACTCTGCCCCCGGGAGCCCCGCGGGCCCGGCGCTCTGCCCCCGGGAGCCCCGCGGGTCCGGCGCTCTGCCCCGGAGCCCCGCGGGCCCGGCACTCTGCCTCCAGGAGCCCGCGGCCCCGCCTCCCACGGGAGCCCGCGGCCGGACTCTGCCTCCAGGAGCCCCGCGGGCCCGGCGCTCTGCCCTCGGGAGCCCCGCGGGCCCGGCGCTCTGCCCTCGGGAGCCCCGCGGGCCCGGCGCTCTGCCCTCGGGAGCCCCGCGGGCCGGCACTCTGCCCCAGGAAAGCCCGGCGGGACCGGCGCTACTGCCCCAGACCCCGCCGCAGGCCGCCCGCCGGGGACAGCCCGGCCAGGGAACCGGGCCAGCATCCCCCCTCACACTCACCGCCCCGCCGGGGACAGCCCGGCCAGGGAACCGGGCCACATCCCCCTCACACTCACCGCCCCGCCGGGGACAGCCCGGCCAGGGAACCGGGCCACGTCCCGAGCGGCGCCGGCCGGAGCAGGAGCGGCCGCTCGCACTCCCCGCGTTGTGCCAGGGGCAGGGGCAGGAGCAGGAGCAGAGGCAGGGGCGGGGGCAGGGGTGTCCGCTCGCACTCCCCGCCTCCCCGCCCCGCCGGCCCGGCGCGCTCCCCGCGCTTCGCCCCTCACAAACGGCTCCGGCCGCTTCCGGCGCCGCTTGCCCCGCTGCCTGCTGGGAGTTGCAGTCCGGGGGTGAGGTCGATTCCCCCCCCCCGCCTTCCGCCGCACAGCCGGGGCCGGGAAGCGGGAGCAAAACGTGCTGCTTCAAAATGTACAATATTTTTATTAAATATAATAATAAAACGTGTTCTTGAATGCTGCTCTTGATGGCTGTTGTACCTCTGCTGGATTTTTTACAAATAGCAGTCCAGAAAAGCAGTAAGGGACTCCTTTGAAAGTAATTTTAGTTATATTAATGAAAGGAAAGCTAATTCTATTTGTCCTCTTGGATGCAACCTCAGCAGCACTAATTGCTGGGAATTAAGCAACCTTTGGGACTTCTTTCCCATGAAACCCCTCCATCCTTGCCTTTAATCTTCTTGCACCCAGAGGAAAAACCCAGAATTTTTGCTTGTTTTGTTTTGTTTTTTTGTGAAGCCTGGAAATTTCCACTGCTTTTATAAAGCTTTTCAAAAAGCTCTCTCAAATATACTGCTCAAGCCACGTTCCATTTCTGCCCAGACAGACCCTTAGATTTAAAGCAAAATTTTCATTGCTATAAAGCTGAGCTAAGATGAGGGGGAAAGAAAAAAGTTTGCTCATGAAATAAATAAAACCCAAGAGACTCCAAGTTAAGCACTGTTATGCACTGTATGTTGTATGTTGCATTGTTATTCTGTTTGTTGTTATGTATTGTAATGTATTGTTTGAAGTTGTGTGTAGTCTGGTTTTCTGGGCCTGAGGTTTCTGAGTTTCTGAACTCAGTTTCTTTGTGGTGTTTAGGTTTCAGCAGACCTTGTTCCTACGGACTTGACATAAACATCCCAAGTGTTATTGTAACAAGAGTGATGTTTTACATTCTTTTCTGTGGGATGGACTTGTCTCTATCCATCGTTTGGGCCAATGGAGAAGAGTTCTGGCACTCTTCTAACCAATGAGAGTGGCCTGTTCCAAAAGGTATATAAGGAAGACAGTTGTTTTAATAAAGTGGAGTCAGATACAGTTTTTTATAACAAAGTCTCGTGTTGTTTGTTCATCGCCCACAGCGACAGTTGTGCTGTCACTTACCTGTTGTTTCAGACTGCTTGTGCCGACACTGTACCCTCACATCATCCTGGTCCCCTGTATTCCAAGCTGTATATTCCCTTCTTCCCCAAATCCCGAGTTTCCCCTTCCCTTCCATCGGGTTAGGCCTGCTCATCAACCCACGAGACACCGCCCAATGTAGAAATGAAGCAGACTCCCATAGTGCTCGGCTCCAAGCAGGAGTCCAGGTGGCACCAAAAAGTCCCAGAACAACGAGCACACTCAAAATCAAGACTTATGAAAGACACTGCGTTAAGGGCGGGACCTCCAGCTACCAAAGGATGGGCTCCAACCTGTCGGCCCCTTCTCGCCGTAACATAAAGGTGACCGAAGAGAAGGACACCCCCTGGGCTGAGCCGAACAGCGAGTTCCTGGGAACCCCCGTGTGTTCTCTGCACCGTGGGGGCTAAAGAGCTACAGACAAGTGCAGTATTTTTGCACTCAAGGATGGATCAAGAATACGTGGCAGCGTGGGAGCTAGCGTCAAAAGTTTTCCGTACCTCTTGCCGCTGTCGATTCGGCTAGCAGGGAAGTGGCAAGCACGCTTCTCTTACAGCAGCTTCTACGCCGCCATGCACACCCAGCCTGGTGCTCTGCACCTTCCTTCCTCGCCATCTCTAGCGCGGCGCGCTTTCCTTCTCCCCGAGGCGAGTAGGCATCTGCCACTCGCACGTAGAACTGTGCCCGTGGCCAATAGATCCTGGCTGTCATTTCTACCTAAACACGCCAGGCTCGTGCACTTTCCTTCAGAAAGCTCCGCACAGTAGCCTTCCGCCTTTCTTGCCGTCTGAATGGATACGGAAAGCTTCTCGGCTACGTCTCCAGGAAAGAACAGTGCCTAGACATCAAGGGTGTTCTGCGCTTCCCTCTCTGCCTCTTCAATGTGGTGCAAAGTAAAAGAATCAGCCCTCTTTCTTTGACAAGCCACCAAGAGCCTCAGAGCCGCCGCGCTCTTTGCACGCCTCTTTTCCACTTGAAGTGACAGCGGCACGTTACCTCCTCGCAAAGGACTGAGGACCCAGAGATGTTGCGGACAGAAAAAAGGTCCGGCAAAATATCACGCCTTTGCTGCTTCTCTCTCGTCGATCAGCCTGGGTCGGTGCATGCACTGTCTTACGCGTAGAAAGACTTTATGCAGCCAGAGCTTCTCTCCTGTCACATTTTGTTCAGCGAGAGCAGCAGAGACGCTTTGCACTCCGCCAAACAGAAAGGATACGAGTGCACCTAAAGCTGAGGGAACACAGTGCTCAACGCTCCACGCTAGTGCGCAGTACATACACGGTGCTGAAAGGGGACAACGCTGCACGCCGTGGCTGGCCTTCACTTCTGTCCGGATCGCATGAAGGATCCCATGAAGGAGAAAGCCTGGATCAGGTGCCTGAGAGCATCCCTAGCCTTTTCTCCTGTGTGGGTGGAGGCATAGATGGCACCCGAAAAGGTGTCCACTGAGATGTGCACGTACTTCTGTCTCCCAAACTGGGGGAAGTGCGTGATGTCTGTCTGCCACACCTCACAGCTGCTCAAGCCTCGGGGGTTTGCCCCTGCACTCAGAGTGGGAAGAGCATGCTGTTGACAATGCGGAAACGCGGCCACAATTGCCTTGGCCTGGTCTCAGGTAAGGTTAAAATGCCGAACCAGACCTGGCGCATTCTGGTAGAAAAGTTGATGGCTGATCTTGGCCTGTTCAAAGATGTTAGGCAGCAGGGCCATTTCTGCAGGGGCAGCGAGAGCATCCACCCTCCTGTTTCCCTCAGCAATGAATCCCAGCATATCCGTGTGCAATCTTGTATGCATCACATAGAATGGCTGTTCTTGGTGGGAAATCAGTTTAACAAGCTTCGAGAGCAGTTCAAAAAGAGTGGTGTTGGACACCTCCTGTAAAATGGAGTGTTCTGCTCTGGACACTACTCCAGCTACATAAGACGAATCGGTTACTAAATTAAAGGGTTCAGAGAACCTCTCAAAAGTCCTGACGACCAACTCAGCAATTTGAGGCGAGCCTTCTACCTCAGCAACATCTGATTCCCACTGCTGAGTTTGAGGGTCCTTCCAAGTCATTGCCGACTTATGGGACCCCCGGACGCGTCAGTAAAAATGGTCAGGGCTTCAAGAGGCCTTTTGCTCTGAATGTTGTCAAGAGCCAATGTGAATTGGGCACCTTGATTGAAAATGTTGTGGGCAGGCCGATGAATAGAAATTTGACCTGTGTAGCTGTCCAGTGAGAACTGCAGCACTTCATTTTCTTGAAGCAGGTGTTCCAACATTACCTTTGTAATTTGGCCCGCTTTTCATTTAACTGGTATGTGAATACATTCAAAATCACAACTGGCCAGATCTCTGATACGGAATCTGGCCTTCCGGATCAGATCTGCCACCAGCTCCTGGGGTCCCGTCATCCTCTTGGACCGTTGATGGCTGAGAAAAACCACTCTATGGTAAGAAGAGGGTCTCCTCTGCAGTTTCTGCCCCCCTCACTGTTCCTTCACTCCTGCTCCGAGTGTTCTCCACACTTCAGTCCACACACCTTGCCCTGCCAGGACACGTGCTGCAACTCCAGCTACTGCCGCTAAGCTTCTGATCCATCTCCAGCATCCCAGGACTCCTTACTACAGCTGCCTGTGACGGTAACTGCCCACAGGGGAAGGGTGCCAGCAGCAGAGAAAACTGCAACTGTTTCCCTAGTTCTGTTGTTCATATCATAGTTATTGTTATTCTATTTTGCCTTGCTAAACACAAGTAAAAAATATTACCCTATCCTCACATCTTTGCCTGAGAGCCCCTCAATTCCAAAATTATAACAATTTGAAAAAAAAAAAAAGTTTTTTTGCATCCTCCATTCCAAGAGAAGATCCTGTTTGTCCTTAGCAGATACCTGTCTTCCAAACTAAGACAAGGATGCACATGAAAAAATAGGGCAGGCACCAAGTGCTCACAGACATCAGGCTCAGCATCCCCTGCCAGGCAGCACAGCTCACTGCACGTGTGGGTTATAGCAAACAGCCCCACAACGATGTGTGAGGGACTTTCCCAACACAGGATGCAATTTGGTTGGGAAAAACCTTTCACAGGGAAAAATATCTCTCAAAAGCCTGTATTTATTTTCAATATTCATATCTAAGACTAAAATTGTCTACATCTTTAAATAATCTAAAAGAAATTAAGGCAAAATAAATTTGATCATATAAAACACTATTAACCTACTTTTGCATTACCCAACTTAACTACAGCTCCAAAACTTGGAAGTTGTGTTTCCCTAAATCTGGATCAAACAACCGATGACTGCAAACCACACATATTATCTTTGCTATTGCCAGAGCCAGCCCAGGGAACAAAAGGGAAGCTGATTCACCTTTGGCAAGAGGAACTTCTGTGCTCTTATAAGGTTATCATTACCATGACTCAAAAATCTATGTTGTTCCAAATATATATACAAGAAGACACTGGGTGATTTTTACAATAAAGTGTGTAAATGTATAAAAGATTGCTACAAGTAAAGACATCTTGATCCTCATATATTCTCACCACTGTTGGTCAAAACTGAAATCCCAACGTACTTCCTGAACCAGGAGTTCACTTTTCTTTTGTCAGAGGATGTATTTCCTGACGCAATGAGGCAGGTCACTTATCTATCAAAATGACAACACAGACATTTGAGAGATCATAAAACAAATTCTCATTATTTACTACAAATATATAAACTGAAATGAAATCAAGTAACTTGACTACATGAAAATTATGAAACAGTTTGTAATTTATACACAGCGTTATGTACACTGGTTTTGGAAATGTGGGTTTTATCCATGCAAATTTAATACAAAAAAATACTATTTACAAAAAAAAAAAATCCCAAACAGTAAGAACATTTCTTGAATAAAACATGTATGTTGGAAGCTCCAGCAATAATGGAAATCCTGAAAAAGGCCTAATACAATATAGTACAAGTAGACAATCTTCAAAAGTATGAAAGATGCACTTTACAAGAACATGAAATGCAAAACCAACTGAAATGCACTACCAAAAATTTTACATGTATATACACAATTTGAGCATCTATTTTTAATGATTACTCTCCTGCAGTACGCTCAGAACTACTTTTGCCACATCCTGCACACATTTATGTGCCAGCCATTTGGTTACATTGCATCTTCTGAATTTTATAACCACAAGTTACAAAATAAAATAACTGAATACCAACTGAACGACAACTGCAAAGTAATCACATTTTCATTGTTCTAGACATTCCATAAGAGTAAAAAGTATTCACATTACTCCTAATGTATACCACCAACCCACCCTTTTTCACTACACCTGTGTGTGCTCCTCTTGGGAATCTCAGCCTTGCCTTGCTTCTGGTGCCAGGCTAAGAGCAACTACAGCCAGGAACTCCCATGGCTGCAGGAATGCTTCAGGTATCACATCCCTTCAGCAAACACAACTGTATGAACAGCTCCCTATGAAGAGCACATTCCTGCACAGCTTCAGAATACATATTATTACTGAATAGTTACTGCAAGTTCCCATGCCAGGTATGGCACAACCAAACCCTACACAAATATAGTAATTTTGGAAATACTCCATTGGTTCATTCATTTTAAAATGAAACAAAGCAAAATGTATCCTCGTGGCATTTCCAAGTATTCTCTATTTTACAATCTGTCTTCATAGAACTATGATGGAAAAAGTTATGTTTGCCTTATTTCACATAACTTTGAATGAAGTGAGGAAACCCTCCTTAGTGCCAAGAATTTACTTTAAACGACTGACTTGAGTTACGAACCTCTGGAGGGAAATCCTGGTCTCACTGAAGCCTTACAATCATAGACTTATTTAGGGTGGAAAAGACTTTTAATGGACCAAGTTCAACTGCAAATTTAACACTGCCAAAATCAAAATTTTTCCAAAACACCTAGATTTGCTGTCAGTCTGAACTATTCCCCTTCAGAACTTCCTTAGATACTAACGTAGCCACGGAAAAAATTTTTAGTTTTTGCTTGTTTTAAGATTAGGATTATAAAACGTAAAAAATACACTGAAAATTCTTTTTTGAAAATGCAATTGGCTATACATAATTTGAACTAAAAATTATTGATTAGATGTCCATTTATGATAACTGGTGTTTCTTCCCTAGAAACTGAGCAAGTAGCTTGCAACAATTTTCTGCCCTTTGCCTCTCATGCTGAAAAAATAACGGTCAAACTCAATGAGGGAAAAAACACTTCATATAACCACAATTTTAAGGTAGTATGTTGCCAAAATTGTACTATGTGAAATACTTAAGGACAAATAAAGAAAAGGGCATTTTATTATGTAACAAACACAGGAGCCAGAACTGCTCCTATGCAGTGGCAAGTTTAAACTAAAATTCAATTAATGATGTATCTTCTCTATTTAAGTAGTGAAGATCAGCAGAAGTTTTCTTCACAGGAAAAGAGAAATTTATCTTCACATTTTACAAAACAAACCTGTACCATAACGCTTCTCATTAAGGACAGTTCACTTTTGCCTCTGTCTGTAAATGAATTACACATGACCCAGTGTGTTGCATATGGAACAAACCCAGCAATACTGTTTGCATTCCCTCATGGAAGTGCACAAACGCCACATTCACCAGTTCAGAGCCACAGTGCAATTTTCAGTCAGAAAAAGTCTATGGTTCCGAGAGCAAAAGCTTCCCTCTTCCTCACTACATCACACACTGCTGGTGAAAGTTAAATCTTGGTGAATGAATATCTCCTATTGATTACTCTCAAATATCATTTGGTGGTTTGACTCAGGTTGCACCATCTCTTTAAGAGCAAGGAGGTGTTTCTGTCAGCAGCTGTCCTGCACAGCCCTCACCGGCACAAAGGCAGGTGATCCCAAGTGGCAGATGCCAGGTCCCTACCCAGGGCTGGGCACAGGCTGCACCATCAGCCAAGCCTCCTGCAGCACTGTGACACAGCTGGCCAAACCAAACGGGCTCTGGAACACAAAGAGAGCAAACTCCTTGTAGTTCCAAGCTCTACTGAAAGCTCCATGATCCTCATCCCTCAGCTACAAAACATGTCTTTCTTTACTAAGACCGAAGGCTTTTCCTGGTGAAGTGATTCACCGTGAGAACAACTAGAGCACTCTCTGCTTGGACAACTCTACTTTGCCTTTCCCATTGCTGGTCTTAATGACATTTCTTAAATTCCAATTTGTGTGTGTTGGGGTGTGTTTATTTGCTTCTGCTTTTCAAATAAAGATCCTCTAACAGAAACACAGACATTAGCCTGACTTGGTGAGGGAAAAGTGACATTTGATTTGCAAATACCAAACATCTCCTATCTGCAGAAGTGCTAAGAACTCCCACACGTTGCTTTCAGTTGAGATCAGTGGAATCAGCCTTTCAAATAAACATTTCAGGAATCAGCAAAAGGAAGATGTGCCAGACCTTTGTCCCTCTCTTCAGTACCAACATGACAAAATGAAAGTTCCATTTTAGTGAAAACAGATGTCTTCATTTTTTGTTTGGATTTGGCTATAGATTTATGTCAAGATCTGAGATGATTGCCCCTACATTATGCTATTTGAAATAAAGTTTTTATAACAGTAAAACCCTAATGTCTGTCCTTAACTACAATTTTATTAAAGTAACACACCTTCCCACCTCATTTCAATGCAATTTTTCCTTCCATCTAAATACTGTTTGGTTTATCAGAAAATTTTTACTAAATGAATCCACATAACATTTTACAACTTCATTTGACTTACTAGAGGTCATTATTTTAGTCAAGAATTTGACACTAAAATTTGCTAGAAGTTTTTAAATTTGCAAAGAAATTTAAGCCACGTTTGCTATGGTCTCCAGCTCAGCAGTTCCATAAATCAAAAAGGTGAGAATCTACTGAAGTTAAGGGTAAAACTTGCCTTGAGTAGGATTAAAAACAACTTATGATTCATGTCGGTCGTTATTTTTTCAAATCCATTCCTCACAATTTCATACTCATAGTTCTTGGTTAGATTTTGGAAGGCCCTCAGATGCAGGGGCCTGCATGGTTTTTTCATCTTCAGCAGTGCCCCAGAGAGCACACTGGATTAGCAGTACTGGAGAACAGATGTAAAGGGTTTCTGAGATGCTCTCTGGGAAGACCACACTTCATGACGATTATTTTACTGTCACTGCTTTAAGACCTCACCATACCTGGGACATTATTGCTCAAATGAAAGATTGGTCACATGTGTCATACTGCTTCCAGTGACATAAAACAGAAAAAATACACAAGGCCAGAAGCCCTACCACTGTGCTAATTCACTCTGTGATTCACAGTTCGTGCCACATTATTGCAAAGTATATTAGGAAAACTTAATGCACCTTCCTAAAGCTTTTAATGTTGATTTTTCTTCACATTGTAAGTGAAAATGGAATAAGCGCAACAGGAACTGAGCAGGCCTGTTTTTAACTACCCTATCTGCTGTATCAAGTACTAAGTAATGGCACCACAACCTAAACAAAATGGAAAATGGGTATTTCAAACACTGGAAATGTTTGGAGCAGGGACTCTGGAATCACAATAGTTCACCAGTGCCACTGGAACAATTTCTTAAAACAAAGAGGAAGGAGGAAAGTGGCCCAGAGTAACCAACAACATGAATGCACTAGATCTGAGAATGAACAAAAATAAGTAAGATGCTGGGAATCAAAAGGAAAGGGAGAAATGAGCAGAGTATGCAAATTCTTGTACAGAGAAGACAACTATTCCACAGGCTACTTGGAAATGAAACTTTAAAATTCAAATATTTTTAGCATTTTAGTAGTTTTCAGTTTAAAATGAGTATGTTTCATATCCAGTTTTCAATTTACTATGGAGTTTGAAAAAACTCTTAAGTAGTCAGCAGCTGCCATACTACATCAAAGAAATTCTTAATGTTTACACTGCGATGTAACTTAATAAATTAGTTCAAGAAGGAAAAATGTTACCTTAAGATTAAAAAATGTTTTTAAATATGACAGTGAAATAGCAGTGGAGATCAGTTTTCACATAACTGAAAGCTACAATTTATAGTTACCACTTCCACAGATAACACTGAACTAGAACTTTGCTCTGGTAGTAGCAACAGCGAAAAGAAAGACAAGCACTTATTCTTTTTGAGTGGATGGGGTTTTTAAATGCATCAGGCAAACGTTTTGCTTGGTGAATATAATTTTTCATTAGTTTTGGCATGACTTTTCAGATAGTGCCTTTAATGAAAATAGACACTGAAGTTGTTAAAATAACCATTAAGAAGAGATACAAGAACCAATTAGAGAGATTTAAAATACGGTATTTCAAATGTCAAAGCAATCAGGCTTCCTTAAATACATATTTATCTAACCTATGATTTATATCTAGGACTTTATAAATTAATTTATACACCAGCCTCTCCACAAGCTGTGTTTTAAGACAACACCATATGAACAATACTGGATTTTAACTATTACATGTACACTAACGTCAACGTGTTTCAATGGACTAAAAAATAAGTTGTATTTTTAAACTCATCATCAGAAAAAAGTTATTTTTCCTGTAAGCTATTGCCTGTAAGGACTACAGTAGAAGGAATATACAGTACTCCTCTCTCATTCTTTTATGATTTATCTTACATGGGGTCTTGATCAATTGGAAGGAACAGAATCAAATAATGTCACATGCTTGGCAAACATCTCCCTCAACTGAAAATAACTTAGCCTGAAATAGAAAATCTGTGGCAGTCATAACATCTTTTTAATTGAACTACCTATTCATGAAGAACGAACTAATATAAACAGATTTATTACCAAATTTATGAAATTATTTGCAGCTTGTTTAGAGAAGATCTCAACTGTGCACGGTTTCAAAATGTTCTCAAAACACCAAGAATTTGTGCAGAAGCAAACAAATACATGAACTCAGAAGTTTCAACAAATCACCACAGTGGAAATGTTTCATTTTCACATTTATCAATCGATCTAATGTTTCAGCACAGTGACGTGTGTACAAAGTGACTTGTGTGCTAATGCCACACTCATATAAATTATACAATAAACCCTGCAAACACTAGAAAGATAAACACAGATACTTCCCAGCTAAATTATGGATATACCTGTTGTAAAAATGTAATGTGAGATCAGGAGCAATATTGTACAAAATCCTGAACATCACAGCGTAAACCTGAGATTTTGGCAGTTTTATCAAAATGTCCTAAATTACTCTGTATGAATCACTAGTCCTCATGTCTTATTCATCATGTGTATTTGTTTGTCCCAAACAAAGAAAAGTAGACAACTTTGTTTTTGTCCAACAATACAATAAACCAAAATTAATTAGGTATTATCAAATTAAATATCATAAATAAAAAGTATTTACAGTGTTTTCTAATTATTAGACAGCAAATAACCAATTAGATTGTGCAACAAACTTAAAACACCCAACATCAAAAATGTGAAGTATTACTTAAATCTTCACATACTCATTTTACAAAAAAACTATTAAAATATTAAAAATTTCCATTTTGTCTATTTTAAACAAAGAAATTTCAAAAATGTTTAAGACTATTAAGAGTTATCAATTACACAGGCACTTCACAGGTAAACAATCTACAGTACGACTGGAAAAACATATTTGGCACCAACCTAGAAGACTGGAAAAACTCAAACTGTGTCCCTTTCTCATCGTATCCTGTTCTGTGTAATCACCAGACACTCAAGACTCCATACCAGCAAAGTTAGAAGTGCGTAAGTTACAATCAGGAGTGCAAAAAACAAAGAACGCAAATATTAAGCTTTCAGAAAGTGAAAGGGGATTACAAATTATCAGTTGCTCACATTTTTACCATCATTCCATCGCTACATTTTTGTCTTATCTTTAAATCAAATGATTAACTAGAAAAAATTAAAGTGATGGGGGTGTGTGCTTCGTATGTTCAAAAGTAATTCAAACATCATTTTCAATGTAAAAAAGAAATCCAGCATTTAATTTTGAGATGTTAAATGGCAGCTTTTAACTTACCTAGAAAGAGAACCTGATGCTAGCACATTTTCTTTGTACATCCAATTACAAAAGAAAAAAAGCCAGAATAGTTATATTCTTTTAACTGTGAACTGACTCCAAGGTTTTTACACACAGCTCCAAAGTAAGGCTCTCTACAGATTTTAGTCTTTGATGGCTTGGGTGTTCCCGTGTAGGAGGCTGAAGTGCCACAGAGCAATCCATACCAACAGAGCAAATGGGAAGTTGTCTAGCTGCCAAGAAGTCGTGTCACATGGAAGAAAGCTGAGATACTTTCAACGCAGGCAACTCAAGCAGAGCTTGAACTGTGAGGCCAACCTTCACCAGACCCCTTTCCTCCAGAATGTGATGAGGCAAGCAAAGTCTCTCCTGCAAAAGAATACAGGACATTTAACCAGTTCCATGCCTTTGTCCCCAGGGCAGGTAACAAACACATTCTCTGAAGCCACACACGTCAGGAATACACTTGCAAAGAAAACACGTTTAGCCTTGAATGTCACATGTGGTTCTCTACAGCAACAGAATGGGCAGAACTTGTTACAGTTACGATCTGTTTAAGGTATTAAACTATGACAATGTCAGAAGATACAGAAAAGACTGCTAAATTCATAAAGTAAAGGACTTCCTTTTCATAAGCAGAGTAAGAAAAACAAGCTGGTGGGTGCTGTTGGCTCAGTGGCCTTCTTCCCCCTTCCCCTGTTTTGCAGACTTACTACCAATCTTTCCCTTCAGATAACTCAGAAGTGCTGACAGACTCAATAATGAACCATTCTCCAAGAAAGTCATCGTTCAGTCTCAAAATTCAGCACAAGCTGGACAACCTTCCCAGCTGCCAGCTGGTGTTACAAGTAATTCACAAGGTAAATCTCAGCGCCTCTAGCTTCTCGTGTGGCCTGTGGCTCCACATGAGACAGTAGCTATGGCAGAGCAGTAAACCAGCTTCTAAAGCTATCAACTAATTTTCTTCTTGCACTAAACATGATGAAGGGAATTTTTTGTCTCCTAGTATGCAGGAAATTATTGGATTTTTAGGTTTTTTCCCCCTCATAAAAGGAAGTAAGAGGATAAACTTGGGCAATAGAAGCTCAAGTAATGGGCTGCAACTACATCCATGCTAAAAAAGACAGACAATCATTCAGGCTACAGACTTCTGTAAGTGCAGGATATTTCCTAGGCAGACTGGATTCATGCCAAAGCAAGTTGCTAAACTCCAGCCTTTCAAGCAATAAAACACCACCCTCTCAAGTCCGTTCCTTTGTTTAAATGACAGTATGTTTTATAAGAAGGTCAGTGATATTTTTACTGTGAAGAACTGACTAGAAACCATAAAGCAGATTCCTCAAATTCATCCCATAAGCCAGGGATGGAATTTCTCTTCAGATCTTCAAGTTCTCTGGTCAGTGTCATAATCACTATTGCTCCTCAAATAAAGCTTCCCTAACCCCTCCAAAGTCAGTATTGGATGTTTTCTGTGGTTATTAATAAATCGATAAAACAATTAGTGTACCTGTGGAACGCCCAGTTTTTTACAAGCATCAAGAAAGTTTTCAACATTTCTTCGGCACTTTGCCATGCTGAGTTTAGGCTGTGAAGACAGGATATTAGATCGTCATCACACATTCATGAAGGAGTGTATATTTCTGATGTAAATTCACTTACAGTTACCTAAACACAAGATATATTCTATGAAGACTCAGGAAGGAAAATAGCTCTTAAACTAAACTTCTGGGCCTTGTTTAATGCTTCTTCCAGAAAAACTGGAATGAGTAATGTAGCAAATTAATGTGGTAAACATGAGTCACAATGTTTTAATATTGAAATTCAAAAGCTTGTTTTGATGCAAGATGTACCAAAAATGAGATAAATGATTTATGCCTTACCACTGCCGGCGATGGGACATGAATACTGGCAACAGAACGTGGCCTTATGTGATTGGCCAAATGGCAAAGAACCACACCATCCATCAATGCTGCTCCAATGTCATCTGGTAAAATTACCTTCAACCTGGATTCAAGATTCTAGGAAAAAGGCCATAAGTAAGTTACTCGACATTAGCTAATTTTTCATTTTAAATCCCAGGTAATTTAAAGCATGTAGATGCTTAAAAGGAACATTTTAATATTTAAGTGAAATAAACAGAATAAATTTACACTTTATTTAGTATAAACATCCTTTTCTCCTTACAGGCCCTGTGATCCTTTTGTTTGTATTGTTGGGTTTTTGTTGTGTTTTGTTATTTTGTGGAATTTTTTAAAATGACACAACATACATCCAGAAAGACATTCTGCCAACAATGACCAGAGTACACAGCTCTCCAGCCCAGACAATGAACTCCCTGCTCATAACAGGAAAACCAGAACTTAAGGACAGAAGTGTTATGCTGAATATGTCATCAGTGCTTACTGGGCAGAATCTGTGAATTAAAACCATACAAGATTTTATGAGAAGGAGGAAAAGAAAAAGTAGAGAACACAACTGTGGGAAAGGCTATTTCACTTGTATAGATGAAAGTTCAGCTGGGGTGGCCAGGGGTCCACTCTTGTGTTGCAAAACAGAGAAGGCAAACAATGATTTTTTTCCCACCCAACAATAAGACTTCACTGCTCAGGGAGTCACACCTTCAAAGAAGTCACCACAAATCAGGTGGAAATCTGAAATGTAAATTCCATTCAGGATTATGAAATTTGGAGCAACTTTCTACACTCAAAAAGCATTTTGCCATTTAGAAAACAGTAATAATTTTTCTTCAGATCTTAGGTCAAACAAATAGCAAACACAAGCACATTTACTGTCTTCCTAGGAAAATTTAAAATCACAGAAAAAAAAAATCATTTTGCTTTGTTTTTTAGAAAGAAAACAACCCCAACTAACTTCCAGTTGATATTTTGGTTGGACCCAAACAAGTACCAGTGTAGCCTGTTACATGAAATTCCTTAGGAAGAAATACCACTACAGGGATGTCCTTGTACAAAAGCAACAATTGGGAGGCCATTAAAAATGAACATTTAAACTGTGGAATAGAGCAAACTAAATGCACTGCACTCATATAGTGAATAATGGTACCTACACTGCGAAGCTGTCTGATTTGTTCCCTTTCTTCCCTCAAATGCTCCATTTTCCTCCTCATAGTAAACCCAGGATCCACTGCACCATAGTCCTGGCGTGAGGTACGGCTGAAAGCTATATCAAACATGAGGGATGTCAGTCAGCAGAATCCAGCTCAAAAACATTCAAAAACTAAAGATCTGTATAACTGAGGATAAAAACAGGAAAAAACTGTTCAATTTTTAAGAACATATATATTTAAGCATCCTGCTAGAAAAGGTCCTGCCTATAAAACATCTTTCAAATAAAATGCAGAGATCATCCTATTTCAGTGTAAATGGATAATTAGAAAATACGGAGACTGAACGCACTTCAATATTGAAGTATCAGTATGGGACATACAGCTCCATCTGCACTTCTTTGAGAATCTCAATCTAGCCTTGAAAGTATCTGAATTGCATTTGAAAGTATTTGAATTTTTACTTTCAATCAAGTATAAAGCCTTTAAGCCATTAAACCTCAAGAATGATTATGTACTTTGTCCCTGTTCTTTGATAGTGACTAAGCATGCAGAAAATAAAGGAGTGGGAAAAAAACTTTAAAAAAAACCCCAACCCCACAAAAAACTCCAAACAAATCACTCTGCAACTTGAGGAGCTTCCAATTATTTGTTCGCCAAAGCAGCTGTCTGTGCCTTTCCCAGTACTATGCAGTGATAAGTAAATTGAGTGAACTGCTGTACTGTGACATCTGCTATGCTTACTGCCTCTTGCAGCCTGGGTAATAAACACACTGTTAGAGAACAGCAGCTTACCTGACCTTGGTTTGAGACCAAATGGACCATGAGTGTTACTATCTGTCCTTTCATAATCCTGTTAAAAGAGATGAAGTCAGTTTTCTTCCACTCGTTAAAAGAAATAACTTTTGTTCCCACCAAATACTGTTTAAATTATTCTTGCCTAAGGAGAATCCTTCTGCTTAATTGTAAAAGTCTTTTGAAGAGGACAACATAAAATAAATTGAATGCAACCTTACTTCATACAGATAAAACTCTGATAATGAGAGAGAAAAGCAGCACCAGATTATTTAAAATCTATTGCAAAATATTTCAAACTACTGCAAACCATTCTGTGAACAGAGTTTAAGCCAACTATTGGCAGATGCAAATATTTTCCTGTTGTCTCTGAAAATAAACCTTCTGATTTGTTTTAGTATAGTGGAGTCAGTTCTCATGAATTGTAAGATAAACAAGAATCATGTTTGCATTCCTTTGTAAAAGATATCACCTGATGGACTTCTCAAGTGACCAGTGAAGATGGAGAGGTGGGAACTTCTCTGTCCAATCTCTGATCACTGTCCAAAAATTTATATATACGAGATCAACAATAAAATAGAACTTCCTTTCTTCTTCTCTACCTGAACACCTGTTGTATGTGTTACTGTGTGTTTCTATGTCACAGTAACATTTTCCCAATGTTTAGCATCAAAACATGTCTTAAGAAATATCTACTTCCAACTATGAAGACCAGGTTTTTCTCATTTCATCATTTGAAAAGAGAATGCACTCAATATCTTGGTATGTACATGAGGTACCCTTGTTTCACTTCAGTGTATTCTGGGAGATGTCTTAATTCTGCTCTCTCAGGCTCCTTACTGACATGAGGTGGAAGTGTTAATAATATTTCCTTTATTTTGAGCAAAGCAGGGCTGTGCTCTCATAGTGAGACTCCATGCACAGCCACCCCTGAATGAAGATGGAAGGCTGCACCACAAAGGTGACACCCAGGACTGAGAAAGTTAAAACTCCTTGAGAAGTGTCAGCACCTTTGGGTTCCTGGTTATGTATAAAGTACTAAATCATAAATTTCAAATCCTCTCATGTGCCCTGAAGAACAGTCTTCCTTAGGAAGGCTTATCAAATATGGCAAATCTGATTTTTATTTCACTAGTATTTTCACCAGGAAAGATAATGGAGACAAAGCATTGCACCTTTCCTCACCCCAGTCAAAAAGACGAACCATAGGGAAGATCAGAGTTGCAAAGGTAAAACAAGTTGTAATATCTGTCTCTAGTTTCTATCTCTTTTTGAATTTTTATTATGATGAAATACATCTAATTGTAATTTCAAAGGAAACTAACAGCTTTGTATCTGCATGAAAACCTGGTGACAGCAATGAACACAAAGAAATGTTTGTTGAATGAAAAACAAACCCACAAACTTGTACCTCAGACGACACAGGAGACTGTGGGGACACATTAGTATTATCAGTGTCTTGCTAAAAAGAAACCAAAGAGATGAAATTATAAAAACGAAAATGATGATTTAACAAGAAACATGAAATTATGAAATACATGAGACATGTAACATTTGTCAAGTATGCTACAAACTGGCAGGCAACTAAATTTTAAAATATCTAAGGCAAGGAACCACTGATCTCTGTTTATGTCAAATACTAGTTTTACATCACCTCTGCTTGATAGATGAATTAATTTTGCTATTGCCAAAAGAATCAAATGTCCTACAGTTCCCCTGCAGGCAATAATATTTTTTTTTTTTTTTTCAAATACAGGAGTATAATAGTTATTTCTGCTGTGGCTTTGGAATGCAAAGTTAATTTGTTCAAAAAAGACAGGAGAATAAATTTATTTCTTAATATTTCACACAACTACTACATCTCACCTCATCATTTTCATTTCCACTTGAACTCTTTCTGGAAGACTTATACTGCAAAACACACACAATTATTACTTTAAAATGAAAGCATGGTTTTCATTTAACAAAAAGGCTTGCTTTCACTCAGATGTTACTTATTACTGATGAAGCTGCTGAGAAGGAAAGCCATGTTACAGAAAACAAAGAGCAAAAAATAAACAAACCAGAAAAGAACATGACGTTTCTAGGTGAGATAAGCTCCTTGTTAGTTGAAGAGATACATGCATTTTAAAACTAAACACTTTTATAATGTGAACTCTGCATGTGACAGCTCATCCAAGTGAAAAGATCTTAACAACTGCTAACATGAAGTATTATTTCTTAGAAAAAATTATGCAACCTGTGAAAGCTACTTTTGTAATATGTGTTATATGACTAAGATTGCTTACACTTCAGGAGATTGACCTGACATTGTAAAAAAATCAAATTAAAAAAGATTAAGGTTGCCTTTAAAACTTCAGTCTGATCACATCCGTTCATGTATTTAATACAATGCTTTTCCCACAGGTCTGTCTGATTTATGTGTTGCCTTCATCATTGTCCCATTTCTCTGATTATGCAAAAGTGGAGAAAATTAAGGAGGAATTGAAGGAAAAAAAAAATTACAAAAGTTGTACTTAAAAAATAAATGTATTTCATTGTCTACAGATGAAGTGTACTAAAAAGTAGGAAAAGCCCCATGCAGATTGAATGAAAGAGATCATCACTACAAAAGTCTAAGTTTGTGGAGTGTATGTAGCCCGGTTACTCCTCTTCATTACGTGACACAAATGCAGGATAAGTAAGAGACAACTATATTATCACTGGTTTCCCACAACAGCACTGGTACCTATTTTTTTTTTTTCCCAGTTTGCTGTGGCAGACAGGCTCTGTTTCAGTAGCTTATTGCCTTGATTTTGCAGATGAAACTATGCAAGAATGTCTTTCTGGAACAGGCTGTTTAATTCACTTAGGAGACCCATCTAGAGCTGTACGTAATGTGATTTCAGGCACCTGCTTCCATCACAGAGCTCATAACTGACTAGTAAGTTATAAGGAACCACTTCTGTATTGGTAGCACAACTCTTTAATCAGGCAAACAACTGAATTCCATTTTACTTAGATGTTTCTCTCTCTATCTCCTCCAATGCTGCAGCAAAAAATTAATTTCAGGATGAAAACCCTGAAAAGAGGATACAACTCCATAATCTCTTCAGGAGAAAAAAAATGCTTCTGTAGTCATGATATATTTGAGCTGTATGGCACGCTCTCTTCTCCCAAGAATGTAATTTCTTTGAAGTTGCATTGCATTTCACAAAGATGGCAAAGACCCAAGAAACTAATTTCATAAGTGACAAATTTAATTTTAATTCAACCTAGCACTGCTCAGAACTCTCCTGTTTCTCTATGTAGCCCAAAACAAATGTCACCCATTGTTGCTAGAACGTCCCCACTGTTCTGCAGAAAGCAGACACTGGCACCTGCTGACTGAGGGTGCACACTACAGCTGCAAGGGAACAATGAAAAATTTCCTTCTGAAATGCAAACTAATGCCATGAAACCCAAAAGGCACAAATCATTCCTAAAACCATGCTGCAAAAAAGAGCAATGTATATTTTCTTTGCACTAAAAATAAGTACATAAAGAGCTAAATAAAAATCACTCAAAATAGGTGAAGGACCAATGACAAGATTAGTTTTTAGTTTTGCCAAAAAGCAACAATGAATTACTTTATTTAAATGATAAACAAAATTTGACTTTGATCAGTTTTTTTCCTCTTTATTTTCCCAAACTCTCAAATTATCCTAAACACATATGTATATATATTAATCAAAAGAGTCCAACAAAAAATTGTTACATGCAAATTTAAAAGCATCACAACCTTTGAGGATTTACCTTTACTTACTTTGGTAGTTTCTTCTACTCTTATAAAGCAAAAAAGTGTCACCCACCCTCACTCCCCCCATTACCTTGAAATACTCTTTTCTAATTTGTTTACTTCTCCTTCTTTCTTCATTCTGCCAGATTATTGGCTGTGTTTCTGGCCAATGCTGCTCATCCACTGAATTCTTCTGGTTTTCCAGTGGCTATAACAGTCAGAAAGACTTTTATGCATAATGTAAACATACCTCTTGTGTATTAGCACAAATTATTATGATTATTAATTGTTTGCCTGCCTCAATCTAGCTTTACAACCTCAAAGTTTAACAGTCTTAATGGTGATTCTGGTAGAAACCACTTACTTCTTTTTAAATTCTAAAATATATTTCACAGAAGAAAAAGAATCTATGAAATAATTCTTCAGAAAATAAACACTTCAGCATTGAGACTAATTTTGTGGGTAGGTTAGGAAACCACCAAAGGCTGCCAGAAACACACCAGTTTCAAGTGTGGTTAGCCACTAGCACATCTAATTTCTCTCTGTGAATACTCATCACACAGAGAAAGGATGGCTACAAGACAGTATAAGTATTTGTTGGCTGTCCCTATCTAAAAGATTATACACATCAAGAAGCTAGAAGAGAAATCTCTCCAAGTATTGTATTACACAATACATACTGAGGAGACAGCTAGAGTAGAGTGATTCTTAAATAATAATAAATATATATGAATGTCTACTTTATGAAGACTGAAAGTAGATGATCTGAATGGACTGTTTCCTACACGTACCACAACATTTCTAACTGTTTCTTCTTACAAGAATATGAGGGCATTAAAGCAACTGTAGATAACTAATAGATTAAAATAAATTACTCTCTACCATTTAACTGTAATTTTGTCATATCATGCAAGGTCTCATTGAGGTATGGGAAATGGAATGTCTACATAATCAACCATCTAGAAGTTGCATCTGAAAACTAAACTGAACATTATGACGAAGCCATACCTTTATATGGAAAGACATACTAAACCCAAAAAAGTAAAATTTATGTCTCATTAGTTTCAAAACCTTAAAGCTGGTACCACATGCTTTTAAAACAAAAGGCCTCCACTACAAACAAGTCAAATTGAGTCACAAGATCTCCAATGGGCTTACCACCATTAAGACACCTTCAAGAACTATGTGTATAAGCAATTATACAAACGCATAAAAGTTTTCTGCCATAGAGACAAAAATCAAGGAAACAACAACAAAATCACTCAAATATAAAGCCAACACATTTACATTTGATTATTACCTGCCAGCTGTATGGGGACACTGGGGAATTCACTTCATTTGTTGAGACACTAAAAGTAAGATGAAAGGCATTATGAAGCATACTACTTGTTTGTGTACTTTAAAACAACTTACTTGAAAATATCAAAATAAGTGAACCCTTAAAATGTGGCTTCTCCATAGCACTACAGTATTTTTTGGCCATCTGTATAAGATGTCACAATGGGGCTTAAAAGTATGACCACTTATCTAAAATCATATTTCACTCTCCTTCACTCACACTATCGTACTTTATTCAGATAAAACTTCTTTTGATTGTTTTTTGTTTGGTTTGCTTTTAAGCCTCAGAACTGCCTGTTTCATTAACAAAAAAGGAGAAGGCAAATTTAATTCTTCCTGGATTACCCTATAATATAAAAGCCTAACACAGGTGTACACTTGAATAGGTGAGAGCAACTCACAGAGAAGAACCAGTGGTAAGTAAGTAAGTAAATAAGCAAGGCCTGGAAGGTTCCAAGAACAGCTGCAGCATGAGTGACAACCACAGGACACAATGTGCAGCCAGCTCTGCAAAACCACAGGTACCACAGAGGGGAGACAGCCCAAACAGGATGTGTTACACTCACGGAGCTGTACTGGGTCAAGATACTCCCCTGAGGTGTAGCTGAACTGCAGAGAGCCATTCACACCCCACTGCTATGCAGTACCACCAGCAGGTACAACTTGTTTTTTGCAAAACTGGGGTCTGGACATTTCCCAATTCCCTAAAGAAAAGGCTTTCGGTATTTTTGATTATTGATGGTTTCTGGATTTGGTTGGGATTTTTGGTTGGGTTTTCTTTGGTGGGTGTTGTGCATTTTTTCTTTTAATTCAAAGAAAAAGCCTAAGTACAGCTCCTGCAGACAGCAGATCTCTCAGTAACACACCCTCCACAAACAATAAAGGTGTTGTAGGCTGAACTCCCAGCAATGCTTTTCCAACAGCTCTTAACAGCACAAAAAGACTGACAAGGAGGAAAACTTAGATGCCTAAGTACAGCTCCAGTGCCACCTTGTGTGACACAGGATAAGACATCTGCACAGTACCATCACCTATGGGAGGAGGTACAACCTTCCACACTGGAAACTGGAGGTCTGAAACATAAATGAACTGCTGCTATAATCAGAGCTACAAAATTGTTTCTGGATGACATCAATTTTCCTAAATGCTCAGAAGAACAGAGGTTTGGGGGTTTTTTTAAATCTGAAATCAGCTCAATAAGAGATTACTCTTTAAGCTACAATTTCATCATGATCTAAGCATTATGACAGAAGACAGTAGTAGTGACACAGTAACACAAAAATGAAACTAATAAAATATTGAAAGCTGTGATACATTTAAGTATATCAATACCATTTTTCAGATTCCATTGGCTGCTTTGGCCTGTTCCTTGTGTTCACTGAAACTGAATGATTAAGAAGCCTAGGGGAAAAAAAAAGTATTTAAAACAATTTTCTTAGAATATATTACTTTCACTGCATCACATTTCCCATAAATAAAAATGTTGTGAACGTTAAGTGGCATCTTAACTAAAACATGTGTGCACACATACAAATCCAAGCCCATTCCTGCTTCCATTTGAATTAATAGAATCATTTCCAGCTCTTGAAGTATTTCAAGTTCTGTATTTTAAGGAAGCAAAACTTGGTGATAATTCAAAGCAAAATGCAGCCTTCTTTATTTTTCTCCCTAAATAGATACTATTTCAACTGATCTTGTACCTGTGTAAAGTCATGCTGCTCTCAACACAAAAGGCCCCACTGTTCAAAAAAATTAGAAGACAAAAGATAGTGAACCTAAAGCAGACCAGAAAGGATACAGAGAACAGAGCACAAAAAAGTCAGTCAGGAGGGACAGACTGAGAAAGACACAAGTGCAAAGAAAATGTAGGTGAAAAGATGAGATGGAAAATTGAGAAACACAGGCTAAGAACTAAATGAAAAATTTAATGCAGAATTTAATGGAAATTCCATTTTTCTAAATGGTAAACAGGCAAAAAACCCTAAACTGACATAGATTCAGAAAAGTGTTTTCATCTGGAGCATACCACGTGTGTGTGCACACAGGAAGATGGTATGCACTATTATGGATATTTGAAGTGTTAAAAATAACAATAACTATCAGTAACACTTAAAACTGAATGTTTTAAGTAAGTGTCACCTTGAACTTAAGTGACAAATTCTGAACTCTTGAAGGTAGTAGCAATATTACACTTCAACATTTACTTCATGCACAGAAGTGTGATGGAAGTGTATTTACGCAGAATTATATCAAGAACTAGAATGTACTAAGAATCTGAACACAACCAGCTATTCAATGGAAGAAAGTAAAACAGTAGGCCCCTTTTTATATTTCTTTACCATTACGTAGTGCAGCACAGTCATTAACTTTAAATGAATGATGATTTTTTCAATCAAACTTCTCTGATTACTGTGATAACTTCGAGCTCAGTAATCTCATTTGCAGTACAAACCTTTCATTGTGTGACCCTCAGTTTAATGGGATTATGAGAAGTTAAGCCTGTAAACCTGTAAATGTCTGTAAATGTTAAAGCCTGTAAAAGTCTGCTGCACTCAGTCTGTAGCATCTGCTTCCTATATTTTGTGTTCAGAAACTAAGTTTTGAGGGGGCATTCCAGAATTAATTTATACTACAGCCTAAAAAAGTGTAACCAAAAAAAATATTCAGAGCATGGATTATCAATCCAGAACATAAACATACTATTTTAGAGTCATTACTATTTACAGAGAACCCCTATTTAAACTAGCTTTGTCTTCAACTGAAAGCAATGAGATATTCATTGAGACATTGTAGTGGACAACAATTACAAGTAAAAAAAAAAAATTAAGACTTAGATTGATGCAACACTTGCACCAAAACTGACACTGTAGTGTAAATGCAATGACTGTCTATGACAGGCTGTTCCTTTTTTACACTTATTATATGAAATGCAAAGAAAAACTATTCAAGCTAATTCTAACATATATATACATATACCTTTCAGCTACTTTTCATCATTTCTATGCAGTATGTATATAATTAAAGACTGAGTTCATCATGAACTAAAATCACTTAAACAAAGTATATTCTTATACTTTCTAAAACGAAACCAGTAATTTTTGAAAGTTTCTGTTTAAAAACTGAAGAATATTGATGGGGAAGTAACAGCAAGTTCAGTATCGGACATGTTGCAAGCCCAATTACAGAAATCTCAATTTCCTGTGGAGAAATGAACTTGAAAGTATTTAACTAAAGACAACAGTGAAGAAAATTAATCTGAATTTACTAAATTGCAGACAATTGGCAAAATAATTTGTTCAGCTAGAAGGGGGTTGGGGGGAATTACTGCAGGTATGTTAATTGCTGTCTTCCAGGAAATACAATGGAAAGCAGAGTATGTAACATGAAAGTATAAGTAGCTCAAGTTCAGAAGTTCCACTTAAATGTGGTGTTGATGGGCCAACAATTTCAGCAACTGTTGCCACTCATATTATCACTCATTAATCCAAACCTTTCATTGTACAGGTCAATTAATGGGCCAAATACTGATGATCTGACTGATTTGTGAACTAAGAACTTGCACAGAACACCTGTGCTAGAACTGCATTTAATTTCCTACTTATGATTCCTACAAATCACACTAATTCTGTTGTTACAGAGGTAGCACACAAACTAATTCTCTGAAAGGGTACTAGAACTCACACAATTTTTAAAATCGAAATTACTCAACACCATGTGGTGTATATGTATATATTCTACTTCTGTACTATGCAAGCACAGCATCTACTCCAAAATGTTTGACCAGATGAGAGAAATAGGCAATGGCAAGACCAACAATGACACTGGAAAATATTTTCTCAATTTTCAGGATTTAAAGAGTGGAATCTCTTCTCAGTCACTTACACTTTCAGATTTTGTGCAAACCTAGCAATGATTAATGGACACTAGAAATCCTGTGCAGTGAGACAAAGATGACTTATTTTCAACTTGCTCCAGAGCAGTTCACTGACTTCACATCTGGCTCTACTTTGTGACTGAAGCTCTTCTGGATTTAGACAGTTTTAGGAGATCACTGCTGCCAGGTAAGAACCCAGACTTAATTTTGACGCAAATTCTTACAGGCTCATTTGGAACCAATGAAAACTGTTTAATCTAAACTACCCCACTGTCTTCTGGAAAAGACAAGGAGTATCCAGACTAAGTTACAGAGCTGCAAATTATAATGTAACAAAGTCTGAAATCACTTCATTTAACACCTACGTGTTTGAGTACAGTCTACACTATACTCCAATTTTATGTTACTGGTGAGGTTTCCATACTATAAATACTTCCACCATGGTGCAAATGCAAAACAAATTATCTCTGGTCATGCAAACTTGAAAATGATCACTTGAAAACCAAAGTATCAAACAAACAACACAAAACCACCAAATAAATAAAACCCCAAAAAAATAAAAGCACAACTTTGCCTGAGGTACTACATTTGAGGTTGTATACTTAGAGAAAAAGAAAAGCTTTTAGATTTGGACTCAAAGTGTCCTTTGGAGAATTGCCTAATTAAGTATTTTTCTTAATTAATATTTCATTCTAAAAAAACAAAGAATGTATTGCAAACTGTTTTTGCTAACAAATCATCTTAGGGTGACTCAGCCAATCCCTTTAACTCTGTTTTTGTTCAAGAAATGGCCAAGAGCATTACTTTTGTCCACATTTTAACTCTATACCTTGATGCACGTCCTGCCGCCCTGGTCCTCTGGAAGAGCTTTTCACTGAATGAAGTTCTATAGTTTAGTGGCCTTCGTCTGTATTCACATTCATGCACACCAAAGCCAAAAATGGAAGGAAGAAGCAAGACAGGTTGATGGGAGAGGACAGGGAAGTCATTAGCATAGCAAGCAAAAGGAAAGGACACTGCATAATATTACAAAAACATACACTGAACAAAAAGAAATGTGATTAGTAAGGAATTATTTTGTGATGCTTAACTTCCCTGAGGATTCTGTTCACTGATGGACCATATTTTCCAGTAATAAGCATAGAAGTATCTTCACTAAATACTAAATAATATTCTTATTGTTGGTTAAAAAACCCCATGTATTCAAAATCAGGGCTAAATTTTCTATTAGAGGAGATTTTGAGCTCATGTACCTAAAGATACATAAGCAAACTTGAAAATATAAATGCTTAACTTCCCTGAGGATTCTGTTCACTGATTGACTTATTTTCCACAAATAAGCACAGAAGTATTTTCACTAAATACTAAATAATATTGTTGGTTAAAAAACCCTATGTATTCAAAGTCAGAGCTAAATTTTCTATTAGAGGATATTTTGAGCTCATGCACTTAAAAATCCATAATCAAACTTTAAAATATAAGTGCTAAACTAAGAAGCAAAACTTAAGAACTATTAAGATTGCACAACTGCATAATTCAAGACAAAGCAGAACAATTAGCAAGACCATTGCATTAAGAAACAACAACATATGACAAGTAAAATTCAAGTTGCAGTACTTCAGGAGTGGCTTAGCATTTCAAACGAGTAGATAACTGGGAAATACGTAATCAAACAAGAGCCTCATGCAACATAAATAACCATCACATAAAAACCTAATATAAGAAAAACACCCTCATTCTCTCTTTGTTAATAGCAGAAAATTTGGCCTTATTTGCAGTACTTTTGGTACTGAGAATACTCTAGCAGTAAGATTTCATTCTGATTTTTCCCCTCCCTGTGAATAATCACCAATTTTTGAATGCACGGCTTGGAGTCCTAAGCAAAACCTATTTCATCTGTCACACATGCATAATACTGTTACTATATTTACCTAATATAAAATGCTGGCGAATTTTTAAGAACCTGCAGTTCATAGTAGTGGGATCTGTTTCTCTGAGGGCTTCAAGTGTATTTCAACCATCTCAAAAGCAAAGTGGCAAAGTCTCATAATTATGCAGAAATTTGAAAGAAAAGAAAATAGTATTTAAGTTGGTATGAACTTACATTCAATACTGTGGAATACAGAATGAGTGTTATGAACTATTTTAGTTAATGAATTATTAAATACAACTTTCACCTCTCAGAGGAGCTTACTCTCCAAGTACCTTACAGCATTTGCCTGCTTGGTAAAGGAACTGTACAGAAACTGTTCCTATGCCAGCCTGGCCATTTCTGTGTGAATCCAGCTATTCCTACCTATTCTTTCTACACAGTTGCTAACTTGTTCTATTACGTTCCTTTAATCTGCTGCTTGTTCCATGGCTCCTTTTCAAGAATTGCCCTGTTGAGATGCCCATAATGAAGAAGAGAAAGGTGGGCAGTTGGAATTACTTATTTTTATACACAGATATTGTCAATTGACAGAACAGCGTTCGAACAAATTTTCCCTTCAGTCCACAGGATATTAACTAAAGGAAGTGCCACCTCAATTAGCTTGTATCTGAATTAAAAAAACCAGTCACAAACAAACTGTAGGGAGATTGTGTAATTCAGACAGACACAGGACAGGTATCCTGACAGTCTGTTACTTCACTTTTAGCAGCTGGACAAAACTGTTCCCAAAATGAGGTGTCAAAAGCTTTTTGGTGTAAGAGAGGTTTAGGAATAAATTAATTGTAACAAAAGTTACTTTAACTAATATTGTTTATACCTGTGTTTTTGTTCTTGCTGCAACAACTGAGCTGCTATTTTTCTCAAGTCAGTCACTTCTTTGAGCTCATCATCATCTTCAGCCAGCAGCTGTTCTTTCTGAAGTCTGAAAGATTAAACATTAGTGACCTACCTGATTTCAGTGAAGCAAGACACAGAAATGGCTCATTACAGCAGTAACTAAGCAGTGCTACCTGAAAGCTTCTTCTCTCTCCAAGAGGAACACTCTGTTCAGCAGAAAATTCTTTCCTCCATATGCAAGGAGCTTAAAAAACTCCATCACCCCGCCTTTACTAGTAAAACCTACTCAAAAAATACAAAGAAGATTTACCTTTTTTCATCTCCCCAGTACTCATTTTGTTCTGTTTTCTGGGATTTCTCAGGATGTTTTCCCCGTTCCTTCAGCAAAATGAAAAAAAATCAAAATTAGACTGGAATTAAGAGGGGAAAAAAAAAAAAGAAATCAAGGCTACTGAGCAGTTTTCCTTTTGTCAGTCTCTGGTACCTTGACATAGGAGAGCAGCGGGCCAATCTGTACATCTGCCTGCTCAGGAAGAGCCCCCTCCTCTGCACTAGGATCAAGGTAGTCAAACGCCTCCTGGTCTAGGGAGGATGTATGAAGAATGGGAAAGACATTAAAACAAGTCGCTTGACCAAATGTTATTCCTGAAAGAAATAAGTACTTATGAAAAATGTCGGATAAAGATAAAACATAGAAATTGGGCCTTAAGCTAGAAATAATTTTTTTCCTTTCTCTCAAGCCTTTTCTGATTTTGTGAATTTACATTGTTTTCTGAACTGATGAAAATACAACACCAACACATGATCCTGTAATTTTGTGCCATTTTCTTACATAAGATTACCTAAGCAAAGTATCTGTTACCTAAAATGACAAATTCACAACGGGTATTACCTTTCTGTGGATCGAGTTTACTTCCCATCACGTGATTGTCATCCTTAATGTCTGTTCCCTTGTTGATTCTGATACCTGGGAGTGAAGGCTGATTGTATCATCATCAGATGGCTGCAAAGACACTCACATTTAGTATAGAACTAACATGGAAATGGTATTATTATATAATTTCCTATATTTCCATCATATCATATTAATTAGAATCAACCTTAATGAGAAAAGTTAAAGAAATATATAAATAATTTGTGTCTCATATGGCAGTCTAAGGGTTTAAACTCAACTGTACACATACTGAAAGAATATTAAATGCAACTTACTGAGGTATTTCTCAAATTATATAAAACACAAAGGAAAAAGTTCTAAAAAAAATCAGAAATTACAAATTCAACAGTGAAAAAATACTCACTTCTGTAGTGGACAACCTTTTATCCCCATTATCACTTCCAATGCCAGAGTCTGGTCCATGGTTTTTATTGGGATAAAAGTCCTCCATGCTACATTAAGAAAAACAACACACAAAACATCCACATAAGAATGAACAAAACAGTAGTTTCACTTTCCATAAGAAAATAAACATGCTTTTCAAAATATGTTCTCTATACTCAAAAACCCCACTACTCACCTGTCTGTGAGTGGCTGGGAAGGGATTCGTTTACCTAATGATGGAAGATCCAAAGAATCTGGTTTTTTATCTATTCTGAGGCATGCCTGAATACTGAGGAATTTAAATATATGTACTTTGCCCTTCAAACATATCTGTTGGGAAACACAAGAAGAATCTTAATTACACAGCATATCTGCTAAGAATACACCCCAAAAAATACCTGCTGCACTGCATTTACAGCCACAACACCCCAAAAGGAGAAATTACAAGAAATACAGCTAAAAAACCAGAAGACTTGATTGGTATTACTTAGAACAGCTTCCTCTAAGATCCTAATGCAAATTTCTGTACTTGTGTGCTTTAGTACTGACCTGTGCTGGTGGTATCTGCATTGGATTGTTATCCAAAACTATAACTTGTAAGTGACGTAACTTTCTATAACAAATGGGAATTTCCGTAATTTTATTACAGGAAAAATCCAGCTTTACCAAAGGAAGGTCTCCTAATTCTGCATTCCGGAAAAAAAGCAAACAATAAAAAAAGAATCAGTTATCTTCTTAACAGTTTACTTAATTTGCCTACATCAATGGAACGAAGATGAGTAGCTCACCATCTGGCAACATATGGAGATTATTTCTTCTTATGTTCAATTCTCTAAGTGACTGCAATTTTCCTATTTGCTGGGGAAGAACTTGAAGTTCATTACAGCTAATATCCTAAGAAAGATATAATTAATAAATCAACTGAACATCTTAAATGAAATTACACAGAGGAATACTGTGATCAAAACTATTATAAAGCAGACTATTAAAAGAAAAGAAATCTGTCTTGGATTTTCCATGGAAAAAATGCACCATAACAGATCTTGGTGGTTTTTGAAGTATTTAGTGAGTCCAGAAATTCAAGAAGTTAAATTAATAAATGAATATAATAAATAAATACTGGATTTAAAATGAATACTGTTGCCTAGGAATCAGGAGTTCCTGGTGTAGTTCCCATATCTGTCAAAAACTTCTTGTGCTACTGCTGGCAATTGATTGGCATTCTGGTCCTCTTCTAAAAATTCTTTTTCCTTAATAAACCTTGAACCAACCCATAAAACTAAAAAATGTACAGACAGCAACAGCAGGCTCACCAGCTTTTTGGATACAAGCGCCAGAGGGTGACAAAGCTGCATCAAGTGAACACAGACTACAGCTATCTCTGACACTAATTTAATATTAATTTATATAGACTGGAGTGATTAAACAATTACACAGTCTTTTTAGCCTTATGTTCTAAACAGGTATATCACAGGTACTGGAATGAAACTCTCTCTACATCCTTAATCATCATTGTGGGTTTGACAACCTTGAAAAATAAACCAAAAATATCAATAAAACACAGTAACTGAATTTATATTTTGTAGTTCTATATTTAAAAATATATTAATAATTTGTAATACTGAATATATAATTAATATATAATAAATACAGTGCTTATAAGTGTACTTACTACAAATATTCACAGTTGTACTTACCAGCTCCATTAGATCTCTCAACTTTCCGATTTCTTCTGGAATTGAGACCAGCTTGTTATTACTGACAACCAGAACTTTCAGTGGAAGATCAAACAGGTATTTTGGCAACGTTGACAGAAGATTTCGACTTGAAAGCAGGAAAAAGGGACAAGTAAGGCTGGATTATAATATTTTTTTAATGAATATTGTACAATTTTTCTCCCATCACAGATTACTTTCTCCACCTATTACAATTTCACCTACAGTGTCCATCAGGAATTCCTTATCAGATACAGCCCATTTCAGTTACGTCAATTTTAGATCCCCATTTCACAGGAAAGAATCTGGCATCAAAATGTGCAGAGAAATCTGTTAAAAGAAAGAATGTTTGACACTAGCTTTTATCCTGCTGGTACCTTCAGAAGACCACCTGATCTGACAGTCTGCCAAGTCAAAACTTTATATAAGGCCGTTGCTTCTCATGCCATGTTGTTGTGTCCCTCCTGAGCTATCACAAAAAGTCCTAAACATTAAATTATTTTGCTGAGCAATAGGCGGGAAAGTAAGTCTTAATTAAAAATGTATTTCTCCTGTGTATATAATTTTCCAGCTGCATGCATGCATACCTGCTCTGTACACATGAAATACAACGTTACCCACTACTGGATTTAAATCCTATTGAAAGAACTACCCATATTGAAAGACTTCTGCTGCCAGAAGCACATAAAATGTTTCTAGTAAGGTACATTCTTAAAAGCCATTGCAAAACAAGCTTGTTCAGATGTGATATGAAAGCAGTTCTTTTCACATATAAAAGTAAGAAAATAAAACCCAATAACTGCTGTTCATTTAGGTAGAGCTAGCTCTATTTTTGACAAAAACATTAGAGTGTTCATACTACATTAAGAAAAATACTAGAAGTTTTAGTGATTAATTGATAAATATTCAGAGCACTGTTTTCATAATCTAAAAATCTTGGGGGCTTTTAATATTTTCCCCATTTGTTTATAGAACCACAACATTTTACACCATAAAATGAAAGGAAATTTCTAACAGTACCTTTATAAAAGCAATGTATTAATTCCATTAAATTCTAAGTGAACAATACAGGTAACTTATTTATATAGGTATGCATTAATTCTCTTTTTATATTGCATTTCAGGCAGATATGTCAGGCTTTTTTGGCTGAAGGCATGAGAAGCAAAAATAAAACATGCAAGTAAACTTTTTTTGAACTGACTATAAAGCGTGGCAATGAAGCAGTCATTCATGTTGCTTACATAGATTTCCTGGTTTTTTCAGGTTTTGGGTTTTTTTGGAGCTGCCTGCTTTACTATGAAATGCACAATAGATTTCTTCCACCATCTGAAGCCCTGATTAGAATGTGAGAGCATGTGGTTTTCTCCTGTAATAAAACACCTGAGCTAGGAAGGTAGGATTTCAGCCTGTTCTCCAATGGCCCACATGTTCCTGCACTGCAAAATCAGTCCTTGGACAGGAGCAAAGAAATGAGGACAAAGCACAGTTTGGCAAAGGATCATCAGTAGATTCAACTCTTGAAGGAAAAGTTAGAACTACACAGTATTTCTGTGTAAAGAAATGTATTCAGCACCTCAAACACCATCAAAAGAGAAATGGGCTACAGCTAAAGAAAGTTAGGCATTATTTCCTTCAGAAAATACTGTGGTTTTGTACAATATTAATCCTCTTTAAAACTGTGACAGAGCACATTACTTATGAATTAATACTATAAAAAACAATATGTGCAGATTTTGAGACACAGTAGGTTTTGGGGATTTAAACACATCTTAACTGAGAAAACTGTTTTGGATTTGATGCAGCCAATGCCAGAAATAAGGAGTATTGTGGAAAACAGGATCAGAAGAGTTTTCTAGATTCCCTCTCATTTCAGAGCTCATATCCATCTTACATTCTAGTGAGAAAAATCCAACCATATGTTTTCCAAGTTTAAAAAGAGCAGTACAGCAGTGGATGTAAATAAATTCAAAATGAGCAGGACTTTCTGGCCAGAGTAATTGAGTCTCCTGATAGCAGCAAATTTTTATAGCTGTAGTTTCTGAACACTGTCTATATAACATAAGAAACAAAGAAAACTCTTCAAACACAATGACATGATGAGGCAAAATGCTTACTCTCTAAAGAGAGTTATATAAAGACCAAAACAAACCACCATTACTCACCTAATATTAAGGTAGGTAAGCATTTGCAGGTTTTTAATAGATTCTGGAATAGATTTGATGCAGTTGTGATACAAATTTAAAGTTTCCAGTGGGGCAAACAGCCAGACATCAGGAGGAATTTCAGTAAATCTGTTCTTTGAAAGATCTAGGGGCAAGCAAAAAAAAATTACGTTTTTAAGTCAAGACTTTCCCTGCAGTAAGAGGAGGTGAAAGTACCCACTGTTATTCTTGTCATGCTCCTAAAAATTAAGGTGTTGCAAGAACTGTAAAATAATTCTGTTTTACCACATGCTACCACATATAATTAATACACAAAAAAGCCTTAAAATACTAAAATATTATTGCTCAATATGAAATTACAACAGAAAGTAGAAGAGTTACAGAAATTAAAAAATACATTTCTTACTACATAGTTACATTTATAATGACACTGAATATCAAATATGATTGTCTCTCCTCTATCAAGTCTTTGTTCTGTGCAATTCTTGGGTTTCTTCCCCTCCAACTCTAGGCACAACAGTAAGTCAAAGGGAAACCCCAAAGTTATTTCCCCTGTTTGACAGCTAAATTAGAATTCAAAGTCATTGTACAATGTATCCGCGACGGTAAAGCCAAGTTCTCAAAACACTGTTACACAGGAACTGACATTCTCCAGCTACATATTTGTAACTTAAATAAAAAGAGTATCAAGTTGCAAATACCAATGCCACAGGTATTTATCTATAAAAGTCAAAATGCCATTTAGCCTGGCCTAAAAGCAGAAAGAGGAGGTATCTTTGACTATGGAAACACGATTCTTGAGCTAGAGTTATTCTGATGATGCATGACTGCATTATGTATGCAGGAGTTAAGACAGAACACAGCATTACCAAAATGCACAGCACCTCTGACTGTATGAAACCTTGAAAAGAAACAGAAAATACAAATGAAATGTGACCCAAGAATCCTGGAAATTCTCAGCTAAGCTACCAAAACCTGTGCCATCGAAAGTCCACCAAACTACCTTGGAAGAAAGAGATATCTACTTGAGAACAACTGACTAGTCTCCTGAAAGGAACTCTGGTTGCCAACCCCAAGACATTTCAAAAGGATGTGGTTTCTCAGAAATGCTGAAGAAACTCTTTTAATAGAGAAGTAATACAGATCTCTTGCTATTTCAGGCTTTAGTTCTCAGTTTTTAACACTCACACGGAATAACTGTTTCTGCTTAGCTCCCACCACATTATCACTGGAACGAACACTTCTGTAAAAAGTCTAGAAAAGGGTTGGGAAAATTGGCTCCAAGTCATTGTCAGGTTGAAAGAGAGCTCAACAACCTGAAGTTCAACTGGAAAACCAGCTACAAGCAGCATTTCTCAGGGCAAACACTGGAATCAACATTGCTTAGCTTCTTCAGCACCAAGCTGGCAAAGAGGATAAAATGTGCCTTCAGGAAGTGCACAGACAGCACTCAGCTGGAGGGACAGGATGAGAGCCAGGACCTCACCTGGCAGACAGCCGGTTTGAGGAAAGGCTCACCTGTGGCAGATCCTAGCTCACACCAGCGTGAGGTGCAGGACAGAAGGGTAGAGGAAAGCTGGGCAGAGAACACCGAGGGATGCTACTACACAACAGGCTGGATGCAGGACACCAGAGCGCTGGGCAGAGGGAATGGCCTCCGCAGCGAGCTGCAGGTGACCAGCAAACAAAATGGACTGATACAATGAAACACCATCTTCCTGTGCAGTTATTTTTGGCAGTAGCTTTACTGCCTGAAGTCTAGAATGTGTGAAATTTTGCGTGCTATCTGGCTATCACTCCTTTATTTCTAAAAAAACGTTCTCAAGATTAAGTGTCCCAAAGTCTTCCTATAAATCACTGCTGATGCAGAATTCTGCAAACTCTACTTGCAAGAGGCAGAAAAATACGTTCCTAGGTTGAAGGAATGGCATTCATAATGAACTGTGAGAAAAATGGAATAAAGTTAACTAAAACTGAGCGTCTCACCAAAACCTAAAAAGCTTATTGCTAGTTCTTCTGCAGAAATAAATTCTAAAGACAAGGCGAGACAACAAGCAGAGGATGCACCGACCCTCTGCCCTGGACAAGGAGACCAGGAGTGTAATACTCCAGAGGGAATGTAAAACAGCTGTGTTTCCAGCCTAGCCTGACACAAACACATCAGCAGTTTGGCTGGAGCCCCTCAGTGTGCACTCATACAGAACCCATACAGCACATCAAAATACATACTTGATTTGTGTATTACTGTAGAAACCACTTCTCTGGAGACAATGACTTTGAAGAAACTGTGGGGCAAGGATTAAACCTTTTTATTGAGAAACCCAGGAATCCTATTAAAATAGGAAATGACACCCACTACCTCTCAACAATAAAATTTTTAAAAGGTAAATAAAGGGGTGGGAGATAGCACAACTTCTATTCCAAGCAATTTTTCATTCCATCATTGCAAAACAGCATTAGAATAGCTCCAGGGATTGGTCCAGATTTTTATGGAGAAAGATTCAAGTATCTATAGTTTTAAACAATATTCTCATACTGAATATACTAGCAGCTTTTTAAAGTCAAATAAAGCTACTTTTAGTCAAACTAAAGAATGATGTCTACTCCAAAAACTTTTCTTAATAAGCAAGAAGTTTATGAGATAGAATTGCCTATTATGATAAATAAAATGTAGATGTGAAACTTATACAATTTCAGTCCTTTTTGAAGATTAATAATACAATGGATGACCAAGAAAATACAGCCTGAAAAATAGAAGAAATTTTAGGAATAGAGTGCTCCTTTATAAACAAGCCAGCTTCCATCTCACTTAAAATGAAGGGAGACTGCTCGCACTTGAGATTGACTTTGTAAGGGTTAACAGACTGAAGCAAGGAAAGCTGCTAAATGCAGAACCACAAATGATTTAGGTTGACAACTCCTCTAGAAGTGAGATTATAGAAATCCTCTGCTTAACCAGTTTAGACTGGAAAATTCTCAATGGGAGTGTTATGTGAGGACTAAACAGAAGACACTACCCATGCCTGCTCATGAACTCTGGGAATTTCAATACATTATCTCTGCAGGAACAATGAAAGCAAGAAGTACACCATTTACTAAGACTAAATTTGAAAAAGGAACTGGAAAAATATGAAGAACTCAGTTGCCCTTTAGTTTTTTTGATGGAAAAAATAAAGTCTTTAGTTACTATAAGGCAGTGATTAAAAAAACAATATATAGAAAGAGCAAAAGGAAAGTATTTAGGAAATCAGTCTGGAAGGGAAGCTATAAGAAGTGAGAAGTTATCTTGTATAAATTTAAGCCATGTTCAAGAGGGAAAACAAAAAGCTCAAGCTGTCAGGTTACAGCAGTGTGCAGCCATCAAGTAGTGTTAACATCGCATTGGTACAGGTATTTAAGTAGTATTTACACCACATTTGCCCTGTTTTTGCACTTTTCCCTAAGGATGCAACACTGCTTACCAACAGGAACATGCTGATACAACAGACTGGCCTTTTATTTATACCAGTGAAAGCCCTTTTATATTCCTGTATGACACACACTACATGTTGAATTTGAAATACAATGCTCAGCTAGGAAATTTACATTGAACCTTATCTTGATATTATAATATTTTTCATGAAAATATGTTGCTGATCCAGGATATTGGTGTTAGGCTTTTGTTTGCTCCAAAATGGTATTAAGAAACTAGATCGTAAAACCCCCACATTCCCCACCCCACAAAACCCAGAACTGCTCTCCTAACTCATCACAGATAGATTTTCCTAGTCAGCTTTTCTAGCTATGCTTTAGCCTAAGCCAACCAAAGTCTAAGAACAGTTAAATGTTAACTGTTTTAACTGTAAAATTAGTCCTACAGAAGACAACAGATGCTTAAAAACAAGTGTTCAGACCTGAATATACTAAAAGATACTCTATACTATTTTAGTGTAACTAAAAGATACTCTTTTAGTCAATCTAAATATAAATCTGAGATCACCACACAGAATATGGGTAAAACTCATTTGTCTGTTAGATGCAAGATGATTCTGGAAAAGAAAAACGTAGCCTCAAACAGGCTTTTGTTTGAGAAACACCTTCATGTGGTATCTCCAGGAGGCACAAGCTGTCAATGTCCACAAAGCACTGACTGAAGAAAGCTTTGTTACAGAAACAATGAAACTGGTTTGTTCATGCTAAGTACCATTTCTGTGATTAGTCACAGCAGACAGATCTCTTCCTGCCTTGGCTAGTTTCTCAACAAATTGGAGAAGAAGCCTCAGGAGAAAGGAACCAAAGCTTCCCAAGCTCACCTCAAATAGGATGTCCCTCTAGCATTTCCCTCAAACTCTACACATCTACTTGTAGTTTCACAGTTCCAATCTTAATGCATGACAGTGTTGTCAAACACAGAAATGTTTTAAAATTTTCCCTTCAAACGAAAAAAAACCCTAGAAAATTACACGATAAATATCAGAATTCTTTAGACTTACTTATGTAGCAAAATGAAGTACTGAACAATTAAAACACATCCAGATGTAGAACCATTTCTCATACTAATATAAACAGCAACCATTCCAGTTACAAAGGTGATGAACAGTTTTGAACTTTCTGGCAAAGAATGTTCAAGAATTACAGCACCATAAATCCATGTAACTGTGAATTTCACATACATATCAACATTTGCTTTCCAACATTAAGAGCAATGGGGAAGCATGTTGGAATCTAAAACACAGAGAATATTTCTCTGTATGTTTTGAAGGATCTGAACCCCCTGAAAAACACTATTTTTAATCTTTGTCCACGGAAAGGGCTTTCCAGGCTTTGGGATGAAAGAGAATTCTCAAAAATGTACATTAGATACTAGCATAGTATGTAACTTATCACAGAGTGAGAAATTTAGATTTTTGGGTTTGTTAGTATGGTAAGTAGATGACACAAGATGGAGGAACCTCGCCATTTTTAAACCTAAAAACCTTCTCTTTCTTCATCTCCTCCATGTTCTGCAGTGTTTGGGACACAGGACGATTGGCTGGAATCTGCCGCAGTCCAGAGTCACGTGAATAGAAGTTTAGCTAGTTATTGGTAAGAAAATAGAAATAATATATGTTTTAGGTAATGATTGGGTGAATTATCTTTAAAAGAGCCTTGATTCCTTGTGTTCCGGGGGGGGGGGGGGGGGGGGGTGTGCTTTTTGCACCTCTTCTGCACACTTAGCTGGTGTAAAGCTTAGTGTGCTGAAATTACTGATAAGAAAATAAAAACCACCCGAAAAGAGAAAAACCAAGAGTCCAGTCTGCTTCTTTCCTAACAAGAACTTGTGCAAAGAAAGCCCCACTTATACATGTGGGAGGGAAAAGAACTCTCACAGAAGCACAATACGGAACAAACTGAGCGCTCATCAGCTCTTATGCACAATAAGGAAGCTGAAGATACCAGCCAAAATCCTGTAGCTCTCAGGAAACTAAAGTGACCACAAATTGTCAAGTAAAGCTACATGCATTTGAAGTCTATTCTTAAAAGCTTATGTAGCAATATTTAATTTGATTTTTATCTGTTTTGTTATACTCAAGTCAAGAAGAAGCAGTCTGTTTTCTGTTTAAAAGAAACTAAAAACACTCCCAGGACTAGAGATGGCTACAAGCAGCTTTCATTTTTTTTCAGCTGGGCGTTTGTAGCATGGAATAGCTTCTGGTTTTGAAAAAAGGTATTACAAAAATATATCAAAATGGTATTTGGATTCTAAATCCAACAACTGAAGATCTAGGAAATATCTGCTTTATGGTTATCCCCACCCCTAAGTTTCGTTACAGACTTGATCTGTGCAATTAAAATGAAAAAAAAAGGAACTGTACACAACCACATAATTGAGGTTTCTTATGAAGTACAGAGGAAGGGTTGTATAGGCAACCAGAAATTCTATTTGACAGGTTCTGAGTTCTTGGCTTTTCATGCTAATCAGCACATCTGAAGAAAAACAAAATCCTTTCTAAAAATACACTTTTACTATTTTAGACTTGAATAAAAAAATAAAACACCCTGTCAGACTGAACCACAGTTTTTCCACATGAAGGAAATGTTTCTGTAACTGGAATAGATCAATGATTGTCTCTCACACTTCTGCTACCACAGAGAAAGAACTGAGATACAGCACACTGGTTCTGAAATCAAAGCCACCTTAAGTAACCCACTATTCCAGCCCATCCTCACTAAGCCCAGTCTACACTGGGTGCCCCTACTCTGAACATGCCTAAATTGGCAGTTTGGTTCAAGCAACTCTTGTGTTTCACGTAAGCTGCCTCTGCTCACCACACGTTGATTCAGGCATGTGCAGGAATTAGGGACCTCTGAACAAGGAATTGATGTGATTATGCAGAAGCCATTTATTGTTTACATTAAACTCCAGTTATAGATTCTATGACTACTGTCCATATGATCATGCATTACATGATTGGTTACTCTATCACACGCTAAGCACGAGGGTCCCAAGAATATGACTGGTTAAAGTCTAGGTGTTCCTTTATCTAGTTCTTGTATTCTTTGTGGTTTGTTTCTCAGGATCCTCTTTCCCAATTTAGCAAGATTTTTATTTCAGCAGCCTTGACAAATTCCAGACGCTCTGATAATCACACCTAGAGATAATTTGGCTGGGACAGCCTGTTCTAAGCTATTCAGATGCATTACAACAGGTATGTGAGATTTTCCCTGAAATCTCTACCAGTAGAAAATTAAACCAGAAGCTCTGATCTAAAGGCTGAAACAACTTGGGGGCATGCTGGTGCTGATCTGCTGCACACCAATAGCAGTGTTGTCCATACAAATCAGATTTGTTACTCAAGCTGGAACAGGCCAAAAATTACACACTTGAGAGAGGCAATTAATTTATTTCAGAGCTGTGCAAACTTGGGTGCTCAGGGGTATTCCGCAAGTCAAGCACACCAACTTTCAAAACTTCTTACTATTTATACATTTTAGCAAATAAAAGAATTAGTGTTCATTGGCTACAAGTTACATAGTTCTCTTAATAATCAGTATTCAATCTAATATTGGCTAATAACCGCTCTTGGTTCTCACACTAGTTAGTCCATCTGCCCAGTCTCTCTCCATTTGGGTCAGTGGGTTTCTTGGGCTGGTGGTCCACCAGCCACTGTTGTGATTCCCCTGGCCAGAATTACCTTTTATCCACTCAGAACTGATTCAGCAGAGATGCTGAGTTCGTTTTATAGGTTTCACCCTTATCTTGGGAGTTCTGCCAACTGTCCTGGTGGCCTGTAAATTCTGCATTCCCTGTGCCCACTATCAGTGATACATCTTCTTCCCAAGCCTTGTTAAGTGCACCCCACATCTGAGATCACTGAAGCCTGTCAAGCCCTAAATCTTAACAAGGCAATTCTTAAGCCAGTAATTTGGTTTTTTAACACCTGGACATCACTTAGGTCATACCTGTTAGTTGCTATTTGTTTCACGGATTAAATTTTCCTCCTTGTTGAGCTGGCTTGAAACTACACAAAGATCAAAGAACATCCTTTTCCAAGGATGTTTCCAAGGAACATCCAAGAAAATTCTACATATTCCACATTTTGCAACATGAGGATGAACTCAACAGAGGAATTCAGGGACTTCTTCACCATGTTGCACCTTTAGAAAGATCCAGACATTTCCAACACAAGGCAACACAGTGCTCCAATTCTGAAGTGTGTTCAGCTATTTTAGCACAGCATGATTTAAATGGAAAATAAAGACCACATCACCAGGATGACTCCTCAGTCTGGCACATGAAGGTGTAAATTCACACATCACATCAAAAGGACATAATACATTACTTCGTGTCAAGGATTATAGTCCTCTCCATTACTGAAAGTGTCTTGGCTCCATAAACCTTTCAGAGTTTGAAGTGGTAAGCAGAAAATCCCACTGGAAGCTTTTTTTGTTTTGGCACTTCAGTATTTAGTCTAGAGTATAACTGTTAAAATGCTTTACTACCAGAAAGAGTGAAATCTATTTTCTTGACAAGTCAGCAAAACTTCTTAATCTGGCATATTACAGCATAGGGCATCTATCTCCCACTTAAACTCACCATCACTTATTGGTTTACTTCTGAAAACCTCTTTTTTTGGCTTCAAAATTTTTTAATTCCATATTTGTTTCAGAGACAAGTAATATACGGGAAAGTAATCTTCATTTGGCAATGAAGTAAAGCCTGAGTTTGTTAAGGAATACCTCAAATATACACCAAATTCCCAAGACTCATACCAGCCTCTCTGGATGCTCAGTAATGCACATCCAAGCCTTTGTCCTGACGAGCTTACAATCTAAACAGACATGAGACAAGCTACAAACAACCTGCAGTAATCAGTGTGTACTACATGACTTATCTTTTGTGTAGATAAAATGGCTTGTCACCAGATAAACTAAGCAGAAACATTTTTCAAGTAAGCTAAACTGCTGGAAGACAAAGAACACTGAAGAACAAGGCAACTGCACTAAGATGAAAGCAGAAAAAAACCTGAATAAACTGGGTAAACCAGCAGTCCATGACAGGGACTAAACAGGGTTTAGCAATAATTCCAGCATGTTCTCCTGAGACCTGGAGGCCTCTGCTGTAGCTACTTCAATATCTGCTGTAATTGGCTGGTGCCTCCCACTGACTCTGTCCTACTCATGCCAGACCTCATGGCAGCATTTAAGAACAGCTGCAGCCTCTTCTATCAGCGTTTAAATAATTCTATAGTATCTCTCATTACTGCATGCACGAACTTGAAGCAAACACTCTCAGAAACCTTTTGGTTCTAGGTCAGACTAATAGAACAAGTTCTCATCACTACATCCTGCTTCCACCTATGGGAATGGTGCTAAAGTGACAAAATGACAGCTGTGTTTGGTTTAATACCCAGATGGCTGGGGATTTGCTCCCTGTGCATTTACACCTGCTGCTCAGCTGCCAGTGAGCTGGGACTCAGGGCTCCTTCCAGACTTTCTACTACACAAACCTTTTTTCAGAAGTCATATGTTGACACTTGGTAACACATTGGTGATAATTATTTGTGCCAAGCACAAAATCATTTTAGTTCCATACCAGAGAACAAGACTATTTTTTATTTTCACCTGAAGTGTGTGACCTCCTCTAGACCTGTCAGCACATTCTCCCAGCAAGTGGCAAACAATCCCAGGCTGGAAGAATGATGAACATCACACTGTTGGACAGCCACAGAAAAGCAGAGAACTCAGAAGTCTCTTCCCACAGTCAATCCGCTCTTTTATCACAAAAAAAAAACCCCCAAAACCAAAAAACAAACAAAAAAGATGTATCAAATAACTTCACATTTTCTGTGCAACTCCAGCCTTCAGTCCTGATTCAGTTACATTCTTGCTAAGGATAGATTTCAGCATTAAATGTCAGCCTTGTTGAGAATATGAGTATGTACTTTTGAATCAGATCCAACAAAGTAGCACAATTTAAATGGGAAAACACACTTCACCAAAAAGAGTATCTCAAAAAGCAAAAGGTATTCTATTTTTCTTTACCGCACAAAGCTTTGCAATACAATTTGCAATCTAAATTATTTGCCCCCTCTGCAAATAATCAGTAACCAGTAGAAACATGTATCAAAAAAAGTTCCTTAGTTGATTCAAACACAGAAATGTTACAGACTTTAGATGTTGCATTGTCCTAGTTTAGGGCAAATCTGGGAGAAAACCTCCAAAGGGGGATCCCTCCCGGGAGCAAACCCACACGGCCTCTCCCCCCAGCCGGTTCGGGAATGATTCCTCAGAGAGAAGTGGAAAGAACCTGTTTATTTAACAGGCACAGCATCCCCAGTACACAAAATGAACAATACCAGATGACACACTCTTTCACTGCTCTGAAAAAGCTTGACCAATTCAGCGAGTCTCTCTTGGGGGTGCTCGCTCTGTTATCACTCCCTCCGGCGCTGGGGATGGATGCTGCTGGACACAAGGTGTTCTCAGGTCCCAGTCCAGAGCAGGTTCCAGTAGTTACAAGAAAGGAAAAAGGGAAAAAACAACAAAGCAAGAGCAAAGCAAAGCAGGAGCAGGAGCAAAAGCAGAAGCCAGAGCTAGAGCCAAGCAAAAAACAAAAGCCCCACTCTGTACTGCCCCGTCCCTGTGTCTCGCCAGTCGTGGGGGGAGCAGGCTGATAACAGAACCAAAACATTTGTCCTTCAGAGCCAGTCTCAAAGGCACAGAACATAACATCCAACATAGCAGAACACACAAATGGGGATACAAACATCACCCTAGGACATGCATATTACAAAACACAAAAACAGTCAATGCAATGGCAAATTTAATTTTGATGGATGGAGATGGTAAAAAGTAAAATAATTACACATTTCACATTTTTTGTAGGTCAGTATTTCAGATAAGGCTGTAACACTAAATTTAGGCAGGCAAATAGTAATAATCAGCTCCTTTAACTTCAAGTAACTGAACTGAACTGAACTTGCCCATCACACCTAGTATCCTTAACAAGGATCCTTTATAGTGGCCTTCAGCAAGAAAGCCTCGAGCACAAACAGCTCATTTCTACTTTACCCAAACACTGGACAGGCTGTGAGAACAGCTGCTGAAAACTTTTATAATTGTTTACAAATTGTGTCACTTCCAGACTTTGCATCAGATGCATTTCAGAGCATAAACACCAGCCCCTCTCTCCCAAAATACATAGATTCTGAGTTCCTCTTTTTGTTCAAATCTAAAGGAAATGCTGCTGAAAAACCACATTTTGCAATGTGTTTGATTTCCAGAATGGAACTGAGATTTAGGATATACATCTGTCGACTGGTCAAACCACCACAATATCATATATGAATCCTAATTTTTTTTAGCTGAATACTGGAGTTGTTGTTGCTCTTCAGTAACTGCTGTCTTCAATTTAATCAACATTGGCTTCACCAACTATTTTATTCAGAAAGGAAACTATAATTAGTTTAGAAGTGCATACTGTAGAGGCAGAACTGCATTATAAATTAACATTCTTGTGCATTTCACACTCAATATTAAGCATTGGGGGTTTAATCTGTACTCATGTGAATGACAATACACCTCAGAAGAGCCAGAAATAGGATGTAAAAAAAGCAAAAGACATGCAAGTAACAGTGACAATGGTCCCCCTAACAATGCCATGCCAAGACTGGTACTGGCCATCACTGGAGGGCCCACTCTCAAGTCACACTGGAATACATTTCCTCCTCCATGCTATGAGGAGGAAGCAGGGGTGAGAAAGGAAAAATTACAACATTCATCCATTTATAAGCAATCATTCACCTACTTATAATTACCTGGGAGTTTCCTCAGAATTAAAAAGTGGGAATTGAAGCTGTTGTGACAAAGCCATCAACAGATAAGCCTTACGGCACCACTGCATTTTTCTGGAGCTGTCAGTCATGCACCTTTCGTATTTACTAAATTAATTTTTTTAAAAGTGCTCACTACTAAAAAGGGAGCAAATTGCTAAAGGCACAGGCTGACTTAGATTTCTCTGCTATATTGTCAGACTGAACTATCTTTAAAAAAATAAAACAGCAAACATGCAGCTCTTCAGCTGTGTGTGCAGAACGATTACACTGATGTGGTATACTCAATTACTTAACTGTGAGAGGGCCTAATGCTGCTTATACAAACAGAAGCAAAATTACACATAAAATTACTGGAATATTCAAGATATCCCTTATTATCTCAAGAACTATGACTTTATTTTTCTTGGGCAGCCAAAAGACAAATTCAGATAAATAATAAAATAAGGATTTACTGGCCAAAGTACAGCAAGGACAATTCACAGTTAAAAACAAACAAAAGAGCTAAACAGCCAGATATGGTCACTATGTTTTTGACACATAATTTAAAATACAAAAAGCATGTCTCAGTTTTTGCAAATTAAGCATTGGCAAACCATTATGTAAGTTAGATGCAAAATAAAATCCCAAGCTATTTTTGATAAATCAACAGAAGTTGTGCTTCAACATAGCTCTTGCTGACTTTACTGATATAAAGATAGAACATTCTGGGTTTACAGTAACATTGCAGATCCTACTGCCTAAGGGTTGCTGATATGGGAAAGAAATTGTTTACCTCCACATTGGCCATAGGCTGTTCTTTTTATAATATATGCTTAAAGTACCACAGAACTGAATTTCAGAGTCACTGAATTAAAGCAGAAAGTGAAACTCTACAAAGATTTGTAACCCAAGCCCTCCATCTCCTATGCCTCAGCCTAGAACCTGTTCATGGAGATATTTGCATGTGAAACAGGGATAACGGCTAAAGAAATACAAACAACCGCATGACTTGCTCTGAGGCAGCTGCTAATTCCTCATCAAGCTCCAGGCTACACTGACAAGTGTCAAGGATGCCCGTGATTGACCAGCTGAACACCACTTAACAAAAATGTTTACAGATCAAGTCTAAATAGAGACTACAGATCTTTTGTTTACGAACATCTTTTGAAAGACATCTAAACTCTGTATTTCACTAGGATTCATTCATAAACCAGGACTACAATGAATCAGGATTCTCCGAGATGGTACTTACATAGGCTCAGATGAACTATTTCAGTACAGGATTTTAGAGCAGCAAGCAATAAAGCTACTTCTGCCAGAGACAGCCCTTAAAACATTTTCACACCACCATTCACAATAACAATTCAAACCTGATAGGAATGACTGGGCTCTACTACAACCTAAAACAGAAAGACAAGAGCATTGCAGAGAGCTCTGATTCAAACGCTGAAATTCAAAACAAATCGACAAAAAAACTTAGCAAAAAGCACAGCAATAATTAGACCAAAACTAAAAATACAGATCCTTGATGGACCAGTTTCAGCATACAGGAAGTCTTTTTAACAACAGATTGCCTGTAGGCCTATATGCTGTTTCTTTCTGAGTGCTTTGGTTATTGAATATCTACACAAAGCAGTTAACAACAACATGACTAAATAAATTTTTATGCTACTACAAGGAAAACCCAGCTTCCATTATTTCATGAAACCTCTTTACTTCCAGGTACCACCGTGGACAGTCTCCTATTCCAAACAATATGCCAGCTATTCATAACCCATGGGGAAAGAAAATCCACAAAACAAAACAAAACCCCCCACAGCATTAATTCACTCAAACATCATTTTCAAAAGTCACTCCTATTTGTGAACAAAAGATCCTGTGCCTCTCAGTAATATTTTCGTCTAGCACATTATTTAAAATTTTCCATTTTCTGCAACTACCCCAGCAGCAAAAAAAAAAAAAAAAAACCAACAAAACAAACCTCAAGCAAAGGGAGATGAGCCACAATATAAGAGAACCTCTGTGGAAAATGTAGCTTTGTTTTCTAGGAACCGTATAGAAAAATGCCTCCATGTTTTACTTCACCTGAAAGCATGGATAATCCGGGCCCACACTCACCATAGCCAAGCATTTACCAACACGGTGAACACATCAAGCTCTCCACACTCACTGCTGGATAGGCACAGATCCCTCGTAACCGCACTTGCAACCATCTTCCCGCTGAGCTGGGCCCGCGAGACCCCAGGTCAGACAGTTTTTACTGCAAAGGAGCCGACGCTCTTGGAGATACGATGCAACCTCAACACGGCGTTCTCATTCCCCCGAGCGCCAACTCAAGCGCTCCCCTCACCCTGCACATCCTGCTCTCGGCACACCAACTACAGCTCCCCAGCCTTAAGGCACGCACGGGCCGACACGGGGGACAAATGCCGGATTCCCTGAGACCGCCCCTCTTCCCCGCAGGCACACCGACCGCAGCACCGTTCCACCGCCCCGCCCCGCTCCGCCCCGTCCCGTCCCCCGCCGCCGCGGCCGGAGCCCTTCTCTCCCGCACAGCCCCGCACCCGGCAGCCCCCGACAGCGCCAGCTCCGCTCCCACCAGCCAGGGGGACAGCGACTCCCACCCTCCGCAACACCGAGCACCACGGAGAGCTCGGACACGCTCGGCCGGCCGGGGCAGGGAGCCCCTCTGCCCGCACATCCCCGTGCCCCTGCGCACACAAACACGCACCGAGAGCTCTGTGCCCTTCCACACGCACACACCCGCCTGTGCTTTCACACACGCTCACACACAGCCGCTCGGCCCCCATCTCCCCAGGCACCTCCGAGTCCCCCGCTCGGCTCGCACACGGCAGGCTCAGCGTGCCCCGCTCACAGCCCACCCCTGCACGGACGCTCGCCCCACACTCGTGCGGCAGAGCCGGCCCCCGGTGCGCCCAGCGGGGCAGCCACGACACCGCAGCCCCACATCCCCCACACCCCGTCCCGCTGCCTGCACGGAGAGCCCCCCACACGCGGAGCCTCGCCACTGTCCCCCACCGCCCTCACACAGCGGGGGCCTCGCTCCTCACCCAGAGAGGCCGCTCCCGGTTCACCGCCTCGGCTGCCCCCACAGCGCTCCCCTGCCTCCGCCCGCTGCAGCTCCGCGCCAGGGCTCCGCACCCGCCACCGCCCGGCCCCGGCGGCCGCCGCAGCGGGCACGTGCCCCCCGCCAGCAGCGGCCCCGCAGGACGCCCGCAGCCCCGGCCTGCCACAGCCAGGGCCCCCTCACCTGCTTGCGTGGTGTCGCTCAGGTCGCAGCCGCTGCCGGGGAAGTCGCGCAGCTTCCTCCCGCTCAGGCACAGGATACCCGAGCTGCCCGCCTCCTCCAGGGCCCGCTCCAGGCTGCGCCCCGTGTGCGACTGCGGCAGAGCCGCCGCGCCCCAGTGCGGCCCGGACGAGAAGGAGAGAGTGAGGTGCGCGGGGATCCCGAGCCCCGTCGCTCCGCTCCCGGGCGCCGTCCCGGTACCGCCGCCGGTGCCGTTGTTGCCGCCGCCGCCCCCCTGCCCGGCCGCCATCTTGATCGGCCCCTACACAACAACGGCCGCGGCCGCTGCGCAGGCGCCAGCGGGGCCGCGGGGGGAGCCGCGGGATGGGGCGGCGCTTCGGGGCGCCCCTCGGCCGCGCCAGCCAATCCGCGGGGGCGCTGGCGCCGGGGGGCGGGGCTTCTCGAGGGGGCGTGCGGCGCTGTGCCCGAGGGCTCCTGTGGCGCTAGGCGGCGCTGCCGGGGCCGAGGCTGCGGAATCGCCCCGGAGGGAGCGGGCGCGGGATCCTCTTGGCAACGGGGGCATCCGGGAGCGGCGGCAGCCCGGGAGGGAGGGTCCCGCAGCCGGGACAGCCGCGGGAGCGGGTTCGGGAGAGCGCGGCTGCGGGGAGGCTTCGAAGCCCAAGGAACACGAGCAACATCGGCTCGGCAGCCCCGGCCGCGGGGCCGCTCGGCTCTGCCCGCCGCGCCTCGGGCACCGCTCGGCCTTGTGCTCGTCCTGCCCCGGCACGGCGCGGCACCGGCCGCTCCTCAGGCCCGGAGCTCTCCTGCGCCAGGAGCATCGGAGCCGGACACGGACTGCGGATCCTCGCGTTTAAGCGAGAAAAATCACCCAGCAATCGTCCTTGGCAGAACAAAAAGCAAGACGAGCGAGCGGCTCCCCCTGAAATGGGTGTGAAAGAACACTCACAAGAACCCAACAGACACGAACGCCCGTAGCTCCGAATGTGAAACGGCAGTGGGGAGACAGAAATCAGAAGCCCGTTGCAAGGTCCAGGGCCCAGTTACCTGAAAAAAATGCCACAGAACCGCTGGGATACTGTATGGATGGATAATTGCCTCCCTTACCATGTAATCAGTCCTTGTTCGGTGCCGCATGTTTATCTTCCAAAAATCGCTCTGGAGCTGTGATTAGGAAATGCTAAAGAAAGCCTCACAGACCCACATTTTAATGCAATTGCTGTGCGTTTGATACGCGGAATCTGCTTTTAAGCCTTGGACCTCGTGAAAGTCCTTGAATCCTTGGATCGTTTTGGGGTTTTGTTTATTTTTGCATGCATATGTCGTGCCTAATTTGGTGATCTAAGGAAGTTCCCGCTCTAGGGGGTATGGAAAAGACTGGCCTTCAGCCAGCAACACGTCACTGACAGACAGATGAGCCATTATTCATCACAAAAGGACCAGACCTGAAATACCATGTGGGTCATGTCTGGGTGAAATTCAGTAGAACCAACGAGTCAGGATCAGTGAGCAGGTCCTGAAGAGTGAAGGGTTCAGTCCTGTGCTGCAGCACTGTGTGGATTTGGGGATCACCCTGTCCTGGCATACAGACTTGCCCTCCCAACAAACAGCTCTGTGTGCAAAATGCAGGGGGGAGAAGGGGTCCCATTATCACTTGCAAACAGAGTGGCTGTCTGCTTCCTCTGGCCTTAGCCGAGGGTACTCATGGGGGCTGTGGGATTCAAGCTTCCAGATGAATATCTGTCAATCAGTCTGCCTGGGCCAGAGCTTCTGCTCTTGCCCTGAAAAAGCCAATCATTCCCTGGATTCACAACAAGAAAATACGAGGCAAACCTATATAAACACTGTTGACTGCTGTCCTCGGTTGAGGTTCCAGTCAGAGAGGGTGGGGGGTGAATAAACTCAGACTGGTGTTGGGCCAAGTGTGTAGGATGATTTTGCCCCAAACATGGAGCAGGAGGCATGGTGGCTCTGCAGCTGGCAGGAGTGAAGGAGAGCAGGGACTGTTTGGAATCACAGATAAATAGAAAGCAAAAAGCAATACTGGAAGAATCCTCCACCGAGTGTTTGACGGCAGAGGAAGACACGCTGACAATCAATATGATTGATAAAGCAAGCTTCGGTTTATTCAGATGGCTCAGTTTCTTTTATACACTGTTCAGCAAGCGTGCATACCTGTCACAAAGCCATTGGCTAAAAGCAAAAAGTTAAACATACTTCTGTGCTGTTTTGAGAACCGGGGTTCCTCCTTATTCTCACAGCTGTAGCTTCTTGTTAATTCAAGCTATCAAGGTTATAGTTTATGCCTTCTTGCCAAGGGTACAGTGTCCTTGCCGAGAGTACAGTGTTCTTACTCTACTATCAGCATAGCTCTGCAGTTTGCTATTTCTAAATTTTCTAACAATGAGATTGCTTGTACAATTCTTCTAATGATCCGTGGCCCTGTCCTAGTAGCCATTCTCCAACGCAAGTGCTTTTGAAATACAATGATACAAGTGGCTAAAGACACAGATCAGTGGTACTGTGGTACCTGTGGGTTCAATGCAGTGACCAAGCAGGGCCACACACCTATGCTGGTGGTCCCCCTGCCCTGGAACATGCTCTGGGGACTCTCTTCTTACCCTGTGCAGTTGCTTTTACATTTTTAAACTACTCAGACACCATTAGAGATATTACTCTAGAGGTGGTGGTGCCTGGCCCGAAACAGAGTAGAAGTTTTCCAGGTCACAAAGCTGCCCCTCCACAGTGGCCCTGGCCTGTGTGCAGCTATCCTGGCTGGGAGTTTGGTCAAAGCCAGCTACTACCACTCCTCCACAGGACAGTGCACAGGAATTGTCAGACTCTGGATGAGCACAGGCCACTTGTACCCCTGTCAATGGCTCAGGAAACAGCTAAGCTGTGTCACATGAATACCCTCCCCAAAGGACAGTCAAGCCCTGTGCAGCAGTTCACCCTGTGCACAACAGCAGGGATAATTCTGTTAGAGACAATCATTCTGTGTGTTAAAGTACTGTACCAGAAAGGGGTAATTTATGCCTGTTGAGCTGAGCTCACACTGTCCTCTCCGAGTATGTTTTTAGTGTGATGGTTATGCGTTTTGGCTACTTGTGAATTCAGTGCAAAGCCTGTATTATCTCCTGCTACATAAAAAGTCACTCAGCACTGCAAGGGAATCAAGCTAGGGAAAAAAGCAGGTTTTATCACCTAAGCCATCAATATTAATTTAAGGAGTGGCTAAAAGATTATAAGGTACAGACATCTGTAAATAATTTCTTTGGAAAAATAGAATCAGGAGCAATCTGAATAGCAAGAGGATGTTTCCCACTCAGCTGTTTTTTTCAGGACTTGAATGGCTCCATCCCTTTGCAACTTGATTGAAGTGCTCAAGTTTTCTAGTGATCCTGCCATCTTCTGTCCATATTTATAATCAGGAGGCAATTGAAATCAGGGATACTGTCACTTATGACAGTGTTTCTTGTTCAACTTTTCAACTTCCATGACATACAGATTATTTGCATGAAGGGGTGATGTTCATTAACCAGAGTTCATTAACCTGGGCATTGGGGTGCATTTGTTTAATTCTGAACATACTCTGAGCCAGGACTGCTCTGATAATTTTGCCAATAACATTCAAGGCATAAGAGATCACAGCAAAGATTTTACAGAATACCTATTGGAAAATCTCACACTGCTTTGGAGCCAGGTTTAGAGCAGTAAACTGCCCACAGGAGGACACCAATTGGGACCAGTTTCCCCAAAGCACCAGCCCATGCAGTGTCACCCTGAGAAGCTGAACTTGCACCAAAGAGCTGTTGAAGGAAAGGAAATAACCAGACATGACATTTGACAAGTTTTTATTCAGCACACTGGACTCATACATCACTGCTTTGTCAACTAACATTTCACACATTCCTATAAAACAAATGCCAAGTCCAGTCTCTTGTTAAAGGTGCTCAGTGTAAAATGTAAAGCAGTCTAACAAATACTTCCTGTTGTAAGTATAGCTTAGAGCCCAGTAACAGGCTGTGTCCAGCAAGTTCAGTGCTGGGTTCCAGCAGTGGATGGAGAATGGAGCAGTTACTCAGGGTTGATGCAGGGCTTCATTAATAAACATCTAAACCCAGCTCATTAACATCTCAGCCAATGCTTATCAGAGTGCTGCTGCTGGTTTCTTTATGCTGCTGCTTTGAGCATGGGTGGAGCTGCAACTACAAAAACCCTAATGCAGAACTACTCAGCACTGGAAAATGTGATCTGGGCTGAGGCAGCCTGTCTGTGCTCCATGCTGAGGACAGTGACTCCAACAGCACGGCATGGCACGTCTCACTCCATCCCCACAGCAGCAGTCAGAACAGGACAGCAATCCACAGAGAAATGCAAGGTGCTCAGACCTCACTGTCAGGGCAAAGCAACAGGTTTTCAAGGTGGAGGGGTCTTAACACTGCAAACCTCTGGGCAGAGATACCTGTAAGCACAAGTTGGGCAATTAGGTGGATGCTGGGGATTGTGGGCAGCTGGAGCATCCCCACTTCCCTCTGTCTCCCATATGGGCAGGCACAACATCATCAAACTCTGTCCCACTCCCCAGACAATGTAGGGAAGACTCCATGGTATACCCTCCCACTATCAGCTGTCACCCTGGTCTGCACAGGGTGCCCCGGCAGGGGGACAGAGCTGGTGTCAGCCCTACACTTCCCAGCAGAGCTCTCCCAGCAAATCCATCTCCACTCATCCCCCTCCACCACCCTGCCCATGTCCCACTTGCTCTGTGCTCTGGCCCAAAGTCTCATCGTGCTTAATCCCTGCCCTCAATCACTCATCCACTCCGTGTGTAAGGAAGGAGACAGCACATTGCCAAATCAGCTATCTCAAAGGGAATCTAGTGACTTTTACTGAGCCCTTGTCATGGAGCTTGGACTGTCACAGGCAACTCCCTGTGACAAGCACATGGTCCTAAGGCATGGTGACTGTCCGTCCGGTGCTCCTGGCTGCTGTAATGCGCCTCTTATTCCTCAGACCAGAGAACCTCTCATCCAGCGTCAGGCTGGTCTGCAGGGGAAAGCGAGAGCGAGTCAGTCCCTTGTCTTGTGGCAAAGCACAGCCAAACTTGTTGCGGGGTATTAATTAGAGCCCATCAGTCAGGCTGGTGTTTCACAGTTGGTTAGTCAATTAAACCACTCAGCACACAAAGACAGGGAGCTCGACAGACTGTGTGCAGCTGGAAAACCTCCAAGCAGCTCCCAGCCCCAAGACACAGGGCATCCTCGACAAGAACAGGAGCAAGCAGATGGCATTTGAGCACAAGGCATCAGGTAAAACCAAATTGTCCAGACAAGAAACGCCGGCAATGAAGAGGGTGGAGCAGGATTTCTCAGCTGCCCCAGGGCTCTTGGACCATACTTCAGTGTAAAATGTGACACCAAGAAGGGCACCAAAGCAAAGAGCAAGCAAAGCCCAGAAGTGCCACATGTCTCTGAGGAATGGGAAGCACTGACAGTGAAACAGTCCCCTCTGGCCAGGACTACTCATCAGCAGGACCTCCCTGCTCCAAGCAAGCACATGGACAGGCCAAGACAGGCCATCGGGCTGGGGAAAACTGGGCTGAGTCTGTAGTTGCTGAGCAGTCTTCTCAAGTGCCTTCGGTTTTGTGAGCAACCTGGCCAACACAGCTATGGGACTTTCCTCCCAGGCTGTGTTAGATAAACCCAGCTGGTAGCCCCAGAAACCTGAGAGTGATGTTAACAGCTCAGTGGCAGTGCTGCTGCAGGGAGCCAGGTGCCTCCTGTCCCGTCGACAATCCTCTACCTGGTTGGCCATGGCGCGGAAGTTGAATCTCAGAAGCACCCCCTTGGGCTGGGGCTTGGTCACCCGTGCTGGGGGTCTCTGGCTTCGCAGGAATGGGTACTTGGATGCAGGCCTGAGGAAAGCACAGAACTGCAGTCACTCGGGATGCTAAGGCAGCTCACTTCCCATCCTCTGCAAACCAGCATGGAGTAAAGGGAACATCCACACATTCCACACATGGTGTGTCTGACCCCCACCAGAATCAAAAGGCAGCCAGGAGAACAGCCGTGCAGGAAGAGTTCCAGCACTGGGGATTGTCACATTCAGGCTATTGAGGGGTGCTCTCACCTACCCTTCTCTCTGCCCCAGCTGGATGCCAGGTCCTGCAGCTGGCTCCTTTCCAGCCTCTGAGCTCCTCTTACACAGCGAACACGAGGTGTCCCTTTGGGACACACTGTTTCTCCCAACACCCCACAACCAGCCTACCACCTCTTCCCACAATGGTACTTCCATTTCTCCTCACTGCATAACAAACACCATATAATTACAGGTAAATACAGGAGATTTTTGTCTCCTTCTGATATGCTGGGAAGGAACCAGACACCATTTGCTAAGCATTTTCAATCTGAACCATTCAGTGCACATTCATTATGGAAGTGAAGCTGCAATAATACTAAAGGGATTTGCAATGGCTTTTGTAGGGTTCCCACCCTAACAAATCACCTCATTTACTTACGGGCTGGTCTGGCCCGCCTGGGGATTAACCACAGAAACCGTCAGAATTGCTCCCGGGTTCGGTTTCACTTGCCACCTGCCGAGACAGGGAGATTTATTCAGCTTCAAGCGTGAAAGAGCATGTTGTATTTGCATTGTGCCTTTGTTCACCAATTACCTTCTCATCCTTGGCGGTTTCCCTTCTCCTTGAGAATCCATCTGCTGTAAAATAAATTTTAAAACAATTACTTAAAAGAATTAGCTCTCAGAAACAATGATTCATTTTCCAAGATTTTGTTTGGTGTATCTGAAGAGCTCCTTCTTTGCAAGTTGTCAAGAAACATGCTAATTTGGGGCTTCCCATTCACAAAGTGATGTGCATAGGATGGCTTTACCTTGCCCTACTTGTGCTGCTCCAAAAACTGCAAGGTTTATTTTTATCACTCTCCCAGGATTTACTTCCCAGCTGCCAAAATACCAAGCTGCATTAAAAATTGCCTGCAAATACTTTCATACCAATACATGCACTGTTTAGGTCATCCATCTCTCTCCCCCAGTTACTTCTGGAAACAAAGCTACAAGTGGGCACAAGCTGGTAAAGTGTGAAGGTTTGTCACTACCAGCAGACTGCAGAGGAAATGTCTCAAATACTGACCCCTCTCTGGAAGTGGGCTTTGGAGAACCACTGCTGCACCCACTTCTGCTGGAATGCTGGTCCTCTGTTCAGCAGGAAAGGCCTGCTGGTAAAGGAGAGAGAGAAAAAGGTGAGGATGATACCAGATCTCTCTAGTGTTTAATGCCAAAATACCTAACCCAAGCTGCTCTTAAAAAGTAGTGTAAGAAGCAAATGAAGCTGTGTGTTACTGAGTTGAGCGCAATAGGTTTTTCTGCCAGCAAAGGATTTCAGAGGAACTTGATTTTCTGCTCAAATGAAGCAACAGTTTGTGTGTTCTGAGCTTCGCTCATTAAAAGCTAAAAACATGGGAGGAAAATCATAGAAAAAAATCAGGTCAGAAAGGACCTCTCAATGTTATTTAGTCTCTGTTCTGCTGAGAGCAGAGGAAGGATTGCAAGGAGCTTCCTTTCAAGCTCAGAGAACATAATGATCTCGATGAGACAGGCACCAAGACAATGCCCAGCACCTGGCACACTGCCTTCCTCACAGCTCCTGGGGCACAGTCTGCCCCTGCAGCCCCTCACTGGGACAGACTCCCTGTCTCTGCACATCCCTTATGGCTGGAATCTGCACTTCCTGCCTGTATGAAAATAAATGCTATTTCACCCTTCAAAAGTGTTTCCCAAGTGACAAAGTTTAATAAAAATACAAAGGTCACATATTCTATGCTTCCTGAAATAAAATGACAGATGAGTATCAGCATTATTAACTACGAGCATGAGATTTTTTTCTTTTCAGGTGTCTTCCAAACATACCCAGGGGTATTTTTTGGTGGTGCACAAACACATGGCTGCAGCCACGCCCAGCTGTCACATACAGAGAGAAGTATCCCCTGAGTCACTTGGTAAAAACCACTGAAAACCAAAATAACCCAGAGTTATCAAAGCTTTTACCTTCTCCCTGGGGCGCAGACGCCAGCAGCATCTGCTCTGAATCTCTTGGGGCCTGGAGATGGCTGTGGCTGTTCCTCCTGCTGCCCACTGCTGCTTTTGGCAAAAGCATTGCTCTTCTTGTTGCCCTGAAATCAGGAGCAGTGAAACCTCAGCAGTTGTCACCTGCAGCACAATCTTGGTACAAGAACAGAGGGTGAGGGCAAGGGACAACACACAAGGTCCTGCTCTCCACTGACTGCTGTTGACACCACTGTCACCACTGCCTCGCTTCCTGGACAAGGAACTAGAAGTGCCAGGGAGAATGTCTCGTTCTAATGCAGCAGAAACCAAAGAAGGAAAAAAGTTTCAGGCCATGCAGAGCAAATCTCACAGAAGCTGTTCCTTTTGGTCATCTGGACGAACAATGCCTGGGCCATGTCCTAATGCATAAAACACACCAGACAACCCCTCAGCAGTTCCTGCAGTTCCAACACAAACAGCCCCAGGCTCCAGCCAGGTGACTTCTGTGGGACAACTACCATCACTGTTAGTACCCACTAACTGAGGTGTATTTCCATATTCTTCCCCCTTGGTTTATTCCTGCAAAGTGGAAGCTACTGTAGAACTCTGCCTCCTAGCAACTGCTTCTTACTTTCTGTAATTACCAGCCACACTCAATATCTGAGTCATCCTGGTCTTTCTTTTCAGGAATAACCTCACTCCTTGCACATGCATGCCCAGTTTAGGGCTTTCTTATTTATACCCCTAAGACATATTCACTAAATGTATCTTCCTGTTCAGCACTTGCATTTCTAAAAAAGCTTACTGAACGTCTGTGACCTCCTAACTGAGTGGATTTTCATCAGTGCGAGAAAATCCAGCTGCTTCTCACATTATCTGTCATAGTACTGGGAATCAGTATCTCTTGTGGAAAGTATGTCTCAGAACCAGTCACCTGACAAGTCACCAAGTCTGTCTGACTTCACAGGAACTTGGAAAATGCTCTGGGTGGAGAACAAATAACAAAGAATCTTAACACACCTCCTCTAAATGATAATAGTAAGATGAGATGTCATGGAATTAATTCTTATGGAAATATTTTTAAACCTTTTAAGACCAATTTTTTAAAAATCTTTTTTTTTGCAAAACCCATGGGAACTGATCAGTAAAATTATGCTAAGTCAGAAGCTTTATAAAACCAACTGGAAAATTGCTATTCTATATGCATGTCTGTAGTCACCTATGCATACAAATGCACAGGCATTAAACCATGGTGGTTTTTTATGTAGATTGTTCTTTGGGGTGATCCAAGATCATAAAGCTGAGCAGATTTCTACATGACATTTGGCAAAAGCCATACCTTCCTTATTCCCCTACCTCCTGAGCAGATGCCTGGCGATTTAAAGGGCTCACTCCATCGAATGCAGCAGCTGCTCTTCTCTTGCGACCAGGCAAAGTATTCCTGAATTGTCTCCGATTGAACTGTTGCTGTCCAAACCCTCTTCTGAAACGGTTAGGTCCTAAAAACAAAGCTCTCTTACTTTAGTATCCTTCAAAATTCAGTTTATGACTACAGTTTTGTAAACAGACCACAAGGTTAACTTAATGTGATACAGGAGTAGCTACACAAATAGTGGTGCAAAAGTCATGCTCTTTCATATTAAATAATTAATTTTTCTGTCTCTCTAGCATTCTTATTGTATATAAGACTGCCATATACCTTACTTGATGTGAAAGAATACAGAAGGGAAAAGCCTTTCACAATTCTGATTCCTCGTAAAGGCAGGAACACCCACATCAGGAGACCTGTCAATCTGTCGTCAGAGCTCACACTGCTATGAATTAACTATGAAACAGAAAAAGCCTTTAGATACAGATATACACATGGCTTGAGCATCCCAAAGCCAACCCCGGAGCAGCAGCCTGAAATAGCTCTGAGGGCCCGAGTATAATATACTATTATAATAGTATATTTTTTATATATATACATATATAAAATTATCTTTTAGCTTGAGACACAATTACTTTTTATATTGAAGGGGACGCGTCCTGCTGCTCTTTTATGATACACACCCCATCATCCATCTGGTATTTAACCTTTTCCCCTAAGCCTGCTGATGATTTTGAAGAGTGCTGAAGTGTTGAGCAAGAGGAAAGCCCTGTCAGACTGAGGCACAGTGCTTCCAAACCTAATTACTCCACATAATAAAATTCTGTAGTTGTAATGAGACAGCAAGTTTCTGAGTCACTGTGTGAGCTGACATAGGCACAGCAACAACAATCATAAACTCACAGCTGGAATGCCAAGAGGGAATTTATTTCTGTTACCTTCAAACTAGCAGATCCCTGAAGCAACGCCTAAGCAGAGCCACCTGGACATAGTCACCAGCACTATTAAGCTTGGCCCAGTGCTGCAGAATCACCAGGCTGCCCTTCACACCAGTTTAAGGGTTTGCCTGCATAGTCACCACCATGCTGTGCTCTAATCTCTCTACCAAGGCAGGGAGCTAAAGCGTGTCCAGAAAGGTGCCCCCAAGTCTACCAAACACCTCCATTATCTATAACCAGATATTCCACTTCTCAATGCACACAGAGGGTAAACAGCAGTAGATGTGTGTTCTCCTTCATTGCTCCTTCAGACTTTGCTATCCCCAACTGCAAGGTCACTTGTCCCTCTATTTTGAGCCCATTCCCCCCAACAGCTGCTATACCAGCGAGATGTGCCCACACTTTGTGAGTGTATATATCAGGCACAAAGCTGTGCATGGCAGAGGGCAGTGACAGTGCACTCAAACCCTGGATCTCACAGCAGAACCTCACTGACAAAAACTACAGAGCAGTGAGGTGCATATACCATCAACTCCTACATGACAGCAATTTACACTGATTTGGAGCAACTGGAAATGAAGTGTTCTGAGGCAGCAGTGACATTGCTGGGAGGGGCCAGCACTGCCAAAATGAATGAAGGCTCCAGCCTCAGGTTATAACACCTGCCAGCACCAGCCTGAGCTGCTTACACTGGAACGTGCTTGAAGATGATTTGAGCTGCTCTGGCTCTAAAACAAAAGTGCACCAGGACAGACCCTTGGGAAGCAGATTCCAAACACCAGGCTGGGGTGCTTCATGCCCCATGGCCAGAGGAGCTGGTTGGGAACATGCACAAAAACACAACACAGTTCACAAGCTCTGGGGACAGTTGTTATTTCCTTTGCAGACAATGCCCTCTCATTGCAGAAGTGCAGGTGTGTAAATGCTCGTCTCGTGATAAACATTCAATTTTGGGAAACTGTTTCTTTTTGACCAGATGTGGACTTACTGTAGTCAATGTCCCTTCGATTTTTTTTCTCCTGCTTCTATTTTCCCAGTCTGTTTTTGCCCTGTCTTGTTTCTCTTCAACCCCCATTCTGGCCTGTCCCTATCTCTTGCCTATTTGCTGGGCTGCTCTCCTGCTGGCCAACAAGCCTTGCTGCACAGCTCTCCTACACCCTGGAGGGGACAAGAGCCTGAACTCAGCTGCCTTTCCTGGATACTCCATCAGGTCAATGGGAGGGGTTGCTGCAGAAAGCAGCCCTGACTACAAAATCATGCCCCCGTCAGTCTGTTCCTATTAAGAGAGCCTGCGCTCAGCAGTGAACTCAGGCACGGCTCACCCATCACAAGACATGACAGAGCCATCAGCCTCCAAGGGGGACCAGATCACACCAGCTGAGGATGAAGGTTTCACTCTGTCATCAGTGTCCTGAAGTGTGATACATGGGAGCCTTCATGTCTGCAAAAGGTCTGGTAGATGTTTAATAATGTAAGAACATTTCATTAAAACCCCACAGCATAAGCAGCTGGGGAAGAACGCCCCCCCACACATCCCATGTTTGAGTGTGTGCTCAGAGTCTGGTTCTGAGCACACCTGGGATGGCCAAAGGGCACCTCTGCTCAGCTAGTCCAGTCTGGGTGGAAGTTCCCTTGTCTGACAGACCAAGGAGATTTGAAATTCAAATTTCTCTTCATTAAATATCATCTCTCCCCCACTAGGGAGAAGGTTTAAGCCATATTCCAAGAGGGATTAACAGCACTTTGCTTGCTCATTTAATCAGCATAATACCCTTCCCCCTCCTCTGTCATTACAGTGCTGGGCTCCTCAGATCATCATTTTGACAATGGTTATCACATCTCAGCCCAGAAGGGACTGCTTTTCAACAGGAACCAAAGTGAACTGAGCCCCTGATGAATTATGGGCTAAATTCCCAGTCATGTTGAGCTTTTCCTAATTGCTACTGACAATCAGCACCACACAGCATGGCAGGTCTCTGCACTTGGCAGGGCTGAATTCAGACTCACTGAAAACCTACAAAATACTAAACCTAGCAGAAATAATTCTATAAATTAACAGAAAAGTTCTCACATCTAAGGAATAGGGAAAAATATTTTATTGGATTTGCCTCTGGATGCAGTAATTGCTTGAGTGCAGGAGAATATCAAAGCCTGTGAGTTTTGACAGAAAAATCAATTTGCTAAGGGCATTTATCATCATTATGTTTTGAACTGGAGCAATCCTCAGTAAGGCACTGTGTGGTGGACACCAAGAACACAAAGATGGGAGGCAGAACAGAGACAAGCAGGATTGCTCCCAGTGATCCCATTGTCCTGATGTGTGATTGGCACTCCAATATAAGACTGAAAACATATTTCTGCAAAATATCACTGAACTATTCAGGGAGTGACTGCTGTAATTAAAAAAAAATAAATTCATAGAGATAGCATTTCATGCAGCAGGTAGCTTTAGTTTGTAGGTAAAAACTAGCGGAACAAAAGAAAGCTGTGATCATTTGGTATTATTAAAAAACCCCTCCCCATAAAAATTGCATGCTTGGCAAAAGTGACAGTTTAGCTTCAATAACTGAGCTATCAAATACAGTTACTGAAGGAGTAATTTGGATAATTTAAGTCTGCTCTTGGGAAAATGAGGATTAGGAAGAATTTTAAATTGCATAATTAAAATATGCAAAGCCAAGGGGAATAGAGAATAGATAATAAGTCACTCTAAATCAGTAATTCATGAGAGAGTGGAAGGGAGAGAAATGGATGAATTACGCTCTGAAAGGGTCCTGATATTCCATTGTTATGGTGAGAAAAGCTAATCAGAGCCTGAGCACATCTTATACGCACACGGAAATTGGATAGAAGGATTTACGAGCTGGATTTTGCTTAAAAATGCATTTTCCAGCCTGGCCAGCCTCTGCTGTCTCAAGTGCCCATCTACCTTGCAAATTCCTCTGCTTCCAGGCGCGGTACCGGGCAGCCCATACCCGGAGGCTGAACTCCTGTTCCTGACCTGCTGCCGTCTGCTGTCGCCTGCTGCGCTGGCATCTGTCTGCTCTTTCCTGTGGCGCTTTATGATGTCATCTAGAATGAAATGAGGAGAAATCCATAGAAACTGCACTTTCCACCAACAGTGATTTCCCCTTTGGGTGCTTGGAATTGTCCACGGTAAATAAGGAGCTTGCTGTTCTGTGAGCTGCGCTGGACGATGAAAGATTAAGCTTAGCTTAGAAAGTATAGGATGAATTTACGGGGCTCCTGTGGGCTGGAGATTAGAGTGCAGCTAATGATTTATAAATGTGCCACCACCCAGCACATCCTCACCACGGGCAGGACAGAGATTTCAGACCCCGTCCACTGAGGGATCTGATCCTGCAGGCTTCCCACAAGCCTAAGGGAAGATGTTTTTGCAGGGGCACCAGGAACTCAGTGCTGGGCAGAGAACTTTTTTGAGAAGGTCTGACTTGAGTGGCTGTAGGAAAGGTGGCCAAAGCAGGGAGGATGTGACAGCTGTTGAGTTACTTAGATCACGCACAAAGTACTGTCAGATGCAGAGCTCCATCAAGAAACAGCTCAGGCCTCTCCATTCTCAATCAGCTGGTCTGCAATCAGTGGGATCGTGTTAATTCAAGCTGTTCTGATGAAGAGGAATGCCAAAAGCAAAGGGACGTCTCTTCAGTAATTCATCTTTTCCAACATTTTCTTCTTTTAACCTGAAATCTTCCAGAAAATACTTTGCAAATAATAAAGGCACATCTGTGAAGTTGTAGGCAGAATGTTTTAACTTGAACAAATTAGCAAGAAACAAAGTTGTCCGAAACAGGCCCTTTCCCAGGCAGTGGCTACTCCAGCTCCTTCATATATCACTGGAGTCAAAGGACAAAAGTACCATCAGCTTTCAATGGGTACTTACTGTGAATTATCATACCTCCAACACTAGTCCCTTGTTATTTCCTATCAAGAAACTCCTGTGTCCAAATGAATACAAAGGCCAAAGAAAAGAAACAAGAGCAGATGTAAGAACAGGCTGCTTTTGTGATTTTTCTTTCAAGTCTGCCAGGAAGGAATAAGCTGGGAGATGCTGGGCCATGTTCTTGGGGTGAATTTGCTACTGGTCTCAGCTAAATGTGCCTTTGGGACGTGTGTGATTTAGAGCACTGGATGCTTTGAAGCATTGGCTGTACTGCAGGGAGGTGACAACACTCATCCAAGGGTGGGCTGCCCACAGCATGAGGAAATGAGAGGGGCTGAATGCCCAGGTGCCTAATCTGTCACCTTTCAGTGTCTTTTCTGTTTCGGTATGCCTTGTTACCCTGCCTTTTGAGCCCATAAACATGATGGGGTTAACGGAGCTATGTAACGAACTACTACACAAGGCTACAAAGGGATCCTGAGAGGTCATTTGTGGTACATCTATGCCCTTGAGGCAGAATTAGATCTATCAGGGCAGCTTTACAGCAACTCCTGTAGTTTTTTTTTGTGACTGCTAACTCATGTAAGGCCCAAATGTATCTGAAAGCACAGAAAAACCACCTGAATGAAAAAGTTCTTAACCAGGGGCCTCTTGTTTTCCAATTCTCCCTTCTACCCTGAGTAAGATGTATTCTGGATGGAATATGGAGTTGGACCACAGTCTGACTGAGAAAAGCAAGGGAGAGCAAAAGCATCACACAGGAGCATCACGCATCAGCAATGAGAAAAAGGGTGTGCAACACTGTGGGAGAAAAATAAATCAAAAATGAGCGACCCACTGTTGCTACAGCTCCTCATAGAGACATTAAAGTAAGAGTGCACAAGCCAAGGGATCAGTTCGAGTTAGTAGTGGAAATGTTCACTGCCCCTGACAAATGGCTCTTTGCTGCGAAGAAATGACACAAGGTTTCAGTTAGGAAGCTGACACAATAATAAAAGGTGCTGATGGACTTTCCTTTTACAGCAGAGACACCAAACGATAATCCACCAAGATCTCTCTGTCCATGAGTCAGAATCCAGGCCTGGGGAGTTCATGACAGGGCGGTTGCTGGTTGTTTATGCACAGTCCACATTCCCCATGCCAAAGGAATGGCGAGCATCGCAGTAAGCTGCTATAAATAGCAGCACGGCGAGGCTATGGCTCCCCTTCCCATGACCCAGGGTCTGCTCTTCGTGAGTCCCTGGGCCGCTCTCCCGTGAGCTCCGGGCTGCTGCCGGCCCAGCGCCGAGGCCGGGACCCCGCACACGCCTCCTCCGCCGGTGCCGGCCGCTGCTACCCGGCCAGGGGCGCTCGCACGGCGGGGCCTCTGCGCGGCCCCGGCCCGAGCAATGCCGCACACAGCCAGCCCGGCTCCCCCGCCCGCACGGAGCCGCCGCGGGGCCGCCAGCAGGCTCCCCCAGGCCCTGGCCTGGCCCCGCCGCCCGGCAGCGCACCGCACCTACCCAGGGACATGTCGATCTCCTCGGGCCCGGGCTGCGGCCCCGCCGCGGGGCCCAGCGCGGGCTGCGCGCCCGCCGCCTCCATGGCCGGAGCGCGGTGCGCTCCCTGCGCCTGCCCGGAATGTGACGGCCCTGCGGCGCTCCCGCCCGCGCCGGCCCCCGCGGCCCCGCCCCGGCTCTCGGCCCCGCGCCTGCCTGCCTTGTCTCCGCACTCACTGCCCCCTGCGCCGCCTGCGCTCAGCCCGGACCTGGCTCCCTACCCTCCGCACCCTGCCCGGCCATCCTTTACATCAGCGCCTTCCCTCTGTGCCTCTCTGCCTTCAGCACCGTGCCCCAGCCTCCTGGCTGACACGCTTCTCCTCTCGATTCCTACTCCTCCGGGGTTTACGCCAGCAGCAGAGGTATCTTAACCCGGCAGTCAATTCTGAGCCGTGTGAACGACGGAACGACCTTCCTTCGTTCTGAAGGCAAGAAAAACAAGGGAACTCTACAAACAGAGATACTCACGGCTCGTATTCGTGCCTGAAGTCTGTTCTCGTATTTGTGAGCGTCTAGAGAGGGAGCACCCATTTGAGATCCGTCTTGGGGCAGCATCCTGATCACTCACAGAACTCAGATTCTTCAGGGGATCTTTCAGTCTCTATCACATTGGTTATAGCACCGAAGCTATTCTACAGTTTGAATACAAAATGCGAGCTAAACCGTCTTCTTCTACTTTTAAAGACAGGTGAAAAAATGATGAGAGGTTCTCTGGTCTGAGGAGTAAGAGGCGCATTACAGCAGCCAGGAGCACCGGACGGACAGTCACCATGCCTTAGGACCATGTGCTTGTCACAGGGAGTTGCCTGTGACAGTCCAAGCTCCATGACAAGGGCTCAATAAAAGTCACTAGATTCTCTTTGAGATAGCTGATTTGGCAATGTGCTGTCTCCTTCCTTACACACAGAGTGGATGAGTGATTGAGGGCAGGGATTAAGCACGATGAGACTTTGGGCCAGAGTGTCACAGAAAAAAGTGTGACCGTCCATGGCCATACAAGAAAAGTCCAGCCAAAGGCCACTCCATCATCTCCTCCCACTTAGGATTCTTTTCAGCATCCTCTGACAATCTTTCACTTGCACGAACTTTCATCACCTTTGCCAGTTCTCTCTATTTCACCTCTATCTTCCTTCTTCAGATTCATGAGGATCAGCATTTATAAAGTTTCCATCATCTACGAAAAGGGTTAAAACCTTGGGCTGTGCCTGCCCAGAACTCCCATGACTTGACTTGCCGGGCACCTTCTCGCGCAACCCGTGCTGCCCGGCTGCCGATATCAAATTTCAAGGTGGCACAGGCACAGTCTTTCTCTCTCTCCAGGGGGGGGAAAGGGGGCTGTCTGATACCTCTCAAGGTTCTTGTACTCTCTCCACCCTTCCATCCTGCAGGAGCTTTCTCTCCCCTCTCTGCCCATGGCTTCCCCTGCCCCGCCCAGCTCGCAGCTGGGCAGGGGAGATCCGCCCGTCCTCCCCCACCGACTGGAACCAAGAGAGAGTTCTCCTGGGAGCCCTCTGCTTTTAACCCCCTGTGTTCTCAGAGGCGGATCCTTGTCCTCAGTGGCCACACTAAGTGCCAATATTCAAACCTGAGCACTCATTGGTTTGACCACCGAATCCCAAAAAACTCACTTCCTGTTCAAACCACCACAGAGGGTATGGAAGCTTTCCAGCCTTTCCCAGAATTGCTCAAAGCATAAGCAATTACTTGATTCAAGGGGCCAAAACTCTGATCACTTTTGTGACACTGTGTTTTATCCAAAAGGGTGATGTTTAGGCCTTTTGATTTATGAGAAGCCCAGGACCATCATTCTCAGCTCTTCCTGAGGAACACTGGTAGCAGTACAAGTATGCTACAATAGCTTGCTCCAAAATTGGTGAACCACCACTAGAAAGAGGTTATATTTTATTCTTATATGCTGAACATGGCCTTTAAACCATATGTTACCACTTGAAAATCATCATCTTGAGAAGATGGAAGAAAACAAAACACTTCTTCAGGCTCTTTGAAGAAAATTCTAGTTACACCAAAGTTCTTTATTTTAGCCATTCCCAGAATGAACTACATTGAAAATGATAATTCATTTTTTATGCAGAAGATTGCTGTGTATACCTCAGCCACTGTATGTTATGAAGTGGCTGAGATACACACATCACTGAGCTCTCCTCAGGGAAAACAAGATCTGTTGAAGAATGGCTACTAGGACAGGGCCACGGATCATTAGAAGAATTGTACAAGCAATCTCATTGTTAGAAAATTTAGAAATAGCAAACTGCAGAGCTATGCTGATAGTAGAGTAAGAACACTGTACTCTCGGCAAGGACACTGTACCCTTGGCAAGAAGGCATAAACTATAACCTTGATAGCTTGAATTAACAAGAAGCTACAGCTGTGTGAATAAGGAGGAACCCCGGTTCTCAAAACAGCACAGAAGTATGTTTAACTTTTTGCTTTTAGCCAATGGCTTTGTGACAGGTATGCACGCTTGCTGAACAGTGTATAAAAGAAACTGAGCCATCCGAATAAACCGAAGCTTGCTTTATCAATCATATTGATTGTCAGCGTGTCTTCCTCCGCGTCAAACACTCGGTGGAGGATTCTTCCAGTATTGCTTTTTGCTTTCTATTTATCTGTGATTCCAAACAGTCCCTGCTCTCCTTCACTCCTGCCAGCTGCAGAGCCACCATGCCTCCTGCTCCATGTCTGCGGGCAAAATCATCCTACACACTTGGCCCAACACCAGTCTGAGTTTATTCACCCCCCACCCTCTCTGACTGGAACCTCAACCGAGGACAGCAGTCAACAGTGTTTATATAGGTTTGCCTCGTATTTTCTTGTTGTGAATCCAGGGAATGATTGGCTTTTTCAGGGCAAGAGCAGAAGCTCTGGCCCAGGCAGACTGATTGACAGATATTCATCTGGAAGCTTGAATCCCACAGCCCCCATGAGTACCCTCGGCTAAGGCCAGAGGAAGCAGACAGCCACTCTGTTTGCAAGTGATAATGGGACCCCTTCTCCCCCCTGCATTTTGCACACAGAGCTGTTTGTTGGGAGGGCAATCTGTATGCCAGGACAGGGTGATCCCCAAATCCACACAGTGCTGCAGCACAGGACTGAACCCTTCACTCTTCAGGACCTGCTCACTGATCCTGACTCGTTGGTTCTACTGAATTTCACCCAGACATGACCCACATGGTATTTCAGGTCTGGTCCTTTTGTGATGAATAATGGCTCATCTGTCTGTCAGTGACGTGTTGCTGGCTGAAGGCCAGTCTTTTCCATACCCCCTAGAGCGGGAACTTGCCTTAGATCACCAAATTAGGCACGACATATGCATGCAAAAATAAACAAAACCCCAAAACGATCCAAGGATTCAAGGACTTTCACGAGGTCCAAGGCTTAAAAGCAGATTCCGCGTATCAAACGCACAGCAATTGCATTAAAATGTGGGTCTGTGAGGCTTTCTTTAGCATTTCCTAATCACAGCTCCAGAGCGATTTTTGGAAGATAAACATGCGGCACCGAACAAGGACTGATTACATGGTAAGGGAGGCAATTATCCATCCATACAGTATCCCAGCGGTTCTGTGGCATTTTTTTCAGGTAACTGGGCCCTGGACCTTGCAACGGGCTTCTGATTTCTGTCTCCCCACTGCCGTTTCACATTCGGAGCTACGGGCGTTCTGTCTGTTGGGTTCTTGTGAGTGTTCTTTCACCCATTTCAGGGGGAGCCGCTCGCTCGTCTTGCTTTTTGTTCTGCCAAGGACGATTGCTGGGTGATTTTTCTCGCTTAAACGCGAGGATCCGCAGTCCGTGTCCGGCTCCGATGCTCCTGGCGCAGGAGAGCTCCGGGCCTGAGGAGCGGCCGGTGCCGCGCCGTGCCGGGGCAGAGACGAGCACAAGGCCGAGCGGTGCCCGAGGGCGGCGGGCAGAGCCGAGCGGCCCCGCGGCCGGGGCTGCCGAGCCGATGTTGCTCGTGTTCCTTGGGCTTCGAAGCCTCCCCGCAGCCGCGCTCTCCCGAACCCGCTCCCGCGGCTGTCCCGGCTGCGGGACCCTCCCTCCCGGGCTGCCGCCGCTCCCGGGATGCCCCCGTTGCCAAGAGGATCCCGCGCCCGCTCCCTCCGGGGCGATTCCGCAGCCTCGGCCCCGGCAGCGCCGCCTAGCGCCACAGGAGCCCTCGGGCACAGCGCCGCACGCCCCCTCGAGAAGCCCCGCCCCCCGGCGCCAGCGCCCCCGCGGATTGGCTGGCGCGGCCGAGGGGCGCCCCGAAGCGCCGCCCCATCCCGCGGCTCCCCCCGCGGCCCCGCTGGCGCCTGCGCAGCGGCCGCGGCCGTTGTTGTGTAGGGGCCGATCAAGATGGCGGCCGGGCAGGGGGGCGGCGGCGGCAACAACGGCACCGGCGGCGGTACCGGGACGGCGCCCGGGAGCGGAGCGACGGGGCTCGGGATCCCCGCGCACCTCACTCTCTCCTTCTCGTCCGGGCCGCACTGGGGCGCGGCGGCTCTGCCGCAGTCGCACACGGGGCGCAGCCTGGAGCGGGCCCTGGAGGAGGCGGGCAGCTCGGGTATCCTGTGCCTGAGCGGGAGGAAGCTGCGCGACTTCCCCGGCAGCGGCTGCGACCTGAGCGACACCACGCAAGCAGGTGAGGGGGCCCTGGCTGTGGCAGGCCGGGGCTGCGGGCGTCCTGCGGGGCCGCTGCTGGCGGGGGGCACGTGCCCGCTGTGGCGGCCGCCGGGGCCGGGCGGTGGCGGGTGCGGAGCCCTGGCGCGGAGCTGCAGCGGGCGGAGGCAGGGGAGCGCTGTGGGGGCAGCCGAGGCGGTGAACCGGGAGCGGCCTCTCTGGGTGAGGAGCGAGGCCCCCGCTGTGTGAGGGCGGTGGGGGACAGTGGCGAGGCTCCGCGTGTGGGGGGCTCTCCGTGCAGGCAGCGGGACGGGGTGTGGGGGATGTGGGGCTGCGGTGTCGTGGCTGCCCCGCTGGGCGCACCGGGGGCCGGCTCTGCCGCACGAGTGTGGGGCGAGCGTCCGTGCAGGGGTGGGCTGTGAGCGGGGCACGCTGAGCCTGCCGTGTGCGAGCCGAGCGGGGGACTCGGAGGTGCCTGGGGAGATGGGGGCCGAGCGGCTGTGTGTGAGCGTGTGTGAAAGCACAGGCGGGTGTGTGCGTGTGGAAGGGCACAGAGCTCTCGGTGCGTGTTTCGTGTGCGCAGGGGCACGGGGATGTGCGGGCAGAGGGGCTCCCTGCCCCGGCCGGCCGAGCGTGTCCGAGCTCTCCGTGGTGCTCGGTGTTGCGGAGGGTGGGAGTCGCTGTCCCCCTGGCTGGTGGGAGCGGAGCTGGCGCTGTCGGTGCGCCCGGGCTGCCGGGTGCGGGGCTGTGCGGGAGGAGAAGGGCTCCGGCCGCGGCGGCGGGGGGACGGGACGGGGCGGAGCGGGGCGGGGCGGTGGAACGGTGCTGCGGTCGGTGTGCCTGCGGGGAAGAGGGGCGGTCTCAGGGAATCCGGCATTTGTCCCCCGTGTCGGCCCGTGCGTGCCTTAAGGCTGGGGAACTGTAGTTGGTGTGCCGAGAGCAGGATGTGCAGGGTGAGGGGAGCGCTTGAGTTGGCGCTCGGGGGAATGAGAACGCCGTGTTGAGGTTGCATCGTATCTCCAAGAGCGTCGGCTCCTTTGCAGTAAAAACTGTCTGACCTGGGGTCTCGCGGGCCCAGCTCAGCGGGAAGATGGTTGCAAGTGCGGTTACGAGGGATCTGTGCCTATCCAGCAGTGAGTGTGGAGAGCTTGATGTGTTCACCGTGTTGGTAAATGCTTGGCTATGGTGAGTGTGGGCCCGGATTATCCATGCTTTCAGGTGAAGTAAAACATGGAGGCATTTTTCTATACGGTTCCTAGAAAACAAAGCTACATTTTCCACAGAGGTTCTCTTATATTGTGGCTCATCTCCCTTTGCTTGAGGTTTGTTTTGGTTTTTTTTTTGCTGCTGGGGCGGTTGCAGAAAATGGAAAATTTTAAATAATGTGCTAGACGAAAATATTACTGAGAGGCACAGGATCTTTTGTTCACAAATAGCAGTGACTTTTGAAAATGTTGTTTGAGTGAATTAATGCTGTGGGGGGTTTTTTTTTGTTTTGTGGATTTTCTTTCCCCATGGGTTATGAATAGCTGGCATATTGTTTGGAATAGGAGACTGTCCACGGTGGTACCTGGAAGTAAAGAGGTTTCATGAAATAATGGAAGCTGGGGTTTTCCTTGTAGTAGCATAAAAATTTATTGAGTAATGTTGTTGTTCACTGCTTTAGTATGTTGTTGTTCACTGCTTTGTGTAGATATTCAATAACCAAAGCACTCAGAAAGAAACAAGCATATAGGCCTACAGGCAATCTGTTGTTAAAAAGACTTCCTGTATGCTGAAACTGGTCCATCAAGGATCTGTACTGTTGTGGTTTCAATTCGAAATTGGGTGGAAACACTAATTTTTTTTTTTTTGTTTAATTTTGTCAATTTTAATGGTTTTAATTAAGAGCCAAGCTGGCTTAAGCTTAAAAGTAATAAGGCTTTATTAACTAACATTAAAAGAAAGAAAAACAACAAGAATGAGGATGGAATTTTTAAAACACTCTTTTTCTCTTCTTACAATTTTTTTTTTCTTCTTAACTAACAACGTAAAGTCAACAACACTTACAAATTTTAGTTAGTTTTTTACTTTTACAAATAGTCTTTTTTTGCTTTATTTAGAGAGAAAAGTATTTTTTGCTAATGCTATGAGAAACTTCTTATAAGAAAAGAACTTATGTGTCTTCATTTTTCTCACAAACTGCAAGTGCTCGAAATTTGCTTTTGTGAAGTCTTTTTCAATTTTTGTAGTTTTTGTTTACAACTGTGCTCTTGGTTTATATTAGTTTATTGGGGTGTATTTTTTAAGGATGAGCTATTTTAGCATCCTATCACTCAGCTCTGGCAACAGAGGTCTTCACCTTTTATCCCCGGGGTTGTGGTTTTTTTATCAAACTTCTAATATTGGTGTCTTTGTTTATGATTGTGGTTAGAACGCTACCACCCCCACCCCCCCCCAAGGCATTTTTTGAACTTACTGGGGAAACTCAGAGTTTGATACATCAAGTATATTTGTACTGTAGCTTTACAGAAGAATTTTATAGCCTAAGCTTAAGATAAACTTTTAAAAATCTTTTCAATTTAAAGTCTAACTCTTTTTTTACCGACTTCAGCTGCTTGTTCTTACAAAGTTTTCTTTCTTTCTTTTTTTTTTTTTTTTTTTTTTTTAGTTTAAGAGAGAATTAGTGTTTTTCGAGTACAAAGTTTTGTAACGCTGAAAGAAAAAAAGAAAAGTCAATTTCGTTTAAGTTTTGTATTAGAAACAAGCTTTGCAGTTTTTTGCTGGCTACGTGCTCTTTTTACCGACTTTATGTGAGCTGTGCTAGCTGTTCTCAGTCTGGAACGGGGTAAAGGGCTGCTCTTGGCTTCAGAGCCGCCTTTAGCACGAACTACGGGGGGCCACTGCTGCTGGTTTTGTTGCACAGCTCCTTTGGCACCGATACAGGTGCTGGTGCCCATGCACAGCTCCTTTGGGTGCCCATACAGGTGCTGTCCCATGCCAGCTCCTTTGGTGCCCATACAGGTGCTGTTCCCCATGCACAGCTCCTTTGGTGCCCATACAGGTGCTGTTCCCCATGCCAGCTCCTTTGGTGCCCATACAGGTGCTGTTCCCCTGCACAGCTCCTTTGGTGCCCATACAGGTGCTGTTCCCCATGCACAGCTCCTTTGGTGCCCATACAGGTGCTGGTTCTTGTGCACAGCTCCTTTGGTGCCAACAGGTGCTGGTCTTTGTGCCAGCTGTTTCCGATGGACAAGCCTCAGGCGTGTGGTTTGTGGTTCGCTTGGACAAAGATCTGCAGGTTCTCCGGTGTCTACGGGACGGGGCTCGGCGGGTTCCTGGGGGGGGGCTCGGCGCCGCCTACCCCCGGACGGGAATCCGCCGGGCAGAGGGGGCCCGGCCCGGGCTCGGCTCCGCGGGCGGGGGGCCCGGCCCGGGCTCGGCTCCGCGGGCAGAGGGGCCCGGGGCTCGGCTCCGCGGGGGGCGGGCCCGGCCCGGGCTCGGCTCCGCGGGCAGAGGGGGCCCGGCCCGGGCTCGGCTCCGCGGGCGGGGGGCCCGGCCGGGTCGCTCCGCGGGCAGGGGGCCCGGCCCGGCTCGGCTCCGCGGGCAGAGGGGGCCCGGCCCGGGCTCGGCTCCGCGGGCAGGGGGGCCGCCGGGCTCGGCTCGCGGCAGGGGGCCCGGCGGCTCGGCTCCGCGGGCAGAGGGGGCCCGGCCCGGGCTCGGCTCCGCGGGCGGGGCGCCGGCCGGGCTCGGCTCCGCGGGCAGAGGGGCCCGGCCCGGGCTCGGCTCCGCGGGCAGAGGGGCCCGGCCGGGCTGGCTCGCGGCGAGCGGGCCCGGCCCGGCCGGCCCGGCCCGGCTCGGCCCGCGGGCAGAGCGGGCCCGGCCCCCGGCCGCCGCCCCGCCACTCTCGGCAGGGCCCAGAGAGAGGAGAGATGTGTGCCTTCTGAAGGAAAGAGAGCTTCCGGGCTTCGTTCAAAGGAGATAACAACTAGAAAATGCTTTCCCCTTGGTCTAATAAAATGCCAATCTCAAACCTAGCCAGCTCACTTCCTTGGGCTGGTCAAACTAGGACATGTACTTTTTGTTTGCTTCTAATTATTGCTGTGCTTTTTGGTAAGTTTTTTGTCCATTTGTTTTGAATCTCAGCGTTTGAATCAGAGCTCTCTGCAATGATCTTGTCTTTTCTGTTTTAGGACATAGTAGAGTCCAGTCCCTCTCTTCTTGGGGACAACGGTGAACTTCCCATGGTTCTTGAAGATGGTGGTGAATTTCCCACAATTCTGGAAGATGATTGCAAAGCTCCATCAGAGTGGATCGAAGATGGCAAATTTCTTGCCATGTGGGATGAGGAGTGGGTGCATCCTGTGTTGCAGGTAGAAGGACAGTAAAGATCTCCCAGCATGGGAGGCAGAGTGCCAGTAGTGTGGGTCCAGGATGGGGAACATCAGTGTCGTGGGAGGAGGACATGCCAACATCACATGATGTGGGAAGAGGAGCGACAATATCTCTCTGCATGGGAAGAGCACCACGAATGTCCCACTGTTTGGGAAGAGGATGGTGAAGTGCCACCATTTTGGGAAGAGGACATTGAATCTCCCTCTGTCTGTGAAGAGGACAGTGAACCTCCCTCTGCTGAGGTATCATGGGCTGAACATTCTGACAGCAGCACAGTTCTGCAGCCAGAGGGGAGAGTTGCCTGATGCAGCCGAGTACATCTGTTTTCTGTCTTGCCTGCCAGAGGGTGTGGTGTGTGTGTCTGAGCATCAGCTGTACTCAGTGTTCCTCTGCAGCTGAATGTCACAGAGTAGTTTATTGCTCTTGCCCACCTGAGTACAAGGGGCTTAGAGCCCCAGAGTGGGGCTGTATTTTTGCTCTGCTGCAAGGCAGCATCTCCATCTTGGAAAGGAAAGGAGCAACCTTTCCTGTTGTTTCTTTCAATGAACACTGTGAGTGTGGGGCAGCCTGCCAAGAAGGACACTGAGGTTGAGCCAGTTAGCCAAGAGTAAGTTCAAGTCAGTGATTTTTACACAATCAGGGGCCAGGTATTTTGCTGGAGGGCAGTGATATCGTTCAGAGCAGGCCACACTAGTGTGGTCTTAGTCTTTAAAAATGTTAATGCATCAGCTGGTGGGGACTGCCATTACTGAGGCCCAATTTATCTAAGTCCCAGGTTAGGACACTAACACTGTTCAGCATTTTTTCCAACCTGCATTTCATCCTCAAAGGATACTGCAAGACCTAATTAAAGAGAGATCTTGCTTAGGATCAGTTTTGGGTTTTAGTCTTCTTGCAGCAAATTCACAGAGAGGGAGAGAGAAATGAGAAGACATATGTCAACAGCAAAGCTCTCCCCTGAACCCTACAGTTGTGTTCGGATCTGGTGTCAGTGATAGCCCATGACAGTGATCATATTAGTAACATGTGCTGCATGTTTGCTCATCAAACAACAGCAGTGATACTCGAAATAATGACCAAACCCTCTCCCAGCTGTTTTGCTCTATTTTCACAGGACCTGAATTGCTTCCTGCTTGCAAAATGTATCTGAATATTAATAATAGTGGTGATAAACTAAGGCCATTTGAGAATGTAGATGCAGGGAATGTTGTTAAGAGCTTTGTGGTTAATGAATTAAAGACCATTTCTCCAGATCTTCCAAGGCCAAATGTCTCTGGCCATGTGTCCTGTGAGTGGCCTCTCAGGGGGGAGTGTCACTGTCTGAGCTCTGGTGTCCCATCCCAAGGCAGTTTGTCACAGCCTGGTGCCATCACTCCAGAAAGACTTGCTGCACTTTTGTTGTGGTCTCATGCCAGAGCCTTCTCCAGTTAACGTTCTTCCATGTCTTTTTAGGTGGCTATAAAGCAAATAAATCGTGAATAGCTGTGAGGAGCCAGTTCAGTTTTGCTGTGCCTCAACAATGGTTGTCAGAGGCACATGGGGGAGGGGTTGCATGTCTGCCACGTCCATGAGGCAGCTAGGAGAAGATGGAGGGAAGCTCGTCTCTGGGGAGACTTGGCCTGCCAACATCTCACTTGGGGCTCTCAGTAGGAGACACTGTGGAGGAGCTTCTCCAGTCAGGTTGTGAGAAGGTCTCCACCAATAGTCTCCTGTCTGCGGGCGGAGTTTGGGAGGGGCCAGGGGCGTATAGAAACTAACTGCGCCATGGCTCAGCCGCTGGTCCTTGGCTGCCTGGCTCCCTGCTTTGCTCTGGCCCCAGCCTGCCTTCTGGCTGGCTTGCCCTCGGTGGTTCCTGCTCACCCTCGCGCCTGTCCTGCCTCCCTGTGTCCCTGACTGCCACCCTCTGCTTTGCCCATGTCCTTGCCCAGGCTGCCTGCATTCAATCCTGCCCGCCCCCGTGCGGCTGCTTGCCGCAAGCCTCATCGCAGCTCGGTACGGGGTCCTGGACCTCCCTTCCGAGTGCCCACTCGCGCTGTCTGGTGCCGTTGCTGCAGGAGCCGCACCTCTCCGTGAGCCGCGCAGGCTCATTCGGCCTCATCCCATGCACAGGGGGGCGGCATGTGCACTCCACTGCTGCTGGACGCTGGCAGCACTTCCCTGACTTGCTGGTGGTAATGGCCTACTTTTCCTTCTGTCCTCTGTCTCCCCTCCCCTGCAGTCCTTTTCCACTTTCCTTCCGTCTTTTCTGTCTCTTCTAGCCATCTTTCATCTGGGCAATTCCTTTTTCGTCTTGTTTTTGTTACCAATAAACAGTTCTCAGATATATTGGCCTTGTTTGGCTTAATTCCATTTCCAACCATCTATTTTTTAGAGAACTCCTTGGTGTTCCCCACATTGGAACATTACAACAGCAGAACTGGGAATGAGCTCTGAATAAGATCCTGGTCCTCAAGGACAAGAGGCATTTTGTTGGAAACCAAGAAGTTAAATTCTGTTTTGAATTTTAGAAGGAGAAGAGAATATACTGAATCAGAGTGAGATAGAAATAAATCTTTAGATTTTCTAAGTGTTTTTCTGATGAAAAGCAGCATGTAAGCTGCCTGAGTAGCTGTAGAGGGCCAGTGCCCTAAAAATCCCCATGAAGTTTAGTACTTCATAGACATAATCAAAACACAGTGCAATATTGTTTTACAGTTTTGTAAATGTAAAAACAGTTAGCAAGGCCAAAAATTAAGTTAAAATATTCAGATATACCAAAGTCAAAAACATGATAGATTCTGCACGTACATAAAATCACGTTGAAGTGTGTAATGTTTTTTAGTAATTTTAACAGGTTTAGAGAACTAGTCTTAGATTTGTGTTTTTAGCTAATTGGTTAACTTAGAGTTAAACCTGGCCATAGAGGCCAGCAGAGGAGAGACAGCATTCTTTATCTGTCTGGTTGCTATGCTGCTGCTTCACTTTGCCTGCAAAAAACTATGGAAGAAGAAAGAAGATGGTCACGCAGTTCCAGCCAGCCACCAGGCCACTGGCAGCTGCTCAGATCTCCAGGTCCAAAGCCACCAGACCCCAAGAAGAAAAGAAGAAAGAAGAAAGATGGTTGCGTGATTCCAGCCGCCCACCAGGCCCCTGCCAGCCACACGGATCTCCAGGTCCAAAGCCACTGGGCCCCTGCAGAGAATCTCAGATTCACCCTGAAATTATTCCTGCTTGCTGCTTAAGGCCCGTAGCACTGAGAAGATTCAGAGGCCCCAGTGTCTCTTTAGGGCTCTCACCCAGAGAGGACCCTTCAACTAAATGAACTTTGCTTTCAGAACGTTTTTATTAGACTGATGCTTTTTAAGATGCTTTTTAATAAATAACTTAATACTATAACTAGACTCTAGTAGCCTGGTTCCCCCCATGCCGCATTAACAGCATCCCAACATTGTCAGCTCTTTGGACAGGTGAGTGCTTCAGGTATTGTCCCGTGCTCTAGTCCTGAATTAATCTTTTCTGGCAGATGTAGTTTGTAGCTTGTTTAGAAAACACCTCACTTGGCCACATCTTCCTAAAACAACAGCCTGTCAGTTCACTACATTCCTGTTGTTCTTTTGCTTTGGTTTAGTTTTTTTCTTGAAGTTGATGCTGTTTTCTGTGTCTTATGAGAAGTGCTGATAAAGCATGGTAGAAATTATTTCGCTTAGCTTCTCCCTTACTCTTTTCTTCTTTGCTGTGGATGCCAGGAAGACCTATTTTGCCCATTTTTCAACTGCCTTGCCTGTTTCTGAAGGTTCTTTAAGCCAGGTTTTCCAGACAGTTGACCAGTTTTGTGCAAAGTGATGCACGACCTCCTGTGGTGGTGGATGTTAAATTTGTTTTTTCCCAAATGGTTTGTCCCTATTCTCCCCACAATGTGTTCGGTCTGTCCTTAGATAGCCACGCCCTGTGCCATTGTATCGGGTCGACCGGGGGGAACAGCCCCCGGAAGGAGGCAGGTAAAAAGGGGGGAGATCGGGTGCTGGCCCTCTTGGATGCACCCCGAGAGAAGAATAAAGATCCCTGAAAATGTGCTATCTCAGACTATTTCTTCAGGCCTCCTCTCGGAGAAGTTAGGAATCTAGAGAGCAGGGGCGCCTCTCTGCCTTCTATGGACCAAGGACTGGTTGCAGCTTGAAAGCAGCTGTGCCGGGGTATGCAGCTAGGGACGGGGCTGGCTGGTCCCACCCCCCAGGCCAGATACAACATCCTCCCATGGGTAACTGAGAGTTGTGGAGTCCGTGGTGGAATTGCTGAGTTAAGGTGGTGAACCAGCTGGTGGCAAGTGTTGTGGTTCCAGACTGATCTTGGGTGTTCCTAAACTGCATTTTTCACATGCTTGTCATATAAGGCATCTCCTTTTTCACAGATGTCTCCTCATTTAGAGAGAGAGTGGCTTCATGCTCACAGCTTTATTTCTGTGTTGTTTTTATGTCCTGGAGAAGAGAGAGCTTCTTAAATGAATCCCTGCACTTCTGCTCTCTTCTTTCATACTTTTGTTGTACTCTGTCTCTGCCTTGATTTTATTTGCTGTTCTCGACTTCACCTTGAACACTTTGCCTGGAGCTTGTCTGCACTGCACTCCTTGCCAGTGAAAGCAAAGTTGCTGGTGGCATAATTGTAAACTCTCCTTTCTTCTGTTGTATATTCAATTTGTTAATTTTTACCCTTGTATTTCTTGTTCTCTATCAGTGTTTGCAAGCCCTGATTTCCTTCATTTGAACCAGGTGATTCACAGAGATCTGAAGAGGTCTTGCATTCTTCTGGGAATGGATGGCACTGTCAAGTGCTCTGACCACTGTCAAGGGTAGGTATCCTTGGTCAGCCACAGTGTTCCTGGGATGCAGGTGTGGGGCTGCTTCCCAGTGATGGCCAGTTCCCCAGAACTGGTGCTGGTGGGAGTGCCCAGACCCTGCTGCCAGCTGAGAGCAGCTGCAATGTGCAGAGAGGTCTGGAGAGGAGCAGGGTGTCAAGAGGGGCTTTTCTTTGTGTACGTCCCTTCCAGAGGGGAAGTAGTTAGAATCTAAAGCTTCAAGTGAATAAATAAAAGCCACTGCCTGAAAACTGAGGGTATCTTTAAGTGCCAGTTGAATATTTCCTTGGCTACAGACTTGAGGACTTTTGCAGCTGGATTCAGCAGTGCATCCTCAGACTTAGAGCTGGGAATTATTTTTCTTGGCTTTTTAATTCCAGCTAGCTCTGACAGTGGTTGTTTTTGTCCTCAGCTGATTTTGGCTTGTCTACTCAGCTGACCCCTGAGCAGGATCAGTGGAGCTCCATGGCGGGCACTGCTTACTGGATGGCCCCAGAAGTTGTGAGAGGTTCTCCTTATGGCTCCAAGGTGGAGATCTGGTCCTTTGGGATAGTGACACAACAGTGGGTGGAATGAGAACCTCCTTACTTCAAGCAAACTGTGGCCATGGTAAGAGGCAGATGTCCAAGTTTGCATAGACCTGTGTGCACAGGGTAGGTCTGCACCAGGATGAGCCGCTGGACAATTGTGCACATGGTAGAAAGGAATTCCCAGAGGACTCATTGAAATTGGCTGTCAGGGCAAGCTTGTTTGGATGCAGCTGTGGCTGCATCAGGGTTTGGGTTTTATTGTTAGTATAGAAAAATGATCTCTGAACAGCATCTCTGCCTGGGAAGATACTGCCCCGAAGCCTAGGCCTCACAACCTGGGGTCACTGTGAGCAGCTGTGGTTGTGAAGGGAACTGGTGCAGTGTTGTGTTGGCTTTTCCCCAGGCTCATGCTCTGATCAGGGAGAATGGGACCCTGCAGATGTGGGAGCCCAGGCGCTGTCTGCTCTGCTGAGGGACTTCCTCGGAGCAGCCTGGAGCCAGGAAAAGTGCAGCACTGCTCTGCCCAGGAGCTGCTGCAGGTGAGTGCAGGGCAAACAGCAGCACAAGGGAGGGTTTTTCTTGTCAGGCCCCTGTCCTGTAATCTGCAGTCTTGGTGCTTTTCAAATGGAAAGCGAGCAAAATCCTAGACTGGTTTGGGTTGCAGGGGCCTTTCAAAGTCATCTGGACCAAGTGCCCCACAATTAGCAGGGCCATCTTCAAGCAAATCAAGTTGCTCAGAACCCTGCCTGACCTGATTTTGAATGATTGCAGGGGTGAGGCACCTTTCACATCTCTTGGTAACTTCTATCAGTGTTACCCCATTCTCCTTGTAAAAAAGTTTTTCCTTATGTCTTATCTGAGTCTACTGACCCTCCCCTGAGTTTAAAACCACTCTCCTTGTCCTATTGCAACAGGGCCTGTAAGGAGCTTGAGTTTGAGAAGTAATGCTTTATTTCTTTATTTTTTATTCTTTGGGCAGCATCCATTTTTATCATCAGCCAAGCCTTTCTCCAGCCTGACACCTCTGATCACTGCAGCAAAGCAGTTGAGAGAAAGAGCACTGGAAGACAGCTTTTTGTTATGCTAGTTATGCTAGTTTGATATGGTAGTTAGGACAGCCAGTTTAGGCTAGGTAGGACCACTAGTTTGTTATGCTAGCTGATACAGCTATATTTTTACATTTGTTTTTTGAATAAAAACTCTGTAAAACCTCAACTCCCTTGAAGTATCCCTTCCTTATGAATCTGTCATTCAGCTAACTGGAGCAATGTGAAGGCAGAGTGGGCCCAGCCATGCCCAGAGCTGAGCCCCAGCAGAGCCCTGGCAGAGCTCAGAGCAGCCTTAGCATCTGCAGAGCCAGGCTGGCTACAGCCTTTTAGCCTTCTTGAGTGCATCCGACTCTTGTTTACAAACTTTGGATGGTGAAGAGGGCAAATAGGGTTTGGGGAAGGCCCAACTGTTTCGTGCAAGGGAAAAGCATGGACAGTGGCCGAGGAAACCCTCCCTCTTCGGACAAGAACTTGAATCATAAGGCAAGTCAAAAAGGGTAGGGGGAGGAGCTCAAGCCGCTCTGTCCCTGCAAACCGAAGCGTCCTTTGCGCTGTTCTGAGGCCCCCGGGCTCACCTGGTCCCACGGGTGTTTCTGTCGTGCTAGCTCCCAGCAGCCCAGGCCCATCCCAGCACGGGATGGGTGCTGGAGGCTGTTGGCAGGGAGATGGAATCCCGGGATATGAATTTGGTGGCCACACGTGAGCAAAGGGAAGCACGGGTCTGGGCTCCCCGTCCTCTATCCTCCTCCTTTGTCCGGCCTCGCCACTCACCGGGGCTCCCCGAGCAGCTACTGCCGAAGCCGCCACTCCCCAGTAGGGAGCTCACCCCTTACTGCTCCTGCAGGGCCTCCCTCCTTCGCCTTCCCTGCGGGCGAGACGCGTCCGCAGCGCTCGGCCCGGCTCCAGGGACAGTCCCCGACCGCGCCGGGCTGGCTTCTCTCTCGGGTGCCAGCTGCCGAGCGGCGGGGCTCGGCCCGGGGACCTCGGGACACGCGGGACTGTAGGCAGCACGTGTGTCCCCCCGGAGGCACGGCGAGCCAGGCGGAGCCCAGAGACAGCGGGTCAGCTCCACAGGTCATCGGCTCGGCTGCTGCCCGCCCCGTAGCGCCGCAGCCGGGTGAGAGCCGGGCGGAGGCCGGCCCGGGTCGGGGAGGGAGCGGTGGGGGGAGCGGGAGACCAGGAGGGGGAGAGGGACTCTGGCAGGGGACTGGAAGAGGGAGGGCGAGGGTAACAGCGGGAGCGGGGCGGTATGGTCGGCGCTGCCGCCTTCGCGGTGCTGCTGGAGCCGTTTGTCCGTTGGTCTGTTTGTCCATTGTTCAGTGTGTCTGGTAGTCCGTGTGTCCCATTGTCCCATTGTCCGTTGGTCCGATTGTCCGTTGGTCTGTTTGTCCCTTGTTCCGTGTGTCTGGTAGTCCGTGTGTCCCATTGTCCCTTTGTCCGTTGGTCCGAGTGTCCGTTGGTCTGTTTGTCCATTGTTCAGTGTGTCTGGTAGTCCGTGTGTCCATTGTCCCATTGTCCGTTGGTCCGAGTGTCCGTTGGTCTGTTTGTCCCTTGTTCCGTGTGTCTGGTAGTCCGTGTGTCCCATTGTCCCTTTGTCCGTTGGTCCGAGTGTCCGTTGGTCCGAGTGTCGTTGGTCTGTTTGTCCCTTGTTCAGTGTGTCTGGTAGTCCGTGTGTCCCATTGTCCCTTTGTCCGTTGGTCCGAGTGTCCGTTGGTCTGTTTGTCCATTGTTCCGTGTGTCTGGTAGTCCGTGTGTCCCATTGTCCCTTTGTCCGTTGGTCTGAGTGTCCGTTGGTCTGTTTGTCCCTTGTTCAGTGTGTCTGGTAGTCCGTGTGTCCCATTGTCCCTTTGTCCGTTGGTCCGAGTGTCCGTTGGTCTGTTTGTCCCTTGTTCCGTGTGTCTGGTAGTCCGTGTGTCCCATTGTCCCTTTGTCCGTTGGTCCGATTGTCCGTTGGTCTGTTTGTCCATTGTTCCGTGTGTCTGGTAGTTCGTGTGTCCCATTGTCCCTTTGTCCGTTGGTCCGAGTGTCCGTTGGTCTGTTTGTCCCTTGTTCCGTGTGTCTGGTAGTCCGTGTGTCCCATTGTCCCTTTGTCCGTTGGTCCGAGTGTCCGTTGGTCTGTTTGTCCCTTGTTCCGTGTGTCTGGTAGTCCGTGTGTCCCATTGTCCCTTTGTCCGTTGGTCCGATTGTCCGTTGGTCTGTTTGTCCATTGTTCCGTGTGTCTGGTAGTTCGTGTGTCCCATTGTCCCTTTGTCCGTTGGTCCGAGTGTCCGTTCCCCACCGGCTGAGCACCGCGGGCAGCACCGGCCCCGCGGGGCCGCTAAGCTGTGGGGGACCCGCCAGGCTCCTCCGTGCATCATTTGTGCATCATTTGAGCCTAATTAAGGACACCGTGGTTGATAAATAATACCTGCCCATCCCCTTAGGTTTTTAACTAATGAGAGGTTCGGCTAGATGCCTTTATGAGGGCCAACACACGCTGATACACGCTTTCTTGAATGTAAAAATCCTTAATTAATTGTAGGAATTTTAACCATGGTAATGCACAAACATGCCACGAGATGGCAAGTTATGACTGAATTAGGCACCTCATGCTCTCCTCACAACTCCAGCGAGGCAGTCACCAGGAAAAACCAAATTACAATAACTGGAATGGGGAAGGATCGTCTACAAGAAGTATTTAATGAAATCTATTGTTCCTTTTCTCAAGATTAAAAATAGTTTTGAATCTATTCCTTTTCTCTGCCTTTTAACTTGCTAGGGTTCTCTGACACGAGGGCTGTTTTCCACAGTGTTTTATGTTTGGTTTGTTTCAAAAATCAAAAAAGAGACAAAACTTGAGATTCTGTTTCTTAAATATATGCTGAGTATTTTTGGAACTACTTGTTAAAGTAAAAAGTAATGAACCTATGTTTATTGTTTATTTTTGTGGGAGACACACAAGTCAAAAGTTGTACACCAGTGATTGTTTTCAAGAGAAGGAATACAAGAAAATTCCTATCTCTCCATTGCCATTCCGTGTCTGATTCTTACACCATCATTTTTGCCAGCGGAGAAAATCTGTTCAGTTTTGGCCAGTGATGACTCACAGGTATAAATCTTTTAGAGATTACCTATTAAATGACCTATCAAAATGTGAAGTAATATAATTACTGAATAAAATAATTGCACATCTTATAAAGCTAACATTTCAACAGAAAGTGGGCTACATTCTACACCTTGTTAAGCCAGGTCTTAATCAAAACACTTGAAGTCAGTTTAACAAACAATGTCTAGTCTGTTTATCAAACCAAAACTACTAAAAGGCAAGGGCAAGCGAGAGTACATGTAAGAACTTGGAAGTAGCAAGTGTCCAGGTTAGGAATCAAGAGCAAAACCCTGGTTACATTGAGGCCTCAGGGAATTCTGCCTTCAATTCCATGGCTTTCCAGATCTCACTTGCATGTAGTGTGAATGACCTCTGTCAACATTTATCCCTAGCCATGTTTGCTACTTTCTCCTCAGGTATTATCTTTGCAATTCATCTTGTCTGATAGGATTCATTCTATACAATAGAAATCCCCTCAAACTGCTAAGACCAAGCTCCTCCAGCAAGGAATAACTTTTTCTACACTCTGTGAATCTGAGTGACAGCCAGTATCACAGTACAGTGCATCCTTTCACGAACATTTACATCATTTATATCTAGCCCTTTATCTTTCAGCAACACTTAACTGACTCAGTGACTAAACAGCACTAACAAACCCTGTGACAGTGATGAGCAGTGATAACTAGTCTGCTGACAGCCTTTCTCATGTGGACTTCTGGGCTTGTTTAAAGAGCATCATGAGCAATACTACACCTCCAATACAATTCCATTGCTGCTGGCTTCTCTGAGATAAACCTTGAAGGTCAAAGAAAACATAGCTCTGTTTTGGAATAACCGGGGTGTCTGTTTGGCTTTATTCCAGTCTATGGTAAGTGTTGAATGAACTTCAGCAGAACCAGGTTTTATTAAGGGCTTAACTTCAAATGTCATAAAGCATCAACTACCCACAGGAAGTTGAGCTGTTGGTGGTCTGTCTCGCTTCCTATGAAAAGACAGTGTGAGAGCTTGAGATGAGAGATGTGGGACTTCAGACGCTCTTCAAAAACATTGTTTATTGCATAGAAGAAGTTACAGCAGTCTTGGGTCATGGGTGCAGAGTCACACCTATAAACTGCCAATTACACCTTATAGGCATGCCTGAAGCCACTTTTCTTCTGCTTACAATGCATTATATACTTTTCATTGCTAAATATCTTAATACATTACTAATCAGCATCATATACAATACCCTTACCATTACCTATAGCCTATTATAATTACTAATATTACCATATTATGGTAGTAATTAACCAATCAATCACATTAGTTAGTATATTATATTTTAAGCTTAAAATATGTTTTTCTGGTTTTTTGCAGTGGAAAATTCTTCTTACTCAGTAAAAATATGTTTTCTATTTGTCTGTGCTTTTTGAGATTTATCTTTACTTGGTTAAACATGCTTTTTTTTGTAGACAACTTATCCTTTGCTCTTAGCCATAAAATCACTTTCCAACTCATCTCAACCTTTGTCTAGTGACCACTAGCTCAGCAGTCTTTATTTTCAGACGTCTTTTGTTATTTTATCAAAACTTGCTTTCATTTCTAGAGAACCTTCTGTTAAGCATTCCTATTTGTAAAACTTCCCTGTTAAACTTTCATCCTGCCCAACAGACATGACAAATTAGGAGAGGCTCTGCTCTAAATTGCTAGAGAACATAAAATTATTTACTTGTTCATCATTTGTGAACTCCCTGCTTCCTTGTATTCTGATTTCTCTTTACAGCATGAAATGCTTCACTTCTGTTTGTGTACATACAAATATATATTCTTAGAAATCAACATACACAGGCCTTTTTTTTCCCCAGAGATTTGAATAAGGTGCAGTTTTATCTACGTTTTATATTTAAAGTTGTCTGTATTCTGCCCATTTCTGAATTATTCAATAATAGTTCTCTTTAGTTACAAGAGACAAAACATTTATATTTATGTACAGATAGCATTTCATTAACTGTAGTTACATTTAAGCCTTTTGCAATTAAAGACATTTAATCCCGAATGCTAAGAATAAGTCTTTGGAGACCATTAATTTGAAAATTTGTTTACAACTTTTGAATAGGATCTGAGGATGCTAACTTTCAACCCTGAGAAAACCACCTCACTTTTTATTTAAATTAAACTTTCACTGACTTAAAATCCAATTTAAATATTCATGACAAATATGCTTCTTATTTAGGGAGAAACACATGCATTAGAAGTTGTACTGATTAAACTCAATGTAGTTTTAATGGAAACAGATAAACACTTGATTAGTGGCCAGTAAAAATCTGTTTTAATTTACATAAAACCTCATCTTCTCTTTGAACCCAAGGTCTAGCTCATTTAACTTTATGTCACTTGACATAAATAATTTTAGTATTGTTATACCATTGCTAGTGACTTTCAGCAGAATCCCATCATATATTCTGACACAGGGCTTATAACTTTAATGTTAAAAGAGAAGTTATATACTAAAGAGTGAAGAAAAAGACGTATTTTTTGCTACGTATTTAATTTTTAAATTGTTTGTGCTAAACTGTCAGTAATTGTTTTCTTGAATTTCTTTGTTCCGAAATATCTCCTGCTTTATCAGCAAGCCTCATTTAACACATGAGATTTGCAGATAACAGATATCCAATAGTAATGAATTCAATATATTGCTCCCAGTCACATCCATGCAGCTAGTGAACAATATCAGCCAGTGAGGAATCCACTTCTGTGTGTGTGTGTGTGTGTGTGTGTGTGTGTGTGTGTGTGTGTACACAGACAGTGCCACTCACAGCTGTCATTAATTTACTGCTTGTAGCACAAATAACCTGACACCCCAAGAAAATTATTTGGCGACAAGGAAACACTTCAGAGTCATCACTCAAGGCTCCAGTAGAGCAGAGCTGACTGGCAAGACAGTTTGCTGTTGTTGTTTTTGTTTGTTTTTAGACTGAGCATTTATGCAGTGGTATCTTTCAGTTTAGGACTCTGGCTATATCAAACAGAACAATAACTTTTAGTATCAGCTATCAAATTCTTCTTTCATATGTAAGGTTCAAATCTCAGTAATGAGACAATCTTCCATTTTGTCAGAAATCGATATGTAATTTACCTCAACAGTACTTCAGAAGCATTGAAATTTTTCACTAAAGTGAGTATCTGTGCTAGCTCATTTACAACTTGTAACTCAAAAATTTATTTTAAAGACATGTTATGCAGTATAAAATATTACACACAAATGACCTCAAAAAAACAGGAATATTTTTCATTAGTAACTCATCTTGGAAAGATCATCTTGTCTATGCATTAATTCCACTGCCCTTTGTGCAAATGAATTTAGATGCCGTGCGCTCTGAGTCAGTGAAGTATCAAGGACTGAACAACAGGCCCAAGTCAAAGCTGACCTCCAGATGAACCTTCTAACTAAATGTTATATATATAGTTGCTCATTAACAAACTGTTGTTATTTGTGTTCATTTATTGGCAAATACGTTCACCTTTCTGTATCTAGAAACAGGATGAGGCCACATCTGGCCTAATTAGAGGATGTAGGGTCAAAGACAACTCCCTTGGACAGCCCTGGACAGGCTTTGGGAGAAAGCTGGCAGGAAAATGAAATTAGAAATTATGCCAGCTTGTTTGTTTAGCAGTGTAAAAAGTGGGCCACTGTCACAGCAAAGCAGGGGAGCCTCGTGGCCTGCAGAGGTGAAGGCACTGCAGGGGTTCCCAGTTACTGGTGTGGCTCTCCAGTCCTTGCCTGTGACAGCTTCTCCCCACAGCTGATGTCTCTTGGACTTGGATGATTTCTCTTTATTTTGGTGATGTATCTTTCTTAATCACTGTAGGCATTCTTTTGTAGCAGTGATTAGCATTGCTTAGCTTATCCCTTTGTAATTCTTTGCTCATGTTTAGGTGCCTTGCTTAGCTTATTCTTTTGTGATTCTTTGCAGTTTTACATCATAGTAAATGCCACTGTTCCTTAAGTTGGTGACTGTGTCTCTGACTCTACCCACCAACAAAACAGTCAGGAAATGCATACATTTTCAATCAAAATAAACATTTCTGTTTATATCATTGTAGTGTGAAAACTAGGTTTATTACTCAGCAGCCAGCATTTTAAAGATCTAATGATTTGTTGCATTTTTTTTTTTCACACATCCTAAAGTCATTTGCATTTAACAATAGAAAAATCTATCAGTAGCTTCCAAATAGATTATGAACTACTTAGTATATTTTTGCTCTTACTTATTGCCAGTAATTTCAAAAGTAAACCCCAATAATGCAATCTCAGTTAAAATAAAATAATCTTGACTCCCCAAATTAATTTTATCAATACCTGGAGAGGAACTTATGGATTTTCTGTATTTGATGCTTAGGTATGTTTTCTCTTGAAGATATAAAATCATAACCAGTACAAGCCACAAGGTGACACTTTAGGACTACTGGATTATCATTGTGGCAAAATAAATAATTTGGACTCTGGAATCAACTGAACCAATTATGAAGTACACAGCAAGTGTGAAATTTGTCTAGGTCTTTTCTGAAAGCAATTGATTGCTTGGCTGCAGAGGCAGGCATCCAAGTGCTGTATTGACCTACAAGAAGAAAGGAACTCAGAAATTTTTTGTTGGGGGATCTGCTTTCCTGTTGTCAAAGCCATAAACCAGTTTTATTTATGGTGATGAAAAGCAAATCATAACTTGAAAGTCTTGCATTTTCAAGGAGACCACCCCCAAACTTGGCACTTAGAAGAGGCAACATGAAATAAAAGTGTGTGTAGCTGGAAATCAGCTATGCATTCAGCAAGTCTATAGATCACTGACACTTGTTTCAGCAGCTGTTCTCTAATATGCCTCAAGTGAAAGAAACTAAGTGAGAAGATATAATTTTACAATGTGCCCTGTGGACAGCTCTGCCCCAAGCTGCACAATCAATATTGGGCTCTATCAGCAAAGTTGTTATTAGAAAATTTATTAGAAAATTCTTATTCAATACTAATCAATCTTTCTAGGCACCAATTCTTGGGAAATCTTTAATATAATTTCATTAAAACCCCAACCCTTCTATATTGAGGACAAAAATATACATACTTCAAAACAAGGAAAGAAAAAAACTCCTGGAACACACTTAAGATTCTTCTTCATGTCTTTTCCAGGCCTTGATATAGTTTCCCAAAATTATGTTCCTCAAAGATGCCAGCATAGGCAAAATTTATTCACTTGAAATAAGGTGCTCATTCTAACCAAGTGCCCCAGGCTCCTCAGCTGAGCAGGAACAAGAGTTCCCCTGTCACTGCTCTGTCAAGTGTTCCTGAAGCTTGTCTAAGTTGAAAAAGCCAACTGAGGTATCTTATGCAGCTCCTTGAAGAAGAGATGGACATTATTTCCCTGTTTGTTTATTGCTTGCTTTCTACCAAATTGATTGTCCTGCTGAGATAGGTAAAGAGATAAAAGGACTTAGGAATTTCTTGGACATTATTTTACTTTGTTAGAAAGCACAGTGCAAATGTATTCCAACTATTTTTCCTAAAGTCACAGCACCTGTAATACAATGGTGTGTAAAGGAAAAAGTCAAGACATTGCTTTTTAAAACTCCGAGCATTCAGAAAAGAGCAAAAGTAAACAAGACTAACAATAAATTTCTTGGGTATGGATAAAAGTTTAAGAGCATAGCAATACTATTTATTCTCTGTAAATCTGATAGACATTTATAGATTTTAAAACACTAATTTTTTAATGTTAGTTTTAGTGCATTCTTGTTTACTAGGAAGGTTTCTTTTCCCTACTGATTTTACCATTTTCCATTCAAGAGCTACTGATTTTCTTTGTCCTCCCATTTCCTACAGAGAATAGGCTATCATGGCAGACTTTGTTTATTTGTTTATATACCTTTGCATTTTTAATAAGCCCTGGAAAGTGGGTTTCTTACTTAAGTTCCCTCTGCTGGCTCTTCATCAGCAGAAACACAACAAACAAAAGGCTTTTCGCTTGCTCTCCCTTTTTCCCAGTCTTAGAGCTGGGAAACTGCAGTTTCCAAAGTTAGCACCTCCTTCACAAAGGAAGTGCAGAAGACTTAGAATACTAATGTAATCAAGAGGCTACAGGAACTAGGGACAGTAGTATCATGTATAAAATGTTACTTAGGTAATTCTGTATTTAGTGCCTGAAACACTCAGCTTCAAGCAAGGCACCCACAAGCTGAGAAATGCATTTCCTTCCACCTTACACTCTCACCTGCTTAGGATTTAAATGCCAGTTGTGTTATTGACAGTCATAATTTGTCTTGTTCTCATATTAGGCAAAGCTTTCTCAATTATGAATATTTCACTCTCGCCATTTCAGAATGGTACCGTAGTGCACAATATATACTTTGAATATTTAGGTCTTCACAAAGACTTTATACAGACTTTGTAGTTTCTCAGATTGAAATGAGTACAGCTGTTCACAATTTGAGAGTGTGTCTTTAGAGAACAATCACAATTCAGTTGCTTATCTGCAAGCTTATTTTTTTCAGCTTGTGGCAAAATCTAACCTATTGCCCCTTTTGATATAGTTATCAGAAACATGACTCCCCATATTTTCAAGCACTGTAGTTATTCACAGTCCAAATAAAATACAGGCACTGTCCTGACTTGAAATCTCCAGGAACATCCTCTGTCTATGATTTTTGAGTCAGATTCCCTCTAATAAAGCCTGTTAAATGGTCTCCAAGGTGGCCATGAAGTCACATTCGGCTTCTTGATAGAGGTACTCCTCCAAAGACTGAGTTAGATTTTTTTTTTCTCCCTAGTAATTCCAAAGGGAGCCTGACGTGATTAGTCTTCCATTTTAGGTATCTCATCATACTAGGCCAATCTCATTCTACTTGTCTGTTTGGCAATGAGGAAATGAGGACTAATATCCTCTCTATTAATTCCATAGCAGAATGCTGATGTAATTTCAAAAGCATCAGTATTTTACCTTAACATGTGCTTTGAAATTATGTTGTTCTTTTTTGCTATGCTGTTTTTCATTAGTTGCTGGTTCTTCATTGCAATCTCAAAAGGTACAAAATTCCTTGTCTTCACCCCTGTAAGACACTAATGCATGAAACACTTTTCTTGGTTTAAAAGCAAAGTAAAAATAAAGAAAAAATATCTTATTTTCCTCTGAATGCTGTTCCAACAGGACATCAAGGATATTACTTCCCTCCCCGCGCCCCTCCAGGAAAATCTGAGTCTTTTAAAAACAAAATAATATTCTAGAATCTGCAAAGAAAAAACCAAAAATATCATCTAGCAGTCCTCTTGATTCACGGTTTCATCACCTGATTTATATTAGCTCTGCATCTGCATTGAAAGGATCTGGAATAATTCAAAGCATATTGTTGAAGCCTGATAACTAAGCTCTGACAAATAGCACCTTGAAGGTCCCTGCAAAATCCAGGAAAGATTAAACAGCTATATTGAAATAAATAGGGATGTATAAGAAGTTAAAATCCATAGGAAATAAAGAATGTGGTTATTTTGGTATTTGATTTATATTTCAGCTAAGTTCATCAAAAGGACTGCCTGAAGACTTATTCTCTTGAGGAAAAGAGAAACATTCCAAGTTTGTTTCTGTCCTCAGTAAACAGTCTTTTAAGTCTTCTCTTAATATTCTTCCTCTCCAGTAATTTTAAGACATGACAACACCCTCCCCAGTTGCTTTGCCAGAAGGAAAAGAAATCGGCCGAGGGTTCATAGTGCTCTTTCCCTACTACTGTAGACAGAAAGGTTGTCTCTCAGCTCTTCCCTGCATTTTTTCCCCTTCTCTTCAAGAGTTATTTATACACTGTATACTATTTATGGCTAAACTCGTCACTTGACCAAAAGCAATGGAAGTTTTCCCATTTATTCAAAGAACGCCTAAACCTTCCCAATCGTATCCCGAATAGCCAGATTGGTAGCTTCCATGGGAATCTGCTATCGGCAACTCACAGGAGAGAGACAGCTCTGATTTGGTCGTCCAGGAACAGAACTTTAATGAAGGAAAATAACAAACAGAATAATGTGAACAGTAACAGGGACAAGCCAAAAAGGAGCGGGGTCCAGGATGAGACAGGGATATTTATAAACTCGGGGTGGAAGCAGAGTTATGGCAGGAAAACAAGGGGAGGTCCAATGGAGAAAAGTGATTATGAATATGGTAATTTCTGTGACAAAAATCAACGAATGGGAACAGGGAGAATGAGGAACCTTCTAGTAACCACTTGCATAAACTAACTGAAGGATCCTCGGAATAGCTCGGAGCCTACCCCAACTACAGGAGGTTTTTCCATGGCTTTGAGCTGCGGCTTTCTTCTTCCTCAGCCCTCCCAACCCCAACAAATGCCTAAAGGTTTAGCTGGTATGGCAAACTGGTTCCTTCAAGTGTGACAATTGTTATAAAGAGAAACCACCTTTAAGTAGACTGTGAACTTCAAAGTTAGGATGTGTTATGTGAGTTAGAGAGTCACGGTGGTTACAATGTTTGCTGTGGACTGAAGTTAATAATGTTTTATGAGTGAAGAGTAATAGTTGTTACAAGGTTTGTTATGAACTGAAGTTAATAATGTTAAAGCTCTAAGAATCCCAGTGTTTGTACCCCGGTGTGAATTGTATTTATCCCTTATCCGGGTATTGTATCCCTTTACCCTTCTGTCGCGCCACTGCCGCTGCTCCCCAGCATGGAGCACAGCCAACCCCCATGTGCAAATGAGGAGAAAAGGGGTCTGAGGACACTGAGAGCCTTCAAAATCAAACGAACCAGAGAGAAGGGAAACATAAGAGCCCCATGACCTGATGGGCAGAGAGACCAGCATGCTTCTGACAGAATACCTGAGGTCCTCACTATCACTGGAGAGTGCCTGGCTGAGGTGACCCCCTACCCAAAACCAGCCAAAGTGCCTTCCACAGTGTCCCCGTGAGGATGAAGCCCCAGGCCTGCCAAGGGACAACTGGCAGGACTGAAGCACCTCCTTCCTGGGGACCTCGTGGGAGCGGCGGCGGCGTGCGCAGCCCCGAGCGCCCACCCCAGAGCTGAGATTCTAATAAAGGCATCAAAGGGATCCAATGTCCTGCCCTGTTCATTTCAACAATCAGGTTTGACCATCCAGTAAATGGGCTACTTTTTGTACTAAACTGATCCTGTTTCCCAGTGAGTTTCATGCAGGTCAATTTTTCATTCCATGACACTTGGACCTGAGAGGTTCTTATGGATATGCCAGTATTTTGACACAATTGCAATAGAAAGATATTTTTAAAAGATAGTAATATTGTACAGATCTTCACAGAAGGCAGGGATGCATGGGGAAGAGCAAGAGAGTCTTGGTTTCAGGATCTTCTGGCATCAAAGAGCTCCTACCTTACTGCATTGCTTTTTAGAATTCCCACAACCCTGTTTTTAACTACAGTAAACAGCTGTTGAAGCCTTTAAGAACCATATGTTCAGGATGGCAAATGTTCCACTCTAAGAAAAGCCATAAATTCATTTGTATTTTTCAAAACTCCACAACCAGTTCATTCTTCACTGTAAATTGTCAAATATAAATGCCTTTTTCCAAGAATACAAATGAAATTTTTGTTTTATTGTACATTTCACGCTGATGCACAGCCTTTCATCACTTAAAGCACTGGGGTTATGAGCACCTCAAGGTTTACTCTGGGCTGGAATCATGAATGGTGGCTTAAGACAATCCCAGATGAATGACTATATATTTCTTTGTACTGTCACTAAAACCTCCCTCTGTCATACACATGTGAATGTCATATTTTTTTTCCAACAGAAATTCAATACTGAATTTCTTCCTAAACAAAAATTTAGCCCTGTTTCACTGTTGTATTTAGAAATGAAATGGAATATTATTTCAAACTAAGAATTTGGAGTATTTGGCTTATCAGGATACTTATAACCATGTCCATAAGCATGGTGGATATTCATCAGTATCTTATACATTTCAAAGGTAGCACAGGCAGTTTAAGAGCCACTGCAACTGATGACCTCTTTGATTTCATTTATATTTTCTATTTATGTTGTATGTTTTCCATTTATCCTGTAAAGTCCTCAGACTAGGTGCAGTCTCTTAATCCATCTGTACAGTGCCTATCATGCTGCAGATTAGTACCTAAAGTAACAGTAATGATGATTTCTAGTGGTTGCTATCTATCACAAGCCATTTTAAGGCTTCCAGAAGAGGTCACAATTGCTCAGCAGTTCCTGGGAATGCTTTTCTGTACAGAAAACTAATTTCTGAAATCAAGGCTAGATTTTTACTGCATAGCTGAGATTTTGCTGCAACCAAACATGCATTAGATTATTTATTGGTAAGGAGAAAAAGATGCATCTAAGTAATAATTGCCTCGTATTTTGGGAAGCTAATGAAGTGGCTTTGGTCTCTTAAAAAAATAATTTGCCATAAAAGATGAAGTCTCAAATAAAGCAAACCATTTAGTAGATTAACTGCATATCAGTAGTAATTTGCTTATGAAAAGGACACTTGTATTAGTGAGGATGTCTTTCATTTATGAAAATTTAAGGGTTTCTCTATTGGTAATATAAAACTATTTATAGTTTAAATTCTGGAATTTCATGTTTGCTAACACCATTTTCTGGATTCCTTTATTATATCATAGGCCTGCTTTGATTTATAAAAAGTCAAATTATTCTCACTATTACTGTAAGAAAATGAATTATTTCTGCAGTAGAAAGAAAGAAATGTCCCCTGAAATTACAAAGTAAAATCATGAAGAAAATGGCACCAGGATTTTTTAGAGTTAAAAATCCATAGCAAACCATTACAGACAAGGGAATTCTAGCTGAGTCAGTGAAAGTGTTGGAATAAAGCAAGATTAGAAAGAAAAGCATCTGGTTATAGAGGAACTGTGAGTAAAATGGGGAATTAAAATGAAGGACAAAGAAAGGTGTATAACCTGAATTGAACTAATAGCACAGTAAGTCATTGTCTTAGTTTGGAAGACAGGTATCGCTAAGGACAAACAGGACCCTCTCCTGAAATGGAGAATGAAAAAAAAACCCAAAAAAAAAAACCCCAAACAAAAACAAAACTCCTCTATCCGAATTGTTATAATTTTAGAATTAAGGGACTCTCAGGCAAAGATGTGAGGATATGGATATCAGTTCTTTACTTGTGTAAACTATAACGTTCTGACCAGAGAATTACCTACAAAAATAGAATTTTGACAAGATCTCACATTCCCTGGAGTTCTCCCTCTCCTTGTTGCTTCCCCCTGAAATGCAGCTTAACAGCTCTTCAGGCACTTATTTAGAAGCACAAAGTAGCCTCAGGCATGAAATGCCTCAGAACGAAGTTCTTAGCCTTCAGTACAAAGCTGGTTCTTTGAGATGAGGCCTGTACATCAGTTACTCCAGAAAAAGATAAATTAAGCTTTTTCTGAAAGTTCAAGGTTCTATCTGTGATGCAAGACCCAGGGGGATAGGTAATAATAACAAAACCAGACAGGGGAATGCGTTTCCTCACGCAATCCCCACTGACAGAATACACCCTCACTGGGTGAATCAGATGAGAGATTCTAGCCCAGTCTTTGTGGAGCTGCATCTAAGGGAATCCAATTCTGGTCGTGTTGAAAAAGTTGTAATGTGGATTCTCAAATTCAAGCAAGGAAAGAGTGCTCTGTTCAGTAAGAACTGCAGCAGAGTGAGAGGAAACAACTGCACATTAACGGATCAAAGTAATTCAGTGACCTTTAGACGCACAGATTTTGATCTAGAAAACAAGGTAAGAAAGTGAATGGATAGAATACAGGTGCTGCTTAGTTCTAAAGCTTAGAAAGAGAAATCTTGCTCTCAGGTAACTCCAGGCATTGCTGGTCCTGCTATTTTGAGCTGCTAAACAAAATCCACCTGAGAGAATATGAGATCTCAATAGAAGCAAACTCTAAAACAAAAATCAGATGGAGAAGAAGAAAGAATAAACAAGTGCCTGCAACAGTCTGGGAATCGACTAAAGGAAGTGTTACTAGCATGACAAATCATGCTGCAGTGACTGTTCTTAGCAGGACACATCTCACAGAGGATGCTCATTCCCAACTGCTGTGTAGTGCATGGTCACGTAGGATGCAAGATGGCAGAAGGACTCCTAAAGCTCACAGTGCACTAGACATGGACAGCAAATCATGCAAATTCTTGGCACATTTTCTCCACAGAGCATGGTAGTAACAAAAGATGGGATCAATCGTGGAGCTTATAACAGCCTGAGTCCAATCACCAGTGCTGAGATGCTTTAACCTTGGAAAGAGCTTAACCTTCGAAGCAGAGACTCTGATGGAAGCCAAGCAGCAGATTGTTCTCCTGCCCGGGGGAAGGTAACACTACCCTGAGTCAGCTGTGTAGGAGCAGTGGTTTTCCGAGGAGCAGCAGGGCTGTGAAGGGAAGTGTCCCCTGGGGAGTGGGGCAGCACCCACAGGGACTGCCTGGGAGCAAGGGCCCCCACCCCTCTCTGTGCCTCTGGTGAGTGATTGTTCTTCTGCTGGATACCCCTGAGGGATTCTTCGGCCCTTTGGTTGGAACAGCCCAATCTGCCACTGCTCTTGAGTGGGAGGTGTCCATTTGTGAGTGGGCCATCCTTCCTGGGAGTTCATTGGACCATCATCATGGATACATCTTTTTTGTCAGTTTTGGCCATAGAATTTGGTTGTGAGTTAAAGCTTGTCCAAGTTTGTGAAGCTGTTTTCCTGTACCTCCATGATATCAGTACATAGTTCATGTAGAGGATGACAAAACCCGTTTGTTTATGTTCTTTTGGCTGAGGAACAATCTTGACCATGTAGCATTCAGGTGTAGCAAGCAGTACTGATTCATCTCTCTGGCAGACAGACTTGATAGCCATGATTAGCCAAATTGACTTCCCAAGCCTGCTGTCTGAAAACATCTATTATTGGAACTCAGATGGAACTGAGGAGCTTATTTCTCTTAAGAGATTAGAACTGCAAGTGCATCTGCAAGTGTATGTTTGTGAGACAGGCTAAAAAAGGCTTGTTACTCATTGCAAACAGAGGAACACAGCTGACTGGAGGAAAAGGGATCATTTCATCCCAGTGCTATAACCCACATTCCTATTGGCTTTTGAAATGGTGACACCTAGTTTGATTTTTTAATTAAAAAGGAAAAAGTCCATTTAAAACAGGAGATAAATCACAGTCATTCAAGGCCAAATGTTGAACATCTGTTTCTAATTTTCACCTTCAGTTTAACATTCTTTATCAATTATGGTGAATATAATTGAGTGATTATACTTTAAGCCAAATTGCCCAATTCTATGAATTTCTTATGGTCAGAGCTGGAGGCATGATGAGGAGCTGAAGCACTTAACCCTGAATGTTTATTATGTTTACATACAGTCTTGTGCAGTGATGTCAATACACATAAAATTTGATAAATTTTGAAAGAAAAAGAAAAACTCGTAAATATGTATGTACATTTGCATATGTGTGTCTCTTTCTCCATATATAAGGTGTTCAGACACACAAACACTCAGAGATGTTGTATGAAATGTCACACACAAAGCTCTGTGCTCAGCTGTCAGTCCAATCCCACCATTCCCAGCTGATTGCTGCAGCCCTGGGCTGTGAACATCAGCTGACCTGAAGTGACCATTAGTGTGCTTACATGAGGAGTCAAAGAGATGAGGGCAATAATCTCTCTGTATGCATGTTCAGATATGTGTCTGCCTTTTGGTTTTTTGGGCTTCATTTCTTCTATTTAATCTTCCCTATTAAGGGTCAAATCGAGATCACCATCCAGATCAAGATAGGTAATGATAAAAGGATAACTATAAGCATTACAAGTAAAACTAGTTTTTCAGATACATGGATGAAGCTCTGCTGGCTTCAGTGAGCCTTGCGAGCGACCCGCAGGTGCAGAATCCGACAGACGCTTTTAAGGTGGCCGAAGATAAAGGCAAAAAGGACGGGTCTCAATGTGGAGATCCAAGAGCACTTTATTGGCCACAAGGAAATCCAGGGAAAAAGACAAAGTGAAGGGGAGAACATGGGATTTCATATGGGAACGGGGGAGTGTCCCTGAGGGTCAAGGGCCAGTGGGGGCAGATAAAACTGGTGCAGAGGAGAGGCAGCCAGCCAGCTGACCAAAGGGTTAGCAGGGGAGGAACAAGGGCTGGAGTACTGGGCAAACTGGGACCAACGGGGTCCAGGGAAGGGGAGAACATTCATGGGGAGGAACATATAAGGCAACAGGGGGTTGAACTAAGGTGAACAGGGATGAACCAAGCCACTTTGAGTGGCACCAACTATGACAACCAATAAAGTTCAACAAATGAACTCGTGCTTGCAGAGACCTTAGGGCAGATGGCCCTTTCCCCTAGGTCTCAGAGGGGTGTTCCTCCTGGACTGAATTTTCCCTTCCAGGGCTCAGCCACCTGTTCCTTCTGGTCCTCTACACATGGGCAAGTGAGAAAATTAAATCATTGCTTGTCTAGGTAATGGATACTTATTTTTGGTTCACAGGGGGATTCTGGGACAGCATTTGTTTTAGTAGTGACAAAACTATGCGTAAGAAAATTCTGAAGCAAGTACATTCTTAGTAACAAATCTGCAATGAAGTGATACCTCAGTTCTGCAGAATCCACTAATGTGGAATGACTTGCTCATAAAATACCTTTTAAAAACTGACCCTAGAGCAAAAATATTATTTCAGTTTAAATTAAAAAAAGAAAAAATAAAAGGAAAAAGAGAAAGAGATAAGATAGACTTAAATGGACAATTACATTTCCACCCCAATGTCATGCTACAATTCTCTGTTGAAGAAAATATCTACCTACCTCAAGCTACCTATCCATCAGGCTGGAAAACTTTGTTAATCTCTTTATGAGGACAGCTGAAGACTGTGTATGTAGCAAGGGTTAACAAGGCCATGGGTATCATAGCAGGATATAAAAGTATTTATAGTACGATAATATAATTACTAATAATTACTAATAAAGTAGTAATCTTACTACACAGAACTAATGAAAATACTGCTGTGCAAAAAAATTAGCTTTATTAGACTGAATTTTTAAGAATATGTAGGCAAAAAGAGGATTTGAGTTGTTCTTCGTAAGTGTCCTTTTTATACTGTGGCCAAACAAAAGAAAGCTTTCCATTTTAAAAGCAGCTTTAACAGTTCTTATTTTTAACTGCATCAAAAAATAAAAATACAAAGAAAGAGAAACATTTTATAAACAAACATTGCAAACCATGACATCACATAATGGAAGACCTTTTATCAATTTGAAGAGTAATAACTTAAAAGCAAGAGGAAGCTTTTAAAAGCTTCATTTAAAAATATATATTTAGAATACTTCAGTAATGATTCCACCTGAATGCTAATACAAGATGAGGGCTAAAAGCTTGTACAAAGAGGTATGCTTACTAAATGGATACATTGATCACTGAACTAACACAACATTAAATTTCAATGATCTTCAGTAATTTGAGAAGCCTCAGTTGTTTATGTAAGAACTGTAAAAAACCCCCTATGGATTTACATTTACAGACTGCCTATCTCTTCATAAATGACAATATTTTAAAAAGAAATTGAACAAAACCAGAAAAAGTGCCTCTGATCAACACTAATGGTCATCTTGTGTAGGCCAGTAAATACATAAAAAACAGAGTGGTAAACATTTCTGCCCTGTTCAGCTGAGAGGGAAGGAAGCAAAACATACTTTAAACAGACTCTGTCTATTGCTCTTACTCTGCATTTACAGTATATAACTTGAAGGTTTATATTAAGCCTCACTGTCTCAGCACTGAGTACTGAGCAAACCAAGAGCACCAAAATGCACAAATCCTCTGACCAGGTCTGAGCAATCAGACAAAGCACATGGACAGAAGAGAATGTCAAGGGCCAGAACAGTCAAAATTATTCCAATTACCAACTCAAAGCCAACTCAAAGTTTGCTGGAGAAATGTCAGTTCTTGATTTTCAGGGTGAGCATCCCAAGACTTTACTAATCAAAAAAGTGGAACTCTCCTTCTGACATAGTTTGATATGGCCATATTCCTGATTCCCCAAAACCTTTCCCACAGCTAAAGAACTTTGAACCAGCTCACCTAGCATGGGAAGAAGACAACAGATTTTCAGTCTGAACTAATACATTGTAAAAAAAAGAATCTTACTTTTAATAGTCGCAGCATTGCAGAATATTTGCACCATTCTGCTCCCCAGACAATTTTGTTGCTTACACTGTTTCTGTCCATCACTTATCCAGGGGATGTACGCATTCATTTAATGTGCCAGAGCTCCCAGCTAATTATTTGAGAAAGGCAGTTCATGAAAAAAGTTGAATAACAGAGAAAAGGAAAGAAATTACATGGTATTTTGTGCTTTTGATTTTTAGTTGGTTGGTTTTTTTTTTGATTGTTTTTGTTTTTTAAATAGGAGTGGCAGACAGACTAGAAACCAAAATCTATACAATGCTGGTTTTCGTTTCAGACAGTCCATACCTGAAGTGATTTTAGTTCTGTCCTCTTCTACCAACATCACACTTAAGGCCACATCTTGGTCTTCTCCTTTCTGTTTCTTGGGTGCTCCATGCAGACTGGCACTAAACAGAGCCAGCCACTCGTACTGGCATTATTTGGTCCAGACTTGTGGGATGGTCCTTGGCTCTGGGCTGCAGATGGAAGAATATGCTGTGCCCAAATTTATTTTTACAATGATAGTGTGGCAGTTTAACTGCTTTCTTTGTCTTAAAGTCCTTTAGACTTTAAAAGAGTAAGACCTCTTTTTTACCTCAGACAGTGTGCAAATTACAATTAAAATTACAGCTATTGTTGAAATTGCAGATTCCAACTGCACAGGTTTTTAAAATTACACTTCAGCAGACTGTATTTAAAAGAAAAGTCTTTTCACAAATGTAGATTTTAAAAATGTACTACAATGTAATGGCTGTTTTTCAAAAGGTAAACCATCAATATAACTTTGAAAAAAATAATCCATAGATTTAAATCTTTTTAGATGGCATATACATAAGAAAAGAATGAACAGATAAAAAAACACACTGATTTAAAACTACTAGTGACAGAAAATCATGTCTCTGCTTAAAGAAGAAAATAATATATGACTCATCCAGAATAATGGGAATATATTACAAATTCCAAAGCAAGACAATGCATCTCTGATCTCCAGATAATTATTTTTAATTAAAGCAAGTAAAGTGAGAACAAATAGAGCTATAAGGGATAATTATTGAATGAGAAATATGCCAGTCGGATATTTCTGAGCACAGTTATATGGGGATAAATTTGCCACATTATATTGCCTTTTATAAGATGTTAGAAAGAACCTTGCCAGCACACATATGGACTCTAAAACTTACATTACATTACTAATAGGAGTTTCTCAAATGTACTTAACAGCAGATAGAACTATTAATCTCAGGGCATGACAGCATGTATTTCACTCAAGCTTTAACAGCGAGACAGAAAAGGCCACATGGACTTCTTGTTCTTAGTGACCTTGCTGCTGCTCTGCACTTGGCTGTGGGGAAAAGGATTTCCCTTGAAATCCAGGGCTTTATCAAAAAAGTACCTCCAGTTTTTTTAATATGCAACCTCATAATAACCAATTGGATAAAGCAGTTCAGCTTTAGGCACAACACAAAGCTGATCGTAAGATGGCTAAATTAGAAATGTGGGCAACTTGACATCCTCGGAGTCAAAAGGAAGCTGCCAGGTTCCATAAAGGGGTTGTGTTATCACAGGCAAAGGGTGGAGGGTCAAAGTGAATAGAACATAAAACAGAGACGCTTTAATGAATCAGTGTAAAAAATACAGTTTAACTTTATTCAAGGCACAGTGCATGAGACTGATTTCTAAATATCAATTTTTACTGGATTCGAAAAGAGAAAATCACAAGTACAAAGGCTGGGATTCTCATACTAATGTGGAAACTGTGCTAGCTTGTCTTTGTGTAAAGTAAGTGTAAATGTGCTCCTGAATATCTGCTACAGATTCTCTTTAAATGTAAATGTCAGTGAAGAGTCCAGAGATGAAGCAGGAGTAGCAACATTTCCAAGCCCTAATGTGTTTGTAGAGAGCACAGGAATAATTTCTCTAGAACACAATTAAAGCCCCTGTCCTAGTTTAGGGCAAATCTGGGAGAAAACCTCCAAAGGGGGACCCCTCCAGAGAGCAAACCCACACGGCCTCTCCCCCAGCCGGTTCAGGAATGATTCCTCGGAGAGAAGTGGGAAGAACCTGTTTATTTAACAGGCACAGCACCCCAGTACACAAAATGAACAATACCAGATGACAACACTCTTTCAGTGCTCTGAAAAAGCTGACCAATTCAGCGAGTCTCTCTTGGGGGTGCTCGCTCTGTTATCACTCCCTCCGGCGCTGGGGATGGATGCTGCTGGACACAAGGTGTTCTCAGGTCCCAGTCCAGAGCAGGTTCCAGTAGTTACAAGAAAGGAAAAAGGGAAAAAACAACAAAGCAAGAGCAAAGCAAAGCAGGAGCAGGACCAGAAGCAGAAGCCAGAGCTAGAGCCAAGCAAAAAACAAAAGCCCCACTCTGTACTGCCCCGTCCCTGTGTCTCGCCAGTCGTGGGGGGAGCAGGCTGAGAACAGAACCAAAACAAAACATTTGTCCTTCAGAGCCGTCTCACAGGCACAGAACATAACATCCAACAAGCAGAACACACAAATGGGGATACAAACATCACCCTAGGACAGCCCCTCAAGGTTAAGTTAACACAGGAATGTGAGTGAATCACAATCCAGGAATAATTTGAAATGTGGCTTCTATCTTAATTGTCACAAATGCAGAAGCAGGTTTATTTCTGTCTGTAATAGTTGCATTTCCTGTACAAACATCAGTCTGAAGCTCCATCTGTTGCCAAAGACCTTTTGAAAATGTAGGTTTCTTACCTCATTTTTATGAGTCAGACAATGTACATTGTTGGTTTAAGCCAATTATACAAAGAAATGCTTCTCGGATAAATATTTACATTTGTAAATTTAAGTTTTGCTTTTGCAAATTGTTGCTCTTATAAACTGAAAATTCATTTTCCAAAGCATTTGTACTAATAAAGCTCAATGCTTCAAGTAGTAACCAAACTGAAACAAATAAAAATTGAGCACAACCAATGTGTGTCTCGTTTTACGTTTTACAGACACAGTTATTTTGTACAATATTTTCCAAGAACTAAGTAGTAATGACAAAAGAATTAGCCTAAGGTACACTATTTATTGCAATATTAAACTTAGCTGCTTCAAGAGCATACACTGATTCCAGAAAATGACATATTCCAAAATACAAAAATGCAACGTTTAAAAGCCTTCAGAAGATTAATTAATGATCTGATTTTGGCCTCACTTGATACGACCTTCAGGGATAAAACAATTTTTTTTACACATGGGGGAACACCAAAAAACCCATCAATATTAAAATCATGACTAATAAACCAATAAAATAAAAAACATATGAGCTGTAACTATCCCGGGGTAATAGCAATGCTACCAGAGCTGCTTCTGAAACAGGTGTTCTTAATCTCATTTAGCATTTCAGAAAATCACCTGAGTAGAACACAATTAAAGCTTAGAATACTCCTATTCTTTACTCCCCAACCAAGCCACACGTCCCATAATAACACTACTTTACTATTTAGTGTTCCTATAATTATTATACTATACATTTTTATTATATGTTTTGCTATTGGTTTTGTGCTCCTGGGATGGAGTCAGAGCTTCCCTGTCTGGAAGGCCAGGCTGGAGGGGAGGAGCACTGGGGAAGCATCAGTCCCAGAAAATGAGTTGAGAGCTGGCTGGGAGCATCTGTGTGTGAGTGATTGTGAGGCTCTTGGTAAAATGATTAATTGTCTGACACACTGCTGAGGAAGAAGACTGCCTGTTGAAGCACTTTGATGTGGCTTATGGCTGCTTCTGAGGGATGGAGACACTGGGATTTGCTTCTGTTCTGAGTTGCTTCCAGAGCTGTCTCATAGGAATGTATAAGTGTTGTAAACCAATTCATCTTATTACCAGTGAAATGATGTGGATAAATAAATCCAACAACAGCATTAGGCATGTCTGTATTTATTTTAACATCATCTAAATATATATATTTTAAATTATAAAAATTATTATATATATTAGATTATATAAAGAGTTGTTGCTGCTAGTTATTTTGTAATCACATCTGGAAAGGAAACACTATGGAAAAGTTCTTTTCCATAAGGTTTTGACAGAACAGGTTATGAAGATTGTAGAGGGAGGGCTTCCTTACAGCCATACTGATTCTGCTGATGCACTGTGGTAGTTTTGAGTCACAGGCTGGTGGTAGAAGTGCTATGTCTACATCAAATGACATTGAAATTTTTTTCCCTGCAGAATTCTCCTTATTTTCTGCCTTTTAATTGCAGAAAAGAGCATTCTCTTCCTCAGAGATGATTTATTTTGGAGTTTGTTCTGCTTTGTTAGGGTTTTTAAACTAGTCAAGAAGGAAGGAACTTTCAAAGTGTTAATTTGTACTGGTACTTGCTGTTATGGCTCATATTTTTTTTATTCTATTGGTTTATTGTTAATGGTTTTAATGTTGATGGTTTGTTCTGGTGTTCCCCCATGTGTACCCCCAAACTGGTTTATCCTTTAAGATTGTGTCCTCGCTAAGCTTCCCTTTATGGATCTCCTCCCTTTGTTCTAGTCCCTTCCGTATCAATCATTGTTACCCTTCCTCTTGTTCTGGCTCCTTCCCTGTCACTCCTGCCTTAAACCAATCCTTCGGGTGTTCCTGGGCAGCTCCCCATCTTTAACACCCCATTGGGACATGTGACCTGTTCTCCCTCTCCCCTTCTGTATTTGGCCTCAGGCCAGTGACCTGACCCTCCTCATCTCTCCCCTGATGCCTCCCCATTGGTTTATGATTTGTACCCACACCCAGAATTGCTGCAGTTTCCAAACCTGTGCCCAGCAGTGCTCAGGGCTCTCATGTTGTGACCCCTTCAGCTCCAATAAACCTCTCCTGCTGGAACCTCCTACAGAGAGCCTCCTCCTTCTCCTTTACCCAACCCCTGATGTAGCAGAAAGACACTGCACTGTAGAGCACGCAGCTCTAAAGGTTCAGCTGTCAGCAGAAACCCCGTGCTGCAGCTGTTCCCCATACCTGGCACAGTGACAGTGTCCTCTGAGCTAGCTCGGGCTCTGGTGAGCTGCTTCACTTGCCATGTTATCCTGCTTAAGTCTGTGGAAATTGTGCATTTCTTTAATTGTGGAACTCCTTTGCCCGTGACTGAGAAAATAACTGTGACTACATATCTATTAGAGACTAAACTTTCAATTTATACAACCAGGCATCACACATGAAACCTGAGTCACAAGGAGAACCTGAGTTTTTAGGCAGATATGTTTTCAGGTTCTCTCTCTGGTGTTATTTGTGTGTGCACCTGCAGGTCGTGGTCCTTTGTTGGTAGGGATGAAGATGGAATTCAGACTAAAATATTGTGTTTTGGATAGTAACATGCTTTTTGGATAGGACTTACTGAAAAATAAATTTAAATATTAAGTGTACCAAATTTCAGATTAAAAAACCTGCATGTTGTGTGTATGTCTGAACAAAAGCATGAATATACCTACTGAAGGGTTTCTCTAGAAAAGGAACCACCTGCCTGTGTACTCAGGTACCTGTCTAGATTTGTAAATGCACCACACAAAGCAGTTGCCCCGCTTGTCATACACTACTTCTTTTTATTTGACTAGAAGTTCTACATGTTGGTATTTCACTGGAAAGCTAAAATGTTGCATACAGTGACTAAAGAAACCAGACCACAGAATGGTTTCATGAGCTATGAGAATATAGAAAAATTTAAAAAATAGCAAGTCAGGTACAAGTTTGCATTTTGAGCCATGCCAGTACAGCCTGTTTTAGTTTTGAGGATTTTTCTGGGATAATACCTTGTCTCTGTTATTTCAAGTAAGCTTCTTGCATTGCTAAAGGAAATTGACTTCACTGATACCTGACTTCAGCATCACCTTTTGAATCCCATAATCTTTTTCAATTACTCCTACTGTGTCAGGTTATAAGTGGAGCTTGTTTGGCATTGGTATTGTGAGAAAATCCAAAACAACAACACATCCTCTCTCTGGTTTTTTTTTGGCAGTATTATTGCTTTTGTTTTCCTCCATAACGTGCAGCATGAGGTGCAGGAAGTGTGCTGGCAGTCCTTGTGAGAATTCTAGATGGAAGTTCTGGGTTTTATAGATGGATTTTATGTGTTTTGATGAAATTTGCTAATATATAGGCAAATATTTCAGCGAATATTTATGACTCAGCTGATTGCAAGGCAGGGGTTTCATATCTGTCTGGCAAAGTATTGTTCCCTGAAGCATCCCTGTCACTTCCTTGTTGTTCTGTATGCATTTATGAGATGCTAAACCAGACTTTTGTGAAACTTAGTTGTGCTGCCTCTTGATTTCTTTTTTTTTGTTAGGACTATTAATGTAGTTTTTTACACACTTGTTATCTTCCCAGGCTTCAAGGGGAAACTGCCTCTTTCTATCAGAGCCTGCCTCTTTCCCAAGCTTAGTAATATTTCAAGGGAGCCCTGAAATTTACTGTTAAGGCTGTTAACAAAATTAATATTTCATATCAAGATGAACACAGGTTCTGAGTCTAAAGGATTGTGTAGTACCAAACTTTAAATTAGGAAATTAAATGTATTTAAATTATGTTGAAGGAGGCTCTGATTAACAGCCATTAGCATTAAACTTGGCATTTTATTAAAAGCACATGACATGCTCATGAAGAAGTCTGTCATGAAGAAATCTTCCTAGAAGTATTTTTCTGTGTACATTTGTCTTCTCCTTTTTGCAGTGACATGCTGAGCTCCTTACAGACTTTTATATGTACCTGTACAGTCTTCCCAGTCCCAGGGTGACAAATCTGCTACTCCCAGCAGCTATTTTACCTAATGCAGTGTGGTAATCGAATATTGAGTTGGGCAAGTGGTTTACCCTCTAGTAGTATCTCCCTGTTACCATCCCACCCCACCCCCCAGTAGCTTGGCTTGTCCCTAGCTAGCCACTCCCTGTCTCATTGTACCTGTCCCTGGAGAGCAACACCCCCAGGAGGACTTAGGATAAAGGGGCTTGGGCTTTGGGGTCCTGCGTCCTCTTTTGCACCCCATTCAGAGTAAACATCCATGCAAAAGTGCCTTCTCTGATCTTTGCTTCCAACCTTGGCACAAGGGATCAGGAGACCAGAAGGAGGCAGAGAGCCATTGCTTTCTATCATTCCTTGACTGTTCTCAGCTGGGAACAGTTTCCACTGCCTGCATGGCCAGTGGACACGGACAGCTGGGCTCCCTCCAGACCCCCAACCACAATGCAGCCAAAACTAGTTTAAAAATACGTGAATTTTGTGATTCTGTGGCGAGCGACGCCAAGGTGTGGCAACCAAATGAGCTGAAGTGGACAATACCTTAGCCCAGGCAGCTTGTAGAAACCATAAATCTGAGACCATGTGAGATGGGATACTGAAAGGATGCTAATGGGATCAGTCCAAAGTAGGCCATGTTTCTCGTTCTAGTTTTTCATTGGTTCAGGACCTTTGACAAATATAGTGATGTCCCTGTCCCGGATTCAAGATGGGACCTTTGCCCTTAGGTGAAGTGATATATTGTTAAGTTAGCTATGCCCCTGCATCTTTGCATGCTGTCCCTTGGATCATGTGGTCCCTGTGTTTGTTATTTTACCATCATTAAAGTTCTATTTTTGGGCATCCCATCGTACCCATCCCTATATATTTATTTTGCCGTGCTTTGTCCCGGCTGGACTGAACTTGAGATCTCCGTGCCAGACTGTGATACCAAGGTAGTAGGTAATTTATGATGTACACTCTGAATCCTATTCTTGTGGAACTCATCTTGTACTTTTCTTGCTTTAAGGAAATATAATTAAGTTTAGAGTAACCCATTGCCTCAGCATGCTCCTGTTTAGTAACTCTGGCCATAGAAGTAGTGTGCAGCACCTCCTAAACCATGTTGTCCGGTACCTAGATCCCAGTGAGGTAACGTGGACTGTGATCTACCCTTTAACTGTGGAAGGGCTCACTTTTTGTTAATTTAAAATTTATATTTTATGTTTACAAATATGCCTTTAAAGGTAATGACCTTTAAAAGTATATGTACTTTGTGAAGGTACAGACAGGAAAATTAACATTCAAGAAAGAAAAATAATCTGCAATCTTTTGTTGCCAGGCTTACCCACATAGTGATTTTAAAATTTTATGTATGTGTTTTTTGAGAATTTGACAAATACTGGGGTGAACAAAAAGCTATTTTAAAAATATTTTTATATATGAAACCTATTCTAGATATATAAGCTGAAATGTTGCCTGGTTTTGCTAGTGGTGAGATAGCTCAGCATTGAAACTAGAGGCAGCAAAGTAAATATTTCATATTCTAAGGCATTAGGTGTCAAGGAGATAAATGAAAATTCAAATGAAAACTGTTAGCAGTGTGTCAACTTCAGAAAGTCCACAAACAAGAGTAAGGTGGTGTTATTACCTTGGTTTTCTGCATGTAGAATAACATCCTTTGGAGAGCGTCTTGATACTCACATGGCTGGTTCATAGCTGGGACTGTTAAATGGGAATTGGCCTACTAAGTGTTGGTGGAGTATGGCTGGTGCAAATCATTCTCCAATTATATTTTCTTGTGGAATAAAATACACAAAGCTCTGTGTATGAAGTTATCAGATTTGTTGGATATTCTTTAAAAGCAGTGCATTTTTAGGAGCCACATCCCCAAACTAAAGCACTTTCCTTTAGAATACAATGAAGGTCTGAAAGCTAGATTGAATCTTTAAGTTGAAAATTTTATATTATCATGAAGACCTTTGTGTGGTGTACAAATAAAGCATATAATATTTGATTGAACAATAATAATCATAATAGTAAACCAGATTAAGCAGAAAATTTGTCAAAATGAAAGAACCAACAGAAATGTTATCGTACATGTACTTTATTTAAAGATTACTATAATTATTTGTCTGTTAAAGTTTTAAAGACAGAGTTTTTTGCAGCACAGTCTGCTGCACTGCCAAACAAAGAGATGTGAGTTTACTGCATTCTTTAGGAACAGTAGTTTCATGCATCTTGATTTAGGAAGAGAAACTCATCTGTTTCCATGAATTATGGGGCTTCTTTAAAAATCTGGCTGCAAATGAACTGGCAGTTTATTGAGGCCAGAGAGAAGTTTCTGCTGGCTGGTGATAAGAGGAGTCTGGCAGCACGGGCATCTGATAGAGGGAGGACACACTGAATGTCTGCACTGTAATGTGAGCAATGGCAGGAAGTCACTGAAAGTAATGGTTTGCAAAAATTTCACTTGGTTGCTTCCAGTATGGTTCATTTTTTGCCATCTGCTCCAAGACATCAAAACAATAAGATGAAACATGCAATTATTTGCATACATAATTTACATAATGAGGACATAGATGTAAGTTTTCCTGTCTCACTGTTCAATCTGGGCCAAACCAGGCTGTTTAACTGGCCAGTGACCTGTTCATGCAATGTTAACACATGGCTGAAATATAAATCAAACCCAGAAACTCAGAGCTAGGAGTAAAGAGCTGTGCAGAGGGTAAAGACAGACAATTTCAAACGTGCCATATTTAGTTTTGGGTTGATGGAATAATCCACTGTGTAACAGCTTAATTTCCCATGCTCAAAAAAGTCGAGAACATCTAAAACATGCACTGTGAACCTGGGAGAGTGAGTTAAAACCATTGACAGGCGTTCCCAGAGAGGCACAGAATTTGCCAGCAACCCCATGCAGCATCACCAGGAAACAAAGATCTGGGGGAAGCTAAAACTTGTTCATCAGAGTACCTGGGGCTGGGACTGTCAGAGGGAGCAGCTCAGGGGATCAGCCAGTGTCAGCCAGGAAACACCTTCCTCGTGCCTCCAGTAGGCTGCACTCATGGTCACAAGGAATTTTTATTTGGCTTGCTTGTCTACTTGCTTAAAGAGGAAAAACTCCAAGAGAACTTAATCCTTCATGGTTGTCTAAAAAAAAATAATTTAAACACCCACGGCTGCAGCTGTGGATGCAGGGAGTCGGAGAAGTGCTGTTTCTAACCCTCACCCTTACACTGCCTTTTTCAGGCATCACTGCACTGTCAGCTCAGTCTCACTGCCCGAGAGTGATGCTGAGTTTGAAATGATAGAGGTGTACCCAGTCGATTTGAAAAGAAAACACGTGGTTTAAATATATTTTTGTGTCTTGTCAATCTGTTCTAAAGTCAAGCGTTGGCAGGGCAGGGTGAGCGGGGGTTCTGCACCACATGGTGGCACTGACAGCTCGACAGAGGCTGAGTTCAGACGCTGCCGAGCATCTCATCAGCGCAGAACTGAACTGAAAAACTCCCTCTGACCTCCCTGGGAAACACCAGTGCTGTGCAACAGGCAGACAAAACCGGGGTGCGGGTGTTGGCATGCAAGGAATGGCATGGCAGTAAAAGAGATCCCAGCGTATCCTCAGCTGAGGGAGTGCGTGTGGGGAGGGTCGTGGAGCATCTGTAAAGGATGGGGAGCTGGGCTTCAGGGTCTGTATTTGCTCTGTAGTAATGCCTTCTCTACTGATTTTGAAGATTAAGGGAAAAAACCCCCTTATATTTCACCATTATTATGTTTTCTTTTACTCTATTTTTTTTCTTTTAATGCTACTTTTCTAAAAATGCTGATCAAAATAAAATGAAAAAAGGGTATTTTGACTCAGTTTTGATTAAGAAGATGATAGGCAAGCTGTTCAGACCTATATCCCCTTTGGTCACCTCTTGAGTGCAGGACTGAGTAAGTTACCATCACATTTTCATAGAGCACAATGTGCTTGAATTATTTTTTCTTGCAATTTTATTTCATTTTACTGATTGGATTTCTCCCTACAAGCTCATATGGGGAACTAGAAAATAGCTTTGAATTCTTTAGTAATCTGATTTTATTTTCATCTCCAGCATGCTTACTTGTATTAGGATCAGAGAAGAGCTTACAACATAGCCAAGATGATCTCTTACTCTGTGACTGAATTGTTTGTATTTGGCCTTTAAAAAATGTCTTTAAATAGCTGCCAGCATCCTGAGACAGTTTGTTTCCAGCTTTTACTTACTGAGAACCATCTTCCTGAATTGAAAATTGCTTTTATTGCAGTATTATTTTTGTCAGTGTTTTAGCGGTGTTTTATTATTGCTTTGTACTCGTATCTCCCACTTTGACACCCTTAGCCTTTTCCTTGCACTTTGTGTGACATCCAGAGGACCCTCCTTTTCACCATCATCTGTACCAAAACCCCCAGGAACCTGTGGGATCCAACAATCTGCAGATTAGTAGTGCTGAATTGCTTGTCCAAGAGCTACTCCTATAGACCCTGCTAAATCAGGTTTTCTGATTGTAGGATCTGCTGTATACCCTCAGCACTGATGTATCTGGGACCTTTTCCTATTTTAGCCCCTAGCTGGACATTTTCAGCTGGTCATTCTTTATACACTGGATCTCAGAGTAAACTTAATCCCTTTTGCCATGCAGTTTTTTCTGTTCAGTCTGAAGAGGAGAGGGCTTGGGGGGGACTTTTGTGGCCTTTTAGTATAGAAAAGGAGCTTATAAGAAAGAAAGGCATTTTACCATGGCCTGACAGGAAAATGGGGTGAAAGAGGGCAGATTGACTTGGATATAGGGATAGAATTTTTATATGATGAGGGTGGAAAGACATGGGTGTAGGTTGCTCAGAGAAGTTGCAGCAGTCCCATCACTGGAATGTTCAAGACCAGGTTAGAGGGGCTTTGAGCAACCTGGGATAGTGAAAAGTGTTCCTGTCTGTGCCAAAGAGATTGGACTGAAGAGGTTTTAGACTACAGTCTTTAAAAATTCCTTCCAACCTAAACCATTCTATGATACTGTTAATATATCATCTTAATGTAACAGTCCAGAGAAGCATCCATGAAAAGTTAATGTATGTTAGATCAGTAAGAGGGTTGCCAAAATATTTATTTCTTTTCAAATATCAGGTCTCATATATTTACTTGCTATGCATTAATTGTAATTCATGTTTTATGGAAAATATGCACATGCATTTGGAAGATCTGCATATGTCACTAAAAAAAACCCTAAAATTAATTGCTGCAGATCAGAGTTATTGCTATAATGTATCTTGCTTTGTAAAGTAACATGAGACTGTTTTTCTGAGCTTGTCTTACGGAGTTGGAGAAACTAAGTTCAGTAAAGGGTTCTGATTTATATGGTGATTTTCCCTCAACCTGCTGTGGAGTCTTTAAAAAGTATTAATTATTTTGCTGACATGAAGGAGAGACAGGAGGTTGATTCCCATACAGACAGGGAAGACGTCTGAGGAGAAAGATTTGTATTCTTCTCCATGTTAAGCCCATACATCTGCCCTTGTTCGGGTCGACTAGGGAAAAAGTCTTCCAAGTGCTCTTTTGGCTTGGCTAGACAGAGGGGAAAAGGACAAAATAATGGTGTTGTTCTGTGCTAGATAAGATGCTACAATGGTCTTTTACACCTGTGTGAGAATGGCACTCTCCTTCAATGTGGTAGCCTCAAAGGGGTCTTGCTGGCATTTTGCCTCTGTTGTTTTTTTTTTTTTTTTTTTTTTTTTTTTTTTTTTTCCCAAGGCATTCCTCTGGAGCTTGTAGGTCTATACAGCTCTTGGATTTGGATTATATTTGCTGTGAACTTGCAAATGTTTAGAAAATACTTTTTCAAAAAACAGAGTGTATGTTTCTAAACTGAACTGATATATCTCAACTTCTTACAGCGTTTACTTACCACACTTATATTGTTTTCACACATCAGAGGAAGGAGATATTACTTCAGAAAAACATTAATGTTCTGACAAGGTTTTTAAACCTCATAATTAATGAGGAAATTACTAGATATTTATGTCCTAGATACATTGTATCTGGGCATCTTACATACAACAACATCTCAAAGCTGGTTAACCATTATATGCCGTTTTCTTTAGTGACAAGCATATTTTCAGACTTACACAGGAAAATGTATAAGACCTGTGTGATAAGAATTAATCAGAAAGCTGAAGATTTAAGGCTTAATTATAATTCTGTTCCAAAGCAATGGATTGGATCACCTGCTGGTACTAAACTGTACTGTGCCAACACTGCACACGGATGGAATTTGCTTGTCAACCCAGTGACATTTCTTTGCACTAAACTTGTTGCATCACGGGAAAAGAGAAGTATTTCAAGGGAATGTGATCTGTGTTTTTAAGAAGAAAGTCTTTAAGACTTTAAGTTTAAGAAGATGCCACAGAAGGAGTAACACACTACTTTGCTCAAGAGATAGCTGGTTTATTGACTGTGAATTCTGCATGCTTCCTAGGTGATGACGTGTTTAAACTTCACACATGTGCTAAAACTTCAGATGAATGTATCAATTTTTGTGTTTCATTGCTGGTGAAATGATTGGTTAAAGAGTGCAGTGTTATAGCATAGGAAACAGTCACTAAATCATAATGATTCTCAAAACTTGCATAGCTATTCCAATATTTGCTGTTTTTTTTTCTGCTCAAACCTTAATTTTGTCTATAATGTTATCCCACAGAAAGGGAACAACAGGACTCATGACAGGTATTTTAGCCCAGTGCATACAACAGCAAACTAGATTAAAACAGTCAAAGTAGAGGAAGTAAGACTTTAGCAAACTTATCTTCTGCTTACAAGTTAGAACACTAGATTATCCTCAGAATAAAGAAGAAAGGGCAAGCTGAGGTCAGGTTGGGACCCAAAACATAAGTTTGGAGCTAAAATTGATGAGGTAAAATGATACAGCAGCTTCTCAATTTGGTGAGATAAATTCTTTTAAACTTCTTTGGCATTAGAAGGACCAGTGTACATCCTAGGGTGTGGGCTGCAGGGATGCAATCTGTCTTTTCAATGCACTTGAGGATGAATACAAGTTTTTTTCTGGTTTTCTGCTAATAACTATTACTTGACTTTTCAAATTTACCTCAAGACTTTCTTCAGTTCTGTGTTTTCATGTGACACATTAGAGTTTCTAAAGAAGCAGCAGAGATGTTTTGCCTCTCAGCTATTTGTGCTGCAGAAGGGCAATTAAACTGGGAATATTTATGGTGAAGTTTTGTATCTTTGCTTTAATAGATACAACAGTGCCTGATTTTGCTTCTCTCCAACTTTATGGGAGATTGGAATTGATTTTGCTGTTGGGAACAAAAGTGGGCCAGGCATTTTGAGCTGTAAATATCATTGGCATTTGGAAAATGGAAGTACTGCTAAATTGCAGTGCTGACAATGGATTATCCCACATTAAGCAGGTTTCACTAACTTTTATGTGTAGCCTAGTGTGGGAAGCCTTATATACTATGTTTTTACATAGTCCTGTATATATGTAAATGGAATTGTGGAACTCCCTTATGTTTCAATAAATATGCCAAATGTCTGTAGCAACCTGCTGTTCACTGTGCCCAGATTGCTTCTTTTTAAGTAGGTATCAATCTTCAGTACTTGTTGCATTCAGCCTCTCCTGGTCCCTGATCAGGATCCATATTTTCCACTGTATTTGGATTTTTATGACAGATATAGGTTTCAAAAATATTAATCTCCAAGTGGTGCCTGATCCCTACTGGGTTGCATGTGTCAGCATAACAGTTTCAAATTGCAAAGAGATAAAGTCATGCACTTCCAGGTAAGAAAGCATTCTGTTGCTGAATAATACTTTTTTCTCAGTTATACATTTATGAAGCTAAAAAACTACCACTTGTTTTTATTCTGATTCACTGAAATAAAGCTGAAATGTTTTTTCTGTATGGATACTGAATATTGGAAGACAAACCTGGATGGATCCTGGGAAAATTTATTTGATTTTTAGACGGTATATCTTTTTATTGGTCTCTACTTTCTTCCAGAAGTGCTGGACCATATCTGTTAAAATGTTAAAAGTGTGGGAAATCTAAAGTGAGCACATGGATACAAAACCTTTGAGGATTTATTTGCAAATATGATTTTGTACAAATGAACCGTTGAAGCATTGGTTCAAATTTAGAAAACATATTACAGATGTACAAGTGGGTAAACATAACTGGTTCTACTGGGAATAGTTTTACAAATGTATTTGTGATGTACTGCCTGCACAAAAATGCAGTTTTGTTCCTGATCTGTATGCTTCTAGTAACAGAAGGCATTATCATCTGCAAATAGGCAAATGTTATGTGTGATTGTGGTTGACACTGTCGGCATCTGTGCCTTGAGTCGTGGTTCACAGACATTAAAGTCCAATAATGTTCTGATGACACTGGGATGGCAGGGCTGCAGCTGCCTGACAGTGGCTGTGGTTGTGTGGAACTCTGCATAAATGTGACCATGCCCAAAGGGAGCCCAGAAACAGCCATGAGAAACAGTGCCTGATGCTTGGCCTGGAGTGAGAATGGTTTGGAGATAGAGTTTTTGTTGGGAAAAATGGTATTAAGAATTACTGTGATTTGAAATATATATATATAAACAGTTTTTAAAAATGAAAAGAGGTAAGGAAATTTACATGGGTGCATTTGGATGCCAGGTAAGACATGTCTAACTACTGAAGGATGACAGAAGATAGCACTGAGTCCTTTACTTTAAATAAAATAACCTCGAGTATTCACTTCATTCTCTGAATGGTCATGCACCTGGTCTGGATATAGTTAGCAACCCTGAGGCAAGAAATTTATCCCGAAGCTTTGTAATAAACTAAGCTTTCTCTTTCAATGAATTATGCAAATCAGCATAAAATTGAAATTCTAAATTGAATATATGCTTGCATATTTTAAATGTTTTCAGGTTTAAAATGAATATTTCATACTCACATATCCCTTATAAATAACATCTAAGACTTGGTTAATAGGATACATAAAACATCTGAAAGGCACAGCAGGACTGGCATATCAATGGAGGGGACTAGCCATTAATTCTTCTGCAATTTTACAGTGCTTCACAACTTCAGAGAGTTGTTCCTTTGCCACTCACAAAGGGGAGCTTCCTTTTCTAGCAAACAGCAAGGACGGGGTAACTACAGACATACTGTGCAGAGCCCAGCTTTTTGTCTCTTTGATTGGGAGCTCATTGCATCAGTGATTAACTGTTTACTCAGATGTTCAGCATGGCTGGTCCAAGGAGAAGCAATAACTCTTCTGGGTCCTTTTGCTGCCTTTGCTGGTGGGACTGCATGGGTGACACATGTACTGGTTATGCTGCTCTCTTTGGGGTTCTTGGCTCAGACAAGACACTGCAACTGTTTTAAAGCTTCTGAACATTAGTTCTCATTCTTATTTTTCTTAACAGTCACAAATAATCTGAGTTTCTTCATCTCCTCCACAACAAACTTCTGTTTCAGGGACTTAATATTCATTATAAATCTTTATACACCACTGGTATTTGAAATAGCTGCTTCAGCTGGTAGGTTCTGCTTTTGGGAAAATATTTCCATTTTTTAAAGTTTAGTCATAAACTTGGCATCTTTCTGGCTTTTTTGAACTGGCCAGAGTGGTAGCTCTATTTTAAAAAATGTTAGGAATCTTTCAATATCAAAATGTTAGCTTTTATTTCTAGGACAATGCTAAATTCAGGAAGAAGATATTTTGATGTACATTTTTTAGGCCTGTACAAATAGTTAAATTATCAAAACTCAGTAGAGCTAACCGTGTTAAAAGCAGAGAAGGATGTAATTAGAACACAAAGAAAAGGAAAGCAAAACATCAACCCTCCTCCAAATTAAGGAGTGTTCTTTTCTTACTTTCATTTTATTATCCCTTTCTCTGCTACTTCATCTGACACTGATAAAACTTTTTAATGTGAATTTTCAACCCCCCATCACAAATACACACTCAGATGTAATAAATACACATAACATACATAAAGAATACAGGAAAAATATTTCTTTAGTGCCTTTGCTGTGATTCAGGTCAGTATCTACAATTCCAGTATATACACAATATAGGCAAGCTGGAGGAATGCTCACTGAGCCAGAAGCTGGTTGACTTTTACACCACAACATTGCTCACATTCATCTCAGTCCTGACTTGCAGGTCTGACCTCTGTCTGCCATAGAAGCACTTCTTGCACTTTCCTCTGAAACCTCTGGCTCTTAGGAGGAATAGAGTGTTTCATACAACACACGACACAGACTCTTGTAATTTTTCTGAAGGCTAAGAAAATTACTTTTATTAGGGATTGTTTCCCCTTATATACAGTTTTACACAGACCAATGTGATTGGTGAAAGAAAGGCAAACCTCTTCACGCACACTGGTCAAACCAGAGGGACAGCAAGAAGAGATCCCTCCTCCCAGAAGGATTGAATAACATAGATATTGTTACAAAATCATTCCATTGTGTTTATCGAAGCTTCCTGGGAAAGAACACCAGAAAACCAAAACATCAGGTGTGAAACCAGACTACAATAGGGTCCTGCCAAATATGCCAATCTAATACTGCAATTCTTGCATCCCTTTTTTAATGAGAATAGAGTTAATCTACAAATAACTTGGAAATTTTTCATTGGTCTTAATACATGGGTAATCATATCACAAAAAAGAAAAGTCCAGCTAGTACGTGGAAATTAATTTTATTTACTAGATTCCCTGTAAAAGTAGAAAAGGAAACACAGTAGTTTTTTTTTTCCCTACCTAGCAGCAAGCACTGATGGAAACTGAACAGCTCTGTACCACAAGCTACTAAAATATGATATTGATAAAGAAAATCAAGTATTTATTTCTGAGTGGCTGTTTTTAAGAATGACTTTCCCGAAGTTCAAAATTGCAGATGCTTTGTATAATGGTGTATAAAAACGAACTTTCAACATGTTTTAATCCTGACATATCCCTAGAGGGAAAATGATAAAGAACCCACTGAAGATTATTCCTGAAATTCTGATGAGCTTTTATAAAAGCCTGTAAAAAGGTGAGCTTGATTATGCTGAGGGCTTAGGTAAAGCATGCCTGAAATTTGCTTGAAAATTAGCATGGAATTCTCTTTTGATGTGAGGAATTTTCACTAATAGCACCTGGTAAAGTCACTGCACTTTGTGATGCTGGCCCTAATTTTCCTTAGCATAAAAAAAGACTTTTATTTTCCTAAATACTTTGTGGGATTACAATTTTCCAAAGCACCAAAACTACTTGGTACTGCATCCACTGCTCAGACAGGCCATCTCTAATGTATGAACTGATCTGTTTTTCCTCTGCCATTTTTACAGAAGCTGCTTTCTAAGCAGAAAGTTTGAAGCCATGGACTCTGAGATTAGGATACAGAAGGGGAAGCAAGGACTTCAAAGCTATGCTGTGCTCTGAGTTTTTATGTGCAGCTCGAAGATCCCAGTATTTCTGAATATGCATAGTGTGTTTAATCTAAACACCATGTGGTTTTGTTGACCTATGCAACGTTGATATTTCTACCCTAATTTGTATGTGATTCTCTGTGCACTGCCTGGTTTAGTTCTAGGAAAATGGTTAGAGTGCTGCTGAGTCAGTGCAGCTGGGCTAATGAGTCAACCTACTTTTCCTGTCTCATTGGGACATCCATGCATTATTGGAAGAAAAAATTAATTGCTACAGAAAATGCTTTCCACAGTAAAGTCAATGTGGAAAATCACTTCACCTATCACTATATCTGTCCCTAAACCCAGCCATAAAAGAAGCCCACAGCAATAATACTAGGAATAGTGCCAGCTGAGAAAAATATTACAGTATTCATGTATTACAACTGTGCAGCCCAAGGTCATAAAGCAAGTACACAAAACACCCAAGGGTGGGCTGCAGCAAACTACTTTTTGTAGGCTTTGAAAAGGAATGGTGTAGAAGTGGAAAGTCTTAATTCATTCAGTATCTTTTGATACAAACTATTCACTTTTAAAATAAGCAGGGATCTATGCAAAAAAATCTTGATTCTTATCTGCAAGTCTTTTATGTGCCAGCTTTAAGGTAAAACACTGTGTTCTGTTATTCTGTGTGTTGAAGTGTTGCAACAAGTAGAATTTATTTCAGCAAAACAGGTCTGAAATCAGGGTGACTTCCAGATTTATGAAGTTTTATACATTTAATTGCACATTGTACCCACCATACCTGACTGGCCAGAGTTTACCACTTTATCTGAGAGTTTATCTGACTTTGTGGAATTTTTTCAGCCACATAACTCACCTATGCTAGTGCTGGTAGGAGAAAGCACCAAGATTTAGCATAGCTTTTTGATGGTGATGGACACACTATCAGTTTGGGGATTTCTATGCTGTGTGCCTACTCAAATTCATCCCCAAAACAGACATAGGATTGTATTGGTTTGAATGACAGGTGTCTGCTAAGGAAGGTAGGAGCCTCCCTTGGAATGGAGAATGCAAAACCCCCTCCCTCTGAATTATTATAATTTGAAATGAAGGGGCTCTCAGGCAAAGATATGGGAATAGGAATAACAGTTCTTTATTGGGAGACTTAAATGCAGTAATACAAGAACCAAGCCCCACTGACAAAGCCAGAACACAACCTGACACCCTGTGGGTCAGGGTGTTGGTAGCAATCTAATTAAATGGTGGCTTCAGTCATCCTGGAGTGGCAGATGTGGTTCTGTTGAAGCAGTGATCCTGAAGAAGGTGTAGATTTCCTCTGAAGGTGCAATGGAGCTGTAAATGAACCTGGTCTTCCTCTTGGAATCCAGTGGAAAAGGTTGTCTTGGTGTTCTAAATCTCAGATGTTTATCCAGGTAAGAATGCTTGTCTTCTCCCCCTGGATGGAGCATCTCCCAGTGGGATGATGTAAGTTTATCAGTCATGAAATGAAACTCAATGGTCAATTAGCAGAAAATATCTCCCTGGACAAGGATGGGTCATGGAAGAGATAAAGAAAACTGCTTCAGCTGTTTTTTTTTACAGCTGCCCCATTAACAGAAGACCACCAAACTCCCACTCCCCGCCCCAGTTTCAACAGATGATGACAGAATACATACTGCAACCCAAGACAAGGGGTTACCAGGTCCAGTTTCATGCAGAAGTACTGGCTCAGGTCCTAGCAGCTGTGCTGTGTATCCAGCACACCCAGTGTGCTACCCTCGGGGAGTTATACCTCCATTTCTGGAATGAGGCTTATGGTAAATTTAGCTGAGCTGTCCCAGCATGATGCATCCTCACATAGTCATGAAATATCCAAAACGTGATCTGTGCAGAGAGATCCCTGTGTCTTGAGTGTCCTGATCAGGCAAGGGAATAAACCTGAGTTGGTGTGGAACACAGCACTCTAGAAAAGATGACATCAAAATGATAAGATTAAAAAAAAAAAAAAAAAAAAAAAAAAGTGACCAAAGCACAAGAGTTTCTATGGAAATGTGGGTATGAAAATTACCTGGATGTCAGCCATTTCACTGCTGAATTCCCTCAGTACCCGGGTTTTCCAGAGCTCCTATAAGTGTATAAATTAACAATGCCTGCTGTCTGCATGGAGCACATTTCTGGTTTTTGTTATGTAAGAGTGTCTTTCCAACAAAGCTACTCAATTTTCTGCTCGATGTTCCTGCCAGGCTACCAGAAGCGAGAGAAGCATATCTGCTTCTCTCCTGCCAGCAGTCTGGCAGAAAACCCAGTGTACCTGGCACAGGAAGATCAGTGCAGATTTTCTTTCTTGTGTGGAACAGGTTTGTCTGCTGCTCTGGATACTCCTGGGCTGTGTACCTTCATTCTGGGATCTGTGTGGAAGAAAGAGGCTGCTGCTCATCCATTCTTGTAGCAGATGTAATTTCATGGCTTTTGGCAACTTAAAGCATCTCTTGGGCAGTTTATGTGCAGTGGTCCTAAGGCTACTGGTGGAAAGAGTACTGAGATACTTGTCCTTCCTGGCTCATTCCATGATCTCTGTGATGGGTTTTGTCTTTGTCCTCAAAGCCTTACCTGGGTGAGGAGTCACAGCCTTCTCTGTTCCTATCAGTGACTCAATTTACCTCTTTTATCGTTGTGATCTCTCTCTGGTGGAAATGGGCAGACATGTTTCTTAATCACCACTGAACTGATTCTGCATTTCAGCATTCAATATTAAAGTTGCAGATATGGTTTATGTAGCAAAACAATAAAGTGTTCATAATTCTGCCTCACATGAGAAATAAGACAAGCATACAGTTTAAAATAAATCTTCAGCTAACATCAGACATATGTAAAATTGCTCAATATTATTAGTTTTGCTCTTGCATGGTCCAGTCATTTTCTTCATCCTCCTCTGAGATTTCTGCCTGCAATTTCTCTCTAAACTCAGCATTATATATTCTGTTTCAATGCAGTTCTGAAAACTGTGAATTTCTTTATTCTAACAGATGTTTCAGACATACTGAAAGCTTGCTCTTGAACACTCCTTCATTTGAAAGATTGAGGTATTTTATAAGTGAACCCTCTTCCCATGGTAGGATTGGACAAAATATGATGGGGAAGAAAACCACTCGTTATTCATGAGAGAAACATATTTCCAGTTAAAATACGTGTATATAGTGAATAATTTTAGATTTCAGTAATCATTTTCTGTTGATTTTCCCACCCAAAACAGACATGCTCTTGCAATCCTGGAGCTGTGAAACGGTAATATTTAGTAGTATTTGGGAAATAATGCTAATATTTTTGTTTGAATTATTTTCAGAATTTCACTTGGGCTATATGCTGGTGGATTAACATCATAATAGGAATGAATGCACATGTCAAGTGCATAAAAGAAATGACAGGTAGATACACAGAAAATAAATTTTGAGTTTTCTGAATGTGAATGGTTCACATTGTCTGAAAGTGTTAATGAACCCCCATAGATCTCTCTGAGAAAAAGGCAGCACTTTAGAGACACAGCTAGAATTCTGTGTAAGGAGAAGATTCTAACACTCAGGCAGGTTAGGGAAATTACTTGAAGTGGCATTTGGTTCTGTAGGTCTGAGGGGTATTTTAATCCTATGAGGATTTAATTTATATTATGGATGCATACGAGGGAAGAAAAGGTAATTTTGGATAAAGAATGCACATGGTGTGCTCTCCATGACTTTGGCTAAATTCAGTCACCCTTCATGAAGGCTAAATATAATTAAGGTATGGTTTTCCCGTTATGCTTTCACTGGTCACTTATATCTTTTAAGGTAAAGTTATCCCGCTTGTATGTAAAATACTTGTACTTCCTGTCTGCACTTGTATTTGCAAGGGAAATTCTTGCTTTCTTTGTTAGGTTTTGAAACTTGTCTTTATTTCCATGATATTTTTTTCCTGTTTGCATGTTTTTCAGTGATAGTTTGTATTTGGAAGCATTTGTATTTTCAAGAGCAACTGCAATACAGTTTATTTAAATGCATTGCAAAGCGTGTTTGGTGTGATTGCAAAGAAAACACAGTCTAATTGTAAGATCTTCCACTTACTTTTGATTGAGTACTGGCACTACAGCTATGGTGAAGTGTAACTGTGAGGTGCTATGATAGGTAATGAGTTTCCCTAAGTAAAGCCAGATAGAACAGTTACCAAACAGCTAGAGATAAATCATACCACTAGTAGTTTCTGGGCACTATTTCCTCCTAAATTTTGTTACTTAAGGTACTGATAAGAGGAACATTAGGCTTGGGTCTTATATATGCTTATCAAACATTGAAAATAACACAGAAGATTACTGAAATGGAAAGTTTTTCTTTGTTTGCCTTGGTTGTTAAGAAGTGCTTTTTATTTTGCTTCTTTCACTTTTCCATGTGCATCCACTTTTCGTTTTGCCTTTTTTTTTTCTCAATTATGTAAAATGTTCCTGTAGACCTTTCAATGGCAGTCCTACAAGAGGGTAAAACAATGTTTAAAATCTCTCTAACCATGGAACTGTCCATTTGTCCAAACAAAAGGCCAGTGTGTTACATTCTTTGGTGGTGCAGCATTTTTTTTTTTTTTAAGTTTTCATAAAAAGACCAGCTTAGCTAATGAAATTTATAATGAAGACTCTTAGTATTTAAATAACCTGATCTTTAACTTTCCTACTCTAGGTATATTTTATGCCCCCTTTACTAGAATTCCAGTCTCATTAAAAGATGAATTTATGATGAAGCTGAAGAACACCTGTTATGTTTGCATGACAGGTCTGTGTACAAAGCGGCCAGGAATTTGTTAGGTTTAGTAGTTCTTTCAACTTATACTGCTATATGTATAAACCATAGTTCCAGCTATTAGAGCTATTCTTAGAGTAAAACACATTTGTGTTTCTCCTAGCTCTATTTGTATCATACTAAGGGAAATAAAAGTTGTAGCATCTTGTTTTCCTTCTGTCACAGACACCCCTTCTATGGGATCTCCTTCGTGTGCCACTTTAGTTCTGTCTTGCCATAGAAAGGCTGTGGAAAGATTTTTCTCCAGAGCTTTAGACATTTTCTTGCTTACAGAAGAATTTATAAGGGAGTATTTCAGAAAAGGCTTCTGGGCTTGTGAATCTCTTCCTGGATGCAAAGTTAATGTTCCTGATTGTTGAGATACTCAGAACAGTATTACTCAAAGTCGCTTTCATCTGTTATTTAGGTATTGATGAGACCCAAATTCCTTCTCTGTATTTTAGTGGGCTGGGTGTTAATTACAGAGACAGAGGCAGAAAAAAATGTGGTGCTCTTATAGTGCATTTTCAGGAGTACAAAAATGATTTCCTGGGTAGGGAGCATCAATTGCATTGTGTGAAGCCTCACACTGAATGACAGTGATTCTTCCAGAGCACACAGAACTGTGCCATTACCATTAAGAATGCAGGGGATTAAACATTTTGCAATTGATTATACAGTACAAGATCTTAAGGCCTTTATTTTATTACTTCAACAAGTTCTTAGTTTAAATTTGTCTTTTAAAATACTGATTTTCAATTTATGCTAGCTAACAACCTGCTTCTTTAACATGCTTGCATCTCGTTCCTCTTGTTCATCACTCTACCTCTTGCATATCTCACCTTAAATTAACTTCCAAACTCCTGAGGGGTGGTAGTGAAATAAAACTTGGTTTGGGATTTTTCAGCATCACTCAGTAAATGTAAAACATGAAAGGGCTGTGTGTGCCCCCTGTGAAATGAGGGAGAAATGACCAGGAAATACTTGATTTTAGTAGGAAGGAAGGACCTGTGAGTGAATCTAAGGAAATGTTATGCTGTTTAACAGAGTATTATCCTCTGGTGTGACTGAAGCATAGGTTGTGCAAGTTTTCCTGTTCACCAAAGCAACAGGGCAATTGATATGTTAACTGCTGAAAGAGCTGGTATAATTTGCTGCCTGGAAGAAAAATTTCAAAGTACTAATTAAAGCTTCCTATTTTACATTCATTTTAATAGCTTTATTTTGAATATAAGTGTGAATGTACTAAAACCTGAAAATGCTTATCTTGACATTGTAGCTTGTATTTTGTAGAAGAGTCACAATTTGAGAGTGCCTCTGATAATAGCAACAGCTCTGCCAGCTGAAGGGGATGAATGATTTTGGAGTGGGGAGTCTAGCTTCAGGTTACACAGCAGCAACTGGAATAGAAGCAAAGCTGCCTCTCCCACTATCCTGGGATCTTGCTGTTGTTGCATTTTGAAGGTGTTGACTACCTCTGCCAAACTCTTCCAGATGTTTTGGGAAGAGCTGTTGTCTTGGAGTGACGAGTGTTTTTCAAACATTTGAACGTGATTACCGTATTTGTGCTCTTTTTGCTAGCAAGGAACTTAAAGTCAGCAAGTGTTTAGCATTCCACTGTTTCATAAATTGTTGGTGGGGATTCAGAGGTCTTACAGTACAACTGGGAAAATTGAAGGTGTTCAAGGACTAAGAGCAAGGATAAATGAGCTTAGCTGTCTGCTTGAAAATGCAGAGGGAATATACAGGAAAAAGCAATGGTGCTATAAGGGGGCTGTACCATGTAAGTATAACTGTGCTGAATTGCATTCCAGAATAAATAACCCACATCTGCTTCATGATGTTTGTAGTTCAGCGTGGCCACAGCTGCATCTAGATGTTTAGAATTCTGATATTATTTTTAACTGACTAGAACAATCTTTAAATTGGGTAAGTATATGAGCAGATTGAATGTACCAGTCCTATTTTAAAAGGAAAATTGTTCTTCAGCTTAAAATTGTAGGGATACACACTGGGATTACTTTACTGAATTACTTTTATGATTTATAAAGTGTAACTATATCCTTTTGCTATAGAGTTTATATTAAAATATGATTTGTATTTTCCTTCTGGAAATTTAGTTTAACTGGACAATGCTACAGTAGTTGGTTTTTGTTCACATTTTTCTTATTTTTATTTTTTTAGTGAAAAATGCTACCTAATCTAGACTCCTCTCATTATAATACAAGTAGATTTTACATTTTTTTCAGAGTGTCATGTAAAGCCAGTGAAATAATGAAAGGAACACCCTATTTGGCTCTTAAGGTTATGACTTTATAGAGTGCTTTCATTTGAACAATCAGAATTTATGTTGTATTTTAAGGAGCTTCTTGAGTGATATGTTTTGCAATTTAGATTAGTTTACCCCTGAATTTTCCTCTAAAGTTATATAATGTCTTTAATTACACAAAAAGCTAATAAGAAATTAATCTGTTTTGCACATATAAAACCTCTAGGTAAAATGCAGTAATTCGTAAAGTACTTGTAATAAACCCTATATTACACTAATGAAATAATTAAATGAAAATATCTCCCTTATATATTTCATCAGAGATTTTGTAGTGTATTTCTTTTCACTGCATACAGTTACTAATGGAAGAAGGGATTCCATTTTGCCACTTTTTATGGGTGCGTTTTTTGTTTTAGATTCTGCAAACATGCTTTTCTTGGATTTTAATTAAAAATATTTGAAAACTACAGGTGAATCAGGGGTGAGGTGAATATCTGATGAAACTGTGGAGTGAGAAAGCACTAACTGCTTCTCATGAAAATTGGGAGCAGCTTGGGGTGCCAACTGCTCTGTACAAAAAGAAAACACGATTATTCTTGTATTTAATTTGATCATTAGCCTAGAAATTACGGCACAAAACTTTAAAGCCCCATTCAGGGCTGGTTATGCTCACAGCTGCCAGAGTTGTGCTGTGTGACTTCACCTCCTTGCCCCTGCTGCATTTCTTGGATAGGGGGAGATTGTTACAGGGAGAGGAACACTTGGGTGAAAATGTCTTTCACCAGGTCAAGGATGATGAAACTGTCTTATCAAGTGAGAGTGTGGTCTGGGAGAAATGAATGTAGAGGCCTTTGAGACATGTTACAAAATGCCTGTGAAAAACAAAAGTTTTATAATCTTGATGGTTTAAATCTTCTAACTAGAAGGCTGAGCACTCTGGTCTTTTTTTTTTTCTTTTGCTTTTTTTCACTAAGTAAATATTCTCCCAACTCTGTAAAAATGACATTTTTTTTTTGAGTTGGAGCCAAAAACCAGCAGAGCAAAATATTTTACTCCACTGCTGTCCTTAGAGCAGGCATAATTCAAGCGCCTTTCAAGGCAGGAGCATCCTAAATTACCCAGGGAATCTCTCAGCTGCTTGTAGGTTTTCTTCTGCTGGACAGAAGTAGGTACAAAATCACCCCTGACCCACTGCTGCAACTCTGCTTTGTATAACAGGGAGGCTATTTTCTATATCTAATTCTTTTAACCCCTGTCCTTTCTGGTTGCTCTGAATTACTTATTTCCAAACTTTAAATCTGTAAAAACATTCTGTGATGCTTTCCAGTTCTGTGATCACCTTGTCACTGGTCCCTCTGTTCTGCACACCAGGAGGTGCAGCAGTGCTGCCCTTTGCTCAGCCCTATGATGTGAGCTCATATCACTGGCTCAGGATAATGGACAGGCAGTCACCTCCCATACTTCCATCCCTCAGTGAACTCACTCTCATTCAGGTGTCTCTTTATTCCTGCTGTGAGCAGATTCCTCCCACACAATACTGAAGCTATCAAGAGTGCTGTTTGTCTCATCAGCATTTTCTTTTTGTTGTCCTTTTGGGTTCTGCAACTCTTGCCTCTAAGTATTTTTCCCTTCTTTTTTTAGTTCTCTTTTACGTTGCTATTTCTGTTTAGAATGGGATACACTTCTCAATCCTCAAGAATATATTTATTTTCTATTCTCCATTATTCCCCCCAAGGTCAGAATTTCATGCTGATTGCTTTAGCACTTCATTGTGTTTCAGCAGCTGCTCAGATTTAAGTATAAGAAGTTTAACTATTAAAATTTTAACACGTGCTTTTCCCAATTCAGAATGGATGGCACCTTTAGCTTTTTCCTGAATGGGAGGCTAAAAGCCTCAATATGAGTATAAGTTGAATTAAGTCTTTAGTGAATATTGAGCACACACCAATAATATATATGTATTTAAGTGCTTTCTTAAGTATAGGTATTTTACCCTGATTTGAAGTTCTTCCCAACAATAAACAAATTCATGTTTCTCTAATTAACTGCAGTTGCTGACTAGAAAAAAAGATACAGTTCTTTTACGGATAATTAGGGAGGGTGTTTTGCTAGTTCACTTCTCTATTTTCTCATTAGACGGGCATCTATTCATCATTCTCAGGTTCTCAGGTTCTGTAGACAAGATTTTTCTGTTAACTGTTGAAGAATGGCTACTAGGACAGGGCCACGGATCATTAGAAGAATTGTACAAGCAATCTCATTGTTAGAAAATTTAGAAATAGCAAACTGCAGAGCTCTGCTGATAGTAGAGTAAGAACACTGTACTCTCGGCAAGGACACTGTACCCTTGGCAAGAAGGCATTAAACTATAACCTTGATAGCTTGAATTAACAAGAAGCTACAGCTGTGTGAATAAGGAGGAACCCCGGTTCTCAAAACAGCACAGAAGTATGTTTAACTTTTTGCTTTTAGCCAATGGCTTTGTGACAGGTATGCACGCTTGCTGAACAGTGTATAAAAGAAACTGAGCCATCGAATAAACCGAAGCTTGCTTTATCAATCATATTGATTGTCAGCGTGTCTTCCCTCACCATCAATTGACTTTGTACAAATGTAGCTTATTCTTATACAGAGCAGGCAGCTAAACCATAGTGATAGCATTATTTTGTTGTTGGATGCTGTTCCTGAACTGCTCTTATTAAAGAAAGGATGTGTATATATTTACTTACCTGTCTCTTTCAGTGATGGACAAGAGCATTTGAAAAATAAGGGCTAGAACTATAAAACTAATAATTAAAATTTGATTTTAATTTATTGCACATTTTTAATATGCACTGAATATAGGCAATTATTACTTCCTCCTACCTCATTTTTTTGAATATTCTACTTCCTTGAAAATGTTTGTTTATGAATAGCAGAAAAACCAAAATAATTCCTACTATAGTGATAGATTGAAAAAAAATTCAAGTTGAAAAATTCTCTGAATATTTCAGCTTGATTTGTTTTGAAAAGCTTGCTTGTCTGAGTAGAATGACTGGAAAAGGGCATTGTACAGGAAAAGCCCTGTTATGAATGCCTGAAATTTTTGAAGTTATTTTTTGAATTGATTCATATTCAGATTAGCTTCCTGCCAGATGGAGGGAATTTACAGTATATCAGCTCTTGGCAGGAGAGAAATAAAAAATGAACAACATCTGCTTATTTATAAAAGTTGCCCTATTCTTTTTCAAAATTGGTGAGGCACAAATTACCTAACCAAAAGAAGTTTTATGACCAGTAAGCTGTGGAATGTTAAAGCTTCATAGGGATGAGAAGGCATTTGTGTTTACTAGAGGCTGACACCACTGCATGTTTAGAGATTGTACAAAGCACCTTTGCACAACATGGCCACTGCTGCTCAGTGTCTCTGTCTACTGAACTGCTCCAGCACTGGGTCTCCATGCAAGAAAAGCCTCGCAGTTGCCAGAAGGTATTTTAGACTGTGATCTTTCAGATGTGTCTCTGTAGGCAAACTCAAAGTCAAACATTCCACATCCACAGAGAAGGAAGACTCATGAGTATGCAAAACCTTAATAGCCTCCTTTTGACCTGTGCAGATCAAACTGTCCTGTGGTCCTATTAATATTTCTGTTCCCAAGTTCATACTTTATAAGTTGTATATTGGAGAGCTAAGATATTAGGTCAATATATTTGACTGCTCCTTCGTAATGACCTTACTATACTGGGTGTGCCTGGGTTTTTAATAAGCAGTTTGTTTACACTATTGACATTTTAATGTACATGTACATAAAAAGAGAGCTCAGGCCTTCTCAGTGTCATTGATGTCCAAGTACTGGGTCAATGTTGCAGTCAGAGGTTAGATGACTAAAGCAGGAGTTAACAGCATCCTTCTGGTATGAATAGCTCACAGCCTTCCTTCAGTAATTGCAGCTCATGATCAATAAAATCTGGAAGTGAAAGACGATGACAAGGCACAGTCATGATACGTCCCATACCTGTGTTTACCAAAAATACCATGCTGTTCTCTACCCACATATTTCTAAGTAGGAATAGATGTAGAACAGTGTTTTGTTGTTTAAGTTTAGAGATAAGACCTCCTTGGAATGTTGGTAATTTATTTTCTTTACCTCACTAACCAGCAGATTCACTAAGGAACACCTGGGCAGAGGAATATAGTGGAGACAAGGGCACCACTGAAACTGGTCCATGCTGGAGGATCACTGGTGGCCGTTCACACATTTATCAGGGGTGATTCCCAGCTGCAAGGTCACTTAAGCACTTTAAAATCCTCAGCACTTTTGACTCATTTTACACACTCAGTCTATGCTCAGTAAGTTTGGAGGTTTTTTCATTTATGTTCATTGCTGGACCAGAAACAAGAGCACACAAGAACTGACAAGTTCCACCTCTGAGTGGGAAATGTGGTTGGATATTTCCCAGGCACAAATTGTCCTAAAAGCCATGCTCTTTTGCCTTCTCTACAAGTCCTAATACTACAAATTTACAAGCATCATTCTCAAATACATGAAATACCTATAGCAGATTTGGTACCCACTACCCAAAACTTTGAAATGGCAGTGTGTGATGTCTGTGTGATTTTTTTTGTCACTCAAGGCTCCTTCCATATGCAGAGGAGCCATTACCCCTTACAGGAAAGATTGTGTTTGTCAGAGTGGGGAGTTTTCAGGGCAGATGCTGCAGTGATCCTGCTCAGCATCCCACTTGCAGGAAATGAGAGCTTTATTGGGGCTCTACCTTTGAAAATCAACACAGTGGAGCAGTGGATAAAGTCTGGATAAAGCATTATAGCACAAAGGGCTTGTCACAGCTATCATGAATAATGCATCTTGGCTCCACTGAATGTGTAATGGCACTGCTTACATTTTAAAGATATGTTTTAAAAACAGTGGATTAATAAACATAAAAGGTATTTCTCAGCTCAGTGATAAAGACTACACTGCTTAAATGCACATTTGTGACGTATCATATTTCTGCAGTTAGATTTATTAAAAAGAAGAAAATTGTTCTTCTGAAAAACAAGAATTTCAGACACATTATCACTGTTGCAGAAAGTGTTATTAATCCACACCCTGCCTCTCTTGTTGCACAGACTCTCTTTATCTGCAAAAGGAACGTGACTGTAGCTTTCTCTAGCAAATCCTACAAGCAACTGTTTTACCACGAGACTTTTTCTGCTTCCTGTTTTCATGGCTTACTTTAACATCTTGATGCAATTTTAGAAGGGGTTCACTTGCTATACATAAATAGAGGTGTATGTTGATAAAGACTACAGTATTTTTTCTTCTAAACTTTTTTATGGATTTAAAGAAAATAAACAAAACCAAAATGAGAATGTTGTTGTGCATGTTACAGAGGGGGAGAGGAAGAATTTATGAGACATTTATAACAACTGCCAGAGAAATAGCTTTGAAATCTCACACAGAGGCTTAGTGCAATCAAAAAAAAAAAAAAAAAAAAAAGTGGGAGCAGGAGCAATAACATGAGAAAATAATCCCATTTACCAGATGGTTAGGAGACACCATTCTGGGGTGGCCTGTTGAACAGACATACTCCAAAAAAGGTCTGGTAATCCATGTGTGTAGAACAGGAGTTAGTGAAGCACCTCCTGTACTTGCACTGCAGTTCTCACTCAGCAAGTTCAGCAGCAGATTCCTGTCCTGAATCCCCTTCTCTGCAGATAAACTAATTACACTCTCCATAATGTGCTCAGCATTAGTGAGGTCCTATTTGGGTAACTTTTGTTTAAAATACAAAGATCAGCGGAATTTGATGAGGTTCTGACAAAATGCACATTTCTGAGTAGTCAACAAAGTAAAACAAATGTTTTAATTAGGCATTAATTTCAATCTTTTGCCTCCTGTAATTCAGCATGAGAAATGATTATTACTGTCATGTCCTTTCATGGTGTGAGGCAAATAACACTGCACATCTCTTTCACATTGTTTTTTCATTAGCTCAACTTTTTTGTCTGCCTTTTGTTTGCATTGTTTTTATTAATGATGAGAAAGAAATTGTTTAGGGTTCAGTTCTTCTGAAGATACTGCTTGCTGCTCAAGGCTTTCTGTTTTCCAGTAGCATGTGGGTGGTTCTTGCATTCATAGTCTTCATGATTCCCACTGTCCAGACACCCAGTCTGCCAGAGCTTAAATTAAAATGATGGGTGAGATTGAGCACAGGCTGCTGGAGGTGCAGCTGGTCACATTTATTTACTGCAGCTGGGAGAGAATTCTCCACAGCTAAATTTTGTGAAGTGTAAAACAGACAGGATCAAAGTATTCCCAAACAAGACCCTAATGGATTTCTTTGAAGTGGAACTGTCTGAATTATTTAGTTTTAGTCTAATGTGGCAAAATTGGCTTAGAGACGTAATGTTGTATCTAGTTGTAATTAAAATAAGGTAACATTTTTAATATTAATAGGTAGTTTCTCTATTACTAGGATACAGTGATTAAATAGGATAAAAACCTTATCAAGACTTGTTTTTGATCAATAGCAATTTATGGCTGTAATTGATTCTTGTTTGATCCAGCATTTCTCTAAATTACAAAGAACAAAGCTATCAGATAAAAATGAAATAGCACAGAATATGTATTTCACAATCCTCTTTGAAATGCAAATGTTACAAAACATATTTCTTACATGTTCTTAAGTTATGTTTGATATTTGTGACGATTGCCCATCATTGCCTTCAATTACAAGTCCACTCATCAAAGATAACCTCTGTGTTATTCATACCATATTTGATAAATGTAATCCTTTCATTAAGATGAAATTAAGCCTTCTGTAATAACAGTAACAGTGCCACATGATGTCTGAGGGGAAAAGATAATGCTCTTGACTGTCCTTTTGACTGTAATAATTTTAATGAAGACACACAAAAGAAATTTGTAGCAAAATTGCAAGTCATCTTTTCCTTTCCCCAATGTTTCATTTGTTGCATGGATCTGAGGTAAGAGTAAATTAAAATAGTTTCGATAAAGTCAGTGAGCTGTTTCAATGACAATAATTTTGTGTTTAGTTCAGAATATTTTTAAGAAATTTTGCTAATTTAATTTTCGCATGGCAAAAGGAATACACTTCCTTCTCCCCCACTGCAATATGTGGGAATACTACCATAGCTTGACAAGCATCTGCATTGAGATTTGAAGCTTTACTTCTTTGTTCTGTGCATGTTGGAAAGAAGGTGTAGTGGATGGCCATGTTTGTCACAGCAGGTCTGAGCCACACAGGTGTGTTTGTAATCCTTGCTGGGAGAGGCTGTCTGATCAGGATGTGTTCTGCAGCTGGTAGTGAAAGCCCACAAGAGGTTAAGTTTGACATTTCTGGCTACATCTAAAAGTATCAGGGAATTTGTATTGTAGAAAGGAGCCTGTGGGAGTGTAAAGTTGGTGGTTGAAAGAAAAATTCCCTGAACAACAGATAGTTTGTAGTATGCCACACATCTGCTAAGCCAGGTGGACATATTCCCAATTCCAGAATTCCTGTCAAAAGAGGAAGAATGATCACATAGAAAACGGTATTATTATTGTTTGGTTTGTACCAAACCAATTGTGTCATTTTTGCCAGAATCACATCCAGAAGGTAAATTATATTTATATAGCAGAGCAGAACACACATAATGCCTTAGAAAAATACAGTGTAATGAAAGATTAGCTGTTGACCTTACTGAAGTACTTTATATGTTCTAATGCCTAGTTTCCCTTCATTTTTCTACAGAAATTTCCCCCACTCATTAGTTATTTTGGTTCTTATGCTCTGAAGCTCCCAGCAAGGCCTATAATTTTGTCCAAAATGTTAATATTAATATGGTTGTGCAACTGCCCAGTGACAGCCTAGTTTGGCATCTGCTGGCATCTATCTGAACAAACTCATTTTGTTGCTTGCATTGTGAAAAATTTCTATTGTCTGCTCCTGAAATGTCTTCTATCTGCATGACATTACTCTCTTTACAAATACCATCAAATCACTGTGGTTCTCTGAAATTCTAAAATATGTATTATTTGGCTTTCCCCATCAAATCATGATTCTGTTTTTCCCTCTGTGGTATCAGTTGTCTGTATGACACCTTGTTTTCTCAGAAGTTTTGGTATGAAAATGAGGGCTTGAATTCTTGCCCATTCCCCTGCACCTTCTGGTGAAAATGTGATTTTTTTTTTTGAAGGTTTAGGAAATAGCAAAGCACACATAGCAATTTCTGTAGCAGCTTAAACCAGCATTTCCTTCTCAGGCTGCAATTTCACATTGTCTAGATGGTAGATTTTCCAGATTAACTCTTGGCAAAATCTAGCACTTTTGTTCTCTTACATGCTGTTGGGAGATTTATTGATTTAATTGAAGATGTTCTTGAGTTTTTCAGCTGTACATATGTCTTTTCCTCCTTAAGCTGTTCACTTTACAGGTTGATTTTTATCATCCTGTGGTCTATTGATGTGCTTCGTTTCTGGGTCCAGTCCTGGCTAGCTCTGAACCCCAAAAGTGTACCCCAACAAGGACAAAAGTAAAATCAGAGGCACTCTTTATCTTCTCGGACCATGGTCCCACAATTTTACAGTGAAACACAAAATCCGGGGAAGAAAAAGGAGGGGGAGGAGGGGAGCCACAGCCAATGGGAGACAACCGATGGGGAGGAGAGTAGGGAGGGATCAGCCTGGGTAGACTCACACCATGAAACTTGGAGGGGCTTACAGAATACACCATGTGCAATATAACAAATGTGCAGTATGTATTAATCACCCAGTGCAAAATAATAGTAAACCAACTATTTAGTGCAATACAACAGTCTATGACCGTTTTTTTTTTCCTAGCAGTTATGAGCTAAAACAAAGGCTCAACTACTTTTCATGAATCTACTTGTAATTAACTTGGCTTTAACTCACTCTTAAGAATAGATGAATAACACCTATACCTGCCACCTAGGGAATTTCCCTGGGGCTATATACAGATTAGACAGACACCAGAATCTGAAAGTAATTTAATTTAATGAAAACTGAAATGGGTCATTTTTACAATGCTGTAGCATCTTTGTGTAGTATTTACTTGGAAGCCTTGTATGACTGTGATATTTTTACTTTTTTTTTCTCTCCTGCCAGGTATTTCTGAAAATTAATAAAGCACAAGGTTAATAAACAAATGAAATATAATGATGATACTACACCAATACAAGTATCCTTGCTCTCTTTTTTCTATGTTTTTCCAATAGTAGTAGTGTTATAAATAAAAAACCCTCAATGTTCAAATTATAAATTCTTGTTCCCATCCCAGTTTAAGTCTCTGTTATATGTTATTATTCCCATCCCAGTTTAAGTCCCTGTTATATGTTCTTGTTCCAATGTTATTGTTCCAATCCCAGTTTAAGTCCCTGTTATATGTCCTTGTTCCAATCTAAGTCCCTGATTAAGAGGTTTGATGTTGTAAGCCCCCCCCCCCAAAAAAAAGTTCACTGTTAAGAAGTTCTTACTTGTTTTATCCTTACATTTGTACCTCCACCCCTTATCCCCTTTCCAACTCGTTGGGTAATTCACCCACTGCTCCCCAGGACAAACTTTCCCATTTCCCATGAGGACTTGTGCATGGGTGCATATTAATCATATTACCACCTAAGAGGGAAGACAGCCCTGGACAACGAGCTACTCTTAAAAAAACACCTAAAGAACCACACTGTAGAGACAGCGGGGACCTGGAGAAACTAGAGTCACTGATTTCGGTCTGACAAACTGGTCACCATGACTCAGTAAGACTTGAGAGAGAGGACACCCCTGGACTTTCGAGCCTAAGAAGGAGTCTTTGGATGATCCCTGTGAGGACTGAGGCTCCATTCCTGCCGGCAGTGAATGACAACAGGCCTGTGTACTCCTCCTCCTCAGCATCGAACACGGGCAGCAGCAGCAGCGGTGGTGGCGGCGCACACCCTGAGCCCCCACCTCTTTCTAATAAAGGCTTGTTAAAAGGAACAGAAGGTCTCCTAGCCCTTTGTTTACTTCAGCAGGGACATAGTAAAACAACCCACTGGTCTTGTTTTAGGCCTGATAGTGGAATTATTCAAAAGTTATTTGCTGTTCTTCAAAGTGATACTTCAGGTTATACAAAGGTTTGATAAACGTAAGGCAGGATCTGTGGCAGCAGTCAAGAACATGTAGAACATGCTTACTGCTCTGCACAATGTTTGAAATCATACTGGATCATTTTGAAACTCACATTTTTGTTCTTATTATAGAAATCCTTAGCAATCTGCAGTTAGGCAAAATTGCCAAGAGTAATGATAAATAATAGCATACGGGTGTATGCAAATACAGCAAACACACTTTCATTCCATATGCAATATGATAAAATTCCCATCATCTCCATTCCATTAGCATTGCAGATACAAAACTTGCTGTGCTGCCAAGAGTTTACACAGTTTTGTTAAAATCAACAGAAACTGTGCAGCTGAACTTTAAAGAAATCCTGTGATTTTCTGTTCGCACATGCCCATTTATTTTTCACATTCAAAATGCGTCAAACGAAGACAATTTGGATCCCCATTACCAGAGCACTTTACCCTTTTTTTTAACTTTTACCCTGTAACTATGGTTCAGTAGGTGTCCAGATTTATTCAGACTGCAAAAATGTTTTTAGAAAATCACCCCTTTTTTTCCCAGTTGAAAGGAATGCAGGGCAGAAACAATTTTTTTCCCCTGTATAATTATGAAAAAAAAAAATAAAAAAATATCTAAGGGAACAGATTAGCTGAAGGTAATAACTGGGAGTGACAGTTGAAAACCTACTAAAGAATTCAAACTGGAAATTTCTGGGTAGCCCTTCAATTTTTTAAAATTCTTGCTACAAAGAAATTTGAAAAAATTCCCTATGTTGTAAATGTATGTTATTAATATGCTTTGTTAAAGAACAAAAGTGATTCAACAGGAAAATATATTTACTTGTTGGAAACATCTATGAAAGGAAAATGGAAGTATAGAGAAATATGTCAGAGTTGCCAATCAGTAATAACAGTGAAATCATCTTCCAGACAGCTTCTAGTGAATCCCTACATGAGGTTTAAAATACTTTCATTACTGTCTCTGCCCCACTGAGGGTTGCTCCCTCCCTGCAGAGCCCTGGGCTCTTTTGGTCCCTGGTCACAGGTTAGATTAAATCACCACACAACAGCATGAGCTGAGACCCTGGGATGGAGTGTCTGATGAAAAAGCACCTTAATCGCCTTTTCCCAGGTCCAGGAAGAGGACTGGCAGGCAGATGAAGACACAATGATCTTGGGCACGCAGTGTTAAATTCTTTGGCTGTGACACGCAGCATGAATTTCCATAAATTGAGAGTCCTCTGCATGTATCTAGATCTTTTCTGTGCATGTGTGAAGTGCCTCAGAGGTCTCATTAGGAAATATGGGAAAAAATGCTTTGTTTAAAAAGATTATCTGCTATAGATTTTTTTCAATGCCATAATGATGCGGTGCCAGACTAAATCTGCCTGCTAACCCTTCCTGGTCCGCACCGAGTTTGACCTCTTCCTGCCCATGCTGGGTAAGGATAGCAGTTTAGCAAGGGCTGCTAATGTCCCTGGCAGCAACACTGCTTTCTACAGCCCCAGCTGGAAACAGCGTGGAGGATCGGCGCAGGGATCAGGGAGGGCTCTGCAGTTCGGCTCCAAAGGCGCCCATTGCCCTCAGAGGGTCAGTGACCACAGAGCCCTGGGCAGCGCCTGCAGGGCTTTGTACAGAGCGGCGGGAGCCAATGAGGGAGGAGCACGGGGCAGGATTGACAGTTCATTCCACCAGTGAGAGAGCGCATGGGCGGGACATGGGGCACGGCGACCAATGGGGGTCGAGGATTAGGGGATTTCCAAAGGGGAGGAACCATCAGGGATTGGCCCAAGGAGGGATTGACAAGGAAAGTACTGGAAAAAGGGGCAGGGATACCCAGACAGACAGGGACAGGGGCAGGAATCAAGGGTGGGGAATGGCTGAGAAGGCAGCTCGGGGGTGGAGACAATACAGGGACAAATCAACTGGGGAAGAAAATAAGGGTACATAGGAACATAGCAAATAACAATGAAACTGTCAATAATGAAATAATACAAAACCCAAGGAATCAAAATAAACACACCACAACACCATGTTGGTCTCTGTTTAGAGAAAAACCTTATGTAAATAAATAAGGAAGAATTTCACAGATCCTTGCGGAGTGTTCAGTTAACCCAGGATTACCCTTGGCACTGTCAATGCTGTGGTACAAAGGAAAAGCACGAGGGTATGTATGTAGTGACATGCTCCCACACTACTTTTCCAGCTGCTGTGTTTGCCTCAGGTCTGACTGATCCAGAAACACTGTGGTTAGAAACTATGTATTTTTCTTCTATGAATTTTCTCAGTTGGTTCTTGAAGTCAAGTGAACATTTAGCTTCCTCAGCATTGTGCAGCAGAGCCTTTCCAGGCTTAAATGTATTTGATTGGAAGAATTTTCTTTTTTTAGGGTTTCTTGTCCCTCTGTGTGATTTTTTAATGCTGCATCACGTGGCCATTCTCATTTTCAGGCAGAAACATATTTATAACTGAGACCTGAATCTGATTCTGTGAAAATGATCCAGGTTACTTTAAACACTTTAAAATGTTTGGGTTTCTCTGTTCATAATTCAGAAAAAAAAAGTCTGAGATGATTTAATGTCAAGGACAGGATCCCACATATTTCTGAAGATGTCAGCAAGGAACTGGCTATAAGTTTCTGTAAGGTTGCTGTGTTCCATATTGAGCATTAAAGTTGCTGCTAACTGACAGCAATGGTTCCCCATGCTGTTCATCAAAAAGGATTATGCAAGGCAGTGACTCCTTTAGTGCAGTCAGTGAAACTTGTGAAAACATTACCTTGAGGAAACTGTTTTTGAGTGACCATTAGTGTTGCACTAAAAGTGGTTTGTTATTTGTTTTTGTTCAGGGAGTAAGGAATCCAGTGTCCAGGTTCACTGACTTTGCTAAGAGGCACTTTGTCTCAAAGACAGTAGCAATAATTTGGAGAATGTCCTGGGAAATACTTGCCAAAACCGTAAATTGAACTGTGGTCTGAGTGCTGAACTGCTGCCAGTTCTGGGCACTCCTTGATGAAGATCAGTCACAGTTCTTAACTTTGCTGTTCTCCAACGTCATAGCATAGCAGGAACAGGAGACTGATGGATGTGCAACATAGCTTGATTTTTTTTTTTTTTTTCCTATGGTGTACAATTTTCTGGCTGTCAGGGATGTATTAAAAAACGTTGTTAAAAGTATTCTGCAATAACCTTGTTGATAAACTCACCACTCTAAAGAGAGTAACACAGTTTTATAGTGCAGCATAGAAACTGGAATTTGCTTCAGTCTATGGACAACTTTTACCCAATAAAACATCAAACTGCACAAGTCTTTTTAGGAGGCTTCCTTTTGAGTATCAAGCATAAATTAATCAAATTGCCCAAATGGAAGAATTCCAGGAGCAGTGATAATTCTTTAAATGACAAGTGTATGGTCACACATGCTGTTCTGGAGTATAAAATTCCAAGCCCAGCCCTTTCTTCAGCTATCTATACATATTACCTGTATGAGAGGTTAATAATATCCAAGTCTGCTGGCATAGCCAAGAATGTTCCCTCAAGCTATTCTTCCAAATATACCTGAATACTGGACCAAGTACTGAAAGTGGGAAAGGCTTGACCATTCAGGGTTTGTTAAGGGTTGTGTGTTTTTTCTGTTTTGTCTGGGTTTTTTTTCCCTCCTTTTGTTTTAATAACTTTTCCTTGATTCATAGTAGCTCTCCTCTGTGGCTTATTGCCTTTCTCCAGCTAAAGGTTTTCAGCTCCTCACAGCTTGTTTTTAGGAGTCCTTCCTTTTCCAAATGAACCAGAATGAGCCTGCTCAGCTGGAGGGCTGGGGCATAGACCAAATGACCTATCTTGCCATCAGCCCCTTCCCTGCTGAGGAGCTGTGACTCCAGAATTCCTGGCTGAGCTCACCTGGGGCTCTGGGATCTGCTGCCCCACCTTGCAGCCTGCCCATGCAGGGACTGGAGTTGAGTGCTCAGAATTAGCTCCTCTTGACATTACCTGCACAGGTGTATTTTTTCACTAAATGTGGCTTTGGTTTTACTTATTAATAAATTATTTTAATATATTAGTTCCTTGATCATTGGAATATTTGACATGGTGAAATCATCTTTTGTTCTTCCATCCAATATTGTCAGTTGTTACCAAGTCAGTTATTTAAAGAAATGTTTACACTAATAGCACTAAACAAATGAATGGGTGAATTTTATGGGTAAAATGATAAAATAGTGAAAATGTATTTTAAGAACATGAACACTGTTCCAGAAAATAATTCCTATTTTAGTCTACACTGCGGAAACAGATCATTCCTGAAGTATTAGAGTCAGTTGCAGTAAATTATTACAGTAAATATTATGTGTTCTTTACAGCCATTTAATATAATCTCTGCATGTGTAAATGGATGTTATATTTCTATAAAATCACTGTTTTTCAATTCACATCTTCATGTCTAAAAAACCAAACCGTTCCCAATTAAATGTGCTGGTAAAAGAATATATGAAGAATTCAGTGACTTTTTCTTTGGCAAGTAATTTATTACATGGGTAACCCAAATTAGTTTACTGTTTGATTAATACAAGTATAAGCAATACACCAAGACAGGAAAGATTTTTGTAATTATTATCATGGTAAAGTTAATTATGTGAAATTCCTGTCAGCAAAAAGGCTATTGTTCACACACTGTGCCCTTATCTGAAACATATGAACAAACCTGAAAGCCAATATGGACCTGATCCAAAGGCTGCTGAAGCAAATGGAAAGATTCCCACTGACTCCAATGAGCTCTGGCTGAGGGCCAGTGAAAGTAACATTCAAGTTACCAAAGAGCCAAGCTGCCAAAATGCAATTGGAAATTTTTCTTGTCCCTTGCCAGGCTCCATGGGAGAGACATCAGCTGTCTGGATTCTTGCAAGAGAAAGCATATATTAAGGATGTCCATCTACTCCTGTACAGGCTGTTTATAAGTGCTGAAGAACCACAGGCTGATTGAGGTGGGGAGGGACCACAGTGTGTCACCTGGTGCCTCCTCCCAGCTCCAGCATGGTCATCCCAGAGCACAGGCACAGGATTGTGTCCAGATGGTTCTTGAATATCTCCAGCGAAGGAGACTCCACACCCTCTCTGGGCAATCTGTTCCAGTGCTAGTTCACTGTACATTAAATAAATTCTTTCTCATATTTAAGTGGAATTTCCTGTGCATCATGTTCTTCCTATTGCCTCTTGTCTTGTTTCTTGACTTCACCATTTTTTTTCAGTACCATAAAGCATGTCTGCCATTGTGCTAAAGGTTGGATGTATTGAAAATTTATTTTTCTTTCTCTGTGTCATTACTCTGTCTCATTAACTGTGTCCTGTGACAATGATAATACCTGCAGGTGCTCACTATTAATAGGCCACAAGCATGCACACCTTGCTGATGGAAATTCTACCTAGTGGGTGCCTAATCAGCTGCGTTTTGGAAGTCAGGTGGAAAGGTTTCCCATTTCATTTCTCGTTGCACTTCTCACTTGACCATCTCCAGGTTTGGTGACAGTTTTAGTGATAGCTTGTTTTAAAAAATAAACTTTCCTGATATTAGGCAGTATTTGAAGTGATAGTTAATTTCTGGCACCTTCTGGGCTGAAGACCTTTACTGAGCATTCAGAACTGTGGCCTCTAAGTAGTGTTTGAATTAAATGAACTCTTACTGAACCAGTTTTTTTACTGGAATTGTACATTTCAGTGAGCAATGCAACACCATGTTAAATATAAACTTTGTTTACCCCAAAGAGCAAATTTTGCTTGTTGTGCTAAATTATGCTAAGCAGAACTATATGGAGAACCCCTTATTTAAGTTAAACTCAGACAAAATGCCAATCAAGTTTTATTCAGTTTTTGTTCTTTCTTTCATGTGTTCTTGCAGAATCCTCACTTATGGCCAGCTATCATAATAAGATACATCACAGTGCAAATATCTTTATTTCAGAACATGGGAAAAAACATAGAAAAATGGTTTCTTCAATCACACTAGGAAAAAGATGTAGTATAGCCATGATAGAAATACATAATGATTTCATTAAAAACCTTTAGAATTATATTTTTAAATTATAGAGGGATTTTTGCAATGATCCAAGCTTGTCTATTTCTATTTTATTCTGGCAGGTTTCTTCTCTCTGTATAAAATGGAGGGCTCATTTCCATGTATTTATCCATCAAGGAAATCCACAGTTTACCTAGTAACATGTTTCAAATCTGTAGATGACTCAAGGATCACTCTTCCTTGTGGCCTACAATATCACATTGCTATGTTCTTTCCAGTTAAGTTGGAAAAGAGAATCTTTAAGACATGAATTTATTCATGAATTCTGCCAACAGAGCAATCTCCAACCGTTCAGTGTGTTGAAAAATCAAACCTGAATACAATGCCAAGAGCAGAAAATTGTGTGGAATATCATTATCTGAAATATAATTAATACTTTAAGGTTTGCCTAGTGCTTTGAAATAAGAAATACCCACTTCACTTACAAAAAACTTACTATAATTTATATACAGGCAACATATTAAGTGAAGCTGGGGCTTTTTTTGGTGTATATGTAAGACTGATGTACTGACACATCTGCAAAACAGCCATCAGAGTGTTTTCTGCACGGGGTTTGAGAAATCAGTGATCAGGCTGATCTGACCAAGAATGGTGCTTCTGATGAATTGGGGTCCCTGTCTACCTGCAAATGCTGTAAACAAGAACACAGAAACAATGGTGAGGCAGAGGGAAGCAGTAATCCCAACCCTTCACCTGTGTATATATGAACAACTTGTATACTTACTAAAATCTTTGCTGTGCCCTCCGGCAACTAGTTGCTGAGTGGGACAATCATCAGGTATAATATGCTGATAAAGCTGTATGTGCCCTTGATTTTATTGCAAATCTTTACTGTCACACTTGTGTGCTGATTGAGTGCATAGTTTTGCACTCAAGACACAAAATTCTCTATGCTTTGCATATTTTATTTGTGAAAAACATACCTTTGTAATGTATCATATTATGATAGCTGGCCATAAGTGAGGATTTTGCAAGAACAGAAGAAAGAAAGAAAGAAAGAAAGAAAGAAAGAAGAAGAAAGAAAGAAAGAAAGAAAAGAAAGAAAGAAAGAAAGAAAGAGAAGAAAGAAAGAAAGAAAGAAAGAAAGAAGAAAGAAAGAAAAAGAAAGAAAGAAAGAAAGAAAGAAAGAAAGAAGAAAGAAAGAAAGAAAGAAGAAAGAAAGAAAGAAAGAAAGAAAGAAAGAAAAGAAAGAAGAAGAAGAAAGAACGAACTGAATAGAATAAAATAAAGTGGAGTATTACTTCACTGTAATAATTTACAGATTGAGCTATGCATCCTGCTGCTTAAGCTACACGGCTTATTAGCAACTGTAAATGAGTAAACAAGAATTTAATCAGCCATAGAAGGGTGCACTTTACTTCCATTGCAATGCTAATTTCATTTTGTAGACACAGTGCTTTTTAAAATTCACTTTTAATACTGAATATTCTTTCAGAGCATCTGTTGGGTTGGGAAGATGACATTTAAAAACAGGTAATGAAATTTAAGATAAATATTTGTGCTATCCTAAGTTTGAATAAAGCCAGTTATTCAGTCATTACTGAACAGCTTGCCACTTGTATTTTTTTTGTGTAAATTGATCTTTACTAGAGTAAAGGCACACTGCTAAAGATTTGTATGTTACCAATTAATGCAGTTCTTTTCTTCTGCTGAAATTAGGTATTCCTGGAACCAAGCTTAGGCATTATTGCCTTACTGAACTTGAAACAACACTGCATTTTGACTACTTCCATTCAGTTTAAATATATGTTTCTGGTCTATATTAAAATCCAAATGTCATTGTTCCCAGGTTTTAACCCTTTTTTCTTTTTTAAAGTAACTGCAATTCAGCATAACACTTCAGTAAGTAGCTTTATCATTTCTTCTTCCAAAGGTTCTTATTTCATAGGTTTGTTTTTCCTTTGTTGGCCAGCTAAGATTCAAATGTGAAAAATGAAACAAGATTGTTGAAAGAAACTGAACATGGGTATCAGAAAGTTGTTCCTTGAAAAGTTTTCAGTTTTATGAAACCCTTTGCCCAATTAATTGTTTCAGTATCTGAGACAACTCTAGATGAAGAGTGAAGCAGCTCTAATTCTCTCCTTGTTTACAGTAAAATGTTTTATATTTACTCAAATAAAAGGGTTTTGTTTTCTCCTTTCATTTTCTCACAGCTTGGTTGAGAGAGATGAGAGTTCATTTTTTTGTTTATTTTAGCAAAGCTGGAAACTCAGCTGTTCCTGGGATTGACTCAACTGTAACTTAAGGACTTTCAGAACAAGAATATTGGAATTCTCTTTTGTTAAAAATAGTTCATGTAAAAGATATATATTGGTTTAGATGTTGTTAACACAGAGGCATCAACACATCCCCCAAAACGGGATTTTATCTGTTAGAGCACTGTGTTTCTTGGGATGGCTGAAAGACAGCAAATGGCAGTAAACTGAGAACATATTAATAAGATAAGAATGTTCATAAGCACTACTTCTTCCTCTTTCCCTAACTATTCTGCAGTCCAGTAATAATTCTGAGGGTGCAGCAGGAGGATTTTGACATTTGTATTATGGTCACTTTCAAGTTATTCCTCCCTCTCCCCTGAAAATGCAGCTTCGAAAAGTCATTATGTTAAAGAGGCCAGATCAGGCAGCTCTTGCTGTGCTTTCAGGCAAACTCTTGCCATCCTCAGTCTGATTCACCTGCTCTGAGTTACACACTGTTCAAAAACCCACACAGGCTCTGGGTGACACAGAGAATACAAAATATGCTAAGGTTGCTTTCCAGCTCCTTAGTTATTTTCTCTCTTTTGGCCTTGGTAAAATAATCTATCTGAGGAAAACAACTCCTTGACATGCCAAGAGCAGAGAGTATTCTAGGGCATTTAAACTCTTGGTAGCACATGCATAATTTCCACAGGAGACCTAAAGCTGAGCCTGGCTATGTATTCAAGCATAGATTTTAATAAGGCAGGTGTTCTACTGACACACACTAGTTCAAAACTGAAGTAGGCAAAAAGACATGAGACATTGTTTCCTCAGTTTATTTAGGTACAACATTTGCTATTCCTGTATTTGATTTTGCATGACCATCAGATCTGCAACTGCCACACTCAAAAACACTTGAAATAGTGAATTCTATTGTCTAAAAATATGTCAACTTTTGTGTCAAATGTGAGGATTGAAGTTGTCATTTAAGGAACAGAGAAATGTTTGCTAATTGCGCATTTAAAGCAAAAGAAATACTGAATTAATTTCACTCATGTTTAAGGAAAATATGTCATTTGATTCATATGACAACATGTTGAGTTTGGTACTAATACTTAAGCTGACTAAGACATAATCATACAGTCAAATTTCACAGATCATTGAATAGATAGTTGAGAGGGAAAATAGTTCAGCACAGTTCCTGTCACTTCTTTATTGTCGGGAGGTCTTGGTGACCTTATGAAAGGTTGAAAGTCATTCTCACTCCAGGGTTTTTGGTAACTAAAACCACTTGACAATACTATGCCAGTTTCATTCCAAGAGGTCCAGTAATTTCCAATTTTCAATGATAAATGAGTTATCTTCCTGATCAGAGAGAGTAACTGTAAAATTTTGTGATCTTTCTATACCCACTGGAGTGCTACAGTCTTTGCAATCATGCTGAGACTTGAATGGGCAGTTATTGTGGTGTATATTGATCTTGGAGTCATGACTGAATGTTGTATGAAATCAATGCCTTTTGTGCAGCAACAGCAAAACATTCTGGGATATCTGGATTAAAGTAGGATTTCGTTTGTAGATAAAGTTTATGTCCATATTTTCTTGTGTTTTCTCTGAAATTAATCTTTTGAAGTAGGATTTCTCTAAGCATCCTGCAGGTGAGCTCCTTTCCATCCAAATGGACTTTGGTGCAAGAAGAGATACTCTTAATTATAGGTTAACTCTCAGCTAAGGATTCACAAGATGGAATGCTACAGCGAGGCCATCAGAACTGTCCTTGCCTAGGACAAGGGCAGCTAATTTGCTATGACTAATTGGAAAATGTATTTGCATATTAATAGGCAAAATGAAAGTGCAGACTGTGGTTTTGCCAAGCAATGGAAGCATGAAAAAGATTGATGTATAAGATAGCATACTTGAACTCTACATTACTTTGTATACTTTGTTCTATCAAAATGAGGAAAGTTGTTGAATTAGGGATGAGAGATGCCCACATCTATTAGCATAGAAAGTAAAAGGATGAACTGAGAAAGGGAAAGGCATGGCCAACAATAGGTCAATCCATAAAATTTATTTATTTTTGTATTCAAATAATCCAGTATTAAAGAAATGAACAATAAAAAAGTACCCTTGTATTCACAGACAGCCCAGTCAAGGCCATTATCTTTACAAAAGAAGGTGGATTTGAATTGCTTCCATTCCTAGATTTCTGTGCAGCATAGGTAGGCAATGGGATCCTACAACCAGGATATTTTACTAAAATAGCCTGAGAAGTAGAGAAGACTTTACAGTGTCTAGGCAACATTTCTTTTCCTTTTGCACTGAGGCCTCTAGGGGTAGAAATGTAGGAGATGCATTTAAGAAGCACATTTTTTAATTTGGTAAAGCTGCTAATTTACACTTAGCTGAGACTCATCTGAGATGGACACAGTTAATGAAACAGCTTTATGAAGCTGAAAATCACTATGACTTGCAATTTTCCTAAGCTCTTTTTAAGTAGGGAAAAAATGAAGTCCTCCTGCACTTCTCATCTGGAACACTGAATTACTTACTTGTCCAAAGACTCTCCTTGCTGTGAAGAAAGGATAGAGATATGAAATCCTAGTTGTTGTTTGAACTACTTCAGCAATATTTCCCTCCCAAATGTTTTTGTTGGACTAGATTGCACTATTTGATGCAACTTGTCCCCAGGAGTTCTTTGCTCCAGTAACAGGTGGGTATCTTTTTTAGCAGATGAAGATGATGCCATTCAGAGTGGCATCTGCAGCTACAGAGACTGCCCAGACAGTGTGTCTCCCTTCTGCTTTGACCTGCCTTGCTCCAGTCCCCCTATTGTGTCTGTGGTTTCTGTGTCTTTGCTCTTCTGTACAGCGCTTATCTCCTTCACCTGCATGCTTAATAAAAAACAGATTCTTTGTGGATGTTCCCACATGGAAATTTTCTTGTTCTCCTGTGATCTACTGCCTGCTCCAGGAGCTGTCTGTTTCGAATCAAAGGGTTGAATACACCACTCTGGTTTTCCTGTTCAGGCATGTGTCAATGTTGCTGTCAGCTCCTGGAACTTTCTTCTGTCACTTATTCTGCCCACATCTCTGAGTGACAGTTCTGCCCCAGCTCTTCCAGCTGCTCCCATTCTTCACTGAGCTGTTAACAATCTTCAACAGAAGAGGAAAGAATACTCTTCAGATCCCCATCCACTAGTATTACTATATGTTTTTCCGTAGCTGCATCCCCAGGACAGCTAATGGCAGCAGACTGACATCACTGCACTGCACTGCATTGCAGGAATTTGCAGTTTTTTCCTTGGAGCCACACCTCTGTCCCCAGACATATGTCCAGCCTGTCCTAGTGTCTGTGGTACAATTTCACCCCTGATATCAGCAGCCATGCTGGTGCTTCTTTGCTCATTCAGATAATCTGAGAGGGGAAGAGATTGTAATGGAAAGAATATGCTGAAATATTAAATAAGATACACAAAAAAATATATATATAAGAAAATTGTGCGCTTCTATTTTCTCTCATCCACAGACCCTCCCTGTTGAATTTGGAGATGTAATGATAGTCATTGCCTTCTCTGTGTGCTTTGTGCTAAAGTGCTCAGATTTTCCCCCCAAACATACAAGATATTTTGAAAATATTGTGCAATCTAACATGTATCTTTCAAGATTTATATAGTCGTCCAATTCATTCACCTGCAAAGCAACTTACCTGTATTATTTATTTATTGTTAATTTTTGTCACTAAAAGAGACTTTAAACAAGACACTGCTAAGACTAAATTACTGGGTTTTTTTTCTGTATTTATAAATATTTGAGTCTTAAGCTATTATGCTGTTGTCTTTAGACTCTAAGTTGGTATTTATATAGATAGATATAGATATATATTTGGTTTAATGAAGGCCAAGTGAAAGTGGAATTGTCAAAGGCTTGCTGGACATAATCCAGGGAAACATTTTCAATGCTACCAGGCTTTAATATATAACCTGTTCTTCCTGCATTCACAAAATTCCTCTTTCTCTTGATCTATTTGCTTCTTTAGTAGCAACCTAGAATTAGATCAGCCCATACAAGATTATTTCTGCTAGATTCTAATAGCTTAGATAAATTTATAGCTGTGAAAACTTGAAATTTTCCATGTTTTCTTCAATGTGCACAATTCTGAACCCATCCTTGCTAAAGTGCTCTCTGCTGAAGAGCCTATGAGCTGGAAATTATTTCACTTTGAAAAACATCCACTATATTATTAAAACCATTTCCTTTGTCATATCCCTACCCTGTTACTCACTGTTCTCTTCATAGGGGCTAAATAAATGTTATGCTGCTAATCAATGTTGATAGATATAAAGTACTGTAATGTGTTCTGTCTTCATAGATTATGCTGATGGCCATTATTATTGATAATTTGTTCTTCAGTTACTGGAGTTTCATTATATTGAAAATTGTCTCGACTGTTTGGTTAACTGTAAAAGGGAGCTATTTGGTTTTTGATGCATTCAGCTGTATCACCAGTTGTCTTTTGCTATTACAGTTACTATAACGGAAAAGAATATAGTTCCATCAAGGTCTGAATTTTCTCTAGTTATTGATATGAAATTTGTATGTTCAGACAGCTAGGATACATCATGTATGATAGGATCTTGATGGCAATGAGCTTATTAAGTACTCAATGTGTTATCCAAAGGTGGATAGATACATGATTAAATTTCATACTGCAGTTATCTAAAATGCCATTGACTATGACGAGTAAAAGGCCATGAAAAAATCCAACTAAATTCTGTAATACATAAGTCTCTAACAAAATCTGTGTGTACAGAGACTGCCTCAAATAACAGAATGTGAGCTTACTCCATCGGCAGCTGGAAAATGTCAATTACAAAAATTTGGAAGCTCTGCTCAGAGAGGTAATGTGTACTCCTGTTTTCATGTAGTGTGACAGACAGGATCAGATATCCTCCAGTATGAAACACGTTCAATAACTGTCCCGTAGCAGCCTATTAACATTTGTAAAGCTGTCTCGGGTTGTACTGAAGTTTTACTTAGCTGCTTTGCCTGTTTTATTATTATTTCTCAACCAGGGTAGAGAGCTCTGATACACAGTGAGAACAGAGGAAGCTCTGATGCTCTCAGCAGCAGAGTTAGTGGGAAAATATCCACAGCTATTTCAAAACACAAAAACACTGTTCAATTTTCTGTAAAATTTTTTATTGCTTCTTGGTGAGCTACTGCAACATAAGAAAAAACTGAACTCATAAATTTGGAATATTTTGGTAGGAATTTTAAACACAACACAATAGAGTTTTTCCTACAAAATTTCCCTAAAACTATTTGGGAATTGTGTCAACACTTAAAAATAAAAGAAAGGCTCTACGTAGTAATCACATTAAAGAGCTAACACATTTGACTTTTCTTTCTTGAGGAACTACATAAGTGTGAAGCTTTTCAGTGGATTAAATTTCAGTTTCTTCAAAGACCTTAAACTAATCTAGAAATACCCAGTGCTGAGAAAGGCAAGCCTTCCAAAAAGAACTTGAAAATTCACTGAGGGAGACAGGATTGTTATGTGGAAGGGGATTGTCTGACTGATGGAATAGCAATTTTTGGCAAACACATTCAGTGGTAACCACTGAATGTTCTGTAGCTACTGCTTTTCATTTGACTTTACAAGCAGGGTGTGTGAATAGTAGATAGCAGTAATGACTTCAAGACTCCTTGCAGTAACAGAAACTTCAGAAAACAAAGAGTTTGTATCAGGATGCCTGTCAGTGAAGGGCACCACTGAGACTTCCTCCAGGCAATCTGAAGAAACTCAGCTTGAATTCTGTGAGTGCTTTGAAGAGCCATTGAAATGCTGTATCAGTAAACTGAAGCACTGAACAGTGCAGTTTTCTCTGAATACAGTTCTTATAAACCAGGAAGGTATGAATGGCCAGATCTAGCACAAAATGAAATTTCTGCCATATATATAATCTCTTTAAAACCAACTAATATTCTCTCATACGGCAAAGCAGATTTCCTGTGTGTTTCTCGCAAACTTATACTTCCATTAATGAACCAACCTTACAAATTTGCAGATTTTATGTGGATTCCAGCCCCTGATGGCACTAACAAGATATTGAGGGTCTAATGAGCCACACCTGGAGCCTGATGACCCTCCAGCCCTCTAACCCTGCTGTCACTTTTTTCCCCGGGGCGCTTATTTAAGCTCATTCTTTTCTGTATTTTGAAGGAGAGGCCCAAAAAGCTGCCCCTTCACCCGGTAATTGCTGTTTTATTTTTATTTTTATTTTATTCTTTTTAATTAATTTTTTAAAAAATTGTTCAGTCCTGTAGGTATCTTAGACTCCCTTGGTAGTTGTAGGTGGAGTATTGTAATTTTCAGTTATATCTCATATTTGTCTACTATGGCTAAAGACAAAAACACAATCATCAGGGACTCCCCATGACTGATAACAGGTTTTTGTCCTAACAACATGCCTATTTGCTTCCCTCAGGGTCACTCCTGAATCTAGCACATTGCCAGGACTTCCACAGAGGAAAAATTATTCTTTAGGCTAGTATTGTTATATCAAGCTGCCTATTTGAAGACTACCCTGAAAACATTATTATCCGCTTCCAGAAACTGAAAAGAAAAAAAAAATCAAGAGGTATTTTTTAATATTCGTATTGAAAGAACTGACTTTGGAAAGAACTGACATTTGAATTTTTTAATTATTATTTTGGTTTTTCAGTATTGTCCTGCATGTGGAATCTTATTTTCCTAAGCAGATGATATCTGTTATAGGTAATACTTATTATAGACCTGCTCTAGGAGGTGTTAAGTGATGACAGTGATGCAGAAGAGTCACTGACTAAACTCTGCTTTGCTGTTCTGCTTTGAGGAACAGATGGGAGGATAATGTGTACAAGAAGCATAAACCATGATGTTGAATGCAGAGGCTAAAGACAGTTGGGTACTCCAGTAATGGATATTTGTATATCCAGGACAATGATGTTTGTGTGTCATGTCTTTACAGGAATTCTAGACTGTGGTCTGGTTTCAGGCCTGATGTTTTGGTTTTCTGATGTTCTTTCCCAGGAATGTGTGATAAACACGATGGAATATTTTTGTAATAATATTGATGTTATTCATTTCTTCTGAAAGGAGGGATTTCTTCTTGATGTCCCTCCGGTTTGACCAATGCGATTCAAGAGGTCTGCCTTTTTTTCACCAATCACATTGGTCTGTGTAAAATTATATATAAGGGAGAATCATCCCTAATTTAAGGAGTCATTTTTTAGCCATGAGTCCATGCTGTGTGTTACCTGAAACAGCGACATCTGGTGACCACCGACGTGATTGCACCTGCGGGAACGAGGTAACCGTACCACCGTACCCCATCCTGAAAAAAGAAGGAAGCAGGTGTGTTTTTTTTTTTTTTTTTTTTTTTGTTTTTTGTTTTTTGTTTTTGTTTTTTTCTGTAAAGCCAGCCCGTGAGGTTCTTGCCAGCTCATTCTCCTTCTGTTGAGGAGACAAAATTTTGGCAAAATGATAATTTCTACCCTAGACCCAGAGGATGAACTGGTCATAGGGATTTGGGGAGACATTTTGCAGGAAAAGGCGAAAATCGCCAGAGAACATTTTAAAACTCTGTATCTTTGGGGGAGGGTGAAAGGCATTTTCCCTAGTGTGGAGAAAGTAATTTCGAAGAGACTGTGGTAACCCATAGGAGAAAGTGTGCACAAAATGCTTTATTTGGGAAATGCAGACATGGCGAATTTGATAATATACTGGAAGAGAATTGTAATGGTGTTTCAGAGTTATGGAGGGATTTCCCATTCAATTCCCAGTTCTGAGGTCTCTGCAAATATGATCAATATGATCTGAAATCAGACACAGAGACCGATGACGGAGTCCTGGTGGACACAGATGAATCTAGTCGTGAGTTGGAATCCCTCCTCCCCCACCCAAGCTGTTATGAATTTAGTTCTAATGGTTTTAGAAATTAGGGGGTTGTTTGTTGTAAGGGTGGAGTTGTTATTAATTTGGTTGTAACAGTCTTGGAAATTATGGGGTTGTTTGTTGTAAGAGGGGAGGAGCTCCAGCCTCGGATGGAGATAATGGACGGATGAGGTGAGGCGTGATTGGACCAAGACAACAACCAATCATTCGACGCCCTGAAGAAATGATTGGCCCAGAATGAACGACGCTAAAGGCCAATCAGAGCCCCGAGATTCCACCAATCAGTGCGCAGATCCAAATTCCACCAATCCTGGACCCAAAGGGTGTTATAAAAAGAGGTGTTCTGAGTTGGGGGGGAGGGGGGTCTGTTCTTTCTGTTCTGTGGCCTTGCAGGAGGAAGAACCCAGCATGTTGGTAATGTGTTGTTACTTTTGAGCTCTTGTGAGGGGGGTCGAGCTTATCTTGGACCCTCCATTCCTTTCAGCTTGTTTTTAAATAAATGAGAGCCTTTTTCGTTTTTCTTCAAAATCTGGCCTCGTTCATTCATAACACAAGCCACCACATTCTGTTCAGTTTCCGGTTTTCAGTACAGGTGTGTGACCCCTGGAAGAGGGTTTTGGCCCCCCTGCACTCCATCACGGTGGCCAGTGAGAGTGGGGCAGGCTCAGGCCCTAAGGATTGCCCCGTGACCCACAGGGGTGCATTCCCTTCGGTGGAGGGGGTGGTTAGAAGCTGATGGTTCCGCTCACACTGGTGGCAGAATCAGATCCACAGGGCTTGATCACTACGAGGTGTCTGAACTGTGGTGTTTCTACGCGGTACCCCCTTGGCCACACTGAAGCTGTGGCAGCGGTTTTCGCTGATGGCAGCGCTGCACCCACATACTAACTGGCCCCCCCTTGCTTTTCTGTGCTTGGTGTGGAAAGCCAAACCATACTGCAGACTATTGTATGGCAAAGGTCGCTGCCAATGGTCAGCCATTGCCAAGTTCGGGAAATGGGAAACGGAGCACCAAGGGGAAACGTGCGCAGACACAAGTAATTTCCCAAGTCCCGAATTGGGTGGGGAAATACAGATACTCTTTTGAAAAAAATGTTCTGGATAGCGCTGAAGAAATCAGCTCTGTGGTTGTGAAAAACACCATTACCAGATGTGAAAGGCTTATTGGCATGAGAAAAAGTCACTTCAGTGGTTTTGTTACAGAAAGTTGTAGTAGATTGTAGTAAGAGTGGTCAGAGCAGCCATGGTCTTGTGTGTTAACACCACTGTCATGACCCTTTTTTTATTAAATGCAGTAGTTCTCCGAAAATAAGCCAAGCGGCAAACCTTTTTTGTGAATGTACTGCACAGATGATGGGGCAGCTGCAGAACTACTTACTCACTGTTTTCATGGGGGAAATAAAAAGACACATTACACCTAGATGAACACTTTTAATTACTTATGACTGAAGTGGTCTACATCTGTTTTCTATAGCAGTATAAGGAGTGCCAAATAAAAGACTGCAAAGTTTGCAGTCCCCTGTGCAAATGAGCGTCTTAGGGGATTGGTTAAGGCAGTCAAGAGAAATTCAGTGCTTAAATTAAAGGAGAGTCACAGGAGAATAGAAGTGAAAGCATTGTAGATGGCAAATTGATCTTTACAATGCAGCATCTTTTGTCCAAACCCTCTGCATTTCTTTGGATGCTCATGAAGGGAAATAAATGTTAAGTGTATGACTTGAAAGCAGTTTGTGCTGGGAATGATTTTTGTGAAGTGTAGCCTTGAAGGGACCTCAAAACTTGTCAAGGAACAAATAATGCTTTCATTGACCAGGTGGCAGTAGAGTTTAAAAGCAGTTGAAGAAAATTAAGTAAACTGAGTGTTTTTAGCAATTTGTTGGTATAGTAACCTCATGGTAAACCTTAAGTGTTTATCACAGAAAACAAGTTGTTGACTTTTAAATGAGGAAACACTTCATATGACAGAAGTGTGGCTTTAGCGCAGCTAAGCCATAGGCTAAACAGTCATGGGTTTTTTAATACTAATGAAAAAAATATTGTCTGTGAGAAACTGAGCAATTCATTGGAAACACATCCCTCTGATTCACAGCTCTGTGTTTCCTCTTGCAATTTTTGTTCACAGTAATCTGCAAAAGAACCTGTTTGCCCTCTCTGGGGGTAGCAGCAGGAAACAAATCTTGTCCTGCACATTCCTGATTTGACTGCAGTTCCATAAGACAGCCTTGTTGCAGTGTGTTTTTGCCCCAGTTTGTTTTGTTTCCCCCCTGTACTGATGGTGCAATCCAAATTGTATCGTCCTGCCTAGCCATCCATCCCACCCCTACCCTGCCCCTTAATCCAGATTGTTCTTTGTTCCCTCTCCTGTTAAATTGTCAGTCTTGTGTTTTATCCACCGTTTATCAATCCCTCCTTGTGCCAACCCCTGCTTAGACCTCCCCTTTGGAAATCCCCTAATTCTTGATGTGCTATTAGTTTATTTGAACTGTTCCCCTCCCATGTGTTTCCTATTGGTCTAAGTATAGTAAACTCTGCCTTATGCTCCCTTCCAACTTTTCCTTATTAGTTGAAGACTTGTATCCACCCCCTAAGATCTCCCCTGTATAAAAACCTCTACACGCATCCTTGTCAGCTGTTTTTTGTCTCTGACCCTTCCTTGCAAGTAAACCTCCTTGAAAACCACATAAAAGACCTCTCCCTCGTTCTTGCTCCAACCCTCAATGCTTGACAACCTGTGCTCTAGAGCACAAGCCCTACAGCTGCATCTCAGACTGTGTTGCTTTCTGTGAGCAGCCCACTCTTGGCCTGGTGCCGGGAGCTGGCTGGGGAAAAATCCAGCACTGCATCAAGGGGCATTTTAGGCAGACTGAATGTAATCTGCTAAAATGGGGTTTGGCTAGGACACTGGAATTAATTCAAACAATATTATGTGGGTGTTTGTCGCTGTGCAACACGGAAGGAGAGGTGCACACACCGCAGGTGTCAGAGCACAAAAGAACATGAGTTTATTTTCTGACCTCAGCTTATATAATTTCCAGGACACTGACCAGAGATTGGACAATGAGGTTACCACCTCTCAACTCCACTGGTCAAAGGAGAAGTCCCTCATATGACATCCTTCACAGAAGAATGCAAACACAATCCTTGTTTATTTTATAATTCATGGGAATCTTACTACAGATAGGTAAACACTCAGAAGGCTTTGAATCTCAGGGAGACATCTCACCCTTTCTCCATTACAAAAAAGAAAAAAAAAAGAAAAATGAACAATGTTTCCTGCTTGTGGAGGGAAAAATTGGAGTGATCACTCACATCGTCAGCACCTGAGTCATCCTCCGATGGCTCATCCACGTGATGATTTTCAGTTTGGTCATGGTCTCCAACTTGCCCATCGGCCAGGTTTTTCCTTTGCAACCAGGTTATTGGAATTTTGCAATACCACAAGGTGATTGATGGTATACAAAGCTATTTCAAACTGACCGTGTGTGGTTTCACCCTGTATTCCCCGTTTTTGTTTTTTGTAGAACATGCTTTTGTGTACCATGAGCACATTCTACAACATCTTTGACCAGGTGGAGAATGAGGGATACCAAACTTGTGTGACACACCCCACAACTGCAGGCACCTTCTGAGAGGTGTAAGATGGACCATTGTCAGTCTTCACAGTAGAAGATATGCCTAGAACTGCAAAAAACTGCCTCCAGTGGGCAATGACATCACAGGTCTTTCCTCCAGTGTGAGCAGAATCTCACATTGCACACGAGAAAGTGTCCACAGTGACATGCACATACTGAGCCGGCCAAACCTGGCAACTTGGGTGACATCAGTCTGCCAGAGCTCCAAAGCCCTGAGGCCTCTGGGCTTCACCCCTGCCAGCAAAGATGCAGCAAGCACATGACAGTTATCACAGGACTCAACCATGTCACGGCCTGAAACTGCTTCCACAAGGTATTGGACGGTCCAATATTGCTGTTGGGATGTTTCCTGGCTTGTCTGGACCTCTCTGCTGAGCCAAAGAGTGGCTGCTGTGGTGTTTCACCCCCGGAGATATTTTTGGCTAGCTGGTGATATAGCTAGGACTGTAGAGACAAGTCCGGTCATGCTGGGGCTCAGGGAGTGGTGGGATGAACTTCCTTGTGGATGCTCGCTCCAGGTTTTCCTCTGAAGGAGATGCCTTAAGGCGATGGTGAAGGAAAGGAGTCGGTTCTCATGGAGTGTTCAGTTCAGAACATTTATTCTAGCCAGCAGGCCTCTGAACTGCCAACCACGTGGTTCCTCGTCCTTTTAACCAGGGGAGAGGGGAAGGGGAGGGGACAGGAAGCCCACCAGCCAGGTACAGGTGAGGAGGTCTGAAGGGACAAAGGACACCTGAATGGCCAATGTCCCTTCATGGGTAGAGAGCATCTTTTTGAACCTGCCAATCACCAACACCCTTCTGGAATTCCAGGAGTGATAGTGATTGGCAGGGGTGGGGAAAGGAGGGATGATCACACCACATCAGCAAGGTATGTGCTTTCGGATGGAAAAATCCATGTGATGCCTTGGGCTGCGCAAATGTATCAGGCTGAGGTGCTACCCATGCTGGGCTAGCCAACTTGTCAGCCCTCACGTCACCTTCTGCTATGAACCCTGGCAAATTGGTATGACTCCTCACATGCAGAATGTAAAATGGATGAACCTGGGCTGAATGGCATACCACAGGGTCTGCAGCAAAGGAAACAAAGCAGCATTGCTGACACTCTTCAAAACTGAATGATCCAACCACCAGGCCATATCGGCCACACAGGCGGAATCTGTGACCAAATTGAAAATTTCTGGGAAAATTTTCAAAATGTGATGACAGCAGCCCATAATTCCACCAACTGGGCTGACCCATCCTCATGACCTTCCAAAACCTGCCACTCAGATCCATCCCTTCAAGTAACAATGGCCTTCTCAAACCATCAGAAACAACAGAGGGTCCTTGCACAGGCTTGCTTTTGTTTTTTTTTTTTTTTTTAACACAAACAATGCAGTTGCCGTCTTCCGCAGCTGATGGGGCAGAAAAATCCCATTCCAGGACATGCAAGGGATCAGACCATTTGTCACTCCATTGGCCGATTATACCTATGGGATACAAATCTAGAGTGTTAATGAAAACAGTGACATTAATGGAGGGAGCAATGCAATAAATTTGGCGAGCAGAAACAGCTCTCTGAACCCCTCCAATACCTGACATGTCTCAGGGGTCAGTGTTTGAGGTGACTTTAAATCAGAGTCTCCCTTTAACTATTCAAACAAAGGAGACAGTTGTGCTGTCCAAAATATAGACACAACCAAGTGATGACACCCACTAATTTCTGGGCATCCTTCGGTGTTTTCACTGAATGCACAAATTGCACCACTTGGTTCTAGGACTGATAGTCCCAAAGCATTCAGCATCTTTACTGAATGCAAAAATTGTGCCTCATGGTTTAGGACTGATGGTCCCAAATTTTGACCTCCAAATATTTCCAAGGAGGTTTTTGTGAACATTTTTGGAGCCACTACTTGTAAACTTCAGACAAGGCTCATGCCACATACCATTAAAAAAATGAATGGCTGGTGAGTTTTGCATGCCTTTGATATGTCTGTATGGCTCAGCACTGCTGATAGCTAGCACTGAAAAAACAGATCCTGGTCTGTCATCAGAATGCAAAGGAATTGTAAAGAAACAACCCTTCAGATCCATGATGAGGACCTGGCCAACCTGCGGGAAGCATGGTGGACGATGGCAGACCAGCCTGCAACATCCCCATGCTTTCCACCACGGCCTTGATCAGCCAGAGATTTTTTAACAACCTCCATTTCCCACAGTTTTCCTTGATGCAGAAAACAGGAGCGATCCAGGGCCTGGCAGAAAGATACCTGTCCAATTGAAATCCATCCCAATGTGCACCCCCACAAGTAGAACACCCTCCCTCAGAGAGTTCCATCAGCATCAGTTGAAAGATGAGGCCAAATCCTGGCTGTTTGTCCCTCTGGGTTCATGATCATCACTTATTTCTGGGTCATGCAGCAATTCACTGTCCTTGTCATGCCCAAGACAGACATCTGCTCCGGTGTCAAGGAACCCATGAAGGTGAATCTCTGAAGGCGTCGCACCAGGATGGACAGGGCACACACTCTCTCAGAACGTTCTGTGGTCTTCAGGACATTGGTCCAGTGAACCTGAGGCAGCCCAGGGGATTTGAAGCCGCCTTCTCCCTGCAATTGGTCCTCAGCTCTGTGGACACAAAACTCAAGAGACACATATTGAGCAAGCCTGGTCTCTGCAACAGCAGCAGGACTGGAAAACCCAGGTGAATAAGACCCATCCGCCCAGGACCCTCTGTCCCGAGGGGACACCAGGCGCCCAACAGCCGCTTCCCTGCATGCTCCAAAAAGAAACAATTCAGGGCTTGCAGCTGCCACGGCTCCGACAGATGTGGGAGGCGACAGTGGCAGAGCTGAACCAGCCACGGGTCCCAGCAGGGCATGTAAATGCAAAGCGGGACGCAGCGGGGATAGCCCGGCGCCCCCGTCCCCCGACTCGGGGGGAGAACGGGACGCAGCAAGGGGCGTGGATTGCAAAGCCATGGCATCACCTGCCGCCGCCGCCAAGGCCTCAGCAGGTGGCGGGGGGCCGGCCCAGGCAACAGAGGATAAACAGGGGATAAACTCGCGAGGGGGCCGCGGGCCAAGCCGCGCCACGATCAGTGCCCCTCCAGGAGACAGCGCGGGGCCGGCGCGGCACGGGGACAAGCAGCGCGGGGCCGCGGGGCAGCACGCAGCCGCTGAGCCGCCTCCCACGCAGCGTGGGGGCCAGCGTGGGGAGGGGAGAAGCTGCAGGGGAGGCGGAACGCGGTGCGGAGCCGCTAGAATCCAACCCAACCGTTGCACTGCAAATGTCGGCCCCCCCCACTCATCCCGGCGTAGCCGGTGCAGGGTGGGGATAAACTGCTGCCGCTGCCAGCAGAGCCCAGGGGCAATAGGAAACTGCCGGCAGCCTCCTGCTGCTGCTGCAGCCTGAGCGGTCCGGACTCCCCACTGCCCGGGTCGGGGTCCGCCCGCACAGGCGCTCCAGCTGCAGCCGCTCCCTTACCGTGTGGAGTGAGCTCCGCCGCGCCCAGGGCGTGCTCCGTGGCAATGTCGCAATGAGGGCACTGGGTCATCACTGAATTCGGCTCCAAGAAAGACACGGGCCAAATCTTCTGAGACTCCCCCACCTCCCTGCCCTGGGAAGGCGAAGAGGGAGGGCAGCTCCCCCTCGCACTCTCCTCTCCTGGGAGCAGGGTGGCGTGGAGCCGCGATCGCCAGCTCCACGGGACCCTCGGGAGCCCGCAGGTACCCGGCCACCCCCAGTGCATCCGGGACCAACTAGCTGGGGGCCAAACAGCCGTTCCCCAGCGCAGTGGCCCAGGAGGGATGGAGAGGCTCCGCCTCGCTTTTGGAACCGGAATTCGCCTCGGTTCCCCTGTCCAGCCCAGGGAAGTCCCCTGCCGAACTGCCTCAAGAAGATCCACAGCCAATCAACACCACGTCGCTCCTTTTCAAAAAAAAAAACAGCAAATCACCACCTCTGCAGTGGGACCCACAGATAAATTGTGAAGCAACAAATCACCAAAGAGGCTCCAGCTTTGCTTCGAACATGCTTTCTCAGCAGTGGGAAAGATGCCATGTTCCTTCCCATAGAAATAGAAACGCCGAAAATCTGCCTCAGAGACGGCAACTTGTTTTGCCTCCAGCAAGTTCAGCCAAAGATCCAACACGAACAGATCATCTTCGGAGAAGGTTGAAGATACCGTGTTTTTCCAAAGGCTTCTTACCAACTCAAACTTACCAACTGTATTTTCACTCGGGGTCTCCAGATGTCGCTGTGCGACACCGAAGGAGAGGCGCACACGCCGCAGGTGTCAGAGCACAAAAGAACATGAGTTTATTTTCTGACCTCAGCTTATATAATTCCCAGGACACTGACCAGAGATTGGACAATGAGGTTACCACCTCTCAACTCCACTGGTCAAAGGAGAAGTCCCTCATGTGACATCCTTCACAGAAGAATGCAAACACAATCCTTGTTTATTTTATAATTCATGGGAATCTTACTACAGATAGGTAAACACTCAGAAGGCTTTGAATCTCAGGGCGACAAGTGTTGAATGACCAGAAGTGAGGATGCTGGTGGATGTCGCACTGGAGTGAGGGCAGGGCAGGCAGAGCACTGATCTTACGCACTGGGCAGGAGCACTGGCTCAGAACTGAGTAACAGGAGGAAGGGCAGTGTCTTGTCTGATTTATGTTGAAGTGTGGTAGGTGGGACATGAGAAGTAGTTTTTGTGAGAGTTGTGAGAGTGATGCTTTTTTGGTCTGCTTCTTCTGCACCAGTGCAAGAGGGCAACCCACAGCTAAGCAGAGAGATTCTAGTAGATTAGATGTATAACTGGAAATGAGAATACATTGATTTTTCTTTATTGCTAGGCCTTGGGGATAAAAAGTACTTAAGCCTGGTGATTTACTTTGCCTGTCCAGAAAATAGGATAACAGCATTTTCTTAATAAAAATAATCTGAAGCTTAATTCCTTGCAAGGTTGTGTGATATTTTGGAAGAAATTTTTCTAAGATTGCAAGTAAACCAGTCCTGCTCAAGATTGAATGTTTTAGAGTCCCAAGCTGTGAAGTGGTAGTGTCCACAGGGAACTTGAAGCACACACTGGGAAACTGCTGATGTATTCATTTGATTTCTGGAAGCATTTAATGAGGGACCTACTGGTGAAATGAGAAAGAAATGAAGTCCAGCTCTCTAGAATATCATTTTTCCTGAACTCATAGTTGGAGATAATATTAAAATCCATTCCTCCATCTGCCCTCTTTTTTTATCTGACATCTCAGAGCTAGACTTAACTTTGGAAACAGGATTTTTTTTCCTTCATTTTCCTTTTCCTTATCGAAACATAACTTAGTGAGAATTCAGGGCCAAAATTTGGTAAATAATAGAAAAGATTCAGAGTAATCCTATTTTTACCTCCAAAATTCCTCTCCAGAGGAGCAAGGTGGAAAACTGAGTCACTATAATTCCATTTGTCCTTTGATTCAAATATTTTGCAATTCCTGTATTACATTATAAACTTTAGAACCAGGGCTACAGGGGGGTTTTTAGCATTCTTTCTGCGTATGATTTGGCATGGCTCTGCTTTAGTGTAGGGATTAGGGTTTGAAGTTAGTACCTTATTTCTCTTTTCTGCATGTGGATTTCAGGCTTTTTCTCTTTTGTTCAGGGCAGTAGCTCAAAGGGATCTACTCTGGTGCTTTTGCTGAGCACCAGAAGAGCCTTTCAGAGTAGCAGAACATCTCTGACATTCAATATGCATTTTAGGATGCTTTAGTGGGCATGGCTAAAATGAAGTAAAAAATCATGCTTTTCTAGGGAGCTCCTTCATGTTAAAGGCAAAGATTAGAATTTTGGTTTTAATTTGATCTGCCTCCTATAGGTAATGGATCACACATTTAGCAAAATAATACGTACTTATGTCAAATATGTGGTTGTGGTTGTACTATGATTCTCTTGAAGCATACAGCAAAGTTGATTAATTACAATTTAACATTAATGAAAAATTAAATCTTCTCTGTAATGCAGCTTCTATTTTCTATTTTCTATTTTTTTTTAATCTATTTTCTCTGTTAGCCTCAGGATTTAACCACTGGCAGGTACTTATCTATTATGGTCTGAACTTGTACCTTAACACTTATTATAATTTCCAAAATATCATTTCATCTTATCTACTCTTGCAGTTTTCTGTTTTCTAATGAGATTTTATGAGCATATCTACAGAAGAGCTCTTTTCCCTCCCACACCAATTCTTGCCACTTCACAAACTCGACTTAATCTGCTCCATGAACAATTGCTTCTAAATGCACTGGTGTGCTTTTAGTAGTTTTTTTGCTTGTGGTTTTGAAATACAGGTGTTTATATTTCCTGTGTCCTCCTTGGAGCATGATAATGTTTGGTTTAGAAAATAAGACATGCTTGACTCAAAGTTTTTTTAAACCATTAATTTTTGTCTTGAACTTTTGTTGTTTGGTTTTAAGAGGATTTCTTAAGGGGAATGTGTAGTTGAGAAGATGAACTTATCAGGAAGAATTTGACCCTAAGTACAATCAGATATCAGCAATTAATAAAATGGTACTATTTTTCCTTTGAGATAATATGAAGCAAACTGTCACTATGGCTGGTCTTATCAATCAGATAGAAATAATATAGAAAAAGGTCATACAGGTTGCTCAGCTGATGCAGTGCTCTCTCCTTTTGTAAATCAGTGAGGGTTGTGTCAGAACTGGAATATGAGCACATCAGATGCACTTTTTTTGGCCTTAAAAAAAAGAAGTCAGAGTCTCTAAAAAGAGCAGGTATTGTGTGGGGAAATAGAAATGCTGGGGGTGGGATTGATACCTTGTGTCTCTTACTGGGTTTATTCAAGCAGTTGAGCAGCTTGAGGCAATACAGAACAAATTAAAGCTTAAACATTGCTTAAAATAGGTCTAGAGGAACATAGAAATCGACAAGTGAATAGAGTAACCAGACTGACAAAAAATGCTTCAAACCAAGTGCTTTTGGTTTTTGGTTTTCAAAACTGAATGTCTTGAAGACACAAGATTCAGGCAGGTTATTGTGCAGTTTTGGGGGGTAGGACACGCGAAAGATGTACTGAGACTTTTCGTGCAGAGCTTGTGTGGGAGAAAGCCAGTCCTCTGCTTGTATATCAGCCTGGAAATGAATCTCTACTGGCAAAGATTTCTCTCAGTGCAGAATCAGAGAAAATAAAATTTCATATCCCTTTCACTTAAAATCACTGAAAAAGCATTGTGAGCCAGAAAAGGGATATTCTTAAAGAATGTTAAGAATTCTTAAAAATGGTTGTTGAACTTTCTTCACACCTGGAAGATGCCCTTTTACCTGGACATTTCTAAGCTTAGTCCAGAATAATGTCTACATATAAAGAAAACCATGCCAAAATAAACAATACAGTATATTTTTGATCTGTGCTACCTATTCACCTCCCAGTAACAGCTATCCATGGACAGACTAAGAAAGAAACCATATAATAGAACACAAAATAATACCCACAGGGGTATATAGTTCTTTTCTGTAGGACTGAACACTATTTGGTTACTGGGCAGTTGAGGTGAGTCTGTGCCTAGAGGATCTCCCACATTTCTGTGCCCACCAGGAGGCACCAAAACCAGAGACTGAATTACCTGTGACAATTTGGAGAGTATTTTGAAATCTTTACAGGATTAAGAATTTTTAAAATGTAAATGAGGCTTTATACTGAAACTTTATGAATCTATATGAAAAAGAAACTGTTGCACAAGATTTTAATACTCCTGTCCCTAAATGTTTGTGAAGAGCAATATGAAGTGTTTGAAGATGACACCTATCATTTTATTTTGATAAATCCCCTGTGATAAGTGCTCTGAAGTAGAGAGAAATACAGTAGTAAAGAACTGTTGATAGAAAACACAAACAGCAGTGAGAGGATGGATGGACTGAAGCTGGAAGCCAGGCTAGATAAATCTAAGGCAATTTAAAGGAATTAAGAGCATATAGTAAAATTGACGAATGATAGGAAAAACAGATTAGTGTTCATTGCTGGGAGAAGACATGGCATTGTGGATAACTGATAATATGGAGTGTAATATGCCTGGTGAAGCATGGCAGAAGAAAAGGTTTTATTTCTGTGATTTGATCTTGGTGTTTATTAACACTGTGTAATTTGACAAACTGAATCTGAGAAAAGACAAAAATAGAGCAGTGTGCAAGGGGCAAGAGAGGAGGAGTACACAAAGTTTATGAAAGGCAGAAACAACCAGGAGTGCTGTAGTTCTCAAAGAGGAAGCTTCCTGACATCTCGGGAATCCTAAGCTCAAAAGCAGCCCGCGTGTGCTGGGTCTGTGGTGGAGCTCTCCAGAAGAGCTGGTGGAACCAGCTCCCACAGGTCAGAACACCTGAAGGGAAATCCAAGGCAGCACAGGGTGCCTGAGCAGGGTTTACAGGGGAACTCAGCTGAGAGTTCAGTAGGAGCTTAGAGAAGCCTGCAAAACTTTCAGGAATCCCTTTGGAATTGCAGGTTGGCTGATAATGTCCCCAGGGTCCCATGCCTGCAGGGACATGCCTTTCCTACAGATAGCAAAGATAACAGTCCCCCGAGGGTATAGTTGCTTTCCTCAGCCTCTCCAAGGATTCAGACTATTCTGAGGCGATTGGCTAGGAGCTGGGTACTGTATCTTGGCAAAAATATGTGATACTCCTTATACTGCTGTCATGAAAGGCATACTTTAAAAATTCATGAGTCCGGCATGAATAGAAGCAGCTATCTGGACTGCTTGATTCCGTGATCTATTTCAAACATACCTGACAAAGAGGCATACTATGAATGTTTTCAGGCTTTTCCCCTAATAACTCTTGATGCTGTCACCTTATTTATATAGCTGAGATTGGCAGCTTGTATGTTTCTATGAAAGTGCTATAGAAACTGTCAGGAAAATAAATTGAAAAATACTCAGTTTAAAAAGACAATTAATCAGGAGACTTGAATATACTGGAAATGAAGCTTCTTTAGTTCCAGTGCTCCAGGGAAATTTGTTCCCTACTAAATTTTAAAATATAAGACATTTCATGTTAAAAATAGAAGAAAACAAGGAAGATCACACTGGACTGAACTTAGTCACCTCCTGAAAAACCCTTGCCTTTTTGCATGCCAAATGCAATGCAGCCAGAACGAAACAACTGCTGTCTGAATGAACTTGAGGTTAGCCATGCTGGGTTAACAGAGACAGATATTCCCAGTAGGACATGGTTGTTTTCCTTCTCAACCATCTCAGCAAGTCATGAACATGAAAGAGAACTCCTAGGGAGAGCTCTTTTTTCAGGCATTCTGCAATTGTCATCTTTTCACTTCTATATGTGCTGTAGAAGTGTTCTACAGTAGAAAAATATTGAAGAGCAGCTTTCGAAGTGCAAGGATAAATCAGTCAGTTAAAAGCTGTTATGAAGATAAGAGCAATGCTGCCTGCCTTTTATGGTATCTTTGTTCAGTGCCTAAAAGTGAAAGTTTCAGATCTAACTAGTTAGTCTCAGACACAGTAATTTGAATTTATAGTTGTTCGTGGCTTAGCAGGTGATGTGGAATCTGGCTATACATACAATTTGAAAGGAATTCACTGAGGTGTCAGCATAAAAATGTGTTTGGATAAACTGCCTTTGTATTCCATGACAAAAGTGATTGTGTGCAAGCAGCTCTTAATTCCAATTTTGACAAATCGGCTTGATTTGTCCTTCTAAGGACATTAAAAGATGAACATTAAAGAACTTGGAAGCAAAGGATGTCTTTCAATGTAAATAGTCATTGAAGTTAATAATTATTAAGTTTCTAAGTTGCTGTAAAGTAAGCACAAATAAGTGAATAGTGATACTTTTAGTGTCAGAATTTACTGCCTTTACTATGATTATCTTTCAACAGTAAATTGGAGAAGAAGAAACAAAACCCATACATTCAGAGTTCTGGCTCTCAATAACTGGCTTCCTTGGTTATTGCCAAGCATTTTCTGCACAGATTATAAAAGGAAAAACTCCTAATTATTTATTTTGTAATTTTAATGCCATAGGACATGTATTTAGTAAAGTTTAAAAATTTGTTTGAAAACCAAACCAAAACAAAATAAGTGTTCAAGATCATACTTGTGAAAGTTGCAAATAGGCACATACCTGTCTCTTTGAAGCTGAAAACCCTCGCAATTAATATGCAACAAGGTTGGTTTTATTCAGAAACCCTTTAAGTTAGGCTTCTAAATAAATTCTAAATTTGGAATACCTAATTTTTCAAGGGGCTTCACTTGCAAAACTCTAAGAGAGTGCAGTCTGCTCTCTTCTGAGAGCACATTTTCAGCGACCTGCTTGCATGATACAGATGTTTGCATGTGTGTATTTTGTGGAACTAGCTGATTTGCACCATTTATTTTCCATTTTTGTGTCTGCTGGTGCTAAGAGGCTTTTTACATCCCCAGCTTGCTGGTGATGAGCATCTCCATTCCTCTGGAGGTGACCTTCCAGAGCAGGTGTCTGTGAAATGTGGTGACCTGAAGCTGCATCACTCATTGGCAGTGCTGGGGCCCTGACAGGCCAGCACAGTTTCCATGAACATATCCCACACCCATAACTGTTCTTGCCAGGAAGCTTATTTGTTGAAGTGTATGCAAAGAATGCAATCCCATCAGCACAAACTGCAGTAGATCCTCCTCATCCGAAAACTCAAATAAATCCCTTTTATGTGATAGCATAAGGGTTAAAATGTTAGTAGAATTCATGTTAGCATAGAGTTAGAGTTAGAGATGTTCTGAAGGCCAGGCACGACCAGGCCCAAAGACTGCTTGGTATTCAGGGTGGTGTAACAAGAAAATTCGAAGTCATGGGAATTGGTATTAGGGAGGGGGTTTTTATGATATCTTTAGATAAGACTTGTGCATGTTCGCACAAGGATGAGCTAGCTGTTATGGAGCTACAGAGATATGGTTGTTAAAGGAATTCTTGCTAAAGCAAAAAAATCTATTTTTATAATGTCTGAAAAGGTATAAAAGTGTACCCTGTGAATAATTGGATAGAACCGAGATTTGGGTAAAGGTACTCCCAGTTCTCGTGCGCTTCAGTAAAAAGCACCTGCATATAATCATTCTGTAATTATGTGTTCTTGAACACTATCGTATTTACTTCATGTAGATAATTAACAATCAATGTAGAGAATACCTAGTGTTGGTTTTCTGTGATTTTTTTTTCAGCCCCATGTTTTCTGAGGGACTTCAGGATTTCTCTTGCTGGAAGTATGAATTCTTCTATGGGTTTTCTGTGGCAAGGCTAGCTGTTTTTAGTTTCAAACTAGCCTACAGCAGGACATGCCCTGTGCAATATCACTGGGTGCCTTTTCAGCTTCTGCCTGTTGTCATTTCAAAAAGCAGGGTAGGAGGGCAGTGTATTGAATTTGTGTGCCTATCAGGTTAGCTAGGTTTGCCTTTTGCCCTTAAACAGACAATATTCTGAGTTTGTGATGCCATCAGAGACTTTCAATTCAGTCATCTTCAATTGCCTCAAAGTATTGCCATGAAATGAACAGGCTGAGAAAGAAATAGTTTCTAAAATTCACCTGTCTCCAAAAAAAAGTAACCAAATGTAAAGTACCATAAATGAAGTTCTTCAGTCAGCAGCAAGATGATGCCCATCTCTTCTTTGATCTGATGTGATTTATCAGATCAAGCATAGAAATATCAAATTTGAAAACCATCAGGGGATTTTACTATTCCACAGGGAAGAGAGGCAGACTGGAGATGAGTCATGGACATCACACATTAATTCTGCATTTTAATAGTTCACACTTGACAAAACAGTAACAGATTCTAGATAATATACTTGTCATTGCCTTTATTTTAGGGATCGTTATGTAATTGTGGATGGGTGTTCCCCATAACCCCTGTTTACGAGAAGTCACTGGAATGTGATACTTTCCCTGGCATCAGTGAGAAGGGGAATTCAAGCAGATCTTTCCCCTTGTGGAATGCCTTAGGCTGGCCAAAGCCACAGAGTGATGATATCCAATGAAAACAACTGCAACCTTGTCACTACAGTACTACAGCAGACAAGGATGAAGGTGGAATGTTGAATTTTAGGAATTTTTTTTTTTTTTCACGCCATTAAATTTGATCTGTCTGGGGCTGCTTAAGGATTACATGAAGAAGCAAATAAATATTAGAGAATAAAAGCATGCTAAACACCGAGGAAGTACTTGAAATATATTGAATTTTTAAGTCACTCTTAAATTTTGGCCATACTACTTTGAATAGCTAGATGCCTGCATTTGATCTGATTCCCATGTTTTGCCATCATCATTTTCTGGTCACAGAATTGGGGAATCGTTTTTACAGATGGCTGTATGGAGGCCAATCAGTTGCTGAAAATTGAGTTGACTTACCAATTCAACAAAACTTTTGACTTTCTTGATCCCGTTCTTGAGGCAAATGTAGAGTAGTTTCCATACTTGCCATTTTCTCTAACAAAACAGTGGCTAACTTCCTTATTTATACTGAAAACATTAAAAAAACTTACTAAAAACAGTTCTGTGATTTTTAAAAAAAGTTTTTCTTTATTTGTTTGGTCCTTCACAAACTTGCATAGTTATTATTCCTGATTTTTTTTTCCTGTTCACCTCAAGGTTCCTTGGCTTGTGAACTAGAGCTTATAAGAAGCAAGAAACTAGAAACTTTTTTCTTCTGATAAGAGTTTTCTGAGTCTCCACTTCTGCAATACTTGTAGAATGAGAATTCTGCTTTTCTTGGTAGCAAATGCTGTTTCAATACTGATATTCTGAAATAAGGTAGTTATTCATGGTGCCATACATGCAGAAAAAAAAAAAAATTCCATATTTCACAGGCCCAACAAATGGCATATGAATGTGATTCCTGAGGATAAAATCAAGCTTTATATGCTTCTGATGAAGTTCTTTTCTGTTCTGACTTAGAATTTAGCCCTGAGCTTATAATTGCTGGTTTATGTTGGTTCACAGAAAAATATACAGAAAAAGCAATCCAGGCTCGGGGGAGCGGGGTAGAGTAATAGCTGAAATAGAATCCTGAGATACAAAAAACCTAGAGTTAGTAGTGGCTTTAGTTATCTGCTTGTTGCAGAATATTATGAAACTGAGACAAAAACTGTATTCAAATAAGACTTGTTTTATTAACTAGTTAAAACAATTAAAGCTCCACCAGCATTAGAATACAGATCCATGGCATCAAATGGAAGTGATACTACCCAAATGACTCAAGAATCCTCAAGATTTTAGAAAGGGTGATCAGCTGATCTGTGTGTTATGGTAAAACCAGGTTTTCAGTTGTATCTCCATATCTTTAGCCATTGAACAATGCAGTCCTATTTCATGGGAGTATCCAGTCACAGTTTAAAATACATTTTCAAAGGCTTAGATTAGAAAAACTGCCTAAGGGTGAGTTCACCGTTCTTTCTTCTCATAGCCAGAATCTGGCTCTTCTGACTGTTAACATGTATGCTTTTTTATTAGTGGTTCTACGAATATTAACCCTGTTAGAAATATAATGACAGAAATATCTGTGTTTTAAAAATCTTTTTCCAATCTGATTTCTCTGCTATATATCCAAATTATTTCTCTGCTAAACTGCTTCTGCTCTCCCTCACTTGAATGTGTTGGTTTAGTGGCAACTTGTTAACAAAGTTGAAGTGATTCAGTGAAAGCAAGAGGAGAGAAAATGGCTTTATGAGGATTATGTCTTTCACCCACCAAGGATGGATGTAGTCCCCAGGTTAGACTTAAGCCATTATTTCAATGATTTACTACTTCCTAGTAAGGTGATAGCTAACTGCAAAATCCAACCTAGGTTCAATCTTGTCTAAAGTAAATGTTTCTGAAAGTGCATCTACTTGGTTTGTCCCTTAAACTCCATCCAGAGAGGTTGAACTGACAATTTGCTATCAAGTCTTTTTAAAGTGTGGGTAACCTCTGTGAACAGCATGGTAATATTCAGTCCTAGTCACTTTTAGTACTTCCCTATTTCTAGAAAGGCAGAAATAAATTATTAGTTACAGCTATAAAGAAAAATGAACTAATTTTGGCCATGACTTCATAATCATGAAAGATAAAAGAATTGATGCATTAGTATTTTTCCAAGGATTTGTTAATCTTTATTTTCTCCATTTTGTCTTTCTGGTTTCAAGTCTATCTGCACATAACAGATACACAGAACAGAACTTGAATGTGAACTATATCTTAGAACAAATACCTATTTCTCTTAATTCCTAATTCCTATCATTGTACACACAATGCGAAGTGTAATTCATATAACAGCTCACAGTTACAACTGTGGCAGGAGAGGCATGGTAATATTTGTGATAGTCGGGAAAACTGATTTTACATTCTCATTTTTTTCTAAAAGAATGTTTTTTAAGTTTTACTTTTTCAAACTTCATTTTATTGAAAAAACCCCACACATCTCCTGCTAATGCATTTCATTCTGTGAAACACTTGGTTTAGTCAGTGTCATATGTGGAGGATACCGATGTCTTCTGGTGCTGTTGCACCTGTTTTACAAAGCAGAGAATTATGATCTCCAAGTGGTCTTACTTTTTTATTTTTAATGTCAACGTCAAGTTTTTCCCTTGGTATTGTAGAGGTCCATCCATTTCACTTCACTCCCTGTAATGTTCAAAACCTTTTGCCAACTTATCACTCGCTCAGATAGCAGCTGGAATGCTTGAGGTGTTCTCCCGAATGGGTACATCAATGTTGTGGCTAAAATGTGATGGCTCTCTGCTCTGCTTGTTCTGCTTCTACAAAAATAACCCAGGTGTGCTCAGCCCAGGTGCCTTCAAATGAGTTTTCTTTGGTAGTTAAGTGACAGAATAACACATCAGCATTTTAGTAAGGCTCTTGGTGATTCATTTTCTTCTTGAAACTTTTAAATTTGCATAGATTGTTCTTTTTCACTGAAGTTAAAGTAGTGAAAAGACCAGAATTTGTATTTCAGTTGATGGGTTTATTCATACTGTATTACATGCTTGGCTCTTTTTTTTTTTTTTTTCTATCTTCTTGATACAATAAATAGTTTATTCGCACAGTTCTGCTGTTTTGTTTTGTTTTTTGGTTTTTTTTAATGCTTCAAGGTGTCTGAAAAATGATTCTGAATTTTGTGATTGTCCTTTGTGATTGCCAATTCGTTCCAGACCAGGCAGTCTGAATTCTGAAAGTTTGAGTGCATTTCTGCATTCTCTGAACTGAGCTCTGCAGCACCAGTGCCTGGCTTGGGAGGAGAAGTTTAAAGAGTTTAGGACAACAGAGAAAAACCTGCTGCACACAGAGGATGAAAGGTTTTGACATAACTCCTCATAAGCTCCCAGCTGCATCCATAGGCTTCAAGAGAGTTGCAGTGTTTTAGCTAAGGCTACTGCCTAAATAGCAAAGTAATCTACAGCTGGTACATTTGTTTTGAGGGAGAGTTTTGTGCCTCTATAACACAGATTTAGCAAGAATTGCACTTAATGATCATCTTTTCCAGTCCTCCTTCCCTTCATGTTCTTTCCCTTCCTGAGTTCCAAGTTAGTTTTTTGGGGTTTTTTAGGCCCTTCCCACTGGAATGATGCAAATTAACTTTATGAGCATTCCTAGGGGGATTTTTCATTTGTACTTTCCCCCCAGCTACCTTCCTCGACAGTGCTGTGAGCCAGTCTTCAAGGCTGCTGAAAGCTGAGAGTTCCTTGTAGAACAGGGAAACAGCTGGGGATTTGAGAACCTTTGAAAGCATGGCTGAGTGATTATCTCATCTGTTTGATAAGTGGTCTCCTTCTGTCAGGATTACAGTGATATTGACTGGTAACACCGGCTTGGCTCTAAACCCAGTGTAACTCAATTAGCCAAATTTTACTTCCCTGTGTTTGCCTGCCTTGCTTTCTTCTCTGAGCTTTCTCTGTAGATAAAGCTCTTCTGAGCTAAAAAGCTGAGCTAGCTAAATCCCCCCAGCAGTTTCATTTGGGATTTTGTTATGACTCATAGGACTTGACAGAATGAAAAACAAACAAATAAATGAGCTTTTTCTGGAATGCTAGTCCCTGAGTGACTTGTTTCACCTCTCACAAAGAAGCTGCAGAGATAAAGAAGAATTTAGGCTGACTATATAAAAATCTGAATTAGAGATAAAATATTTTATTCTGCTAACCCTTCTCCTTCAAAGAAGCTGACTGACCTGCTTAAAGAAGAGGAAATCCTCATCTATAGAGTAAGGAGACTGAATAACAGAATAATATTTATTACTAAATAATAAATGGTGTGCTTTCTTTTTCAGCCATATTTGGGTGTGTTCTGGTTGGGCTGTACATTTAGAGAGTTGTCCTGGCTATTCTTAGAAACAGATGCAAAACATATGCAAAAAGCCTGCTGGAAATCTCTGGTTTAGTGTTGCTACAGCCTCCTGCCTTTAGGATAGACAGTTCTTCTGGGGCTGACTGGCATCCTGGATTGCTCATTATAGAGGAAGAGAACCTCCACAACATCAAAATGCAATTTTTTGCCAACTTTGTGAAAAATGTAGATCAAACATATGCCTGCTAAGCCTTCTGGGGATTCCTTCAGTGTGGAGCACCATTGGGGAAGATCACTCTGCTGCTTCAGTGATGCTTAGGGTGACAAAGGCAGCATAGCAGCTCCTCTGCCCGGTGTGGTGGGTAAGAACCGACTGCCTGCTGTCTCAGAGATACCTGTTTTCCCCAGAAGTTCCTTGGACTGTCAGGAGGGACAAATTCTCTTATTTCTCTAACACTGACTGGGTAAACAAACATGCAGCTCTGAGATTATAGCTAAAAGAGGAGCAATCAAAACCTGACCTGTGCTATATATACCTTCCTCTTGAGAAGCACAGCTTGTCCTCAGCTCTGACTGGAAATTCTGGTTTTGTTGTGGGAAATGGGAATTTTTACCTGCATGAGCCTTTGGCAAGATGGAGGAAGAACTGCAGTCATATTTTGCTCCTTGCTTTCAAAACAGCTGGCTGCATAATCTACAAATTTCTTTTACAAGAAGATTTATTTTTCTTTAAAATGGTCAAATTTAGGAGTGGCCAGTTGCAAGAATTGGCAGGCTGCAGGAGCTGAGGTGCTGGGAGGACAAAACTAGAGTATTCTCTGTCTCTTGTGAAGGTAGAGAGGCTCTGCCTGGGAAAGGGGAGCTGGTCTGCTCCTGTCTGACTTCAGACATCGTAAGTCCAAGCACACTTGGTCTTCTGATCCATTGCTGCTCCTGCCACAGCTAAAGTCCTCATGTCATAGTGCCCTCTCTTTTCCTTTGCATTTCCTCCTTCTTAGCATTCCAAATGTCCTGCTGGGAGCATGAGCATGCCCATGTGTGGTACGCAAAATAATACTGGGAAAGCATTAAGGTCTCCAGAACCTCTATAATGTCTGGGTCTGAACCTGAACAGGCTTCACCACTGTCTTTTATGGAATTACTCATCAGTAATTAATAAATATATATATATATATAAATAAATTCATAAAATGTATAGCTTCCTTCCTTATTTTCCCCACTTCCTCTCAGCAAAGAGAATGATAGTAGCCTCAGGCAAAGTGATGTGGAGATGTGACTGGAAGAGAAGAAAAGAAAGCTGAAAACTTTCAGCACAGTCTGTCAGCCTTGGGCATGGAATATGAAGCTAACAGGTCTGGAAATAATTCATCAGTGACTCATGATTGTGTTCTTCTCTGCAAACTTATTGTAATATCTGCTGCAAATTATGCTTTTATAGTTAAATAAGTATCTGGGGCAACTGAATGTACTTTCTGGAATCTCTTTTTGTATCTCTTTGAGACTTTCTGTCTCTTTAGTGAGGGGGTTTCCCTTGCTACTTCTGACCCGGTTTGGCCAGAGGAGAATGTGGCTAGAAGATGGGACTGGTATGATGGATGGTCCAGAGATACTCTTTAATCTATTCAAGTGACCACATGCTCTCTAGGCAGCACCCAGAGGCTGCATGGCCTGGAGCTCCTTCCAAGAGGGCACCCTGTCTGGAGCCTGCATCCAAAGATGAGGGGGATTGGCTAACCTGGCAAGATACAGGGTTTACCTGGGGTAGGAGTCCAGTCGTGGCTGTAGGGCAGGGGCTTGACCTTGTAAGTCTGAGGTCCCAGCCTCCTGCTTCCCAAGGTCCTAGGCCCATTCCTTGGTGCAGAGAACCTGGGCCAATCTTTGATTTATCCCAGCTAATTGGGTTACCACATCTTTGTACATGCCCTGCCTGTATTTTTTCACTTGCCTGTGCTGGACAGGTTCAGTACACCTGTTAAACTGTGACCATGTGGGAGTCACTTTAACCCAACCCTCAGATACATTTTTCTCTTTAAAGAAACCTCATATGCAGGCAAGCCTCAGGGTGAGCTGTGAAAGTATGAGAAGTGGCTAAAGTAAGAAGTATTTCAAACTAAGGCCATAGTAATAAAGTAATTATATCTGGTATTGGTTGACTTAAACTGCTGACTAAAACTGTGCTGCATCAAAATGCTGTGACAGAAGAATATTGAACTCCTTTAATATAAACCCACTTTGGAGCTTCTGGAGCATATTCACTGGTGTGTCACTTCTGCTTGTACTGGTGTGAAATTAATTATAAGCAAGCATTTATTGCAGTATGGTAGAATAGGACGATTTATTACCATGCAAGTGAGACTGCAAATAAACCTGATTCCTCACTGATGGAGAGGTGCAGAAAATGCACTGAAAGTCTCTGAAGTAGTTCTTACAGGTCTAAGCACATTAAAAAAAGTGAGTTAGAGAATGATATTTGTTTTTTTTTTTTTCCCTTGGAGATCATGCTGTAAAATTGCAATATGGCCCTTCTGGAAAGCTCCTAGGAATCTGGTTACAGCATCTCTGTGGTGATCTCCTCTGCTTAGAGTATCTGATCCAATACCTGACTGAAAAGGTGGGGTAAGAAGTGCATGCCTAAGCAAAAGTAAAGAAATGGATATTTTTCATTATCATATATTATGTGTTAACTATTTTCCCAGAACATCTGCTCAGGTCAGCTTCTAGAGTGAAAATGAGATTTTAAAGAGTGCATGTTTACTTCAGTGATATTGTGCAATATGAATTCATTGAACATTAGGTGAGCGTTGTTAAAGGGTAAAAAAGGCAAGTAAAGCACCATAAACTCATTGAAACATGAATATTCAATGGTTTATCTTCACCTGAATATACTTGAGTAAAAATACCTAAATTCCCAAAAATAAGCACTCCTCCAAACTACGCTTGAAATCCTGTTACCTCTTCTTTCAAATCTATTCATTGTGTAGCCTATAAAGTATATAAGTCATCTGTTCTGTTACATGATACTTACTTTTTGTTTCTTTGGAGATAAAAGCAGTTTTACTGGAGTAGAGAAAGGAAACCAGGAGGGAAACCTGTATTTTATACTGTGATAATATGATCTGGTAGGTTCTCAAATGCAATAGATATGCAAGTCAGAAGTGCTTGAAAGGATTTCAGTCACTTTTGGAATTATATCAAGGAGAACAACAAGAAACTTGCTGAGATTTACTGCACTTATTAGGAAATATCTCAGAAACCTCCCTGGTGAAATACAAATGAGATTCATAAGTCAATACAGGAGATGCAACAGAACCAACTCTGTGAAGATCAACTTCCCAGAGATATCCTGACATGTCAGTGTTAACATCCCTCTTTTAACTTCTTGCATTATAAATTCATGAGTCTCAAATCTGTTGTATGTTATGAATTTGTAAATTGAAACCATGACCTATTTACCTTAAAGCAGCAAAACCCACACAAGAAAGCAAATCTTTATAGAGCTAGCAACTTGGATGTAGCACAGCGATGAAAATAAAAGTAATGACATGGCTTTTCTTCTCCTTCCAAAGGAAGCCCTACTGTATTTTAAACATAACTTTAGAATTTTTAGATTTTTATTATTGTGTTCGTTTCCAACTTTCATGACAGATAACTGTCCAACGTCACGTGAGGCTGTGGCTGATAACTGGCATTATTCTGCAGGCTCAAATCAAATGTTAACAAGGCTCTTACACGGCTCAGTCCCCTTACTTAGCAGCCTTTCTCTGCTTATCAAGATTTAACAGCCAGTTGCCAAGATCACTCTGAGTTGGTTATTAGAACAGCGTTTTTGCTTTTGTCCCCAGGAAAACCTGTCTCTGCATAACACACTGACAATAGCAGACAAACAGGAAAGCAGATGTGGGCTTCTCTCTGAAGTTATATTTGAGATTAGTGCACATCTTGTGTTTATAGAATCTTTCACAGCTTTTTACCTACTTATTTACTCTATATGCATAGCTAAAAGAAGAGTAGAAAGGGATATATAATATACTACCAGATTTCTTTTCCGACTGCAAGTACATTGCAGAAGTAATGAGGTAAAAGGGTTTTCTTTCTGTCTTTTCCTGAGTGGAAAAGTTGAGAGGGGATGAAAGTTGGTGGAAGATTTTTGTGAACCCTGTGTTCACCCTATAAGCCTGCACCGAAGCACTGAATCTTGGGTAGTGGGTTTCAGTATTTTCAATATCTTTCATGTAACTAAGAAAGAATAATGGTTATCTTATGTTTTTATCTGAAACCTTGTTGAAGAGAATTCAAGTTGTGCATGTATTGTGGCTTGTAGATACTTTAATGTTTTCCTGCATGACTGCTACACTTTTTCTTTAAACATGTTTTCCTTTCTGTTTCTCTCTGCTTGCTGCTTTCACTTGACTTTAAACTGCAAATTTTTGGGGTGCTAGTAAGGCATTTCTCTGTGCAGATGTGACCAGTACACAGAAATCAGTCTGTTGGCTTTGGGGCTCTAAGAAACAGTCAGCTTTAGCTTATAATCAGTAAAGCAAATAACACTAGGAGTGGAAAGATGAAGCTCCAACAAAATTGAGTTAAAGATGTGAGAAGGAAAGAAAAGAGAATTAAACAGAGAAATAAAACCCATAGGCTGGGGAGGTGACCTCCTACCAGACGCTGTAGCAGTGCATAGGTGTGGAAATAATTGACATAGCTTACAGGAGAGTCAGACTAATGTAATAATTAAACAAATCAGAACTCATGCTAGCCAGAGTCTAGATTGTTATGTTTTATCTCAAAGCCTTTCTCTGCTGCTGGGAAGAATGGAGGATGTATGTGGAGCAAAGCACATGGTCAGACTTATATTGGTTTAAATCACATAACATTTATTCCCTTGAGCTGTCTCAGCTCTGCTAATGCTGAGTTAATTTAATGTTGCTGTTCTGATCTTTGTTGTACGTGACAGAAGTAATATCTTTAAACTTTTGGAAGAGTGAATAATATCTGTGTGCTTTCCTCTAGGTTAAACTGTTTCAGTACAAGTTCACATCAATATTTACCCCTTAAGTTCTCTTAGAGCATAATCTGTTGCTTTTTATTATTCCCCTAAAGACACCAGAAAGGGTACTTCATTGCTATTACTGTATGTATTATGCATAAAATACCCACATACACTGAATTACTCAAATATAAGCCTCTGTTTCTGGAACCAAATGTTTTCTGAATAAAGAAAAGTTTTTTCAATAGATTTTGATAAGTAAAGTAGTATCTTTGTACAAGGGGCTTTGAATATGTAAGATTTCCTTTTAAAACAACATCTTACTGTGAGTTTTTTTTAGTTGAACAGGTTTTTTTTCCCCTCTTCCAAAAGATTACCTTAACTTGGATGTCAGGATAGAATTTTTCTTGGCAGGGATGAACATTTTCCTGATTACTAGTAGCAATTATATAGTTTTGAGATGTATTCTGGAATTAAAGGACATTAAGCACATCATATATTCATGATGTGTGTTGTTCAGTAGAGTGTAGCTTCTAGAACAATGTCACCTTGATTACATGAATTAGTCTGAAAATAAGATTTCTGGATGTGCAGAAATCAATAAGGAAGACTAAGAAATCCTTGTGAAATCTGAGCCTAAATGTGTATTTTAAGCAGTGTAGAATTACAAATACAATTATTCTCATGGCACATCTAATTTGGTTTTTAGTTTTGGAAAGACCAGGTAAGTTTGTGTAGAGGAAATTTTGGTAGAAAACAGACACATGATGCACAATCCATGCTAAGAGGGAATTGGCAAGTCAGCATAAATAAGTTAGCTAAGAGTCCTCGACACACTGGTGACTGCTGAGCAGGGAGAAAAAGTTGGCTTATGCTAAACGAAGAGAGGATGCGTTAACCAAACAAGGAGTAAATCTCCAGTTTACCATAGCCAATTAAGCGAGGGATATTTGCCTGTTTGTCATGTGGACAATGTATTGTAGTCTATCATAAAGTAATTTGAGTCGTGTGACCTTGTTTTTATCTATATAAACTGTAATTTGTGCAATAAACAGCAATGATCATATCTCCATGAGAAGCCTATCATTGACTCCGGAGACTCTCCTTTAAGTTTGGGTGATTTACTTTATGGAAAACAAAAAATGACTCCTAAGAGGAAGTGCAGTACAATGTTGGAGGAGGCTTCAGCTTGAATTTCCTCCCAATCCTTTACCTTGTCTAACAGCAGACAAGCTGGGAAGCTTTGTGCACATTTAACATAAATGAATGGAAACACACTGGAAATTCCACGTGAAATAAGAAATCCTGTCTGCTTCTGTAAAATACTCTGTGTAGCAGTGGGTATGTGCTATCAAAGTACCAACAGGTCCAGTAGAAGCAAAAGAAAATCCCTCTTATTTTGGGTGAGAATCCATCAAAGGAGTCTAATGAAAATGAGAATTAATGATATGCCAACAGAGAGGTTTTGATGAGTCACTGTTCTGTGAGGAATCTGCCAAGCCATTTCAAATGGGGGAAGAGAAGGAATAAAGATCCCTTAGAGAGATGGAGCAGAGCCATGACAGTCTGGGTCTCCAAACAAACACCATAAAACTGCAAAGATTCCTCCAAGTCAGGCAGGGGAGAGGACTTGTACACCTGAGAGCTGTTGATCTGCTGTGTGGGAGAGAGATACTGACAGTTCCAGGAACAGCTATGCATCCCAGCTCCTTGGAGAGGTACAGAGATGGGGCCATGCAGCTGTCTGGGCTTGTAGCATCCAACACAGGAGCAGGAACTGAGCCTGTTACTTGTGCTGGACAGTGCTGTATTTTGTTATTAATTCCAGATATGGAAAGAGCCAAAATCCTTTGGGCCTGTGAGAACTAGATCTGTGTGTGCCCTGGTTATTAACATTTTCATGAGGTTCTTCTGCTTAAAAAGTTAACCAGAGAAAGCAATGAGAAGCCAAGACAAGCACTGAAACTGTCCTTGTTTCAGGCCAGGTGTTGTGCCTTGAAACACTCAAAAATTTCCCCAGGCTACCCAAGGAGGGGGGAAGATTTCCATAGCTAAAAAGGGTGGGTTTGTGCATTAGAATGGCACAACGACTGAAGATTTTCAATCTCCCTCTTACCAAAGGGCTAAAGTAAAACAGGTCTTTTAAGGTGTTCCATTACCTACTGACAATAGTGCTGCATGGAATTGGCCTCTGATTGCAGAACTAGGGACCAAAATTCACATAGAGTGACTTAAAAAGTTTAAGAAAAATTGTGATTTCTTTTTTTGAATTTCTATAGAAGAATCTGATTCCTCTTGATTAATTTTTTTTTTTTTTTTTAAGGGGAGGGATGGCTTTTTCGGACAAATTCAAACTCCCAATTCTAAAAGTACAAATGATTTTAATTTCTGATTAAAATTTTAAAAAAATTAGATTTATGCATACATCAGTTCTTTAAATATAACCTCAATAATATTAAAGGTGCAGCCTAGACTCAAGGAAATCAATAATAATAATAATAATAATAATAATAATAATAATAATAATAATAATAATAATAATAATAATAATAATAATATAATAATAATTTAAGAAACTACATATTTTCTCTTCTTTGACATACATGCTAATTAAAAATGTATGGTTTTTATCCTATAGAAGAGGACTAATTGAAGGAACTACTAATGTATGCATGATGTTTTATAAGGAGTTTTGTTTGACAATGTAGTGTAGCAAGGGAGAAAATGGATTGTTAAATGATACTCAGTAAACAAAGTTCTGCAGTTCTAAGAACAAGGGTGAACTAAGGGAATTTTTAAATAGAGCATGTGTGGATAAAGGCATTGATTTTTGTGTAGGATGTGAGTTTGTGTGTTAGTTGTCACAAAAGACTGGTCCAAACAAGACTTTGTAGGACTGTACTCCTTGTGGAGCTGATACAGACAGCAGAGCTGCAGATTTTGATGCTGCGTAGACTGAAATGTCTCATGTCCTGATGATTCTGTGATTCTGAGCCAGTGGAACGGGTATGAACATGTCTTTATGAATTTTCTCTGAGCTCTCAGAATATTAGGAAGTCTCTCTTCATGAGACCCTTATTTCACTTGTTTATTGTTGTTATTATTATTATTATTAACAACTTTCAGTGCTTTCTGATGCTGCCTTAGGGCAGTAGTTGTGTATAGATTTGAAAAAGAACCCATAACAGATGATACACATTGGTAAGAATTACTCGTTGAAATTCACTCCAGGAGCAGCAACTGCAAAATCAAGCAAACTGGTTATTGAGTTCTAACAAAGCAAAACTTGAAAGAAAATTATTTGTCTGTTGGAAGTTGGACCTTTTTCAAGCAGGTGGCTTGAAGCAGAATGAATAACTAATCAACAGAAGATTGAGTCTTTGAGGCTGTTTCCCTTTAGAGCTTTTCCTGTGTAAGCACTTATTGGCTGACCTCAAATAAGGCATCCCTTTGAAATAAAAGCTTACTTGCAGGGCAATTTATCCCCAGGTGATTGGTGTAATCACAAATTAATAAATCATGTATATATCATGTAGATTTGCTTGTATTGCAGTATTAAGAGTCTTTAAAAGTATAAGAATGCACTTATTAGTGTGCAGAAAGGGCTTTGTGGGATACAAACTGAGGTGGTGAATAACTAGAACAGATGGGAAAGGACAGAATAATACAGCTGCTAGATATATGGGTAGAAAAATGATCATGCTCATAAAATTATCATCTATCCTTATCAGCAGCAGTGAGAAAATGAATGCAAAAACTCTGAATATAGGAAAACAAAAATAAGTAACACAAATTTGCATGTGATCTCACGTGTTAGTTTTTAGAGTGTCTTCTTGCAACCCTTTCAGGGATTTTGATTACATTTATTTCAACTCTGGTGTCACTAAGAGCTAAATCTTAGTCTATGCATTTACAAGTACCTCCAAGCAGAAATGTGTAATGTTTGTCAGATAACACTGCTATCCCCTCCACCTCTGTTTTGAGCTGAAAGTAACAGAAAGGAAATAAAAAATGGAGAGAAGGAATCCATAGAATTGCTTAATGTAAGAAAGGGATTTTAACACAGTAAAAATAAAAAATGTATAATGGTATGTTCTCTGGAAGCCAACACCCTTAACGCTCTTGGGAGCTTACACACCCATGAGCAGAAAAAAAAGAAACTATGGACAAAAACATTGGAGTCAAAAATCTGTTATTCCAGAGATGGACAAAAAGGTTTGAGTGCTCATAAGCCAGTGTAATTTATATACAGATTGTGAATTTGGGCACTAAGTTAAACAGCAAAATTATGTAAACCTTATTCTAAACCACATCAGAAATTCAATGCGGGCTTAAATAGTTCTATTATACTTGTCTTGGAGGGAAATAGAAGAATAAAACCCTAATCTAAGATGTGATTTTAGCCAAATCATTGCATAAGCAGTGGGTTTAACATTTTTGAAGGCAGTTTGAAGTTGGGGTTTTTTTTCCTTTACAATCTAAGATGTGATTTTGACAAAATCATTGCATAACCAGGGGGTTTAAGATTTTTGAAGGCAGTTTGAATTTTTTTTTTCCTTTACATGACCTTTTATTTTTTAAGCAGTATGACATTTTCTCTTAGGAAAAAAATAAAGCCTGCAGCAATGAAGTTTTAGAAGCTGCTGTAAAGAATATAGTGGAACTGAAGATTTCTCTGAACTCTCTACATTGTAGGTGACAAAGCTATGGGTTATTGTTCTGATTATACCTGTCTGTGGACAGGTTTAGTGCTCTTCCTACTTGTGCACACTCTGTCTCTACTGCATCCCCAAACATGATATTCAGCCTTAACATACTCTTGAACTTCTAGAACTATTTAAGAGAAGCTCTTAATCATCACTTTGAAACTTTTCTACCTGTGAGCTTTCTACCTCACTGAGCAGAATGTAATTATGTTAGTAAAACCAGCAGCACTATAAATCTTTTGCTTTGAAACAATTTACTTCGAACAGATATTTTAGTGTTTTAACAGAGACTCAAAAAGAGCCAAGCCAGTTTGTAAATTTGTTATCCAGAGCCAGCCTGTCACTATGCTGAGCACTATGTAATGTTAACAAAATAGAGGCAGTGCTTAAACATCTTATGCTAGCTGCTGCACTTTATAGAAAAACAAGTATCAGTTTAGAAAAGCAAATATCTGCAGAACAAAGAGCAAAAGCTGTAATTCCCACTTGGCAATGCTGGTAAATAACAGCAAAAGCATTTCAGAGCGTTCCAGTGCCAGTGCTGGTGTGCACCACTGCAAACAGGTCTGCAGGTATGAAACCCAGTGCAGTGAATGTACCATGCTGAGCAGTGTGGGTCTGGGTGGTACCACAGATTCCTGCAGATACCCACTGCTGCACTCCAGTCTTCAGTGTGTTTCAATGCTTCAAGTTGAGGAACCTCTCTTTGTTACTCAATACTCTTAGATTGCTTGGATAACATCAAGAAGAAAAGAAATAGAAATTATCATATTGGTATGAAATAATTCTAATCTTACTACAGGAATCTTGACTTTTTCCCTTTTTATTTTTTCCCCTCATAACTTTTTTTGTGTATTCTCACATCCTGCAAACTTTGGTAATTGCCCTTCATATCTTTTGGATTGTTGATCATTATAATGTAATACTTATAAAAACATAAAATTGCAGAAAAAAAGGGAAGGACTTTGAAGTTCTTTTTCTTACCTTTTAATGTGATCCCATTGCACATAAGATAAAAACAGCCCAAAATATTTCTACACACAGTTTCTTTGTAGTTTCCTTGCTCCTCAGGAGAAAAAAAAGCTTCCATACTAGATCCCCTTCTCCTTTTTAGGAAACAAGATTTTTCTAGGATAATAAAAAAAAAATAGACATTTACTAATAGACTGAACAGGATCTTTTATTTTTTTTTATTTTTTTTTAATATAGGACAGAATGTAAAGTTTAAGTATAAAAGTGATCTACCCTGAATCTAATTTTCAGACTACCTTACCAGTACTTCTTCCTTTGCACATTTTGACAGTTCAACAAGACTTGGATCAGCACCTCCTACATTCCAGTCTTTTGTCTCTTCTAATGTATGATTGGTTTTTTACTGAGATAAGGAGTTAAAAAGTTAAATGATCCTATATTTTTGCAGTGTGCTGGGGAGCAAAAGTAAAGACATTTCTGCTGCTTCCTTCCACTCCCTGCATAAGAAAGATGGGTGATGTCAGAAAATACAGAAAGGCTATGAATACTTTGATTAAGGAACTGAATTTAAGTATGGTCTATGAGTGTGCTGTTATGAGTATTGGGGACCTGGGGTTTTAATATACTGGTATGGTAGACTGTGTTGCAGGGTTTGTTTTTTGCCCCCCTCCAAAGTGGTAATGGGAAGGAACTGTTAGATTTCTTAGGACTTCTTATTAAGACTGCAAGTTTCACTGGCTTTCATGAACTGATCAATTTACCTGAAACTAACATAAAACCTTTTTGGCACAATAATGCTCTTATTTTTGTTTACCACTTAAAATAAAAAAAAATGTAGAAGCAGCTCTGTGCCATGACATCTTCCCTGGAGTGCTTGTTCCAGTGCCCAACCACCCTCTGGGTGAAGAACCTCTTCTTAATGTCCAACCTAAACCTCCCCTGACACAACTTCAACCATTCACTTGGGTCCTGTCCTTGTCACCACAGAGAGAAGTCAGCATCTGCTCCTCTGATTCCCCTCGTGAGGAGCTGCAGACTGTGGTGAGGTTCTGTCTTCCGTCTCCTCTAGGCTGCATAAGCCAAGTCACCTCAGCCTTTCCTCAGATGGTCTCCTCTAGATCCTTCACTGCCTTTGCAGCCTCCTTTGGATGCTCTCTAATAGCTTTATATCCTGTTATTGTGCCCCCAGGCCTTGAGCTGAGGCTGCCCCAATGGGAGCAGAGATGGACAATCCCTTCGTGATGCTGTCCCAGTGTCCCCCGGGACAGGGATGTCCCTCCTGGCTTCCAGGGCACTGCTGTGACTTGTGTCCAACTTTCCACTGACCAGGACCCCCAGACCCTTTCTGCAGTGGTTCTCCAGCCTCTCATTCTCCAGGATGTCTGTGAGTTAGTCCTTGGATGTCACCATTGGGAATGGATATGCTGTGGAGCTGGAAACTACCTTATCTTGGTAAGTGCTTGAATTGGAAACACAGATACAGATATTTCAAGCAAACTTGCCAGTTTTATAATTGATGGTAAATTCACTTAATGGAAAGAAGTTTCAATTTATATTTCATTATTGTGCTGTGATACTCTGAGTTTTTTTTTTTTTTTCCTCTTACAAGTATATAACTTAAGTCTTTCTTAACTGCATTTGTCTTAATTCCATTACTCAAGTTCTCACAATAGCTGAATTTTCAGGAAACATTCCCTGATACATTACTCAATAGTTTAATTCTTTGTAACCTTTTATAGTTTTTACATTTTCAGCCACTATTGTGGCTTAAAATAAAAGTGAGGCTTAAAACCCATGATTTTCAGCCTGAGAGAATATTGAAATGAAAGCGCATATAAGAAGGATCTAATTACAATATGCAAAAATAGAATGCTATAAATCCTTCATTTTTAAAGAACTTTGTTTTGGATTGAAATTTAATCAAATTGCACTTTGCATGTTTGAGTTCAAACAGAGTGGAAGGCTCAGAGTATTACACATCTATAACCCATTCCTTGAAGTCTTCTTCACCTACAGTCTGACTAATGTCAGTGCTCGAGTGCTCACAGCTCAAGTGATAGAGCACAATTCTCAAGGAAATGAGCCTTTGAAGCTTTGGCAGACCATACTATGGCCACATAACGTGGCAGCATTAGTCTTCTGTTCTCTACATGACATAGGGAAAAGTTTCCATGGTGAGTGCAATGAAAGCAGACTCTGGCAGTCTGGAAGGACTAAAAGCAGTGATTCCTTTGTCTGTGTGGGTGCCCAGGCTGAAAACAGGTGCAGTGAAGGGCTCTGATGAGTCCCACCATGAAATAAGAATGGGAGTGGTTTGGGGAACATCCACTAAGAAATGCCCGCAAACCAAATAAACTAACATCTAGGGAATATGATTCATCCAGATTTTCACAGTCATTCCAGGGAGAATGGCAGACAGAAAAAGAGAGAAAGAAATGGGGGGAAAAGCACATGTATGACAGAACAAGTCACAAATGCCAAATATAAATAGGGACAGATTTGTTAAGAAGCAGTTATTGATTCTTCCACCTTTTCCTTCTGCTTTGACCGATACCTTTTGTTCCCTCATACCATGCAAAATTATTTATTTCTCATTTTTCTTACAGCAGTTTTCCAATTTTCTTTGGTACTTAATGCATGACTCCTCAGGTTTCAGCACAGCTTCCACTTATCCTTCAGAAGTGGCTTCTTCTGCTTTGTCTTGAAGTAATTAGCTGACTAAACCTGAGCAAATTGTGCAGAGCAGTAAGGAAACACAAACTGTGTGGTTTATTATTCAGACATTGCCTGCCTCCTCTATGCATGTTGCCTGTCAATGTTCTGCACAAAGAATGTAAACAATTTAGGTAAATAATCTGGTCAGAGGTTGCTTAACTATGATGAGAGATGGGGGAGTAAAAATATGGAGCAAGAAAGTAGTGAAGATTAAATGAAAGAGTAGATTCAGGGGGAAATTCTGCAAATATGTTTTATTCTTGTTTCTGCTTTTTGTTTTTTGTTGAAAAAAGGAAGATGATACATTTAAGGTCCCTCTGAAGCTCCTTGCTCTATAGGCAGAGGGTGCATTTTGGGGTTGTTTTGCTCTCTTTTTATGTTATTCAATTAAAATACTGTTTTGAAGTGGAGACTGTAAAGTTCAATCTGGAATGTCTCAAATTTCTTCCCCATATATTCAATGAAAATGTTCAGTAAATTTATCTGAATTTAAATTTTTTCAAGTGTCAAATGCTCTTTAGGTTCAAAAATTATATACAGTGTCAAATTATCTAAGCATAGCAAAATACAGTCAGAAAACCCAATTTATAGCTAAGTACAATCCTAGTGTTCATGCAATATTTCTAGTGTACTAGAGCACAGTACAAATGCCTTAATGAGATGAATCACCCTGAAAAACTGAACTGAAAAACTGCTTTAACCTTTTTGAAACAATGCATTTTTGACATTTCCAAAATGAAACAAGAACCAACACTTCATGTAGACTTTTCCCACTGAAGCTGTCATAAAAATCAACAAGTTCTCATAACGCATTTTGAAGAAGCATGCATTATATTGTCAAGTTAGAAAATGATGCTGCAGTTAACCAGTGTTGTTACTTGATTCTACTGCTAAAGAGATTTGGGGACTGAGAGCATGGCCTTGCTTGTCATTTAGTTGTTTGGGGTTTTCTTGCATGTATTTTTTGGAACACTTTTTCACCTTTAGTAGTTGAAAACCTAAGGTCTGAGACTACTTTACAACAAGGATAACTAATCTGAGATAACTTCAGCAGGTTCATACAACCACTACCCCTCCAAGAAAGCAGTGGTATGATGGTTATAAAGAGCAATTATATACCAGTCCTGTAAATTTTAAATTCTATCCATGGTATTGCTCTTCTGTGAGAAAGCATTTGATGAGCAAGGGTTGCATGGACTAGAGAGGCATTTTTGAGAAGGCGAGTGATCACCTATCAATCTGAAGTCTGATTGAGAGTGTAGACACTGGTACTTCACTTCTGCTCCAGAGCTGGTTTCAGGTCCCCAGACAACTTTTCATGGAGGAAAATTGAATCTATTTGTAGGGTTATTTTTAATAGTAAGGGAACTTGAAAAAAAAAATTTTGCTTTTAAGAGATTACTCTTTATGCCATTTGCAATCATGTACAGATGTTCAAATAACAATCAATAGTAACTTTCTCTCAAATCCTCTGTAAAAAACGGTGCTGTAGTTGTTTCCCTTTGTCTTCCTTTTTTTAAAAATCACAGTAATTCGCTCTTGCAGTCTGATACAAGTTTGACAGAACATCACTGAAATTATTCTGTTCTCTGCTTTACTTGTCTAAAGCAGAAGTCCTTCCACTGCAACAAATGCAGTCACATTATGGCAAAACTGACTGATCTGCTAAATGCCAGGGTGGTGCTGTAAAGGGAGGAGAATGACATGTGGCTTTTCAGAGCTGAACCTGGATAGTAAATCTCATATTGTTTACATCTTGGAAGAGGATTGAAAGTGGTTACAAAGTGAATGCTAATTGAACAGAGTGGCTGCTTTTCATCTCTGAACAGATCAACTGCTGTTTCACACACATACATTTTATTTCAGGTGACTTTGACAAAAATAATTTAAAGGATATTTTTTAAAGACTTCTCACAATATTTTATTATATAAAAAGGACTCAACAATAAAACCAAATCCCCCACCAGCCAGCATCATGTGTAATAAAGTAGCATACCAAGGAAGGCACTCTGGATCAGATCCAAAGCCCATTTTAATGAATTCACCTTTTCCCCTTGTTTTCTCTTAAGTCTCAGGAACTCTTACTGAAGAAGAAAGAACTTGAGAACACTTGCTAGTGTATAGGATTGTACTAGTTTGAAATCAAACCAGTGGGAGATCGTAAGTCAGAATTACAATTTTATAGAAAAAAAAAATAAAATAAATAAATAAATGCACTAGTACAAGAACACTGACAAAAACAGAATACAACTTGACACTCTATGGTGGTAGCAGTCCAGAGTGGTTCTGATGAAGTGAAGATCCAGCAGTAGCTCTGATCCTCTGGGAGTCCAGTAGGTAAGCACTGCTCTGGTGTTCACAGTCTCAGCTTATATCCAGGCTGGAATGCTTGGTTCCTCCCTCTGGGTGGATCATCTCCCAATGGGATGGTGAGTCATGTGCTAAGGCCTGATGGGCCCATTAACAGGAGATAGTGCAGGAGGAGTTATCTGTGAGTCATGTGGCAAGGTGCTGATGGGCCCATTAACAGGAGAGAATCCAGAGTGGGGGAGGCAGGGAGCACTGCCTCACCTGGTTTCAACAGTTCATGAAGATGGTGATAGAATATACTTCAACTCAGGACAAGGATTTAAAAAATGTCTTTTTTTTTTTTTTTTTCCCTCATTTCTTGTTAGGTTTTCTAGTTATTTTAGATGGGCCTGTGACTCTCTTACTGAAGAAGGGTCTGTCGTAGGCTGGAAAAGGACAAGGTGGTAAACTTCCAAAAGACAAATCAAGGATGTGAATGATTTTTATGCAGACACCCATTTTTGGAACTGAGAGGTGAATGATTTGGTGTGGGAACTATTCATAAACACCTCAAACCCTTCAAGATATGTAGTTTTTAGATATGGTCTTCCTGAAAAGGAAATTAAAGGTGTCAACTGTCAGTGATGATTTAGGTCAGAGGAAGGTGACTGACACTGTCATGTTGAGCCCTATTTTATACAGTAATTGTGAAGTGCAACGAGAATAGTGGTGGTGGTGGTGGGGATCACCTCTGCACATAGCAGATTTGAAATTTATATTAATATGCTGCATTTGCTCCCTGCATGTGGATCTGTGTAAGGGTCATAGAAGCTCAAGTAGAGAGAAGAACCTTTAAAATAATACGACAGAAAATCAAAGAGGACAGTTGTTAAATTTATTCATATTTACCAAAGAGGGCTCTTGTCCCCCTAACTTTGCTTGTCCTGGTGGTTATGGGGGAGCATCTGGGGCTGCCTTCCTGCCTGAAACTGTGCTGTGAGATGAGGGCACACAGTGAACTGAGCTTTGACTACAGAGAGCTTCTCTTACACACGTGTAGGTAAACAACATTCTCCTCCTTTCTGCTTAGATCTTCATTACTGATCCATAATGCTGATTCATTTGCTTGTGATGATCATTTACTGGTGCAGTGTGTCTTTTTAAAGTCAATTTCTGCGCTGAAAAACTCCCAGACAGGTGCACAAATGTCATCCAGGTACTTCTATAGGAATTATATTTCTGCCTATGTACTGAGGTGGAAAAAACTTCAATAAGCAGTTTTGCACAGTTTTCCCTTTTTAAAGGCAACAAGAGCTGTAATGGTAATAATGATAATTTTCACTGGCATAAATTTGAAAATATTTCCTAAGGGTGTTTTAAAATTATCACTTCTCTTCTGTCGATAAGGAAAATAAGGCATTGGAGAGACTGTAGGAATGGCTTAAGAGCCAACAGGAATCTGCTATTCCAAAGAACCAAAAGAGTTAACATTCAAGAGCCTTGATGACAGAAGTTTTTATAACTCTGATGAAGTCATCTGTGTCCATTTCTACTGACTGGAAAGATAATATGGTGCTCCAGAGTATTGATGCAAGCTTCAGTTCTCTCTAATATTAACTACAATATTAATTTTAAAACAGACCTCTCACACCCTGTCTGTAAAATAACTACTTTTAAAACTACTCTCAAAGTTTTTGCTGAGTTATTTTTTACAATTTTAACAGAAGTAAGGACTTCTGATAATTGATATTGTCCTTTGGTGGGAAGCTAAATTATAGTACCCAAAGGAATAAAAAAGTGATTAGGCCTGAAACTTTTGTTTAAATGATCAACCAAAGAACAAAGTGCAAGGTTCCTCAGATCCCACTTTCCTCTCCAGGTGTGCTCCAATGTGGAGTGCCTATGCTAGACCTGAATTTGATTTTGTTTTGCAGTAGACACCATTATGTATTCATAATTTCATTCCAGTGTTCCCCTATCAAGTACACTATAGACAATATAAGTATCTTCATGTAGGTCTGACTATGAAAGCTGTTTTTTCGGGGGAAATAGGAGCTCCACACATTTGGAATTTGTAAATAGATATAATGGGCTGAGTTGCAGCTCATCCACTCACAGCACCTCTTAGAGAGAATGTGTGCTTTACATATTTGTCATATATATGATATTCAGTGCAAGGAAGCAGTCTCCACTTTGCAAAACATCTAGGAAAAAGCATCCTTTAATGCTGTGGCTGTGAGATTGATTAAATATTTTCTAGAATCCATATTAATGAATGACTTCTCTCTGTAGTTTGCTGTGCTGGAAGATGAAAAGCCTGTCACTTCTTCTCCTGCATGGCTGGTACTGTTCTGTTATTGTTATTGGTTTCTGCTTCTTGCCTTTATTTATCTGCCAAACATCAGCCCAGCTCCCTCAGTGAGTCTTGGATCTGTTTTGAGGAATCCTGGGAAGAGCTAGTTGGGATAACTTTGTCTTTTGGATGCCTTCCTTGGACCTTCTCTTATCTCAAGTCTTCAGAGGAATGCCTCAATACAGGCAAACTCCTTGAAGCTACAAGTCATGGTTAGTGCATTTTGCCTTAATAATTCTGTCCATGGGGCAGGGATTTTTTTCTGTGCTTTTCATCCTGAAGTCTATGCCTATGGAAATATTTGAGGTATCTTAACTCATCACTCTGAAATGACACTTCAGAGTATTGTTGTCATACTTGTAATGAAGTATTGTTCCTCTGGGACTACTGGGATACATTATACCCCAAAGGACAGATTTTCTAAAGCTTTGCAAGAACATGGAAGGGTTAAGCTTCAGGCCTGTCCTTGTCTCGCTCAGCCCAGTGCTAATCAGCTCTCTCTGTGTAAGTGCAGATTTAATTCCTTCACAAAGGCTCGGTGTTGACTCAGGTCTTTGCTGGCCCGTTCCCTTGAACAGCAGCAGAGTCTTTGCTGTGCTGCTGGGAGCAGACAGTCCCACTCCGGAATGCTGGGGCACTGTCCTTATCTCAGAATGGAAACAGCCCTTTCACCTGCAGCACTGTGCTGGCCTGATTTAGGTTCTGGAGGCCGGGCTGGAAGTCAGTAATTGTAGCCAGTCTCTCCACATTGCCCTGACATGCAGCCACAAAACCGTGCTCCTTGTCTCCCAGTGCCACTCGGTAATCGTTGGAAAATAAATCCATTAGAAGATCTTTTGGATATGAGAATTATACTTTTGCAAAACAGCAATCACTACAAGAATTACCCTTTAGCTACTGACAGCAAAGTTCAAAAATCTCATCATGTGCTGGTTTCATAGCAGCTGATAAAGGTTAATAAATGGAGGTTTAAAAGGCAGTGTTTCTGAATTTTTTATGCTCAGAAAGGCTGATTCTCATTTTATTAGATTGACTTAACCCACACTTTCCATTCACATGGAAACTGCATGACTCTCAAATTCCTTCTTGCATCACATGGAACCAGAAACTCTAGGCCTTGCTGCTGTCACAGCTGGCAGAGATTGCACTGTCTGAAGTGAACTGTGTCTGTAAATATCATTGCAAGATAAGATTTGTGCAGTGGCCTCTGGAGAGTGGCACATCTGCTTCACTGAATTATTGATGTTAATTCAGAATTGGATCCTATACAACATTTCCAGTGGGATCCTTAATGCAGTGGAGCATTAGGATTTGGTAGTTTACCTTTATTATGCTCCTGTGTCTCTGAGCATACTGATCTGTGGTATGAGACAAAGATCTGTTGCAACAGGAAGAATTTTAGAATACTTTGATTTGTCAGCCCTGCTGTTTAGAGTTACTGCTAATTTCATGTCAGTTTGAGAGGTCTGTGCCTCCTGTCTCATTTCTCATTAGTAAAGCATGATGACACAGGTTGCGTGCATGTTTACAGATTGCCTAAATTTTATGTATTCCTCAAATGTGTACTTTGAGATTATTCTGTGCCTTTTATGTAAAAAGAGAAATGTAAGTATCTTGAGTTTGTGGTACTACACTGAGTTCCACTGATTGAAGACAAAAACAATAAGCTGTTAAATTGGGCCAATTATGTTTAAAATCAAGTCCCTTTCTTGGCTCTGAAATTGCTAGAGATGAGCCTGATCTCAATCACTATGCCAGAGGCAGGTTCATAGCTGGTTCCTTTTGTTTTTATTGTGGGTTATACCTAAGCCCCAAGGATATTTAGGATAACAATACCAAGAATCTAATTTTGGTTGATTTGTTCATTGTATTCACAGAGGGTTCACATGTGAGACAAGACTGTAAATAAAAGGCTTTAAACTTAAATAAATGATATAATCACAGAAGTGATTGTTAATATTGACTTCATAGTTGATAAGACACATGAGACCATTTCATTTTTTACATCAAGTTCCACTTGAGATGTCTTGACTCATATTTGTGTTGGAAGAGAATTTGGACAGGAATTGGATGACTGCGGTACCTGTGCAGTTTGTGCACTCTAATTATCATGTATTAATTATTCATGTTGTGTGGTCCATCTAAATCCATCAACTTCTCCTAAAGCAGTGTTTCAGAGCAAATGTGGCTGATCTGCCCTTAGGAACCTACAGGTATCCTGCTTTTTATTAAGAAATACCTTCTGGCCATTGTGTTGGAAAGAACTATTTTCACACTGGGTTCAAATGATCACGGCACTTCCCAAGAAATAGGATTGGGGTGGGGCTGTGGATTGGATGAAGGAACTCAGCTTTCAGAGGTGGTTTGACTGGCAATTTCAGTTCTCTAGAGCATTCCTAACACCATAACACACTTGGTTTTGTAGATTTTATGGCAAAACAAGAGCAAGGATTTGCATTGAATAATGACTTCGATCTGTGCCCTCTTAGAGTGCTGAAAATGACTCACTGTAAAGTTATTATCATGCCCCTATATGAGTGCAGAGATGGACAGAAACATTAAGCAACCTGCTTAAGGCTGTAAAGTGAACGAAAAATTCCTAAGAAAGCCTAATGTACTGATTTTTGACCTGCAGTCTTACCAGTAGACTTTACTGCTCTGATCTAGCTTTGACAAAAATAAATTATTTTATGTACTCTATTTATTTTATTTTTAGATAAAACATGAAGTATTGACTGAGCTTGATGAAATGTAGAAGTTAATAAATACAGAAGAATTTTTAATATACATAAACTTGATATCTGTCTTATTAAGATTAAAATAAGCAATAAACCTGTCAGATCATCAGTAACCCATGGGATTTCTGGTATAATAGCAGCAAAATATAATAATATTAATAATAATAATAAAATGCAGGTAAAACATTCTGTCAGTGAAAAAATGCTTGTCTGTAACAATTTTGAAGAAAATTTACATTTTTAAGACCCATTTCTTTATTATTTCAGCCTGTTTGCAGTAGCATAGGAGGAGCTGACATTTCAAATAATTGCTGCAGTAACAAACAATGGAAGCATTTATCATAATATGCTAATTAATATTTGGAGGCTATTCAGCACCTTTAATGAAGGCTGAAGATAATAACCATGCTGTATATCCCAATGTCCTCCACATCCTTACCCCAAACACTGTTTGATCTTTAAGATTCTTTTTCTTTAATGGATTTGGTTTTACCAGGCTTGGGGACTTTTAATATATAAATGAGGTATCTCTTATCTAACTGATAGCAGATCAGTTCATGCTTGGAGATAAACGTGCATACAATAGCAGGTGCCAAAAGGGGGAAAATGTTACCACATCATTATATAATTTGAGTGATTTATGTGTTGAAATGATGGCGCCTATACATGCTGCTTTTCCTGATGCTGTTGTGTTGAGTGCACAACTTAATGACATTTGAACCTTTCAATTTATGGTCTCTCATCTTGTTTATGATAGCTCGCAAAAGGAAAATTTGGAAAGCAAATGTTCTGTTGACCGGAATTGGCAGAAGCATTTTTCAAAATCTGCCAATTTTTCCATTTAAATGAAAAAAAATTAAATTTAATAGTCTATAACTTTCTCTTTCCTTTAATTATGGGTTTATAATTCTATTTAGCATTTGCTCAGACAGTGGAGTAACTTTTTAAGATCAGAAGAGGGAAACATTTGCATCTGCTTTAAACCTGATGTCAACAAAAACTGTAGATTGGGTTGATTTATTTAGGTTATGGCTTATCAGAGCAAGAATAAGACATGGGCGATACCACAGAAGGAATTTGTCTTGTTTCAGATACATGGCAAAACCCAGCTGTGGCTGATCCAAGTAGGAAAAGACTTAACTGCATGTGTGAACTGAGGAGTCAAGGGGAGATAAACACATCTCTCTCCTGGATGCTGCACAAGAGCTGTCTGAGCCTTAACTGTGGTTGTTTATTTAAGTCTGACTTAAGTTATGGCTGACTGATTCAAAGTTCCAGGTGTTCCAGTTTCTTTCCTATGGTTTGTTTGTAGCCTCTCTCCCTCTGTGGTTCCACTGAAGATCTACTGTTCCCTGCAGTGATACTGTCATAGATTTTCTTGTATCAATGCATTAGTGTTGATCATGAGTTGTTTGTAGCATAAGTGTTTTTCTTTATGACTTCTTTCTAGCTCTAGATATCTTAATAGCACTGCTTCAGCTGTTTTAAAAAGAAAAAAAGGAGTGGAAAGTTTGTTGGGAATAAGGCAGCTTAATATAATTTTGAATTAATTCCTCAGAAAAGAGCATGTTTTTAATATCACAGGACATACAATGTAATAAGTATAAGTGGTGAAAAGATGTATTTTTCTTGACTTTAATTGCTAATATTATGTCTTAGTTTGGAAGACAGGTATCGCTAAGGATAAGCAGGACCCTCTCCTGAGATGGAGAATGCAAATAAAGCCTCCTCTATACGAATTGTTATAATTTTAGAATTAAGGGGCTCTCAGGCGAAGGTGTGAGGATATGGATAACAGTTCTTTACTTGTGTTTAGCGAGACAAAACAGAACAACAATAACGATGAGATGAACACAGACAGAGCCAGGGAAACAGTCCCAGTTTTCTCTGCCGCTGGCCCCTTTCCCCGTTGGGGCAGTTCCCGACACAGGCAGCTGTGGTGCAGAGTCCCGGGGTGCTGGAGATGGATCAGGAGCTCCCGGCGGTGGCTGGAGCTGCAGCACGAGTCCCGGCAGGCAGGGGTGCGGGCTGGGGCGTGGAGAACACTCGGAGCAGGAGCGAAGGGACAGCGAGGGGGCAGGAACTGCAGCGGCTCCGGCCAGGCAGGCAGGGGCAGGGTCAGGATTGCCGGGACACACATGAGGAGATGGCAGCAGGAAACCCCGAACTCCGCTCCAGTGGTGCCGGTGGAAGAAAAAATCTCCCCCCGAAGTCTGAAAACCACAGCCTGCTGTTTCTTCTCCCAACAAGCACACCCCCCAGAAAAAAAAAAAAAAAAAGAAATGAAGTCCACGTGCTCCTCCCCTCCCTCCACCTCAGCCACTTCTTTTGTCTTTCTTAACTGTCCATAAGTGCCCAGAGATCAGTTCCCTGGCAACTTATGGGAAAAAATTCTACAAGAGAACCCAACCCCCAACATATTATTGAAAGAAAGCCTCATCAAAGATGCATCAAAGACTTTATCCGGAACTAAGACAAGTCCTGTATAAAAGTACTTTTATTTATGAAGATGCCATCTTTTTTGCTTTAAATGAAATATGAGAGATATTTGGGGTCATGAATAATAATAATTCTCGGAAGAAAAGCCAATGGTAGAAGTATTACCATGTAGAAATTAAGAGATGCTGAGTTCTCCTGCATGATGATAGATTTTGCTTTCTCTTTCTTGCATCAGTATCTGCCTCTCACTGTCCTGACAAACAGATTATCTGAATTTGCTCATCTAGACTCTTACCTGAACTTCTTCATTTCCAGAGGAAGCAATCAGTACAACTGCACACACAGTTCTGCTTCCCTTCCATCTCCTATGATATTTTCATGGGTTTATGCCTCTATTTCTGTTTCAGACTGAGCTGATATACTGCTTAGGTTTTTCCAAATCCATTCAGACATTCCAAGTGATCTTTTGCAGTCATGCTTTGCAAGCTCCCACAGTGGATGAATTCCAGACAATGTCTGCTTAGCACAGAGTCCAACTGCTGCTGTGAAATCATCCAACAAGGATTCACGTGTCACTGACTTGATAAATGTTTCTGCCACTTCCCTGAAAACTTCTCCTTTCCAATGATTTTTCTCGTTCTTTCTGTAATGTACAGATGATAAGCAAATGTTAAAATATCAGGTTTTATTTACATATACTTAAATTAGAATTAACCTATGGACTCTGAGGTGTTGAATTAAACTCAGGTCTGTTGAAAATGGTTGTTATTCTAATAAAGTAAATTTAAATTGTGGTTGTATTTCATGTGCTCCTGATAGAAGCCTGAATTTGATATGAAACCAAATCAAAACATGAATGACTGGCACTGATGGTAAAAATAAAAGACAGAAGCAGGTCTGGTACAGATCCCTCTGGCTGTGACAGGGCTACATCCACAATGCTGTTTTTCTGTCATGTGATTGGAAGATGGATGAGACAATAAAACAAAGAACCTCTGTAGACTGCAAAGAAGTGCAAACTTCAGTTTTCAAAAACAATGTGTGAAATTGCTTTTAGAAGGACAAAAAAGCTGTAAATTTCAAAGAAGAATATTTCTTATTGAAATGTAATTGTAGGTAACTGCAAACACCTATAGGTAAACATGAATAAATCTTCATAAGAAGCAGGTTGCACATTTCAGGTTTGTCGTATAACTCAAATAATAACCTTTCTTAGAAAGGGTAAGAGAGGACAGGTCCATGTTTAAATTTTATTCTGTTGAATCTGAAACTCTCTGGAATACACTGCTCCAGAAAGACTAGAATTTAAGTATATAAATCCATGGAGTTCTTTCAGAGAGGTTGCCTGACAACCAGAAGACAGAGGCTGGTGCTCACAAGGGGCTATAAGAGAAGACTGTGTGCCTAGCTCAGCTCTGTATCCAGTGCTGGTGTTTAGATAAATAAAATGCATTTGTAGCCAGAAACTTTATCACCCTAAAGAGACTCACAGTCAAATCTTGTGACTACAGCAATCACAGTAATGTGATAAAAAAGTACCAGAAATTGCACTTTTCTGTTAAAATACCTTGTTGTTGTAGTCACTTTATGCAGAAGATTCTGTTTTAAAGATTGATATATGAATTTCTAGGAAATCATACCTTAAATACTCAGAATTTTTTCATTTATTTAGACTAACCCTTCACAAGACTAGAAACAAAATATTAATATATTTGTATTTAACATTCAGTGTGGAAATGCCAAACATTTCTGAAATAGGGGGCATGCAAGAAACACAATGCTGTTACAGAGCTAGCAGGTTAACTCTCTTCTCCTGTGTTCTGTGCTTTAGGCTCAGCCATGGAGAAATCTTCAGTTCTAATCACTCGAGTCACTAATAAAATAGCATAAATTCAGTATAATTTATTTTCAAAACATAGCTATTTGAAGTAACTAATATTAAACGTTTCATGTTTAGAATGAAAACAGCCTAGTTTTTTTGCTTTTGCTTTTTTTTCCTTGTTACACATGGGAGCCTGTCTTGTCTTGTTCAGATAGATGTGTGATCTCTCAAAGTAGTTTCTGGAGCTGCTTTCCATGAAGTGTGGGTGTAAAAGTCTATCAGATCTTAAGGTTGGATATGAAAGCTGTCCATCGTCGCTGTGGCGCAGAGGGGCACACAGCAACACACACAACAGGTGTTCAGGCACAAAAGAAGAAAAGAAGTAAGTTCATTGAAACCTCAGCTGTTTATAGTTTTTGGGACACTGACTAGGGATTGGGTAGTGAGGTCTCCACCTCTCCAATCCCACTGGTTGAATGAGGAGTCTCTGAAATCATATCTTTCATGAAGGAATGTAAATACAATCTTTGTTTATCTTACAATTCATGGGAAAGTACATTACAGTTTCATGAGAACTGACTCCATTCTGCCAAACAAATCAGAAGGCTTATTTTCAGGGACAACAGACCATATTTAAGTCATTATTTATTTAACCTGTCTGTTCAGTTGGCTAAATTTGGGCTGAGTTATTAATTTGAAACTTATTTTAAAATATAAAAATAAAGGCTTCCCTTGAAGCAGAGCAATACATAGCTAAATATTTTTACACAAAATCTCTTTCAATGTACTTTTCTCTGTCCCTAGGAAAAAAACATTAGAATTTTTTGTTTTTGAAAACCTTTATGCATAGGTGCCCAGGGCATCAATTAATTTGACCATATAACCATATCAAGAAACAAATAGGAAAAAATATCCCTAAAAATGTGAGAAAAGGCTCTATTCTAATGGTTTCTGCATGTGATCAAGATAGCTTCCTCTAAATGTCTGTTTGTCTCACATGAGGCACAGAAGTATGTTCCTGACTCGAGGGACTTACTGAGATGCACAAAACCCAAATCTGTGAGAATCTGGGTCTTTGTGCTCCTTTCTTTTAGGGCGCTGTGGCAAAATGTTGGCTCATTTCTCCTGTCATTAGGTATGCAGTGTCAGTAAAAATGATACATGTATGCCTTGAAATTTAATTCCATTCCCCTATTTGCTGCCATCACTGAGAGAACACTCAGGTGCAGGTGTTCCCTGTTCCCTTAGGCTGCTACATTCATTCATCCTGGAACACAATTTTATTCCCATTCCCGTTTGGTTATCAGCCTAAACTCCCAGCCTGCAGTAATGAAAATTATGGGGAGAAAAAGATGTGCATAAAAAAGTGTAGGACGGGAGATTAAACCCCCTGTTGTAATTCATGTTATGCTAATGAGGCACATAAGATCATTCAGAGCAGGGTAATGCAGTGATAACACTAAGAAATTGACAGAATTTACTAGGGGGAGCCTTTACTTAATACATCATATTTCAGCAAGAAACTTAATAAAAGGAAGCTTAACACATTAATACCACCAAGAAGTGTAGAAGATAATGCAGCATTTGATCAGTCACAAACACTACCTGTAAAACCTAATTTCCAAGTTATCCAAGAATCAAAACATATATATTGCTTATTCCTGAGCCAGTAGCTTAATTACAAAGGATACCAGAAGAGGTACAATAAGCATTTCCTGTTATTTATATTCCCCAGTTGCCTATAATGATCATATAACTTAATATTTGATTGAATGGTCTGAATATGAAAGCTATTTCCCTTGCAAATTAATCCTAGCACTCAGCTGCAGTACAGCAGGAAGCGTTACCATGGTACTGAGGCTTATCCCATGACATTTTCCCCACAGTTTTATTGATGCTTCCCTTTTAAAACCGTTCAGTTTCATTGACTAATAAATATATATTGTCCCATAACATGTTTTGACTTCTATTCCATCAAGAGTGAAAGAACCATCATTGTTGGCTTGTTAATTATTATTATTAGTGCAGTGTCCATTTGAATGAGATTTCATCATATTGGTATGGTCCCTGAAGAAGTGTCTTTCAAAACTGTGCAGAGAAAGGGTGGGAAAAGGAAATGAAAATTCTTAATGAGATGATAGTGACATAATTTAAGAGTTTTGACTCGCTGGCTGGGGTCCATGTTTGTCTTCTGCCTTATGTCTGGAAGTTGTGACCTTGCATGTGGAAATAGCATTGATCTGGAGGTGTCACCTGTGTAAATTGTTGCAGAGAAGTGCCAGAATTGATTGATTTTATTTACTTTTTGCTCCTCTAAGTGTTTTTATTCTGGAGAACTTCCAAAACCAAAGTTAAATGAAGATTAAAAAGCTTGCCAGGTTGTTTTCTGTCTTGCTACTGAGAATCCTGACTTCTGAAGCTTATGGACTTACTCAGTCCTGGTGGGCACAATGTCTCCCAGCTAGAGACATTTGCTCTCTAGCAAATCCTGGCTTTACAGCAGTTTACCCTGAAAACTCTAAGAACAGGACTGTAACTCAGGGATCACAAGGATTTAGATTCTGCTGAAGATCTGGAAACTTCTGGGAGTCTTGGTTTGGGATTTCTTACATCCATACGGAAACTTGATGTGATCAGCTCCATATTCTGAGGCTCTTGATTCAGCCATTGCTTCCGAAGGTTGTGCATTTTCAAATCCAACCAAAACCAAGGGACAGGGAGCCAGAGCACACAGCTTCTAATGCTGTCATGGGGTCAGATGAATCTCATTCTTTGTCTTAAGGCCTTCTAACCATCCTGAGATCATTTATTTCAACAAAATCAGTGTGTCCTTTCAGAAAACCTCTATTTTCAGGAACATTTTCCAGAATAGGTGATCAGGACTCAAGAGAGCTGAAACCAAGATGCATTCTGCATAGAGGGAGGTCAGGTGGAGAGGCTGGAAAAGAGATGTAACACTGAATTCATACTGCATGTAACATAATGTATTTCAGAATGAGCCTGAGCTAGTAATTTTTAACTTCTCTACATGTCTCAAGAGTTGGAGTGCTGTCAGTCCATCTCACCACTGCTGTTCTGGCACACTTAGATCTCAGCCCAGTCTCCAATCTGCCCACAGGTTTTAGAGGGGAGGTCCAGTGGGCTCCTGATGTGGCCAGTTGTGGGAACCAGGACATCCTTCTGACTGTCCTGGGGAAATTTCTAAGTCACAAGAATTTAGATAGAATGATAATTAGCATGTCACAGGGTGAAAAAGTAGAATTTTTGGATTTTAGAATGTGAGATCAGGAGGCAAAGATGGAGGCAATGGGGTGTGTCCCTGGCCGCCTTCTTCACCTTCTTGTTCTCCATCTTCTGTGGTGGTGTGGCACATTTTGGTTGGTCTGGAACAAAAGTACACTGTACAGTATAGTTAATAGATATTGGAGTATTGTTTTAAATAGAGCATAAGTAATTTCTAGTATAAAGGATAGCACTGTCTCAAGAGGCAGAGAGTTCAGCACAACCTGGCCTGCAGAGAAGACTGTGGCAGGCCAGGGCAACAAAAATAAGATAAGCAAAGAATAAACAAATTCTTAAACACGACAACAGATGGACTCGACCTCTTCTTCAGATGCAGGGCTGGGGGAAAACAGAAAACCTTCAGAGAGACAGAGACAGAGACAAGTTAAGACAGGTGGAAGCCAAGCTCATAGAAGCTCACAGAAAGCCTCAGAAACCCCAGGGCCAAGGAAACAGAAACAACACAAGAGAAAAAAGCATTTTTATATATTTTTTTTTACTTTTATATATTTATATTTTAAAATTCTGACAGCCAGTATTGGACTGGATACCTGAAGCTCAAGGTGTGCATGTCAGTAATGCAATTTCTGTTGTCTTGTCTTAATTGTCATTCCTGATGAAGACAGTCAAATGAATTCATGCATTATCTAGACATTTTAAAAATTGTTCAGAGGGGTTTTTTTTGCCAGATTTTCAGTCAGTTGTGGAAAAAAAAAAACCTGTTGGTCAATATTCAAATGTGATTAATTATGTCAATTCATTTCCCAGTAATCCTTAATCTATTTCTAGTCCCCTGTGTGAGAAATATAATAGCCTATGACTTTTTTTAAGCATCCCCATTTTTCCAATCATAGGATTTTTTTTTCCTGGACTGTGTGCATATAACATTTGTTTATTTCACATTTGTAAGTAAAAATTGATTCAGGGAAAAAAGGTCTGTTTTCAACAATCTGCCAGTTCATGTCTTTGTGTATACCTTGCAATGGGTAACATGAAATGACACTGAGCTAATTTATGCTAGATTAATCCATCAGTTATCATCTCAGGGAAATGTGATAGGTCAGATTTTGATCCCTAATTATACTAGATTAAGTAAAAATGGTACCATGAAAGTTATTTGTGAGAGAATGATCAGCCACAATGTACAGCAGCTGCTATAAAACAAAAGTTAAAATTCAGAGCTGCTAATGAGATCTGCAAACCAACCTGCTGTTTCAAGGTTCTTTTGTATTCATAAGTTTGTAAAAAGAACATGTTCATGTTTTGGGTACATAGTGTTACACAGTCCTGAAAACTAATTTGTGTTTACTCCATGCGATTTATTAATGCATGTAAGTAAAAAAATATAATTGGCATTTCATATGATACATATTAAATCTTAAAGACAACTTCACATTACACCAAAATGCCTTTTTTTTAGGAAAATTGTAAACATTAGTTAAACTGAGAATCTAGGCAAATGGCCTTTCATGGCCTTTTAAAAATAATAATGACAAAATATGTTTAAATTTATTATTTCTGTGGTCATAGCTATTTGCATGGGACAAGCAGACAGCAGATAATATTTACAAAATATTTCTCTCAATGTCCATAAAATGGTAAAAATAAAACAACAAAAAAATCTCCAACAAAACCAAACACAACACCAAACACAAAATGTTACAGAGAAAAGCCTCTCAGGAGTATAATTTGTTTTCAAGAATAAATTTAGTCTAATTCTGGTTTCATAATTATTTCTCACAGACAGTTTGTGTTTATCAAGTAGAAAAGACAGTGTTCCAGCTCTGCAGTGAAAATGTGAAGTTTAGCCATGGGCTACCTTCCGCAAAGGTCTTTTCACAGAGTCCCTCCAGTTAGGGGTGTGTGGAGGCTGCTGACATCCCTCTCATGGCTTGCAGTGCATCAGGCTCACAGGTTGTGCTGGGGCCTCTCCAGCTCCAACTTTCCGTGTCCCACCCCATCCCTGGCCCCTGCCAAGCTGCAGCAGCTGCTCACGCTTCCCTGGGCTCGAAGGGACTCTTCTCTTGATGTCTTCAGCATCACCCAGTCCTCTTCTGTGATGTGCTCCTCTGCAGGAAGACTTGGACCCTGCAAGAGAAGGAATTCCACATGTCTGGCTGTTAGTGCAGCCTCCCTGGCAGATCTTCTGGGGAGAGTTCCAAATCCATTGAAGTGAATGGAAGAATCTCTAACTCGCTGCGTTTGAATCGTACATCCCTGCTGGCAAATGTTCTAAGATCTGACTGCAGGGACTTAACTATCTAACTGATATTTTCAAAACTGTTTTTAAATTTACTCTCTTAGTCCAAAGAAGAATCTTATCCTTCACAGCTTCCTAAGGCTTTGCACTGACAAGGGATCTGACAGATTGATTTGTGCCCAGGCCCTCACCTTTGCCTGGCTGCCATACTCCCACAAGAGTCTACTTGGCAATTAAAGCTCAGACCTGAACAAAGTCAGAGGGTCATGCAGGAGAAAAGTGGCAGCAGGCTGGGATGTGGTGATGCCCCAATGTGTGGAATGATAACTGCCATCAATAAAAAGGCCTTCTCCTGCCAAAGGGCTGATGTCTCTTCACTTAAGTAGATAGATTTTAATGTGCTGCTATAAATTAAATAGCTCAGTAGCCTCAGCTGAACAGAATTTGCTCCATTGGCAATGTTAAGCAATAATTTTTAGCATGTAAGTACGAGGCATTTAGTAATATCTTTTTTAATTAATTTCGTATTTTGTTTTGCTATTGCTTCTGCTTCAGCTTTCACTTTGCCAGGGGTTTTCTTTCTTCTTCCTATACATTTTTACTCGATCTTAACACATGATTCTTGTTTCCTTTTCACTGTTTCCCCTTGACACACTAATCAGATTGCCAGGCCACTCTGTCTCATCCTTTTGCCTGTACTCCAATGCTTTGCCCTGTGTCTGTCCCAGTATCCTTTAGATGTTTTACTTTGACTTTGTGTTGTACCATCTTCAAGAAACCTGTTTGACTATGGAGAAAAAGGCATGCAATGAGGCATCAGTAAAGGGACAAAGATCAGGTACCCTGAGGAGGCTGAACATCAATAAAAAAGAAGGAATGAATACCTCTGAGGAAGATAGAGCAGTATGATTCACAGCTCTGGAGAATACTAGACAGGCATGAAATGTTTGTAAGGTAAATAATAGCCTAAGATAAAATAAAAAACAAACAGAAGTAGATGAAGCACAGTATCAAACAGAATTTAAATAAGTCATTAGAAGAAAAACACTATTTCTTGAACCATAGGACACTAAACAGCATTTAATTAAAAAATGTGTGTTTGATCTTCTCATGTGATTAGTTTTTCATTACTCTGCCATTTACTTTGGTGATATTGAGGCCAAAGGGGCTGGTGTTCTGGGCTGATCAAGACTTAAGTAACAACTTGTGCTGAGGTTAGTGAAAACTTTGATTTACTTCAGTGGAACCATCAACTTGTCTATTCTTAGACCCAGAAAGCAATTTTTACTTGACACCTGCTGTTTTATCTTACTTTCTCTCTCACTTAATGTAGTAGCTGGCAAACACAGGGGCTGGAGCTGTGCCTAATGCCCTGCTGGGGAATCCTTGATCCCTTTTGTGGGCAGGGCTGCCTTTGTATGGACGGATAAAATCTAGTCCAGAGGACTGTACAAAAAGAGTTAAAAGAAATCTTGGCCATTGGTCATCTTTCCTCAGGCTTCATAAGGCACAAACTTACAATAGCTCATAGTAGTGTACAGCTGAAAAAATAACAGCTTAATAGCTTTTGATCTTTTCAGTAATATGTGCTGCATTTTTAAAAATAGAAGTATCTAGAGTAATTTCTTCACATTTGCTCTTCAGCTTACATCTGAAATGGGCATGATTAAGTAGGACAAAGATCTTTACATAAGTCATTGTTTGCCCACATTAAAACAGAAGACTATCCACCTCATATTACCTACAGGATACTCTTAATTTGTATTATCAAATCATTCAGATGATTTCTAAGGTAACAACTGCAGGAATAGCTTTTTATGTAGCAAATGTTTTACAAATATTGATAGGGTTTTAGCTCTGGGGCTTAGCAAGCATATTATAGATGAGAAGAAAAAGTAAAATAAAAGGAAAAATGTGCTAATGTTTATTGTACAAAGTCAAACAAGTGATTTAGTGATTGGTAAGACCCCTATAAATCACTGCAGAATCTTTTCAGCAAGCTTCTGAAAATGAATCTGCTCTCCTGTTTAACATAGCCAGCCTGCCCCGAGCACTGCACTGGCTTGACATAAATCAACCCTGCTCATACCTTCACTGCTGTGAAATTCAAGTCTTGATTCTCAGATTGCCAGATCCCTTCCCTTAGGGAAGAAAGCTGAGTGCTGTGGTGAAGATATTCCAAAAACCCAGCACAAATCTGGTTTGTAAAACCCTTGCAGGAGAATAGAGATCTATCATCAATCTTTCTATGTGCTATACAGCACACTTGGTGCTGATGATATCATAAAAAAGGTGGTGTTAAGTCCTAAGGGAGTCATGGGCATGTTTTTATGAGGACTTTTCTTAATTAATTACATAATAAAAAAAAAAAAAAAAAAAAGCAAAATAGAAAGCCAATATGTAGATAAGCAACTTGAAACAGAAGATACAAATTCCATTTTTATGACACAGCTCCCATATTTTCATTTTCTGGTAGATTTGTAAACCACAGGCCTTGTCCCAGCTGGGAGTGTAAGGAGGTAAAGGCCAGAAAGCTCAAGTTCCTTTCTGAGTAGTAAACTCAGTCCGAGGCCTCTGGGTATGATAGCAGAGCAGTGCTACATGGCAGATAATATTCTCATATTTTTGTAACTAACAAAGTATCTGTTTCTCAGTTTCTCTAACACTTGCTCAAGGTAAATTACACATATAATTAAGCATGATTAAATGATAATTGCAGTTTTTTTGCAAAGTAATTCCATGGCTGTTTATGCTTTGCAGAAAGTACATGGTATTTATTTTGCACGTGTCAAGGAAAAACTAAATGTTAAAGAAGAAGTTGCTAAGGAATAATTGCCATAAATTTACTAAGGAATTACTAGGTAGCATATGCCTGAGATTGAATACAGTACTGCACAAATTCCTGTCAAGATGCAATTGTATTTTCAAAGTGGCATTACTTTTGTATTATTTCTGAAAAAAAAAAAAAAAAGAAAAAAAAAAAAAAAAAGTAGTCTTGGTAAATTGAAACATCTGTATTTGGTCTGTATTTGGTTATGGGTGATAAAATTATTTAAGTAAGCTATCATGTTCTTTTATTTGTAAAAGCCCTTCTGTCAGTGCTGCAGAACCCCCTTTTTACACCTAATTCTGGAGACACACAAACGATACACTGAGGCTCTTTCACTTTGTTATTTCTTCTTTTGAGCAAGGATAATACAGTAAGCAAAGGGTAAGAAGGTCTGTACCACACACTGTTACTTTGTATGTTAGAAAAAACCCTCATAATCTGCATTAACTTCTTAGTTTGGATCCAGGGTACACCTGTGAAATAAATTTTCCCAACTGCTGCTGTGAAACCTCCTGGCCTCTCTTGATGTGAGGTTTGGAGTGAGAATGTATGCTGGTGCTTCCTAAAATCTCATTCCTTTCTGGAGGGCATTTCAAAGGAAATATACTTCTTTTAAATCTGAGGGAAACAATCACAAAGTAATGTTAGAAGCAGAATTTCTTTGAAATAGATGTGTATATTTATCATTGTGGTTTATATTTTCTTTGGGATAATGGCATTTTTTGGGTAAAGGATTGTTTGCTTCCTCTTTGAGAACACCCTGCTCTCTGAAAGTAGTTTGTATTTAGGGAGTCCTTGTGCCTTATTTCACAAGTATATAAACATAGGTTCGATTAGGCTGATAATTTATTTTAATTCTATTAATTGTAAATAGTTTTGGTCATAGAGAATCCCAGCATAGGGTTGAGACTTGGGGTTGTTTGGCTTGGAGAAGTCTCAGTGCAGATCTTTTCAGTGTTAATATCTATTTCATGGGGGCAGTAAGGAAGGAGGGCTCAGGTTCCTCTCAGAGGTGCCCACTGACAGGACAAGAAGCAACGGGCACAGACTGAATGAAACACATAAAATTCCTTGTTAACTGAGAAAATAATTCTGTCATTGTGAGGGAAGCCAAACACTGGAATGAATTGGCAAAAGAGGCTTCAGTTTCTGTCCTTATACCAAATTATGCCTTGGGGTCTCTTGTTGCAAAATCTTACTGGAAAATGGTGCAGAATGCACAGGTTGGTGCTCTCCTTTTCTGCATATTTCTTTACAGGCTGCTTTTGCAATGAAGGAGGCTTATGCTCTTTCTTCTCTTGTGCTTCTGCCTACTGAATGACTTTTTCCTGTGAAATTTGTTTGCTTGGAAGGGATGTAAAAAAATTTACAGAAAGCAAGTTAAGTATTAAATACAAAAACTCTCTGGAGGTGAGATATGCCGTGCATATCCTGTCACAGTCAAATGAAACATTGCCATTCAGGTGCCTAAATCAAGTAATTAATCCATACCACATTAATTATGATGATGAATAGCTAATCATAGCTTATTGGCCTAAAAATAATATGCAAGTGAATGAAAGAGATTTTTAAGGCTGGCTGGTGGCCCCAATCCAAAATACTCAAAAAAATCTCCTGTATGTACCAAGCAGTACTCACCTGAGCAGTGACTGCAGGTAAGAACAAATCCATTAATTTTTGGGGCCATTTTCAAATGCAATGAAAAAATTGTCAGCATTCTCTTAGTAATTAAATGTTGTGTTAGTCTTCATGAAACATTTATGCAAGATTTTCACCATTTTTGTCTTTGTGTGACTTTTGAGTTCCTCAAACATTCTTATAAACATGTACTTTCATAAATATTTTTCATAGAAGAAAAACTACAGTATTGGACAATGCACATTTATCTGTAATATTTACAAATTTCAGTCTCTGGTGAACTGCATGTTTACAGCTTTAGACAAGACTGACAGTGTTGTAGTGATTAAGAGAGATTTCTGTGTTGGTTTTGATTACTGCTGCATCAAAACATATCTGTGAGTGACAGAGTCAAATGTAACAACATAATGCATAAAACAGAACAAAGGAAATTCTTGAAAATAAAACTCAAGTGGGAGAAGAAACTGAGTGGAGAAGCATAGGATTTCTCTTGTCACAATCAAAAATAGTAAACCGGGAAGGCATTAATGGCAAAATGCAAATTCTGAAAGTTAAAGGAGCTCTATAGGAAGAGCATTGTTGTGGTGGAAAGTAATCAGCGTAAGGGCATCAGAAAATCATCCTTGACTTAAATCAATTTCATAAATAATAGTGAAATATTCATAGAAGTGTGACAAGACTAGATAAGTTTACAGAGAAGCAAATTTGGCTAGGATAATAAATAAAAGCATTTTAACAAATTTTCATCCTGGGACAATTTCAACTCTTGTGCTGCAGGACATCAGAGCAGTAACCCAGTGGTAGATAATCCATCCTAGGAACAGACACTCTAATAAATGCAAAATTGAGTATTCTATACCATTATGGGGCTTTGTTGTCACCATAATGTGGAAGCAAATGGCAAATATTTGTACTTTTCTTTGTTTGAATTTTTGTCCAAAATCCTCATACACAGGGGAGATCAACTTACATCACTGGTGAGTTGGGGAGTTGCTTTCTCTTTCAGCTGGGGATGTAGCTTCTGTTTTTAAGAACTGCATTTTCCTTCACATCTTCTGTCTTTATATTTGAGTTTCTGATAGCTGGGAAGAGCTCTATCCCTGCGTCACAGCTGGAGAGAGAGAGACAGTGGTAAAAGTGGCTTTCTTCCTTTTGAATGTGAAAAGAAAATTATATCTCTGCCAAGTGGGAGGTGGAGAGCAGGCTGCAGAAGGGGTTGTGTTACTGCTGCTGCAGGGAGCACTTTGTTAAGAGCCTCCAGTTGCAGGGGAGCAGTGTTGACTATTGTAGAAACCCATCAAGTGCCACACACTCAGACATGGGGATAATGTGTGGCTGTTTCCAGGACATCCATTACTGCTTGCTACTTCTAAGTTTTCTTAAACTTTCTTAGCCCTGGAAGAAAAAAGGGATGGAGAGAAGGTGTTTTAACATTTGGTTTTATTTATTATCCTTCTCTGATTTGACTGGTAATAAACTAATTTTCCCCAAAGAAACCAGTTTTACCCATGGTGGTGATTGCTGAGTGATCTCTTCATGTCCTTATCTCAACCCACGAGCCTTTAATTGTATTTGCTCTGTCCCCACCCAACTGAGGAGAGATGGAGAGAAGCAGTGGGTACTTGGAATCCAGCCTTGGTCAACCACTTGGCTTTTTTTTTAGTAGGAGAATGACCTCCTTGATTTCCTGAGATGTCTTCAAACCAGAATTGTTCTGTAATTCTAAAACTGAAATCACTATATTGAAAGGAAGTCTCAGCCTGTGAAAAATTAACTTATCTGTTTTTAAGTATTGACTTAAAGTACTGAACAGACTTGAGTTCACTGGCTTTGTACTAATGTAACTGCTTTAAACATCTTATTGCAAAACCAATATCATAAAATGGACAACCTGGCATATTTTCCAAACTTTTGGTTTGTCTCCAGGTCACTCAAGATGCATAACTAAAATGCACAGTTATGTACAATTATACCTGTCCAGGCAGCCTGGGTCTATGCAGACAGCAGTATTTTCTGCTTTCTAGATTATTTCACTTCCTTAAGGACAGCTAATGGTTCTGGCAATATATCTGACCTGCCCTGGCTGCTGACACAGACAGAACTGAAATATTTGCTGTTAGCAGCTAGAGACATTATCTTAATTCAAGTGAATTTCTCTTTAGCTTCCCAGTGATTCCCAGTCAATATTTTTATTGGCAAGTTACTTTATTTACTGTGTATGTGTTTAATACTTCACCTTATTTATGGAGGTATCTTTCAATGCCTTTTGAGAAAGCTTAACTTTTTCTTAAATGTATGTAATTCCTCTTAAATTCCCACTTTTATGATAAAATGAAAGTTTTATTATGGAGCATTTGCTTATTCTTCTTCATGACCTTGAGCAAATCTGGGAGAAATTCTTCCCTAGTAAAATGAGAATATAGTCCCTTTCTTCCTGAAAGTAATTCAGGTTTTCAGGTGAACACCCCAGGAGAAATAGGCACAGTTCGTTATCAGAGTTCATGTGAGGGAAGATGCCCCATCTGTGCCCCTCTGCAGCACCAGGGAAGTCTGCTGATGCCACTCGCTTCTCTAATCTGTAAATGTGCTTGTTGGCTGGACCTTTCTCAAATAATAGTTATGCATACTGTAAATAGCACTGGAAACCCCTTGTTGAACTTTTCCCTCACCATTCTGTTTTCTCTTTCATTCAAATCGCTTGAGCAAGTGAATGCAGCCTTGCATGTCTTCTCTAACAGACACAAAAGGTCATAGGATTTTTCACTCTTTTATAGATACAAAGCATAACCATGGAATTTGAAATTTTATTTATTTTTTCCATTGTCCTTTTCTTCCTTTAAAATGTACCTAGTAATTAATTGTATGTCCTTTTACTTTTGTCTAAGCAACATGAATATCCTGATGTTGCCTGTTAATTTCTCCTGACATGTGGTTATTGCTGTAATATAATCCATGGAAAGCTCAGATAGTATATATATTTGTACCTAGTGTTGTATCCGATGTCCAGTGAATTTATCTTTTTAGATGCAAGTAGTGTAATTCTTTGTCAAGCCTCTCTCTACTTCAATAAAAAAAATAATGAACACAAAGATTCCTTCACTGTCTGGGAACTTATTTCTGTTCATGGAACTGCTTTTTACAGTAGAATTAATGGAATATTAACCGTTCCTCCAGCTTCGTGGCACATCAGTTGAATGAGCTAGTACAGACTTACTAAGACCATCTTGATGTTTTACAAGCCATTTTATGCCTTAATTCAAAGAAGTTAGGATGCCTTTTCCTTACAGGAAGTGAGAAAAATATTACAATTTTACAGTGAGTTATTTTAGGGTCAGCTTGTAAAAAATAAATTAACTGGCAGGTGCAGTTCCCAACAGATGGCAGATAAAGTGACTAATATTGAAATATCTGCTTGAAGGATTCTGTTCATGTTTCCATTATTTTGCAGATGGCTTGTGAAACAACCAACAGCTTCACTTAAAACAACAGTATTAATAAAAGTTGCAAAGTTTTCTCTCTGAAATTTCTCCTTGTATGGGTGCTAAATAGTAAAAACAAAACATAAAACATTCTGTGCCCTTTCTTCCTCTCCACCAGACTTTGCTATCTCTGCCGTGTCCCAGGTTTGTTCTGCTTTGTTGAGCTCCCCAGCAGCTCTTCCTTTAGGCCACGGCTCCTTTGCTCCTGTATTGGAGTGACCAATATTGCTGTGGGGATGTGCCTTGGCTTGTCTGAGCCCTGCTGCTGAACCAAATAGTGGCAGCTGTGGTGTTTCACCCCAGAGACACCTTTGGCTGGCTGGTGATACAGCTGGGGGCTCAGAGACAAGTCCGGGCAAGCTGGGCTCTGGGAGTGGTGGGATGGAGCTTCCTCCGTGGAAGTTTTGCTCCTCAGGTTTTCCTCTCGGAGAAGCTCTAAGGCGATGGTGAAGGAAAGGAGTCAGTTCTGATGGAGGGTTTAATCCAGAGCTTTTATTCTGGCCCACAGGCCTCTGAATCTTGTAACTGGCTCCAGCAGAACTCCCCAACCGCGTGGTTGCTGGTCCTTTTACCGGGGGAGAGGGGCAGGGGACGGGACAGGAAGCCAACAGCCAGGTACAGGAGAGGAGGTCTGAAGGGACAAAGGACACCTGGGTGGCCAATGTCCCTTCAGGGGTAGAGAGCATCCTTTGAATCTGCCAATCTCTCTGTTAAGAAGAGAAGCCACCTCTAAGTAGAATTCGAATTTCAAAATTGCTGTGTGTTTTGTGGGTTAGAGTGTAATGGTTGTTACAATGTTTGCTGCGGACTGAAGTTAATAATGTTATGTGAGTTAAGGTGTAATGGTTGTTACAATGTTTACTATAAATGAAGTCAATGAAGTTAAAGCACTAAGTATCCCATTGTACCCCGGTGTGAATTGTATTTATCCCTTATCCGGGTATTGTATCCCTTTACCCTTCGGTCGGGCCACTGCCGCTGCTCCCCAGCATGGAGCACAGCCAACCCCCATGTGCAAATGAGGAGAAAAGGGGTCTGAGGACTCAGAGGGCCTTTAAAATCAAATGAACCAGAGAAAAGAAAAACACAAGAACCCCATAACCTAATTAACAAAAAGACCAGGATGTTTCTAACAGAATACTCAAAGTCCTCACTACCACCAGAAGTGCCTGGCTGAGGTGACCCCCTACACAGAATGAGCCCAAGGAGTCTCCCACAGTGTTGCCATGAGGATGAAACCCCAGGCCTGCCAAGGGACAACTGGCAGGACTGAAGCACCTCCTTCCTGGGGACCTCGTGGGAGCGGCGGCGGCGTGCGCAGCCCCGAGCCCCACCCCAGAGCTGATGTCCTAATAAAGGCACTAAAAAGGAGAGATTTGCAGAGATGAATGTTGAAGGATGTCCAGAGACCTTGTTTGGTAATGCCTTGTCTAGCAACTTTCCATTCTCAATATATGAAATGTTAGCAACTACATAACTTTTCCTAATAAATAAAAAAACAAAAGAGAAAATACTTTCAAAACATGGATGTCTTGAAATATACTGACATCCTGATGCATATTGCAAGCTGAAAACAAATAATTAATAACAGAAAACCAAGGGCAAAGTCTTGACTTGGATAGATGGGCAGGTTTTTATGTGGTTTGGAATTTTTTTCATTTAGCTCTATAGATGTGAATTTCAAAGGGGTGTGAAATAGTAAAGAATTGCTGGTGAAAACGTGGAGAATTTAAATGAAGAAACTGGCAATTGAAAATAACCCTTCTGGTAATAGGGGAAAAGCTGCTTGCAGTTCACCTCTTTGTGTTTGATAGGTCATGTTACCCAGGAGAAGCTTTTTGCTTTAGAGTATCTGTGGGTGGAATCATATGGCTTAGAATTTGTTGCTGTAATGTTCTCCTCATCCCTTTCTGTGTCATGTTTTTGGATTTCCATGGAAATGGAATAAATTAATATACCTTTATCAAAGTTATTCTTTCAGTTTTGGAGAATTCAAGATAGATTTTTAGAAAATGTAAACAAGGCAACAAAGGCTTTACCAAAGTGTGAGATTTATGGTGTAAAAACATTCTGTGTGAGAGTAAATGAAGAACAGGAGGGGAAAGGAAGACCTTGTGCTGTTCTTATGAGTCACTAGTCAGGGGACTGAATAGTTAATGAAATGTTGGTAAAGCTTGCTGATATATTAATAAGTGTTGTTAGTACATCAACAAAATACGTTTTGATTTCCTTTGGGGGAAAAATTTATGTATGAATCTGACCTTTTTCTCACTGCTGTTACTTTTTTAGATTTGTAGCAGCAAAAAAGGAGAAAATGGTTGGACAATATACATGAGATATTGCATTAATATGTGAATATGGTAGGCATTTGAAATGGATTAATGAGGAATGTACTGTGTGCAAATTACGTTTCACAAAGGGATTTATGTTTAGATCTGACCTTGTCTGTCTTTGCTCCTTCACAGTGTAACACCCAGGAGGGTTTGAGCAATGAGTACCAATGCTGCTGCTGTCCTGTTCCTGCTGCCTGAGATTTGTTGCTAATGGTCTGACTCATTAGCTTTTACAAATATGAACTCAGAAAGTCTTCAAAATAAAATAGGCTGCCAAAAGCCACCCAGGTGTAAACACATCAAAATACTAAGTACCAAATTGCAGCTACAGTTTGTTTTACCCATCTGCCTTTATATTTTCCCAAGGTCTCTTAAAGCTGATTTTGGAACATACTGAGGCAATTTGAGCTAAAATGCTTACATCAAAGGATCTCTCTTATTTCCCACTAATTGACATTGCTGTGGTAACAGAGCTTTATATTTAATAAGAAGTGAGCTCTGCTTTCCTAGGTTTTAATTCTTATTATTTTCTATTAAACAGATGATATTTCATGTATCCTTAGCACAATCTTTTCCCTTGTCAGAGAGCCAGGCTTCAAGTCCCACCTCTGTATGGATGTGTGTACATGTGACTATCAAGGAAAAAAAAAATTTGTAATTGCAATCACCACGACTTGATATACTTACAGAATTGTTAGGAAAATGGAGCTTTTTGGTAACTAAGGGTGCATATTGATTTGAAAATTCAAGACCCTTCTTTTAGGATGATATGCTTGGAAGTGGAAGGACCATGTACTTGTTAATGTATAATGACTCTGACAGTTTTCTCTGTGGATTAGGTTCAGAACTGTCAGTCTGAGTCACAAATAGAAGGTGGAATAAAGCTGATTTGCCTACAGAGGATCTGTATGCATAAAGAGAACCCCCTGTGATCATTCAGGAGCTTAAAATTAGGTAAAGCATTAAACTAAAAAAAAAATTCTCAATGCCATGTGTTAACCATCATGAAATAAGAATCCAGGACCTCTTGCTGTGCAGCCTCTGCAGGAATCTACTGAAAGGCACACAGAATGCAACAACCACTAAACAAGTCCCATCATTTTTCTTCAGCTAAGGAGTCCATCCCCTTAAATTCTTAAGAAAAGACAAGGAATTAAATTACTCTTTTGCACCTGACAGGTCCTCCTGCCTCTCTTGCAGTTAATCTTAGGGAAAAATGTCCAGGTTCCTATCTAAAGGTGGTGCATGTTTAAGTGCCAGTCTACCATGGAACCTTTAGGAAGAGAGAGCTTGGTAATAGGAAAAAATTAAGTTTGTTTGCTTGAATTAATTATGAGGAAATTTGCTTAATTTTTATGCCTGTAAATATGCTGTTAGAGCATGAGTGGTAGAAGATTCCCTGAAAAGTTAACAGAGCATTGATTAGCCTTTATGTATTATGTAAAATAAATATGAAAATCAGAGAGGAAGGGAGCATAATCCCACCCCCCCCAAAAAATAAAATATTGAGTGTTCAACTGTTTGAGACATTTATTATAGGAGGTTTTCTGACCTGAATATGGAGAGTGAGGATGGCAAAACTGAAAAAAACACCAACTTCATAGTCAGTGAAACCTACCCTTTGAAACCAGAAATGCAACAAAGAAGAGCTGACATTGAGGGACACTCAGAGAAATTAAAACTGGTAAAACCTCCCCACAACCAACAAACCACTTATTTAAGTGATAGCAGTTATTGGTAGTCACTGGAATATTTAATCCAATGACATAATAAAATTTTCTTAACTTAGAGACTATAAGATGTTAATAAACTCCCTATAAATTCAGATTGGTTAAAACTTATAATTTATGTGCTGCAAAAAAATCAGAAACATGGTGAGACTAATATATAAATATTTACCAAAAAATAAAGGGAAACCTTTCCACTTCAATACTGAAAGCAAAAGCAGGGTTTTTTTTTAATGACAGTAATATAACCCCAAATCTGTCTTCTAAGTGGATAAGATTTCATAAGAGTTTACTGCAAAATACTGTCTCTTCTCACATAACACTGTTTAAAAATGGAGGTCATTCTTTCTTCATTATTTTATTAAGACAAACAAATGAAGTGCATTATTAGCAACAAAAATAATGTTTAAAGGAGCAAAATATCCTAACATCTCTATTTCTGATTGGATGGAGAACGTGGTACTAAATGCTGTATAATAGATAAGTGTGGGATGGATGGGGCACCATTTGCAAGTGCTCTGCAGTAGAACAAAAGGAATTGATATATATAAAAAAAGCTTTTAGTTGATTTAACTATGTTTCCCAAAGCTTGCAAATTGGGAAATTTCACATTGCAAACTCAAGAAGGGAGTCAGCAAAGCCTTGTACAGCCTTTAAGGATAATCTGCCACATGAATCAGGAAAGCCCTTGAGCAGATAATATTGCCATTTTTTCTTCTGACAGTACCAAAGCAGCTTATGAATTTCCCTGACCATTTCCTTAATCCTTCCCTGAAACCATTAACTCTTTGTAACATCCCAGTATGGTGCCTTTAAACAGAATATGTAGAAAAATATATAAACTGACCATCTGGACATAGGCTCAGGAAGATAATTTTGTTCCAGGTTGAGTTTCTTTACTGAAAGTTGGGGGTTTTTTTTAAATTAATTTGGTTTTCTTGTGATGGAAATCCTTCAAGTAAATGCAGCAGGAATGCATTGCTAAAGATTCCATATTGCCCATCTTGCATTCACAGTAAATAGGTTCACAGAAGGCATAGGGCGTGAGTAAATTTAGCCCCAAATATAGGTTAAAACCTGTCTTGGGTTGATGCTGAATTGTGTCCCCATTTGTCTGTTTAGCTCAGAAATAAGTTTTGCACTTTTAAAACTGGATCTGAGAGCGAAGGGGAAGAAGGAGAAGCTGTGGAATGTCTGAGGCAGTTGTTTTCAAAACATAGAGATAAGAGTTTTCACCTTTCCTACACACAGCCTGTATTGTCTGCAGTGTGGATGGCAGGAGAGCTGTCCTTTGCTTTTTGTTTGTTTTTGGCTAGCTGAAGCAGAGAAATTCTCTGGACAGTGAGTATTTTTCTCTTTTTGTTGGAACTGTTCAAACCTGCTCTGGACTAAAACCCAGAAGAGCACCAGGAGCTCACACCTGTGGCCCACCAGATCCTGGCCTGGACCACACCATTTCCCAATGAAAACAAAATGAGTGAGCTGACCTACAACCCATGGAATAGACTTTCTGAATTTGTCATCTCTTTGGAGCTGCGAGAAGTTTCGTTTTTTGTATTGTCCACTTGTCATGCTGGGGAGTGCTTTGCCTGTTAAATAAACAATTTTTTCCACTTTTCTGCAAGGAAATCTTTTCCCGAATCAGTTGCAGGAGGGGCTGTTAGGAGTTGCTTTCTAGAGGGACCCCACTTGGAGGTTTCTTCCCAAATTTGCCCTAAAGCAGGACAAACACCCCTATTGTCTAATTAAGGTACTTTTTATTCTATTTAATCCAAATTATTTTCTTATGGTTGCATACATGGAAAATTCTGTTTCTAGAACTTCAGGCACTGAAGGGCAGAGACATCTTTGACAGAAACCCATGCCAAATACAAAAGTCACTGGACTACTGTCTCCTTTATACCCACATAGAGTAAATGAGACTGAGGATCATGAGTTTGATCCTCACACAGGGCACAGGGGGACCCAGGCTACTAGAGTCCAGTTATATGATTAAAAGTTATTTATTAAAAAGCATCAGTCTAATAGGACTGGTTCTGAAGGTGCAGTTTGTTTAGCTGAAGGGTTCTGTCTGGGTGAGGCCCTAGAGAGACACTGGGGCCTCTGGGTCTTCTCGATGCCACAAACCTCAGGCAGCCAGCAGGAATAAGTTCAGGGTGCGGCTGTAGAGAACTACAGGAGCTCTCCAGAGCCTCAGAGATTCTCCTCGGTGGTCCCGTAGCTTTGGACCTGGAAATCCAAGTGGCTGGCAGGGGTCTGGTGCCTGGCTGGAACTGTGCAACCATCTTTCTTCTTTCTTCTTTTCTTTCTTCTTTTTTCTTCTTTTCTTCTTTCTTCTTTCTTCTTTTCTTCTTTCTTCTTTATTTTTTTTCTTTCTTCTTTCTCCCTCTGTAGTTTTTTGCAGGCAAAGTAAATCAGCAGCATAGCAACTAGATAGATAAGGAATGCTGTCTCTCCTCTGCTGGCCTCTATGGCCAGGTTTGAACTCTAAGTTAACCAATCAGCTAAAAACAGGAAACTAAGACCAGTTCTCTACACTTATTAAAATTACTAAAAAACATTGCACACTTCAATTGATTTTATGTAAGTTGTTTTTTTCATGTATGTGCAGAACTTATCATGCTTTTGACTTAGGTATTATCTGAATATTTCAACTTATTTTTTGTCCTTGCTATTATCTGTTTTTGTAGACTACTCTATCCAAAAATGTAAAACAATATTGTACTGTGTTTTGATTATGTCTATGAAATACTAAACTTCATCTGGATTTCTAGGGCACTGGCCCTCTACAGCTACTCAGACAGCTTACATGCTGCTTTTCATCAGAAACACTTAGAAAGACTCAAGATTTATTTCTGTCTCACTATGATTCAATACATTCTCTTCTTCTTCTAATATTAAATAGGGAATTTAACTTCTTGTTTCCAACAAATGGAAGGAGTGAATTGCATTGTATTGAAATATCAGCAATCTGGAAGGACAACTTAAGAACTTGATTTCAAATTCATCAGTAGCTTTTTAACTTTCAGTGAGAACCACCAAGTGAAGGCTGTGCCACAGAACTTTATTCTGCAGCTGACAGGTTCACTGAGCACCACAAGCTGCTTCTTATGAGAAGAGAGATGGGAAATGGGGGGATATTTTACCAGATTATCCCAATTAAGAATTTATAGTTCATTTAGATAAAGCTGAATGAAGTATTGCAATAGAAATGATTGATATACTTATAACTAAAGACAGACAGAAGTGGCCTTATCAGGCTGTGTTAAATCAGAGCCCAAATCAGGTTGTGTTCAGCCCCTGTATTGTGCAAATGGGAAGATGTCAGCGTGGTTCTGTAACCCACAGTGCTACACAGCTGTCCTGGCCTCAGCACTCCCTATAAAAGCTGCATTTTTCCTTGGATTGTACTTGGTATTTTTAAAAAAGACCTAAATTTTTGTTCCCTGCTTCGTAATTAACAATATTATCATAACACTTTGCATTAGTTTAAGCACTGAGATTTCTTTTTTCTTGCCAAAAATCTGTAGGATTTATCTGTATAAAATCCATTAGTATTGATATTAATTGGAGGCTGTGTAGCTGGATCTCTTAAGTATTTTTGACTTAATTTAAGCTTAGAATCATAGAATATCCAGAGCTGGAGGGTACCTTACTCTTCCTTCTTCTGATGCAAATAATTACTTGGGGAAAAGAAGTAATAAACAGTAGATAACAGCCTCTCTATACTGATGAATGCAGCAGAAGGTGGTATATTTTCATAATGGCCTGTTCAGATTTCACATCCAGAAGCAGATCTTTAAATTATGAAACAAAATTTCATAACATAGGAAGGCTATCAACACCCACATTCAAATCATTAATTAGGTAAGGCTTGCTTTTCTTTACCTCTCTTAGCAGAACTTTTGCAAAGAATATGCACCAAAAAGGAAAAAAAAAAAAAAAAAAGAAAATAAAGGTATAAGCTAATGACATACAGTTACTATGGTTATCACAGTTTTACTAGAACCATTTGAAGGATATTTATCCTTGACATTTTGAAAGTGAAGTTCAGTCAATTGTGCAGAAGGGAATACAAATGTATGCATTCATCCTGACTTAAAAGAATAATCTAACTTTTTTTTTTTTAGCCATGAATTCCAGTCTTGGGTTTTTTAAAAGAATTTATTTACCTGTCCATGCTGCTTTTCAAAATAAATATGAATTCATCATCAAAAAAACCCTATTTTGTTGCCACAGTTTGTATTGCTGATAATGACAAAGAAAGAAAGAATCCCCACAGAACTCTAGAGAAGACAATTTCTCTAGCTCTTCTTTTCATTTAATGTTTCTTTACTAGGATATAAGTTTTACAAAATGGGTTGTTTTTTACTGGTGATAAATCATCTTGGAAGTTCACAACCACTTATCCAAACTGCTATTAAGCTTCCTTCAATGCATCTAAAACCAAGAGCATCTGTATTTTATTAATGTTGTTTACAAACTCTTCTAGGAGAGGTCCCTGTTGAAAATCACAATATGCTGATCAGGCAGATGTTGCAGTATCAAATACTTATATATCAGAATTCAGACTCAATTTCTGCAGACCTAGAGAACCACTGCAGCAATTATTGCAATTGCTGCATCAGTGTAGCAGTAATTGTAATAATTCATACATCACAGCACTGAAGCTTGATGTGTGTTATTGGGTTTGTGTGGCCAGATTTTGGTAACTTTGGGGAGCTACTTGGGGTGGTTTCTGTGAGGAGGTGACAGAGATAATCCCCATATCCGACAGAGCCAATGCCAGCCAGTTCCAGGACGGACCTGCCCTGGCCAAGGCTGAGCCAAGCTGTGCTGGCAGCTCCTCTGAGAGAAAATGTTTAGGAAGGAGGAACGGTCACTGCACAAAAACAATTGCACCTGGAAGAGAGGAGTGTGAGTGTGAGAGGAACAGCCCTGCAGACAGCCAGGTCAGAGCAGAAGGAGGGGCAGGAGGTGCTGCAGGTGCCGGAGCAGAGGGTCTCCTGCAGCCCCTGGTGCTGCCCATGGAGAGGCAGCTGTGCCCCTGCAGCACATGGGCTCCATGGGGAGCAGGGATCCAGCTGCAGCCCGGGGAGGAGGAGGGATGTGCACAAAGGAGGCCACGTCCCCATGGGGAGCCCATCTTGATCAGGGTCCTGGCAGGACCTGTGAGCCACGGGACACCTGTGCTGAGGCAGCCGGTGCCTGAAAGGCTGCAGCCCTTGGTGAATGAGTTTGTGAAGAGCTGCAGCCCATGGGAAGGACTCTGGAGAAGCTCATGGAAGACTGTCTCCCATCAGAGTGACCTCATGTTGGGCTACAGGAGGAGTGTGAGGAGTTCCTGCTGCAGAGGAAGGACCAGCAGAAACATTGTGTGACAAGCTGATCACAGTCCCCATTCCCTATCCCATGTGTCACTGAGGGAAAGGAGTGAGGGAAAATTGGGAGTGAAATTGAGCCAGGGAAGAAGGGAGGGATGAGGGGGAGGTGTATTAAGATTTGTTTTCTTATTATCCTACTGTAATTAGATTGATAATGAATTAATTTTTTCCCAAGTTGATTCTCATGACAGTAGTTGGTGATTGCTCTCCCTGACCCTTGAGCATTTCCTCACAATTTTCTCTCACCTGTCCAGATGAGAAGTGATAGAATAGCTTGGTGGGCACCTGCAGCCCAGCCAAGTTGACTCCCCACAGTGTGAGGATAAAAAAGTGCCCAACAGGAAGTGCTCCCTGTCTGTGCATGTAGGATACTTTGTAGGGTGCTTCCAAGTTAATATTTTCTCTGTGTTAGTGGTGTGGTCAAAGAAAGAGTTTATAGCACTTTAATAGGTTGTGGCAAAGAATGTTTTCATTGGAATAACTGGGCCGGAGTCGGACAAAATTGGGAGACCTGATGAGTTACAGTAGGAGAGTACCAGTTGGCCAGAAAATATGTCTCAAAATCTGTTACAGAAATTAGACTTTGGATGCCCAAGACATTTGACATTATTTCATCTGATGTTTGTGCAAGTGACTTGGTATCATACTTTGGGATATTCATAGGTTATTAATAAATAATAATGTAATGAAGTCTAAAAATCTGTGCTGCTATGTATTGTCTCACAGTGGAAAATAGAGTAATTTTTCATGTGTTCTTTATCATTTAGCATTTCTATTAAAATTTAGGGGTAGACTGATAGGAGTATGTGCTTTGAACTCTCAGAGCACATTAACTATACACAATCCCACTCGGAATTGGATCCTCCACAATGTAGTTTTCATCACAGATGGAAAACTACTTGAGGACATTTTGAAGGTGGCCCAATGGCAGAGTAGGGAGAAGAAGCCTGTACTTTCTTGAAAATATGTATCTGTACATTCTGCCTTATGTTCTGGTTTGTATTTTAATTCTTTCTTTTAAAATGACTATTTATTTGTGTACTTCTGCCCAGGAGAGATGTAGAAGATTGGAAGCAAAATCCAAAGGTTCTATTTCATAAATATCTACTTTATCTAATTCTATTCAGAATTTAAAACCAGTTAAATTTTTCTCCACTGTCATGTCTGAAGACACTTCCAGATCTCATTTCTGTTAGAAACTGATTTCCAGCACAGTTACTTGTGGTGAGTTCATTTGCCTTTTGTTCTGGTGCAAAGATTTCCCTTAAGCTTAAATAGACCTTTCTCTCCTGATTCCTTTTCCTGTCACTTCAGTGAGTGATCACAGCTTCTCTCAAGGTTCATCACAAACCAGCAAGTTGCTTGTCATGACATTTTACGGTTCCTATATTTTTACTTTCAGTCCACGAAGGATTATTTAATTCCTTCCATACCAAGCTCTCAAACAGGTGACTTTCTTTCCTGACAGCATTTTGCAGTGGTCAGAGAGTAGATCTGGGGGAAAAACTAACTAGTGGGCTAATAACTGAACTTGATTTTTTTCCTTTAAATGCTGAAAGTCCCTTCTCAGCATTAACTAGAGCCACCATTAGTTTATAAAGATGGCTTGGCTTTGTGTTTGCAACCTGTGGGCCCCTTCACAAAGGACTGAAAACCAAAGTTCTTGCAGTGCTTGCCACAAAATTCTTTTGCAGAAACTCATCATCTGGCCCACAAATGGCAGTGCAAACATGTGAAGGACAGGACTTGGGAAGGAGAAGGGATTCCATAAGTCCTGCAGAAAATCCTGAAGATCTGCCCACATTTAATTTAGTCTGTTTTCTCCTGTCTTTGTCATGTCTCAGGCACCATGGTGGGAGAAACTGGTGTGCTGCTATGAGAGAAATGAAATCCTCTCATGTTTCTCCAAGTAGCTGTACAAGCAGAAGTACTGGGGCTGTGTACAACCTGTGTTCAGGGTTGCAGTGAATTTGGCATATACTGAAAGCATTTAAAGTTCTTAAACATTTCACTGATTTAATCCCCAAAAAGAAAATTAAAAGTAATTTATATCTTTCATTAAAAAAAAAAAAAAATTGTTGCATGGTTAGAAGTCTGTCATTAGCTTATTAATTATTATATCCACTAATAGGTTCTGCTGTGTTGAGGGGGATGCTGCCGTGTGGTCTTTGTCTGGTTTGCTAAATGCTTCATTATTCCTCCCAGCTGGAGTTTTACTGTGCATGTGTTTGTTTTCTGTACTGCATTATAAAAAGAATATGCTGCTGTGGAGTTATGGCAGTGAGTGGGCAGCACACGTTTTATGTGTGAGTCATTTTTGTCCAGAGACAAAATGTGTGAACAGCAGATTTAGACCGAATATATAATCTTCATTAACTTTTATTTGTAATAAATTATCCTTGAGGTATGTTGCAACAGCAGAAGGTGCATGCATCAGACTGGCATAAACCAACTCCAAAATAAGTATTGCATTCATCTGTGCTCACCTGTGGCATGTAACTCATGCAGTGTCTTGACAGGAGTATAAAAATCCATGATTTCACTACCCATGTATAAGGACTGTCTTCATGATGAAAGGGGTGGAGGTTTAGGCAAGAGTTGTATTTGAAAGGCTTTTGGGAAGCAAAGGTTACAAGTAGATACTGAGTTTTGCAAGTAGATCTGAAAAGGCTACAGAAATAGCCTCCCCTCATTTCCCAAAAAACACATTGTGATCTTCACTAGTGTTTCTGTAGGACCAGAATTGCCTTTGTCCAAGGATGCTTGAATACTTTATGAAGTATGTCTTACAGTAATTAATATGTAAATTTTACCCTGTCTCTGAAAATAAATGCTGATGGCCTTGATCTTCAATTACTGCAGAAATTTCTTGAGTCAGAGAGACCTAAATAATGTTGCTCAGTTTGTTTTTTCATTGTTTACCTGTCATAGAGCTCTTTAGCTTCTTTAGGGCTTCTCTTCATTGCTGAAGTTAAATTAATTATGCAATATCCTACAGTAAATCTGCAAAGATTTGAGTAGTCCCTTAGCTTCCCCACATAGTAGTCCCTCTTTATCACCATCATTCCTGTTTTGGATGGTCTTTGAGTGTGTTTATCTTTCTCAAGATTAAGGTCAGAGCCCAGCTCCCTGTGATGACCCTGGTCTAGATGAGCCTGGCTCTGCTCAAGTGGAGCTGGTGGAAATCAGCTGTGGCACGGCATGTGTTTGCAGCTGGGAAAGGGCTTTGTAAGGTTTCAGGGCTAGGTCCTGAGAAAAATCTGTTGCCATGGGAGCTGGTGCAAAAGCCAGAACAGCACAAAACCACAGACCTGTGTTGCAAAGCAGAGGGGCTGCTAAGCATTCCCCCAGTTGGAGCTCCTATGGGGTTTTATCACTTGGTTCATGACATAGTAATTCAGCCCCAAACCTGCAATTGTGTGCAAGCCTATTATTCGAATGACATTAATTACATACATTAATTAGATGTTCCTGGGAGTAACCAGAAGTACAAAAGGCTGTGCTGGTTTTGGCTGGGATGGCGTTAACTTTTGGTATGGGGCTGTTTTGTGTGTGTGTTGAAAACAGTGTTGATAATACAGGGATGTTTTGTTTACTGCTGAGCAGTGCTTGCACAGAGAAAAAGCCTTTCTGCCTTTCACAGTCCACCTCCATAGAGGAGGCTGGGGACACAAAAAGTTGAGATGACAATAGTCAAGACAGCTGCCCCCAACTGACCAAAGGGATACCCCAGGCCATATGCTCAGCATATAAAGGTGGGGAAGGTGGGGGAAATAGAAGAAAGGTGGGGTAGGGGATGATGTGAGTGATGACATTTGTCTTCCTGAGTCACTCTTACATGGGATGGAACCCTGCCCACGGGAAGTAATGAATTAATTGCTTGTTTTACTTTGCTTGAGTAAAAGACATTTGTTTCACCTACTAAAATGGCTTTATCTCAAGTTTTCCTACTTTTACCCTTTCAGTTCTCTCCCCCATCTTGCTGGGGGGGGAGTGAGAGAATGGCTGTGTGGGGCTGAGCTGCCATGATAAGATCCTACATACCTTTGGATTAATGTGGGAGAACTACAGATCACTGTGTCTGCTTGAGGATTGACAGTAAATCTCCACAGGCAGTTAACCTGACAGCCACAAATATATCAGATGAAAGATTTACTGTAAATCAAAGTAACAATTTCACATTTTGCAGTTGCTTGAGGCTGGTAACTCAACTGATAATCATGGTGGAAATGGAAAAAAGATAATATCTCTCTGAGTAGCACTGTTGAGGAATACACCTGGTGCAGGTGAGCAGCTTCAGGAAGAGATCCTGATTGAGCTCTGGGGTGGGGGAAAGGGCCGGATCCCCAGGCAGGGGCTGGAAACTGCTGACACTTTGCATTACAAAGGATAGCTGTGGTGCTGTCCCGGTGAGTGACATTCACATGGGGAAGGAGCAGATGCTCAGCAGGAAGAACCCAGACTATCTGGGAAGACAGATTATGAGGGTGTAAGAGCCCAAGGATCCAGGGTCCCTCCCTGGAAGCACCAGCTCGAGATAGTTTTGTCTTACTGTGCTGTGACTAAATTGCTTTAAGGGATACTGAGGTCTGGCACTCAGCGATGGGAAACCTGAGGTTGAGCCGGTAAGGAAAACTTACAGCATGCACACCTCAGTTATTTCTGAGACTTTTAGTACTGCAGTATCATAAATTCCAGGTTTAATTGGATCCAGGCTGGAAAAGACACTATTTATTTAACATACACTTTGCAATATATACACGTTTCACCCAATAAATCATTAAGGGAGTCAAAGCTAAAAATAGCACTGTTTACATTATATATGATTTCTGTTACTTATCTTGGAGGTGTGAAGAGCTGTGACTTTAACGTTAGACATCAGTGTTGCTGATGTGAAAGAATCCTTTGTATCAGTGGGCCAACTATTACACTATCCATGATTTATCATGCTTGGTATAATTATATGTATCAGAAAATCAGTGTAGTTAATATTTTGCCTTCTATTTAAAACACGTATTTTTCATTAAATACAAATTATACACAGACTATTCTAGATGTAAATTAGTTTTGCTGGAACATGCACAAAGGATAACTTTCACTCTCAGATCTGTGGTTCCCTGATGGCTTATTGTATGTAGACATTCATACAATAAAGGCCACAGAGACTACTTTAGATCAGACACCCTCTGCGGTGGAAATCCCCTCCTACATGGGGTATGGTCCAGATCTTGGAAACTGCAGCATATTGTAACTTTTTAACTGATTCCAGCACAGTTGTGGCTAAGCAAATTGTAATTTCTCAGAAGCAAGAATTTCTATGGTGATTGTTGGGAATAAATCCCCAAAATATCATTAGGATGTCATTTAGCTTCTCCCCGAGTGTATCTTGCTAGAAGCAGACAGACAGGAGACAGAAGAGAAAAAGAAGCTTGAGCCTTCCTCAGCAAATATAGCCTTTTGTTTAGTATAGGTTGCTGTAAGTATTAAATTAGAAATATTAGGGACTCTAAGAATTCTCTAGAACGTTACAAGCCCTAGGCTTGGAATAAAGACACAAGATGTGAAACTGTTTGGTATATGGATAATTTTTACTGCAGAGTCCAAGAAAGAGATGGTAATATATGATGCCTTCAGTCATTCTCCAGTGCATTCATTTATTCTTATTACTCCAAGGAAGTCAAGGTGGAAGACAGCAGATATGCAGTGCAGGCTGCACAGGTGAGGAGCCTTGCTGCTGCAGAGGATTTAAAATGCCACTGCAATGTATCGCTGTATTGCCTGCACTGTAGCATCTCTTTCAATCAGCAGTGGATCAGACTTCAAAAAAAATACCTGTGCAGAGAGCTGGAAATTTAACTTTCTGCCTGTCTTAGTTTGGAATTAATTTATTTTTGGTAGGGAAGTAATTACCTGTTAGGATGGTGTTAGGAAACTGTTGTCAATTTCCGGTCGACGTGTGACGAATTTCGAGTATTGACACATTATTAAACCAGAGAAAGGGTTGGACACGCCTTTGTGAGTGCACATTTTTGGGTGGGAACCCCAGGGGTCGCTCTCTTTCTTTTCCAGCCTTTGGAGAGAGAAGCCGCGCGCCGCCCCCTCCCATTCCGGCAACCCCAGCCGGGCGGGGGAGGCTGGGCCGCGCTGCAGCTGCTGGCGGCTCGGCTACGAGCCCTGCCCTCGCCGCCTCCGGGCTGGGCAGGGGTGACCCGTACCGACCCGGCCTACCCCGCCTGGCCTGGGATGCGGAGGGCGGACCGGACGGCCACACACGGACGTACGCGGCCGTGGATGCGGGATGGAGCAGGACACGGGATGCGGGGAGGGCGGGCCGTGGGATGCGGGGAGGGCAGGACACGGGATGCGGGGAGGGCGGGCCGTGGGATGCGGGGAGGGCGGCCGTGGATGCGGGAGGGCAGGACACGGGATGCGGGGAGGGCGGGCCGTGGGATGCGGGAGGGCGGACCGGGATGCGGGAGGGCAGGACACGGGATGCGGGAGGGCGGGCCGTGGATGCGGGAGGCGGGCCGTGGGATGCGGGGAGGCAGGACACGGGATGCGGGGAGGGCGGGCCGTGGGATGCGGGGAGGGCGGGCCGTGGGATGCGGGAGGGCAGGACACGGGATGCGGGGAGGGGCAGGACACGTGGATGCGGGGAGGGCGGGACACGGGATGCGGGGAGGGCGGGACACGGGATGCGGGGAGGGCGGGCCGTGGGATGCGGGGAGGGCGGGCCGTGGGATGCGGGGAGGGCAGGACACAGGATGCAGGGAGGGCAGGACACGGGCGGCCGTGTCGCCCGCGCAGAGAGAGGCCCCGCAGCGGGAATTGAAGGCAGCAGGGGCCGGTGACCGGCGATGCTCCAGCCGTGCCCTTTGAGATCCTGGCACAGCGCCCAGCGCCGCCAGAAATCCATCACTGTAACTGCTCCCGAAGCGACCGCATGGCCCTCTACAGGTCCCGGCTGAGATATTAACTCCTTCAGTGCACAGATGACATCTGCAGATCTCAATCCTCTCTCAAGTGATACAAATTGAGAGGAGTGAAGAAACATAGAGAAACAACATGAAGGCACCAAGGTCAGTAAAGAAGGAGTCAGGTCCCATATGGAAGGAGTATGAGGAGATACCTTACTTTTAGGCTGAAATTCTCTTGTAAGCCATGGTGATGGACTGTGATACACTGAACATCCCTTTAAATCATGGAAAAATTATGGGGAGATGGAATGTTCAAATTGTAGACGTGAGCAAAGACATCCATGCTGAACTAGTAGATGTTGAAGTACCTGTGATTCCATGAGACACTTGAACAGAGAGAAGTGATGAAGACCCTTTGCCCCGAGGGAAGATGAAGACAGCCTCTGTTCCCTGAGATAAAGATGATCTTAGAGATAGATGAAGAGAACCTGTGTTTTTGAAAGGTTCATCCTTAAAATAATACCCCGTAAGCTGACATGGCCCATAAACACAGCTGTGGGAAAGCTGTGTGAAAGATGGGAGGAACTCCATGAATGCAGATTCATGGGTGCCTGATGTTCAGGGAAATTGAAGCCATGAGAGTACTGTTTTCTTGTGGACAGTTCTCCATAGCATAACAAGAGATACCTCTCTCCCTAAGTGAACTGAAGAAGGACTATTCTAGAGGTGGAAAACTGAGTGAGAAGTCTAGGTGTTGTTTCTGTGTGTTGTCAGTGGGAAAGAAGAGGGTGTGGGGGAGGAAGAGAAGCGTTCTGAAGGTTTTATTCTGATTCTTATTATTCTTTTAACTTTGTTAATAAATTTTTTTCTTTATGCCCTTTAAAGTTTAAGCCTGCTTTGCTCTTCTCCTAATCTTATCTCACAGCAGAAAATAGACCCACCACATAAATTGGTGCATTGGCCAGAAAATCTAAAATTGGCAAACTAAAACCACTACACTGCATCTAAGGAAGATTGAGAATGCATGAAGCCTGTGACCCTTCTATTAAAGGAGGAACTCACAGCTATCATTCTTCAACATAAGAAATTCTTTGTTGGAGGGAGGCTGCATTAAAAAGCACCTACTGTGCCAAGAATGTGTGTTCCTGCTGAGGGTGTTTACATAACTTCTGTCTATGAAAGCAGCTTTAAGCACCTTTGCATTCCTCTCTTCCTAGGCCTGGAATGGATTTATGCCTTAAAGGCTGCTCCCTCATGGACAGGCTGTCAGCATCTTTCAGGGACCCCTAAAGCAGCAAAGAAATGTGGGTACCCAAACAGTAGTTTGGTCACCCTCCTGACATTTGTATTTCTTAAGTTACCATAAAAGAAACTGCAGTTAAGCACAGAGGCTTCTACAGAGTGGTCTAACCCAAACCAGCACCTTGGTTATGGACGATTTTCTCAAAATTCTAAGAAGTATGCAAATTGTGCAAATTGTCTTCCCCTGGAGTAGAATCTCTCCTGATAGTTGATGAAGAGAAATTTCCTTTAAGGTGAAAATGAGCTAAGTGGAGAAAAAAAGCTTACAGAACTTAAAGGAAAACATATTACTCATTCTTTCTAATTTCCTGCAGTAACCTGGCTGCTTTTAATAAAAGTTTCTGAAACCATAATTCATCATAAGTTGGCTTATGTTGCCATCCTTGGTAGAGTGAATCCGATTTTTCTAGGAGTGTGATTAATAATTTTACTTCTTCTTCCTATTTATGGTTTACTATTAGGTCAATCAATTCCTTAACTTTGTCCTCTAAGTTCATATTATATTGCATTAAAAATGTAAATTTGCAATCACTTTTAATCCTTATGTTTTAAATCTCTGGTATAATATGTGTTTGGGCTCTTGTTCAAATGAAATCACTTGTAGAACCTGGAAATGTTTTAATAATTTAAAATTAGCTAGTCCTGCAGTTGTTAAACATTTTGATCACATCAAATTTGGGAACGTTTTGAAGAATGCAAGAGCATGGCAATTGTACTTTGTGTCCTGGTGGCTGACCTTACTTTGCTACTGCCTATGTTAAACACAAATTAATTTCACCTGTAGGTAGTAAAAAAAAGAAAAAGTTCAGAAATGCAAGAGGTGGAAATCATCTGGTTCTTATTATGGGAAGGATTCAAGTGCAGAAGGGAGTTCTGTGCACAACAACAGTTTGCTGTTTTTTAACAAGCGATTGGGGAATTTCATCACTGTTCCAAATTTACCAATTTCTGTCTTGTCTGTTTCTTCTGATGATCTCTTTACCCCTGTGTGGTAGTTTGAAAAAAAAATGAGTTTTTTGAAATTCAGTAGTCAAACCAATGAGTGCTCAGGTTTAAAGACTGGCACCTGGTGTGGCCACTGAGGACAAGGATCCGCCTCTGAGAACACAAGGGGTTCAAAGCAGAGGGCTCCCCGGAAAGCTCTCTCTTGGTTCCGGTCCCTGAGGACGGAGGGATCTCCCCTGCCCAGCGGCTGGCTGGGCGGGGAGGGGAAGCCATGCGGCCTGGGCGAGGTAGGCTGGAGCCTCGGGCACAGAGGGGGAGAGGAAAATCCTGCAGGATGGAAGGGTGGAGAGAGTACAAGAACCTTGAGAGGCATCAGGCAGCCTTCTTCCCCCCCCGGAGAGAGAGAGAGAGAGAGAGAGAGAGAGAGAGAGAGAGAGAGGAGAGAGAGAGACTGTTTCTGTGCCACCTTGAAATTTGATATCAGCAGCCGGGCAGCATGGCTGAAGGAGTATGGGGGGGTGGCGCGAGGAAAATGCCCAGCAGCAAAGATACCGTGAGAGTTCTGGGCAAACAAACAAGCAAAGCCAAGGTTTTAACCCTTTTCGTAGATGATGGAAACTTTATAAATGCTAATCCTCCAGAATTTGAAGAAGAAAGATAGAGAACTGAGCAAAAGTAATGAAAGTTCATGCAAGTGGAAGATTGTCAGAGGATGCTGAAAAGAATCCTAGGTGGGAGGAGATGATGGAGTGGCCTTTGGCTGGACTTTCTTGTACAGCCATGGACGGACTCATTTCTGTGACGCAGAGACTGCATCTGGGAGAGGCATTGGCTTGGAACCAAAAGTGGACAGTGGAGAGTAGTGTGAACAGAGATGAGAGGAAGAGCTCTGTTCTCAAGGCCCCTCGGCCCCAGGGGGTGAAACTGGGGGGGGGGGTCTGGTGTCCCAAAATTTGAGAAGCTGTCGTTTTTTGGAACTAACCAAAGCATCTTTAAAAAAGAGAAACCCTAGAAGCAGCTCTGGTCCATGCACAGTGGTGAGAGCACTGCACATGGAAGAAGAGGTCACAAAATGGTGCAAGAAAGACTCCTATCTCTCCTTGATGAACTGAGTGCTGATTATTAGAAGGGTGATAATGAACTGAAGATTAATTATCTAAAAAGTGGTAACTTGACTGGGAATTTTTAGTTTGTTTCACTGTGTTGAGAACTTGAGTGAGGGAGGGGGGGAGGAGTGTTTTTTAAAGTTTTCATTTTCTTCTGTATGTGTCTTCTTTACATATTATAAGTAATAAAGTTCTTTTCTTTTGCTTTCTAAATTAGGAACTGTTTTACTCTGTTTTTGGTCACATCTCACAGCAAACACCAGAGACAGTATATCTTCATGGGGGCACTGGCCTTGTGCCAACGCCAAACCTTTGACACCCCGGATTTGGCACTTCCATGGCAGTTTTGGCTAAAGCCCTCCAGAATTCACCAGCCTCACCTAATATATTTGAACTCCCTTTGCAGGCAATCTTTCAGTGATAAAGTGGCTTTAATTCAGACAAGTGTTTGTGTGCAGTCATCTTGTGTTTGTAGAAAATATGGCTCCAAAGCATTTAAAGTTGGCTCTAAAGTATTTAAGTTTGGTCTGGGTCAAATACGGAGCAAAGTGGAAGTGGCAAAACAGGGAGACCTTGTTCAGGTTATATGTGTGACAATTGCATTGGTCAATTTAGAATAACCACTTTGTGAATAAAGTCGAAAAGGAGATAAAATACCAGAGCACAGTCGGTAGTACATTCATGTTTGTAAGGATGTCAGTGTAGGATGGTGATAAGATTTTTCACTCTGCCTTGTTTCAAAATCAGGAAAAGAAAAAACTGTTTTTGTTAATTTATGAAAGATGCTTTTGATGTAAATTGCAGTAGCTTTAGTGATCTCTTGCCTCTCATCAGCATCACCACAGTGTATAATGTAATGATATTTTTAAGGCTCAATCATTTTTTCTATTTTTACTTGCCATAGCACCTCCTTCTGCCCACAGTCTGAACATCTCAGTGGCTGAATGAATAGGAAAATGGGAGTTATTAGTCATGGAACAATAAAACCACCTGTAGTCCTTGCTTGAAGAAGCAATTACAATAATCTATTTTGATTGTCATAGTTTTGCTGGAAACATGAAAGCAAATGGGACTACTTGAAAGTGAATGATGTTCTTAGTAATTTATGGCGACAGTTATTGTTATTACAAAGCCAATGCAGACTAAGAAAAAATATATCCACTAGAGATGGAATGGGTGCTTTGCAAATAATTTATATAATATGAAACTGACATTTTTCACTGGTTTTGATACCACATATGTTTTTCCCCACATTCTTTTTTTGCTTCTAAGTACCATGGAAATCTCAAATTAACCATGTTGTTTATGCCACTGAAGATAAATTTGTATCTGTATGTATATGTATATACAGGCATCCATATGTTAAAAGCCCCAGTTATTCAGCAGATTATTATCTTTAATCAGTAAATCATCTCAGTGTTTTGCAGGGCTGTGTAGACTGAATACATTTTCAACACAGTGTTTATTTGCATGATACCCCAGAATCCATTTCTGGGAGAATAAAGTTGTAAAAGTGAGCTATATATTTCTTTGAATGCAGCTTTACTGTAGAATGTACTTTAAAAATAATTTTCCCAACTTGGCATGTATTCAAATGCTTTACTTGTTTTACATCAAACTGCTTAGAATAATGGTTTCTAAAAGTAAATTCTTACTTTTTTTGAAGAGGACTATACTTCCACATCTAAGAGAATGTAAGACCAAGATTTGCTTAAAAACTCCAGCAAAATTTAAGAGATATTGCAAGCTGCATCTCTTGGTATTTCTATCAGAAGTGTGACATTTTCAACTTTTTTAAATGGAAAGCAATTTAAAGCATTTTTACTCAGATAGCATTTGTGTTTCTGACAATGCATGATTTGCTGCATTTGCTTCTTGCTCAAATACAGTTTATAATGTTATGGTGAGAAATTTTCAAAACTGAAAATCTGATGGCTGCTTGTCCTTGATGCCAGATGTGACATTTCAAATATATTAAAGGCAAGACAAAAATGACTGCATTGTTTTCATGGCTTCAGCAAAAGAATTTTAGCTGTACAGACATACTTAACTTTTCAAAACCATTTGCATATATTTTGCTAGAGGACTGAGGATGTGTAGTAGCTGGATTAGTGTAATAAACCATTGTGCTCCAAGTTCCTATTCAAAAGTAAATTGTTTTATAAGAATGAAATGCAGTAAAAGAATGTTCAAGAGAAATATGTTTCAAGAGATTCTGCTTCAGAGTCTTTAGAAAAGATTGAAGGACTCTGCTCTCTGTGCTTTAAGGAGGAGATGTGTTTATTAATACTGAGCAGAGCTGTGGGTCTGGGTGTGTACTTGCCTGTTCCTTATGTCACATGCCTGCTTCTCAGTCAACAGAAAGGCAGCGTTTGAACCATTTTGCTTTTTCTAAAGGCTGTAGCAAGAGGTGAAGGTGCTTGTGAGACTTGTTGCTTGCTTGAACCTTGCTGAGGCTGCAGCAGTGCAGAATGACCCCTCAGACATTGCAAGGAGAGAAAAGGGGTCCCTGCAGGTGGCTGAGATGCTCTCAGAGTCCTGTGTGCTGCCTGTCCACACAGCTGAGGAGGCCCACAACTGTAGGATGGTGCTCATCACCTCCAAAACTTTGGCTTGATGTTTCAGCTGCTTTAAACCTGCTCCTAGACATGTGGCACCAAGTGCTGTCTGAATCTGGCCCCAGCGTGGTCTCAGCCGTGCCATGAGCAGTACAGACATTTCTACTGTGCCCAATTCCTATATCGTTTTATAAGATTCCTTATTAAGAGAAGGGAATAGCTGTGGAAGAGTGAAATATTCTTTCTCAAAACTGCACAAAATTACTGAAAGGAAACTCGCTGCCCCTGCAGTTTTTCTGTTCTGTCATTAAATTCAGCTTATTGCCTCCATATCACAACACTGGGAAATCAGATCCCACATTTGGTAAAGAGCAAGCCACAGGTTTTAACAGCCCAGGGAGGAGACACTAAGAACAGTTCTCTCATTAGGCAATTTTCTTTCATATGTGTTGCATCTACAGAGGATTTCATTAACAAACTGCATTTCCTTATGGTTTCACAGCCATCTCTGATATTTTTAGCACTGAGTGGTTGGTAAAAGGTCCATAAAGACTATTTTAGACCCCTGAAACTTGCAGTACTGTGCACTGACATTTGTGAGGTAATGGCTCTAGCAAAGCATTCTAACATACCTGAAGATTTCTCTTTTGGGTTTTTAACGGTTTTTATAATATTTTAACTAAGTTATAATGTCTGTAATCCCTAGACATTGTTCCTTCAGCAGTGTATTGTAGCATGGAACATAACTGAGAGGAGTTGTGGGCAAATGCATGAGACACTGAAGAAAATAGTCACATGAAAGATTTAGTGAAAGGCAATCCCAAATCCCCTCTAATATGTGGGCAAAGTATAAAAGTGCCCAAGCTGCATTTACTCATTCCTGATTTAACAGGTAATTCCATTTTGTTTGCTAACAAATGGGATTGGATATTCAAAACACCAGCAGCAATTTCAACAACTATTAATTTTGGGGCTCTGAAATAAATTGTAAAGGGTCCTAGAATCATGAACTGAAGATATATGTATCTTTTCTGATTTGCTTTTACATGAACATTTATTGCTAACAACAAATATTTACTTTTAAATTAGTCTTCAAGGAATTTTACAGGGTATTTGCTGTGGGAATGTGCCATTACTACATTGACTACAGTGTCAGTTATTTAATTCCATGATGGAAGTTGCTTAATTTTGTTTCCATTTGTTTTCTATAGAGTGCTTTGACCTCTTATGAGTGCACTCTTTGCACTCTATAGAGTGCACCTTGGCTTGTGGAAGCATAAAGTTAGAAAAGTGAATATTAAATTTATTCGGTGTATTTATTCATTCTCTTTAAGTGCCTTTCCATCAGCTCACACCTAATAAAGGTAATGAAGTTGGTTTAGATGAGTAATAGCATTCCATTCAAAGCACTGACATTTCAGATTCAAACCTTATTTTTGAGAGACTTGCTGCATTGTGATTATTTGAACATGCTTGGTGTCTCGTTGAGTTCATTTTATGTTAATGCACAGTATTCTTTGTAATTTTCTAAAATCATGTGTTATTGCTTTTTCTCATCTGAAGACAGTGCCCCCTTTCTTTCCTCACTATGATGCCTGATGTTGAACAGAGCAGGCTCTTGTGCAAGCAATTAGAAAACTCGGGGATTTTTGTTGTTGCATCTGGAATTTTTTGTTTCCCTGGTCAAATGTTTTTGCAGAGTAGATGTAGCAATCAGCCTCTTGCTGTTTGTTTACCAGCACAGCTACCCTTGCAGACAGGTTATAATATTAATATGCATTTATGGACCTTTTTGTCACCAGGCTTGTTTTATGCTGTAAGTGAGAAACTGGTCCTTCTTGGCTTTATGGGTGCTGTGGATACCAAAGCTTTCTCTTTTATTTAGCCACCAACATATGCAAATTTAACAGATCCAGAGAGATTATAATATAATTCTTGTGGGTCCTTCCTTCTCCTAGGGAATAAATAAACTCATGAGTGTTTCACACTAAATAAACAAAATGATACAGATTGCAAATTGCTGAGCTGGTACAAATCCTGTTGGATCAGTATATTAAACACTGTGTACCTGAAGTTGTGAAGTAAATTAATATTGGAGCATTAATGAAAAAAATTCAGTCATTCTGATGTCATGAAGTGTTTCATCCCTGAACCCTTAGTGGAATTTGGAAATATCCCATCTTTTGAGAATGCAACTGTGTGGATTTAAATATATGGAGTTGGGATAAGCATGAAGCTTTGAGAAAGGTGCCTTAGATGCAATTTATAAGAGGTTGCTCCTTTGTTTATGAGTTTTGTAGATTAAATTTTGGTAGAGAACAGACACATGATGCACAAGTCATGCTAAGAGGGAATTGGCAAGTCAGCATAAATAAGTTAGCTAAGAGTCCTCGACACACTGGTGACTCTGCTGAGCAGGGAGAAAAAGTTGGCTTATGCTAAACGAAGAGAGGATGCGTTAACCAAACAAGGAGTAAATCTCCAGTTTACCATAGCCAACTAAGTGAGGGACATTTGCCTGTTTGTCATGTGGACAATGTATTGCAGCCTATCATAAAGTAATTTGAGTCGCATGACCCTTGTTTTTATCTATATAAACTGTAATTTGTGCAATAAATGAGCAATGATCATATCTCCATGAGAAGCGTATCATTGACTCCGGTGGCTCTCCTTCAGAGTTTCACGTAAAGAAAGTTATAACCCTCTTTTCAGTACTGTAAAGATACAAAATCTGCCAGTTTTGGGAAGCACCACAGCTTACTATCCCTTGCTCCTCAAAACATTTGCTTTGATACAGAACATGATGTAAGTTACTTTAGGAAGAATATTGGAAAGCCTCAGGAAAGCAACACTTTTCTTGCTTGACACTCATTACTGTGGATATGTAAGCTCCAGCAAGCCTACTGCCAGGAACTAATAGAATTACTCATATCTTGAAAGCTTGTCTTGGAAAACCAACTGTTCTGCTTTTTAAAATCAATTATGAGTTTATTTGTTTATCTATTCACAGTTTTACCTCTTTTTAACACTTAATAGCTACTAGGAGTAACTTTGATCTTAGTAGTTCTAAGATGAAGTAGTAGATCTAAGTAGATCTTAGTTCTACTACTAAAGTAGAACTTTCTACTAAAAGATCTACTTTTTTTTTAATACTGAGAATTCACCACAGTTAGAAGAAAATGAGTTATACAGTGACTCTACTTAGTAAGAAATTATTCAACTTTAATGAAAGCGAAACGTTAGATAGCTTTGATGAACTACTACTGCATATTACATGTTGTTTTGCTTCATAAATAAATCCTTTTGCGTTCATAGTTGTAAGTGAAAATTTCTGAAATACATATTCAGATAATTAACAATTAAAGATTTCCTTTTTCCTTTCTTCTCCTTAACAATAATTTAAACAAGAAGCCCTTGGAAAAAAGAGAGATACATCAGTGCTCTAAGCCTGTAAAAACTCATGAACCTTCAGTTTATTTGCTATGAAAAACACCAGTCAAGGATTAACATTGAAGTCCCTAGGAACATCTTTACAGAGAGCGTCAATTTGAATCAAATCTCTGCATGTCTGCATTAAAGTTTTAGGCTTCATCCTATCAGCATGGTATTTCCATATATGCCAATCAAAATCTGCACTGGCAGTGAAATGACCTCCAAAGCTATTCTATTTTCATAAATCTGTTTTTTACTCAAGATAGTTCTTTGGCCTTCATGTTGGGTGTAGGCACAAATTTTGTGGTAGTCATTCCACTCTTGAATTCCCCCTAACCAACTTTGTTTTATAATCTTCTCATAGTCTGATATATGAGTTTTACTTTGGGCTTAAAGATGAGTTTTTCATATATTTGCTCTAAGGTCTAAATATGACCATGTGATTCTACCATAATTTTTCCTTCTTTTGGTTCTTCCTTGAAAAATTGCAGATTGGATACAAGATTCCTACAGAATTTGTAGGAATTCCTGCATCCCTGTCATAGCACAGGTCTCAGCTCACTCTGATGAGTTTCGTTAAACAGCATGGGATGATCAGTGTGTCGTAGTGGAACATTCTTGTATTTGGTAAACAGTGATATATTAGATTACTAAAAGCTCTTCCAACAATGGTTGGAAAGATGTTGTAAAATCGGTAATTCACCTTATGAGATTCATTTTGTGCCAATTGATTGGAATTATTTTTTTCAAATATGTGTGTTGGTGCAGTGGTCCCTCTGTGTGGATTTGAACTGATGTCCTAAACACAGACAATGAGAAACAGAGGGAGAGCTGTTGGTGTTTTTGGTTCCATATCATTGACATATCGGAAAATATTTTAAACTTTGTGAGGAAAAATGGAATATTTCAGTGGTTATTTTTTACCACATAGCATGTGATCTTTTATTAGGGCATTACTCAAAGTAAAACTAATGTAAGGATATTTCAAGAAGCAGAATTTTAAAACTACATTTGAAGGGTTGGATGAATCCGGATGTTCTGTTCCACTTATCATGAACCAGATCTGGTTTTCTTGTGCTGTTATCAGTGTGCTGGTGTGTACCTTGAAATGCTTTGGTAGAATCCAGGTGTAAAGTTCTGTGCAGTACTTGGTCAAGACTCAGCAGAGAAATGTCTACACAGCAGTAGCTGTTCAACAGCTCTAGGACATCCTTGCATGTCAGTGCCTGCTTCTCCCAGCTGTAGAAAGGTTAATCTATATAATATGAAGATGAAGGGCCCACTGAATTACAGCCTTTGTGAAACTGTTTAAGGAAATCTAATAGGGAGATTCGCAGAGATCTGACAAGAAACACAGCATTTCAGAGGTCTCACTACTTTGTCTGGCTGAGAAAGCAGAACTGCATGTGCTGTGCTGTGCGGATTCTGCCTGACAAGGTAAACCTGCAGAAACCCCCCTGACCAGCCTTGCAGTGAAAGACTTTTGTACTGTTCACACACACAGCTCCTGAACTTCAATCTACAGCACGAAGATTGATGCAAATCCTTGCTGTTCATGTTGGTATGTTTGACTGATAACCACCACTTTCAGAACGTGCCAGTCTTTTATCGCCATTGCACATCTTTTTTGTATCTATTGTCCTTTGTAAATGTCTTTTGTTTTCCTGCAAAGCAGGATGCCTGTTCTCCGGTTTTAAATCAAGTTGACTTGACTGAATGGAAGTAGTACTGCACTTCCTATATTAGCCAGTATTTTGTCACCTCTCTGCCTTCTCTTCCCTAGAACTGTTTTCTCAGTGAATAGTTAGTATTTTTCTAGATAATTCAAGCAGTTATACTTTGCTATGGAGCTGTTTGAGAGAAGGCTTTTGATGTGAATGAGCTGTGTGTATGAATTATTGAAGAGGATTTCACTTATTTCCTTTGCCAGTGTGATTTGTAAGAATGTTGCCTTTAAGAGGGATTTCATTTTTGCTACCTGAGTTGGTTTTGCTGTGCTTTAATCAATGCAAACTGAGCAATAAAAGCAGATTATCATATCTTATTTCAAAGTCCTTAATAAAAGCCATGTGAATCTTCCAGCTATCAAGAGCATCTGAAAACCCAGTTTTTGTTTTATAATTAAGTAGTCAAAATAAATTTGGCTTCTACTTTTTTTGTTTTTCCTGGGAATAATATTTGCTCAGTAGTATAAATAGTGCCTATGAGATTAGATTTTCCCTGCGAGAAATGGAAATTCTCCTTTTTAGAGGAATTTATCCTCCACCTCTAAATATTTTAAATAAGAAAAACAACAGTTAGGAATGTAACACCACTGTGAATCAAACATAGGCCTTCCCCTCCTTTTGAGTCATCCTGAAAATGGGTAAGCAATATGTAAGAGTTTGAGGAGAACTTAAAATGGGGCTTCCAGACTCTTTTCCTTTTGGAAATTGTTTTTCACCTGCTTAAGGGAATTAAATACACTTCGAGGTTTTGCAAATAGTGTGTTGTGACTGGAAACCCACTGGCTCAAGATTCAGCATACCTCTGAATGTTGAGGGGTTTCAGATGTCTATTAGTTAGCAATACTAAAGATCTGAGTAAATACCATGTGCTTGAGGAGACAAAAGCAAGAGTTATCCTGAGATGTATTCTGAAAATGTATTGTGATACAGAGCTCCCTCTCTGAGCCATCACGCAAAGTCTTAAACATCATTTTGCACCATAGTTCTTTAAACATTCCCTAAAAGCAAATGAAATGAAATGCTGAAAGGAGCTGATTGTGGTCAAATTATAATTTTATCATTTCCTTGATTGTCCTTTATATCAGTGTTACATCTTTCAGTAGTAATTTATCTCTTGTTTTTCTACTAAGTCTGTCAGGATTGTTCAGCCATTGCAAATAATGGAACAGGGACTTACTTTGGACTCTGGACTTTTATATCAAGAGAACAAATGACAACGAGTGACATTTTACCAAGACTAAAATTGCACCCAGTAATGAAGCCCAACTGAAATGTGAGTCAGCTTCTGACTGATTTACACCTGCAACTCAGTGCTGTTTAATTAGAGGCATAAGTGTCTGGAACTGCACCTGTGTGTGAATTACAGATACGTGTTTGCCTGCAGAAGAGGAGCTGAAATTACAGCACTTGAGCTCTGAGGCATATATAGTGATGATATCTGGAGGATGTTTGGATTGCTCTTCCCAGTTCTCAAAGTAAAACATTTTACACTTATGAGCTTTGTGGGATTCAAACTGGATTAAAATATCGAATGGATACTTGTCCTTTAGAAAATTTGAACAAAACTTTCACTTTTTTGTGTAGAGCAGGATATGAAGCAATGCCTTGCTTCCAGCTGGTGTAATGTCCTTGTTTGCACATGTTCAGCCTGCACAAGCACAGAATCCAGATGATTTGCAGAAGATCAGGTCAGCCTGTGAATACTCCTATGTGGTCTCATAGTCCAAAAGCTCTCCTTTTTCATTAATATCATGGGTCTGTCCTTTAACTTTTCTGCCACTGTTTTACCTTTTTTAAAGTCCGCTATATTGTTTTCAGCTTATGTTTCATGCAGATCCTTCCCAAAATCTTTAATACAGAGTATGCTCAAACTGATATGAGTGGTAAAGTGAGAAACAGTTCTTCCATGGACACTAGAATGAAAATGATTGACTGCCTGCATGGCTTTGATGGTCACAAATTAAATCCTTATACAATTGTAAATTCCTTCAAAGTTTGTCTCAGAATAGATATGATGACAAAAAATCAAACAAATATAGCTAATTTGATTGCTGATAATAATTCAGAGTAAATTAAGATTTAATTTTTTTTTTTTTTAATTGCAGAGGAAACTCCCAGTTTATCAATCCACTGATACTGGAAGTTCCTTTATAAAAATCTGGATTCACTGACCATCTCTACCTATTTCTAACACAGAAACCTGGCCTGATGTGATTGAAGGTTGGCAATAGGATAATTTTGAGCAGACTTGGAAAACAAATGGAAAATGTACAAATACTGTGCAGGTTGAAATGTGTAACTGCTGATGTTTTTTCTGTCAACTTTTGAGTCAGTATCTCTTAGTAAGTGAATGACATGGCAAATGTTGCTTCCATGATGGCACTGTCTATACACTTAGTGCGCCCAACAGGAATTTTTCATTTTATGCATTATTTATAATTTGCTGCAATGATTGAGAAGTCTCTCTCTGTGTGTATGCATATATAAATATACATTTTTTTTAAAGAGGAAGAAATTATGCCTTTTCAGCCTTCTCTAGACTGTCAAACTTTTCCTCTCTGTAAAATTTGATGGCATAAATTGTATCAATGCAAGCTTCTACATCCACTTATCTCTGGAGGAGATGGGAAAGAACAATAAAGTAGTTGATGAAATTTGGGCAGTTATTTATGAGATATGTTAGAGCATTTCAGTAACATCCCATCTGTTGCCCAACTGCATCCAGAATTAATTCATACCTGAAAATGGAGAAGCCTTGAGAAAACTGAGATCATGAGGGTTGACACTGTTAACAGGGGTATGTATCCCTGTCTCCTAGGCTTTTCATGTGGTGTTCTGTTGCAGAGGGACCAACTTGACAATTCTTTGCCATTAATATTTCAAAGAAGCTGGATGGTAGGCTCTTACTGACTGTTTTAGTTTCTTTATTAAATCACTGATATTTCAAACTTGCTTTTTGCTTGATTTCTTCTCAAATCATATGAGAAAGTGTCTCTTTGATCTGTCTTTTATTGTGGCTGTTTCTGTAATTCTTCAGACATATTGGTGCATTACAGGGGATTTTATCATTATTTCTAATTTGATAGGTAAATATGATAGATTTTTATACTTCTAAGTAGGCTTCTCCACTGGAAAACAATTAATATGGGAAAAAAATGACCAAATGACAAAAGTGGTGCTATTTTCTCATTTAGGCCCCCCGAATGTTAACTGAAAGAGCACAGTTTGTTTACTTGTATTTGTTCTTTCAGAATTTAACAAAGTCCTAAAGTTTTAATTGCATGCTAAAATCCATTGCAGTTTTTACCATGAATTAAAATGAGCTATTTTATTAATGAAAATAGTCCTTCATATTGACAAATACCAAAATAAGAATGCTTAAGATGCAAAAGTAGTTCATACCAAGAAACACAGACATTTTTCCAGTTGGCAAGTACAGATAAATCTCAGTAAGCAAGAAAAGATATTGATACAGGCAGGACTGATGGCATGAATGACCAAGGTACACAGTCCCAATGATGTCTTTTGACTTCACTTTGCTCTTAAGGTTTGTAATGATCCCCTTGAGAGCCATAAAGGGAACAATAAGGACACATTATTTTATCTTCTCGGTCCAATGATTGCTAAAGTTGTCTGTTTTCAAGAAAATTTTTTTGAGGAAAACACCCTCAACTGTTTTACTGATTTATACAAGATGAAGGGGCTTCTCAGGACTGTCTGTGGCCAGCTGCTCCTTTCTTTCTCTAGTTATCATCCACCAGAAGATTTATAATCAAGTAGCTCCCTTTTTACTGTTCTTGTTCACCTGGTTTGAGATGTCTTGATCCTTGTGGCTGCCTACCTTTGATTGCTCTCTGGAAATGCAGCCTTCTGAGTAAGTTTCATAATTTACTACATGAGCTGCTCTTTCATGCTCAGTGTTCTTATCTGGCTGAGATATTTGATGGTGTACCCGTAAAACTGGGTAGAAGCTGCCTAGGCTGAGGTGATAGACCCAGGAGGTGAAGGGGCACAAATGCCTTAAAGATGTGCCATCCTTGTCAGATCTGCTCTAGGTCAATCCCTCTGATGCTGGGAGCTGAAATGCAGCCCATCTCCAGTCCTCAAAGGAGGGCAGGAGCTATGGGCTGCTGACATGCAGGGGCATTATGTAATTTCTTTCTTTTTTAACTGCTTCTTATGTACTGCCCTAAGAGAATGAAACCAAGACAGTAGCTTTTACCCTTGCTGCCTGTTTGGCTAGCTCTCTCTTTTTTTGTCTCATTTTCTTGTGCTGAGATTAAAAACAAAAAAAGAGATCATTGAATATTCCAGTGTGGAAAGGGCTGAAAACTCCCTATTAGTCTACATGGAAGACAAGAAATCCTGTTGACTATATAAAGAAAAAAAAAAAAAAGGCTTTGCTTGGACAAGAAGACAGAGAAAAATCCTCCAGCATCTAGTAAACCCGCCTTAAAGCTGGGAACTCCACTGCAACACAGAGAACCATCTTCTCTTCACCAAACCCTTCCAACCAGTCACAGTATTGAGGGAATGTGCACCCACAAGCACAGCTTTTTTGTGGGCAAACAAGTTTCTTTTTGCCAGTAGTAACATATAACCCCACACTTACTTATCCAAAAACTCTGTTTTACTTGAGTAAGTAGACAGAAAAAATGTGTAGATGGTATGTTCTAATCACTTCTGCTTCAGTATGGCTTTTGTTGAATGAGAAAGATAACTCATTTAATATGTTTTACTCTCAAAAGAAAGTATGCTGTAATCAGTATTTCAGATGTTTCAAACTTAGAAGAGCTGTGCTTCTTGTTTAGAAAACATGAGGCAGTATTGAAGAAATTAAATTAAATTGCACAACGATTTAGCTTTTTTATAATGGCAGCAGAACAACTCAGGCTTTAAAAGGTTCCATAAAGAGTTCTGTATTTTTCCAGCATGATTATAATTAAGGTTGATGAATTGCTAGAGAGGAAAGGAAAAATTAATTTTCTGCATAATTTTTAGAGTTCGGGTAGAAACTTAAAAACATTTAAACATCTACACATGGACAAAGCAGGCCAGACAGCTCTTTTTTCCACTACATAAATATTTCTTGACCTTTGAAAAGAAATATAAATAATCTTCTAAGAATTTTTATATTACATTTCTGTAAACTTGAGACTGAGCCATCCATTTGCTTTGGCAATCTGTGACCTCTGGTATTGTCACTTGTTAGGGTGGGCTGAATTTTGAATTTAGATTTTGCCTGAATCCTCACTGCTGGCTGGCAAGGGAAACCTTCTAAGCTGTTGTCATGGACAGATGTGGCTTTAAGGACTGGCAGTAATGTTTCATTTATGCTCCCCATTATATTTTTATTGGAAATTTACCTAGTCAGGGTAATTTTCAAGTGTAATCTTTCTCCTGTTGTTTTACAGTTACAAAGGAAAATAAAGGAGTCAAAAGAACATCCTCCAAAATGTTGCCTAAATATAGGCTGGTTTTAATAGTGCCACAAATTTAGTTGAAGTTTGTATGGATTTAGGTCAATTCTATGTGATTCTAATACAATCTTCTTAGAAGATAAATATTTGATCTTCCAAAGCTGCACAAGGCAGGGAGAATTACTGCATACACACTTTCAGCAGTGTGTTTTCTTCTTGAGCTTTAGTTTGTTAGGGTTTTTGGCTGGAACAAAACGACTTGTGTTATGTACTTTGTGTGCATTTTAAAGCATTTTACTCTAGTTCCTGATGAGTCCTCAAGAGCAAATAGTCTGACATCTGTGATATTTAGCTCATCTTGGAAGTTCTTTATTTCCCCAGTGATTTTCAGCTTGTTCTGAGGTGTTAGCCACATTCATGGCCAGGCGTATCCTTGAAGAAGGAGAAAACCCATATTTTTGTATTTATAAAGTGTATTTATTTTCTCTTTATTTTTCAGTAGTAAAACTGCTATTGTATAAGGCTTTAGAGCTGGATTTGTAGGAAGAGACATTTATGTGATCTAGTATGTCTGTAGTGCTAGTTCAAGACTCTGAAGAGGGATATAAATAAAATATGTATGAACCTGTCATGGTTTCAATTCAAAACCAGGCAGAAACATCAATTCATGTTCTGGTTTGGGTTTGCCAATTTGAAATTTCCCAATCAAGAGCAAAGCAGGCTTAAGATTTAAAGTAATAAGACTTTATTAACTAACACTAAAAGAGGAGAAAAACAACAAGAATGAGAATGAAACCTTCAAAACACTCTTCCTCCCTCCCCAACTCCTCTTTTCTCCCAAGCAACAATGTAAGGAAAACAACACTCAGAAATCTCAGTTTTCCACCTCTAAAACAGTCTTTCTTCACTTAGGGAGGGAAGCACCTCTCGTTCGCTATGGAAAATTCCCCCACAAGAAAACAATTCTCTCATGGATCCAGTCTTTAGGAACAGCAACTGCCCAGACTTTGCATTCACGAAACTCCTCCAATGTTCACAGTTGTGCATTTGGGCCACATCGATTTATGGGGTTTATTTTAAAGATAACTGTTTGAAACAAAGGTTCTCTTTATTTATCTTTGGGGTCACCTTCACCTCAAGGAACAAAGATTTACTTCTTCTTTTGAGGGCAAAGAGTCTTTATCACTTCATCTCTCTATTCAACTTCTCATGGAATCAACAGTCCCTTCAACATTGCATTCCTCTGCTCAGGTCTACAATTTGAACTCTTTTATCTCCCCCATACTTCTCTATGGTTTAAAGGAATTATAGTCAATCACCATAGTTTATAAGAGTCTTTTCAGCCTGAAAGCAGCTCCCCATACTCCTTCCATCTGGACCTTCACTCCTTTTGACTGACTTTGATACCTTCATGTGGTCTCTCTATATGTCTTCATTAATTTTCTCTCGCTCAAGAGAGGATGGAGGTTTCTTCAGGTCCCATCTGTGCACTGATGCACTGAAAGAGTTAACAAAGGCAGTGTCTGGGTCCAGGCACCCACCTGAGGGATTGTGGCTGTGCTGGAGCTGTGCCAGGATCTGCCAGGCTGCAGCAGTCCATGGTGTCATATATCAAAGCTGTGCTGGAGGAGCTGATCTTATAGGACCTGTGCCAAAAGGCAGCTGCTCACTGCTCTTTTGCAGCTGGAGGGGAGAACTCTATGCTGGCAGATGTTCTCAAAAGCAGCTGAGCCCTCCCTGGCATTCGTGGCCTTTCCTCACTCCCCCCACCTGGCCCAAGGCCAAGGAGGGAAGGTGTTCTCTCTCTGACATGCAGAAAGAAAAATCCTCTTCCCGGCTTTCCTTCCTTTGAAATGTAACAACCAGCAAACGAAATGCTCTCCCATTGGTCCAATAAAATGCCAATCTCAAAACCAGCCAGATCACTTGTGTGGGCTTGTCAAACTAACAGAGGACCTGGAGCATTAATTTTTATTAATTATTTCATTTCATTGAGCTTAGTTTTGTTAGGAATATTACAGATGAGAGAACCATAGAAGTGTGTGACTAAAAGTACCTAAAAGTTTAGGTTTTACACAAAATAAAGTTTCCACATATGGTGTATCACCATATATTGACATAGAAACACCTCATGGACATTTCTAATTAGCAGGTAGGAACTTAAGCGATATATTGTTGACTATGTAGAACTACCAGGGATTTTCACCATTCTCTCTCCAATGATAAAGTCAGTTTTGACTTTCCAAAAATATAGATACATGCATTGATTGTCATACTCCACAATTAAACCTGCTGACAATGGAAAGAGGTACAGAGTGGAAGAATTTATCCAATACCTATTACCTGTACTACTGCTATGTTTTATCAATGTGTTTTAATTCATATGAGATGAGAGTGCTATTCTATTTTGAAAAAATCATAAATCAAATCATGTGCATATTGAACAACTTTTAATAGCATTGACATCAGTGCAATTCATCAGCTCCAAGTTCCATATGTGCCAATTCATCAAAACAACAATCTTATCAGGTACTGTCTTAAAAAGTAATTATTTCTACATCCAACCCTTCTGAAGGGCTTGTGAAGTGCCCTGATGATTAATTAGTGCTAATCTTGAATTACACCTTTTGTGATCTTCAACAGAATTGTAGCTCATTGGGTGTGGTGGTTTGACCAGCCCACAGAAGTGAGCTGGCTGGTTTTGAGATTGATGTTTTACTGGACCAATAGGAGAGCATGCTGTTTTCTAGTTCTTATTACATTCGAAAGGAAGCCCGGGAAGCTTGCTCTTTTTCCCTTCTGGCTGTTGGAGAGAAAACACCTCTTCCCCTCAGCCCTGGGCCTAGGAGGGGGATGTGGGGGCAAGGCCATGTGAGCCAGGTAGGGCTCAGCTGATTTTGGGAACATCTGCTCTGCTGCTGGCCCAGGCTGAACCCTTTGCTGTGCCTGGTGAGAGATGGGGGAATGCAATGATTGTAGGCCAGCCACCCTGATAAGACCAAGGGGTGGAATTTGGGGACCTGTCCAACTCCCTCCCAGCTGCAAAAGACCAGAAGTGGCTGCTTTTGGTAGTGGCCTTCTGAGAGCTGCCCCCCAGCACAGCTTTGTAATGTGACACCATGGACTGCTGTGGCCTGGCCAAGATCCTGGCACAGCTCCAGCATGGCTGGCTGGGCAGACACTGTCCATGGTAACTCTTTCAGTGCATCAGAGCACAGATGGGACCTGAAAAACACTCCATTCTCTCTCCAGTGAGAGAAAATTTGAATATATAAAGACTACATGAAGTGTCAAAGCCAGTCAAGAAGAAGTAAAGATCTAGATGTAAGGAGTATGGGAAGCTGCTTTAAAGCTGTAAAAGACTCTTGCAAGCTGTGGTGGTTGGCTATAACATATTGTGATATTTCCTTTAAACCATAAAGATGTATGGGGAGATGGAGAGTTCAAATTGTAGACCTGAGCAGAGGAATGCAATGTTGAAGGGACTGTTGATTCCATGAGAAGTTGAACAGAGAGATGAAGTGATAAAGACTCTTTGCCCTCAAAAGAAGAAGTAAATCTTTGTTCCTTGAGGTGAAGGTGACCCCAAAGATAAATAAAGAGAACCTTTGTTTCGAACAGTTATCTTTAAAATAATCCCCATAAATTGATGTGGCCCAAATGCACAACTGTGAACATTGGAGGAGTTTCATGAATGCAAAGTCTGGGTGGTTGCTGTTCATAAAGACTGGATCCATGAGAGAATTGTTTTCTTGTTTTCCATAGCGAACGAGAGGTGCTTCCCTCCCTAAGTGAAGAAAGACTGTTTTAGAGGTGGAAAACTGAGATTTCTGAGTGTTGTTTTCCTTACATTGTTGCTTGGGAGAAAAGAGGAGTTGGGGAGGGAGGAAGAGTGTTTTGAAGGTTTCATTCTCATTCTTGTTGTTTTTCTCCTCTTTTAGTGTTAGTTAATAAAGTCTTATTACTTTAAATCTTAAGCCTGCTTTGCTCTTGATTGGGAAATTTCAAATTGGCAAACCCAAACCAGAACACAAATCAGTGTTTTTGCCTGGTTTTGAATTGAAACCATGACATTGTGTCATTTCTATTTTTTTAACCTTCATAAGAGCAAAATTTACACATTTTGTTTCACTTATTACTGACATAATGAAAAGGAATTACTTGTAGTATCATCTTGTGTGCAACTTGTTTTGATAAATGTCATGCTATTCATCTGTGAATTCCTTTCTTTATTATAGTAGTAAATATTTAATAGTACTTTTTTTTTGAAATGTAGTTACAATTTTTTCTTACATTCCAAGGTCAGCAGCATAGGATTTAGGAAATGGAATTTCAAGTCTTACTGTCACTTTGAGTCAGACACTTAAAATGCTGGGTAAATAAACCTTTTCAACTCATACCATTCTCTGATAATAAAGGACCTTAAATATAATCTAATTCCAACCCTGTTGGAATGGGGTTTTAATATGCTGATACACCTTTTTCCTGAAATATCATTTTTCCAGTGGAAAAAATACTAAACTACTCTGGTCACCTCTGCCTAATCAGCTTTATAATGTGGTTTGGGAAAGGCATTTAAATAAATAAAATATGACAGAGATGTTCAGCTCCTAGCGAATTGGAATTAATTGGGCAAGCTAAGGATTTTCCACCAGTTGGTGCTTCAATAAATTGGGGATATGAAACGTGCTTGAGAGTACTCAACAAACTGCAAGTAGTACCTTCAAATCCTGAAAAGCTGTATGAGAGTGAACCAAGTCCATCTAACATATAGAACTACTCCAACAACCAACAACAGCTTTTTTTTTTTTTTTTTTTTTTTAAATTTGTATTCTTAAAAATAGTTGCAATAGTTTGAGTATTTAAAAGAAATAGAATATCTGGCTTTGGTCATTCAAGTAAAATAAAAATGTTTCCTTTCTATTCTGAATATTTGAAGGCTTATTTATTCTACAAGAGCACTAAAAGGAAATTCAGATAGGAAAGTCATGCTTCATTTCATAAAACAAATATTTTATTTTTGAAGTATGGGAAAATGTTCATTCTAAACTTCGTGAATTTGACTGGAATGCCTGAAAGATGTTAATGTTGCCAAAAATGCATTTCCCTGAGTCAAAGAGAGAGGAATCCCTGTTCAGCCCTCATGCACTACCAGTGCTGATGGCACTGCACTAGATCTCGGATCAGTTCTTCACAAACTCACTTCGTGCATCAGGCCTTATTCTGTCAATGGTGTTACACCTCTAGGTGAACAATTAGAAATTAATTAACTCCTCTGGCACAGGACAACCTTTAAGCTGCTTTTATTTGGTGTAATGGAGCATGGGTGTGTTCAGAGAGCAGTGCTGCAAGGGCTAGGAAGGGGCAGCCCTCCACAGTCTCCCAGCTCCTGCTCCTCTCATCCTTCCCTTGACTATCCCTGGCTATCCCTGGTTATCCCTGGTTATCCATGGTTCCACACTCAGGAGCAAAATCATATTTCTTGCATGTGAAAAACAAGGTTCACTTTCTTAGCAAAATTTAAAAGGTTTAATAAAAGACCATAAGGAAAAGACAATAAAGCAAAAATATACATCTGGTGTCTTTGGCATTCAGCCAAGAGCACATTTTACAATCTCAGAAGCACTTCTTTCAATGCACCTACATGTTGCATATTCATAGACCTTCATGCATTATTTAAAAACATTCCTTTGAGTCCCCCCAACTTCTCACTCTTCATTCCATTTGTGGTCCCAGTCTGTTGCAGATTCTTTGGTAACAGATGATAAATTCCTTCCCTGGGGTTTTGGTGTCCGTACCATCATCTTCATCAGATAGGATAATCCAAGAATGTGAAGAATTTCCTGATTACCATTCTCTGAGTTAGTTACAAAAAACCTTACCACTTTATAGCCTAAGAAAACTATATTTATTACACTACTATTTCTAGGTTTTGTTAATAGCAGAAATAAACTATATTAATACAGTAGAGTTTTTCAGCATTATACATATAGCATTAATTTTAATTTTTGCGAAAAGCCAACTTTATCATATGCATTTATAACATGCAGCAATTGAGAAAACTCTGCAGCATGCACGGCAGCACACAGCCAATTAAAACCATCTCCATCCGATTGTAGGTGACATTTTTGTGAGCTCAACAGCTGTGCTTTGATTAGGAAATGACTACTGGAAAAAAAAAAAAAGTCATGTCATCTCATAGTTCTACAGATGGGGCACTTAATGTGTTTTTTGTTTTCAGCCTGCCTGAGTAATCATATGGCAGCTAACAAAGTTTTGTCATTTAGGACATTATTTGGGTAAGTGGTGGGGTACTTCTAGTGGCATCCAAGGAAGATTTTGTTGTGGGGCTGTCTAGACTAAATAAATTCATGTGTCCATAGAAATACTATATAAATTATTTATATGAAAAAATCCCTAAAATTTTGTAATTGCAATTCCTACCTCTGTTCAAAAGACAGTTTTACTGAACGTTGATTTAGTTGCATGTAAAGTGTAGCAAATCTCGAGTACAAGAACAATATAAACATAAATAAGTTGAAACAGGTACAAATGGATCATTCCTCTGTAGCTTTGTGTGCATTTATTAAAATCAGACTTGGGAATCACCCATCACATTGTTCGATAATGTGTGTGATGTTTTTCATTAGTTGCAGCTTTATAAAACTGGGAGCTTTTTCTGCTTCTTCCTTTTCCAAATTCTGATTTAAGAATTGACATGAGTAGCTCACAGGAACAGTTGTTACGGAGTTCTGAGCACAAGAGTATTGTTCCATTACCTCTTCCAGTTAAGAAATATTCCATCTCAAAGCCCTCTGTAACTGCTAATTATTCAGCACATCTCTGGGAAGCAGTTTAGCACCGATCCAAATTTACATCCAAGGCAACAGACGCTGCTCAGATCTTGACTCTGAGCTTCTCAGCAGGAATTCAAGTCAGATCCGGAATGATTCTTCCCACCACAGGGGAGGCAGCTGCTTGTCTTGCCTCCCAAAGCCAAAAATTAAATCAGGATAGGGATTTGAACTTTGGGCTCTTGCAAATGCTGATTTTGTTCTGCAGCTCCTTGGCTATTCTGGTCTGGCACACACTCATAAAGCTGCTCTAATTCAAATAAATAATTAAATATTAATTAGAGCAGAGGCAGGCAGCCACTGCCAAGCAGTTTGGTGTGAATAAACCCACATTTTCTTGTCTAGAAAATGTATTCCAAGTAGGAAGCTTTCATTTGAATTAAAAAGCAGTATGATTTCCTAAATATAAATTAAAACATATATGAATTCTCTAAAAAAACCCCTAGGGACAAATAAAACAAGAGGAAAACAGTATTTGCAGTTCATTTCTGATCAGCTGTAGAGCACCTGTAACTTTGTTTTCAGGGTTCCATGTTCCTGATGTAAATTTACAAAATCAACGAGAAGGCAGTTTGAGGAACAGCAAAATATATGACAACCCACTGAAAAGGGAAGCAGCTGAGGAGCAATATTGGAGGAATAATTTGAGACTTTTCTGTAGCCCCTGTATGGTCTTTAAGCAAATTCTATTGACTGCTTTTGAGAGCTGACAGCTTGAAGAAAGGGTAAATGAGAAAACAGACTTCTAGAAAAAGGCAGTAGAAAGCATTTCTTTAAAATTTACTTCTTTAATCAAACTAATCTGTTTTGATTTATTTTGCTTGGATTTTTGCTTTATTATTTTCTAGTTGTGTTCCATGAAATGTGAGCTGTTCTGCAGTGTTAGGTTTTGCAGGGAGCAGGAGGTTTTGTCTAGAGAGGGAAATCCAGAGAACATCCCAGTCCAGGCTCCATTTCTGATAGCTGACTCCTCTCTGAGCAGGAGGATGCTGAGCGCTCCCAGAGCATCCTGACTGAGCAGCAATAGAGGGATCTTTGGTAATATTCTGCCATTTACTCCTTGTAAAACACCCATTCACTATGTTTATGGGGAAAAGTAAGTCTGATTAATTTTCCATTTTGCAAATAGTTTTAGAGCTGTCACCCTCTTCTGTTTTGATATCTTGAAGACTGAAGAGTTGTAGGATTTTGCTTTTAACCGGTTTTCATCTAGAAAGGCAAGGTAATTCTCACTTGAAAAATACAAATATGATGATACAAAGAAGTATCATTAAATGAACATAAAATATTGAAACTAAACCATCCACATGCATCATCATAGATTTCTTTTTCCTAATTTCAGCCCATGAAATATTTTTATTATTTAATGGGTTATTTTCCCTCTTAGATGGGGGGGACAGGGGGGACAAGACTGTTAAAACTGTCTAATAACTTTCAGCTTATTTCAGAAGAGTAAGAGCTCCTTATTTGCTGATTAACTCAGCATTGAGAACAGCCCAGGGTTCATCTCCCGTAACACTGAACTGAATTGTCTCTTTGAAGTACTTAGGGAGAAAGTTTTGGTATACTGAGCACTGATTTGCAGACTTGGTGGAGTGTTTGAATTTACATGGGGCTGGTTCAGATTCTCCTTGTCCTCTTGCCTAGCCAGACACAGCAGAGGGGATGGAGGCAGCACTTTCAAGTCCAACCTCTGTAGTACCAGACTGTGAAGGATGAGATATCATGGCAGAGCTTAACTTGCTGTGGGAATGAGGAGCCTGGCCAGCTCACTGTCACTAGATTTCTTAGCTCATCTGCAGCACAACTGAATGACTGCAGTTGTTCTATTTGGGTTATATAAACTTGCTTATACTTCTGTGCATATCATAAAGTATTTCCCAAAAATACTACATGTACTTAAAGCAGATGAGGTCTCAGACCTTTTATACTGCGGTGCCAGAGCTATGCTTCATTTGCATGCTAAAGTAACTGAATATGGAAATAATTCTCCATGTGGCTAGTTCAACAATCCCAAGTTGTTTTACACCCTGTTCAGAAAAAAGAAAAGGATTATTGACTACTGAAGTTGCAGAAATCTCAGAAAAGATGCATGTGTGAGGAAGTGTAACTTATCACAAAGGCTGCATATTTCTCGTCCTTGAATGCAAACACACATTCATGTTCTTCTGCGTCTCGTTGTTGTAGAACTTTTAAAATGCCAGATACTATGTTGTTTTTTCAACAATAATATGTATTTTCCAACATAGCATTAAGTATTTCCATTAGAGCTGGGCAAACAGGAAAAACAGTGGTACTTTGTAGTTTAATTTAACACTAAATTTTAAAAGTCCTGAATATTTACCTGGCTGATACCAAGAAGACAAATTTGGAATGGCTTATGAAAAAATATAGTGATAGCATGGGTATTTATATAAAGTCCTTCCTGGAGATAATGAAATTTCAGTTATGCTTTTGTTGTAGGTTCATTTTGCAAACTTTATTTTAACTTTTCTCATACCTGCTGTCTCTTTCACACAGTCATCAATTCTTTTTACTCTGTACTTCCCATTAAAAAAAACCCAACCACTACTCCACTTCCCCTACAAGAACAACTTCAAAGTGTTTGTTTCTGGCCAAGTCCATATTTTCTCCAGGATCTGGAAAAACTTTTTGTCTCTTTGTACAGCTTCTGTGATGAAGGTCTCAGCATCTCTGATTCAGCTCATAGTCCTGTCTGAATAAATTTTGTAAGGGAGTCTCACTGTTTTAGCTTTAGAGTAGATTTGGGTGTCATGCTAATCCTAATATTGTAAAATACCCTGCAGCAAACAGACCTAACTTGGAAAGCTTCTTGGAGCTAGTCCAGAGGCAAACAATGAAATCTGTGCCTGCTCTTTCTGAGGACTGTTTAGTTTGTAAGCTCTTTGCTGCAATTTTGATTGTCCATGGATATGATAACCACTACTTTGTGTATATCCCAGAAAATGGGTGGTGTGGTTTTTTCCCCCTCTATGTGTGCAAGAAGATGTCATAATTTTATTGATATAATACACCAAGTGTTCACCTCACTCCCCTGAGTATGATATAATAGTCCACCAAGACAAACAGGGATGTTCACCTCTGGGCAAATGCTCTATCATTTATCCTATGGTGTCGAGTGACAGTCTCTCTGCAGTGATATAATCATTTGATAGCTGCTCATTTATAATCATTTAATACCTGTCTACAAGCAGGTAGTCTTTTAACAGTCCATGGATTGCTGGCATGAATTTGGCCTTTCTATTTCATTTGTTGTTTCAACCTCCATCATTGGTCTTATCAACCCATTGTCCTGTGGAGAGAAGAGAAATCTCTTCAGCTGAAGCTTCAATGGTCTTATTTGTCCAAATTTGCACTTCTGTCAGACTCTTGGCTGCAGCTTTGTATTTCATATGTGAGGCTGTTATGATCCATTTAAATGCCTATGGGGATCTCAACAAGCTTTCTGAAAATATTAATGACTTAGCTGTTGTTTTTATGATAGTGGTTCCAGAGAAATGCCTGCATACCTAATAAGGGTTTTTTCTACAAGCCAAAATTTGCATTGCTCACCATAAAAGACAAATAGATAGAGTTTACCTACAAAACATCTGAAGGTTTACTGCCCATTTTTGTCTTTTGGAGATCACTTTTGCAAAAGAAAAAGTAGGCAAGTAAGGGAAAAGGGAAATAAGATGTGCAACAGCTTTAAAATAACAGCAGAGGAAGGATAGGGATGTGGGGAATTCTGTATTTTTGAATCTTGTACTGTATGGATATACCTTTGTAAGGCTGTTATTGCTGACAGTCATGCTCTTATTTGGACATGACTCTTAGTAGGAGTAATTTAAGTTAGTGTTGGAGCTTGCATAACATTTAATCAAGATCTATGTGAGTGGTTATAAAAAGATAAGTGAATCATTAGCTAAATTGCATTTCCCAATGAAATCACCACAGCAGGCTGGAAAGATAGGTTATGTTTGTGCTTTTGTTAAGCACTTGACCTAGCAGAGTACAAGTTTTAAAGCATTTGAAACTCTGTGTTAAACCATCTAATGAGTGTTTGTTAAACATTTATCAACCACCAGGAATCATCCCCATGCTACAACTGTTTTTGGCTAAAATTCGACTAATACCTGATCTGCTTTTCAAAATGTGAAGTGTTTGCCTTCATAATTCATCTTCATCTGTGAAGTCGAGTGACTGAGTGCGACAATACCTTCATTTAAGGCTGATACTTTGTTAACAAGATCAGACTTCTGGTCTTTACTTTCTCTAGATTTGTCTCTTTTGTGTTACGGATTAGCAGAACCAATAATTTAAAGGAGATTTTTTTTTTCTTTTCAAATTGTGGTGAGTAAGCTTAATAGGTAGTTTCTATTCTAGCACTTCTTTTAACCCATTCTGCTGGTATTCCTGTAGGACTAGTAGACAAACCTGAAATTAGAAAATTGAAAATTTAACATAAAAGGAAACTTACAAGGGAAAATAATAATTTTAGACACTGTCATCATGTATTGCCATTATCTTAAGACTATGTAAATGCGAGTGAAATCTCTCCTCCTAAATGAATGTGTTAGAAAAAATGGGTGCATTTGCAAATAAATGCAGAAGAAGCAATCTTGATTGTTCAGATATAAAACAGAGCAGAGCAGAGTCATGATTCCGTGGCATATATTGCTTTTTTTTTCTAAACAGAAATTTATTTTATAAAATATATAGTGACTTTTACTGTAATTTCCCTGTTGTTTCATAAGAAAAATGGAGAAATGATAACATTAGCTATTGAGGACATCTTCCAATATTTGCAGAGCAAATCTCTTTGGAATACAACATGTTGTTTGATTCTAGATGTTATATTCTGTTGTTTGATTTGCTGTTAGAAACATTAGATGGTACAGAGAAGAGAATTATGATAATAGGCTCTCTGGTGATGTTGCAAGCCATTTTTCACAAGTGCTGACTGTGCCTGGGTTGAGTTTGTCAGAGGATGAACAGAAAAACAGGAAGGTGGCTCCACCTGGAGCTGTGGAGTCCTGTTAACTCTGTAACATGCTCCACTTCATGGGCAGAAAATATCTGAACAGCCATGAAGTTTGCCTAGGGCACCCTTCTCAAGGCCAGAGTGTTATTTGGCGTGGAAATCATGACAGAGACTCCTCAGAGCCCTTGCTAAGTGTCAACATCTGCCTTGCACACTGCAGACCTGTACACCACTGCCAGGGTGGAAGGGGCTTTAATCCTATCAAGGATTCTCCAGCCTGTTCCCACTGATGTGATGTGTTGATTAGTACTGAGTGCTGGGAGTTTCCTGGCAGTTGTCCTGCTGTGGGTATGGAATTCTTCTAGGTTCTGTGGAAAGCAGAGTTCCTTTCTTCTGACAGCTGTCGAGTAAAAGACTTTATCTGAAGGCCCCTGACCTGAGAATTTTCATATAATATGTCTTTCCATCAGCTGGAAGACAGATGATTTTTCAAGGCAGATATTTTCTCATTTTAGTTTTATAGGGCTTATTCTAGGATGACCAGGGTTTCCTTTTTTTCATATGCAGCTGTACGCATATAATTTTTTAATTAGGGTCCTTAGCATAGCTTTTAATCTGAGTGCTAAACTGCATGCAGTAAAACCCTGTATTATTCAGCAAGATGTTGCCAAAATCACATAAACTTGATTATACAGCTACTTATGTGAGTTTTACATGAGGCTACTTTTGTAGTTATTCTGATTTGTAATTTTGTCAAGAGAATTTCTCTGCTGAAACACAGTGTAAATTTACAAAAGCAAAAGAAGGAGTGCACAGATTCACTTCTGAGAGTAAATTAAGAGTATTTGGTGTTGAACCTTTTGCACTATTTAACTTTGGGGGGCAGGGGGAGAAGAAGGAAAAGACTAAAATTGTTTTCCTTATTCCTAACACTTTGTTAGTTGTGTGCTTCTCCTTAAGAGAATGTTAAGTAATGTTAAGGCCTAGCTAGGCAGGTACTGAATTAGGCTAAAATTACTTATCCTTCTTTTCATCTGCCAAATGCATGGCCAGAAGCTGAATGGGAGCACTCACCCCTCTGACAGGCTGCTGTAAGTTCAGCCCCAAGAGTTCACATTTAAGTATGAGTAGAAGTTTTGCAGGCCTAAGTTGTACTGCAAAAGTTGTACTGCAAGAAGTCTTTCAAAAATATATCCTAAATTATAAATATATTGCTGGAATCAGTAATAAAATTCAGGAGCAGCAACAATAAAAGCCTCAGCTCTGCTACCCTGTCTGCTCAAAAAGAAACAGAGTGGAGAATATTCAGGCAGAGGAAGTTGAATGATTTCTCTTTTTAATGATTTGGAAACTGTTATGTACTTCAATGTCTCATTAGCTCTGAAAGGCAGGGCTCTCCCAGCCGCACAGACTGTTTCACAGGCTTAATGCTAGCTCTGATGAAGTTGCCCTGTTGTGTGGTTTGGCTTGGGTGTCTCTCCCCAGCTTCCTCTGATCCATTGACTGTTCTGAGCAATGCTGCTGGTCTGCTGTTGTCCCTGAAAATAAACCTTCTGATTTGTTTTAGTATAGTGGAGTCAGTTCTCATGAATTGTAAGATAAACAAGAATCATGTTTATATTCCTTTGTAAAAGATCTCACCTGATGGACTTCTCAAGTGACCAGTGAAGATGGAGAGGTGGTAGCCTCTCTGTCCAATCTCTGATCACTGTCCAAAAACTGAGATACGAAGTCAACAATAAACTAAAATCTTCTTCCTTTCTTCTTCTCTACCTAAACACCTGTTGTATGTGTTACTGTGTGTTTCTATCTACATCACAGTAACAGTCTGCCACAGGGGAACCAAAACCCCACACTCCTATGAATATCAGCCTTGAGAAGACTTCAAATTACGTTTTTTTTTTTGTTGTTGTTGTTTTTGCTACCCCCACCCTGTGCTTCAGGGCAGTCATTTCTCTGCACCAGGCAGGTGCTTGTTTATCCTGGTTTCAAAGACCTTCAGAAGACACCTACAGTAACCTGAAAGTTCCAGGCGGGAATTTACTCTTCCTGTTTTGACTTCCTCTTTGAATAGAACTCAACTTAATATGCACATACATCATAAATACCAATAATTTGTATTAAATTTGAGTGTATAACGTGGTTCTTCCAACACCCTCATTCACACCCCCCCCCAAAATAAATCAGTACCTTATATTTTAATTTTACTCTCAAGTAAACCGTGAGATTTGTAGATTCATATATTATGGGGTTCTTTATTTAATTGTTGAAAAACTAATTGCACATACTCCTCTTAAGCAAAAGTGGGAAATGTTATCTTTTGGTCTCCTTCCTAGGTTTGTTTATATATGGCAGATGAAGTTAATGGATATTTCTAATGCCTTTTATGCTGTAAGTAGATTACCGAACACACAGCTATTTAATTTCCAATATCTCACATTTTCTTTATTAGGCTCATCAGCATATTTTTACATTAATTATTTAACTGCCATTTTCAATCTTTTCAATCAGCCACACTTGTGCCTACTCAGGGCACAATTAGTCACTGCATTATTAAATAATTAAGCCAGTTTAAGTGAATGAAAAAAAAATTGCACATTTTGAAAACAGCTACATTTTGTTCTGAATATTTTTAGCTTGAAGATTAGCTTTTAATTTAATATTAGAACATTTTCATTTTTCAAAATGGGAGAGCCATGGCCTTTGCAGTTGTTTTCTTATATTAGGTCCTAAATTGCTTTTACATACTAACTTCCACTTGACTATTGATCCCCCTTCTCATCCACCAATAACAAAAAGACAATATAGCAAATAAAACCATTCTGAAGTAGCATTAAGGGTTGGAATAAATAAATAAATTAATTAAGAAATTGAGTGTATCCACTGCCCTTGTTATTGTTGCAAGCACAAAATCCATAACTAATATTTTTTCTGTAAATGCCAATTCATATCTACTCTGAGTCACAACAGGGTGAGCTACAACCACCACTGACCCAAATATTTTTATTTCAAATAGTGTTTATATATATTTGATTCAATACTTAGCACTGACAATTTTGGAAAGAGTTTGTATCAGAGTCTAAGAAGGTGAAGGCTTAAGCTCTGTGTTTGAGGCACAGTTAATTTTTGTTCCATGTTTTTGTGCCCTAGGTATTTCTAATAACAGATGGTAAATTTATAAACAGTACAATATCTTGTTGCTACTTGAAAATGAAAAATAAAATACGGCCATGCTATTTTCTAAGTATTTTTGAGACTGGGGCACACTAAAGAAAATCAACATTCAAGGAAAATATTTTAATATTGGGGAAGAGCAATGCCTCATCAGGAAACAGTCAACTCTCCTTTTCAACTTTTAATAGGATTGTGAAATTAAAGGGGGCTTATTTCATTACCCTTGTTCATCTTTCTTATCTGCATTTCTTTTTGCTCTTTTGCAAAGCAAGATTTGACTCTTGGGATATTAACCTTGATTATGCAGCAAGAGCTATCTTTCACATTCTTAATTAACCATTAGTGTGTACTTGGATCAAAAATATTAATAAACAAGTTAGAAATACTACAGGATTTCTAATGTGTTTCTTAGAAAGGTTTATTTTTTTATAAAGCTTTCCCTAAATGTGAGAATTAAAGGCTCGATAACTGACATGAAAAAAGTTACCCTAAAACATGTGAAGATTTTCATTTTTATTCCCAGATGATTGAGTCTTGCTTTGAGTAATGTCACAAAGAAATAATGCCATCAATGGACAATGTCGATTTCCAATTTATTATGCTTAAATTATCAATAACCACCATGTGAGACTTTCACAAGTATATATTTCTCCTAATTTGCTGCTCTGGCCTCATACAAAGGGTAAATCTTCCTTCATGAGGGCATATTCCTATTATTGATGCATTCCTAGAGAGCTGCTCCTTTGCTTTCCAACCACCTTCTCCCACAGGGTTGTCAGTGAAACTTTTGTCAGTATATTGCTCTAAAGTTTTCTGAAGGAAGAGTCAGTGAAAGAGCAGGTAACAAACGCTAATAAAGTGTCTCTTCAGAGGCTGCCAGCCCTTCTTGGCTTTCATCCGCCCCCTGAAGTCAGATGAGTGAATATTGAGTTTCCAGGACTCTGAAGGAGGGCTGACATTAAAGCTGCACTGTTTGTACCACCAGTGCTGGAACTGTGTGCATCAGTCTCATTCCCAAAATCTCATTTAATGGTGTAACTGCTTTTGCCATAGAGGGTGGCTCTGACTTCCCTTTTGGTTGCAGGATCTCCTTGCCTCTTTTGAAATTTAAAATTGTTCAGTCTCAACCTAAAACTTGACCTTGCAAAACTGCCATAGGGAAGGGCAGATGTTAAGCTGGATTTACCTTTTGTCTCCTTCAGTCACTTGTTACCCTCTGGGTTTCTCATTGTCTATTAGGATCATGCTGGCAAAGTTCTTGAGATGTCTGAAGGGACCTGCTGGGGCAGAGAGCTCTTCCTACTATTTCCAGGGTGTTTCTTCTACTCTGAGTTTGAATTGGAGCACAGACTGTGAAACCAGACTTGCATTGGGTCTTTCTCTGCAGCTGAGACAGCATCAACCCCAATGGGTTCCTGTGCTGCACCTCCACTTGCTGGCCCAGCTCAGAGCTGCATCTGTTCCACCCTCTGTGGAGCTCCTCTGACACCAGAGAATAGGCAATAGTCAGTCCATCTCTTACATGGAGTTTTAGCTCTTTCTTTATAAAATTAAAAAGAATAATGTATATTTTTCAACAACCAACTATATGGCTCCCAAAGGCAAAACCTTTTCAATCCAGATATGACCATGATATGAAATGCTGCAGGGACATGGCCCTCAGAGATAATGAAACTCTGTGTTTTTGTATTAATTGATACAGCAGGAAAGTGGCCATTTGTACATATATGCCTGCTGCTGCTAACCTTCTTCCCAGGGGTATAATAATTTACAATTAGGCCAACAAATTTCTTGTCAATAAACAAGTTAGAGAATTTTTCAAAAGGATGCCACGATTATGATGATTTTGCTGTGAGCCAAGTTTATCTATACATAGTTAAAAATTAAAAAAACTCCATGAGACAGAGCAGATAAGTATCTAGAGAGAGACGAGTCCTGGTTCTTAACTTTTCTACAGCATCTCCATATCCATGTAGGTTACAGCTTTATAAATGAAAAGTAGCAGATAAAGAGACAGCTTGCAGTGGAGATTGAAGATTATCTTATTAATTTAAAAATTATAATGTCTTAAATTTTATTTTCTTAAAATTGAATGAATCAAACCATGATGCATTGAAGTATTAACAAGATTTCAATTAAACTTTGCCACAGTGTTCTTACTCAGTTCATCTTTCCACTACCAGGTAGGAGAACCCCCTTTTATAATACACCTGTAAATGTTGGACCCCAATTGCCACGTTATAATGTGATGATAATATAATGCAAATTGTACAACCTGTACAATCTGTACTTCATCTGTAATTAAGTATTTGTGAGGCTTGATAATGGCTCTTTTAGTATTATTCAACTTTAAATCTATATGGAAGTTATTTCTTAGCATTCATACCATTCTAACAGTAATTTGTATTTAATATTATACTCTGCCTATTTTGATTATATTTTATAATAAGGTACAACAGGATTAGTTATCAGATGATTCATTTGCATAATGGGCTCCTTGAACTTCTGAATTGGGAAGCAATCACCCAAGAATCTTGTGTTTAAAAACACGTAGTCTCAAGTACTAGGAAATGTGTAAAGGAAAATATTTCCTGGAATGTTGGGTAATTTGAAGCAAAATATATGTATCATCATATTCTGCAGTTCATATGTTGGTTGTGAAAGAATGAAATATTTGATGGATGACATAGAGTGGTAAAAAATTCCAGGATGCTCATTTTAAGTTGACCATCAGTGTTCACCTTTTCTGAACTCTTGCTTTAACCAACCAGTGTCCCTAATTCTCTCTGCATATTCATTACAATTTTTATTTCTATATACACACACATAGGCAGGTATATATGTGTGTGTTACTTGGTACATATTTTTTTGTATATCAAATTAGGTATTTATGTACATATTGCATATATTGTATGTATACATTAAATTTCTCAGTGTATAATTAGCAGCACAGGAAATTTTTATGCGGAGTGATTTATCTGTTGTGTAATAGCCAAACTTTAGACCCTGAGAATTTTCCCCCTCTCTCCCTGAAATCTGAGCAACAGTTTCACACGTGTTAATTAGAGGTGCCATCTACTTCCTGAGGTAGTTTATATAGGCTGGCAGTATATCACCACAGCTGCTGGATTTAAATCCCCTGCAAACAGCAGTGGAGAAAATGAGTAAACCTATGTAATGTACTTGTGTCATTTGCTACACAGTAGAGTTAGCAGAAGAAAAACATTAATTTAAAATCTATTATACTTGAAGATTTCACTGTTAAAAGACCACTCTACCTCAAGGTCAGGTGCTGGAAGAATCTAACAATGTGAAATGCTCCCTGTTTTTTATTTGGATATAATTTTTCTGTTTTCTTTTGGCATTTTTATTCTAATTTTAGGAGCATAAGATATATAATAGAACTGTATTTATACACATACACACACACAGATTATATATATATATGTCAGGTTTTATAAATATAAAAATATAAAAAATGTTTTTTTGTTGTATTTTTTTTTCCTGGGGCTTCTGTGCTTGGCTTTCACCTGACTTGTCTCTGTCTCTGTCTTTGTGAAGGCTTCCTATTTCTCCCAGCCCAGCCTCTGAAGAAGAGGTTGAGCTGTCTGTTCTCTTGCTCAGGGATTTGGTTATTCTTTGTTATCTCACATTTGTGGCTCTGGCCTGCCGAGTTCTTTCTTGCAGGTCAGATTGTGTCAGACTCTCCGCCCTTTGGGACGGTGCTATCTCTTATACTAAAAATTACCTATGCCTTATTTACAACAATTCTCCAATACCTATTAACTACTTTGAGCAGTGTACTTTTGTTCTAGACCAACCAAAATGTGCCACACCACCACAGAAGATGGAGAACAAGAGACAAAGAAGAAGCCCAGGGACACACCCTGTTTCCTCCATCTTTGTCCCCATGTCTCACACTATAAACCCCCAAAATTTTACTTTTTCACCCTGTGATATGCTAATTATCATTCTATCTAAATTCTTGTGACTTATAAATCTTCCCAGGACAGTCAGAATGTCCTGGTTCCCATGCAGTATCAGGGTCAGTAAACCCCCTAGTTTAAGGTCTCCATAAATAAAGCTGCCTAAATCCCGATATTTGAAGTGCTTCAGAGAAGTGCTACTTCTACAGTGGATTCTGTAAACGTATATTTTGTCTAGATGATTGAAGTTTACAAAGTATTAATAAAATGTAACAATGCAATCTCCCAGCTACTTCTATTTAAATTCATGTGTTGAGGGTCATCTGCCCTGATGTGGACAGACAGCCCCATTGCTGTGAATGGTCCTCTTGCTAATCTTAGGGATCTTGATCAATGATTTCTGCAGAAGAAAATCACTAAAATTTAGGGAGGAATCAGTCTTCATTGCTATTTCCTCTGTATTGCTATCTCAACATCTCCTTGCCAGGCTCTGTGTAATAGGATGGGGAAAGGGTTTATTTTCCTGACTCATGTCTGGCAGATCCCTGTAGACTGGTTTTCAGGCCTGGAGTCTCAGAGTTTCTAAAGTTCTGTTTTTCCTGATGTTTCGGCTTGCTGAAACTCGTTCCCAGCAGAAGTACATAAACTTCAGGATTGTTTTTGTAATGATATTCATGTTTTGAATTCTTTCTGTGGGAGGGAATTCTTTTGATATCCCTCTGGTTTGACCAATGTGGGTGAAGTGGTTGTCTTTCTTTTGCCAGTCACAATGGCATGTGGAAAATTGTATAAAAAGGGAGCAATCCCTTGACTAAATGGAGTCAGATTCATTTCTCCAAAACTCTTCTAGAAATTCCACGAGGAGTCCGTGTCATGTGTTATTCGCCATAGTGACAGATCCCTTTACGTTTTCCCTGAGACTGTCTTTCTTGCTCTGTTAAATCTCTAGGTCACTGATCTAACCTGACGGAACCAGATTTCCAATGGAAAAGTACAGCTAGGAAAGCTTCCTTCTGAAAATCAAATCCTCGACTGTGCAAGGTGAATTCAAAAGATAAAATCTCGTGGTTAGTGCATTGCAATAGTGTGTTAGTTTGACCAGCCAACAGAAGTGAGCTGGCTGGTTTTGAGATTGACGTTTTATTGGACCAATGGAAAAGCATTTAATTTACTGGTTGTTTTTACATTTGCTAGGAAATGAAGCCCAGGAAGCGGCCTTTTCATTCTGGCTGTTGGAATGAGAACACCTTCCCCCCTCAGCCTTTGCCCAAGTGGAGGGAGCAGGGAAAGACCCCACAGGCCAGGGAGGGCTCAGCTGCTTTTGAGGACATCTGCCAGCACAGAGTTCTGCCCTGCTGCTGGCCCCGGGCTGGGCTCTGCTGTAGCCCTGGGCAGAGAGAGAGGGGGAGAAGCTATGCTGCAGGCTGTGGCCACCCTGATAAGACTGAGGGGTGGAAAAGGAGAACTAGGGATCTGTACAGCTTCCCCCTGCAAAAGAGCAGTGAGCAGCTGCCTTTTGGCACAGGTCCTATAAGATCAGCTCCTCCAGCAGAGCTTTGATATATGACACCATGGACTGCTGCAGCCTGACAGATCCTGGCACAGCTCCAGCACAGCCACAATCCCTCAGGTGGGTGCCTGGACCCAGACACTGCCTTTGTTAACTCTGTCAGTGCATCAATGCACAGATGGGACCTGAAAAAAACCTCCATCCTCTCTTGAGTGAGAGAAAATTAGAGTGAAGACATATAGAGAGACCACATGAAGACATCAAAGTCAGTCAAGAAGGAGTGAAGGTCCAGATGGAAGGAGTATGGGGAGCTGCTTTCAGGCTGAAAAGACTTATAAGCTATGATGATTGACTACAATTCCTTTAAACCATAAAGATGTATGGGGAGATGGAGAGTTCAAATTGTAGACCTGAGCAGAGGAATAAAATGTTGAAGGGGCTGTTGATTCCATGAGAAGTTGAATAGAGAGATGAAGTGATAAAGACTCTTTGCCCTCAAAAGAAGTAAATCTCTGTACCCTGAGATGAAGGTAATCTCAAAGATAGATAAAGAGAAACTCTGCTTTGAACAGTTTATTTTTAAAATAAAATCCCATACATCTATATTGCCCAGAGGCACAACTGTGAACATTGGAGGAGTGTCATGAATGCAGATCTTCTGGGTGTCTGTTGTTCATAAAGACTGGATCCACGAGAGAATTGTTTTCTTGTGGGGGAATTTTCCATAGTGAACGAGAGGTGCTTCCCTCCCTAAGTGAAGAAAGACTGTTTTAGAGGTGGAAAACTGAGATTTCTGAGTGTTGTTTTCCTTACATTGTTGCTTGGGAGAAAAGAAGGATTGGGGAGGGAGGAAGAGTGTTTTGAAGGTTTCACTCTGATTCTTGGGGTATTTTTCCTTTTAGTGTTAGTTAATAAAGTCTTATTACTTTAAAGCTTAAGCCTGCTTTGCTCTTGATTGGGAAATTTCAAATTGGCAAACCCAAACCAGAACGCAAACTGGTGTTTCTGCCCAGTTTCAAATTTAAACGACAACAATTAGGATTAGGAAAACTGAATTTTTCTGGTCAGCTCTGGGCTACTTATAAAATGCCTTTGGGTCAGACCCTTGAATATATGTGAGTCTATTTTTTTGCTAATACTGCAGCAAGATGCAGATTCTTGGAAGCATCTGTTTTTTTTTTTTTTTTTTGTTTGTTTGTTTGTTTGTTTGTTTGTTTGTTTGTTTGTTGATTTTGTTGTCCAGTAAATCAGAATAACAGGAGTCTATCCTAGAAACAGTTCTGCTCCTGCCCTTGTAGAGGTGTTATGACCACAAGTATGTTCAAATAGGACAGACCAACAGAGCAAATCAGTCAGTATGGGGAAGATGCACATGCAAATAGCCATGTGTAGGTTAGACACTTTGACCAGGTTCCTGTGCTGAACGACAGGGAGCAAACACGTCATTGATTATTTTGTATTGCTCAATTTGTTCACTCTTTAATTTAGAAGATGGCATACAGTTGATGAGAATGTTTAAAGATTTCCAAGTGCGTAGAAAATGGCCTTGAGATTTTTTTAAGGGGTCTCAGGGACAGCAGATATCTTTCTGAAAGAACACAATGCTAGGAGAGGTTTCTAAAGTTTAAACAAACATCTAACCTCAAGAGTTTATCATCCAGACTGAAGTTATAAACTTCTCTGCACTCATTAGTGTTTTGTAGCTGTGCTAGTCATCCAATGTTTGAATTAAGGATTTCTTGTCACAGCAGAAGCTTGCAGTCTGAGAACATGATCCAGAGGAAGTGGAGCATGATTAAAACTCTGGCAGACAGATTATTGGCTGCTGGTGGCAGGAAGAAGTCTCTAAACTAAGAACCTTCAATAAACAGAGACAGCCTGTACATGGCTGGGGCAGGGAGACAGAAAGCTTCTGAATCTCAGCTGGTGGCAGGAGTTAAAGCCTAAGAGCTACAGCTGCATGTTCCTTTACTCAGATCATGGATTTTTGATCCTGACATCCAGCAGCTAAAATAAATCACGGATTGCATGCCTGCTGGAGATCTCGATAATGTCTGTAGGAATCAGCCAATGGTGATGGATATATATGCCCTCTCTGTGGGATCTAAACCACAGTGCCATCAAACGACCTGTTTGAATCCCCTCCAAATGGGGGAGTAAAGTATTGGCCATGTCAGCATTTGTCTGCTGATCTGTAGCAGCTTTTGAGCTGGTGCTGAAAGTAGTTCTGCTTCACTCAAAAATAAAAGGAAATGGAGGCCTGGAGAAATCCTTTTGTGCTGGGTGTCTTGACTTACTGAGGAGGCATTTGGGAGAGTAGTGAGTGAAAGGAAGGAGACTGCAGAAATTTTTGGCTGAGTGAGTGCTGTGGAAACCTGAGGGTTTTATATAGCATGTAAAAGCACATTTTAGCAATTTGTAGGATAACAGATAAGCTGTTCCATTTGTACTGTAATGGTAGATGGCAGCAAAATGCAACAACTGCTAAATTTCAGGGCCAAACCCTTGATAGTTTTCTTCTCTTTCTGGGTGTTTTGAAACACTCCAATAAGAGTCTTTTATTGTAGCCGACATGGGGCAGCACAGAGTGAAAATTTTCCTTAGTCTTTTATATACAAGAAGCACAGGGTGAAAATTTTCCTTAGTCTTTTATATACAAGATTCACTGTCACTATTTCAGATAACACACGACACAGACTCTGTCATCAGAAGGCTAAAATATTACTCCTTTTATTAGGGATGGTTCTCCCTTATATACAATTTTTCACAGACCAATGTGATTGGTGAAACAAAGGCAAACCTCTTCAATCACATTGGTCAGACCAGAGGGACATCAAAAAGAAGTCCCTCCTGTCAGAAGCAATAAATAACATAAATATTATTACAAAAACATTCCATCATGTTTAGCACACTTCCCTGGGAAAGATCATCAGAAAACCAAAACATCAGGCCTGAAATTCTCCTTAGGCTTTTATATGCCACAAGCTATGTAATTAAAAAAAAACACAAATGAATCAGTCATCTTAATTAACCCTGAGCATGCTATCAGTCTGCAGGAGTTTCAGTAACTGTACTTTAGCCTCACCTTTCTCAAGGAAGGTTCAGCCACTTCTCCTTCCCTTGCATGCCATGGGCTCTGGGATGTTGGGCCACAGACCACTCTGTCCCAGGCAACATTGGCTTTAGTAAATTGATTCTGTGATCAGTAGCAAGTAGCCATTTGTGAGAAATTTAGTGTTTGTCCTGACACAAACCAGAAAGTAAAATATATTTCAGTTTCATACCCATAAAATGTTGCTGCTGACCTCCTGGTCTCATACGTAAGAAATCAATACTGGATTCATTAATTTGGAAATGGTGGTGTTTTGCTATTTCCTAAAGTCCCTATGAAAGTTTTATGCCAAGAGAAGGTGATGCTCCACTTGTAATTGAATTCCTGGTGAATTATTTAATTCAAAATATCTTAGAGTTAAGCAGTCCCTAAACTATATTTTCCAAACTGATCCTTCAAAGCAGAACAGATCACATCTGTGGATTGCAGCACTTTTGTGCTGCAATACAAATCTCTCTGCAGAGCAAGTAATGGTACAACTACTTGGGCAAATGCATCTTCCCAGACATGCTGAAGGGAATTTGCATAGGTAATTGGACAACAAGTATAGACAGAAAGAAATCTTTCACATCATTAGTAACAGACACTTCCTGTGTTTTGTGATTTTAGTCAGATTGTGAGTCTGCAAAATTAGGAAGAAATTTGCAAAGATATGAAATAACTAAAATAAATTAAGTGAAGAAACACAAATGGAAAAGTAAATCTTGATTTAAATAATTTTTTCTCATAGTTTGGCTGTTTTACTGAGGCAAATTACAGGATAAACATAATTATTTCTTATGTACTAGAATATTTTCTTCTTGATTTGCTAAATGTTTGTGTACTCCTGTCCTGCAGCATACAGAAATAAAGAATATGCTGCAGCACTGACATATTTCCTGTTACTATTTTTTATCTTTTATATTTCAGTAACATTTATTGCCAATCCTCTGATAAAGAGGTAAGGAACCTTTCAAGTCCAGCCTCTAACAAAAATGTAGAATCCAAAGAGAATTTTATGAAAATTGAGGTACTTTGTGGCAAATGAGATTTTGCAACCACTTATTTTTGCTTATCACCAGTCCTCTTTCTTTGGAAAACAAACCATATGGTGTTCAGCTTGCAGGAAAGATGCAGACAGCCTCTGTTGTGGCAGATTGTCTCCATGATGTTGTCTTCAGGCTGGCTCAACATCTTTGATAATCATTAGCAGTCTCAGTTTACTCCGCAGTGAGACATGTTTGGTTTAGTTGAGTTTGAATGTTTGCTCAATTAATTCTTGTTTTTCCTGGGCTTGGACTCCTCAGATTTATGTTTGTATCCTTGAGTCAGTCATTCCTGCTGTCCAGGCTATGTAAAAATAGCAGTTAAAGGTTGTATTCCTACATTAGAAACAATTCTCAGTGGCACAGGAGCCTATTTGGCTGTGGGTAGTCATGGAGCTGAGCAGACCCAGGATGAGCCTGGAGAATCGAAATTTAAAGGAAACAGGAAAGAGCCTTGATTGGTTGTGGTATTTGTGCTTCATGTTCTTGGCAGACTTCTTTGGTGGGTTTTTATTCAATACATAGTTTTTCCATTTTAGTTGTGTTTCACTGTTTTGGTGGGTTTTTTTTTCTTTTTTTTTTTTTTTTTGTGAGTTTTGGTGGTATTATTGGCTTCTTTGTATTTTTGTTTTGGGTATTGTTGCAGCATTGATAGGGATTTTTGCATTTTTATTGTTTTACTTATGTAACGGCTTTTCTTTCTTGTGTTATGGCACATTTTCCATTATTGCTGAAAATGAGGTGCTTTCTTTACAGTTGTTGTGCATTTTTGGCTTTTTTTTTGTGAAATCAGTTTGTAATTTTGTTTTCTTTATTTTTATATTTTTTTAGTTTGTCTTTTTTCTGCAGTTTAGGAGATCATATAGATCTTTTTCTTTTTCACATTTGTTTTCATTTAGATTTTGGGGGGGCTTTTCTGCAGGAATTCTGAAGGGGGAGTTTACTATTATTTGTATTTAATTTTCTGCTTTTTGAAGTTTATATTTCTCCTTACTGCATTTTCTTTTACTGTTTAGAAATATTAGAAGTCTTTTCTCCTTTTGGAAATATATATATTTTAAATATCTTTGAAAGGATTTGACATTTAATAGTATTTTTCATTACTTGACTGTTTTGGTGGTTTAGGGCATCATTGGCTGCTTTTTGGCATTTTGATAGTTTTTTGCTTTGTCATTTGGTGTCATTTTTGGTGCATTTACTAGTGGATTCGGAACTTCTTTATACTGTTTTTTATGTTTTCTTTTTACTTCTTATGTTATTTTTAGCATTTCAGGATATATTTCAGCACTCTGGGCTATTTTTTGACTGTTTTTTCCCCTGCAATGTCTTTGCCATCTTGACAGTGCAGATGATAATTATTTGGGGGACAGCTGAAGGCCTTGTGAGGCAGCACTGCAGGGCCATTCCTCTTGGACTGGTGAACACCCCTCTGCAGTTCAGCCCTTTGGAGAAAGGAACTAAAACCAGTTGTCATGCAAGGAAGTGATGCTGGATTTTTTGCTGATGAGATAAAATAATGTGGCCTGAACTGTATGTGATTCCAGTTTAAACTCACCAAAAAGTGCCTTGAAACCTGAGAGCATCCCACCTCTATTAAGTGCTTTTGGAAGGCCCTGGAACACACACAGCCTGTGGGAAGTAAAACATTCTTCTGGGCTCAAAGGTGTCTCATCTCATCATAAATCTATGACACCAGAAGAAATCCATCCCAGGGTGATGAGGGAGCTGGTAGATGAGCTTGCAAAGCCACACTACATCATTTAACATCAGTCCTGGCTCACTGGTGAGGTTCCAGATGACTGGAAGCTGGCCAATGTGACACCCATTCAGAAAAAGGGTAGGAAAGATGATTCTGGTAATTATAAGACAGTCAGTCTGACCTCAGTACCTGGTAAGGTAATGGAACAGTTTATACTGAGTGTCATCATGCAGCACTTACAGGATGGCCAGGGTATCAAACCCAGCCAGAATGGGTTTAGGAGGGGTAGGTTGTGTTTGACCAGCCTGGTCTCTTTTTATGACCAGGTGACCCACCTGGTGGATGCAGTAAAGGCTGTGGATGTTGTCTGTCTGGACTTCAACAAGGCTTTTGACACTGTCTCCTGCAGCATACTCCTGGAAAAGCCGGCCAGCACATGGCTTGGACAGGAGCACTCTCTGCGGGTTAAGAACTGGCTGGATGGCTGGCCCCAGAGAACGGTGGTGAATGGTGCTGCATTCAGCTGGCAGCCTGTCACCAGTGGTGTCCCTCGGGGTCTGTGCTGGGGCCAGTTCTGTTCAACATCTTCACTGATGATCTGGATAAGGGGATTGAGTCCACCATCTGCAGATTTGCAGATGACTCCAAGCTGGGAGCATGTGTCAATCTGTTGGAGGATAGGAGGACTCTGCAAAGGGACCTGGACAGGCTGTATTCAGGGGCTGAGTCCAATAAAAGTTTAAAAAGTTTGAGTGCTGAGTCCTGCACTTTGACCACAACAACCCCCTGCAGTGCTACAGGCTGGGGACAGAGTGGCTGGACAGTGCCAGGCAGAAGGGGACCTGGGTGTACTGGCTGACAGCCAGCTGAACACGAGCCAGCAGTGTGCCCTGGTGGCCAAGAAGGCCAGGGGCACCTGGCCTGTGTCAGGAACAGAGTGGCCAGCAGGGCCAGGGAGGTCATTCTTCCCCTGTACTCGGCACTGGTGAGGCCACACCTTGAGTGCTGTGTCCAGCTCTGGACCCCACAGTTTAGGAAGGACATTGGGATACTGGAGCATGTCCAGAGCAGGGCAACAAGGCTGGTGAGGGGCTGGGAACACAAGCCTTGTGAGGAACAGCTGAGGGAGCTGGGGTTGTTTAGCCTGGAGAAAAGGACACTCACAGGTGACCTTGTCACACTCTACAACTTCCTGAAAGGTGGTTGTAGTCAGGTGGGGATCAGTCTCTTCTCCCAGGCAACAATTGACAGAACGAGAGAACACTGTTTTAAGCTGCACCCAGGGAAGTTTAGGTTAGAGGTCAGAATGAAATTCTTCACTGAAAGAGTGATTGCATGCTGGAATCATCTGCCCAGGGTGGTGGTGGAGTCATCATCCCTAGAGGTGTTTAGAAAAAGCCTGGACATGGCACTCAGTGACATGGTTTAGTTGATGAAAAGGTGTTAGGTCATAGATTGGAAGAGATGATCTTAAAGGTCTTTTCCAACCTAGTTCTCTGATTCATCTCTCATGTGGCACTCAGAAGAGGTCTTTTCTCTCTACCCTCTCTCAGTCACAGTGTCCTGTATGAGAGGATGCCTAAAATTCTTGGAAAAATTCTGTGGTCTGAAACAGTCACACTCTGGGTGCCAACACCTTCTGACATGAGTTTCTCAAGCCACAGGAGGCATTTTGCCTTTGTAAAAGTGCCTGCTTTAAGTCTGTCCTGTTGTCCCACAGACACCAGAGGAGATGCACTGGTGTGCTCTCATGTATGGTATCCATTTGGCAGGGAGGCTCATTGGGACTGTGTGCAGCTCTTGTGGCAACCAGGGGATTTTACTGGAAAGCTTGGTCTGTTGTACTGATAATAGCTTTTATAATGTATGCTGCAGCAGTGCCCAGAGGGTCATAATCTGACAGACACTCTGTGCCAGGCAGTGCTCAGGCACAGTGGAGCTACATTTACAATTAAATTAAGCTGGTTAAAAATGGGAACTTCTCTTGCATGCACAGCAGAGAGAAGGGTTCTCTGAAGCCAGGCGGAACTGTCCATTTTTCTTACCCATCAGCCCAATTTTCAGTATCAATGTACAAATGGTCACTAGAGAGGGGGACTTGGGATCCCAGGAGGGGCTGGCATTGTAATTTGAGTGTAAAGTTCAAGCAGCACAAACGTGAAATGCTTTAGGATCCCAAACCAAGGACATGATTTTAAATGTACACCTGCCCAATAGGAGGCGGAAAGTATAATGAAAGTCCAAGGAGTTCAAAATTTAAGCCCTCTCAGTGAAGAAATCCATCTGCACCTTCTAGGTAGGGTCTGTCTGCACCATCCCCTGCCACAGATCCCCATGGCCATCAGCCCCCTTGCTGTGAGGGATTGTGGCCAGTGTGAACTTTGATGGCCTAAAGGGACAGCCCTTGAGGTCCGAGCTGCTTTTCTAGTGTGATGGCAAAATGCAGCCTGGGTTTCAAAATCTTAATTAAATGCCCGATGAACTAGAACAATAAAATAGCATCTGAAGACGATGCAGGTTTATTCTCTTTTTTTGTTTAGCTATGTAAATGACAGATAGGAGCTGCAATTCTCTAAGGGCATGTGATAACTAAATGACAATGTGAGACTTCCTTCTGTTGCAGAACAGTTCACCCATGATTTCACTGATTGTTTTGGAGAGCTAGATGAGCACATTAGTAACACTGAAATTATAGTTAGAATCCTTTATGACCCACTGAATTTAACTATCAGGTGTTGCATTCATGCCCTAGCAACTTATTTAGTAATGTTTTCCCACCTTTAAACTTACTTCCCAAATCATCTTTTGATATGGTTGTTTCAATTGTTCAGCTGGCTGTTGCTAGTGTAATTTAACATTTTCATTAGCTCAGTAAAAGAAAGAATTTAAGGATTTTAATGTTTCAAAGGCGTGATGTGTGTCATGGTGGGAATCAGGTAGGAATTACTATTGTTTAATGAATACTTCATGGATTCTGTAAAGTAATTACATAGTGTAATTAAATTATTTGAAATTCAGCTTCTAACTTTGTTTCCTGAATAGACTTAATTTGATCTTTGGGTAGGGAATAAGTTTCTTTCAGTTAAGCCCTCTGTAGGCAGAATTGTCATTTGCACATAGGTGGCTTGGGACTTCAAGGGAAAGAAAACCAAAGACCTTCCTTGTTTTGATCTATTCTCTGTTTGATGGCTTGTGTTCAGCATGGGGAAGCTACAAAATTGCCTTCAACTACTTACTGATTGAGCTTATTTGAAATCTTTTCCAATAATTTATTCTGCAGCCGTTAACAGTAGACTTGTAGGTGGAACAATGCTTGTGCTCAGTTTCACAACAGGAGTTTACCACAGACATTCAAGGACATACTCCTACAGACAATTCTGCACATATGGGGATTCAAACATAAGCTAGGATTTGCAGCAAACATTAGCATATATTTGCAGAGGCTGATCAATTGACTCTTACTGAGGCAAACCAACATGGAACTCAGTGACCACTTGGCTAATAATGTAGCACTTGTGCTTTGGCCATTTTTGGCCCTTTTTTCACCCTCTTTTTTTGGAGAATGCAAGGTGAGACTTCAAGAATTCAAAGATTCACAATCTTTTTTGTTAATTTTCCTGGGTAAAAAAGTAAATGTGTTTTATCTTGGATTACATCTGAGTTTTTCCTGTTGGCTAGTAGGCCTTCTCAAGGACATCAATTTTCTTTTCCAGCAATTTCATTGCAGTTCCTTACTGGACCCTGTTCTGCCACAGCCCATGGCCCAGCAGGTCACACAGATTACTGGACCTTTGCACTGGTTCAGTGACTGGTTTATGTTTATGAAAATTAACCAGCTCTGTATTTACCATCTTTAGGGTAAAAGAGAACTTTATTCAGGAAATCCAGAACAGCAGCTAAGGAAATTACATATTTGAAAGTCTCTAGTTGTTGTCCCTGAAAATCAGCCTACTGATTTGTTTCAGTATAGTGGAGTCAGTTCTCATGAATTGTAAGATAAACAAGAATCATGTTTGCATTCCTTTGTAAAAGATATCACCTGATGGACTTCTCAAGTGACCAGTGAAGATGGAGAGGTGGGAACTTCTCTGTCCAATCTCTGATCACTGTCCAGAAACTTATATATAGGAGATCAACAATAAACTAGAGACTTCGTTTCTTTTTCTCTGCCCAAACCCCTGTTGTGTGTGTTACTGTGTGTTTCTATCAGCGTCACAGTAACATCTAGTCACTGAATCAAAGCATCGGCACAGGTTTGGAGATCAAATTAAGCATATATTCCAGTGTTTTAGAATTTCCTTCTTTTCCTGGAAGCAATTACCAGTCAGCTCTGAATCCTCACTGTGCAAAGTTGATGCGGTTGACGGGAACGCAGGCTAGCTCACGGCACACCGGCACCACGCCAGGTGTGGGGAACAGCTGAGGTGTGGGGTTTGTGCACTCAGCTGAACCTTAGGAGCAAAGGTTCCTAAGCACGGACAGTCTCACCACATCCAGGGTTCAGGTGAAGAAGAAAGAGAGAGGCTCTCCAAGGCTGAAGTTCCAACCGGGATGATTCATTAGGGTCAAAGGGGACAGACACAAAGAGAGCCCCGTGCAGCTCTGTGCACAGGATTTTATACAGGTACAAAACAAGGGGCAGGTACAACACATTATCCAGTGGGGTTAAGTCGGGGCAGAGTTGAAGGGTTGGGTCATGGGTCGGGATGAATCAGGGTAAGTGGGAGGAGGGAAGGGGTCACGGGATTGGTTCTGGGGAGGATTGACAGAGAAGGAGCTGGAACAGAGGTGGAACGAGGGGTTGGGTAACTGGGATTGACAGGGAAGGGACTAGAACATAGGTAGGGAAAAGCCATAGAGGGAAATGGGGGAGGACACAACTTCGGGAATAAATCAATTTGGGAATGCACATAGGGGCGTAGGCTCCGCCGGGCAGCAGGACAGCCACGATGGGCAGCAGGGCACAGCCACCCGCACACAGCACAGCACTCGCCTGCCAGGAGCCAGAGGGGATGGGGAGGCGGTGGCACAGGTGGCCGGGAGGCCGGCGGAGAGCAGCGGCCAGCAGCGGCCAGCAGCCTGCAGACGGTGCGCCGGCGGGGCAGGGAGCCCGAGCCCCGCGCCCGCTGCCGGCCCCGCCAGCCGCGGCGGCACAGGGCGGCACAGGGCGGCACAGGGCGGCGGCACAGGGCGGCGGCACAGGCGGCGGCACAGGCGGCACAGGGCGGCGGCACAGGGCGGCGGCACAGGGCGGCAGCGGGCGGCACAGGGCGGCACAGGGCGGCACAGGGCGGCACAGGGCGGCACAGGGCGGCGGCACAGGGCGGCGGCACAGGGCGGCACAGGGCGGCGGCACAGGCCGGCACAGGGCGGCGGCACAGGGCGGCGGCACAGGGCGGCACAGGGCGGCGGCACAGGGCGGCACAGGGCGGCGGCACAGGGCGGCGGCACAGGGCGGCAGCGGGCGGCACAGGGCGGCAGCGGGCGGCACAGGGCGGCACAGGGCGGCACAGGGCGGCAGCGGGCGGCACAGGGCGCGGCAGCGGGCGGCAGCGGGCGGCACAGGGCGCGGCATAGGGCGGCACAGGGCGGCAGCGGGCGGCAGCGGGCGGCAGCGGGCGGCACAGGGCGGCGGCACAGGGCGGCGGCAGCGGGCGGCGGCACAGGGCGGCACAGGGCGGCGGCAGCGGGCGGCAGCGGGCGGCAGCGGGCGGCAGCGGGCGGCACAGGGCGGCACAGGGCGGCGGCACAGGGCGGCACAGGGCGGCGGCACAGGGCGGCACAGGCGGCGGCACAGGGCGGCAGCGGGCGGCAGCGGGCGGCACAGGGCGGCAGCGGGCGGCAGCGGGCGGCACAGGGCGGCGGCACAGGCCGGCACAGGGCGGCAGCGGGCGGCAGCGGCGGCAGCGGCGGCACAGGGCGGCACAGGCGGCGGCACAAGGCGGCACAGGGCGGCACAGGGCGGCGGCACAAGGCGGCACAGGGCGGCGGCACAGGGCGGCAGCGGGCGGCACAGGGCGGCACAGGCGGCAGCGGCGGCAGCGGGCGGCACAGGGCGGCACAGGGCGCAGCGGCGGCAGCGGGCGGCACAGGGCGGCACAGGGCGGCAGCGGGCGGACAGGCCGGCACAGGCGGCAGCGGCGGCACAGGGCGGCACAGGGCGGCACAGGTGGCGGCACAGGCGGCACAGGGCGGCGGCACAGGGCGGCAGCGGGCGGCAGCGGGGCCGGCAGCGCTGCCCGCGCCCGCATGGGCCGCACCCGGGCCGGCGGAGCTGGGGCAGCACGGAGCAGCGCCAGAGCAAGAAACTGAGACAAACACAAGTTGCAACAGGTTTGCAAACCACTTTAGGAATGAAACGAGAATACTTGTACTATTTATCCAGGACAGCTATGAAAATCTCAGCTACCTATTACCAGCTGTGGTTTGCAGACATGCCACCTTAATTCGTATTTACCAAAATTTTTCTTCATTTCAGTGTCCCTGTTGAGTGCCATTAATATTTAGCTTTACCAGCAGTACTCCAAATGAAACTAATTTTTCATTTACGTCACAAATAGTACTCACTAAACACCAATTTGCCGAGTTTTCATTAGGACTGGGAACTGTAGGACAGTGGTATTTTAGCATAAGATAATTTCTGTAACACAGAAATGCAGTAGCACCAACAGTCCTGCTGGCAATCTGGTTTCAGTTTGGCTTGGAAAGGCTCACACACACCCACACACACACAGTGTCAAACAGACTTTGCTACAGAAAAAACCCTTTCGGCAAGATAGAGCAGGACTAGGAAGAAAGAAAAACTGCAGAAAATCAGAGAACTTAGACATAATGCTAGGAGAGAGGGAAATGAAATCCCAAACTGTTGTCTCACAGTCTTTAGCCTTTTCTAAAATTAATTCGGTTTGTTTAGATTCACGTGCCACCACTCTTCTCCCATGATCCTGTTTTTGGCTGGTGTTCTCTGAGCTGTCCTTCTCTCACTTGGAATATATGAAGTGACTGATGTCTCTAAACATTATGCTTCCATATGGCTGAATGCCGCTTAAACATTTAGGGTGCTGTTAAAAATAATTATTTAAGTCTTACAGATTAAGGCTGCTGTTGTACAAGGGTCTGAAAACAGACTGTATTTTTTCATTGAATAAATCTGTTTGAGTCCTGGCCTTTAGGGACATTTTCTTTTTTTTTTTTTTAAATCAGCACCATTTAGCATTTTCTCATGTTTTAATGCTCTGCTTTTTAGCTGTGCATGACACACTTCCAATGGTAAGTTAGCATAACAGCACATGTTTTTCCTGCTCATTTGGATTTTAAATATTTGTACTGCTTGCTATCAACAGCTTTGCAATTCTGTACCAAGCTGCATATATATATATTTAAAGATGCTATAAATAGAACTAGATACCACATTTATACATAAATATATTTAAATAAAAATGGCAAAACAATACACATATAATAAGGTATAGTTTAATTTTCAGGCATGGGCTACTCCTGAAATCAAAATATTTAGAATGTTTCTGGTTCAGGTACCCACATAAAAACATTAACTTTCATTGACAGAAGCTGGCAGATGTTACTTTGCTTGAACTAACTCATAAATGCAGGTCAAACCCAGTTAATAAATCAGCCATCACCAAGTGTCAAGCAGTTCTGTTACTCAGAGAGAAGACAGGTGAGGAACCAGGCCTGTGCTTATTTGTCACTCACATACATATCTCCACCTGCCATCCTCAGAACACAGAGGAAAAATAGGGTTTCTTTCCTCTTTTGGTCTCACCCAGGAAGAGACACTCCAGCCTGTGCTCTGCTGCTCGCATCACAACAGAATTGAATCAGCCCATTTTTAAGGGGACTCATCTTGTTTAGAAAACTGGCACCCAGGCCATGCTCTGACAGCAAAACTCCTTGGGCAGCACGAAGAAATCTCACCCTTACGGGAGGGCTTCCATCAGGATCTAAATGACAATTGGCAAGTAACAATAATTTTAACCAAATTAGCTTCTTAAAACATGTACTTACACAAATCTTTATATTAACAACTAATACATTTATTACCCACCTCTCTCATGCTCAGTCGCCATCTCCTGTGGTGAACAAGTGACAGCAGTGATGCGGAGACTAATTCACCTTCTCAAAGGCACATTTCTACTATGTGACTGTGCTTCTGGGAATACTGACTGGTGTAGAACTTATGATGACTTTTGCTAACTTCTTAATTATCACTCCTTTTTACTCATGTTTGGTCTTCCTCAGCTGAAGTGAGGCGTGATGTATTTCTCCATAGTTAAATACGGAAACCGTGAGGTCCTGATCTCACGTGTAAGATTCGCATCTGGCCCTTTTTCCATGATTTACTGGGAATGGAATCAGACTGGATAACTGCTAATCACCACCCCACTGATGGCTAAATCATTATAGTAGAAGTATATTCTGACTCTTAAAGTTGAATAAATGTTTTGGTAAGAAATCACAGACTACTCTGATCAGTGATTTGCACTACTGTCATTAGCTCTACTGATTGCACAACTTTTGTCATGGCGTCTGGATTTCCATCTAATAATATCTAATAATATTTATACTGGACAGATTTGAAGAATGTAATCATATCTACAGTCACTGCTGAGGCTGAGGCACAGAAAACAAAGTCATCCTCTGGACAATAAAATGTGGGTGGTTAAGGAGAAGGGCATAAAAATATTAAATTTGTGTTAATTTAAATGTTCAGAAATGGACTTCCCAATGGAGATGAGTGGGCAGTTAATCCCTCCCAAGCTGTTTTGGTTTTTTGCTAAATATCAGCTGTATAAAATGTCACTTTATTAGGTATGTGCTTCCCTCAGTATTCATGATTATTTTTTATTAAAAGCCAACTTTGCATTGCTGAAACTTTAAACAGTATCAAAGTTCACTGTTGGACTTAACAATGAAGAACACAGCAAAACAAGTGTGAGAGAAAACCCCATAAGCATCATGATGATCTCTAAATTTGTATTTAGTCTCTCAAGTAGTAAGAATGATTTTTAACAGATTTTTAACAGCTCTTAGCAGAATCACACATCTCCATTAACAACTCTTCCAGCACCAGGGACCAACATTGCTGCCTGACTGAACTTTGCAGTGTACTGCAGCAACCATAGGGTTAGATTTCTAATGCTTGGCTTGCTCCAGAATTTCCCTTTTTAAGCTACAAATTACTTTTTTCTGTTGCCTGAAGCCACAGATGGACTGTTAAACATGTGCTACAATGTATGCCGTGTTCTACAAAACCAAATCACAGAAGTCTAGGTGTCTGACCACAGACCTGGGAGTCTCCCCATTAAGTGATGAGTACAGCAAGGTGGGGTTGGGAATTACACCCATGCATGGCACAGAAAATCACCTGCATTGTCACAGACAAAGGACTCTACCACACTATAGCTGCTTCTAGATGTTCTACAGTAATCATACTCCTCTGCTCTCTTTCTTCTCATGACCAAATTTTTATGTGCAGGAGGGACGCAAATCCAGCAGAGATGATCTGTAAGAAGCAGTAGTGGTTTGAGACAATAGGCATTAAACCCCTTTCATATGGTTCAAAATCCTAGTTTAGCTCTCATCCTAAGTATTCAAAAAATGACCCAAACGTACCTGGTTACTCTTTGAAAGTATCTGGAGGGCCAAGCCCAGAAATACACATTTGTTTACTACATAGGAAAAGGTTGTTGTTTACTACAGATTATACTGGTTCATCCCCACACAGACTTACAGCTCTGGCTATGACCACAGAATCATCCAGGGTGTGAGGACATGGGAATCACATGAGATAGAGACACCCAAACAAACAGCCAGGTTTTATTGCAGCAGAGCACAGCCCATGCAGACAACAGCCTGCTCCCCGCAGCTGAATTAGCCCAGGACTGCACTGAGAGGCCACGTCCTGGGGCAGCTCCTTAGAGCCAGGGGAGGAACAACTGCACACTGTCACACTACCACAATTGTACGTGCTCCAAACAGCTTCAGAACTGCCTGGATGACAGACTAGTTGAGATAATGAAGGCTGCGGTAATTAAAAGACAGTCGTATAGAGTGTTTCCAGGCAATTTTGTTTGCTTGTTTTTCTGAAAAAGATTTTTAGCATGCCAGTGCTGTGTCACTGCGGTGAATAACGCACATCAAATTCTCTCCACAAAGCATGGAGAATTTATCTGACTCCTCTTTATTAAAACAAATTGACGCTTTTTATAGATTTTTGACAGGCCCCTGTGACTGATGAGAGAGTGACAGAACTCCACATTGGCCAAACCAGAGGGACATCAAAGAAAGTCCATTCTGCAGAAAGATTTCACAACAAAGATTTTGTTACAGACACAATCCTGATGTTTATGTTCAAGCTGTGAGAACAGGCTTCAAAAAAACCAAAACTTCATGAAGAAACAGAACTTTAGAAAGTCAGAAACTACAGGCCTGGAAAAACCAGACTACAGTGCTGTCTTTCACCTGTTACCTTAGTCTCCTTTCCTGCACAATTCCCTGGAAGCTTTATTACTCCTTTAGGATGAAATGGCAGGTCCTCAAATCCCAGAAGCATTGCTTGTGACTGCTAAATGGGACTTTGTCATTGACTAAGTCTCTGAGGCTTTTTTTGAAGTCTACAACTTTTTGAGTTCATTTTTAAATGCCAGAGGAAAATTGTCAAATTGTTGTCAGGATAGTGATGGTCGTTTGTGATGTTAAAAAGCCTTAAACTTTGCCTAGCAGGGATAAGATGCTTCATATGTGTACATTCTGCAATCCCAGTCTCATTCTGCATCAATGAAGAGAGAATACAGAGCTAACAGTAAGAAAATTTTCTTTTCCTTCTTTCATATTTTTTCAGGCAAATGTTAAGTGCAGTGCTTCTCTTCCACGTCAAGGTGACTTAAAAAGTTAATAACAATAAAAATTACTGAAGGAAATGCATACCATGCCCACAAAAAAAAGCAAGTTGCCACTGCTATGTATTCCTCATTCAGTAACAACACAATGTTTTACAAAATGCTGTCAGGAAACAAGAGCCTTTCACCTTTCTTATATCCCGAAACAGTTTATATCTGAAAGAGATGTAAGAATAAGCTAAATATAGGAAGACAAGATACCATCATATGGTTAATTAGGACCTTGAAGCCCAAGTAGTGGAATTTTAAGACTATGTACTGGTATTTTAGGCCTATGCATAATGAATATTTAAACAATCCTATGAATTATCTGCCTAGAATTAGAATTACAGCCTTTATATGGCCAGTGATATTCTTATTAGCATGGGTTTAGACAGTGCAATTTTCAACAGATTTATGCTATAAAAGGCTGCTCTGTTAGGTATAAGTGACCCTCAATTTCACATGAAGAATCACAGATATTTAAGAAATTATCTCGTAGCAGTTACCACCTCATGTGAGAATTCAACAACACATTTTCTCTGTGCTCCTAAAGACAACAGAGGCAGAATTTGCTCAAAAATCACACTTTAAGGATAGACCAATGCAGAGAGAAAATTCACAGAATAAAAGGAGATTAGTGTGCATACAACAGTCAAATGTCACCTTGACAATAGCCAGGGCAAATAAACATCTGTAATGAATCATGCATAGCCCACATCCCTCTCTCTGTGTAAGGCCATGGTAAATGAGGCCCTGAAGTAGGAAAGTGAATAGTGTACTGTTACTAATTAATATTTAGTAAACTATATTCTAAAATCTATTTTTCAGCCTGTGAAGTTCCTGTCCTTGTTTCCCAGGACATGCTGGACTACAGGGATGGATTAATACACTGGGAAAAGTTTGCTAGTGTTAATTGTAGTATTTATTAATAGCTTGGAGTCCAGCCTTGATTGCTGATTGTGTTTCTGCTGGATACAAAGGCTCAAATTCTCTGAAAAATGGTTTATAGCCTCTAAAGTCTACTAAAAAGATAGAATTCAGAATAAGTTCCAAGACAAGAGATAGCAGTTGTTACACAGATTTACATTGTAAGAGAAATTAATGTTGCAGTTAAATATATCAGTTAAAGAAGAATAATTTTTATTCACAGCATTCTCTAGGAATACTGCTGTCTTTTCCTTCCTCCTCTTTAAGGAATCTATTCAAACTGAGATTTACTGTTTCAGACCAAGAAAATGCAAAGATAGAAGGCAGAAGAATACATTTTATTTCTCTCTTATATTCAAGTTTAATATATAATTCTGGGCAGTGACAGCAGCTCTTGAACTTTAGCCTTTAGATTTAGGCAGTTCCTTTATTAGTAAATTTGTTGCTTCCTCTTCTGAATATGGACTTTTCTAGTGTAGTTTCTTGCAAGTAAAGCAATAACTTTTCTCTAAGTACATATTTACAAACCATGGCTGTCTGTCAAGTCTATCCATTTATACCCCAGTCTCCTCAGCACAGTTCTCACCTCAGTCTTAAGGATTTTAAAATATGTTTAGTATCACTTTTTATCACCTCATTCTTTCAAGCTTTTACACAATGACTGAGGAAGGGCAATTCTCAGAACAAAATGAACCCAAACCATCCATTTATGAAAAGTAAAATGATGCCAGCCATACTTCATCACTGGCAATTAAGCATAATTTCTGGTGCCAAAAATAGGAGCAAAGAGATTTAAAGGCAGATGAGAGAACTGGCTTCATCTCCTAGGTAGATATAATACACTTTGAAAAATTTACTTTTAAAATTACAAGCTCTTTGCCTGGATAGTAACTTGAGTCCAGAAACACAAATCCAGTCAGTCTTTATGTCCTTAACCTCTCCTTTGCTTTGAAGGTTGCTGCTTCTATCTAACACATGTAAAACAGAGTAGGTATCTTGTGGGAGGAAAAAAGTTACTTTTTCCCATAATTTACTCTAAAATGCTTTTGCCCCTTACTGAATCTTGCTTGTAATCTATTCTTGTCCATTCAATGCACTCCAGCACTGCTACAGGAAGGCACAATCCTCACAGCTCATGGAGCTGCCTAAAAGCAGTAGCTCAGACTGCTCTGAAATACCCCAGTCCTAATGACTAAGCCCCTTTTAGCACAAAAAATAAAATAGAATAAAATAAAATAAAATAAAATGAAATAAAATATGCCAACATAGCACATTTCCCGTCACTTGCAATCAAGCAGCTCATGTAATGTTCTCACTGAAGAGCATAGAGAGTTTAAATGAAATCTTCCTTAACAGATACTCTCATCTCCATCAGCACCCAAGTAGTAGCAAGTAGCACTTGGAGCACTCTGAGGGTGCACCTAATGGTAAAACCCTGAGGCATGAAATGGAAATCACAGACTATGGGCTGTCTTGCTAAGTGGTGCTTCACATGCCCACTGGAATCAAATCGTTAGGGAAAATGGCAGGAACTTTGGGAGCTGCTGAAGCAGAGAATCTCTAAGGCTACAACCTCTGTCCCAGCTGAAAAATCTGTTCTTTCTGACTGCACTCTAATGCCAGAGTGGAGTTACCGCATGAAATCCATTACTTATCTTAACACACTATCAATATTACCCTAAATTCAACAGGTTTATGCCTTAAAACCTTTGTTGGGAATTGATAAGCATAAAGCTAATGAAGCAAAGGTGACAAAGGGAAAGGAACAAATGGCAGGAAAAGAATATTCCTATTCTTACTTATTGCATTTCACTGGTGCCAGTAACTGAGAAGTTTGTGAATGGAGTCTAAGAAATAATCACATTCTTGACCATGCAGTGCAACCGAAAATGCATTCAGAAATATTAGGGAGGTTCAATTTGCAATACATTACAGTGTATGTAATTATGCACCAAGAAGAGTTCCTAGGTTTAACAGAAGCCTGACCTTCTTACTTGTAGCTTTACCCCTCTGGTAAAGCCAGAGACGGCAGAAGGATGGGAAATATCACTCCAAACTGACATGAGCTCTACTTGACCTTGAGAAATTATAATAATTAGTATGCATACACACACACATATGTTAGCATAAGCTTTGCATTTCTATGTTTGAAATATAAATAGCAATAGTGAAAATTAACATACCAGTCTCAGAAACCTGTATGTGCCTTCTGCTTAACTGTGACAACATGGAACATAAAGATGCACAAATATAGAGCACCATCTGGAAAAATCCCATTAAAAATATTCTTAGACGTTAAGTCCTTAGCAAGCAATGAAATTACTAATTAAAAGTACAGAATTATTATTGTATATAAGAAAACAGAGCATATTCAGAAAGACTTGTTAAAGGACCTCGATAGGGACAGAATAATTAGTAGGAATTACTAGTTTGTAATCTCTTTGTGTCATAGTCATGGTTCCAATTTACAGCATTTCTGCTTCTTTAGGCAGCACATAACTTATGATCTGATTTGTTCCCAGTTCTTTGTCTCTTGCTCTTTTCCTCACAACTTCTGGACTTCAGGCATTTATATTAATTAATTGAGTTCTTTCATTTAATAATATCTTTACAATTTTTCACATCCTGTTCCAGAGCTGAAAAACATTCATCATGGATAAGAAACCTGCAAAATAAAAGAGCATACTGTGGCTATGTATTTTTTGAAATCTGTTGTTTAATACCTTTATGGTTGCCTATCAGGGAACAACAACTTCTGAAAGAAATAAAGATAGATATTTTTTTCTTGAAAATGGAATTACATTGTCAAGGGAATACAGTGACACCTGACTACATAGGAAATATTAGTACATTTGATACATCCAGCGCTTGTTTTCAAGACTTTTTCTCGGTTCCTGAGGATTTGTTTAGATTCCAAACGAACTTTTAAATACAGCTGGTTTTTATATGATTCACTTAATATTGAGGCGTTGAGGTGACTGAATTTTCTTTTAAGTACTTGTGTGATTGGTTTTATATGTTTCTTATTTTAATTTTTAATATGGTAGGGATTTTTTTTTTTTTTATTACATGCTTTTATATTTGATGCTTGATATTCTCCATTTGGTGAATGATTTTCAAAAGGCTTTCTGTTGAAAAAAGAGTCATCTAAGGTAAAGGACTGGTAAGGTTAACTTGTAACTTCGATGACACTTAAACCATTAACACACTATATTAAAAAACAAAGTAGGTGAAATGAAAGGTGTTTTACCAGCCCAAGCAGTGTGATTTCTTTAAAATACATGGCATAAATCTATAAAAAGATGAGTACAACACTATAGATTTATATCAAATAAGAACAGACAAAAGGGCTCTATTCATCAACCTTTAAGATTAATCTAGCTTCCTCTCATCTGCTCTGACTTTAAATCCCTCTGTCTAGTTTCTTGAGTTGGTAAATCTTTTAAAATTATTTCCATGCTCCTGTTTGCAAGACTGTTTTACTTTCTGGCTAGGATGGTTGAGATCCTGGCACCTAGTATATCTCCTCATTTGCTTCCATATTTAAACAGGCTGTTAAAAATGTTTTTATGGCCAAGAGCAGAATTTAAATCCAGTAATAGAGGACTGCAGTTAGACCAGACACTCTGAAAAGACCATGTTCCATAAACTGTTTCATTATCTTATAAGAACGCAAATTATTTAAAACGTTCCCACCCCGAAACAATCCTGTTAAACATTTCACAATGTTTTATCATATTTAATTACTCCCCAATTTCCCTCCAAGCATGTAAACCATTTCCATCCATTTTCCTTCTGCTTTATGGGACTCTGTAATTTCTTTTAAAGAAGTTGGTTGAATTTCAAATTGGAACCAGCATAAATCTGTCATGTGTTTATATTAGTGGGGAAAGCATAGAAAGTTCCCAATGCAGTTGTTGTCCTCTGTAGCAGGACAGTATGTCCTCCTCATAGTAAATGTCAGCTCTGCATCTACACTTTGCTTCATTCCCCCTTTCCTATGTTTCCTTTTGTACAACACAAGAAGGAAGTTATAAGCTGGGCTGCCCTTGGCACTTTTCCCCTGACATGCAGTAGAGCTGCTGACCTCATGTCAAAATCAAGTTCAGATAGGTATGGCTGAATTTTTTTCCACCATAAATAATGGAAACAACCAGCAGCTTTGTAGGCAGCAGCAGCCCCTGTGAAAGGCTGCACTGCATCCCCACAGCCAGGCACAAGCAAATGCAAACTGCCTCTGCCACATGAGCCTGCAGACACTCCACAGACGTTTGAATTGCTGTGATCAGCTTTCCAGCAGTTCCTTGTGAGCATTAAACACAACACAGAAGCATGCAATATGTCATTAGGAAATTGCCCTGCTTGCAGAATAAAATCACCTCTCACTGTGAGTGCCTTGCTCCAGCTCACTGTTCTCCTCAACTATCCTCAATCTGTCAAGAGGAAGCACGTACTCTGAGTTTTCCAAGGCTATTGGTTCTGAAATGCCTGCCATCTACTTAGCAAAATAACTGGCCTGTTTTCTACATAGAACCCTGGCAAGGAACCTTTACCATCTGGCTCTTAAACAAGGGGCAAGGAGCAATGCCAAGACATATTGCTCTGCTCAAATATGTCAGTGATCCTTTTATCTTCGGATGGTACTTGCTAAGTTGCCTTGACTAGCAGAACAGTCTCTTCACTAGCAGAAAGAGTCTATGTCACTCTCTGCCTTTGAAACAGCCAAACTGAAAGCCCTGTGTCCTATATTGCACCTTCTTAAATCAGTCAAGGTAAATAAATATCCTGCTATCTGCACCTTCCACAGCAAAAAAGCTAACACAACTTGGCATATTTCCAGGCAGCTAAAACCTTAATGGCCTTGGTGAAAGGGGAGAAGATACAGACTTCAGTGGGCAAGGTTGGAAGATTAACCAGCAGTGAATGAGCAGTTTTTGATTCAGTTCTCTCAAGTTCAAGAAAAAGCATCATGCTCTGACTCTGGGTAGGGTGATGTCCTTGATGGCATGGAATGAGTTTTTTCATTGTTTTCTGCTAAGGAGTTAATGGTCAAAAGTAATACTCCTTGAGGGAAGGGTCTAACAGGAACCATCCCTGGGGTGTCTCAGGAGCTGCAGGACAGCCCCACAGGCTGGGACAACCCTGCTCAAAGCATGCTACCCCTCACATCCATTTCTCTGTGGCAATGCAGAACACTGGAGACCTTCCAAATGTTCCAGTTTTATCCCACCTGTGGCACTGTCCTTCAGAAATGAAGGATCTCCACAGACAGCAAGTGGTGCTTAGCACAAGTACCCACACATTTACAAAGCACCTGGCATAGCACTCTGGCATGTGTCTGTTCACTGGGTTAATCATCTAGAAATGGCAACTTTTTGATGGAATCAAACAAAAAGGAGAGGGGAATTTTACAAAGCTCTTCCCATGGAGACAAAAATCAGCCACTAACCTGACCACACCTGCTCCATCTGCTGATGATCACAGCTGAATTCATATCTGCACCGGCAGGCATTTTGTGTCAGTGTCATGGTGATGTCAGTAAAGAATCCATTAGTAAAAGAGGAGGTCTTGGAATAACTTATAAGGCTTAATATAAGACTTAATATGCAATTAAAAGGCCAGAGAAGGTGACAGTGTTACTTGAAAAGAGACACAAGAATTTGTGTGGTTATGCTAATTAAAGCTAAGATTGTATTGAGATACAATAAATATTTGTTTATTAATTTACTTTTAAGATTGATGCCTCAGCCAAAGAAGAGTGAATATCTTCTGAAAGGATCCCTGCTGAAAAGCACTGCAAGATGTGAAGTGAGGATGCTCTTTCCTACTACTTCTTCAAAACTATAGGAACAATGTAGAAAAAATTATATGAGCTGAACCAAACCCAGCAAAACCATGTCCTCACAGGTTGTACGATAAAGAGCTCCATAGGGAAAACATCTTAAATGAAAGCCTAACAGAACTGTGTGTTTCTTGCAGAACTGTATCAATAGAAGAATAGAGTTTAAATTATTTAAGGAGTAACTTTTCATTTTCAACACTTCAATAAAATTTTAAAATGCTGAAGGAAGATTTGATCAGTTTGACTTTACGGTTGGCTGGAGGAGAGTGGAGGCACTTCGATCAGAAAACATGTTCATGTATGTGCCTTGATAAGACTGAAAAGAGCGAGTCAGTAAATCTAAGTTAGAAATATCAGAGCCCGAAATACCTGAAGCTCTAAAAAAGACACGAATACTCACTATTGAGACTTTGGTAATATTTAACTTCACCAAGACAGGTAAGTGTAACACTTTTCCAAACTGTCATTGACATATCAAAGGGGGAAAGATGAAAGACTTAGGACTCAACTGGTACCGTCAAAAAGAAAAGCAAACTTTAAATTGTGGCTCAGACTGAGAATGGTTTTGGCAACTTCAGAAAGCACTTGAAAAACTCTTTCCTCAATTAATAAACTCTCAATTTTATGTATTGAAAAAGATAAATAAATAAACAAGAGCCACAAAAAAATCCCCTAGACTAAACTCTACAGACTCTAAATAGACTGAAATTTGTAAGATTCTATAGGAAGTTTCATATAAGATCCTTTAAAAGGAGCAATATGTCCTTCCTATAGGTCTTTAGAATCATTATGTTAGACTCTTGAGTGCAGGACTCTCATTTTCTATTAACTTTTATGGGATGTTTAAAAAAAAAATCTAGGGGAAATTAATTTCGTATTAAGTTCCATGATTATTTCTTGAGGCATATTGTAGTAGTATTATAAATAATGTATCATTTGTATAGCACATTTCACCTTCAAAGAACTTTACAACTATTATGCGATATTTAATCTTTTCTGACTGAGTAGAAACATCAGTGCTTTCCAGAGAAACAATATGAGCTCTATCATCACCTCAGAAGTGCATTTAGAATGATGTCTGGCTTATCTGAATTTCAGCATTTCAATTTCCTGGGATTAAAAACATGGCAGGAATCCAAACTTTGTCCAAAATTCAGAACTTTCAGACATGGACCATTAAAGGCGTGCATCCAACTACTTATAAGCTACTGAGCGTAGGTGATGTTTCCAAAAGATGGAGAGATGCAGAAAAGTTACAGGACTTGCTCAAAGCCCCTGATCCAAGTGTTGGGAGCTTGGAGTTGTTAGCATGAAGCAAGGAAATGTGAGAAGGTGTTGACTAAATTTGTCTATGTCCCATAGAGTTCTCATTTAAATCAAAGGCAAAACTGACTTCAAATGAAGAGAGAGCACACAAATAGTGTACATAAAAAATGAGAAACATTTCTCTTATGAAGACTGCTAATACATTATAACTGTGACTGTTGTGCCTGAAGCTTATTTCTTCCTGTAGAATGTATTCCCCAATATTTATATCCGTTTATATTTACTAGGATTATGAAGAGTGGAGCTGTCTCAACCAGTTAGTAAAATCGCCCATGCAAAACCTGTAATTCCGAATGTTACTGGAGCTGAATTATAGACCATGACCCTTGAAATCTGCAGAGAGCAGTTCTCCCAAAGGCACTTCACGCAGCCAACCTAGAGTAAGCCATCTCCAAAGGGAAACTGCTTCCAAGTAAACAATACAAAACATGATGGTCTAAATCTGTGACTGGCTTACTGCCACCAGCTTACCTCTGGGATAAATCATTCCATTTTGTCTAAATTTATTTGCTCTTATGTATTGAGGTTACATGTTTTTATGTATGCTTTTATGAAACTCCACATATAACCTTCACAAATTAAAAAAACCCTTAAAATACAGCATACTGAGAAAAGTCCAAGTTCAAAATTATTTCTGGTTCTAAAATAAACTCAAATCAAAAGCAAAGTAACTAAATAACCAGATTTAGAGTATATTGTTACATTTAATCCTATATCAATCAACACCTGTTTTGCTAATAGTTTACTGCTCAGTTATACTAATTCCTGGAAGATAATTGCATGAAAAATTGTCAGGCTACATAACAGATGTGATTTAAAAACAGCTGTGACATGAACATGAGGAAAATAAAGTGTTATTAATCTTAATGACATTCAATCAGAAACTATGAGATAAAAATACCACACTCTCCTTTTTAACCTTATTATGTAATGTCATGGGTTTGGTATTTGTATGCATACATTTGTAAATGTGTTCGTAAATTATGTCGGCAGGGTACTGCCATAGATGGTTGATCTGAGCCTAAGGAGAGGACTTTCCTTTTGAAATCAGTAGGAGTTTTGTTATAGACTTCTTTGGGAAAAGGTAACCTTCCTATATTATTCATAACAATTGATACATTAATGCCCAGAAAAAGCAAAAGGGATCTGACATGATGTGCAAGTATTACCTTTGTACTCCAGAAGGTGATACAAGGCTTTGAAAGGAAAATATATCATTGTTGCTTCAAAATCTATTTGAAGCCTTTTCAGTGTTCAGCTATAAATCTGAATAAAATTCCTCCGTGTCAGATGCAGGACAATTTGGCACCACTAAATCTGTTGAACTGTCAGAGTGGTCAATTGGGCCCACACTTTCAGCATAATGTTGCGAGGAAAGAAAATTTTTATGCTTCTGTTGTGTTCATTTGTCAGACAGTGAGTGCTTAAGGGCCCTTTACTAAGATGTTAGAAAATTCAAGCAAGCACTATATCAGATAGGAAAACAGGTTCCAGTTTTCTACTGTTTTGAAACTATCTTGTTCAGTTGGACAAGGCTCTGCCACTGCTGGGTGACAGGGCAGAATTTTCAGGAACAGGCCATTCATGAGTGGTTGCCTTCTAAGCATTACAACCTATTGATAACAGGAGAAAATTGAGTCAATCTGTTACTGTTTTCAACTTGAATGTCAGGTTCTTACTGGTAGCCACAATTCAAAGGAAAAGCAGAAGAAAATATAATTTCTGGTACCAAGATGTTCTCAAAGAAATTTTCTAAGTGACCTTCATCATCAAAAATACTCTAGAAAATGCCACAGGGGTGTCATTCAAAGCTCTCTTCACCTTTCCAGGAGAGGCTTGGTGAAAGCAGTCACAGCATTTCAGAGCATTCCTAGGCCAGTGTACTCTGAGAAAGCCCTTTTCACAGAAAGGGAAACATTTCATAGGAAGGAGAGAGATTGGCAATGTTTACCTTCCTTCAGGGGGGCAATTAAAACACCAGAATGTCTCTGTTCTGTGTTCTGATCCTGACCTTCCTGGGGTGAGATTCCCTCTGCAGGCAGTGGGGGCTGTGTTTCAGCAGACATCAGGATGATCTCTTGGATTCAGCTGAGCTAAAACGCAGGCTCCCCAGGGCAGTGGTCACAGCACCAAGCCTGGCAGAGCTCAAGAAGCATTTGGACAATACTCTCAGGCACAGGGTGTGTGTCTCGGGGCTGTCCTGTGCAGGGCCAGGGGTTCAACTTGATAATCCTTGTGGGTGTCTCCCAAATCAGTTGATTCTGTGGTTCTGTGATCTATTTTTGCCACATTACCTCCATCATAATGCTGCAAATTACAGCAGTAAAGTACACAGGACTGCGTAGAGCTATCATCATGGCAAAGCATGGACATGAAGAATTAGGGATCAAAAAGCAGAAAATGTTGTGTTTTCTTCTCTTTGTGGCAAGTGAATGCAGCCTACGCAAAGCGATGCTAAAGGCTCCAAATGTTCTGGAACAGTGTCTGCTGACAAGACTAAGAAAGTGTTTTATGCAGAGATTCTTTTCTAGTGAAAAATAAAGGCCAAGTTAGGAGTTCATGTTCATAAAGGACATTAATATCACAGGCCTTTATTACATTATGAGCTAATTCACACAGGCTATTTGAGTAAATCTAGTCTTCTATTTTCATCAACTGCTGTTTAATAAGAGTTTGAAGCAGAAAATTATGGAAAATAATTTTCTAATTTTTTAATTTAACTCTAAGATTGTTCTGATTACCATATTGGCTTGGACATAAATAACAATAAATGCAGAATGACAGCCACAAAAAGGATAGATAGTTCTCTAACCATTGTAATTAATATTACTAGGCTGCATACTTTAAGGTCATTAAAGTATGATGTTTCTCAGAGTTGTGGTGTTCTAGATAAAATCTGTTCAGTCAGGCTGATTTTGGCTTTCATCCACATACATTAATTTTGCCCAGAAGCTTTCCAGAAACTTAATTAAGCTGGCAGGTTGCATTCTCTTATGGTCCATCTTGAGCATGGTCTCATTTTTAAGACTTGAATTAGAGAACATATTCATATGGACTGCCTATTTAAAACTCGTTAAAAAAAAATTAAAAAATGAAAGAAGCCATCTTCCCTTAAAGCATGATTATTTAATTTTCCACGATAAAGCTGGGCAGTTTGTACTGAAGTGTTTTAAATGCACTCATTTTTCTGTAAGTGAAGGTGCAGGCTTTGCAGTAAATAACTGGTCAGCTCCTCAGAGGGTGCACACACTCTTCTGCTGGTTCCATCCTTCAGAAATACTGTTCATTCTCTGTCATTCTGTGATATACTAAGACCTTGACTGTTTAACTACTGGCTCAGGCCTTCTGCTTCAATAAGTTATGAAAACTTCTTCTATTTACTTCTAAGCACAGTGAGAGGATGGACCTGAAACAATACTTCAGGTTCAGTCACTTTGTGTTGCAACTTATGTTTACCTTAGTTTAATTCAATTGTTGTTATTTAATGTTAAATGGTTTGTTCCCTTGTTTCCCCTATGTGTATTCCCAAGTTGATTTATTCCCGAAGTTGTGTCCTCCCCTGGGGCAGTGTGTTTTTAAGATCTTGGAATTATTATATTGTTATATGGTTCATTCTATGTACCCCCTATGTTCTTCCCCTATTTGATTCATCCCCCGGTTCCTGTTACCTGTCAATCTGGAGTTATGTAACCCCCAGACCCTGTCTGTCACTCTGAGACCTCACCTTCAGCCTGGAAAGTTCTGACAGGATCACAGAGTGATTGGATGGAATTCCCGCTTTTCCCCCCCACTGTATCCGGGTTTGTTCCCCTCCATGTCACTCAGTTACAGAGCCGTCCCCGCTTATCCCTAACTGGTCCCAAGTCAGACCCTGCCCCGAGTTCCTCCCCCCTTTATCAGCTGCTGTACTCAGGTGCGCTCGGGGTTTTGCCTGCGCTGCCACCTGTGACTGAGGCTGTTCCCGCTGCGGGACAGATAAAGTCAGTGGTTTAACCTCAAGTGAAGTCTCCCTCTTTCTGTTCCTGCCATCATCACTCACTGCCGCAGACAAGCCAGACTCACAGGATCGGCAACTGACCGTCCCTTTGCTGCCGTGGTGCCAGGGCTGGCCGAGGCAGAGATCACGCTGACACCACCACACTGCCCGTTTCCCTCTATGGCTTTTCCCTGCCTATGTTCCATTCCCTTCCCTGTCAATCCCAGTTACCCAACCCCTCGTTCCACCTCTGTTCCAGCTCCTTCTCTGTCAATCCTCCCCAGAACCAATCCCGTGACCCCTTCCCTCCTCCCACTTACCCTGATTCATCCCGACCCGTGACCCAACCCTTCAACTCTGCCCCGACTTAACCCCACTGGATAATGTGTTGTACCTGCCCCTTGTTTTGTACCTGTATAAAATCCTGTGCACAGAGCTGCACGGGGCTCTCTTTGTGTCTGTCCCCTTTGATCCTAATAAACCATCCCCGTTGGAACTTCAGCCTTGGAGAGCCTCTCTCTTTCTTCTTCACCTGAACCCTGGATGTGGTGAGACTGTCCGTGCTTAGGAACCTTTGCTCCTAAGGTTCAGGTGAGAGCACAAACCCCACACCTCAGCTGTTCCCCACACCTGGCGTCGGTGCCGGTGTGCGTGAGCTAGCCTGGGTTCCCGTCAACAACGTCTCAAACCCTTAACCACTGTAGCAGAAAAGGGTGCATCTCAAAAGACAATTAAGTTTCTCTTCATATGTTTAGCAAATGAAGGTGAGAGGCAGCTATGACCATTGCCTACTTCATAGGTTAAAAATACACAACTATATTCAGTAAGAGGATTTGACCTTAAGGTCTCTTAAGGTCTAGAGCTCTTGAGCTCTAGATAGGTTTGTTTGCTTTTTTTTGGGTTTTTGTGAGTTTGACTGAAAAGAGAACTTTTCATATTTAGGTATTGAAAAATCAGATTCAATTCTCATTCTCTACTCCGTAACAGATGATTAATATATTATTGCATAGTACCACAATGCTCAGCTTACATGTTACAATGCCATTACTATTCTTCTGTTGCCAAATACCAAGAAGCTGTAGTTCTCTGAATGTACCTGAAGCTTTCTGGCATCCATTTAATGTTTTTTGTGTGGTAATCTACCATTTTTACAGAGAGCCTGAGTAAGGTTGCTATATATAATGTCAAATGTTTATATATTTTATTTAAACTCAAACCTACAAGGTAAAGAAGAAAAACTCTGGGATGGTGTGAGCTGAAGTGCTGCCTAGTCAGAATGAAAAACACTGAGGAAAATAGAGCTCACATGGTTAAGGTAAAGGTCAGTAATACATTACATATGCTTTTCTTGTATAGCATGTTTCTTTAACTAGAAAAAAGCTATGAGTATGCTTAAAGCAAATCCCTTGGGAAAATGCAGAGTTCAAATCACAAGGAATGGACGTTTTAATGAACTGGCATTTTGTAATAAAAATGAAGATGTTTTTTATTTCATTATTCTTTTTCTATATACAAAATGTCAGGCTCATGAATGTCTGCTGCTCTGACATCAGGAGGTCATCTCACCAGTGCTGCACATGGCCACAGAGAAAAATAAGAACTGGCCAAGATCTCTAAAACCACCTCTGCTTTTCTGAATGAGTCACAGTGCCATTTTAGTGACAAGAAGTTCACATGAAGACTCTTATTTTTCAGAATGTCTCCTTACAGAAAAAGATGCATTTTCACTTTTGTTTGAATATTTTAAGGCAAAGTTGGCCTTTGTATTTTCTTTCCCACGTTGAACAAATAGCTGTTTTCTGTTGATGTGACTTAAAATGTTAAATTTATGATGGGCTCTACATTTGGCAGTATGCTGTATATTCCGGCTAGTGTCACTGAACTCCAAATCTATTGCTATTGTGTTTATGGCTTCTAATGGGTTATGGCTGAATTAGCAATGACCTGTGATCTGCATAATGTACAGGTGTGATGTGCCTGACTTTCTATGAAAAAGCACAGAGGTTACTGCAGGATAAAGTAATTTCAAGTTCCATACCTTGGTCGGGGTAGATAGGTTGTGTTATCAAGTTGTCAGAACTGCTAGATGGTTTCATTTATTTTCTTTGTGGTATCTGAAAGTCATGCGTGCATCTGCTGTTAAGGCTTAGTTTCTGCATAGCTCTTCAATTTGTAGAGGTTTCATTGACAGCAAGAAAAATTAATACTGGAGCCAGTGGAATACATAATGCCTGCTTGCAAAATGGTGTTTCATCACATCTAAACAAAGTCGAGAAAGTGAGGGGAGACATTATAATTCCTCAGGATAACTGGATTGGAGAAGGGAAATGTTCATGGTTAAAGTAAGAGCAGTGTTATCCCCAGTGCTACAATAAGGTTTCACATAAACTTTGTGTTAGAAATGTGCTTGTAGGAGGAGTTAGGATGTATTTAGGGCATTATGCATCCGAGGTCTATTTGATTAAAATTTAAATGTGTATGTGAGAATCTGATAAATGTGAGTCCCATGTGACTGAAGGGAGTGAAGGATAGTATAAAAATGAGAAAACAAAATAGGTAAATACTGAAATGAATAATGTAGTACCTTGAAGAAGCCAAGAAAATGAGAAAAAATATATGAAATATCTCTCAAAAGGGAATGGTGTTGTTGGATTTCTTTCAAGGGAGGAAAAAACAGGGTCTGAAATGACAGCAATTTATTCAGCAAATGTTTGTTGGAATATTCAATATTTAATTAATAATAAATAAAACTAAATATTTGTATGAAACTAGATTTGAATTGATTAAAAGGATATTTTCAACAAAGACTTAAATTAAACTCCCACGACCTATTTGAATGGATGGGAAAACAAGAGTCACAGAATAGGAAATTTGCCCATGACCCCTGAAAAGGTAAGAGAAAGTGCAGAGAATCTAGGTACCATTGTTTGCCTTGACCTTAGCCTAGGATAGTGCATAACCCTTCTTGCTAGTGATCCTGAAGTTCTAGTTGTATCTTTGACAAAGTGGGTTTTTGCTTTCTTCTGGGGCATATAAGGATAGCTTCTGTTGATGGCATTCTAGAATAATTGGATTAAGAAGGTGAACCACTATACTTATTCTCATTTTCCATTGAATAAATATTTCCAAAGCCTGTCCAAGGTATTGCTCCATGTGGTTCCACCTGGCATTTTGAAACACATTTCATTTAATGTGTTTAGTATAGATTTAGAAAAATAAAGTTAAAAGCAGAAGCAAGACTAAATGGGTGCATAATTCATACCTCTTTCTGCTACAAGGCTGTGCCCTTCAGCTCAGCATTGATTTCAGTGTGGAGAATCTGAACTGTGCTCTAAGCGTGTTGGGAAACCCAAAAATTGCTTGAAAATGTGTACTATCAAAACAATCTGGAAGTTACCTAAGGAGATTAAGTAAACAGTGATATCATGGGTTATGTTAAATTTTGTGCTTATTTATTTATTTTAAAAAGCCATTTAATTCACTGTATTCAAATCAGTTTTCCACAAAGCCTTAATTCAGGAATAATATGTTTCTAAATAAAAAAAAAAAATTAGAATGATTTAACGATTTCATATCTCTCCCACTTGATTTAATTGCTCAAAGAAAAAAAAAAATAATTTGCTTCTGAATTCCAAACTCCATGGCCTATCTCCCTCTAGTACTATATTACAACTGCATATATATAGCAAAATTATTTATGAGTGTTTGCATAGCACTTCTCATTCAGAAGGATCCAGAAGTACTCAATAACCTTGAAAAATTATAATACAAACTACACCAAGGCATACTTTCCCCATCATTGAGAGCAGGCAGGACACTGTCCTTGACAGAATCATCTTCTGCTCTGATATGGTGCATCCTGCATTCCTGTGTTATTGTAGGCTGCTCTGGGGTGGGCATGCACAGAATGGCAAATGAAGTGTTGTACTTTGTATGTTATTTTTTATTTGGTGTTCTTAAATATAAATATTGCAAAGCCATTTCTGTCATAAGCTTTCTGTACTGTAATCATTTCCTCTGCTTGATTGGAAAATTATGGGTTTGGCTGGAAGTATTGTCGGTCATTTGCAGTGGCTGTTCATTTACAGACCTGACCTTCATCTGGTTAATTCCTTCCTTCAGAAGCAAACACTTGGGGAGATTAATAAGAATTGTCTGTCACCTTTCTCTGAAGTGCTAAAGAGTTGGTTTATAAAGTGAAATTGTTTATTAGTAGCATTTGGTGGCTTTAGATGAAGCATCTTCTAATTTTAGTGATTCTTAGAATTAGGAGTTCGATGTGAACTTGAAATTTTCTTACTAATATATGAGTGGACCAATGAGGCAGTGAAGGTCATATGGTAGTGCAGATTCAGTATTGGAATTTGTCCATTGTTCTGAGAAGGTAACAATCCAAATAGGTTGGACACTGAAGTAAATAAGACAGCATTTAGGTAGTTTGCATTCAGATAATTTTTAATGCTTATGATGGGTTTATTTTTGTTTATCTCTTCCTCCTCCTGTGTTTCCATAATCTCTGCAATTGTAGAGTTAACTTTTCCTGTGCTCGCTCCAAACAAAAGTAATGCAGGAGAAATGAGACAGACATCAACGACAGACAGTGTCAACTCCTTCTTTCAGACATCAATCATCTCTTCCACGCACCTGAGAGACAGCAGGCTTTGGGTGAGCAGTAGAACTTCATTATTTTCTTGCTTTCTGTGGAGTTCCCCCTGGTTAAACAAGTCCAGGGAGAAATAGCAGAATCCAAATAGACATTTGCACTCTTCCTGAGGGCTTGACCTGCCTCCTTGGTAGCAACCTCTGTTTGGTAAGCTGAGCCCTTCGGGTTTATATGTGGCTGTGTCAGCGTGATCTCTGCCTCGGCCAGCCCTGGCCCCGCAGCAGCGAGGGCACGGCTCAGCAGCGAGATGAACTTTGCCGAACCCGTGGGTCTCGGCTTGTCTGCAGGCAGCGAGCGGCGATGGCAGCACAGAAAGAGGGAGATTCCGCTCGGGCTTAAACCATTGGTTTTATTTGTCCCGCAGCGGGGACCCCCAGGCACGGGTGGCAGCCCAGGTGAAACCTCAGCGCGCACCTGAGTACAGCAGCTGATAAAGGGGGGAGGAACTCGGGGCAGGGTCTGACTTGGGACCAGTTAGGGATAAGCGGGGACGGCTCTGTAACTGAGTGACATGGAGGGGAACAAACCCGGATACAGTGGGGGGGAAAAGCGGGAATTCCATCCAATCACTCTGTGATCCTGTCAGAACTTTCCAGGCTGAAGGTGAGGTCTGAGAGTGACAGACAGGGTCTGGGGGTTACATAACTCCAGATTGACAGACAACAGGAACCGGGGTGATGAACCAAACAGGCAAAGAACATAGGGGGTACATGGAACAAGCCATATAACAATATAATAATTCCAAAAACTTAAAAACACACTGCCACATTTATACATGGCAATATACAAATGTAAAAATGAATGCAAACTGTGTCTCTGCTGTGAGGCACTTTGCAATTACTTGGGGGCTACAAGACTACAGAAACCATGTTCCATTGCATTGCTCCCTGTGGGAGTTTTTCAGAAAGGTGTTGTATGTTTGGAATTCTCAGCATGTCCGGGTTTCACCAAACTTTCTGAGGCTTTATTTAGGCAAGGGCGTTTCAGAATTTAGTTTTTATATCTCAGTAGTGGTGTTAGAAATTCCTTTGGACCATGTCTTGGAGGTGGTTTGGCACTTGCAGTTTTTGATTCTGTTCTTTGCTTTGCTGAATCACTCTGACCCTGGGCAAGTTTCTGGGTTGGATTTAACCCACCTAACTTCTGATATTTAATGAGACACAAAGAAGTCATGCCTACTCCTAAAGCTTCCTGAATAGTTAATGGACAAACATGTGACATTTCTACATAGCTGTACATAGCTCTTCTTGAATAAAGAAAAAGCTTCCAGCTTCTGTTCTCTCAGCTAAGGTGTTCCATTTAGTTCATCTATATTTGTGTGGGATGAATCCACTGAATTCTTTGCTTTTGCTCCTATCTATAAAATGAAGAGTGCTTGCCTTTTCTCCTCTTTTCTCATACTAGTTGTTCTCTCAGAGGAGTATTGTCTGCAACAAAACAGACAATTGTCAAATGCAGCCTTGATTTCCATTTTCTAAATTCAGTAGTTGGGCCCTTTAGTTGCTGTAATAATACAAATAATAACAGAAGCTCTCTCTTTTTCTGCTTTGCATCAGTCAGATTTCATTTCCTCTGCCAAACTATGGGGCTATCTAATATGTATTAACACAGGGGCAGCCGTTAATGATTTTGGAATTAAATGTAGCACCTTATTTCTAGATTAATGTGTACCCCTGGCAGGACTCTGAGTGATAGGAATCTGTCCAGGAAGATGATTGTCATGTGCATTACATGGAAATGGTCCTGTTCTATGGGTGTTGCTTCCCTCCCTGTTAAGCAGCCTTCAGTCACTGCTCAAACTAAGCCTCTATTGCTGCAGCATTTTAATTCTTGTTACTGAGTGCTCAGTGTTGAGGGCTCTCAAAAGTTCCTGAGAACATATTGCCTACCTCTATACGCTTTGCTCTCATGGAAATACATCAAATGAGCGAAGCAGGCTAAGTGTTGAGTTTAAAAATACACATAATTCTCCCCATTCTAGCTAGAGTTAGTTAGTGCTTTGTTTTTCAGAGTTCTGATTCTGAAATTTCCTGATTTATTTTTTCATTAACTCAGTTTTATTAGATTTTTCTCTATCAATTTAGGTATAAGAGTCTCCGCAGCTTGCCCACACTCTTATTGTCGCTGTGGGCGATGAACAGACGACATGAGACCTCGTTATAAAAACTGCATCTGACTCCACTTTATTCAAAGACTGACCCCCTTTATAGAGCTTCTAGAGCAGGCCATCTCATTGATCAGAACAGTGCCAGAACTCTTCATCCCATTGGCCCAAAACTGAAAGACAGAGAGAAGTCCATCCCACAGAAAGGAATCCAAAACATCACTCTTGTTACAATAACACTCGTGATGTTTATGCCAAGCCTGTGAGAACACAAGGTCTTCCTGAACCAAAACACCACGAAGAAACTGAGTTCAGAAACTCAGAAACTTCAGGCCCAGGAGCCTCAGACTACACTCATCATGCCTGAAATCTCAAAAACCCAACAGGAATTTTCTGGTAACAAACCAAAAGATTTCAATTTCAAATGTACCCTTCCCTCAACAAATTGATCTAATCTAGGTGATTATAAATGTTTTGTTATTGCCATCTTGTGCTGTTTTTTTCTCACAGTTTTTAAAAGGAAACTGTAATGCCAAGGCTCTCTGAGGATGCAGAATGCAGAAAATGACCATGGTACCTGCAATGTTTGTTTTCAGACCAGGCTGACTTCTAGACAATGTTGCCAGGAATAAATAATAGAGTGACATTTTTGTAGACTGAGACAAAAAAAATTCTCTTATTTTAAGGCTAAGGAGACAGCTACTGCTCTCAAAATAAAATATTAATCAAAGCTTAATTCTCTCTTATAATTAAGTCTTCAAAATTGATACATGACACATTCAAGAATGGCATTTTAAATTTAATTTTCTAAGGACCAAAAAAAATAGCTCTGATTAAAAAGTATAGTATGTGTTGTGGTTTCAATTCGAAACCAGGCAGAAACACCAATTTTTGTTTTGGTTTAATTTTGCCAATTTCAAAGGTTCTAATCAAGAGCAAAGCAGGCTTAACCTTAAAAATAACAAGACTTTATTAACTAACACTAAAAGAAAGAAAAACAAGAATGAGGACAGAACTTTCAAAACACTTTTCCTCCCTCCCCACAACCCATTTTTTCCTCTTAACCAACAATGTAAAGACAACAGCACTCAGAAATCTCAGTTTTTCACCTCTACAAATAGTCTTTCTTTGGTTCATTTAGAGAGAAAAGTATTCTTTGCTAATGCTATGGAAAGCTTCTTACAAGAAAAGAACTCTTGTGGCTTCATTTTTCTCACAAACCACAGGTGCCCGAGATCTGCTTTTGTGAAGTCTTTCCTGTCTTTCAGTTTTTCCTTACAACTGTGCTTTCGGTCCATATCAGCTTATTGGGGTGCATTTTTTAAGGATGAGCCATTCTAGCATCCTTTCACTCATCTCTGGAACAGAGGTCTTCCCCTTTTATCCTCAGGGCTGAGGTTTCTCATCAAACTTCTAACACTGGTGCCTCTGTTCATGATTGTGGCTAGAACACTACCACCCCCCCAAAGCATTCCACAAACTTACTGGGGAAAACCCAAAGTCTGATATAGCAAGTATATCTGTACCATAGCTTCACAAAAGAATTTTGCAGCCTAAGCTTAAGACGAACTTTTCAAAATCCCTTCAATCTAAAATCTAACTCTTTTCTTATCAACTTCAATTTCATGTGGTTGTTCTTAGAAAGTTTCACCTCCCCTTTTTTTTTTCTTAGCCTAAGAGAGAATTAGTGTTCTTCGAGTACAAAGTCTTGTAATGCTGAAAAGTCAGTTTAGTCTAAGTCCTGTATCAGAAACAAGCTCTCTCTCTGCTTCTTTCTGCTGGCCACATGCTCTTTTGCTGACTCCATGTGAGCTGTGCCAGTTGTTCTCAGTCTGGAACGGGGGTCAGGGCTGCTCCTGGCTTCAGGGCCGCCTTTAGCACGAACTACCGAGGTCACTGGTGCTGGTCCTGCTGCACAGCTCCTTTGGCACCGATACAGGTGCTGGTGCCCATGTACAGCTCCTTTGGTGCCCATACAGGTGCTGTCCCCATGCACAGCTCCTTTGGTGCCCATACAGGTGCTGTTCCCCATGCACAGCTCCTTTGGTGCCCATACAGGTGCTGTTCCCCATGCACAGCTCCTTTGGTGCCATACAGGTGCTGTTCCCCATGCACAGCTCCTTTGGTGCCATACAGGTGCTGTCCCCATGCACAGCTCCTTTGGTGCCCATACAGGTGCTGTTCCCATGCTCAGCTCCTTTGGTGCCCATACAGGTGCTGTTCCCCATGCACAGCTCCTTTGATGCCCATACAGGTGCTGTTCCTCTCTGCACAGCTCCTTTGGTGCCCATACAGGTGCTGGTCTTTGCTGCACAGCTGCTCCCGATGCCGACACAGCCTCTGGCCAGTGTGGTTTGGTTGTTCGCTTGGAACATAAGATCTGCAGGTTCTGCCGGCTCTTTTGCTCTTACTGGGACGGGGCTCGCTGGGTTCCTCGGGGAGGGCTCGGCAGCCGCTCCCACCCCTCCAGGAGCGGAGAATCCCGGCCGGGCAGAGCGGGCCCGGCCCGGGCTCGGCTCCGCGGGCCGAGGGGGCCCGGCCCGGGCTCGGCTCCGCGGGCAGAGGGGGCCCGGCCCGGGCTCGGCTCCGCGGGCAGAGGGGGCCCGGCCCGGGCTCGGCTCCCGGGCAGAGGGGGCCCGGCCCGGGCTCGGCTCCGTGGGCCAGCGGCCCGGCCCGGGCTCGGCTCCGCGGGCGGAGCGGGCCCGGCCCGGGCTCGGCTCCGCGGGCCGAGGGGGCCCGGCCCGGGCTCGGCTCCGCGGGCGGAGCGGGCCCGGCCCGGGCTCGGCTCCGCGGGCAGAGGGGGCCCGGCCCGGGCTCGGCTCCGCGGGCGGAGCGGGCCCGGCCCGGGCTCGGCTCCGCGGGCAGAGGGGGCCCGGCCCGGGCTCGGCTCCGCGGGCAGGGCGGGCCCGGCCCGGGCTCGGCTCCGCGGGCAGAGGGGGCCCGGCCCGGGCTCGGCTCCGCGGGCAGAGGGGGCCCGGCCCGGGCTCGGCTCCGCGAGCAGAGCGGGCCCGGCCGCCCCCGGCCCGCCGCCCCCGCCACTCTCGGCCAGGGCCCAGAGAGAGGAGAGATGTGTGCCTTCTGAAGGAAAGAGAGCTTCCCGGGCTTCGTTCAAAGGAGATAACAACTAGAAAATGCTTTCCCCTTGGTCTAATAAAATGCCAATCTCAAACCTAGCCAGCTCACTTCCTTGGGCTGGTCAAACTAGGCCAGTATGCCGCGGGAAGCTTCCAAAACCATAGCAGAAGTTCTCTGCCTGTGATGCTGCAAGAGCCAAGCCGGCCCTGGGCGTTACAGCAGCACTACAGTAGGAAAATAGTTCAACTTTATGAATGCCAGGTTGACTCGTCTCCCTGCATTTCCTTGAGAGCTAGGACAAAAAGCTCAAGGCTACACAAAGGAGGACAGGAATGAGATCTTGAATTGTTGCATTATCTTTACTTATCCCTGTTTGAAGGTGGTTTCCACTATTGTTTTATTGTATTATCCTTGTGTAAAGTGGAATGGATCTCAGTGAAAATAGTTCCCAAGGATACATTTTGTTCATTCTTATGTTTCTGATGCTTGCTGCCTTTATCCTTACCACCTGTTCAAACAACAAACTGTGTACCAAGTAAAAAGAAAAATCAAAGGTACAAATCATATGATAAAAATTATAAATACACTGTTCAGAAAAGTTGATGTCTGGTATTAGTCTCCAGAAGTTCTCCACCTGCTGTCAAGGACTTTCCATCCTGTCCCACAGCTTGGTTGGGTATTTTGATGCTTGTCACCTCATGGAGACAGTATAAGGAGAAGAGTGATGGAGAGAGCACTTTAAACCAGACTGTGCTTTTCGCTTCTTCTGATGAGCTTCATAAAACTCAGTCCTTGTAATACAATTAGCCAGTCTTTTGAACAGGAGAATGATATATGGGGTCACAGTGAAACTGTTCACATCAGGAGTCATTTGGAAGCCCTTTTATCTCGCTTATCATCAATTTAATAATCTATGCCTCTTCAGCATAGATTACCATGTGGTAATTCCCAAAACAGGAAACCAGATGTTGGTGTTGCTGCCCTGTATTCAACAGAGCTAATGCAGGCTTGTCATACACAAAGTGTAGGGGCAAACTGTTAGCGGTCATATTGTTACCAATTTTCTGGGTGTCATTGTTATCAAATAGATTATTTCATTAAGAAATTTGAGAGAACATGCAGCAGCTGGGTGAGTGAGTTACTTTGTCCAAGATTCTGGAAGATTTCAAATATAGTTTTCTTTCATTTGAGAATGCTTGCATTATGTGGTGTTTCCTTGAACTGTAAGGTGGCTTTTCTGAGCATGATCAGAGATTTTGAATTACATACTGATGTAATATTTATATATGTTTTCATAATGCTTTCCAGGAAAGGAATGTACTGTGCCTATAGCTCACTAAGAGTAATCATTCTTTGATGAACAGATATTAAATGCATATTCTCACCAGAATTGCTTCAGCAATGTCTTTGGTATACCCTGCACACTGATTTGAAAATTTTCTGCTTAAGAACTAGACTGTGCAGGTGGGTGACAGAGCTGAAATGACCTAGAAGGCTTTCCCAAAGTTTTCTAAGTTGATTCATGCAGGTAGAGGTATAGTTTGTTCTTATATAAAGGGTAAACAAGAGCATTTAGGTCTCAATTTATTGGAAAGAACTGAAGAATTAGGTATCCAGCATGAGGCATGAGTTTTTCTTTATAATCCCACATACCTTTGAACACTTGTCTTGCTTTTTTGACACTTGTATTTCCATTTCTTGAGTTAAAGATAATTGAGCATTTCTGCCAGCTCCTTTCAGAAGAGGTAATTTGTGTTTTGGTGCTACATCCTATAAACAACAGCAGATTCTGTTAAATTGCTGCAAAAACCTCTTTTGACTAAATTATATTTTCCTGTTCTAGTTCTCCTTTTTGATTAAAGCTTTCCTTCATATTTTCAGGATGTCTGTGATGTGATAGCTCCTCTGTAAATCTCTGTGTATTTGTGTTGTTGGAAACATTAGAATCAATTTCAGTTGATAGTCAGAGGAGAAAGTTTTGCAGAAAGGAATAAAACCACTCTGTCTTAAATCATATTTCCATGTGACAGTCCTTAGATTGAGGAGAAATGGAGATTTTATCGTTGCAATGTACAGCCCCATGTGCACCTGGCCTGATTCCTTGGAAGTTGGTATAAACTGATAAGCAGAATTACACATTTTTGTCATTGCCAGAATGGATGTTGGGTTGTTCTTGAAGGTTCTGCTGCTTCTGGTGAGTGAGAAGAGCTACTCATACCCTATGATCAGTCCTTCATAAGAAGTTAGGTTCTGAACTGCTACACTTAAGGCGCTATTGTCAATTGTTACAGTCCAGCTGATTTTTATGACAGGGTACTTCTCACTTCTAAGCAGGCATCTCTTCCTAATAAGTTAACTCTTTTCACTGTATATATCTTAGGATATATAGATTTTTAAAAATATATATATACTTTTGAGTAATTTGAGCCCATTTTTTTTAAACAAAACGGAAGCAGAGACTTGTAATTATTTGATATTTAAAAACTGAATGCTAGCTTGGCATCTTTAACTTGGTTTTGATGTGAGTGATGAGTACTGGAGTGATGAGTAGCTCCTAAGCTGTGTTGATGTTACTGAGAAACACAACTGGAGCAACACTTAGATTTTGAATCCCTGATGCCAAACCTGGTCTGTATTTCAAGACCTGTAGTGTCACAAAACAAGTGCCATCAGTGACTTTCTTTTGTCACACCTGGGCCTGAGATCCTTTACTCACAAGAAGATTGGCAGATAAATTATGTTATATCCATTTTTCTGTAATTTTCTCAGAGTTATCAATATTGTTGAAAGTTACAATATTGAACAGAGGTTGCCCCACCCCATCTCACCTAACTGACATCTCTGCAATGGCGTATCTTTTATTTTTCCATGCTGAAGTAGTTCTGATTCTTGCTGACAGGATGCAGCTCTGGGCCCTGTCATTTCACAGCTGCATGGACCTTGCATGCTCTCTTGCTGAATGTCTGGGAATGCTCTGTGGAACAGAAAACAAATCCACTCTGGATCTAATATCCATACTTCCAGCACCGAGCAGCATTAAAGTGTTTTTTAATAATTCTGAGCTCATAATAAGGATGTGGAATAAATGTAGAATGCATTTAAATGCCATTACCTCTTAGCAATAGTAGTTTCATTACATGGATCCCTCATAATTTGGTTCAGACCTGCACAAAAAAGGTATTTTGGAGAGGTCCAGAGGAATTATCTCCGAGGGGCTTTAATTTGGAAGAAAATTGAAAGGAATGAAGAAAGTAATCCTTTTATAAATATACTTTTGAAATATGGCACTTTCAATAACTGAAAAAAAGTACACTAGAACAACTAATAGAGGTTAAATTGAGGTATGCTAACATGAAAGTAAAGCTCCATCCAGGAGAACATAAAATACTAGCTATTTGCTGGGATTTGCTATTTCAAAATGTATTTGGACAACAGAGATCGTGAATGGCTTCTGGCATTTATAGAAATTGCAATGAATTAATCAGCTTCTAATCCAGCATTTGAGGTGCTCTGGTTGTACAGATGACATTTTGAATAACTGACAGTCATGTTTAAATCACATGGGCTGCAGTGAATTTCCTATGGAACTGTTCTCCAAGTATTTTGTTCACCTTGCAGTAATCCACTGTAATTTCAACTATATCTCCATTTCACTGGGTCCAAGACAACCAAAACATCGATAAAACAGTTCTAAATTATTATTTATAAGAATTTCTGATGACTGTGAGAGTGTGAAATAAATGCTTTTGAAACTATGTACTGAAATTTATGTACTCCATTGGGTTCTAATATCAGCTCTGCCTTTTTAAATGTGTCACTACAGCCACATGAAAGACTATTGCACTTGAACATGTAAAGGTCAAGAGAGGAGAAGATGAAATCATTCTATAACTGAAATACCAATTGAAATAATAGTCTTTCTTTGGAAGTTTATATAAGTACCACTTTAACAGTAGCTGCCCTTTCAGTTCATCTCAGTTAAGACCTGCTAAATAAAAATGCTGTCTGTGTAGTCTAGAGATGATTAAATTTTTTCCAGCAGGAGTTTGTGATTTTTTTTAAAAGAGGAGTTCAAATCTCATGGGCAAAAATTTTTATTTCAAATTTCCAAGTTTCTGGCAAATAAATTGAAATAATTCTTTATGATTTATTTAGGAAAAAAAAAAAGAAAGAAGCAAATAATACTGTTATCATAAATTACAAATATTCTTCAGAAAGAATTTTTGTGTAGAAATTATTTTGTCTGCCATATAGAAAACAAATGGAGGGCTGGTCAATTAGTGATGTTTTAATTCTGATGTTTACTATATATCTTAGAAAATACTTCACAAGACTTCAGTCATGAATTCATGGGTTTGCCTTTGTACATGTCAATTGAAAAGATGATCACAGTGAATTTGGTGGAAAGCAAATGAAAGCCAGTGAAAGCAAGGCCTCCCCCAGCATTTTGTCCAGGGAGTAAAGGGAGCCACTGCTGGGAATGAGCATGTCTAGGTCTTGTGGTGATTTTGGTCATTGTCAGAATGTCTCTGTGGAAGTTTTCTTACCATCTGATGAGCTTTGATAATGACATTTTCTGTGAAAATAATATTGTGGTTAATTATTAACAATGTTGCATCTCTTTCATACATATTTTGTTAATATTTTTGGAATTGTTCTTTGCTAAACACATTTTTTAAAACTTTTTGAATCCCAGTTAAAAATTAGAAGAATAAAAAGATTTACTTGAAATTGTTGAGGTTATCCAACAGGTTTGTGCTCCTTAGAACTTCTGAAACAGTTCAGTGAGAAAACTTTGAAATAGGCTTGAAATATGTTTCAAATTAAAAGTCACTAATTCAAAATGAGGTCAGTTGCATGCTTATTGAACAGCATTTGTGTGGTTAAAATATTGGTGGCGAGAGACAGAGATGGGACTCCAGTTGGGTGCTAGAATTAATTTGATTTATTGATTACACAATCTCATCTTTTATACCTTTCAGGCATGAGCTTAAGCAACAATCACCATGACAACCATATCTGCATTTCTAAATAACATTGCTTTACTGTACCTATGCACTGCTTGGCACTGCCTCATACAAATACATAAGGTCTTGCAAAGTAAGCATGCTTTTCAAAATCCTGCTTGCTTCTGCCAAGGCTCAGGCCTAAAGGCTTGGGTCTACTCAGCATTAGTTCTGCCAAGGTTTGCAGCCTACCACGATCAGAATATCCATTTCTGCAATGAGTTCAGCTGTGCTTCCAGTTCTGCTCTCCAGCTGTATCCCCACATAAAAGACTAACAATCAAGGAAGATTAACACTGTCTCTTTTGTAAATAATTAATTCTTTCACAGTCCTAAATAAGTGTCTTTCTCCATTTTTTATGTCTGAAAGACTGCATTTATTTACATTTGCAAAATCATTGTAACAGTCAGATTCTAAAAATTGCATGAAATATGGGCTGTTTATTAATTTTTAGTGTTCCTTGAATGATCTGAATATTTTGTCTAGCTTTAGATTAAATGTATTTTGCTTGCTTATCAGTTCTGTTTTGTATGAATGCAGATTAAATTTTGGAGTTCTGCACTCCCCCCGTAGACTGCAGAACAGACTTTTACTTTTTACACTTTCAGTGCTCAGAAAGGCTCATTCCCCATCTATAAAAAAGCTGCCAGACTTTTGTGGTTCTAATTTGTCCAAATACCACATCAGACAGCAGAGCATATAAGCAATGGCAAAGCACTGTCTGCAAATTCTCTCTCAGTTGCCTAGGCAGGAACTATTTATTTCATTTATCATTGAAAACTTCCTGTAGTGATTCCAGCCAGGAGGCTTGAAACAGCTAATGGCAAAGAAAAACTTCCTTTTGGGATGGGTTAGTATTTTCCCTCTTCTTTTTTCTGTGCAGAGTAACAGAGCCCAGTTGTTTGTTGTGTGCCTACTTCTAGAAAACATTGAATTTGCTGGAAATCAGAGACATTTTGCATGGGGTGCAACATTAAACCCACTGACTCTTCCCTGAATTCTGCTGTGTCCTTCACTTGCTGAACCACAGCACTTTATGTCAGCTTTACTGAAAATTTCATTTAGCAGTTTATGGACTGTATTTTAATTTTGGTAATGTAAATAAGTTATGAAGGAGCAGCTGGATATCTTACTACAGAAAGGATATACAGAATTAGGAATGCCAGGGAACGTACTTAATATCTTAAAACCCAGATCTGTGAAAATACTAGGTACAGTAGGGAGTAAAGCAGGATTTTGCTGAATGTAGAAAAATATTAAATTCCTTAAAGTTGGAATTTAAAAGTTAGTGATTCAGAATTTGACCTAAATCACACCAGAATAAAGATAGAATTATTTCATTGAAGTTAATGGGATTTTCTGGAATTCAAGTACTGGAAATATATTCTGTATTTCTAGGTAAGCAGTTAACTTGGAGCTATCTTCTTAAAAAAAAACCAAACCAAACCCAAACCAAAAGAAGTCTGAGACTTAATTTTATACAGCAGTTGTACTTTTTTTCTTTCCAAAGCCTACTGTAAAGTGCTATTAATTTTATACTTCAGGACTGGACAGTAAAGCAGTCACACATGCCTCACTATCAAAGCTGCCTATTCTGCAGGACAATAATCATCTTTATGGCTCTATTGTTCTGTAACTTTTTTAATGCCTGTATCTGCTCATCTCTTAAATACAAAAACAAACAAAAAACCCCAAAAACAAACAAACAAACAAACAAAAAAACAACAAAAAAACCAAAATAATTTGCATCTTTTACAGATGCATTTTGTTAAATCCTGTCTTTGTGTACAGATTTGTTAGGATTACCTGTGTGGAATACAAGAAAAGCCAGGCACAGCTGCTCAGAATTTGTATGCTGCAGAGAGTCACCAGAATTTTTTAAAAATAAAAATATTGCCATACAATTAATTTATTTATTTTGGCAACTTATTTTACAGGAGTTAATTATTTATATAAATGAGGCAGAATTATTGTGAAAATCCAATTAAAAAGTTCAATTAAAACCTCAATTAAAAAGTTTAATCAGAATCTTCAGTAGCATTAAACCTGATTTGCATATAGTCTCACTGAAAAATGCTTTCTGTAAGATGAATATTGCAGTTTTGTGCAGTCTCAGCTCTGTTAGTTATTTCTGCTGCATAAATGGTCATATATCATTTTATTGATGGCAATTTTCTCTGCAGCTGCAGTTCCTTTAAAATAGAAATCAGTAGCTCTCCACCTTTATACTGAGAATTCAGAAGGTTCCTCTTTTTTGTGTATGAGCAGTATGTGAATCAACACAAATCAGAAAATCCAGAGTGTTCCAAGGGAAAGCTGTCCCTATCCATTCATTTCCTGTTTAGTTATATTGAATTGTTTGCCTGCCATCATAAAAATCACATTACTAGAGTAATAGCAAGTTTCAGAAAATCTTTCTTCCTGTGAGTAAAAGCACATAAACCTCAGAGTATCAACCATAACAGAGACCAAGTTGGGCGGTTGGTATGCTCAGGGTCACAAGGGAGACCTCAGGGGAACTGATGCCATTGACTGTGGGGGGAAACTGCACTGGAAAACTTCACCTCACTTGATGCCACTTTTGTTTAGAAAGAGAAACAAAGTAATGCAAGACAGAATTCAACCTCCAAATGGTGGAATGGCACTGGCAAACTCCACAAGAAAACTGCTTTTAGCACCAAAAAATTGTCAGAACAGGAAGTGAATGTATCTTCTTCTCTGAGAGAATATATTCTGCAGTCACATCTTCAGATTTTGATGTGGTTTTGTTTTTCAGTTCTTTTTCATCTTCCTTCTTATGCAGTATCCTCAGGCTTAACATTTAGATCTCAGTTACGTAAATGTATATTTATTGAGACTGAGAATAGTGAGTCCATGAAGACCTTGTTGCACAGATGCCTGTACATGACTCTTTGATTATACTTCTGAGAGCAAAGCCATCTATTTAAGAAAAGTATTTGTCTAACAATGATTTGCAAAGAAAATAAGCATAATGCAATAGAAAAAAAGTACATCTATATATTCATACTTATGTGAGAGGTTTCTTACTTCAGGATGAAAAATTGCTCTATACTGTTTGTGGTTTTCCATAGCAGAACTCCCTACATTCATTCTCCAAGGAGGAATCAGCAAGAAACAGTGATCACTGCCACCTCCGTTTTTTTGTACAGCCTTATGAGCCCTCATTCAAATAATTCCACAGTTCCCATAGATAAGCTGCTGAGGAGGTGAGAGAATACCACTCTCATCTCTTCATCTGGCAGCAATGCAGCAGGCTTGGTTGATCAACGTCAGTAATGAGTGCGATAAGAGAGCACAGATATTTGGATAAAAGGATAATCTCTCTCTTTTATGTAACTGCAGAGCCTCACATATCACTAGATTATTCTCTGCTCTTCCTTTAAATAATTCTCCCCATCAGAGCTAAGCACTTTACAACCATTGCCTCTAAGTTATAAGATGATGTATACCACCTCCACCTCTGTGCAGTTCCCTGACCTAAGATTGCTTATTTTCACTCAGCTCCAGCTGCAGATTTATCATCACCGGATTACATTTTCTCTCAAGGGGACATTTTTGTTATCAAACAGAATTTGGGTTTTTTTCAACATTTCATTGTCACCTATTTTTATTACTATATTTTGGAAAGCGAGGTGAAAATATAAACTTATCTCTCTTTACTCAATGAATAGCTTAGAGCTGTAGCATGGGTGGGAGCAGGTGTAGTTTTATCTGGAGGGGTTTCAAAGAGAACCATCCTGTCCAGGTTGTCTGTGTGCTCAGTTGCCTCTTTAGGTTACCTCTGAAATGTAAGGTGGAGATGGACACTCAGCCCCAAAATCATTCTTTGCAGCTGTATCCATAGACACCTGAATGTTGTGAAATAGAATATATAGACATACAACACCTTGGTATCTAAAGAAGTACTCAAGGTTGTGCATTACCTGGTCATCATGACTTAGAGCCCACCCCTGTGGCTGTACAGCTGTGGGGGCTGAAATTACCGCAGAGCTGTAGTTTTCCATCATTCTGATGCTACCCCACAATGTCTAGAAAAATGCCTATGGCAAAGGAATCTGGGAAAGGAGGATTTTTGGAGGCCCATGGAGTGGTTTCAGAAAATATGGAACTCTCTTTTAGCCTACTCAGATGCAGGATTACAAAAGGATTATCCTTTAGAAAAAGAATTAACTCCATTAGGAAAAATCAAGCACAAACCAGCTGTTGTTGAATGGCCAGTGCCATGGAACAGAAATAACCTTATCTGTCTGAAAACTGAGACATAGCAGGCCTCCGGGACTACTGTCCAGGTTAAGCATGCCTCAGGGGTAAATAAGGTACTTTTCATAGCTGAGCTTTCATTTTGCTCATTCCATAGGAACAGATACCCAGGAGAAGACAGTTTTACAATGTGCCTTTCCATGGGGAGTGTTGAAGGGGAAATGACCACAGCAACAGCTGTAAGAGCCTGAGACAGGAGATGTGGGACTTCAGGATGCTCTTCAAAAATGTGCTTATTGCATAGAAGAAGTTACAGCAATCTTGGGTCGTGGGTACAGAGCCACACCTATAAGCTGCCAGCTACAGCTTATAGACATGGCTAAAGCCACTTCTGTTCTGGTTACAATGCATTATATATTTTTGTTTGCTGGATATCTTAATACATAACAACCAATCAGCATCATAAAAAATACTTCTGCCATTACCTATAGCCTATTGTAACTACATATATTACGATATTATGATAGTAACTAACCAATCCCATGAGTTAGTATACTATATTTTAAGCTTAAAACTTGTTTTTCTGCAGTGGAAAATTCTTCTTACATGGTAAAAGAACATGTTTTTTTTTTGTCTATGCTTTTTGAGATTTATATTTACTCAGTAAAAACATACTTTTGTTTGTAAACAACTTATCCTTTGCTCTTAGCCATAAAATCTCTTTCTAACTCATCTCAACCTTTGTCCAGTGACCACTAGCTCAGCAATCTTTATTTTCAGACATCTTTTGTTCTTCTATATCAAAACTTGCTTTCATTTCCAGAGGACCTTCTGCTAAGCATTCATATTTGTAAAACTTCCTTGTCAAACTTTCATCTTGCACAACAAGCAGTGAGTCCCATGTCTGCCTTTCCTTTGGTTCTATTCTGTTTGGTCCTATTCTTCCACACTTCACACAAATGGTATCACTTACCCTGAGCTGTCAGCCTCTGCTATGACCCTGGACACCAGGCCAATTTTCAGTCAGGTTCACTGTAATCGTCGCCTGTCACAGTGAATTTTCTCCAAACACACCTTTGTTGTCAGGCTTTGCTGCTCAGTTTCAGATGTCATCACCTTCTTGTGATGGGCACTGTGATAATGAGACAGGTAAAGGGCAGAGCAGAAATTCAAAGGGTAATGAAAGGAGCAAAATACAGAGCGTACAGCTCACAAAAGGAGTAAGGCAGTCACTGTTGTGATAGGAGGGATATCTATGAAGCTAAATAGAGATGCCTCTCTTAATGTTTCAGCTCTTGTGGAGTTGAGTGATCATGACTGCCTGTGGTCTCTTAACTCTTATACTTCAAACAGATGCACTTGGTGCTCCTGCTTGTGTCTGTTCACACAAGGGCCAGTCTGCATGGAGAGGAGAATTGTGCAAAACACATACCCAGAAAGGGTGCAGAGTAATTTTTGCCATAATCTGGGAGACAGAATACAGCAGGGAAATACTTGTCACAAAGTTACTGAGGCAAAAATATTTGCGACAAAATTTCAAAAAAGGAATAAATTCAGGCGAAGCATAAAGAATTGCAAACTCTTTAAATTGAAATCAAAGAAACATTTGAGGAGTTGCAAAGAAAAACAGAATTTGCTCGGTGAGCAGAGGTTTAGCTGAGGTGAAACTAGAGATGTTCTACTCATAGAATTGTTTAGGGTGTGTAAGAAATGAACCTTAGAGGTTACTCCACAATGTGCTACTTATTACAGATGATGAAGGGAGGGACAAAAATCGATGAAGAGAAACATAATGCTTTGGGCATCTCATTGAGTGTTTTAAATCTCACTACATGGATGGAACATGAGCTTTTAACTGAGGTTCATGGAATACTAAATTATATGTCTCAACCAGGCACACAGATTAGAAAAATTACCTGGTTAAAATCCAAAAGCTCTAGTAAGACAGACCAGAAGTAGCTTTTGAAGTTAAGTAAAGCTGACAACAGAGTTCAAATGGCAAATGAAAAACATCTACAGGCAAGAGGAAGAAACTCATCTTTCATACATAATTGAAATACCTGAAGGTGCAATGCTCAGACAAGAGGAAATAAAACAAAATGCCAAATGTAAGGGATATTACTTGTGACTTTACACCACCAGATAAAGAACTAATATGAACAGGAGAGAAAACTAATTAATGACAAATTTAATTTACTATTTCCACATGTATAAATAATGCTGAATTTTGCTGATTGAGGAGTTGATGCCATAATTCATTCTTTCTTTCTTTCTTTCTTTCTTTCTTTCTTTCTTTCTTTTTTCTTTCTTTCTTTCTTTTTTCTTTCTTTCTTTCTTTCTTTCTTTCTTTCTTTCTTCTTCTTTCTTTCTTCTTTCTTTCTTCTTTCTTTCTCTTTCTTTCTTTCTTTCTTTCTTTCTTTCTTTTCTTTCTTTCTTTTTCTTCTTCTTCTTTCTTTCTTTTTCTTTCTTCCTTCTTCCTTCCTTTCTTCCTTTCTTCCTTTTTTTCCTTTCTTTCCTTTCTTTCCTTTCTTTCCTTTCTTTCCTTTCTTTCCTTTCTTCTTTCTTCCTTTCTTCCTTTCTTTCCTTTCTTTCCTTTCTTTCCTTTCTTCCTTTCTTCCTTCCTTTCTTTCTTCTTTCTTCTTCCTTTCTTCCTTTTCTTCCTTCTTCCTTCCTTCCTTCCTTCCTTCCTTTCCTTCCTTCCTCTTCCTTCCTTCCTCTTCCTTCCTTCCTTCCTTCCTTCCTTCCTTCCTTCCTTCCTTCCTTCCTTCCTTCCTTCCTTCCTCTTTCCTTCCTTCCTTCCTTCCTTCCTTCCTTCCTTCCTTCCTTCCTTCCTTCCTTCCTTCTTCCTTCCTTCCTTCCTTCCTTCCTTCCTTCCTTCCTTCCTTCCTTCCTTCCTTTCCTTCCTTCCTTCCTTCTTCCTTCCTTTCCTTCCTTTCCTTCCTTCTTCCTTCCTCTTCCTTCCTTTCTTCCTTCCTTTCCTTCCTTTCCTTCCTTTCCTTCCTTCCTTCCTTTCCTTCCTTTCCTTCCTTTCCTTCCTTTCCTTCCTTTCCTTCCTTTCCTTCCTTCCTTCCTTCCTTCCTTCCTTCCTTCCTTCCTTCCTTCCTTCCTTCCTTCCTTCCTTCCTTCCTTCCTTCCTTCCTTCCTTCCTTCCTTCCTTCCTTCCTTCCTTCCTTCCTTCCTTCCTTCCTTCCTTCCTTCCTTCCTTCCTTCCTTCCTTCCTTCCTTCTTCTTCCTTCCTTCCTTCCTTTCCTTCCTTCCTTCCTTCCTTCCTTCCTTCCTTCCTTCCTTCCTTCCTTCCTTCCTTCCTTCCTTCCTCTCCTTCCTTCCTTCCTTCCTTCTTCCTTCCTTCCTTCCTTCCTTCCTTCCTTCCTTCCTTCCTTCCTTCCTTCCTTCCTTCCTTCCTTCCTTCCTTCCTTCCTTCCTTCCTTTCCCTCCTTCCTTCCTTCCTTCCTTCCTTCCTTCCTTCCTTCCTTCCTTCCTTCCTTCCTTCCTTCCTTCCTTCCTTCCTTCCTTCCTTCCTTCCTTCCTTTCCTTCCTTCCTTCCTTCCTTCTTCTTTCCTTTCCTTTCCTTCCTTCTTCCTTCTTCTTCCTTTCTTTCTTTTCTTTCTTTCCTTTCTTTCTTTTCTTTCTTTCTTCTCTTTCTTTCTTTTCTTTCTTTTTTCTTTCTTTCTTTTCTTCTTTCTTTCTTCTTTCTTTTTCTTTCTTCTTTCTTTCTTTCTTTCTTTCTTTCTTTCTTCTTTTTCTTTTTTTCTTTCTATTCTTTCTTTCTTTCTTTCTTTTTCTTTTGACTTATTTGAGACTTTTTGCCACAATGTGTGCCTGTTAAACTTTGATCTGGCAGAGCATTCTATGCCACAGGCAGTGGCAGACAAGCTTCACACCTTATTGAGGGACGACAAGCCATAACTGACTGCAGAGCAGTGCCTTAATTTCTGAGTTTGGGGCTTTTTATTCCAACACCCTTAGCATTTCCATGCCTGTCCAAGCTTTGTAACACAGGAATAACACAGCCTGTGAGGTTTCCTCTCTTCAAATGAACACCAGCCGGCAAGGTGTATTCTTTCAAAAGAATACTCTGTTGTTTTCATCTCCTCATTTTCAAGTGGCTGGTTTTGAACCTGCCCCACTCAGGTGGCTCAGCAGCACAGGTTTGTCCTTTTGTGGGGAGCTTAGACTGAGACTGTACAATCCAGAGCCGTGGAGGAGAGCGAGAAGGTGTAAATGTGCCTCCCACAGTGCGTTCCAAGTGCTGTGCTGGTGCTGCTGGCTGGATCCTCTGCTCACTGCTGGGGACAATGGGATTTGCACCACCAAGGGCTTTCCATGACCTGAGGAGCATTACATGAGCTGTTTGGTAAGGGTCTCTGCATATAGCTGTAATTGGGAATTTAGACACAAAACTCAGCACCTGTTTCACTGCACATTGCATATCCTGTCAGTTTTTCATGGAAGCATAAAGGGAACTGTTCAGTGTCTGTCTAACAAGTGCATTTCTGGGACTGCTTGTGCTGTTACTGATGCCCAGTGGATGATGCCATCTGATTCAAGGCACCTGAGAGGCTTAAATGATATAGCAACTGAAAGAGCAAAATGTTGGACAAGACAGTCTCTCTAATTAAAGTGGTAAATGTAATATTTTAAAATACTAAATAAAGAGTAGAAAGAGAATGGATAAAAAGAGAAAGGAAACATTTAGTCTGGATAAAACTCACCCCAGAACAGATGAAAAACACTGTGCCCATGAGTTACATGAGCTATCAAAACAAGAGACAGTTCAGCTGCCTCTTGAGTAGAGAGTTTTACACGTTATCAGTTGAAAGGAAAGGAGATTGTTTTTTTCCACATTCAGAATATATCTACTCATGATGGTCTAGCTGGTGGAGGGGACAGGGTATGGAAGTTCTGCCTTACTTTCATCATTCTTTTCAGCACAGAATCAGGTTTCACAATTTTAAAAGTTTATCTTAATTTAACTGATGCAATGAAATTTAATGTCATGCAAGTTAATCCTTCAGCTTAGACATGCTTAAATTACTTACTAGCAGATTGATTTTATCTGTCAGTCAGGAATCCATTATAATTAGAAGTTTGTTCATAATTTTTAGCAAATATCAAGTAGAATCAGAAGTTCTTCCCTTCAGAGATTATTCACTATGTCTTTGATGTTTCTGATTGTAGAACTTTGTGTCGTTAGTTAATATGCAAATTCACATTTCAGCCCTCTGTAGCCTGCCACCAGATTATAATGGAGTCCAACTAAAATACTGGAGTAATGGAGTCATGATAAAGTACTAAAAGAGTAAAGGTAAACAAGTAAGGGAAAATAAAAAAATCTTAAACTTTTGCCTGGATATTCCATAGACTGTGTCCTGGTGTGAATTGTATAGGGTGTTGTGACTGGTTTTACTGTCCCTTGTGCCATAGAGTGAGAGGAGGAGATTCCTGTGATTTCACAGTTCAGCATTGAGAGAATACCAGTGCAGCCATCAGCTGCAGACTTTGTCCCTGAAAAATACTGTGCCCATCATCCTGGATGCTGATGTGGCAACTACTATGATCAGACATTGCTGGCCTGCCTTTAGTGCTTGTTCAATATTGGATTATTACAAATGCTTAAGAAACAGCATGACTCATATGCTTGTGGTTTGTCACAAATATTCATTAATTTCCATCCTGATGAGAGGTTATTGCTCCTTACAGAAAGGATTAGGTAATATATAAATATGTCAGAAGAAGATGTAGAAATATATTTTGTGTGTTTTGGTTTATTTTTCATGATCTCAAACCAGACTTCAGACACCACAGATTGGATATGTAGGTGTCCATTTCACAAGCCAAAAATGATCCATGCTCATGTATCTTAATTTCTGGAGATTTGGTGGGTAGGGACTGCAAAAGTTGCACAGTAAACTTTAAGCAAGATAACACTGAGCTTGACTGAAAAACTGCTGGAAGTCTTCAGCGGAATTCCTAATGGTAAGAGAGAGATTGTGTAAGGAAAATTTCAGTTGTTCGTAAATAAAAGATGTAATAATTCAAGGGCTAAAATTGACCTTAGCTTTTAGAAAACTGGCAATAAATGAGGCCCAACCTCATTTGTGGTGTCTTATTAAGATACATTTCATTAAAATTGTCAGTAATGAGAAGAAAAATTAAGTTTATCTTACCAAGAGTTTTCTTTCCTTAAGATCTGTGCAAAAAACTTAACAAATATTGTTAATTCAGAGGATGCTAAGAATGTTCAGAAATTTTCTCTCATTCTGAGAAGACAAAGTCTTCAGGCTTCTTCCTCTGGGTGTTCTAGATTTGACAATAAATCAAACTCAGATTCTTAAGGGTAAAATTATTGTGAATTTGTTATTCTAATGTTAACTGCTGTCTCTCACAATTTATGAAATTTTCAAATGTTCTCTTTTGAGCTTGAGTGGATTAGAGGATAGGTGTTTGAACAGTCAGGATTTAAGTTTTCAAACACTGTCTTGGTCTCTTAAAGCAAAAGGTTTTTGCACAATCCTTATGAACCTCAAAAATCAGTTTTTCAAGAGGAAAAACCAGCATGTTTTGAAGATTCGCAATAAAACTGTTGGCTGTATTTTTTGGTGTTCTGTACAATGGGCTTATTGACTGGAACCAAGTTATCCTTTCCCCCCCAAAGATATAAATTATATGGTGATATAAAGATATAAGATATCATGTTTTCCAGATACTATTTTCTTCTTTTCCTACCTGCCTGTCTCTTTCTATATATGTGTATTTTTTGAGACTTTGAAGGAGGAAGGAGTGGGGAAGGGCAAGGAAGAATTATATGGAAGATATTATCTCCTTTTTAGAATTAGGGGTTATGACCACAGAAAAGAAAATAAGGATGAAACAACTGCTGGTGTTTGCTTCTCTTCTGCATTAAACCAGCTGTGTTTAAACAAACCCATTACTTATTTAAACAAAGGGGATAATCCATCTTGATCAGCAAAGGATCCACCAGCCCCAGAACTGGGAGACTGTAGAGCCATTTTAACATCTCCTGCCTCTGGCAATTTCCAGCTCTCTCACCAGAGCTCCTGAGCTGGGTCACGGTGCTGGGCTGACAGGAAGGCATCACCTCCAACATCCATGCAATTTTATTTAACAGCATCTCTACACATCCTCTCTATAAGTATCTATACAAACATCTCTATAACAACAATATCGTGTTGCACAGGCATGGCGCCCAGCAGATAATACGTGCTTTTAATGAACCAGCAGAGATTGGAAAGGGAGAAAATCCCTTCTGTCTGCACCAGCTCTAAAAATTTTGCTCTGAGCTTTTTAAAATACCAAATGGCTCTCTGAGACCTCAGGAGTTATTTTACAAAATTGACTTCTTGGTGTGAAAAATAAGCTAACAGATTAAAAAAAAATTGTTGTTGTTAAAAGCTGTGGTATATATTAAGAGAAAATGAAAAAAAGACTCACTGATTTGTTTTGGTCAGAAGTCTATGCCATTAATCTACTGTCAGGGTCAGTTGGAGGTATAAGCAGAAATAAACTCCTGTAGTATAATAAAAATTCTGGTACTACCTTTCCCTGTAACATTTACTGTCTCCCCTAATGGGAAGTCACAGTTTACATGAATATTAAAAATGTAATTTTTCTCTGAACCTATCTCAGAATTTTCTGTGTAAATAGGAACTACTCTGGAAAGCAGTCTTATAAAAACCCTTACTCTGGAACTTTCCTGGAAGCTTACAGTATTATAGAATATGTTTTATCAATAGGAAGAGTATTTTCTTTTTTTAATATATTTTTTGTTAGGAACAAGCAGATGAATTGCTTTATTCCTAGTCTATTCCTTTTTCAGGAATAACCAGCTAAATTGGATTAACCAGATTAACTGATAAAATCCCTTCATATTGCCACAATGCCAGGGATTTCTTCCTGTCATTTCTATTTCTGTTAACATCTTCCTCCTCCTCATTGTTTGAGAGGCTGAAATGTTTTTCAAATTGTGTTGTGAAGTGACAGCATATGGTAATTTGGGTGGTATATTATCAAAAAGCTTGATGACTTGCTGTAGGATATGGGAAAAGGTCTGTTTGCCTTGAAACCCAATGTCTCCCATCAATCATAGGCTTCCTTAAAGAATGCCAGTCAGCTCTTCCTTGTTTACCTTTTGCTGTCCATCCTCCCTTCACCACACAGCAGGACTTGTTATCTACCTCTTACAGGTCCTGGAACCCTGAAATTTGCTCTGCTTAATATCTGCCAGAATGTCATTTTGTTGTTCTCCCTCCTGTTTAAGGAAACTCATTACAATTCAGTGAGACTCCAGTTTCCCTTGGAGTTTTACATTCTTGGTGTGAGAAAGTTTCAAACCATTTGATGGTAAGATTTAGAGAGTGCCAAGTGCCTTGGGAACATGCACAGCAGACAAACCACAGCTGCACTCTGCTCCCAGTGAGAAGCACCATTAAATCAGTGGGCTGGTCTATCAGGCAGTGAAATTTTAACACTGCTGTGTTAAAGGACACCAGTAACAGCCCCAGTGTTACTGTGTTACACACTCCGTGGTACACACCTCTCTGAAGTGACTTTAGGAGTTGTTCCAGGGAAAGGTATGGAAAACAATCCTGTCCTGTGTTTATTTGATTATAGCTTCAGTGATATGACTTGAGAGGTAGAAAAGAACTGGGAGTGATAGCTAGGACTACACAGAAGTATATTTTTTTCCTGCTTCCATTTGAAATCCTATGCAAAACTCAAAGACACTATTTACAGAATATTGTCCCCTTTTGTTCATTCTTTTCTGTCTCAAAGGCATTTCTATTATTCGTTTACCTTTGTGTTCACCCTCTATTTCACAGTTTTTCTCCAATTATGGGGCCTTTCACAAAAAGGCCTTTTTCACAATTCACTCTTATAACACAAGGTGAAAACTGTTTTTCACAAATTCATATTCAACTCATGCCTGGATTGAATTAAAATTACAGAATGACAGTGAATACATTTTAATGTTTGTCTCCATTTATAGTAGTCTTATGGGATCCATGAAAGTGTTTGAGGAGGGTATGAAATCCATAACAGGTTATCGTACTAAGTGTGCTTTGCTCCTATGACTATCCCAGCCTCATGCTTAGGCTGTTGGTTGTTTGGGGACTACAGATTTCATTTATGCTCTGTGATGGACTCATTATATTGTTATTTGTCTTTAAATAATGTTGAGAATTTAAATATAATTAAAACTTCATTCTCATTATGAGTTACTTAACCATCTTTGTTACTGAGTTCTGGGCATAGAGTAAGGGACGTTGAATGTTGCCTTGCAGCTTATATATAATTTCTTTTTTATAAGTCAAACCCTTAAGAAGCACTAAGCTTTTTTAAGCAGAGTTTCAGTGAAAGCTGTTTGACTAGAGGGATTTTTTTCACTGCCACATGTTATATCCTTCCATAGAAGTACAGCGCTGCCATTTCAGTTTGTCTCATGTACATCTGTGCATCTCCTGTAATCACGCAGACTTGTCTCTTAAATGTTGTCACTAAATGCCGGTCTGGAACAAAACCTGGTTCCACAAACATGCTGTACAAAGAAAGACTAGGCAGTGAGTAGCATAGATAGGAAGTGCCACAGATCTTCAGGTTAATTTTCACCAGACTAATCTACCTCCCAGTCTACATGGCCCAGTTTTTAGTCAGTTATTGAAGGCCTCCATTGATTGTTCCTTCCACATTCTTTCTTTTGTTCTTTACACTTTTTTTTATCCTCTTGTTTCTCTTCCTTTGACATCACCTCTCCCTCTGAGGTGCCTCCAGATCCCCAGTTCCTCTTTGCCTCACTGTGCTTTGAAGTCAGCAATCATTTCCTTAGTGACATTGATACGGGACTCGAAGGAACACTGAGTTTGCAAGGAGACTAAACTGGGAGGAGCTGTCCACTCCCTGGAGGGCAGAGGCTCAGCAGAGAGGCCTCGAGATCACCAGCTGGGTGAAGTCTAACAAGGACAAGTAGCATATTCCACAGCTGGGACAGAGCAGCCCTTTCTCTGTTTGTAACTGGGGAATGCTGTCAGGCACAGGGTGGGATTGCTGGGCCTGGTCTGTCCAGGGCCAGCAGCTGGACTCCATGATCCTGATGGATCCCTTCCAACTTAGCAGAATGTATGGTTTTGTGATTTCCTCTCAAGAGAGGGTTAGGGAAAGGGAAAGCACATTTGTCTTTAAGACCAAGTTGTAAAATAGGTTGAGAAGCCAAATCTGGACAGGTTTGGACAAGGTTGGAAAGCTACTGCTTTCCTTCCACACTGATGCAGGTGAGTAGGTGTTACTGATTTAGAGGCACTTTACCCTTCTAACCTGTATCTCTGTAAATTCTAAATTTTAAGGTGCTGAAAAGCAAGCTACAAAGTTAGAAATTGGAGGATTCACATCATTATGCTTAAGTTGCCTTAAAGCTGGATATTTAGTCTCTGCCAGCTGTCTTCAGCCACCTGTTTTTCTGTGACTATCCCATCCTTAGATTGGTTCCAAGGAAATCAAATGAGCTGTCCCTGCAAGCAGGCTTTGATGTGAACAAAATAAGACTTAAACATACTTTGTAGGATTATATCTCCCCTATTCTGAGACATAAGTTAGCGTTTTCTTCCCTAGCTTGGTGACTCAAACCCAGTTTGATATTTGTTTCTGTGCATTGCATTGTTTACATTATTTGCTGGCAGGTAATGGGATTATTTAGATAAAACAAGAAAATCTTTTTTATGCAAGTTTCCTGTCATTATGGCCATGTACATATGACAGGTCCTAGACACATGATTTTCTTTGGTTGAGATGAAAGAAAAAGCTTTACAAATAGCTCCTCTCACCAAGGAAAAGCGCAAAGCAAATTATTGTATTGCAGCAGTTTAGAAACATGTAGGGAATGTACTCTCAGAAGGTTGTGGATTTGTCAATTTTTGCAAGAGGTAACTGACTTTGCTTTTTCTGAAAAGCCACAGGAGCCAGAGATGAAAATCCAGGTTTCATTTACTCCTGCATGTTTTCATAGACCAAATGTTTGATGAAAGGTCAAGTCTGGGAGGGAACAAGTAGAAATCCAGATTTTAAAAAGAGATAGATCCAGGTTGCAATTTAAGAGATTTTTTTTAGGAAACAGTGACAAAGCTATCAGAGGCTGAGAATACATTGTTGTCTTTATTTGCTAGTAAATTTGTTTCATCCATTGCTTTATTAAGGTGGAAATCTGGAAGAAAGAAATGAGATAGGGAGTGTTATGGGGATTATATTAAAAGATTTTTGAGAGAAAGGAGATACAAACATAGTGATGATTTGGTATACATGAGCTGCTTAAGAAAACGTGGCTCTGAAAAATCTGTGATTGGTGAAACCGGGAAGTAGGGTTGGAATATTAATTAGTCAGGGTTTTTTATGTTCATTTTTTAATACTGAGAAAGTAATTTCAGGAAAATTAATGATTACAGTAAATAGGGGGGACAGTACAGGGACAAAATAGGGTAAAAGAAATGTGATGGAAAAGCAACATGCTTTTGTTAGTACCTACTGCCACTGAATTTCTGTGAGGAGAAGCTCAGGCAGGACCTGAAGGCACTGGTAGAGCACAAACAGCAGAGATACAGGAAGGAAGTAGGTATGAGTGCTCAGAGAGGTGGTGTCTAATTCTGATATCATTCACATCAGTTAATGGCAGAAACTGCTCCACAGGAGTCAGAAGAATTTCAGCTTAAAACTGGTGGGGTGTGTTAGGACTTTTGACTCCTGGTTGAAAAAAAATCAATTTTTTTTTCAGACCTGACTGAAATATGAATCCCTGGAATTGAATTTAAAAAGGAATGATGACTCACACTTGGAAATAGTACTGTGGATGCCTCAGGACTGGCTATACAATATTCTTTTTCTGGCTATTCTGATGATCTGAAATCTGCACAAAAACATTGATGATTAATGGGGCTATGCTTTAGGAGTTGTGCTGGTCTAACTGGTATCAGTTTGTGACAGTGCAGCAACTGGGTCAGGAAGCCTCTGTGCAGAGCTGGAGCTGCTGTTCTCTGATGTTCTTAGGGCTGAAAGGATAGCTTCTGGGGCACTTGGATACAGCAAAAGGGAGAATTATCCCAGACAAATGTTACAGGGCAATAGTCCATCTGGGAATTGAAGACATTCATGTTCTCTAATGTCATCATTATTACAGTGCTCTCCTAGGTAATTTTTTGTTGGAAGTAGTAGCAGTTCTTTTCTTAGGCTACCTACCACTTCATGTTATAGAGGGTTCTTGTAACCTTTATCTGAATGTTTTCAGCAGCTCATCTGCTTGCAAAAGACTTTTGAAATTCAGTGAAGTGGAAGCCTTCAGGGTAATAAATGTTCACAGGTAGAATCACCTGGGAATGTTCTGTAAAAGATTTAGAGGTTTTCTGTTTGAAAGTTGCTAAATCCCCTAAACTGAATGTTTCTGATCCCAGATTTTGGACAGATGCAGAATGGTCAAAATGAGAGACAGGAAAATACATTCACAAAATGGCCATTATCAACAAAGAAAAGAAGACAGAAAATTGCCTACCTGAGAACAGGCAGGCACACAGCACATAAAATACTTAGAAATTCTTCTTATGGGAGGTTCATATTTTAATTGCTGCTCCAGATTAATAGCCTGAACCTGTATTTTTAATGTGTAAAATGAATGCCAAAGTGAGCTCTGGACTTCTAGCTATTCCTTCATTGGAAATGACATTGGAAATGAGAATTTTATCTTTGACACGCATGATTTTGTTAATAGCATGGAAACACCTAGTCAACCGCAAGTCTCTGCAGGTACAAAAACACTGACAGAGCTGAAAGAGGAAGTTGGACCCCACCTGCAGAAAAGTGGCCTTACCAAAAATGCACTGAATTACATAGACCTGAACCATATTATCTGAGCCAAAACAACTTTAAATCAGTGTGATTCTAAAGCTGGAGTTACTGCTGGACTAGATGAGCCACAATTTGTAATGCATGTGGCATACTCTACCCAGACTGGGTGGTCTGTTTTCAGCACAGATAGAATAGTTCTTTGTGTGGCAAGATGTTTCCAAAACAACTCATCTGAAAGATGAAGCTATTTCATAACTCAAATAACCAGTAGGGAAATGTCTGTCAGTTCATAAAATGTATAACTTCTAAACTTCAAATTATATGGCTCTTAAGGTGACTGAGTCTATTCCTTATTGATTCCAAAGTGTTCTCTAAAAATGTTTGAATATTTACAATTTAGTGGTGTATCTTTGATAAAAAACCTGAGATGGACATTTCTGCAATTGCTCTTTTGCAGCAGGTAAAATCATTAATCACCTGCTGTACTCTCTCACTGCAGCACTCCTGGGGATAATAAACACCCATTAGAAACCAACACCACCAGAATTCTGAGCTTCTGGTCTTCTAAGCTGCATGGTTGCCAGTAATGAGAATGTTAGCCGATAGAGGATATTTTACCCCATTGAAATTCTTTTCTATTTGAGACATGAATTTAAAGGTAATGGAAAGTGTTCAGGTGATGGTTCTATAAACTCACATGTTCTGTTATTTCACTGCAGTCACATAAAAGTATTTTTGCTACTTCTGATCTGTTGGACTAACATCATAAGTAAATTTTTCATGCAGCTCCCACATCTTACTGTCCTCAGAAAAAGACAAAGGAATACTGCAATGAGGAGAAGGGACTCTTGTCCATGGGGCAGAGAATTCAATCTTTCAAATTATTCAGCAACCAGAAAGGAAGCTGAAGGGATTGACAAGGAAAATACTGGAAAAAGGGGCAGGGATACCAAGACAGACAGGGAAAGGGGCACGAATAAAGGGTGGGGAATGGCATAAAAGGCAGCTCGGGGATAGATACAATACAGGGACAAACTAAATGGGGAAGAAAATAGGGATACATAGGAACATACTAAATAACAATGAAACTGTCAATAACGAAATAATACAAAGAACAAGGAATCAAACACACCACAGCAAAACCTGGTGTGGGATGTGGGAGGCCCCTCCAAAGGGCTTCAGTCCTAGCAGTGACAGTCTGGGGTTGCTTGAGTGTGACTTCCAGTTTTGTGAATGGTCAGACTGGGAAGTTTTCTTAACAGGAAATCCCAAAATCTAATTACCAGAATAGAGGGGAAAAAAAGGGTGTCAGGAATGTAGGTGTGATTTGTGTCAAAGGCATATTTTTACACGTTAGTGTACAGTTTGCAAATTAGCATTAAGGACCATAGGGACAAAGAACTGTGTTATAGAAACTGATGATTAAACAATATATGACTGTCGCTGAGGTGAGTAACAAACAACATGAACCTCGTTTAGGAAAATTCATCTGACTCTAATCTGTTATTCAAAAACTGACCCCTTTTATATATCTTTTAGAACAGGCCACTGTTACTGGTCAGAAGAGTGCCAGAACTCTTCATCCCATTGGCCCAAACCGAAAGACACAGAGAACGTCCATCCCACAGAAAGGAATCCAAAACATTACTCTTTTTATAACAACACTTGTAGTGTTTATGTCAAGCCTGTGAGAACCAGGTCTTCTAAACCAAAACACGAAGAAACCAAGTCTAGAAACTCAGAAACTTCAGGCCTAGGAGCCTCAGACTACATATGACTATGCCCCATGTATTTGCTTTTACAAACTATTATAAATTGTAACCATTTTTGTAGCCATAGTGCAAATCATAATTGCTTATTGTGAATAATGTAACTAAATCGTGCATAAAAATGAGGTCAGAAAAAGGACACTGAACTGGGGAGGAGTTTCCAAGGAAACTGATGTCAAACCTAAGAAATGAAAGAGATTCCAAAGAAATAGGAGCTCTGTGTCAAAACGGAGAAATGAAAGAGGAGGATCCAAAGAAATAGGAGCTCTCCTTCAAGGAGAAGAGGAGTAGATTCCGAAGAGATAAAAACTTTGAACTTCATAAACAGGGAGAACTTCTGTACTGAAATCATGTCCCGGTGCTGGATTGGTGACTCCCCGGTGCACCCAGCTTGCTTATCCTTTTTCTTAATAAAATCTTTATACGTAAAATTTGGATTGGCTGGAAGTTATAACAAAGGGGTTTTGTGTAAATATATTGAAGACAGGAGGGACTAAATGAGGGACAGAGATGGAGAGAAAATCTTACAATTACAGTCCAGAAATCTCTACAAAGAGAAGACTGAGCAGCAGGAGGAAAATATTGTTGAAATGGAAGTGTTGGAGTGAGAGCAAACTGGGTTATCATAAGAAGTTGGACAATTGGTTAATGAAATGTGGTAATTCTTCAAGCTGGAAACAGAGACTCAAGAAGTGCCCTATTCTAGAAACTGTTGCCCAAACTTAGGCCATTTAACTTCAGTTTCCCTAACTCAGAATATTACACTAAATTCATATTTGCTCTGCTTCAACAGAAAGGGTGTAGAGTAAATTCACCTAACTTAGTTTTTGACTGTAGGATATCTAGGAGAGTTGGAAATATGGACTTGAAGAAGCATAAGAATACATCAAATATCTTTAAAAGGAGTCACAGCACAAGTGAAAAGCTTACTAAGTTAAGAATCAGGGATTCTCAAGGAGCTGTCAAGGAACTTCAGCATTGTATTCTGGCACACAGATGTTAAACCTACTGTGCCACTTTGAGAAACTGGCCTGGTAATCATTGACCTTTGTTGTTTATCTGGCATTTAGAAAACTCTTAGACTTTTAATACAGGCTTAAATATTAAAATGTCTTAATTTACATATTTAATTTCTTCCTTTTGGTTGTGAAGCTGTTAATTTAATGAACTATTGACAACTAGAGGAAAATGCAAATGCATCCAAATCTGGCCTCAATTGTCAGTGGACAATTCATTGAATGAATTGTCAGTGGTTGTTTCTTTTCTTCTTGGAGGATGATATAAACAGTAGGTGAAATTGTTATTGATAATAGATGTTTGTAAGACTGCAGGATTGGAATGGGTTGCCATGTTAGGTCCTGTCTGAGAAAATGTTGCTCTTCATGAAATTGCTGACTTTTAGTAGGAGCTAGAATTGCCAGTGATTGATCTTCAGTTTGCTTTCATTATAGATCTTCCACATAGAAAGAACACTGTGTTTGCTTTCATTTTTTTCCAAGGAAGGTTATTTATGTTAGCTGATGAATAATGTCCAAAATAGATTGTGAAGCTCAGAGAGCTTCATCCTCAGACCGGTTTTAAGCTCAGGGCACACTGGAGATTGACATTAGGTAAATTACCCTATGCAATTCTTCTAGACTACTTAAATGTCTCTCTTATTTTCTTTTACCCCCAGCATTAAATCTGTCTGTCAGGACCTCTCCCATAAAACGGTATCACTGAAGATAAGTTAGCTCTAGAAAAAACCCACATTTATTATCAGCATAAATATTTAGCATATTTCAAAAGAGGGATAATCTTTGCTCTGTCTGCTGGGAAAATGACAGTTCTCCTCTCTTTGATCTCTTTTAACTGAGCAATTGCTGCATTCCTTCACAACTTCTTAAGTATTAATACTTAGTGTTTTGAGTAGGTTTCATGATATTTCATTGAATTTTTAATGTTTAGCTGAAATACAGCTTTGTGAATTCTTTCTAGTCCATATATTTTATCCCAGTAAATTTATCTGTAGAAGAATAGAAAGAGTTTAATACAAATAATTGTGGTAGTATTCAGCTGAGTTAATTTCCCAGTGGATTTATCAAGAGGAGTAGATTAGATCAAAATTAATTACAAAGTCTTCTATAACTTATTTAGCAAAACCTCTGCTTATTTGCAAATAACAATTGAGGTACTATCAATAATAGGACAACCTGAAGTAATTGAAAAGAACTAATTAAAATTTTGTATTTTGAGGTATTATCAATAATAGGACAACCTGAAGTCATTGAAAAAAACTAATTAAAAATTTGTTTACATTTAGTAACAGCAGTTCAGATCAAAATTGCCTTCCCAAGTGATAATTCATTGTCAGTTTTTTTTTTCTTTCATATGTTAGCTAAGACATGCAATGAATGATTCAGGCTCATTCAATCTGCTTTTGAAATTCACCAGCAGCTGTAGCCAGGGTAACCTGTAATTCTAATCTTAGTTCACTTGAAAGTCAAGCTGTTTTTATCAGATCTTGTGGTGAACTTTTCCTTTATATATCAAACATCCGTTTAATCGGTGAACCTTCCATCCAAGGATTGTCAGGTTACTGCAGCACAGAGCGGGTGCTTGTGGCTACTGGTCCGGGGGGCCCAGCTAGCCTTGTCCCCAGCTGCATAGTCAGGCACAGCCATTCTCAGGCTGCAATCAGTCCTTGAACAGTAGAAAGCAGAGAGGCTTTCTGCTCTCTAGGCTCTCAACCTCCCAGCGTAGAGGTTTGAATTAAAGGTCTGAAAAGGCACATTTGCAGAGCTGTTTATGCTTCTCAAGGGGGTGCAAAAGAGACCAGAGGATCCCAAAGCTCAAGCTCTTAACCCGAGTCCTCCTGGGGATGTTACCATAGGGGGACAGGTACAGTGGGACAGGGAGTGGCCAGCCAGGGATAAACCAAGCCCATTGCAGGAGTTAACAGGGAGACACCACTAGAGGATAAACAGCTTAACCAACTCGATATTCATATCCACAGGTGCTGTCTCTAGATTGTAATTGTTGAGCTTTTTGAAATATGTTGTCTCTCGTTAGTTTTTAATTACGTGCAAATAAAACATTTCAATATATTCGTTTGGTAATTGACCGAAAAAAAATATTTTCCCATTTTCCAAGTATGGGAAGGTTGAATGGCAGAAGTTATAATACTAGATTGGAAACTGAAACACAATAACTGATACATTTAGAAATGCAAATGGTAGTGTGCTGAGCCATGTGGGTAATTCCTAGTGCCAGCTCAGCTGAGGGATGGATGTGGCCCACCAGGAGCACACTTTTGTGTGGGTCAATACTGAGTGCTGCAGCTCTGGGGTTGCTCAGGAGTAAATGTGCCCTTTGTGAGCAATTCTGCCTCAACTTCTAGAGGTCCATGTGCATGGGTAGGGAGAGTGTCAGAATGCTACATCTAATATGACCAATGGGTTAAGATTGGAACAGACAGAAACTATTTGGTTACCTCCTTCGAAATACTTCTGCAGACACAGAGAATCTCTCAAAAAGAGCCATTCCTATATGGTCATTTGGAGTAGCAGCAGTCTTCTGTTGGAAAGGAAGAAACAAGCAAGTCCTATAAATAGGACTATTTAGCCAAAGATGCTAAGAATGCAGAAACTAGAAGAGCCATTGAAATGAAAGCAGTGTTTGTTTGAATGTTTCTAGAACAGCTTTGGCTGACCAAGGGTCTTGCTCTCTTTGTTAGGAATAGAATTTACAAGCAGACACACCAAAACCAGAACAGACTCTTCTTCCCTGGCCTGGCAGGAAATGCCCCCCGATGAGATTTAGAGACTAGAATGTAGTAAAACATGGGAATGTAGTGATTCCTATAGGATGTATGTAAATGTAGAAAATTGGTATTTGTTACTAGATTGGTTACTGAGAAAGTAGAATATTCAACATAGAGATATAAGTCATTGTAAGAGGAGAGCTCGCTCTCTTACTCTCTTGCTCCATTCTCCGCTCTTATGCTCTTCACTCTCTTGCTCTCTTTGTTCTCTAGCCTGCTCTGAGCTAACTCTGAGCTGGGCTCTTTCACCCACACCCTATGTAACAAACTTCAAAACTTAGCCTCAGAAATCTCACTTGAGTACTGTCTCGACCGTTCTGGCATGTTAACAGCTCCCACAGTCTTCTATTTCCATCCCTTAGTGGGGAGACTTGCCTATGAGGACCTTGATAGTTAGATGGATGTCAGTATGATTTAAGATGGAAAGAATAATTTTTTTTCACAGTATAGTTGGTTAGCTTCTGTTTTCAGTATTTATTGTTTACTAAATGAAAAAAGCAGTAGTGATTGCCTCAGGTTGTTACACTGTTCATGCACGATGGATATGCTATCTAGAACACTTAATTTTCCTTCTAACAGCATACTGCACTTCCTGCAGTGTCAGTAATATTGAATGATAAAGTTAAACTCACTCTGGGATTTAATCTTTTTTATTGATATTGTCAGCCATATGAGAAGGGAACCATCAGCATGGATGGAATTTGTACTGGTCCCAGCGGCTTGTTATTTAAGTTATTTTTGTGCTCCTTTGGTGTACCGCACATACTGCTAAGCAGGCTCTGCATGAAGTCACAAATTCCTGAAATACAAAGAGAGACTCCTCTTGCCAGGGCTATTAAGTTTTACATAGTAGTCATCTAAACGGAACAGGAAGAGACAAACAGTTATTCTAACATTTACACAGAATACAGACTGTGTTATTATCTCTCTTTTCTTATTTCTAATCAGCTGTTCTGCTTTAATTCATAGTAACTTACTATTTTTTATTTTTTTTTGTGAAATAGAGCAACATCTTTCTCTTCAGATGTAGCCTGCAGTATAGGTAAGATTTGGTAAACCAGTTTTAAGTCTATATATTTGAAATCTTTCCTTGTTGATAGTGCAGAAAAAGTGAATAATGCAGCCCTCTGTGGGCTAATGTGTAAGACTGGGATAACTGAGTTTTTTGTTTTTGTAAGTTCAAGGTCTAGAACATCCAGTTATGACTCTTACACAAAGACTGAAATGCTGATTCAAAGTCAGTCTCTTTATTCTGGAGCATAGTGGAAACTGTGGAGACCAACACTCAGCAATGGTGACAGGTTGCAAGGACAATTAAATATATGTGCATGGCCAAATGATGGCCTCACTTCTTAGGTGGTGATTGCTTAATCTCTTTCTTAGGTAAGGAACTTTCATGCTGTTCACAAACATCTGAATCCCTTCCTGCAGTAGAATCCATTTACCATTGTGCAAATATTCTGTATTAATTCTAGACCACACACATATCTGAGTGACATCAGAGTAAGCCTGCAGTAACCTAAATTAATTTTAAGAGGCTTATTCCAGGTTTATCCTACTCAGAGATAAAATGTGTGTATGTATCTTTGAATTGCATGGCACAGACTATTACAATGAGTTGCATTGATCTCCATTCTCAACATAAATTAATTTGGGGTAGTCAGTTGAAAAATACTGTTGCACACCAGATTGACAAGCTAGATATTCCATTATCATTCCAGTTAAGGGAAATATAAATGTTAATGAATCTATTTTGTTCTATCACAACTTCTGAAAATAAAAGAAAATTATAGCCTATGGGGTTTTTCTTTTTTGTGGGGTTTTGGTGGGTTTTTGTTTTGTTTGGGTTTTTTCTTTTTGATTAATTAGTGAGCACTGAGGATACTGGCATTTGTAGGAAAAAGAAAATCTAACTGCTTGGACAGCATTTTTGTTGTTAGGAGTAGGATCTTTTCAACGTAACACTTTGACATTCCTTAAAAAATAGTCCTTTAAAATATTTATTTTATTGGTCTTCATCTATAAATTTTTGGCAAATAAAAAAGTGGCAAAGTCTGGTTCATCCTTCTTCATGCAGATTTGAGGCATATCCTTCACCTGTATTCTGTAAGGCTCTGCCACTGCACAGGCAATAACATGCAGCTGCAGTGAAAGAACATGCTTCTCTAGGAAGCCCTGTTGTGATTCACATTGACATAACTTCTGAAATAAAAATACACTTTATGGAGGAAATTGCCAGAGTTTAGGTGAAAACACAGTAATTTCCTTTTCCTTGTACCTCTGTGTTCACATGGCAGTAGAAAGGGACCTGCATGACTTCTTTCTCCATAGTGTTCTCCATGCCCTTCTTGAACAGCTTGGTGACAAATCTCATTGCATGGAAAGAATTCACTGTGCACACCACGGAGAGGATAATCAAGATAGTTGCACTGCACAGTTCTGCCTACTGGGTACATCATGTTTGACCCTGTCTTTTTTATTTAGTGCAGAAAAACATATTTTAAAACTAAGCAAACAACAAAAAAAAACCCCTACTTGCAGTTTATGAAGGCAAATATCACAGCATCATTTACTTTGCTGGCTTTTATATGAATGCTGATAGAATTGTGATTTCACTCAATCATTTATTATATTTTTTCCTAGATTTTTATATTTTCACCTATCTTTTATGTTAAAATTTATCATGTTTCATTACTTGAATTTAGGTTGTGGAATGGGTGCCTGTTTTGTTTTAGACTTGGCAAAGTACTGCACAAAATTACAAAGCCATGAGGACTATGTATTTTCTCATTTTAATAACAGTAGAGCCTTTGGTTCACATAATTTTATTAGCTCAATAAATGCATTTTATGGAATTAGTGCCTTTTTGTCTGTGGATGCTGTTTTATGACCACTGAATAACCTTCAGTCTTAGGAAAGGGAATGAAAACTGCTATGCAGTACAGTATTCCTCTTCAGCTCTTTTTTTATCAATTTGCTTATTTAAAGATTGGAAATCAAATTGATGGTCAGGTATTTCTTCTAAAACCTTCTTTGTTGTTCAGTGAAATTTAGGAAAAAATAGCTTTTGACATTTTAATAAAGAAATTTGGCTTTATCCTGCAGTCAGTATGTTTGTCTAGAAAACAACCAGCCAAAAAGGGAAAATAACAAAGATTATTTTTTTTAATGTTCTTTTCCTTGAATCCAGTAATCAGAAGAATGATGTAGCTCAAAACACCTAATTTGAATATAAATTTGTAATGATGTTACTGAAAACTGAAGTAGTTTTCTGCTTAAATCTATAGGGTCCAGTCTGCTCTCAAAATGATGTCCTTTCTCTACTATGCCTGAGTATTTACAGTGCTGAAACAAATCTTAACTTACGACCACTGAAGGAGAATACATAACCCAAAACACCACCTTGTTGAATTTATTGTAGTCTGACCACGTCCATTACTCCAGATACCTTAATTTTTCAGTTACAGAAGGAGATAGGTTATAAAACCTGGGACACGTTCAACAAATAGGTTTTGCTCAGGGAATATACTGGATCACAGAGTCTATAATAAGAAAACTCAGTTTTAAGAAAAACTAGGTGACATTTACTAAAGTTGACAAATTATGAAACAAAGCTCTTGAGATCTGTTCCAACAAAAAGCATATTCCCATATATCAGAACATCAATTAGTTCTTTCAGTTATGTAAATGATTTGCATAGCCTCAGAAAGCTTCATGGAAGCATAGAAAATTTGCAGTAAGGGAGTCCTTCTAATGCATTTTCAATCTGGATTTTTTTTTTTTAAGAGTAGCTGTTTGGAGAGTTTTCATTCAACATCTATGTGGCTCACACTGGTAATATTTTAGGTGTTGAAGTTCAACACATGTAGGTCCTAAAACTTAGGTGGTGTAAATCTCAAGGGAAGTCAAACAGAGCCTGCTGCACTCAACATTTGCAGGTGTTTTGTAAATCATCACTTTAAAATATGGGATTATGTTCTCCAAGCTTGAGATTTCATGTACTGTAGAAAGACAGGAAAAAGAAAAGGTGGCTGTTTTGTGTCTAAACTAATTGTCCAGATTTTAATAATTACTTGAATGATCTTAATAGTTAAGTATACATCTTATCTTTTGGCCTCAATGAGTTCAATATTTTCATAAGTTCCATGAAATTTCAGGTGGGATTTTTGATTTTGCTTGTTTGTTTATTATAAAGATACCTGACATTGTATTGCTTGTTTGTTTATTATAAAGATACCTGACATTGTATTTGGTACAGATTGGTTTTAATGCCTTTTCTTTGAAGGCATAAGGAATTACTGTAATTTTCCCTGCCCGTCCTTAAATGCCTTACTGATGCTTGGTGTGTGATGACAATCAGCTCCAGCTCCATGCTAGCAAGAGCCCTTACCTAGATTAGAGTCTGGGGAATTGGAAAAAAAAAATTCTTGAACTTCTGCTTAAAAATAAAAACAAAGACTATACATTCCATGAGCGTCAGACTAATACACTTCACAATGCAGTTTTTTTGCAGTGTAGTAACCCTGAGGTTGTTCTGCACTTGCATGTTTGCAAACTTTGTCAAGTGAGCATATGCTTGTGCCAGACCTGTGAGTAAGCCAGCAAAACACAGTGAATTAAATTTGGCAAGAAATTCATAACTTTGAATGCTCTTCAGGTTGCAGTTTTGTTGAATTTTTGTTGAATTTTTGTTTGATTTGGTGAAGTATTACAAAAATACTGCTCTTGAGGAAGTTTTTTTTTTTTTTGGTTGTGGTGTTTTGCGGGTTTTTCGTGTTTTTTTTTTTCTTTTCCTCTCTATATGAGCATATCTGTGACCTTGATTTGATACTTTTTTTGAAATAGGAGTTTTGTCACAGTATTTTTTGGAAGAACAGAAGATGATGCTTGAGTTAAGTGTCTTTCAATCATCTTTCAAATTAATGAGAAAAGGAGAAAATGTTTCCAATTAAAATCAGCATTTGATTAATTAGTAGTTGACTTATTAGGAAGGAGACAAGAAAATCAGGAGTGTTAGAATGCATTTAATGCAATTCAGAAGAGGAGAGTGTTACAGGAAAGAAACCATCAATGCCTCAAAGGATGCCTGTTGTTTTTATGTAGGACTTCTTTCAGCAGCCTTTTCAAGTGGATTTGAACAAACTAATAAAGAAAACAGCTATAATTTGTAAGCACTTTGAGATTAATAAGAGCAACCATCTTTCAACATGAGCATTATGTGTCACTGAGTATAATATTGTGCAAATGGCAGATTATCACGCCAAAATAATGTCAAGGACGTGCACATCCTCATACAATGTTTGAATAATGAATAGATTTGTTCAATTTTATTATTTTAAGATACATGTTTTCATTTCCTGTTTTGCTACAGCAGGGGCAACAAACATAACAGCTTTGAAAGCGGCACAAAGAAGTAGCACTTAGTTTTAGAAATTCTGTGTCCTGGAGACACAGTTATAAATGGGAACAGTATTGCTTTTCTTTTTTGGTCTTCATGTGGAAGCTGTGGCATTCAAAGAGAGTACAATACTCAAAAGAGTGAAATCCATCTTTCACAACATTTATGTGAGATTGGTCACACAGTATATTAATTCTTGCAGATGAATTGCATTTTTTTTTACCTGGTTTCTTGATTTAGAATCATAGAATGCTGAATTGGAAAGTATGCACAGGGATCAATAAAGTTCAACTTCTGCCCCTGCACAAGACATCCCCAAAATCACACCCCGTGCCTGAGAGCACTGTCCAACCGCTCCGTGAGCTCTATCAGGCTGGGGCTGTGACCACTGCCCTGGTGAGCTGTTCCTGTGCCCAACCACCCTCTGGGTGAAGAACCTGTGTCTAATATGCAACCTAAACCTCCCCAACACAACTTCAGCCGTTCCCTCGGGTCCTGTCGCTGGTCACCACAGAGAGATCAGTGTCTGCCCCTCCTCTGCCCCTTGTGGGGAAGCCACAGACCCCGATAAGGTCTCCCCTCTGTCTCCTCTTCAGCTGAAGCGTCCAAGTGACCCCCAACTGCTTCTCATCTGGAGGAGCAAAATGGAGGCTTTCAAACAGCTTTATATTCTTCTGGTATTGTGGAGCCCAAAGCTGCACCAAGCACCAAGCTGCAGCAGAACCATTCAGAAACCTTCTATGAAGTATATAATTTGCATGTTTGCATTTGCTATATCATCACAGTCTAAATGTTATTAGTAGCATGCATAACACAGTGCAGCTTTATGGTTTCTATTCCATCTGAAATATCAATGCAAAATGTCCTCAACTCTAACAGAAGCCAGTGATTGACTGATTGATTCCAGTTATTTAAATTAAAAATTTCAAGTAGAAGTAGCAAAGATTGTTGATATATTACCCAGAATTCAGAGGAGATCAATACAAACCTTAATGGCCTTCCCCCACTGATCTGTAGCTGCATTAGTCACATCTTGGGAGAGCACTTTGGCCATCCATCAAAGAAAAAAATCAGTTTATTCTCATATTGTGAACTTCATGGCATCTTGTGTGTAATCTTGGCAAGCTATTTCTGAAATTCTGCAAGAAAAATGCAAGAAGAAAATGTTTCTGAAAGGATGGTAGGCTTTAAAGCGTATACAAGCAGTAATTCAGACACAAGATAAACTTTAGATAACAATCTTTTATTCTTTTTGATAGTGGAATGATCTGGATAAGTAACCATACATGTTTTCGTGTTGAATCAGGGTACCCGAGAAGAGCTGTGCAGTAACAGCCAAACAAGAGAAAACCGAGTAGAGCAGCTGCCCAATCTCAGAAATCCCTGTAGGATGCCATATAAACAAAATACTCCTAATAAAAATAGCGTTTGTTTTAAATCAAACCTCTGCTTTAATTCACCATTTACTAGTCTTCTCTATGGGGTAAAGGCTAGGTTGGGTCTGATGGCACTGATGTGTCCATCTATGGATTGGACAAGAAATATCTACCAAAACCTTTTTCATTTCTGAAAATGAGAGGAACCTGTGCCAGGGAATGAGGTGGGACAGGAAATTCCTGGAGCACCAGTATCTGGAACATGAACACTTGAACTGTTCTCTCAAATGGACAGTATTTTCGCTAGTCCAGTAGAGATGGAAAAACAAATAGGCTGTGACACAGTGAGAGGATCTGACTTTCACATCAATTTCTTTTTTAAATTATCCAGGAAAGCTTGGCAACATGTGATAACTTTTATTCTAAAGATTTGTAAGAAAACAACACTTGAAAGCTCTTCTGATCTGTGCCTGTTTGTGTGAACTAATCATGGACTTATGTTTTCACAGAATAAAGCACATGAAATAATCAATGTATTTGCCAAGAATCAAGTTTTTTTTCAGAAGGCTGAGGAATTAGGCTTAGGTAGAGAATACTTAGTGATTTAAATACATCTTGAAAGCAGTTCAGTAGAATTAAGCTTCTGTGATGTACAAAAGTATTTCACTCTCACGTCCATCAAACAAAAGAGGACATGACTTGGCCTGAGTGACTCTTTCAAATATGGAACGAGGATGAAAGTGCCTTTAAATGCCCTTTTAGCAATCTCACCATGTTGTCTTGGGTTGATGCTGAATTGTATCCCCATTCGTCTGTTTAAATCAAAAATAAGTTCTGTACCTTTAAACCTGGATCTGAGAGTGAAGGAGAAGCAGTGGAATGTCTGAGGCGGGTGTTTCCAAAACATCAAGATAAGAGTTTGCAGCTTTGGAGGACACACAGCGACTGTTGTCTGCAGTGTGGATGGCAGGAGAGAGCTCTCCTTTGCTTTCTGTTAGTGTGTGGCTAGCTGAAGCAGAGAAGTTCTCCGGACTGTGAGGTTTTTTTTCCTTTTTCCTTGGAACTGTTCAAACCTGCTCTGGACTAACCCCCAGCAGAGCACCAAGAGCTCACCCCTGTGTCCCCCCAGGCCTGGCCTGTGCCCGGCATTTCCCAGTGCCAGGGACTGACACGGACTGAGTGAGCCGAGCTGCACCCCCGGCACAGCCTGGCTGGATTGGGCATCTCTGCGGAACAGCGGGAAGTTTTGTCCCTTGGTGTTCATTTGTCGTGCTTTGCCTGTTAAATAAACAAATGTTTTCCACTTTCCTCTAAGGAAAATTTTTTCCTGAATCAGCTGGGGGGAGGAGCTGTTTGGATTTGTTTTCTGGAGGGATCCATTCAGAGGTTTCTTCCCAAATTTGCCTTAAACTAGGACACATGTCTAGACAGGTCCAGCAAAGATAATAATTGCTTCAAGAAGTACTTAACAGATTAATGTGGGTCTTGCAGATTGTTCCTCATGCCTGCAAGATGGTAGAGATACTGCAAAGGTTAAGAGGATACAAACTGTATTTAGACTGTAAATTCCACTTTGAGGATGGATTTCTTTCTGTGCAGCTTCACTGTAATCCTTGGTATAGTGGATAAATTTTGATATTTATCTTGGATATTAATGTAAGATTAGTAGGCATGCATAATAGAAGCCAAAGCTGTGTCTCCCATTATACCTCTCAGTCCCTCACAGTGGGAAAATGATTGTAAACTGATTACTCTGAAAATGAATCTGACCCTCAGAAATTGAGCCAGGTCCTAAACATAACATGAAAAGAAATGAAGTTGGACAAATGCCTTTTAAACAGCACCTAAAATATAAATACTCAGGAGTTCATGTGTTAATAATTTGGCCTGCAGTTTAACACAGTACTGTTTAGCACTTTTTGCACTAAAACCTAAATGCGCAAAAAATAGAGCTGTTAATAAATTAAGTCAGTGTAATTTTATAATAATAATAAAAACTTATCCCAAAACACATCAAAGCAGTGATTTTTGCAAACTAAGTATCCTCTCAGCATTGCATTTTGGCAGAGTGATACTAATATGGCCTGCAATTGAAGAGGAATGAACTGAATTTAATTACCTCTTTAAATACAGCATTTGGTTTGGCCATAAGTACTAAGCTGAGGTTAGTGTCAAAATAACAACATTGCATTTCTTTTGTTTTCTGCCCAGCCAAATAAACATTGCATAGTTAGGTTTCTCTGCCCCTTTCACTGCCAGGAACAAATTAGTCTTTTTCCTCTCTGATGGAAGGTTGACAAAGCAGCAGATTACTCTGGGATCAAATCAGAGATCTTATCTTTGCTTCTGATGGACAGATGACCTAAATTTGACTGCACGAAATCTTCACTTTCTAATAGAACCAATGCTTTACAGTCATATATCAGACTCTGGATTTGATTTTACTAGTGCAAGTCTCTTCTGCAATTCCAGTGATACTTTTCATGACTGTTTTAATAAAAGAAGAGAAGATATGTTAGACTAGTATTTTTCCTTTTGAAATTTCTCCTGTCTTCTATTCTGTCTTTGGTTGACGTGGTACACCAGAACCCAGACTAGTTTGTGTCACACCAGTGCCACGCCAGGTGTGGGGAAACCGCTGTGATATGGGGGATTACCAACGGCTGAACATTTAGAGCTGCGTGCTCTACAGTGCAGTGTCTGCCAGCTGTGTCAGGAGACACATAAAGGAGAAGGAGGAGGCTCTCTGTAGGAGGTTCCAGCAGGAAGGTTTATTGGAGCTGAAAGGGTCACAACAGAGAGCCTGAGCACTGCTGGGCACAGGTTTGGAAACTGCAGCAATTCTGGGTGTGGGTACAAATCATAAACCAATGGGGAGGCATCAGGGGAGAGATGAGGAGGGTCAGGTCACTGGCCTGAGGCCAAATACAGAAGGGGAGGGGGAGAACAGGTCACATGTCCCAATGGGGTGTTAAAGATGGGGAGCCCCCCTAGCAACGCCTGGGGCGGGGAGCATTCGAAGGGTTGGATCAAGGAGGATTGACACAGAAGGGACCAAACAAGGGGCAGGGTAACAATGATTGATAGGGAAGGGGCTGGAACAAAGGGAGGGCATTACCATAAAGGGTAGCTTAGGGAGGATACGGCTTTCAGGGATAAACCAATTTGGGAGTACATATGGGAGAACACCAGAACAAACCATCAATATTAAAACCATTAATAAACCAATAGAATAAAAACTATGAGCCGTAGCATTTGGTATTCAAATATTTCATCCTGTTTTGTTGTCAAAGCTGTTAGGAATCTGATGGATGAAGCATCATTCATGGCCAAACCCTGCAGTCTGGTTTTCAGGCCTGAAGTTTCTGAGTTTCTAAGTGCTGGTTTTTCTTAAGTTTTGGGTTGCTGAAATTTGTTCCCAGGAAAAGAACATAAACAACAGGACATTGTTTTTATAACAGTATTCATGTTGTGAATTCTTTCTGGGAGGAGGGATTCTCTCTTGATGTCCCTCTGGTTTGACCAATGTGGGTGAAGAGGTTTGCCTTTTGTTCACCAATCACAGTGGTCTGTGGAAAATTGTATATAAGGGAACAATCCCTAGAAATAAAGCCCTTCTTTCTTCATGCAGCCTGAGAAAAATCACAGGAGTCTGTGTTGTGTGTGTTATCTCTACAGCGACAAAGCCCCAAGAGGTTGTTAGGGACAGATGTCTCACTCTGGTTATTAGTTTTCCAAAACTCATAATAATGAATACCCCCAACCTTCCCTAGACCTTGACTGTACTGATACAGTGCAGTACTGTACTGGTAAATGCTTTAGCCTGTGTTAGGCAGCTATCACAACTGAACTCATGAGTTGCCATAATGTCTCTGTACCACAGTAGATGCCTTTCATTACATTTAGTGCATTCATCATAAATTCTTTGGGATCTTTTTTGTGGTGTCTGAAGAGTATTTATTTCATGCTGTGTTCTGCTGACACTCTTGCAAAGGAAATAATGGTGTTATCTGTTTTTTTCCTGTATAATTAAAACTTCATCGGACTCAGTTTATTATGTCCTGTACTGCAGTTAAAGATCTATAGAACTCATTTTTCTCTTCAGCTTTGTTCCAGCACAGGCTTTTAATATGGTGTAGGAAAGGAAGGTTTCCCTATCTTATCTAGAGATACAGGTGAAATTCATAGGTTCCAAAGAAATTTTGTACTTGTAAAATGATTAATGGCTTCACATTTGCAGTTCCTATTTGCTCCAATGACCTTCATCCATGATCTCTTTAACTTGAATTGTATAATACCACCGTCTCACTTCTCCATTTATAAAACATGCTAAAATGCTTCCATTTTTAAAATGTGTATCTAAATTCAACAGACAAAAAAAAACTTACAAAAGCTGTGCCTCTGCTATCATTACAGTGGGGATGAGTGCCATGCCTACACTCTACATCCTCTTTCGAATTTTTTTTTTGTTTTTACTGTAGCTTTTAGTTGAATTATTTTGTGGCTGTGGAGTTTAATTCTGAAAGAGATGCAACTTGGCTATTTAGAAGCTTCCTTTTTTTTTTTTTTTCTTTTTTTTTTGGACGTTCTTTACCTTGTAACTTCACCTGCAAGAAGACTGCTTTGGAAATGCAATTATTTCTGTTATGATTTCTTCAACTCATGATCTAAGGTAGCAAGTAACACACTGAAACATAGTGAATCAGTTATGTACTGCAAACTGTGTGCCTGGATTGACTTAAAAAGCACAAAGCAGTTCAATTATAATCACTTATACATGTCTTTCATGACTGAGAGTTGTATCCCGTGTACATGGTAGCTTGGCAAAACAGCCCAAAGAAAACAATTTCATGTGATCTTACCTTCAACTTCAGAAATAATGCCACTCTCTGCGTTCCTTTTGCCACTTGTTTAAATGGTGTACTCCTGAGCGCTGCAAGCTTTATTGATTAATACCAGTAAAATTTATGCATAGGCAATAAAACCAACCATATTTCATTCCCTTCCCACTCACCCAGCAGATGCCAGTGAAACTTTATTTGTTCAATGTTGAGAGATAAGTAAAATCACAACGAAAATCACTAAGTAAGTCAAAAGATCTAATAAATGAGGAGTCTAGAGCTGTGAAAAATGGGGGAGGCATAAAGGACATACACTGCCAAATTTAATTTCTTATGCTGTGAGACAGATCTCCCTGGGGTTATAATAGACCCAAAAGATGGGTGAATGAGAGAGATTCTTTTGCAAGGCATCTCAGAGCAGGGGCTGAAGGTGATAGCAAATGATGACAAAAATGTTCATGGATTCTTGTCCCAGTGATCTCTGGCCTGTGTGATTTCCTCCTTGCACTCTCTTCTGGCTTGCTAGGAGACCTGACTGCTTGTACACCTGAAAATGTGTGTGGTTCAGACAACGTGGATTCCTTGAAAATGTTGTTAGGGAGGGCAGGTTTAATTTATTTCAGAGAAGTCATGATCAAGTTGATACTTTTAATAGACATGGGGTGGAAAACTGTAATCACTTGTTTTTTTATCCTTGGAATGACATTTCAAGGAGATGAGTATATCACAAGGATCTGAGTAAAATGTTAGTCATTTTTCTCATTTACATGGTGGTCTATAATTTGGAAGTGGAAGCTTTCCAAGCTACAGGCTTTTGTTTGGGTTCTGTGAACTAGTGAGCATTTTTCCAGTTAAATTAACTTGATGAATTTGAAATAATTTGTAAGAAGACCATTAAAAGTTGTGTTTTCAGAAAGCTGAGTGAGGTTTTTCTATGTTTGGCCTTGTAAAGCAGAAATTACAGGATCCATTTGTGCTCAGATTTGTGTTATATTTCAGGATTATATTTGTGTTATATTTCAGGATTAAACAAAGAATAATGGGAAGCCAAACTTAATTGATTATTATTTAATGTCCTTGGTGTGATGTGATATTTTTGTGTTTAATTCACTGCCATCTGACCTATTGTGGGAGCCAGGACATTCTTCTGACTGTCCTGGGAAGATTTATAAGTCACAAGAATTTAGATAGAATGATAATTAGTATATCACAGGGTGAAAAAGTAGAATTTTGGGGTTTTATAGTGTGAGACATGGGGACAAAGATGGAGGAAACAGGGTGTGTCCCTGGGCTTCTTCTTTGTCTCTTGTTCTCCATCTTCTGTGGTGGTGTGGCACATTTTGGTTGGTCTAGAACAAAAGTACACTGCTCAAAGTAGTTAATAGGTATTGGAGAATTGTTGTAAATAAAGCATAGGTAATTTTTAGTACAAGAGATAGCACCGTCCCAAAGGGCGGAGAGTCTGACACAATCTGACCTGCAAGAAAGAACTCGGCAGGCCAGAGCCACAAATGTGAGATAACAAAGAATAACCAAATCCCTGAGCAAGAGAACAGACAGCTCAACCTCTTCTTCAGAGGCTGGGCTGGGAGAAATAGGAAGCCTTCACAAAGACAGACGAGACAAGTCAGGTGAAAGCCAAGCACAGAAGCCCCAGAAACAAAAGTACAACAAAGAAAATTTTTATATTTTTATTTAATAAAATCTGACAACTTCTGAGTCAAATTTGACAGTGTTCTTCTAGAAGCATTTGCAGTCCTCAGGATCAGCCAGAGTAATGACTCCAAAGAGCTGGGGAAAAGGTGAGGTTCTTGTGTTACTGTGACATAGATAGAAACACACAGTAACACACACAACAGGTGTTCAGGTAGAGAAGAAGAAAGGAAGAAGATTCTAGTTTATTGTTGATTTTGTATATATAAGTTTTTGGACAGTGATCAGAGATTGGACAGAGAGGTTACCACCTCTCCATCTTCACTGGTCACTTGAGAAGTCCATCAGGTGAGATCTTTTACAAAGGAATGTAAACATGATTCTTGTTTATCTTACAATTCATGAGAACTGACTCCACTATACTAAAACAAATCAGAAGGCTTATTTTCAGGGACAACAGTCTGAGTTTAGTGCTTTGACTTGAAAGGTAACAATATATAAATATATTAAAATTAAAAATGTTTGCACTCTCTTTTAAAGCATCATTTTGTAATAAATGCATCAAATTTGTGCTCATACAAATATAATAAAAAGAATAAAAATATCAAGGCACAATTTAGAATATGTTACAAAAAGCACCCAGGTTGTTGGAAGTCTCACACAGGGGTTGGGAAATTGGTTACCTCACTAAATTATAGCATACACAGGTGTTCGTTGAATAGAAGTCCAAATTAGCAATTGAAGAGGGCAGCTGCTCAGAGCTACTCAAGCCATCATCGGCCAATAACGACCATAGATAGCGAGGGCAGCTCAGTTCCCATAACTCATCTCACATGTGAATGCCTGAGTCCCATAACCCGTATTTCACATGGATCAGTTCCCGGGCATGGTATTGTTGGTCTCGAGATAGCTTTTTCCATGCTGGAGATGGGATTTCTCCAACACTGGACGGAGGACAGAGGACTACATGAATATTTAAATCCTTCCTGGACACACTCAAAGATAGAATTCTTCCAACACCAGACAGAGGGTGAGGACTGCATGAATATTCGAAGAAAGAGAAAGAGATAAAGGACACCTAGCTCTGGGCAAGAAAAACAGTATATAACCGTGGCTCACCAGACAGGCTTTGTGAACTCCACAGTTTTAATGTGAAAGGGGGTCAGAACTGTGCTTCTCCCAGTGTTAGGTCCTGGGTCTGACTCTGCCTCTTAGATTGTGGTTGGCAAAGCTTGTATTTTGATTTTGCGAAATAAAATCTATCTTCTTTTTTTGTTTAATCTGGCTTTCTCAAATTATTGATTTGGCCTAATCTGGTTGTTTAACCTATAACAATTTGGTATACTAGTATGAGAAACACCTAGAGAAACAGATCATTAAGCTCAGTTTCCTGTGTCCAGACATCACGTTAACCGAGTGAGGCCCCAAGTAGCATGTGAGCTTCTCAAATGACCTTAATTTGAACTCTAAATGAATGGCAGGTTCAGAGCATTTCAGGATAAGCCAGCCCATCAAGACTGTTCCTCTCCAGTGCAAGTGAATAGTCTGCAGATATTAAAAGTATATCAAGCAGTCCACTACTAATTCAGGAAGTCAGGTCAAGTTGAGAACAATTCTGCCTTTGAACTGGCTGAGGCTGGAGATAAGCATTTTATACAGCTGCGATTGAAATACCAAACTTTAAGAAGTCAGTTATTGAGAGCTTCTACCATGAATCAAGATTATTTCATGAACTTAAATCCTCTTTGAGTTTTCACCATAAGTGAGTCTTGTGAGTTCATCTTCATATCAAGGTGTTCCACAGTTGATCAGAAGAATCCTTGTCCCAGTATATTAAAAAACAAATTCAGAGACCTAAACAAAGTCTAATTAGAAGTGTCCCAGTTCCAGTGGAAGTGTGAGTTTGACTGTTGGTTTCTCTGTGAACTGGCTCAGGCTTTGACATGTGCAGATATGACTTCAGGTGTCAGCTTTGATGGCTTTTCTAAATAACACATGCACACCTCCCTTGAACCTATCATGGAAAAACTCCTTTGGACTTTGGTTTCTTCTAGAATCACAGCTTTCTCTGAATGCTGGAAAATTCATCAAGACTTTTCCTATTGACCTCAAATGACTGTGAATTAAATGCAGTTATGCCATATATAAAGCCATGCACTGGTCTGCTTATGAGTCCCTGTAGTTTTACCCTGATAGTGAGTCTTTTCCATTCTGTATTTACATCCTTTCCTTCCCTCCTAGATTAGTCATTCTAGAAGAATAGAATTTTCTCCTGGACTCTGTAACCATCTTTCTCCTTTCTCATTGTTCTTTTCTGGGGTGATAAACAACAAAAATGTAAATCACCTTTACTGTCAAAGAATTAAGTGTCTTTTCATGGTTACCTGGGCCATGTATTTCTGTAGTGTAAGTGCAGGCATTTGATATTCACACAAAAAAAGCACATTGATGTACTTAGGGTTGGATCAAGTGTTGTCTCATTAGCATTAAACAGCTATAATGGGAGAAAGATGAAAACATGAAACATGAGGAAAAACAAAGATGAAAAGGAAGATGTGAGAATGGTACAAAAACATGGTTCCTTATTTGTAGGGTAAACTTGAAAGGTACCCTTCTTAACCTGTCTGCTTTATAATGTATTCAGAAATGGAAATTAATCAGCAGTTGTTTATAGCTGTGCAAATCTGGCACTGGGACTGGATATGACAGTTAGCAAGCAACCTGCAGATTTTCAGACTAAGATGCAGCTCTTCCACAGAGCTGCCTTTTCCCATTAATTCATCTCCATAGTCTCAGTATCTGAGCTTTTTTCCCCTTGACTTTGATGTATGAACATATTCCTCACTCTGGCTGCTTAGAGTCCAAATATTATTCCTTTATATTTGGATCTGTTAAAATTTTTTATGCTTTATATGAATTTCTCTATTGCAAAATTGGATTGATAACTTCAGAATATTCTGAAATACAATCTAAGTTTAAAATCAGAAAGATTCAATGGAAAACTGGTCTAATAAAAGCTCAATTTGGTCAATTAGATGTGGTTTATTGCAATTTTTTTTCAGTCATTTTGTGTGTATTTTCGACTTTCAGTTTCAGTTTGGGCCTGTTTTGAACCAGAAACTTTCTTAGTGTTGATACCAGCCAATGTGATCCCATTCTCTCAAACATCCTAATGGCTAGACTAAAATACATAGGTTCTTTACTGCTTCAAAAGTTTTGTAGATGGATATATCTTCCAGACTGGAGTTAATCTTAAAGATGACAAAACTGAAGAATTGGTTATTGTTGTCCCATCCACTTTTATCAGTACGATTTGAGTTTTTTCAGTGGAGGCATTTGTCTCTTCAGATTGACATTAGATTAGGTCAGATATTTTAAAATCCTTAACTCTGAAGAGTCAGTGCAAACAGATCTTCTGCTGCTTTCTAGTGGTTATTAATTTTAGAATATTGGCTGAGATAAAATCTGGTAGGATTATTTAGAAATTTCATCTGGAGCTGTTGCAATTTTGCTTTGCCTCTGCCTGGTCTCAGCCAAATTCTGAGATGAGAGAAAAGACAATGAACATAAATCAAGGGGACACTGCCAAACTGCTGTGCCATTGGGTTGTTACCAAGCAAAAGGCGTGGTCTTTTTCTAAAACCAGGATATTTACTTTATTAGCCTCTTCCAGTCTGATCCAACTGTCATTAAGAACACTGCCAATCCTTTCTGTGATATTCAGAAGTTTTGGGCCAGAACTCAGAGTATCTCCATAATTTCTCTGCATTTGAGCACATTATATTTATGACAACTAATAATTTAAATTGTTAGTTTACACCAGTGCATATGTTATCTTAAGTAAAGATTGCTTTGTACTCCACTATAAATAACTCTTTTCCTTCAGTTTAATTAATTGGAGGGGTCTACCAGAGTGGTAGAAAATTGCTGTACTGAATGGTTCAGTAAATGACATTCTTGGCAGTTGTTCTTAAACCCTCATCTTTTTCATAACTATTGGTCTGTTTTTGAAGCATGGAAATTCTGCTCTGGTGATGTTATACACACAAAAACTTGTGTCATGATCTCTAAGCCATTACTTTGTTTTACTTAGTTTGTATAAATGTAATTTTCAACTGTTCATTAAATTTTCCTAAGATAATATTGAGTGATTAAACAAATTTCAGGATTGTAAAGAAACATTGTCTAAGAAAAATATTTCACAAATAAATTTATTTGTACTTATTTGTATTTATCTGACTTTTCATGCTCATTTTCTTGAACTCATTTATTGTGATTCTGGTGGGGGTTTTAATCAGTCATGTTTCACATATGATTTTCCTCTTAATAAAAGAACATTACTGATTTACATGCATGTTTTATATGCATAGCTGAATGAAGCAGGATGCTTGTTTACCTGGAGGATACACATCAACCACAGTATTCTTGATCAGTGTCATGTTCCTTGGCAAAGGATTTATTTTCCTTCCTGATTGTTCTGTCTCATTATTCTTTCCTTCATCCAGCTAAAAAAAAAATACTTCAGACATGTCTGGGTGTATATGGTAGCCATGCTGATCTCACAGACTATTCATCTGTAATATTATGCAGCTGAAGGATAATTGCAATGCCAGGAATTGGGGGTTATTTAAGTGTGAATGGCTTAGAAAAGCATCTCAAATTCTTAAATGTCCATTCACATAAATACTTTTATCATTTCCTATCTGTCATCCACTGTGAAGATTTGTGGCACCCTTTGATCAGATGACTTGTCCTTGAAGTACAGTTAGAATTCCAGTGTGAAATACCAACTGCTCTGCTGACAGAAGGCGTTCAGCCAGCAAACATCAAACGCTCAGTGTGGCACTCGTCATGAGAACCAAGGACCACAGACTTTCAGCCCTCGGGCAGAGCAACCTGCAGCCTGGGTTGTGTGAGGGTCATGAAAGGTTTTATGTTTAACAACTAATTCTGAAGGTGCTAAATTTAGTTAGGGACTACTATTACTTTAATTGTTTTATGAAGCAATACAGTGATCTGTGCTTACCTGATAGTCTTATCGAAGTTTTCATCTCATTCTTTAGGAAGTTGCTTTATTCCCCCACCACTTAATTTTTATTCAAGTTTTTTTTTGCAAGTAACTTCTGATTTTAGCTCTAAATGTATTGTTCTCCCTTAACTTTATATTTTTATATTTTTATAGGCTTGTGTTATAAAATGAAAAGCTGACTAATAATGCTTGTTGTTAGCGCAGGAAATGACTTGAAATGAAAAAAATAATAATAGAACAGTTATATTCCCATTGATAGAATATATAAATTAGCCAGGTCATATGTGTTCAGCTTTTAGAATTATGATTTTTTATGACCTAATAGTTAAAGGAAATTAATATGTATATTATATAAAATATTATATATATTTTATTTATATGTTTCCCTCAGTCATCAGTCAGGGAATATGTCTATAGAAATTATTTAGCTCTACCATGAGGGTTTAAATTTGTTTGAATTTACTGATTTCATGTTGAATAGTTGTCATCCATATTCATGTAGGCTCTGGTTATGCTATGGAGCAGCTGAACTCTGTGAATAATTTCATAGCTTTCATGCTTTTATATCCATAAGTTCCCTCTGGCTCAAGTATCTGAGCTGCCTTTATATAAAAATAAAGTTTGATAAAGTACAATAAAAAGAAGAACTACATAGTGTACTCCTGAATTTTTTTCTTCCCACATGGAAACAAAAGTAGCTTCAGAAACATTTGGATCCAGGAACCACTTCCTTTACCTACAGTGCAGCCTTAACCTTAAAGTTTGTTCTGTCACTTGAATTTTTCTGAAACAGATTTTAGATGTGACGAAGGGGCTGACCTTGAGGAAGCTTATGCTGCTGCTTGTACAGAACAGGGAATACTTGGAACGCAAAGAATTTGAGTATTTGCATGAAAATTTTGACTGTAGTTTAAGTAGAGAACGCTATTTCCATAATAAAGTCAGAACAGTTTCATATATACCCTTTCCATGGTCATTTAAAAATGGGAATTTCTTGACCACATGAAATACTTGGCATAGACGAAGATCCTATGTTAAAGCAGAAATGTTACTGTGACGTAGATAGAAACACACAGCAACACACACAACAGGTGTTCAGGCAGAGAAGAAGAAAGGAAGAAGATTCTAGTTTATTGTTGACTTCGTATATATAAGTTTCTGGACTGTAATCAGAGATTGGACAGAGAAGTTCCCACCTCTCCATCTTCACTGGTCACTTGAGAAGTCCATCAGGTGATATCTTTTACAAAGGAATGCAAACATGATTCTTGTTTATCTTACAATTCATGAGAACTGATTCCACTATACTAAAACAAATCAGAAGGCTGATTTTCAGGGACAACACAGAAACACTTCAGCTAGGGCTATGCTGTGTTCTAGACTGAATGCCAGCTTCAGATTTTATTCTTCCATCACTGTTCAATCAAATACGAAATGAGAAACAATCATCATGATGTACTCTGGCACTGAGGGTCCCGAGGGAGCCCAGCTGACTTTGTTCACTGGCTGTGCAGCCAGGAGAAAACCGTTTCCAGGCTGTATGCAGTCTAGGAATGGTGGAAAGCAGAAGACTCTCTGCATTCTACAGGTCTCCTGATCCCTTGTGCCGAGGTTTGAAGTAAAGATCAGAGAGGGCACTTTTGCATGGAAGTTTATTCTTTTGAAGGAGGTGCAAAAGCAGGACCCCAACGCCCAAGCTTTCCAACTGAATCCTCATGGGGTGTTACCATCGGGGCGGGCGGGGCAAATACAATGGGACAGGGAGTGGCCAGCCAGGGATAACCAAGCCCATTGTGGGGGTTAGCAGGAAGAGAACACTCAAGGAAAAACAGCTTAACCAACTTAATATGCATAACCACAATGTACTAGTACTGAAATAACTATTCTGTTACATGCAGTGCTCTTTTATTCTGATACTAGCTCCAGTTTTGCTTTTGTGTGATGAGATAATAAAAATTGAGTAATGAATTTATGAGAAAGCTTTTATAAATTAAAAGAATAACAAATACATGTTGATCAAATATACCTTTCTGTTTATTCATTCAATAAAGCTTGTTATGCTGATACAGATACATACTCTACAGGGTCTAAATATCTGAGCATATACTTGTTTTCTACCAAGTATTTCAAGTAGATTTGGGTATTATAAATATGTTAAACCCCTGCCTTATGTTCAGGTAGTGAATAGGTCATGAATGAGCTTCATGATTTATTTTGCCACAAGCAAACAGGTCCCTTTCTTAGCAGAAAAGGTTTTTTTAAACAATCAGTTTTTATGATAGGGTCATAAGCTTCCTTTAATAAAGTAAAATTGTAATATATTGAATTTATGTATTATAAGTCTAGTCTTTTTATAGACTGAGGAACTCTCCAAAGATGACTGAGAGAGTTGTTCAGCCTGGAGAAGAGGAAGCTCTGGGAAGACCTTAGAGGACCTTTCTGCACATAAAGGGGTCATAAAAAAAGGCAGAGTGACCTTTTACACAGGCAGGTAGTGATAGGGCGAAGAGGAATGGTTTTAAACTAAACCCAAGAAATTTTTATTAGATGTTAGAAATTCTTCCCTGTGAGGGTGGAGAAGCCCTGGCACAAATTACCCAGAGAAGTTAGGCTGCCCCTGGATCCCTGGAAGTGTTGAAGGGTGGGGCTTGGAACAACCTGGGATATTGGAAGGTGTCTCTGCCCATGGCAGGGGAGGAACAGGATAAGCTTCAATGTCCTCCCCAACCCAAACCAGATAAAGATGAGTTTCCCACATGAGTTCAATGCCTGCTTTCATAACAGGTTCTTCCCCAAAAAGTCTCCAGAGCAGAAAAGGGACTAACTATGCATAGGATACTATACACATCCCTGTGTATCTGTGATGCTAATCACAGACATTATTACTTCTTGGAAAGGAGGGCAACAGGGTTGAAAGCGTGTGTCAATCCCCACTCAGGTACAATAGCTGTGAAATTAACAATGGACAGAAATTATTTTCTGAAGTCATTTATTATTTAAGTTAGTCTTCAAGAGTGACTTGGGCTCAAGTGACAACGTATTGGAATAATTTTCTGTGAAGACGAGATGTAATTTTGGCCACTTCATACATGACAATTTCTTACTTTAGTGATCATTGACATTACATTGAATTACTGAAACTTCAGTTCTTAACAGTCTGAAACAGTCTGCATCTGGGAAAACTTTCAGGATAAAAGCAAGACTTCTGTTTTATAGGTAGTTTTTCACATGACTAAGGGACAACAAAAGGGTTTTTTTCCCCTCTTTTGAGAGGCTAGCTCTCAAATCATCACATTAATTTGATTATCCTAATACTGATAATATTTAATAACTCTTAAGTGTTCTAGGAATTGACAGCCTGGAGTATATATTCTTTTAGCTACATTTCATAGACATACACCAGTCTTCTTACTACAACAAATAAAATAATATATGGGTCTGATTCTGCATTCATTCAGTCAAAGATACTTCTGCCATAGTGGTATGGGGGCGTGTGTAAGAATGAATACCTAATTAGTTTTTCAGTCAAAAGCTACATTAAATTTTCCTGGTGTGACTCAAGCTCACAGAAGGATGGAAATTTTCAGCATTAAGCTACTAACACATTGCTGCAAAAGCGTGACTTGAAGTTTGGTTACAGTGGTTCCCCGTTGTGCCTTGATCCTGCTCACAAATGTCTTTTTTTCTGTTGGTGCAGAAAAAAGTTAAAGTGAAGTCTTTTTTAAAGTTAGGAGGGATAAAAGAATCCCCAAGCTCTTCTACAGATATGAAAGCATAAAGGTCTGCAGTGACTGAGGTTTTGAGAAACAGAAAATTTCCTTTGTGTGTCAGTCTGGAAGTGGTAAACGGAGCAGAACAAGGGTAGCTGTCTTGAGGACACCAGAGCATTATGAAATATAGTGTTGTCACCTCATGAAGAGCCACATAACCTGTCTATGTTGCTTGTTGCAACACCTCAGAGAACCTCCATGGTAAAGTGACTATAATTTGATCATTCTACACTATCTTACTATTTCACTAGCCGTAATAATTTACAAAATTCGGTTTGACTCTACAGATGGTTTTCCATTACCTTAAAAGTATGCCTTTTCAAACACACTTTCTTAGGGAGGGGTGGAGAGAAAAATATTTATCCTGTCAGGTAATGAGTCAGGGCCCTATGTCAGAGTCTGCTGTGCAAATTAGGAGGCAGATGGATTAAGGCAAGTGAAAATGTAAGAATTCGTGTTGCACAGGTTTGGTAGCTACAATATTAGTGTGATGGAAGGACGAAGTTCCTTGTTTGGTAACTTCACATAAAACACAACTGTTCTTGTGTGTATGTGAATTATGCAATGTTTTGCATGAAGGCCTCTGTGTAATCCTGGGTAGTAGATCAAGCAGGTGATGCAGATAAATTGCAGGACTCTTCCCCTCAGAGATGGAATAAGTTCAGGTGTCACCCAAGCACTGAGGTAACAGTATCTTGTTCCTAGGATCATCCTCTAAATATTTATAATTTCATAATTAGTACAGAGGCAGTTGCTGTGGGGGCAATCAGTAGAAACTGATAAACAGAAGAATTTTTAATACAACCTATTTAAGTGCAGCTCCTCCACCCCTACCACACTTAGGGGAAAGAATTTTCTAAATCAGACATATTTTACCGGTTTGAAATAGTTATGCAGCTAACGCCACATTAGTTCAGTGTGGCATCTAGCTTAACAGAAAGTGATTCTATACCTGTAGAATATATTAGATATTAAAATATAGTAGAAAATAATATAATATAATATGTAAGATACCTACCTCACAGTTACTTTTTCAAAGTCATCCTAGCATTTGAACAAAGTTAGAACTTTATTTTTACATTTTCTTCCAATTTTTCTTTTGAGAACGTATACTGTGAGCTTACAATTGAGTAAATGAAATGCACATTGACAACTCATGAGTCAAACTGAAGGAGTGCTTATTATATTGCACATGAAAAAACATTCTTAATAGATTGTTCATAAAACAGCAAAGTGACAACTGACTCAATCTTAAAAGCAGAAACAGGTAATAAAGGAGAAAACAACTAATTACAAATACAGGATGCTCTTTCATGCTGCTGGAAATTCCACTTATTTTTAAAATGGCCCATCTGTTGGAAAGAGAATTTTGAGTATTCAACTTTTAAGTTTGTCTTAGTTTGGAAGACAGGTATCTGCTGGGGAGACGCAGGAGCTTCTCTTAGAATGGAGAATGCAAACCTCCTCTCTCTGAATTGTTACAATTTTGAAATTAAGGGGCTCTCAGGCAAAGATATGAGGGTAGGAGTAACCGTTCTTTACCAGTATGTGTAACAAGGCAAACAGAACAACAATAACTATAGCATTAACAACAAACAGACCCAGGGAAACGGTCACAGTTTTCTCTGCGTCTGGCACCTTTCTGCTTTGGTGCAGTTACTGTCACAAGCTGCTGGAGTGAGAAGGAGTCCCAGGATGCTGGAGATGTATCAGAAGCTCTGCAGCCACGGTTGGAGCTGCAGAAAATGTCCTGGCTACACAGGGGTTATGGGCTATGGTGTGGAGAACACCCTGAGTAGAAGTGAAGGAGCAGCAGGTGCGGGGACTGCGGCAGCCTGGCTACCAGCAGGACAGGGAGAGACAAAGTTCAGAATTTCTGGGTAGCAGATGAAGAGACAGTGGCAGGTCACTTGGAGCTGACCTCCAAAAAAACTGTATAAAAGCCACTCCAGCAGAGAAGACCTTTGTGAACAAGGGGAGATTCTATGCGGGCAGAGCTAGAATCTTAGTTCACCCAGCTCCAACCCCGGGCTCAGAGCTGTATTGTTGATTGTGGCTACCAAGGGACCGAATTTTGGTCTTGAAATTAAAATCCATTTTCATTTTCATTAATTCGGCTTTATCGTTTTATTATCTATAACATTGCTATTCAAATCTGATTAAGTCTTCCAAATCCTAAGTGTACAAACCACGTGTATTACTGGAGTTAGGGAATCCACCGTTTTTCTGTGGTTACACTCCTAGTATTGAACCAGAACAGAGTATATATTGAGTTAATATATAGTAATAAGTAATGTTGTTTTATATTTCAAACTATATAAATACATCCAAACCAAACTTAAATTAAGCATACCATGCCTTTACTTACCACCATGAGTGCTGCAAAATAAAGATGAAAGCATAATATCCTTAAAGAGTCAAAAGGCCAATACTTGTAACTATTTCACAATAGCTGAGTGCAATAAGACGTTGTTACATTTTGCTCTTTAATGCACTAATTCTGGCAGTTCCCAAGAGTGATTCACACCATTTACCCATGGTTTGTTAGTGGATGTGTGTAGCAGCAAGGCTTCATTTGCTTTTCTCAAATCTACTGCATCACATACCTACTATGGAGCCAACTATCCAACTAACTCAGGTTTTGTGCCTTATTCCTCTGAAGTTTTATTAAACATTGGAGTTTCCCTCTAGGCTTCCCTGGGTTTATCTTTTCATTTTATGATCTGTCTGGTAAACAGGATTCCTTCAGTGTCCTTAGGGCAGTGAAATGCCTCTCAGAAGAGGGATCTCACTGAAGATGGGTTGGTTTTGGAAACCTGCAGCTGGGCCAGCAGCAGAAAAACTCATGATATTTGTTCAACTCTATCGTTCTTGGGAGATATAATCTCTTTCTAACTCAGTTAATTGAATACAAGGAGGAATTAGGATGAAAACTCATGGTGGCCAAGGGGTACTAGTTGATCTGGTTGATCCAGTCATGAAGAGAGAGTCACAAACTAAGTATTCTTTCTTATTTCTCTGTAATAATGATGATAATAGATCTAGTCTGTTCTATGATTTTAAGTCTCTTACCTAAGAAATCTATCTGTAAAATAGTCTGTCCTTTAACAGACAGAAATCTCTTTTGATCAATTTATATTTATATCAAAGATAGTTGTTCTGGGGTAGGCTGGCTGTCTTTTAATTAGCTGAAAAAACATCAAAGGTTTTGGATTCTATCCAGCATAGAACAAGGACACTCTGAAATCTCAGAGATTTTAGCAAGAAAACTGCCTCAGTCCGAAGGGAAATTCATGGCCAAATGAATGTGCTGAGTGAGGAGCTGCATGAGCTCTCCAGGAGTCCTGGAGAGGAGAGGAAGACTTCTGAGGCAGAAGGATAATAAGAGTTAGAGCTCATATCCTTCCCATAGCAGAAGTCTTGCCCGAGGAGCTCAGCTTCAAAGACTTCACTGCAGATAACCTTCTACTTCAGGCAGTGGCTATGGAAAAATCCTGGGAGGAAGTTGAAAGAAAATAATCTTTTTCAGGGGTCAGAGAGTCAATGGCAGCTCTGACTCAATTGAGTCTGTGTTTTATTTGTTTGTCAAAAATAGGCTCACATAATAATGACATTGATTTTGTGTCACTTTATTTTTTTATTTCTTTTTTTCTCCTGGCACTTTGGGTAATAGGCCTCCAGACTGCAACAAAAATCCCGTATACTTTTCCAGGAATTACTAACTAGACCTGTCTTAATGGTGGTGAGAATGGATGCTGGTTTGGAACATCCTAATTATTCTGAGAAAAAGCTGTCATGTTCATACTTTAAATTATGTGCAAATAAAAAGTCCTGTTAAAGGTGCAAGGAATATTGAATTAGTATCTTAGTTTAATAATGGACAGAGAGATTTAGACAAAAGTTTGAAAGTTGAGCAGGCGCAGCTACAGGAATCTCAGTAAACTGTGAGAAGGAAACAAGGATCTTGTGGGAAATGTATACAGTTTCCATTTCATTTGTTTTAGATAACGATTTGCCGTAGAAATGTGATACCTATTGATTTAGCACTAATGATAATCAGAGACTGATGGAAGCAACAAAATGCAAAACAAATCCCAGAAGACATTTATGAAGTTACTTAGGAATGAAAGTACATCTGTGAGAATTACTCAATGAGAACAGTTTTTTTGAGATTCATCAGTACAGTTAGAACTGATGAGCTCAGACAGAGGCTTGAGGACATGCTTATGAAGTCAGCATTTACAAGTCAATTGATAAGGTTTTTTTATTTGTTTTAACAATCTTACCACACAAAGGGAACTGTGAAAAATATGTAAGAGAAAACAGCTTGTTTTGCTAGGGAATAAAAAGACCTCCAAATGTTCGTCTGGCTTAATCCCTCAGCTGCAGTCTGATTTGTTGCCACTGTCTTGGCTGATGTAAAGATTGAAGAGAGATCCAATCTGATTTGCACTGATTCATGCCTGGAAACAGTTTGTGGAATATGGGGCTACAAAATCTGATCCAAAAGTCACCAGAATAAACAGGAGCTAATGAGGTGTTTCAGTACATACCCACCCTTCTGCACTCACAGGCACTGCAGAATAAAGCACAGAATTATTGAGCGATTTTACTGTTTAGCATCTATTACTCTGAACAGTCATGAAGAAATATCAATACCATTATCCTAAGAAGAAGAATTCAGAAGCCTTTTATTTGTGCATGGAAGATCTGGCATTTAATGACTTGGAACATTCTTGCTTGAATCAGAACATATTTTGTAACACACCACTAACCCCCAAGCACTGCAGACGTGGGCAGTGCTAATGCATGGCAGCTCACAGGGACCTGCAGTGCACTGTGGTTATTGCACTACTTCAAGTTGCTTATTAAAAGTTTGAGAAAGGCAGTTTTGGTGTAGATTCTGTGGATTAAAAAATATATAATCAGCTATGGCACTGTATAGAGTAGGCTGATAATAAATGACAAAACAGACTGCCATGTTAGGAATTTAAAAGGGACTCACTCTATTCTCCATTATTTCACTCTGTTAAATATGTATACTTCATTTTAAAGACCTCTTTGATCATTCATGTGTTGTTAAATTGTACAGAAGTGTGCAATACCATGTTAGGATTGCAAATTGCAACCACAATCAAACATGTACATGAAATATTTGTTGCAGGGCAAATGTATTTTCTATGTCTCAATCCATTGCTATGTATGTTTTTTATTTGTCTTTCATTATACCTTCTTTCTGTCTTCATGAAGAAATGACAGTTTGGTTTGAGAAGCTAAATTGAAGATAAAAGCTTGATTCAAGTGGGTTTCTATTAGCCATTAGCCAGGAGGAAAGGAAGATATGAAACAGCCTTTCATATTTGGAAATTTACATGTCACTGAGTATGAAGAAAATCTTTCAAGAGTCAGAATAAAATTTTAAATTTTTATTTACTATCTCTTTCTTCTCTACCAGGAGTCACAAGAACCTATATTTTTTTTTTTGGGGGGGGGGGGCGGGTTTAGAAAGAATAGTCTCTCTTTGCTGGTACAATTTTTTTTTCCACAAGCTTGCTAGGTTTCTTTTCTGTCTCACCATCCTCTTCGAGTACCACTTAAATACAGCCCTAGGCCTAGAGCTTTATAAAGACATGACTCACATATTCTTTGAAATTGGCCTTTGTTATTTAGGAGCATCGGGTGGTGGTGCTAAGGAAACAGTGAGATTTGCTCAGCTCATATTCACCAGTCTCTGAGGGAAGCTTTCTTAAGCCAAGAAATCCAAAACAGTTTTTGAAATGAATTTGTCATTTATTAGATAATTAAAATATTCTGTGTAGAGCTGTCACTAAGCTTTGTGAAACCTAATGCAAGGCTGCTTGGGATGGGGCAGGCTTTGTGCAACTGAGGATGGCAAAAACGTGCACTGAAAGTTGGCTGTGGGCACTCAGTTTCTAGCCAGCAGAGAAGGGATTTCTGTCATGCAGACCACCTCAGCTGAAGGTGCACGCTGGAAAAGGGTGCCTGACTCAAGCTGTAACATTGTCTGTTTTCCTGTGAAGTCTGGATTCCTAGATCAGATATAGATATTTGCACCGTAGGTGTTCAAAACCATTCCTGTCCATGTCTGCAGGAGTAACAGGATAAGTAGATCAGGCTTGCCCAGATACCATTTTAATTCTGTACTTATGGAAATGTTTTAGCTGGCAATTAGAGCTGACCTAGTTCACCTGAGAATGCTGCGAACAGAAAAGCTAGTTTTGTACATTATTGTGCTCAATTAGCCAAGCAAAGCCCTGTTGAGAATTGGGATATTGTTTAAATATTTTTAGAGCCAAAAAGTACAGGAAGGGAGAGCTGACAGCTGAGGAACAGCAGGGGAATTGTAGCCTTTAGAGTTCTTATTTGAGAGACTCTTGTACAGGAAAACACACTCAGAACTCTGCTAAGGAGTTTAGGAGAGATGCTAAGGAGTTTACATTGTAGTTGGTTAAAGATGTAAGGGGAGCCCAAAGATGCTTCCCAATTATCAATAGAATTCTAGTTTCTATTTCTCTTGTCTCCTCTGTTCTAAGCTGTAAAGCAATACCTTGTGGAACCTACCCGTGCACTTTTATTTACAGACTTCAGATGCAAACGGTTCACACCTTTAATTTAGGGGGCTTTTTGATTTGGTTGTCTTAAGTCTGCTGTTGTTTTCTTAGGAGGATGGTTCTTCTAGCTAATGATGTTCTCATTTTGTGGGAGGACACATCGGCAAGAATGGATCATGACTGCTCTATCCAAGTTAAGACCCCTTTTCCTTGTACTGCCATATTTATTTGAATGTAAAACTTGACAACCGAGGCCTTTATTGATGTGACAGTGACTCTGTCCATGTTCCAAGAAAAAAAAAAACTCCAGTAAAGAAAGGCATGGGTGCCTTCCAGAACTCAAAATCATAAAACTGTAGAATAATTTGGTTTGGAAGGGACCTTAAAGCTCCTCCAGTTCCAACCCCCCTGCAATGGGCAGGGCACCTTCCACTGGACCAGGTCGCTCAAAGATGGTACAAATCAGCTTGTTAGACTAGTGTATTTAAACGAGATGTCAGAATTAATTACTGCAATCAACTGCATAGGGCAGACAGTTTTACAAGCAGTTAATTCAAATCTGAAAGCTGGACACAGCAAATGACAGCATGTTTTCTATCTTGATGTAGATATTTACAATCTGTGGCTGCAGAATAGGCTGTAGTGTAAAGTGGATAATGCTGGCAGATTTAAGAGCTCAGTGTGAAGAGATGTGATTCACAGCTGGTCAGGACTGAGGGGAGTCAGGGAGTAGATCTTATGGCCAGCTGTGGGTCCCTGAGGGCACACATGAAACAGTGTGAGTCATATAAAAATTATGGAATGACAGTGGAAAGACATTGTCTGAGCCCATAAAATTCCTTCCTGAGTACAATTTTTTTCCTCTTTGTTCTCATTTCATGAAGTCTGTGTATTGGAATGATACTTTTCCTGTTTCTGATGAATTGTCACTCAGACAAGTGTTATGATTAGAAAACTAAAGGTGTGTGTTACAGTAGGAAAGGTAACTGATGCCAGGTAGACAATCAGCTACAGTTTGCTGAAGCAGAATTCAAGAATTCAGCACCAGGGAAGAGGTGAGATGACCTCTTCTGAATACCCACAAAGGGATGGGAAGGATAATTGTCAGCAAAATGACAGGGAGCTGAGCACCCTTTGCTATGGGGTTCTTTGCCCATTGTTTTATACCGATGGAGACATCTAAGATCTTCTTGACATACATTTGACTCTCAGGGAAAACTAAAGGGATAAAGAAATAGTACTTAGTTATATATATTGGTGCTTGAAAATAAAATGCTCACATACAACACTGAAAATCCAATCATCTGCAGTAACTATTTTTTTTTTTCTTTTTCTCTTTGGAAATGGGTGAGTTACTGTAGGAGACCAAAAGGAAAAATGGTTCAGCCCTGGAAAGGAAAATTCAGTCCAGGAGGAACACCCCTCTGAGACCAAAGTGGGAAGGGCCACCTGCCCTAAGGTCTCTGTAAGCACGAGTTCATTTGTTGAACTTTATTGGTTGTTGTAGTTGGTGCCACTCAAAGTGGCTTGGTTCATCCCTGTTCACCTTAGTTCAACCCCCTGTTGCCTTATATGTTCCTCCCATGAATGTTCTCCCCTTCCCTGGACCCCGTTGGTCCCAGTTTGCCCAGTACTCCAGCCCTTGTTCCTCCCCTGCTAACCCTTTGGTCAGCTGGCTGGCTGCCTCTCCTCTGCACCAGTTTTATCTGCCCCCACTGGCCCTTGACCTTCAGATCCACCCCCTCATTCCCATATAAAACCCCATGTTCTCCCCTCCATTTTGTCTTTTCCCCTGGATTTCCCTGAGGCCAGTGAAGTGCTCTTGGATCTCCACATTGAGACCCGTCCTTTTGCCTCTATCATCAGCTACTTCAGAAAGCGTCTTTCAGATTCTGCACCTGCAGGTCGCTCGCAAGGCTCACTGAAGTCAGCAGTGCTTCAAATTAGTACAGATTTTTCCTACCTTAGCTGCTTATGGCATTCCCTATAAAAAGTTGTATGTTCTGTTACGAATTTGCTATGCTTTTGTGATGGATTTTTTCAGATATCTTAAATGCCTTTACATCACACTGATGTCATATTGTGCTTTGTAATCTATCGTACCAGGAAATAACAGATTATTTATCATTCGAAGAATCAGTTGTGCTCTGTATTAATACAAGACCTTTCTTAGGTTCAAAAGGTAACTAACAACAGTTGGAAACAACTGTTCTGGCAAATTGACAAGAATTTAAAAATTTTTCCTTTCTCTCATCCCATGTCCATTGCAATATATTGATTCTTCCAGTAAAACATTATAAACAAAGGTATATTCACAGAAAAATGCATTTTGAGTAGTGCAGTGACCACCAATATATATTTTATTTCACTCTTGAGTCATTGCTGAAAATGATTTGGGTATCTTACTGGAACATTCAACTTTTATTGCTAGTGGTCCTCCATCCTGGTGTATTACCTGTCAGGGAGATGCTGAGCATAAGATTTTGGATCTTTTTGTTAAGCTTCATTGCTCTCCTTAGGAAGAGGATTTATGGGTGAAACCCAGGTATTTAGGCGCTTTGAGAATATTCTTTAAATATATTATAGTATTTAATCCTCTGGGATTGAGAGTTTGAAGGAGTATTTCGAAAGTATGCAGATACATTTTGTTCTTTTTTTTTTCTAGTATAAGAACATTATTTGACAAAAAGTACTCTGGAAACAATATAGAATGCATCTTGTGTGTATGCTTTTATGCCATATGGCTTTTAGATATGTAAAGAGAACCTGAAATCAAGGGGCTTATTTTTCAGTTGTCAGGTCATTCTTAAAATCACCTCTTTGGGAGGTAAGTCAGTGCTGGTTCTGTGATTGTCTGTGTTTTGTGTGATTTGTAGTAAAAGGACATAATGAATCTGAAGTCACTGGCAACCTCTTCCATCTCTCATGCTGGTTAAGACCTACACCAGCATGATTTGATTTTAAAGCATAAGTGATTTCTGAATATGTCTTTGTTCCTGCATCCTATAGTTGCATAAGAATGGATTTACTTTAGTGCCACTTACTAAGATCAAAATTGTCTGTTTATTCTTATTTCTAAAATTAAGTAACAGTGCTTTCAGCTGCTGCTGGCATGGGCAGGTGAGGAATGTTTTAACTTAATTAATGTCCTACATTGACGTCTTGTTATTTCATCATAAAAGCATCATATCCTTTTTGTCCTTGTCTTACACATTGATGGGTGACCTTGTTTTCCTGAACGAAATAGCCGATCGCTTTAGAGAGGGTTAACCTAGCGTCAAGTGTATAAGGCTCAAGTCCTTGAAGACTCAGATGAATACACACACAAAAGAGATGTATTCCCAGCACAAAAGTATGTGCTCCTTACCACTGAAGTGTACCAGAAATTAGAAGAAAAACATAGAGCTGAAAAGCTGCCAGGCTTTGTCATGGTTCTGTGATACTTCTCTTCACACTTTGTTTTCTGGGGTCAACAGAGTTCATGAGAATCTTGGCTTTCATTTTCAGTGGAATTGTTTCTGACCATTATTTGGAAATAGGAGAAAGCCTTGAAAAATCTGAAGCAAGGACACCTAAGAGCATCAGAAAAATAAGAGGCAGGGAAAAAACTTTACAGCTTTCCTTCATACAAAGTTTAATGGCTTTTAAGGTAGTTACTATGATTTTTGAAGGGCACTGAATTAAATTTTTAAAAAAATCTTTGTGCTTGGCAGTGCTAAGAATAATATGTTTGTACATGTTTAAACATATTATGGGAGTAAATCACAAGGGGATTTGAAGCTACAGCAAGCAGTGGGCAACTCTGTTCAGGCTTTCCTGGTCCCCTGTGAGAGCATCACCTTATAAAAGGCAACAGTAATTTTGTATGTCATGCAAAAACACCTGCCATAATTTTAACAGTAATTGAGTGCATACGCAGAATTCTGTTACTGCTCAATAACTGTGTGTTGTGACATAGATCAAGGTGATGTCAGAGTTAATATTTTCCTATGCAAAAATGTGACCTTGATCAAGTGACCTGCATTTTGAGATTTAAGTCCCCTGAATTTCCTGGGGCCAAGCTTCCAGCAGCTAAACTTTAGACTTAGGTTGACTGTGTTTTTTTATAGTTTATAGTTCTAGAAGGAGCGGGTGGGATTCTTGTGATGTGTTTGTTTTGGCAATTGCTACAGGGAGTTCTTTCCCTTATTAAGGCTATCATGATTTATCTCACTAGAAACTAGCAGATGTGCTAGCTGCAGTACAAATGAATGGAAAACCCAATATGTTCTTCTTCATAATTCATTATAATTTAGCTTTGTGTGGAATTTTAGTAAATTCACATTGGAACTACCATTAATAAAACAGTAATTCCCAGATGTATGTGAGCCATGTGCTTATTGCAAGGTAAACACAGAGCAGAAAGAATATTGGAATAGCTGGAGAAGCCCCTTCAGCTGAGGGATGGTTAACTGTAAGCACACAATTCTCTGCAGATTTCAAGCATTCCATTCACAAGTATTAAGAGTTATTTGGTGTCAAATAACAATATTTTTAAGCATGAGATTGTGAGGGGGAGAAAATAGAGAGGGAAAGGAATTGTGTGGTCTTGCAGTTTTACAGTTATGTGCTTGCAGCATCTCTGTAACTGAGATTAAGTGAATCTTAGCTGTAATTCTAAACAATTCTTCAGTAACAGAGGGAATAGACTTGGAATTCTCGAGATCAGCGTGGAATTATTAAGGGGTTGTTATAATGCCTAAGTAGTGAAAGCTTTATCCCAAGGGATAAAATAAAACTTTCTCCAGTGTTTCCGAGCTGAGAAATCACATTGAGGCAGTCTAGAAAACGTATTTTTTAATGACTGAAGAAAGTTATTCATTGTGGATAAGAGCTGGAAAGCTGCACATTGTAATTCTAAAAGAAGCCAGATTTACAGCATGATAGAGATAATTGAGTTTGATTCTAGCTATGTTTTTTCCAAGTAGACTATGGCTTTTACTAAATGGAATATCATCCGCTGGCAAGAGGTGTCAGAACAGAATGGAATAATGTTTGTATTTGTTCAATGCACTCCAGTAACTTGGGATAAATTACTTCTGAGAAAATAATTTCAGTGTCTCGTAAGATCTATATAAATTTGCAAGTGTGTGTTTTTTGTTTTGTTTTGTTTTTGTGTTTTTTTTTTTTTTTGGTGGTACCTGCTGATAAAGTGGAGGTCCTTGATATAAAACTCTTTAAATGCAAAAATTCCAGCTCTCTGTTTTATCCCATAGTTCATTTTGGATGCCTTGCTCATAATCAGCATTCTGATTTCTCTACAGGTTATATAACTCTAATATAGGGAGATTACCAGTAAAAATGCATTTAATAGGATTTTGTTTGTTTCACAGAATGAATCTTCCAAAGGCCTGAGGCTCTTTAACATAATGCATTAAGTACCCTTCACTGTATTAACCACCAGTAGAACACACACAGCACCACTGTGCAGGGTATTAATGAGATACCTTGGTTTCCTTTCCCTGTCTTGGATCATCTAATCCAGTAGATGGATGTGTTTCATCACATTTCCTTAGAAGTTCAGGACTTCTCTGTAGTTGGCAGTGTGCATTAAGAACACAGAAGTCAATGTGTTCCAGGGAGCACTTAGGGTATTGAGGGGATGCAGAGCAGTGTCCAAAGAAGCCAGGGCTCTGTCATTTGTGGCTCCCATGAGCTGCACTTCAGTGTAAGCACAGAGCAGAGGCTGGGTGTAGGAAAATCAAGCAGCCCTAGATCAACATCAACAAGAGCTTTCTACACCTGATTGTAACACACATGCTTATCTTCACCCAGCACCAAAGGCATGCCTGCTGTTATCTATAACATTTCTGCTTTGCTAAGTTATTCTGGAATTGACATAGTCTGACTGCCACTGAGTGGCTGAATGCTCTGCTGTGCACAGAACACACTGAGATAAACAGTGTGGGTGAGTTTGCAGCATGAGCTGAACTGGAGTTCTGGGGATACCATTACCATCTGGAGCTTGAGGGTTTAGGGCACAGGAGTTAAAATCAGAGTCTCAGTCTGATTTTAATGGACTGGTCAAATCTTAAGGAGGGATCAGGGAGTTTGTTGAGAACACAGCTTATTAAGGGGAAAAGATGTCACTTTTTTCACATGAAAATTTTGCAGATATTTCCAGGGATGAGATTTTGAGCCTATGTACTGCTGGCATTAGGAAATGAGGACAGACTTGAGAAAGGAAGTTAGGAACAAAAATGTCAGAAAAACAGTCTACAGAGGACACAGAGTGCACAGTAGAACTGTGAATCCAGTCCTAAGGAGAAATCAAAAGCAGGGACCCACCTGGTTCTGGAGAATGCAATAGTGTTTATATATTGTCTCATTAGATACAGTAAAGGAAAGGAGTGAAAGGGTGGAATTGAGGTCTTCTTGAATTGATGTGTTTCAGTCGCTGAGAGTGAACATGTTTATTAAATTTACTGACAGTGAGAAAGACTAAAGAAGCAGACCATCTAAATACATTTGTGTATTATTGTGTTTCAAGTTTTCTTCCTAGAAGCTGTTTTGCCTTTAGGAACTTCAGAAGGTCAAAACTCACTATTTACTTCTCAAGCTCATAAAATTGCCTTAAAGCAATGAGATTAAAAAAAAACCAAAAACCAAAAAACAAAACAAACAAACAAACAAAAAAACACAAAACCAGAATTTTTGCAGTATTTTTTTTGCCTTCTTATTTTTGAGCCTTTAGGTCTAACTATATATTATATGTGGAACATTCATTAAATAAAAACTGTGAAAACATCTGGAGCTTATGATTTCAGGAATCATAGAAGCAGCTGCATTGCTTGGAATGTGACTTTATTTAGTATAATGATTTCCTGAAATTGATCACTTGTAACTACTTATGGGAGTCCCAATGAACTTTGAAGAGCTGTGTTTCTTAGTTTTGATTTATAGTTTTTGTGTCTTCTGTTTGTAAAGGACATTTAATATTTTCTTGAAAAGGTACTGCTCTGAAGGCCTCAAAGCTCATTCACAGCTAGCTAGAACCACCAGTTCTCTTAAAAAATAGGCCATTTTACTTCAGGAAATGAGGCATTTTTGAAATCTGCTCTTTATCTGAGATCCTAGCTGTGATGCGAAGTACTACGATAAGCTCTCATATTATCCTCTTCTTGTAAGGAGCCTGCACTATGAATTTAGTGAATGATTCTATTTATAGTTCTTATTCTACCAAAAGTCAGAAGCAAAGAGTTCCTTTCAAAGTTTAATGAAGTTTTTTGAATATAATTAGATATGTTCCCTCAGATTAGGACTGGTTGACCAGTTGATTCACTCCTTTAATATTGTTCTGTTGCCCTTCTTTTAACTCCCGTGTGACATATTTTTGCTGAAAGGCTGGATGATCATTCTAAAGAGTGTCACTACCTCCTTCTCATAGGGGAAAAGGACAAGCAGGAATGCAATGCCACAATTACCTTATTGCAGTAACTCTGACAAAATCTTCAGTCTCTACAACCTCAGTTTAGTCACCAGTTACATCACAACTGGCTTGTGAGTCAGGGCAAGAAGCAAAGAGCTCCGTGTTACTTCCTATTCTTTAATTCTGTTTGGAGAAATCTGGAGTGCCATTGGTATGATGTGTGATGTGATATGGCGTTGGTGTGTACGAATGAGCTGAAATACTGTGTGGAAGAGACCCAATGCTGTTGGAGCACTTCAGAAAATATTTACAAAGATTTAACACAAAGTTATCAAATATATCAAAGTAACCTGATTTTGGATGTTATGCCTCAGTGTCCTTTATGTGCTTGGTAGTGCTTAGGCTGTGTTGTCACTAATTATAGAATGAGCAAGTGGGGGGCAGACAGCTGGAGAAATGTTTGAAGCCATGGTGCTTGCCACAGGTTAAATTCTGCCTCAAGGTGTGAAATACCAGCATAGGACTCATTCTTTTGGCAATCTAATCTTCTATAAATGTTCTGCCTCTTCAGGGAGGGTGCTTTTGGGTTACTAAATATTTATCAATGCTAATGTTTTTTTTTAAATGCTAATCCTTTTCTTTATTGTATAAAGATAACATTTAACTGGCCTGGAGGAGAAGGACATGAGGGAACTGCTTGTGTTTGTTTATTTCTCCCAAGACTCAAGCAGAAATTGTTTAAAATATATTCCTAGCTTTTGCTGTTGCAGAGAGAACTTTTGGCCTCTTAAAAATGATATTTGGATGCGTAATTAAATTTGGTATAGCTACAATATTTTTCTGAAGTCTGCAAATTGTTCTTCCAGAACCTTGATGTGGATTATACGATATAGCTATTAAACATGGCATATCTTTTGAATGGAAAACAAAGATTAATGACTGAAACCAAAATGATGCATTAGATGTGTGTGATGAGATACAGTCTTGCAATGATATAGGAATTAGAACCAGAGAAGATGAAAATGTTAAAATGAGATTAATAGAGCCATTTCCTGAAGTAAAAGAAAAAAAAAAAAAGGAAAAAAGCTACCCATTCTGAGCAAGGGAAAGAAAATAAATGCTTGAAATAAATATTTGTCTTGTACATATTAAATACACATATAATAACTTTTCAGAACTGACTGTCTCTCAGTTGTAGTCTTACTTCATAATAAGCCTGCCTCCAATTTTGACAAAACAAAAACTTCCTGGGAAGTTTTTCCTGGAAGAAACTCTGCAGAGTCTCTTCTATATGTGTATATACACTCAATTCTAAAAGTTCCAGACAAATTTCAGAAGTGAGTGTATATAAAATTAAATTTTATTGGTAAATTTTAACAGATCCTAATCAGTTGCCAGGTGTGGTGTGTGGAAGGAATTTCTCCCCAGTCAGCTTGGAAATGACTTGTTGGCTTTTATTTTGCTTTCCTATACAGAATATATTTCAGTCCACTTGCTGGGATTCCCTGGGCATTTTGATCAGCAGATTACTGTCCTTATGGATAATGGAGGCAGAGTGATCCCACCTGAGAGCTCTGCCTTGTGCTGTGACAGAAACACTGGGAGCTGGCTCAGGAGGCAGGGCCCAGCTTCACTTGTATGAAAAGAACCATGTCTTGGGGCTCAAACACCACTTGAGAGGTGCTGTGGGAGGCTTTTTTTGTACTGACTCCACCATTTGATCAGCTGTTGCTCTTACGAAAGTTAATTCTTTAAAGATATGTGATTTCTTCCTCTCCGTGAGCAACGTATTGGTACAAATGTTTGTGTAACCCACCAATGTAGAAGATACCTTGTCTCACACATGAAGTATTTGGTTATCTAGTTGTGTGCTCTGCTCAGGTGAAAGGGTAGGATGGTTAGTTTGGTTTTGTTTAAGGAACTTTTGCAGAAAAATAAGCAGTTCTTTTATCTTTGTTTTCATGTATAACCGACCTTTCTGGCAGGCCTATTTTGAATGGAAAAGCTAGATTAATTTCTAAATTGGTTGAACATGACATAAATTAAATTGGTCTAATGAAGTAAATTCATACTGTAGATACAAATTAAGATACTTTAATCCCTAGGTAAACCAGGTCATAGACAGGACTTTTGTCTCCCAGAAAGAAGTTACCATGATCTGCCATCACCTCTCTGCAGGTGCTTGCTGAAGGACCTGTTCACAGGAATATTCTCTGGATGTCCTTAAATGTGTATGTTTAATTTGTCTAAATTGGTGGGCTGATTTAGCTCATTAGCTTCTTGATTGCATTAGGTGAATCTGAGAGCACTTTTACCAGCAGAATCTGCCAGGTTTGTTGAGTGTTCTGTCCACTGGAAAATATTGTCAAGTAGATGACTATTACAATTCCACCAAATTACCTAGATCTGGAAGAGGGTATCTGTCTGAAATGTTCTTTTACTTCCCACTTCTGCTGGCAATTTTGATGCTTTATATATTTATAGTTGTTTCTTTTCTTCAAAGTGGGGATCTTTTTAATGAGCATTTCTTTAAGTTGTCTTGAACATGGTTACCTACGGAGGGCCTGATTCGTACGTAATATATAATGGGATACGAAATAAGTGGAATGACTAAGGAAACAGCTCAAAAAAAAAAAAAAAAAAGCTGCAATGGTAGTAAAGGTGGTAAGTTTTGAAGTATTTTTAAGATGTTAGCACAAAGGTAAGTGGTGTGGGATAGTACTGTCATGTTAGGAGACTGCATGGTTTAATAATTTTTTTTGTTTTTCACCTGAGGATTGAGACCCATTTTAGGGCTGTGGAGAGATCAGCAATTTTGTTCCATTAAGATGTGGAAGTGAGTAAATACTTGCAGACAGTAATTACAGTCTAGTTTTGTTCCCCTGTGGAGGAGAAATGCAAGTGGTGCTGCTGGGTGGGAGGAGAGCAGGAGGGAATAGAAGGGTGGCAGGAAGACAAATGAGGCAAAAGGGGCTGCATTTAAAAAAGTTTGAAAAACTGTCATAAGTGGTTAGACAAAGTTTAATGTTAGATTGCAGTAGAGGAAAACCAGCACAGAATAGCTGAGTGATTGATGACTCACTCAAGATTCAGTTAGGAAAAAAATCATCTTTATATAAACTGTATAGCACTTGAGATCCCTGATACTGTACTGCTTCAGGTCCAGAGGAAACACTGCAGGGCTCCAGTTTGGCATGAGATGCTCTAAAAACTTGGTCACTGCTGGCTGTTCATTTCTGGTAAACCCCTACTGGCTCAAATCATCATGTTCATGTATTCCTGTTCCAGAAAGATGGATGTGGCTGGAAGGGTGCATTGGCCATCTGCACACTCTGCTCTGAATTCAGCTGTCGTGGTTTCAATTTGAAACCAGGCAGAAACACTAATTTCTGTTTTGGTTTGGGTTTGCCAATTTGAAAGTTTCCAATCAAGAGCAAAGCAGGCTTGAGCTTAAAAGTAATAAGACTTTATTAACTAACACTAAAAGAAAGAAAAAAAACAAGAATGAGAATGAAACCTTCAAAACACTCTTCCTCCCTCCCCGCACCTTCTCTCCCAAACAAAGATGTACAGAAAAAAACACTCAGAAATCTCAGTCAATTTCCCACTTCTAAACAGCCTTTCTTCAGTTCACTTAGGGAAGGAAGTACCTCTTGTTTGCTATGGAAAATTCCCCTACAATAAAACAATTATCCTGTGGATCCAGTCTTTCATGAACTGCAGCTGCCTGGAAGATCTGCTATCATGAAACTCCTTTCATGTTCACAGTTGTCTCTGGGCCACATCGATGTATGGAGTCTTATTTTAAAGATAACTGTTCAAAACCAAGGTTCTCTTTATGTTTGGGACCACCTTCACCTCCAAGGAACAGAGTTTCACTTCTTCTTCAAGGGCAAAGAGTCTTTATCACTTCATCTCTCTGTTCAATTTCTCATGAAGTCAACAGTCCCCTCAACATTTCACTCTTTTGCTCAGGTCTACAACTTGAACTCTTTTATCTCCCCCATACTTCTTTATGGTTTAAAGGAAATATCTCAATATATTATAGCCAACCACCATAGCTTGCAAGAGTCTTTTACAGCTCAAAAGCAACTTCCCACACTCCTTCCACCTGGACTTTCACTCCTTCTTGACTGACTTTGATACTTCATGTGGTCTCTACACTTCTGCATTTTAATTTTCTCTCACTGGAGAGAGAGAGGATGGAGGGTTTTTCCAGGTCCTGTCTGTGCACTGATACACTGAAAGAGTTAACAAGAGACAGTGTCTGACTTGGCCAGCCGTGCTGGGAACCGTGCCGGGAGCCGTGCCGGGAGCCGTGCCGGGAGCTGGGGCTGGAGCTGTGCCGGGAGCCGTGCCGGGAGCTGGGGCTGGAGCTGTGCCGGGAGCCGTGCCGGGAGCTGGGGCTGGAGCTGTGCCGGGAGCCGGGGCTGGAGCTGTGCCGGGAGCCGGGGCTGGAGCCGGGGCTGGAGCTGTGCCGGGAGCTGGGGCTGGAGCCGTGCCGGGAGCTGGGGCTGGAGCTGTGCCGGGAGCTGGGGCTGGAGCTGTGCCGGGAGCTGGGCTGGAGCTGTGCGGAACTGTGCCGGGAGCTGTGCCGGAACTGGGCGGGAGCTGGGCTGGAGCTGTGCCGGGAACTGTGCCGGGAGCGGGGGGAGCTGGGCCGGGAGCTGTGGCTGGAGCCGTGCCGGGAGCTGTGCCGGGAGCTGGGCCAGGAGCGTGCCGGGAGCCGTGCCGGGAGCCGGGGCTGGAGCCGTGCCGGGAGCTGTGCCGCGGAGCTGGGCCGGGAGCCGGGCCAGGAGCCGTGCCGGGAGCGTGCCGGGAGCCGTGCCGGGAGCCGGGGCTGGAGCCTGTGCCGGGGTAGCCGGGGGGCTGGAGCTGTGCCGGGAGCTGGCCGGGGCTGGAGCTGTGCCGGGAGCTGGTGCCGGGAGCTGGTGGCCGGGGCTGGAGCTGGGCCGGGAGCTGGGCCGGAGCTGTGGCTGGAGCGGGCCGGGAGCTGGGCTGGAGCTGGGCTGGAGCTGGCCGGGAGCGGGCGGGAGCTGGGCTGGAGCTGGGCCGGGAGCTGTGCCGGAGCTGTGGCTGGAGCGGCCGGGAGCTGTGCCGGAGCTGGGCGAGCTGGCCGGAGCTGTGCCGGGAGCTGGGGCTGGAGCTGTGCGGAGCTGTGCCGGGAGCGGGCGGAGCTGGGGCTGGAGCTGTGCCGGGAGCTGGTGCCGGGAGCCGGGGCTGGGAGCTGGGGCGGAGCTGTGCCGGGAGCCGGGCCGGGAGCTGTGGCGGAGCCGGGCCGGGAGCGTGGAGCGTGCCGGGAGCTGGGGCTGGAGCTGTGCCGGGAGTCGGGGCTGGAGCTGTGCGGGGCCGGGGCTGAGCTGTGCCGGGAGCCGGGGCTGGAGCTGTGCCGGGAGCTGGCCGGGAGCCGGGGCTGGAGCTGTGCCGGGAGCGGGCGGAGCTGGGCTGGAGCTGTGCGGGAGCCGGGCTGGAGCTGTGCCGGGAGCTGTGCGGGAGCCGGGGCTGGAGCTGTGCCGGGAGCCGGGGCTGGAGCTGTGCCGGGAGCTTCGGGTGTGCCAGGATCTTGGCCAGGCCACTGCAGTCCATGGTGTCACATTCCAAAGCCGTGCAGGGGGGCGGGGCAGCTCTCAGAGGGTCCAGGCCCAAAGGCAGCCGCTCACCAGTCTTTTCTGCTAGGGAAGTTGACAGATCCCGAATTCCTTTCCACCCCTCAGTCCTCATCAGGTGTTCCTGCCTTATCACACCTCCTCTCCTCTCTCCCCAGGCTCTCAGAGGCAGGGTCAGCCCGGGCCAGCAGCAGAGCAGACTCTGGGTTCCCAAACCAGCTGAGCCTGCCTGGCCCGCGTGGCCTCCCCTCCACACCCCACTGGCCCAGGGCTGAGAGGGCAGAGGTGTGTGCTCTCTGACAGCCGGAGGGAAAGAGCTTCCCGGGCTTCTTTCAAAGGTAAGAACTAGAAAATGCTTTCCTACTGGTCCAATAAAAAGCCCATCTCAAAACCAGCCAGCTCACTTCCCTGGGCTGGTCAAACCACCACAGCAGCTTTGCCTGATGGTTTATTCTCAAGAAGAACTTAATAAAACCTGCAGTACATGAGCCAGTGACTCACAGTTGCACAGAACAGCACACGCTGTGCCTATCTCACAAACAATAGGGTTTCATGGTCTGGGTTATGTTTCAGGACAATATCATTCACTGCTCTTAATAAAGAGCCTACAGTGAAATTTCTCCTGATGGGGTGATGGTAGAACACATGTAATCCTCTGAAACATTCTTAAAAACAGCTGCATACCAAGTGTGAGGGCATTGGACAAAGAATAAGAAGAAATACCTGTTGAAAAGGATTACAAAGCAAGCAGAAAGAATAGGTCAAATGTTAAGGGTGTCTCCATTTTACGGGTGAAGTTATGGAGCTTGCAGAGCTTGTTGAGAAATATACAGAATGATGAGAGTCCTATTGAGAACCAAATCAAACTTGAGATCCAGCTTCTTTATCCCAGACATTGAGGAACCAGGACATTATATATTTCCACATTCCTTCAGTAAGCCACACCAAAGCTTTTCTCTACAGGACATAACCTGTTTCCTGTCTGGTATTAATTAATCATAAATTTAAATGCTTCACCACTTAATCCCAGTGAGTGTCACCTCCAGGATGTGGGTTTTTGAATCTCACGTTTTCTTGCATTGACTTTCAGAGAGCTGCCTTTAAGGTTTGTTGTTAGAAAAGCTGAAGGATTCCTGTGGTGCATCATGGAATTGAATGTGCAGACTGCTAAACTTTGTGAGGATGCTTTTTTCAGAAATTCTTCACAAAACCTCACTGAGGGTAGCCCAGCTTCAGGAATGTGCAGCAGAGAAGGCACAGGTGACAGTTTGCCATGGCAGTTTTATGACAGAGAGATGTGGGACTCCAGTGAGGAGGAGGCTGATGCTGTTGGGATCACTGGAACATGTGAAATTCTGCTGCAGATTTGGAGTTTGGAGTGTCTCTACTCATGCTTTTTAGTGGAGCTAGCTTTTATCTGCCTTGGGGAAAGCAGGAGTTTACTCTTTCTGCATAAATTATTTTAGGGGTTGTGTTTTTGTTTGTTTTTGTTTGTTTGTTTGTTTGTTCCTCCCCAGTAGAAAGATTTCCTATTTGTTATCTTTAAAACTTAAATTAAAATCAAAGAGCCTGTTTGCACCCTGTGCAGGTAATGTAGGTATTTTACAGAAGACAAGTGGGTTGACTTGTAAGTGGATATTCTCATTTGAACTAGTTTAAATCTAACTTAAGCTTCCAGGGTCTACAAATGTCACTTCCCCTTGAGATTAAATGCTCTAGGACTTCTACTGATTTGTCTAAGATCAAGTCTGTAAGTCCAGACTTGCATCTCAGGTATGTTTCTCATTATAAGTTCAATAAAGAGTTTCTTTAAACACAGTTTATGAATGGTGGGATAGTTTCACTGTGTAATGTTATAATTTGTACTCTGGCACAGGTAATGCAAAATCCTGAAGCTGTTTCTTCCACAGGGTATGTAGAATTCTAATACATGACAGTTTGTGTAAAGGAGTAATGTGTAAACTAAGTGTGACAAGACCACCCAAACAAAAAAAAACCAACAAAAGATTTGTTTTCAAAGCTGCAGGAAGTAGAAATGGAAACAATATCTTACTGCTTGTACTCTCCTGCAGTGCCATTAAAAAATTATTAATGGACCCTAGAAGTAAAAGATTCTACTTTAATTGCACAATAAATAACCCAATTATGCTTCTTCATATAAACATCCTAAGAAATGTTTTTACACTGGCTAAATTTACCAAAAATAACAGTAGATATAATCAAACCTATTTCTTTAACAAAATTATTGTTCTGGTTTTTGTTTCAGCACAATTTTTGTTGTGCCCACAGCCCCGTCTCTGAAATCTTGAAGTTGTTCTAATTATGATAGACGTTGCCAGTGTTCTGCAGCATCCCTACACGATTAATCAGATAAAGAATTTGTGGATACTGTAGGATCACTCTGACTTTAATGAAATTTAAGTGTTGGCCCATGCTGTATTTTTGTTTCAGATCAACAATAGCCTATAAAGAAGGTCCTCAGATCTTGTTAGCTTCTTAATGGCTGGATAATTTCCCATATCTTCATGTATGCATCTGTCCAGAGAAGCACTTAAACTGGTTTATAATTTCAAGCAATCAAGTAGGCTGAAGAGGTTTTTCATGCTCTTAATTTCATGTGTAATTAAGATAAAATTATCCTTAGGTTGGGCTCTTGAAAATGTCCTTTAAGGAGAACAATAACCTGAGTCAACAGCAGAATAATCAACGTTGTTATCACAATAATTCAGCATGTACCTGTTGCTGTAGAGACGGACACCACACACCGAATAATGAATTCCAAGAGAGAGAAAGAGTGACCCATTTTATTCTTGCATGTTCTCTTTTTATACAGTTTCTAAGAAAGCGTTTAATTAATAAAACAGCTCATCATGCTTGTTGGTATAAAGCGATCAGCTATTGCGTTCATTGATACAAAGCAATTAGTGTCAACATTTTTGGCAAGGCATTTGCAAAAAGTCTTGAAGCATATATTTGTTTCATTTCCTAACTATAAGTATCTTATTTATCTCTGTCTTCTCAGTTCCCATGCTACTGGCCTTGTCTTTGTTCTTTCAAGGGTATATATGAATGTTCTCAATTTCTGCTAACTCAGTTCCCAGGCTCACAGACCCACTGTCAGCACCCCCGATATGTACCTGCTGTGAGGCATTGTGGAGTACTTGAGTTGAATCTGTTTTAAAAGCAAGAAACAAATACTTAAAATCTCTCACTGTGGAAGAGAAAGAAAAATCCTTCAGACTTTTCCCAATGATTTTGCAACGTTTGATAGAAGGAGAAAGCAGGGGGCAAGGTGGAGAGGAAGTATAATTTAAAGGCATCTGGTCATGGTTTGTCATTTTCTGCAGTGTCTGCAAAAGACAGCTGAGACAGTTCTTCTGTATTCCACCTGCAATCTGAAATGCCCAAAAGGCATTTTTTCCTCACCTTTAAAAACAAACTCTGTCTTGATGTCTCTCATTCACAAAGACACATGAAAATAGTTAAAGACCAGTGAGATTGCTCTGGGTGATATACAGGGGAACCTGCTGTCAGTAATTATTACTTCAAATAGTAAGAGAAAAGGTAAAGCAGTCAACTTTGGATGTGAACAATTACTGAATATTTACATCTGGGAGCTAAAGCTAATTGAAACGGTATGTCTCTGCCCCTGAATTGGGACAATTTGTTCTTGGAATAAATTTAGTACCAAATCTCTCATTGACTTCAATTATGTAGGATGAAAAACTAAAGTGGCAAGTATCCATGTAGGTTTGAATAGGGAGATCATATTAGGAATGTGGTTAAATGGAAATAAAGAAATCGAGATAGTTTTCTAGTTGTTCCTGAATGCATTTAGGTATTTGTGAAATAACTACAAAAATAATGGTGCAGATTGAGTCCTTTGGGTGTTTCTTAGCCCTTTCCTCTGGTTTTGTAATGAATAGGGGGTAAAACTGTTTGCCTACAAAGTGTTTAGTGAACTGGTTCTGGTTCATCTGGTGTTGAACTCCTTTGAAGTGATAGGACCCTCTGCACGTGATAAACAGCAACTGACATATCCTCTGTGCTTTTAAAATGTTTTAGTGCTTATAAAGAGATCTGACCTTGCTCTTGACATCTCAGATTTGGTCAATATATTGTTCTGTTACAAAACCTGGAAGACACTTCCTACCTCTCCAAATATGAGTTTTATCTTCAATTTTTAAATACAATTTTTTTTCCCCTAGAGCTAATGGTTGCTATCCAACAAATTTTGGATGTTTTTATAAATAAAAATTGAACACATTAATTTAAATAGTCTTGTTAAGGCACAAAGTTTTATTTACAACAGCAAATGGGTTGGAGTAAGGAATCATTTCAATCTGAAGGTTAACCTTGATATCAGGATTTCAAACAATCAAAAACTAGTCAATGAAAGAAAAGTAAATTGGTGAGTATTTCAAGGAACCAGTAGTTGTTCTGGATCTGAATACAGACCAATTAAAGTGATATTATGCATGTTGACTCCATTTTGATCAAGTCCTGCGTCTGAAAAAATCTGGGATTTTATGATTTACTAGTACTTCTCCACCTGTATTTTTGATGTATCTAAAGGCTGTGAATTTCAAAACTCTGTAGTGTGGCCAGAAATGAATGTTCCTTGACTAGGGTTCTTTTTTCCCTCTACTGTTAATTTCCAGCACCGTCCAACAGTAACAGCCTTTCTCCTAAGAAAAATGTTAATTAAAATCAATGATGTCCTCAATTAAGTTGTCAGATTATTTGAAGCAAGTATTTCAATGTAGAAGAGAGGATGCTAATTAATAGAATAAATTGATTTAATTTCTGTCTGTTAAGCAGATCATCACACAGTTACCATTGTGACTGAGATGGGAATTACTGGCAAACCGTTGTTTGAACCCTATAAAACCTGCTAAATGAGCTCACTAAGAGACTTTATACTGAACCCAAAGATTCATATTGTACATTACAACTTTTCCCTGGGAGTGTAAGAAGCCCAGCCTCTTGTGCAGTGTTTCTTTCTGGAAATTTCCAATGTTTTCAGCCTGATATGCCCTCTGCATGTGTGGAAGCTGCATTTACATGCATTTAGTTACAGTAATAACAGAGAAAATGTGCCTGCAGTCCTAAGTACTGTTTGCAGTAGAAGAAGTTCTGGTGTGCAAATGTTTTTACCCGCGCTGAACTAGAAATCCCCTTTTATTATTCTGCTTTTGATTTTCTGCCTGGCTTGATGAACTTCCTTCAGCCAATTAAAATTTCTGGGATAGTTGAGAACTCCCTGGATACTGCATGTAACAGATTTTTGCCTTTGAGGGGTGTAACATGACCCTTCCTCTGCCTTTCAGATGAGTTAGAATGGTGCCCTGCTGTAAATGGGCCCAATGTTTCTACTGAGCAGTAGAGATTCTGCCTAACCACAGGATTTAGATGGCAAAGCTGTCCAGGTTCTGTACTTCTATACTACCATAATTGTCAGTTAAGAAGGTGCTGCTATTCTACCATGGCACACCAAGTAAAAGCATGACTTCAACTAGGAAAGAGAAGAATTTACTGACTTTTGAGCTTGGGGGTTTTCCTTGAGGGGAGAAGGGGCTGGGAGGTTGTTTATTTTACGCAAGAGGAATGCCATGGCAGTGGGGAAAGAGCCTGATTTTGTAAAGCTGCTGGATAAACAGATCAGGATATTACACAATTAAAGAAAGTAGTATCAACATCAAAATACACTGCTGAGGTATTTTGGTCCAAATCTTTGTCGCATGTGGGCTGAGATCCCAGGTCCAGTCTGGCTGGGCTGAGAGAGGCTAAATAAATCATGATGGGTCTGATGTAGTAGCCAAAGAGAGATTTTAATGCATCAGAGTGACTGCATGGTCAGAAGGCTGCATCTAAAGAGCACATGGCCTTGAGCTGCATGCAGAGACCACATGGTCCGAGGGATGGTTTCTAAAAACCCTGGGGTGTGACTAACCTAACAATACATGAGGTTACCTGAGAACAGGTATCCAATCCCACACTCAGCACAGGGAGCTGGCCATATATGTCTAAAGGTCTTGAACCAACAGAGGGGCAAACCCAGAAACATTACCCACCCTCGAGTGACTTTACTAGCCTCCCTCAGCACCCTGCCTTCCATTGCCTCAGGTTAATGCTGTCTGTGTAAGGAGCCTGGGCCAAACCATGATTTATCCCATCCAATTCGGTTCCCACATTACTTGAAGCGATTTGTCAACTTCAGACCTTGTAAATCAGGAAAAGTACATTTATGTTAATCATGTGCAATTGAAGAACATTGATAAATTTATGTGCAACTTCTGTTAATTTTAGTAGGATTACGTATCTTTGTTGAATTTAAAGCCTGGTAATATATAAGGGTTTGGGCAACATTTCATTCAGGTTCTACTAATGTATGTTAGTCTTAGATGCTGGAAGAGCTTCATCACCCAGGTTTGATGTAAGAGACCAATAAGTGAATATTCTCTGGAAGCTGAGGAGAAAAAGATGATACATTTCTCACGTTTCTTGATGGTTTAGTGTTCTGCCTGAGGGTTTCTCTGTTTTTTTTTTTTTTTTTTTTTTTTCCTGTGAAATATATTTACCCAGAAATTTGAAAAAGTGTGGATGATTTTTGGTATTTATTTTTGCAATTCTCTAAAGGAAGGGTAATAATATTTATATGTTTATATAGTCTTTGAATAACTATGGGTAGTATAAATGGAATCCCACAGACTTCTGGGGCTTAAAAAAAATCTGTGAAAAGAACACTAAGCCCAGGTAGACATATAGATTTTTAATGTGAAAGATAATTTTGTAGAATTTCTCTGTGTTAGGAAAAGTGCTGTGCATAACTGCCCCCTCTGAGACTCCTTCACTGCCTTTCCCTTATGGCTTTATGATAATTTAAATTTAAAATGGAATCTGCTCACCCCATCCAAAATGCCGCCTTTGATTTGTCTGCCCAAGTGGAAAGAGAATAGAACATATTCCTATTTTATCTTCTGTTGGATTAGTTTTTACTTTTCTATAGTTACTATGAAGTTGGAGATAGACAAATTGATTTTATTTTTTTTGGACATCTAAAGTGACCAAAAAGGGGTGAAATGATGCAGCAGCTACATTGTCCATTGTGTCTGAATGTTTCCTCTAAGGCTGGAATACACTGGTGAGTGACCACTCTGTTCTGTGCAGTCTGAGGAGGTGGAGAAAAAAATCTGGTTCTGCAGATACCTTCAAAATCTGGAAATGCTGAGTGTGAGAGGTGCATACAGACCATTTCTTACATAAAATGGAAATGTCATACATGCATCAGTCCATATTACTATATCCTGTCTTTCCAAGTAAGCAGCTGAGTGTATGTTAATTACTGGGGAAACTTGGGGATCCAGCACACCCCAGCTGTGTGTCAGTGACAATGTCAGCTCATCACACACTGCAGTTTGCTTTTCCCTGACTGACAGAATTGTGAACATGATTCAAAGGCAGCCCTTATGGATATTTTTTACCATTTGCTTATTTCAGCAGCTTCTCTTTCAAGATTTGCAGCACAACAGTAAATTTTCAGTCATTCTGATTTCATTGCACAAAAACCATCAATTATTGTCACTAATGTGCTGATTAAGCACAGGTATGTGCTTGATGATTCACAGTACTAGTCTAGGCTGGATCTCACACATTTGGTATCCCTGAAGTGCATGGAGGGTGGTCACTGATTCCACCAAACCACTCAGTGGATTTCAGACTTGGGTTTCTGATTTTCTTAGGTAGCAGCCTGGCTGGTTAAGCAGACAAAACTGCATTACTAAATGAAGAGACAGGATTATCCTTTGGCATTTCTGGCCACTAATTGAGAAAGAAGATGAGCAGATGGAGTTTTGTGCAGCTGCCATGAGCTAGAACCACTATTATAAATGCTTTCACTCTGCTGTGATATAGAAGTTGTATCTTCATTAATGATTTAATTAGAATACCTAAAGACTCCACCTGTAACTACTGGCTGCATGAAATGGAATATTAGAAAGTAAATACAGAGAAAGTGAAATTCTGAAGAAAATTTTTGAAATTAAAAGGAACTTGGAGTGCTTAATATTTTTTTAGTGCCTTAGCTTTCTGAAAAATGTCATCAAGACTGTGAGGTAACTCACAGGGAAACAAAATCTTATTTGGTCAAATTTACTGTTTCATAATTTTTTTTAAGTTTGTGTAAAGTTTAACTAACTGTTTAATTTTTGGTAAAATTTCATGCTGAATTTACACTGACATAAGAAAAAAAGTAAAGTGAAAGATGAGAAAATGAGTCTTCATTAGCTGTTTTCTCGGGTTTTCATACTACTAAACCTAAAAGATGGCATTTTTCTCTTGTGTGTACTAACCCTAATACTTTCATAAGATACTTTTTAATGAGAATAATTGCAGCATTTTTAAAAAAGATTGCTCTTAAGAAAAAAAATTAAAGATTTGAGTAAAAAATAAAGGCTTTGCATGCTTTGATCTTCTAAACTGCTAATGCTGCTCAGCTTCTAACTTTAGATGTAAATTTAATCTAAAGCACATATTTGGGCTTATTCAGTCTTTCCATTTTGGGCTGCATTTTGTGGATGTTGATCACAATAGTCTTACACATATAGACAACCCATTTTTGTGAGATGATCTCACAAAACTGCATTGTTTTGGGCAGTCCTTTCTGATACCACCATCTTCTTGATGAACTTTTAAAAAAAATCAGTTCTGTTTTGTCTGCTAAGTGAAAATTTAGGCATTTAGATTGGTAATTCAGTATGGAATTAAAATATCCAATAGTCTGCTCAGTCTGCTTCTGCAATAGCAATGCTCAGTTTCTAAGACCTTACTTTCCAAATATCCTATTTTTACTCACTTTTGATTTACTGAACTTTCATCTACTTGGTCTAAACTTGCCTTTGTTTTGGGAAGTTCCATGACAAGCACCCAGCTAACTCCATGACTTACTGCAAAATAATGTGAGGAAGAGTGTATTTTCTGCTATTCAGACTATGTTGGCACCTTTTTTGTGTTACATAAAACTAAAAGCCTTTCTTAAAGCATCAGGCTCAGCAGAAGGCAGGAGTATGAGAAATCTTCATTTTGCCTTGTTTGAGGCAATTGGTTTTGAAATAACAAAGCCATGCAAACCTGACAATACCTGTTTGTGGGAGCCTGGCAATATGTTCATTTACTTGACATAAGAGAGAGAAGAACAAAAATGCTGTGAATTTTTCTTAAGCTAGAGAGAAACTGAAATATTTTTCTTCATGGGATTATTGACCATTTTAACTTGCATAATCTTGTCTTCCATGCTGTCTGCTTAAAATTATATATATACATTTTAATAATTTAATATTTAATAATGTAATTTAGTCTACCTCAGAGCTAGAGAATGATGGGATGATGTAGCAAGTACTACAGGCAATGCATTTCTCAGCATGAGTTTGGGGTGGTTTCACAAGTTGAAGTGCGGAAAGTATGTTAATGTCGATAGAAGTCATGTATCTGTTAAGCACCTGCATTCATGTAATAATTCTTTCATTGAAAACTGCTGTGAACTCAGTGAAATGAGACGTGGTTAGGAGAGATAATATCTTTCTTGTTCAGTAGGAGGGGAAAGATATCCCTCTTAATATTTATGAATGTTGCTGGAAAAAAGAAGTAGGTCAGTGGGAGCTCTGTTGCAGCTCATCTCATATTATTGCCTTTTACACATTTTGAAAAATCAGCTGAGCCCTTGCATGAACTGCAGGATAAACCCAAAAGATTGGCCCACCATTGTTGACATGCAGATACTAGATATTTCTTCTTTGCTGAGTCACACTCAGTCATGGAATAACTGGAAAATTTTGCTGGACGTTGTCCAGGCATCATTAGGGGAGGTTCTTAGCATTCATTACTAAATCTTTAATTATAAAATAGTTATTAGACAACACTCAACCTCTAACGTTATATAAAAGTAGAGGGGTTTTTCCTGTTTACTTTCGCTTAAAAGTTGCCATCTGGATCTCACAGGTTTGGTGAACTCATGTATTTTGAAGTTTTAAGGAGTCACTTGCTGAGGATATTTATATTATTGGCAATATCCCTAAATGCACAGAACAAGGCATCTTCTTACAGAGCTAAATTTGTATCTGTCAGACTGCAAGACAAGAAGCAAAACCATTAATGCTGGGAGGCAACTGCATAATATTGACCAATATATTGGTCAATAATATTGACATGACCAATCTCAGGCTTATTGTGTATCTTTAGCAGGATAAGAATCATGAATCTTTTCAGTTTTTGTTGTGTTATTCCTACAAGTGTTTGCTCTACTAAAATTAGACTTCCTAAGTCAAGATTCTCTAGTGCTATTAACAGTGCCATATTATCTGGCACTGCCTGGATATTGCTCTTTCTAGTGCCTTCTAAGGCTTGTATTTCTAAAAGTTCAAACTTCTGGAGCTGAATCAGTAAAAGCAAGAGTGAAATGCCCAAAAAATGTGAACTTCAGTGTCATAAATAGAAAATAATAAAGACCGCTGCAAATTATTCTGTTTCTTCAGTGAAAAAAGAGCAGAAGCTCTGTCTAGTTTCCATAAACCTTGTTTTCCCAGCTTTATTTTTTTTCTGATTTTCCTCTCTCTGAATACAGAGAAACCTGGGTTCTTACTACAGAGACATAGAAATGCCTGCTAGATTAACTTTAGTAGTGCCACATGCAGCTTATTATTCTTTTTAAAGCAATGTACAGAACCAAATGTATTGAAAATTGATAGAGGTAGTTGTTCAAAGAGACTGGTACAATGTGTTAGTTACTTTTTGCTTGCTGTAGTATTTTCTTTTGCTTCACAACAAGATTTTGAACAACAAAAGTTATTATTTAATGGAAATAGGAAGAAAGGCATAAAAAGAGCTACTGAGAAAGACTGGAATTTACAACAATTTTACAGATTCAACTAGCATTACTACAATGAGTGTAAAGCAACTGTATATAATTTCTGCTTCCTGTGCTATGCTTCCATCATGATGCACAGAAATTGAATTGGGATGCAAGCACTCAAGTAACAGCATGTCTAGACTGTGAACAATTACCTATCTAGGCAAATCTGACGGCAAAGAAAGATAAATGATGCTTGGTAAAATGGGAAACTCAGTAACTCACAGAATAACCCAGTCAGAATAACTAAAAAGCTGAAAACCCAAAAGATGAACAACAAAGTTTAGAGTAGGAAACATGAAAAGAATGGCTTTAATTTTGATTTAATTTAAAATGACCATCAGGCTTCAGTATCAGATATGATTTATTAATGCATGCTGAACTAGGTGAAGAGTAAAGCCAATAGGGAAGAAAATTCCACATGAGGATTAGTCTCAATCATATTTTCAAGATAATCTGAATCCAGCACGTCCTCCAGGTGGAGCATGTAGTGCAACTAGCACAAAAGATGAAAATCTCTTTGAGTGCCAAACAAAGGATACTCTAACTATTGTTGAGCATATAATTATAATTATTATCTCATTATAATATTGAATTATATATTCATTACTTTAAAGACCGCTGGGTATTGTGGTGGTGTGCATGTGCTGGCTCCTCTGGTCCCAACAAATGGAATTATCTTTATCTGCTAGTGATTACCTAACTAGACTTTTCCAGTTGTTGGTGCAGTGGCTTTGCTGGAATGATGAAATAGCAATCAGTTATTTACGTAAAATCATTGAGCCACACCACCTTTTTTTGCTGTCTGCATATTGCAAGGAAGAGTTGTAAAGAAAATAATCACAGCTTAGTTTTTGGAAGTTATGTTTAAGTGCCATCTTATAGATGGCAATGTAGTGTAAACTGTAATTAAAAATCTTACTGCAAGAGATTCAGTGGCTGTTAAAAAAATTAATTTTTTTTCCTTTTTTACATGATCTCCTTGTTTATTCCATTTGAGCATAATTGATTATTTGAAAAAGGATAGCCTTTATACTTTAAAATGAGAGATTTGTGAAATACAACAATAATTTTTTAAAAACCAGTTTATTAAATATAGTTCTTTCCTTGATCTAAAACAAGAAAAATAATTTTTTCCACTAGATCTATATGCCCTCTAAAAATACACATTCAGGACAAAAATCACAGCAAAACTGGACATATCTTATATCTAGTTCTGATAAAACTGGAGGTGCCCATGACTTTTAAAGTCGGTTCCTGATAGAAATTAATGTGAGAGTGATAATTGTTGTGAGTAAAGACGAGCCATTTCTGAGCACTACGAAAGTTCAGTATTTGTGTTGGGGGATATTACAGAGGTTCCAAGAATCCATATGATCCATGACAGAAGCTTTGTATACGCTGCTAGAAGCATGAATGACTAAAGAATTAAAATGGAATATTTTAAAAAGTATTTCTTGCTACCTGTTGATTGCAGAAAGCTGAAAGATTGGATAAAAGCTTTCTGTAATGCAAATAAAACTTGCTGAAACATGATTATTTTAAGCTTTTGATTCTGAATTCTTACCTTACAGCAGCTGCTCTTTAAGGCAGTGTGTCTGGAACAAACATTCATAAAGCCCTGTGGTACTTGTACTTCCTCTGTTTCCTTCCCTAAATATTTTAAAAATTTTTTGTCTGTCCTTTGCATGTTACTTTAAATTGTTTGGTGAAATAGTAGCCATCCAGGTTTCACTCTTAACACATTTTAGGTAGAATTTAATACCTTTTTATAAGATTCACCATAAAAAACACCAAAGTGTTTGTTTTGGCATTTGTTAATCCCAGTTTAAAAGAACAAAACCAAACCAAGTCAACACAACAAAAACCTCACCAAACCCAGAAACCAGCAGCCAAAATCAAACAAAATATTTTATCTTTTACTTACATCATTTTTTTACAAGGCAAATCATATATCAAGGCAGAACATATCCTTTAAGAAAGTGAAAGCAAATTTCCAAATGTTTCTCTAATTTTATATGATGTTACTTACATATTTGGAAATAATTTTATCAACTATTGAAATAATTAATGATTCACTAATATGCTCAGCATAACTCATATTCTGTCCTGTGACTTGGCTCTTCTACAGACAGGGAAAATTAATTTAAACAGGTGATCTTGAACACCAAATGTCTGAATAGTTAAATGTACTCATTTCTTGTTGTCAAATCACCCGAGGTATAATTGAATTTCAAGTATAAGTTGAAACTTCATTAGGAAAGTTTCCTGAAAAGCTATTTATATAAGCAATGTAAAATTAATGATTTTTATGACACAGTCATCTTTTGCCCCCATATTTCCGTTGTATATTTAGATGTTCCTTGCCTGTGAGCATTGGCAGATGTCATGGCTTAAACCCAGGTGACAACTCAGTGCCTCAACCCCAGGGGGAGATGGAAGAGAATTGGGAAAATAGACAAAGTCCTTGGGTTGAGATAAGAACAGTTTAATAGCTGAAATAAAACAACATAATAATATTAATTGTGATGAAAAGGGAAACAACAAAGAGAAAAAGAAGTAAAGCCTAAGAAAGGCAAGGGATGCACAATTGCTCAGCATCCACTGACCAAAGCCCAGGCTGTCCCTGGCCAGCTCGTAGACTGGACAATGTGTTCCATGGTGTGGAATATCCCTTTGGTCAGCCCAGGTCAGCTGTCCTGGCCGTGCTCCCTCCTGGTTTCTGGTGCACCTGCTCCCTGCCAGAGCAGGGGAACTCAAAAGTTCTTGACTGAGAGCAAGAACTGCTTAGTAACAATTAAACATCAGGGTGCTTTCAACATTATTCTCATCCTGAATCTACAATACAGTGCTGTACCAACTACTAGGAAGAAAATTAATTCTATCCCAGTTGAAACCAGGAAACCATTAAAAATTACCTCATTTTTTCTGGCACGAGATAGCAGATATTAGTTATCTAACAACTATTGGTTTGTCATGGTGAACCAGTAGAATTGAACTGGCATGGCTATCCCCTGTTGCATTAAAAAGCAATTTTCCTTCAGAAGTTCAAAAGTGTCTGAACTTAATGTGTTCTTTTAGGAGAAATAAGATTTCTGTGTGAAAGGAGACAATCACAAAGGATGTGAATCTTTTGCAGAGACTTGAATGAGCAAAAATTAATAATGCAGGCTGGAATTTCTTTTGGGGAAAAAAAAAAAAAAAAAAAAAAAAAAAAAAAAAAAAAAAAAAAAAAAAGGTAAAATTGGTGACTTTTCTGCCCTGACTGAGATATTCCAGAGAGGAAAGGGCTGCGTTAGGGTTTAGGATTTCCCTCCCCATTGAGTAAGATGAACCACAGAAAAACCTCTGATTTTTCCTTCTCCCCCATTCTCAACACATATCATCAGTCTATTTCTTTAAGTAATCTTGTTGTTTTCTGGGTATCTGTATGTTTGTTTTCTTTCTCCTTTTCTCATAGGTGTCATTCTCTATTAGACAACAAATTCTGAGTAGCTCCCTTTGTCATTTCTTATTTGATTTGCATAGCTTTCTTCTGTAGTGAAATACTGTGGAAATAGGTATATCTGGAAATGTTAAAAAATACCCAATCAAATAAACCCAAAAATAATTTGTAAAGATGCAATAACACTGCCTTACAATATTAACCTTGTTAATTAAATGAAAAATATCGAGAAAAGGAAGATGTGATAGGAACTGTTCCATTTATTTGTATTGACTTTCAGTCAGGAACTGTTTACTCGTATAGTTGTGTTAAAATATGTTGAGTATTTAACTTAAAGGTAAACCAGTTATGCAGATGTTTATCATGGTACCAAAAGGCAGCATATGGATGCACACTGAGATGAGAATACTAAAAGGCTCTAAATACACGTTAACATCTTCTGAAAACAACTATTTTCTCTCTTGAGTGCAGAAATGCTGGAAGGGTTTTTTTATTACAGAGAATATAAATGACAGAAGAATCAGGACTAAATATTTTCCTTGATGTTTTAAGCAACAACCATTCTAGGAATAGACACAAAAGGTCTGGCTTTAACATTAAACTTTATCTATCTTACTTGATCATATTTGCTTTTTTTTTTCCCTGATGCTTTTCAAATGACTCTTCCTTTATCCTCTGATCCCCTTCATGCTTTCATTCTGGCCCCAGCCCTTTTATCACTTTGTTACACTTCTATGTCTATGAGTTCTGTTTTACTTCTTGTTCAAAGGATCCTCATTTTGATCCAAAGGGAGGGAGGAGAATAGAGAGGCTTCCTTTCAGTTTTAAAAACTTACTGATAGGAGATCTGAGAGCTTCAAACAAGCCTCTTATACTGTTCTTTGCAGTTAGTTTTCTTCTGATCTCACATAGCAGTGATCTTTGTTTCCCTCCTCCTTTTTCCTCTCTGTATATCTGTCAAAAGGATGAAGAATCTCTTACATCTTATCTGTTGTTCCTCCATTTTCTAAAAGTCTTCTCATTTATTGTTCTGAGGATGTGGTGTGGTTAAATTGCAGCAACCAAGAGCAAGCACTTTGTCTGTAACAGCCCTTTACTTTCAGTTACACAAAGTTTCTCCAGGACTGGAGGAAGAAATAAGAATCATCTCTGTCCTTTTTTTTTTACTGTGGAATCCCAGTTTTTCTTCCTCCATCCTGATGACGTGTTTGGTACTTTTCCTTCTCAAGAAACTCTTATTCCACAAAGAATCTTTGAAACTGGAGGAGAGAGTCTCACACAATACCTGGAAAATTAACAAAGAGATGTGAGATAATGGTAGCGTTGCACTAATTTTTTTCTTCCCCACACACACTCCTACTCCGTGAAATAAATGTTTACATTTATTTCAAGGTAAAATGGAAGAAAGTTTGAGGGTATGTGTGTATAGAAATAAGTATCTGTGGATGTAAATTTTTGTGTGCAGTGAAAAACCTGTTAAATAAATTTGGTGGGCAGAGCAGTTATTTGTAAGCTCAGAAAATTTTAATATAGTTAGCTTACTGTTCCATAATTTCAGGAATTTAGATGTCACAAGTGATAAAATGTTCAATATTTTAAGTCTCAAATTGACAACAAACCACCTATGATTTAACAAATGAGCCAGCAATATTTGGGGTGCAGTATAACTTTAAGAAAATACTGAGGAGGGGGAAAAACATAACCTATTTTTCCCCTCCCCTTGTTGTTTCTTTTCCCTTTAGAAAAGCTAATTACCAGCAAGGATTAGCTTTTTCAGTAGGTTATTCTTACAATGTGTCATTTTGAGCTAAACTCTGAACAAAAACAATCATCTAAAAGAGAAAACAGAGATTAATCAGCTAATAGTGAGAGAAACTTGATTACACAAAAGTGGCAAAGCATAAAACTCCTTGCATTTGCAACCCATAAAATATTAATTAAAATAATTAAGATTAGGGTGTAGTGCCAGTAAAGATCTTGGTTTCCTACTCCACTTTTATTTTAGAAGTCTCTTGATTTGCTATACTTGAAGAGACACTTCAACTGTGGCAATCACACATTGGACCAGTCTGAGATAATAATCTGAATTCTGTTGTTCTCAGCTCCTGTAAGTAATGCCTTGGAAGATACGATCTGGGACTGTGTTGATGAACTTCATAGTGAATTTGTTTTTATATTTCAGCTAGCCATTACACTTGAAGGTTAAGAGCTGGTACTTTGTTAAATAGCAGCAGCTTTTCATAGACAGAAAATTAACTCTTAGGGGAGCAGAGCTCTGCTGCATATTTAAGTAACACTTAGATGTGTACAATTCATTACAGAACAACAGCAAGAACAAGAAGACACTGAATGTTTAATTTTCCTGTAAAGCAAACACAGAGATAATTGGAACTTGATATATTGTTGATGTAAGTAGAGGAGCTTGTACTTAAAGATATAAACCTTTCTTTTCATACTCAAAAATAACTTCTTAAAAAATTTTACTTACATTATTGTTTTATACTTCACTGATACAACATAATATCCAGTAGAATACTGAACTAGAAACACAACAGAGCTGGTAGAATTAAGCTTCCACTTTTTTATTATCTTCTTTTGGTTTTTTGTTTTTTAATGATTTAATGATTATTCATCTAATCTGCATTTTTTTAATACGTAAAATTAAAATTGAGATTACCATGCCCAGAATTTTGGTCCCACTCTCTCTTCTAACATTATTGTTGATGTGTAATGGAAATTTATAGTAGCCCCAAACACTTTAAGTCCAGCTACCCAAGCAAGCACAAGGTGAGATTCTTGGAGGTGTTCTGTACAGGGCTGACGGTCCCTGTGGTTCCTTTCCAGCTCAGGATATTCTATGAGTCAACCTTATGAAAAAAATATCACTGCAGGGATAAGCAGGTTTGGTTTTGACTCTCATTCAATATTTTATTTTATTTAATTTATTAGGCAGTTTATACTCTTATTTTTAACAGTAAATAAGAGATAAACATACTTCTATAGTGGAGATGAGCACTCTGATTCTGATATCACTTGCATAGAATCAGTGTAAATCAGCTTGGAATTCTGCTGTAGGGAAAGATAATTTAATCCTGTGGACTTACCCAGCTGCATTTTATCTAATTAGTGTGCCCCCCTAAATGGATTTAGGAACAAATTACTGGCTGTCCCAGATGAAAAGCTATCATGCTGGTTTGCTTGGTTTAACACACATTTTGTTATAGAAACCTGCTCTGTTTAGGTGAAACATGCATTGGTATTTATCAGAGAATTTAAGAGAAAACCCATGTGTCTGATCTGAAAAGTGATTCTTTTTACTTACGATTCTTTTTACTTACGATTTTTTAGCATAAATCATTGAGCAAAGTGAAAGATTTTTCACTTCTCTTCTGTCTTTTCTCCTGTATACAGAGAGTGACTCTGGCACAAATCAGTGGTCCCTTTCTAGCTGCAGTGACTCAGACAGTGATGCTCACGTCGATAGAAAGACATCAACCCATCCTATTAACTCCATGACTACTGGAATGCCTTCCCAGACAGGCCTGTGCCCAGGAAAATGAAACCCCAAAGGTTTTTTGATGCAGGAAAGGATTAGGGTTTTGTTCATGGAAGCTTTACTTTCTGAAGTCTGGTTGTTTAGCCCAGGTATTAGTTAGAAATGAGATGAAATTGGTTTCGAAGAAAGCTACAGTCATGATAACCACACCTAAAAAACCATTTCAGGTTAGCAGAAGTGAGTGCCTGAAAGTGCTTCCAGTGACTAATCAGGTAGTAAGAAAAAGAGCCCATTTTGGTGGGTGCTGTATAAGTTGCGATTTGACTGTGTAACTTATGCTATGAAGACAAAAATAAGATATAACGTACATCTGCAGACTGTGGTAACTTTATACTTTTGTATACAGATTTTCCTCTTCATGGAGACTGGTTGTTCACCTGAAGTGCAATGAGCTACAGATAAAAAGCTTAGATTATATTTCTGTTCAAGTACTCCTGATGGGGTGGACAGGTAGAAAGGGCAAAGCCACCAGAGGGAGGAAAAGCAGGAATGCAGAAACAAGCCCTAATAGACTCTCCATGGATGTTCAAAACCTAAGTCTGTTTAAACTCTCATTATCTTTGCCTGCCGAGGTCTTTTGGAGCCCAGGCCTTGGGTGAATACAGTGCCCATATAGCTGGATAAGCTAACTGATGGTTGATTTATTCTTGGGCCACCCACAGGCCCCTTGCAGTGGATTTTTTCTAAATCTCTGCTGCTGTCAGTCATGCATGACCTTGGAGAACAGGATTTTTTCACTTTACCAGTATTGACTCTCCCTGCACGAGTTGTCAAAGGGATGAATCAATAAGTTAAAAATCTACAAAATCTCTATAGAAATTCTGTTTATTATTAACAAATACCTTAAATCGAGCTTACTTAAGATTCCAAGAAAGATAACAAGCACTATCACATTGATTGCAAACTGAAAAAAACCTCCACCTTTGGCAACACTAAACAGGAAGTTTTCACAAATGGTTAAACAGCTTACTTGCTGCAGTGCAATGCAATCTCCAAATCCCTATCCTTCTCTGGTGATTGATCATTCTTCATCCCATGGCTGGCTGAACAATTACTGATCTTTTCTATTTGGTCAGCAGGATGCTTCCTTGCTGTATCTGGGACTGTCGGACTTTGTAGCAGAACACATTACCATGCCTCTGTAAATCAAAGAATATGTTACCTAGCTCCCTGGATACAAGAGACCCAGATTTACAGGTCTGTACTTTACCATTACAGAAAAAGATAATCCATGACAACAAACCTGGGGAGTGCATATGTAATTTACCTGTCACCATTCACACTCCAGTAACAGATTTTTGGCACGACATTTTAATGGAAAGGGATTTTAAAGTTGCACCCAAATCTGTAGCATTTTCCACTTTCAGAAATATTTGATGTTTAATTTGCTTTTATCTTTCTGTCTTCCTGTTCCTCTTCAGCTGTGAAAAGTAAAAAAGGGCCAAGAGAGTGACCTGAGAGCCTCAAAACCAGCAATGTTAGGTGCAGAAATATGATGTTTATTTTTCCCTTACAATGTGGTGCATGGGATTTTACTTTAAAGTTTCATGCTCTGTGTACTCATCATGCCCTCTACAACAGCTCTAAAGGAATCTCTGCTGTTCTGCAAATTCCAGCTTCTTTTTAAGTTTCCTACTTGCTACAAGCTTGTCAATTTAGGGATTCCCTATTTCACTGATTAACAGAGGTTGCTCTGAACATTTGTTCTAAGTTTTGATCTGCTGTTGGCTTGGAGGTGTGGTTGTCTTGCTCACTGGGTCAGGCCTACTTTTCCCCTCTGCCCTGGCAATCTGCCAGTTCTGTGTTGATATTTGTATTTCTCTATTTATGCATTTTAAGCCAAGCATTATTTTGTTTACTGCAAGGCCTAACAACTCTATATGATAGAATATATAGAGCAGTATTTTTTCTGTATCTTACCTGGCTTGGGTTATGCGAATAACAGTATTGAGCACATTTATACAATTTGAAATAATTACACAGAGATTAACTAATTATTCAGTACGGGGAGTAAATTAAGGAGGAATTATCATTTTTAAAAAATAGAATGAAAGATGAAGTGACTTGTTCAAGTTCTACAGTGAGTTGGTGTAACAGTAGGTAGAGGTCTTGCAACTTTTTTTATTTTTGAGAAATCAGTTTATAATGCTTTACGAGACTCAGTGTATTTTAGCAGTTTACTATATCAAGGTAGTCTTGATAAATGTATTTCTCATTACAATGTCAGTGCTGTTTTAGCTAAGTACCTATAAAGCACAAATGTTTTCTATAATTAAACCTGTGAACACCTAATGCAAAAATTACTGGATAGACTGGATTCACTTTGATATGAAGGAACTTTAGTCTATGCCAATACAGGCTGATTGTATAAATAACAACATATAAATTGATTGATTCCAGTTTTTGCTTTGGTTGTGTTGAAAACTGTTGGAAACCAAGAAGTTAAATTTCCTTTTGAATTTTAGAGAAGAGAATATATTGAATCATAGTGAGACAGAAATAAATCTTCAGGCTTTCTATGAGTTTTTGATGAAAAGCAGCATGTAAGGTGCCTGAGTAGCTGTAGAGGGCCAGTGCCCTAGAAATCCAGATAAAGTTTAGTATTTCATAAACATAATCAAAACACAGTACAATATTGGTTTGCATTTTTGGATAGAGTAGTCTACAAAACCAGATAGTAGCAAGGACAAAAAATAACTTAAAGTATTCAGGTAATACCAAAGTCAAAAATGTAGTAAGTTCTGCACGTACATGAAAAAAAACAACTTACATAAAATCACATTGAAGTGTGTAATGTTTTTTAGTAATTTTAGCAGGTTTAGAGAACTGGTCTTAGTTTCGTGTTTTTAGCTAATTGGTCAATTTAGAGTTCAAACCTGGCCATAGAGGCCAGCAGAGGAGAGACAGCATTCCTTATCTATCTGGTTGCTATGCTGCTGCTTCACTTTGCCTGCAAAAAACAATGGGAGAAGAAAGAAGAAAAGAAGAAAGAAGAAAGATGGTTGCGTGATTCCAGCCGCCCACCAGGCCCCTGCCAGCCACACGGATCTCCAGGTCCAAAGCCACTGGGCCCCTGCAGAGAATCTCAGATTCACCCTGAAATTATTCCTGCTTGCTGCTTAAGGCCCGTAGCACTGAGAAGATTCAGAGGCCCCAGTGTCTCTTTAGGGCCTCACCCAGAGAGGACCCTTCAGCTAAACAAACTGCACCTTCAGAGCTGTTTTGTTACACTGATGCCTTTTAAGATGCTTTTTAATAAATAACTTTTAATACTATAACTGGACTCTAGTAGCCTGGCTCCCCCATGCCACATTAACAGAAAACTATCATTTTTATAATTCAGTATGACACAACCACTACTTAAAAAAAAAATACAGTTCAGAAAAATCTAACTACATTTCAGTTTAGGGCATTGCTGAAAGAAACAATGAAGGAAAAGAAACTTATTACTCAGGGTTCTAAAATAAAGCAAGTTGTTTTCCCTCTCTGTTTCCTGTGCTACTATTCAGGACAGTAAAAAATTTATTTAACTTAAAATTGGTTAATTTTATATGAATGTGTAAGAAGAAGTAAAAAGTTTTAAGCAGACTTCTGCCTGAAAGCATAAAGCAGTAGCTGGGATCCCCAGAGCATCCCTGCATTCTTCAAAGGTTGTGAAAAAATTATTCTATACTACTATTTTGTTGCAAAATAATGTTCTGGGCATCTTCCTAAATGTAGTAGCTGGTGAAACTACTAAAATGTTTTTTTTTTTTTTTTTTTTTAATCTGTTTTGGATTCTATCCCCTTATATCCATTATATGTAGTCTCTTGTTTTTTGAGTGAACATTGTATTTGCTCCAGCCTACCACTGAAGTCCTAACTGCATGTATGTGCAGAAGCGGGCCCAGGACTGACTCATCTAGAACTCTGCTTAAAATACCTTCCTGGTTGACAGCAAACTCTTGGTTACTGCACATATATGAAGTTTTGTGCCCCTTTTGTCTTCATCAACCCCAACTTTCCCCGTTTACTCATGAGAGTGTCTCAAGGGATGGCATCAAGATCAGTGAAGTCAAGACAGATTGTCTCTAATGCCTCCCCCTTATCTGCCAGACCCATTATCCTGTTAGGAAAGGAAATTGGATGATTTTTATGAGATTTGTTCTTGACAGATCCATGTTAGCTGCTTTTTAGTATGTTTACTATCCTGTAGGTTCTTTAAAATTGACTCTTACGTGACTTGTTCTAGTATCTCTGTGAACATTGAAGTTAGATTGGCTGATCTATAATCTTCTATGCTCTTTCTATCATTTTGGAAATACCCATGAAGTTACCGTTCACCAGTCCTTTAGAAACTTCCCATTATATCTTTAACAAATTCTTGAAAATAAACTTTAATGATTCACAGATTGCATTGGCTGGTTTCCCATGTACCCCTGGGTGAACTGAATCTGGTCCTGTCAACTTGGATGCATTTAATTTATCCAAATATTTTTCACAGCTTCCTGTAGCCTCTTCATCATCAATTCTGCTCCAGTGTACAGTATTTTTTAAACTTATGACTGATAACTCTTATAGAGGTTTGCATGCATTATATATAAATGTACTATAAACATCCCATTGTACACATACAACCCCTTTTATTCATTTTATTAATGTTCGTCCCATTTATATCCTCAAGATGAACTTTACAAGACATTTGAATTATTTTCAAATCATACAGTTACACACAGGAACAAGGAAAATGCATTAGCAGTGAAATCACCATTACTGAAATCTGTCTGTGATCTAATAGCAGGTGACAATATATTTTAAGCAGGCATGCAAGTGAAGAGAGGATAAGCCCTCCATCCCCAAAACCTTTCCAGGAGTAACTGAAAAGTAAGTTTACTTCTGAGCATGTGTTTTTTTTCTAATCCATACCCAATTTATTTTCAATTTCTGATTCTATCAGTTGTAAAACTGGATTCTACTTGAAGTTAAATAAAATGCTGACTGAATTTAAACTTTAGCTGTATCTTTATTGTGTGTATTTTTGAAAAAAAAAAAAAATCCAAACAGTATTTACAGTGATTTTAAAATTTTGGGATAGTTTTTGCTTTTGAAGAGCAAAAACTGGAAAGAACTCTGTAATGTGCTGTCTTGTGGGATTTTTTTCCCTTTGTTTCTTATATGCAGAAGGGACTTTCATCTCTGTGTGGGTCTCCAATTCAGATGTATTTTTTATTGCTCAATTTAGACAAAATGTTTGTTACTATGATTTTTCAAAATTGCTCAATTTTCTAGGCTTGTGCAAGAATCTCCCCCTTCAACCCAAGCCAGTTTTTCAGCATTTCTCATCCAGTATGCAATACATCTTTTCTCTTAGTGATAGCAAGTGTTAGGTAGAGTGTGGAGTGTTCCTAAGAGTCCCAGAGATACTTTATGGAATAATCAAAATCCTCCAGGACGATTCGTGTGCAGCCGATATTGACTGAGCAGAGTTCAAGGCGTCTTTTAAAACTACATGTAATCACTGTTTATTTTGAGCAAAATGGTTTTCAAAGGCACCATAACTTAGGGAGGATTTCTATGGCTTTGTGGTATTCTCTAAAATTTTCAAGATGGGTAAGTCATTTGTAACACAGAATTCATGTGTGAATTTAAACCTCATTACTCCGGTAACAGATCAAAAACTAATACTTGTGTGTGTGTAGGTAAGATGTTCTTGCTCTGAATTTACTCTGGAGTAGCTGTGCAGTGTCATTTTTTTGAAAATATCTCTTTATTGTGGACCAGAAGTGCCCCTGCAAAGAGAAAGGGGTGGAAACCTCCTCCCTCACTGCATTTTGTCTTTCACTGGTAAAAATCCCAAGAGCAGCACGTTGCCTAAGCTGCAGGAAGAATAATGATAACCTTGGCAGGTCTAGCAGTAGCATTTTAAAAGGAAAATTTTCCCAAGCATTTTGAATGACTCTTTAGTGATTAACAACTATTTAGGTCAGCCGTCACACTTCATTATCTTTAAAAAATTTCTGTATTAAAGTTCTGTATATTTTTCTGGAATCATACCTGACTGTGAATACTCATCTTGTCACTTTTTCCACATGCTTTGTGTTCTGTAAACTGACCCAGCAAAGGCCTTTGCTTAGCCTCTCTGTGCCTGTTCATCTGTTCAGCTTTTTTATTTCTAGCTGATTATGTCAGGATGGGAGTCTTCCAGAGAAATCTGGGTTGTTCTGCTTTACACCATGTTGTGGAGCTTTGTAGTTTTGTTTTCATTAGAAAAACCAGAAAAAACTGATTGTTTTGGTCTGCAAGTGGTGACTGGCTGGAGAAAGCTGTGGGTCCTGACTGCCTGTGGATGTGAGAGATGCAGATTTGTCTTGAGTCAGAAAGATCTGGAATTTGATATTCTGGCTGAGATACAGCAGTGTATTTAATCCACATGGTTCTAAATCATTCTAAGTAAGGAACCTGAACTTGGCTTTCGCTCAGTCTAGGATACATTTTATCTTTTATAGTGTCTTTCACACATTTTTGCCTGGCAATCAATATGTGCTATTGTAACAAATATTGCAGCTCTGGTGAAATGTCCCCATGGCAGAAATGGTTCTGTCAGTATTTTCTCATTTGTCAGCAGTCCTTCATTCTGTTGGAGAGTCCAGCTGTAGAAGCATTGAACAACTGATGAGATACTGCAGCCTGTGTCAGGCTGTGAGTGCAGCCTGTTTAACAAATTCACAGGTCACAGTCAGTTTTGAATGCTTAAGAAGTGAGAGAGAGACCTCTAAAATACTGGGAATCTCAGAAGTTTAGGGAAGTGTTTGCTAAGAGAGGGAGAGAGTGAATATCTGAATTCTTGTTGAAATAATAGTATGGTAGGCTAAAATATTTTTCATGTACATGCTGATATTTAAATTTTTTATTTCATATACCACTTAAAAGGTAAGCTATACTTGCAAGCTGCAAGTGGTGCTGTTGTCTTAAGTGACATATTGCTAAGGGCATTTTAAATTTTGTATGCAATGGTTTCCTTCCCTTTTCTACATGGGAAAAGTGGCTGTCCATGGAAACATATTCTGACGTTCTCTTTAATGTCTGTATACTTCTAAAGATCAATTCACTTCTGTTCTGCATAGTGAGAATGCAGATCCAACCTACAGCATGGCAGATCTAAATGCAGGATATTTTCACCTTGGTTTTGTTTCAATGTGCTTCTGAAAATTATAGCCTTGGCTCTCATTGTGTCATTATCTGCTTGCAGTTTGTTGAACTTATTCTTCCTGGAGGTGGAATCCTTCACATTCACTCACTTACTCTCTGAAAAATGAGCAGAAAGATTTTTTCAATAACTGGTTATAGCTCTGTAGTCCATTAGAGAATTCAGTTTTTCCCAGAATTGCTGTGCTGTTCATTTCCAGTATAGCAGTAGTCAAAATTACAGGTTTACCTTGCCTTTTACATGCAAAATATAAGTTGCATATCAAATCCATGTGAAATAGTCATGAATGTCATGAGTGTTAAGAGGAGTATTCAGGAGCCAGAAAATGTGAGGGGATTTGTTAGTCAGGATGTAAAACATATAAGTCTTAGAATAAGGATAGAAATGGAATTGCCTAAAACTCATATTTTTGGTGGATCTCTTCTGTTTGTATTACTTTTTTTTTTTTTTAAATCCTTGAAACTTGGAGGAGCTATTTTGTGATATCATTGGTTCATGTGCAACGCTGAGATGTTTGTTTAACATTGCATGCTTAAAAAAAACTATTAGGTTAAATTCTCGTTGACATAATCTTCTTGACAGTTTGCTTTCACCTTTATCTTCTGCAAATAAGGTGGAGGAGAAATAAATACTATAATATAGTGAGACTATATTATAATATTATAGTATTATAATATAGATAATATTATAGATAATATTATAAATTTATATTATATTATATATAATAATGGCAGGTATGTGGTGTTTGTGCATACACCAAGCCTGTCCATCACATTTAGGAATATTTTCCCTGAAATACATAATGGAAGGCTGCAATAAACATAGAGTTTAGACACACATAGAAAGAGAAAATAGAACCCTTCTCATAGGTTCATCCATCAAGATTGCACCTTTCCACTTTTTTTTTAAATGTTATTTTCTTTTTAAAACTGGACACCAGCTTTTAATGCAATATGAAAATTTGTGCTATTAGATCAAATAATATATTTCTCTATCTTTCCCTTAGATTACTGTGTTAAAAAAACCCAAAAACAATGGATGAGAAAGAAGAAATTCAGTTTATGAAAATCTTGGTTTACACCAAGACAAAGAATATTTGCCCTTCTCAACTAATTAAAAATTTGTTCTTGAATATGGAACATGATTGTAAGTGTTGGACTCATTCTGCCATGCTGATTATGTGGAATATTGTTGGATAAGATGTCAGGAGACAGGGCTCCTGTGCCTTTTTGTAAGGGATAATGGAGACTAAAAACCTGTAACAAGATAGTTTTATAAAGAATATAATTTCAAGTTTATATATTGTGGCTCTGTTACATGTTAAAAATATTTTTTAATATTTGTTATTTTACAAATAATTTTATTAAAAATTGAAATACCTATATTTAGCACTCCTTTTTATTCACACGATATCCAAAAAGGATTAGGGTGTGATCATCTGGAGAAGCTCTCTTTTTGCCCACCTCACTGCATTGCATAATTGTGTTGTTTGGATAGACGGGTCTTGGAATGATCCAGAGGTGTCACAAAAATGTGGAAATGGCCTTGGATTACAACTTGTGATAGATGTGAGCCCAGGGGGAAAAAAAAATGTTTTCTTATCCATAAGCAACAAACAAAATTTAATATTCTTAATATATCTAATATCAATTATATGCCACATAATGGATATTAACAGTTTTAAATTTCCCTTAGAACAAAGTTGCAAGGACATGTATCTCTGGAAAGCTCCCAGCTCTTCCTGAAAATTAGAAAATTATTTTCATCTGGGCAGAAAGCAAAGGGGAACAGCTTTTGAGGTTGCATGGCTTTTCTAGTGCATCTCTCCTATATAAACATCTTGGAAGAGTTATATATGTGAAGAACAAGAGTAAGAATTATTGCCCAGTCTCCACTGTGAAAGTTCAAGCGCTATCAAAGTGATCCAACAGTGTCTTTCTGAGAAGGGAGAGGCTCACATACATGAAATTGTGTTTCAAATTGTGTTCTTCAGTTGTACCCATCCCCTCCATCCATTTACTTGAGTGCTTTTAGAAAGATTCTTAACCAAGAAATTTTGTTTGCCAAGCAACAATTTAATAAATAATAAAATGTCATTAACCTCTTTGTCTTTACTTCCAACTCTATATCCATCAGCAGCTTCAACCTCTTTAAGAAGAAATTTGTATTCTTTTCAACACTGTCACATTTTCAAAACTGACTTAAGAGCCCCAGGACAAGATTTTTCCTGTTTCAAAGGGAGACAAGTCTCTGAGCTTTTTGAAATTCTTGCTATATCTTCAGGTGAAAAAAAACTTGGGAAACATTAATTCAAGTCTCTTTTAAAGTCTCTTTTAAAAAGTTAATGCAGAGATTTGAAATCACTTGTTACTTTTCTAAAATGATGCACAACTATATTAATTTTGCTTATTAAGTATTTTCTCTTTTTATATAGAAAATATTTCAACAGAGTGGTAATTGAAATTCTTTAAAAATTAGAATTTAAATTATGTATGATACTGTTAGGGAAGACAACAATTTAAAATAGGAGTCAATTAGTGAAATGTTGTTGAAAGTGCACTATAAACTGTACCCAGTTAAATCCTTCTGTGAAGGATTTCACAGAAGTGATAATAGGACAAATTTGTGGCAGGTAACAGAAGCCCAGAGGTAGAAACTGATATATTAAAAAAGACAGAATTTATGGCTCATTAGATAAAGTCACAATTCAGCCCAGTGTTCAAACACATGATGCTGCTGGGGGAAAAAGCATGTAATTAATCAGGCAGACAATTAAGAGAAAAGCCACATCTAAAGTTGACCGTGTAAGTTTGTCACTGGAAGCAGTGTCTCCTTCCTATTCCAGCTGGAGAGCAGTGGGGTGTGTGAAAACCACAGGGTGCACCAGCCTTTTATTTCAGAACATTTCCACACAGCACTGGTAAAGAAACAGTCTCACAAAGGGTTGATATATCTGCATTTTTTTCGAGAACTTTCTGCCTCAAGTCCCATAGGCCCTGTTGGGCTGGGTACTTTTTATTGCACATTTGTAAAATACCTACAAAAGAAGTTCTTGTCTAAATAGACAAGTGTTGAGGGGGCAAAAGGGGCCAAGGGCAGAGCTGTAAACACGAGGCTGCAGAGCATCTCCTGTCAGTTGTATCATCAAGGAGGATGCACTGCCCTGTATGCCTTGTTCCATCCTCCAACACAGGCCTGGCTCCCAGTGCCCTGGCTGCCCACCCAAAATTGATGCCTCCTTTGAACTTTGAGCCTTTGCCTGGGATGTTTAGTGTCTGCTTAGGAAAAGTGAGGAAAAATGCATTGTTCAGTATAGGAAATCCTGGGAAAAAAAGCGACTTCCTGGCTGCTGCACTTGATATCAAGCATTCATTAACACTGCAGCCTTACTCTTTGTCAGGCCTGTCATGTTTGTGCTTATTGCTAGGGTTATTTTTGAACATTAATTGTCAGTTTAAGTAACCTTGTTCAATGCTCTTTTGCTGCTTCTTTTCCCTTGGTTGCTTTTCTCTTCTCATTCTCTACATTTCTAATAAATATTTCAAATTCAGTTGTTGCTTTTTATTGCACTTTGGTCACAGAAGACTGAGAGCTGGGCTTAATCAGCACTCTGGAATGTAGATAAGTCAAAAAAAAGAGGGAGCAGAGAATTCCTGGGTCAGTGATTTGGGGAATAATGACATAAATACAATACTGCAAAAGTTTCCAGCTAACTTCAGTCAGTCTGCAATGGTTCATCTTGATTTCTTTGGAAATATATTATTTTAAAAACTTCAATATCAGAGGAGGAGGGAATTGTGATGCACTGGAAAGAGAGTAAAATGGGGATTAATTCCCTTTTTTTTATATACTTTTAAAGATTTTTTTAAATATCTTAAAGCAATTTTTGGCCTTTTAGTTATTGTTACATTGTGAGAAAGTGAAGAACTAAACCTCAAAAATATATTTGGTACTTTACAAAATGACAACAATATATGCGTGGGGGGATGAGTGAATTTGGTGTGTTTTGCTCCAGGGTTCAGAAGCAGGTGATGCAGGGGTACAATGCAGGTGTTTCTGCTGCAGCAGAGATGCTGGGCTGCCACCAGTGCTGAGCAACAATGAAATACCCTTATCCCATATCCTCGTTAACTTCCTTTTTATCTTACTGAATAAATATATCTGCATTCTTCAACACAACTACTCTTTTCAACTAATACAATTTAGTAGCCTTTCCTTTACCCTTCAGCTCATTCTTGTTTCCTCATATGCATTTTTACCTGAGGAACATCAAACAAACATATCCTCACACTCTCTACTTTAATGCTCAATCCTTATTTTCATTTGTTATTGACTTCTGATTTGTCAGATTTGTATTTTCTCATGTTTTTGGTTTAGTGAATCTATTTGCAATTTCATATCTGCATAAATTAAGTGATTTTTAAAATTGTAGTCTTTATGCCTGATAACTTTTAAAAAGGGAGAAAGGATTTGGATGTAATTCCTGTGATTGCCAAATTATGTGTTATCTGGAAAGACAAGACACTGAAAAGAAGAATGATACAGTAAATCACCAAACAGTAATTCTGGATACATTTAGTGAGATGATATTCTGATTATCATCTCATTTGTTGCATCTCAATGTAAAGCATACACCAAAGATTCCTATCCCAGGCAGAAATTGTGAATGGCTTTGGTTCTTGTGTAAGGCAAAATTACACAGGTTCCTTGAGTTTGAAAAATTCTGGAATATATTAGTAAGCTAATTCATTAAGTAGTCAGAAATAGTAATGAGATACGTATTATGCAAAATAATAACAGTAACAATAATAGATAATTGCTGATTCAGTGTTCAAGAGGTACACAGAGTTTCAATGAGTCACAATGCTACAGTGACATGGTGGGGGATTTTTAACCTTTTTTTGTGTCTTGTTCACTCCACCACTGGCATTTTAAGGCTTCAAAGGACCAGATTATTTTAAAGTGCCATTGGATAATTAGATACTCCTGATGCTATTGTCATGTGATGTTCTCTTCCATGGATGATTGGAGTGTGTTTGTTTTAATTAGATTGCTTTGGTGAGGCTGGTGCTGGGGAGATTAATGATCATTCATGATACAATCATTCAAGCTCCCTTAAATTTACAAAATTAAAAAAAAATTTCCATGTGTCTGAATTCAGACAATCCAGAGGGAGTAGATGTACTGGGAGAAATCACCCCTGAGAAGATCTATAAAGCAATTGAGTTGAACTCAAAGTTTTACACGTTTTCTATCCTACAATGTGCTGTACCACAATGACCTTGATCTGCAAACTCAGGAGCTGGGATTCTCCTCTTGTCTGTTCCAATTCAAAACCTTTGCAGGCTGCATTTTTCTACACAACCAGCACAGCCCTCTACAGCCAGCATAGCACTTGATCTCTTCTGATGTGGAAGTGCTCTTCAATTCAGGCTTTCAGTTTTCCCAAAAGTAGTTTTGTGAGTCAGTTCTCATCACACTCTTATGTGAATTGAATGAATAGAGCAAAAAGAGAAAGGAGACCCTTAGTGAAGTCAGTGGTCTGCCTGCAGATGTAGGACTCTGATATCCTTGTGTTATAATGTAGGTAATTTCCTGGGGATTGTCTGATATTTGTTATATTCACATTACAGCGGGATCACTTATGAGTCAGCTGCGAGCACCTCATGGCTGGCAGGTTGCAGAGACAGAATTTTCTGTCATGCTTTCATAAGAAGAGGAATCAAGACACTACTTATGTGTGAGGCAGAGACCTTGATGTTGCCCTGAATGGTTGCAGTAAGCTCCCAAAAGGAAGTTTGTGCTTTGAAATAGAGGGGAAGCTCTCTGGATATCATCATTGTCAACAGCCTGTGATTGTATTGAGCTCACAGTTGTAGGATAATGGAAACCTTGATGTGGTACAATTGAGTAAATAAACTCAATATGCTATGACATGAATTATTGCCCCTTGTCAGAGCTGTAACAGGGAAATCATGAGGCTACTTTGCCATTGTGAACAAAGACTGGCAAAGGCTGTGAAAATGAAGGCAAAACCTCCAAGCGTGAAAATAGAAAATAGTTTAAACATAAGAGAAAAAAATAGCAAGATAGAGTAAAAAAAAAAAAATTACTGTAGAGGAGACATTTCAAAAATAATTGCTGCACTTCTGCATGGTTAATGAAACGGCACCATTCTGCAGAATAAGAAGTAATGCTGGAATAATAGGAGCTTATTTGATATATCATCATCTGAGACATGAAACAATGCCATGAGTCTAGTTGCATTAATTATAGGACTACATAGCTCCTATATGGATATTTCCTACCTAAATCCTTTAACTTAGCTTCAAAGAAAATGTTACTTAAAGAGCATTTATCAAATTCTCCAATAAAAATTACATAATTTTTTAAAGAGATCTTTTGTATTCTCTAGGAAACAAAATTTGTGGAGTTATTTTTGATTTGTTTTTGTGGGGAGTCTTCTGTTTTATTTGGGGGCAGGTTGCTTGTTTTATTTTGTTTGGTTTGTGTTTTTTGGGGGGGGATTTCTTTTGCTTAAATGCTAACTGAAAAAGTTTTAAAAAATGGGCTTATATTTTTCTATGCCTTATGTTTGATAATATAACAACACTGTAAGGAATAAAGATGAACATCTGTAGAGGTGTAATCAAACCTGTAAAAAGTTTGGAATGAAATATGATGTACTTGGGAGTTTGTTAGGATGAGTTTGTGACGAGCCTCACACAGAGGGATGTTCTCCTCCTTCCATCTGTATTGTGTGCTTCTGATATTCATTTAATGGTTGTTAAATTCCAATTTTCTAGTAGATAAGTTATTATTCAGACTTGAAATTCTTCTTTGCCACCTAAACAACACAACATGCTTTTATACAGAATCACTTAATTTTGCTTAGGATTTATTTCAGTTCAGTTTGCTTAGGATTTATTTTATTTATTTATTTCAGTATTTATCCTTGGAGAAGAATATTCATTAATTCAAACCCTCTGAATGTAAAGGATATGCTTTGTTCTACAGTCTACACCTGAGTGTGCAGCTGCATTGCTAAATCATATGGTTAATATGGTTGGAGAGCAAGAAGACTTTGTCAAACACTGGACAAATTATTTCTGTTTGCTTGCAATTGCAGCTCTGCCATATTTACTTCTTCATTTTCATTCTGTTCTTAGCAAATTCTCAGGTTTAATATGTCACTGTCACCTGCAGTAGCAAGATTTCCTAGGAAGAGGTGCAAAATACATATTTTGCAGATACTCTGCAAACTTTGTTTTGAAAACATTGTGTGCAGGACAATCAAATTATGTTTATTTCACAGTTTCTTTGCTGATAGCTGCAATAATTTGATAACATAATTGAGGAAGAAAGAGTCAGACTGCTTGAAAGAATGTTAAATTTTTTTAGCTCCTGATGAAAGATAAAAGAGCAGTGCATGTTGTGAAAAACAAAAAATCTATCAGCACCATTATGTCTTCCGAGAGGAAAAATTCACTGAAGTGTAGAAGTTTGAAGGCAATCTGTTGATCTCTTGTCCTGAATTCCTGAAGTGAGAGGCCAAGAGAGCAGAACACTGCTCATCCATGTCTGGAAAAGACCCTCTCTATTCTGCGCTCCTTAACTAAGGAATTTTTGAGTACTGCGCAGGTATTTGCAGAAAGCTGGTTTCACATTGCCCTCATACTCTGAGCTTTGGAGCATCACTTTTGTAGGCATATCCTTTAAAAATGGGTTCAGGTGTAATTTCTTGTTCCTTGTCTGTCTGTACAGATTGTAAGTGCTTTCTGCTTATATTTAGTCATGTCACATTTGCCTGTGGAATGTCACTTCTAGAGTAGAAATTCTCCCAATGGCAGATGTGTTCCACTATGACAGCATGTCCTACAGTTAAAATCACTGCTGATAATGATTTGAAATAGTTTAATCAAACTCAGCAACCCAAGTTATTTTGCAAGGCTGCTCTAATGTAAATGTTATCACAGAAAATTTGATTTTTTGTTTTCTTACTTGATATAGTCAGATATTGTGATGTTAACAGTTTTCTGACAACCATAATTTCTTAAGCAGTGGGAAGGTCTTTCTATAGAAAGCTATAACACAGTTAAATATCAGCGTTTTGCTAATGGTTATTCAGTGCTAGAAATGTCTATTATAGGCTGCAATTTTTTCTTTTTTCTGTAGAACTGACATAAATTCTGTCTCATTTTTTCTCTCTATTGTATGATTCTCTAGTCTCTTAAGAAGACAGTGATAGTGAATATCCTAAATTCTTATCCTTTACATCATTTTTTGATCCAAGCATTAATTTGGAAGGGTACTGAAAATACTTAACTGAGTGGCTAAAACAAGTAGTTGAATACAATTTTACAGTTATTATGCTCCAATAATTTCTTTATTGAACAACAAGGCATGAATTATAAAATAGTAATTTATAGCTAACATGGTTTAAGCATGAGGCCAAAAGCCAAGTGTCATCGACAGTGCCATGGATGAATTATTACATTGTCAATCAAACGCTGAAGCTGCTTCTGTGATCATAACCTGATTATTAAAAAGAATGATAAGCATATTCATCAATGTACTTTGTTTCTTTTTAAAGCATACTACTCATGGAAATATGCATTCCATTACACAGTCTTGCAATATGGAAATAAAGGTAAGGGTTTTTTTGAAGATTAAATTACACAGTGCTTGAGGAATTTCTGTATTTCTGGAAATCATCATCTCACATGGTGTCCTGGGTTGAAGTATATTCTATCACCATCTTCATGAACTGTTGAAACCAGGTGAGGCAGTGCTCCCTGCCTCCCCCACTCTGGATTCTCTCCTGTTAATGGGCCCATCAGCACCTTGCCACATGACTCACAGATAACTCCTCCTGCACTATCTCCTGTTAATGGGCCCATCAGGCCTTAGCACATGACTCACCATCCCATTGGGAGATGCTCCACCCAGAGGGAGGAACCAAGCATTCCAGCCTGGATATAAGCTGAGACTGTGAACACCAGAGCAGTGCTTACCTACTGGACTCCCAGAGGACAAGAGCTACTGCTATATCTTCAGACCCATTATTTCTACAAGATCACTTCATCAAAACCACTCAGCTTAGACAGCTACCACCATAGAGTGTCAGGTTGTATTCTGTCTTTGTCAGTGTTCTTGTACTAGTGCATTTATTTATTTATTTTAATTTTCTTTTTCCTATAAAAATGATTTTGGGAACATCTGCTGGCACAGAGTCTGCTCTGCTGCTAGCCCGAGCTGAACCCTGCCTTTGCTGTGCCCGATGAGAGAGGGGAGGAGATGTGATGATGCAGGCTGGAACACATGATGAGACCGAAGGGTGGAAAAGGAATTTGGGAATTTGTCCAACTTTCCCTTCTGGCTGCAGGTGACCAGCAAGCAGTTGCCTTTTGGGCCTGGACCCTCTTAGATTTTCTTCCCCCCCCCCCCACCCCAACCCTCATCACGGCTTTGAAATGTGACACCATGGACTGACGAAGCCTGGCCGAGCTCCTGGCGTAGCCAGCCAGGTTGGACACTGTCTCTTGTTAACTCTTTCAGTGCATCAGTGCACAGATGGGACTTGGAAAGCCTCCATCCTCTCTCCAATGAGATAAAATTAAAATGTAGATGTGTAAAGACCACATGAAGTATCAAAGTTGGTCAAGAAGGAGTGAAAGTCCAGGTGGAAGGAGTGTGGGAAGTTGCTTTTGAGCTGCAAAAGACTCTCGCAAGCTATGGTGGTTGGCTATAACATATTGAGATATTTCCTTTAAACCATAAAGAAATATGGGGGAGATAAAAGAGTTCAAATTGTAGACCTGAGCAAAGGAGTGAAATGTTGAGGGGACTGTTGATTTCATGAGAAGTTGAACAGGGATGAAGTGATAAAGACTCTTTGCCCTCAAAGAAGATGTGAATCTCTGCTCCTTGGAGGGAAAGGTGGTCCCAAAGACAAAGAGAACCTTTGTTTTGAACAGTTATCTTTAAAATAAGACTCCATACATTGATGTGGCCCAGAGACACAACTGTGAACATGGGAGGAGTTTTATGAACACAAAGGATCTGGGCGGTTGCTGTTCATGAAGAATGGATCTACGAGAGAACTGTTTTCTTGTGGGGAAATCGACCATAACGAATGAGAGGTGCTTCCTTCTCTAAGTGAACTGAAGGAAGACTGTTTTAGAAGTGGAAAACTGACTGAGATTTCTGAGTGTTGTTTTCTATACATTGTTGGTTGGGAGAAAAGAAGGGTTGGAGAGGGAGGAAGAGTGTTTTGAAGGTTTCATCCTCATTCTTGTTGTTTTTTCTTTCTTTTAGTGTTAGTTAATACAGTCTTATTACTTTTAAGCTTAAGCCTGCTTTGCTCTTGATAGGAAACTTTGAAATTGGCAAACTCAAACCAAAACAGAAATTGATGTTTCTGCCTGGTCTCGAATTGAAATCACAACAGCAGTGAACTCCTTGGCTGTAAGCACTTTGTGACAGCAAGGTTATTGTAATATGGCTTTTTTTCCCATTTGAAGTAGAACCGTAATACCAAGAATAACTTTTATGAGGCCTTGTGGGAATTGTGTTCTTCATGAAACTCAGTAATTATGTTCAGAGACTGGAATGAATGTTCCTGTGCACTTTTTAAAAATAAAATAAAGAGGGAAAATGGAGGAGACTGTTTGCAGCTCTAAGGGTCACATACCCTATTAGATGTAGTTTATCAAATTCCCATGTCCAGCTCTCACCCTTAAGTAAGGTTGGAAATGCCCAGGGACTGTTATGAAAAGCAGAGAATCTGGAGGGCAGGCAGTGTTTTCATCAGTTTTCCCAGGCAAAGTGAAGAGGTTTGGAAGGGCCTGTCTAGTCTGTTGAATCAGCAAATGTTTACAGAACTGGTGCCACAGCCAGGGGTTCAGTCACTGGGACCAGACTTTTGTGCTTGTAAAGGCACAGAAACAGAAATCCTAAGGAACTCTGCTTCTTCTGAATCTGAATCTTCTGATTCAGGAAGGTCTGTGGCCCCAAGTATTTTGAATATGTGAGGATATCCAAATACTCAGTTGGGCCCCTGGCAGCAGTCATGAACTGGAGTTAAACTTGGTCCTTCCATATATTATCCAAACTTTGGCTCAAATTGTACGGTTCCTCCCAGAACTGAATACTCATTCACAGTGACATGCACTGAAGTTCTGTTTCCTTCTTGTCTTTCACACCTGAGATCTGAACAAAGCCTTTTTGACAATAATAGAGAATTGTCTCCCATGGTAGGTGAAACAAATTTGACTCTGAGTCCTTACTGCCCTCCCATACCTGTGGCTCACTGGAAGTAGAATCTAAGTCAAATATTTCAAAAAGAAAGACATGGGTTATGTAAGAGCAATGCAAGAAGAGCCTTTGAGAGGCATGCAGGGAGGGTACATCAGTTTCATTGTCATGCAGCTCACCAGCATCTCCCTGAAATTTTATTCTCGTAGTCCCTCTTCATTCTGTGTGAATGTATGAAAGCCCTCAGGAAGTGAAGGACTGGGATGAAAAGAAATCAAATATCTCAAACCCAAGTTTCATTTTCCCTACTGTTGGCAAAGATTAATTGAAATACAGTTCCTGAAAAAACAATGTGAGACCCTTAGGAATACCTTCAGAAAAATAAATGAAGAAATGTTTATTTACAGTAGAAAAGACTTTGTCTCCTGATTATATAACACATGTAAAAGAATACAAGGAAAGAGGCAAGAGATAAAAGGCCACTTGTACTGAAAATATTTTAAACTTATTGTTATGCTCACCTAGTTTCTGGTGCTGGCGAAAAATGCTGAACTGAGGAACTTCACTGAGTTCAATGCTGAAAGAATATGCTGACAAGTCACACAGTTTCAGGGCTGCAAAGGCAGGATGGTTAAACACCCAGCGGACCATATTTTCAGCATACACAATTATACATAGATTTGCATTTTCATGGAAAATCCTAAAGAGCAAGGAAGGCAGACAGAGAGAATGTTAACACTATTGACCACAAAATTTAAAGAGATTTTTTTTGTTTAATTTTTAAGTAAAGCATTTATTTGTTTCTTTTAAAATATAACACAAACAGCAGAGTAATATCCATCTGTGAAGGGCACTGACAGCAGTTAGACTTGGGCCAGGCCACCAGTAACTCACTTACTTGCTGAGAATCAGTCATGAAGCCTCTCAAACCTGTTTTACTCCATGCAGAAGTTCTGATTTACACATTTTTTAATGAGAAAAGTGACTTCTCCCTCGTCTTATTTTAGCAAGTCAGATAGCAAAGGAGTCATCAGCTTGAGAGTGCAGATAGAAATGCAGTTTGTGTTGTGCCCATACAGGTGAATGTTGTTGCACTGATTTCTTCCAGGACTGATTCTCCCTGCTCACTCAGAGCACTTTTCCTGGCTGCAGCCTTGGTTATGTCCCATTGAAGTCAATGCATTTTGATGTGACACTGAAATTTAAACATCTGTTTAAAAGACTGAGGATCAATGTGTTTCAAGCCATCAATTCAGAAAGAGTGAAAAACTTAAATCAGAGGAAATTTCTTTGTCAGTTTGTTCACTGGATGTAAGACTAAGAATATGGATTTCATGAGTTATTTGCAGTAAGTACTGCTAAACAGCTGGTGTTTGTGTACTGTGGCCCGTGTTAATTTGGCTTGATTAAGTTTATTGTTAAGATTTAATGTTGATGGTTTGCTCTCCTGTTCTGCCCCATGGCTGTTCCCAAGTTGGTTTGTCCCCAGAGTTGTGGCCTCCCACCAGTTAACCTTTAGGGTGTTTTCCCTCCCTTTGTTCCAGCTCCTTCCCCATCAATCATTGCTACCCTGCTCCTTGTTCCAGTCCCTTCTGTGTCAATCCTCTCTAGAGCCAATCCCTTTGCTGTACCTCCCTCTGGGCATTCCTGGGGGTCTCCCAAACCTCAATGCCCCATTGGTGCATGTGCCCTCCTCTCTCATCCCACCTACCCTGATTGTCCCTAAGGCAAGCGACCTAATCCCCCAGTTCCACACCCGAACGTCCTCCATTGGCTTATGTTTTGTATCCAGTAACTGATTTGTAATTGTATAAATCCGTGTGCACTGGGGTGCTCAGGGCTCTTCGCCTCTCTCCCTTCAACTTGAATAAATCTGCTGGTTGGAACCTCAGTCCCAGAGATACTCTCTCTTTCTCCTCTACCCTGTTCGCAGTGCAACATCAACCGCCTAAGAGCATTGGCTCCTAAGGTTCAGCTGCTGGCACAAACCCCATGTGACAGCTGTTCCCCACACCTGGAATGGTGCTGGTGGGCCATGAGCTAGCCTGGGCTCCAGTGGGCCACGTCATTTGTGCCATGCATTAGCTGTGTAAGAGCAGCTCTCATCTGGGAGTTCCTGTAACATGAGCTTTTGAAAGGGAAAATGTGCTTTACATTGTATTCATTAACACATAAGACAGAGAATTTTGGCTACGAAGCTTTGCAAGTGAGACACACACAAGCCTAACCCGTAGATTGCGTTACTGCTGGAATAAGGCAAAACTGTTCTTCACATCAGCTGCTAATAAACGCTGCTATGGGCCTTGGGTGATGCATCATTGGCCACCCTATGCATCCTCATATTTATGAGCTGATAAATTCATTTCATTGAGTCCTCAAGAGAGGGAGCCAGTGGTGCAGAAAGTAACTAAATTCTGCTGCTTTCTGACAGCACCAATCTCATTAATCTCTTCTTTTGGAGGAACTGAAAAGAAGCAGAGAAACAGTGAAGGAAGATCATAAACTATAAATTATTCTTATGCTAGAAATAAAATGTTGTGTGTTCTAAAATATGTGGCATGTTTTTTCACTTTTTCTAACAAATGTGGAAGTTTGCAGTGCTGTATCTGCTTTCTTAATAGGACTTGCACTGTACAAGAATGAATCAGGCATGTGAATGTATTTCCTCAACAGCTAAGTCATTGTATGAGACAGAGTTCAGGTTCATGGTGTTTTAAACCCAGCCCATGAGACAGGTGAGTTTCTGTGGATTTCTAGAGAGCCTCTGAAGAGAGTCTTCTAATGTCTTTTTTAGTTGCTTATATTTTTTTTTATGTTATGCCTGGCTTTTGTACATTTTTATATAGGGGTTTTTTTAACATAAATGTTCTTGATTTTTTTTGTAGTAGGGAGATACCCATACAGAATTCTACATGGTATGTTTTTGCCATATGTGTCTCAGTATATTTGGAAATACAAGTGAGCTTGGTATTCAAGGAGTGAACATGAGCTTGGGATGCGTAATCCTTTCCTCTTTATTTCTATTCTCTTTGTTTCTTTCAACCTCTTTATGGCAATGAATATTTGTAAAAACTACCATTCCAATTGAATTTAATATATAGTGAAATTGCTCCTCCTGCTTAGAGTGGATATGAGATGTTCAGCTATAGGTTATATTGACATCATATGAAGAGAAATTTTTGGTATTAGTGGGAATGTTGTTGGCCTTTGACCTCAATTTCGGTCAATGTTGTGAAGCATTGCAATTTACTGCTGTACTTTGGGATTTAATTGAAACACGTTTAACAGAATAATATTATCAGAAGGCTAAAATGTGTGTTTCATTAGGAATGCCATCCAGAGATCATGGCAGTTTGTGTTAAAAATGTGTTTTAATAATCTCTTCAGCACAACAAGGAGTCTCTTTCATATGCTGTCACTAGCTAAAACAGCCTTTTTCCACTCAGCTTTTAGCTGCTGTGTGAAATAAATTTGTTGCTCATTTCCATTAGGAGCAAACATAATATTTTGGCAAACTATTCTTACAATTGAAACAGGTTTTTTAAAATCAGTTGGTGCATTTGATTTGCCAAAGGTTGTGTGCTTAGAATGACTTTACATTTTAATTAGAGCTACAGCAATCTGTTAGCTAACTCTGAACTCTGAATGACATGAGTCTCTAGGCATGTTTGAGAAAGCTCAGGCATTTGCCTAATGAGCTGTCGGAAGGGTTCCATCAATAGTGTCAAAAAACTTGTTTAAGGATCTTCCAGATTTTTTCAAGAAGCTTGAATGAGCAAGGGCTAATATAAAATGAGTGCGATTGGAATATTTCTGGAAAGGTTTTTTGCTCTTGATATAGGGAGAATTAAAGGTCATGCTTGAACCTTTGCTTTGGAGGGGGTGTTTTTGGGATATGGGTTGTCAAACATAGCTATTAATAGCTTTACTGTTGTCTCTGGGAAGGACCATGAGATTACCTCCTTCTTTGCCAAAATACAAGGGTAGAAGGAGCCTTTTCTGTTCTCCAGTAAGCACAGCACAGGGATTTGAAAAACTCAAGCTTCTTTGGGGGTTCTTTGAAATGGAAAAAGCACTGCAAGAAATAAAATTGTGTTGCCGTGGAGTGGCAAAAAGACAACACTTTCTCAGAAGGCAAAGAGAGAAAATGCGTTTATTAGAAATGAACTGCATTTTTATAATACACATCGCTGCCTAAGCATTGATTGGTTGAGAAAGATATCACCCTTGATAAACAACTCAGCAACACCAGCACATTCCCACAAAATGCAAGGTCCTCAAAAACACCAGGTGTTAGATTACTTACATTTTTTTCTCTCTGCTTTCCCATGAGAAGGGCTCAGGCCCTGAATGGAAGAAGCAGAGCTAATTCTGTTCTCTGGTTGATCCAACATCCACAGAATTGTGATAGATCATAATTTTTTGATGGATCAGCAAGTCAGTGGAAACCTAATGCCCTCAGCATTTCCTTGGTGTCACATCTAGCATTCTGTAAGAGGAAGAGTCTTTTTGACAGTTTCTGCTCTAAAGGAACTGAGAGTCATAGGGTGATGATCTTCTCACAGGTTACTGGCCTACAATTCACCTGGGAATTCACAGAGAGCCAGGAAATCCTCTGCATTATTCACAGACCAGGGTTATGGTACAGCATCCTTTTGGAGCTTACAAAGTATGTGGATGTCACTGTACAGAGTATGCTCAGGAAAATGTGGCAGAATAATATGCTGATGGTAACAGCCCTGTAAATCATTTATAACTAAAACCATTTGACCAGATAATACTTTTGAGTTAACAAAGTAGGCTTCTGTTCTCTAACCATATATCAGTAGTCTCTCTGCTGTCACTGAGAGAAATATTCCAAGTTTTTAAGAAGAAACATATGTATAAATACTTAAAAAAGAAAGAGCAAGCACAGGAATATTTACTTCTGATGAGGCAGTGAATAAAATATCAACTCCTTACAAGGCAAGATACAGGGCCCAATGAGATTCCAGGAAACCCCAAGTCACTTTAAAGCTACCAGAATCTAAGAATTTTTTTTTCCTCTTTTATTATTGATGGTTGAATCTTGGTCTGCAACAAAATGAACAGTCAATTAGCTATTTTTGATTTAAGAAATAAAAGATGGTTTGTATAACTACCTCATTTAGTTCTTGCCTTATTAGCTAGAAATGAAATTTTTCTGAGGCTAAAACTTAGTTTTCCTTCTCACTTGCAACACAGGACACTCTCAAAATTAATTTAAAAATAGCCTGCCAGTGTTATAGGCAGCTCTGAAACCAATACATTGAACTTAATGCTGAAAGGAAACACTGTATATTGCAAAATTTCTTGTATTGTGTGCATTGCCAGCATAGTTTCTTTTAATCGCACACATATTTTTTCCTTCTAGCTAATTTGCAATTTAAAAAACAAAAAAAACGAGGGGGCAACAACTGGATGACTCAAGCTTTCTGAAAAAGAAATTTCTTGTTAGGAATTACTGGGCTAAGTTCCCCTTTCCTTACAGAACTGATGTAGAACACTGTGGTAACAAGGGTCGTCTTCAAATTTTTGGCAAATCTCAGATAATCTGCATCCAAATTATAATAAGTAATTGAGTAAGTGATGAAGCTGAACTACATGTATAAAAACTATTTATTTTCCAAATGTAAAGAGATTAATAACTCTTAATGAGATTTACTTCACAGTAAAAATGGGTTTTTTTCTTCACTTTTCTTAAATGCAAAGGACAGATTTTTGTCTTAGATTGAGCTGTCTCAGTTTTCTTATGCTGATGCAACAGGTCCAGGTGGCACGGCTGGCTTTGTCCCCCGCCTGCGTGGTCAGCAGTGGCTGTTCTCAGACTGCAAGCAGTCTTTGAATGGTAGAAAGCAGAGGGGGTCTCTGCTTTCTAGGGTTCCTGATCTCTCAGCATCAAGGTTTGAAGTAAAGGTCCGAGTAGGCATTTTTGCAGAGATGTTTATTCTTCTGAAGGGGGTGCAAAAGAAGGGGCAGGACCTTGATCCTCAAGCTTTTAAACTGAATGACAATGGGTGTTACCATAGGGGGATTGGGCCCTGGCCCATGGCCCAGGACCTAGGTCAGGTAGGTGTACAATGGGACAGGGGGTGGCCAACCAGGGACAAACCAGACCCATTGCAGGGTGTGACAGGAATAAACCACTGGAAAAAAATCAGGTTTAACCAAACTTAACGTGCATAACCACATTATGTGTTGGTAGCATCATTTCAATTAGGCAGAAGAAACTAATGTTTCATCAAATGTCATCTACATATAAAATTACCTTCCCCAGTTCTGTAGTGAATAATTGCCTTCCTTTGAATTGAAAATGGGGAAATTTCAGTGGGCTACAGAACAGGATTTGATGAAAATCTGTCGTCACATGGTGATAATGCCTCTCTCTCATAACTTCATCCATAAAACACTGAGATACTTCATTCCTGTCACACTAATCAATTGTGTTTTCTGTGGACAAAGAGTACCATGGATGCTCAGATATCCAGGCTGGCCAAGTGTCCTGGGTTGAAGTATATTCTATCACCATCTTCATGAACTGTTGAAACCAGGTGAGGCAGTGCTCCCTGCCTCCCCCACTCTGGATTCTCTCCTGTTAATGGGCCCATCAGCACCTTGCCACATGACTCACAGATAACTCCTCCTGCACTATCTCCTGTTAATGGGCCCATCAGGCCTTAGCACATGACTCACCATCCCATTGGGAGATGCTCCACCCAGAGGGAGGAACCAAGCATTCCAGCCTGGATATAAGCTGAGACTGTGAACACCAGAGCAGTGCTTACCTACTGGACTCCCAGAGGACAAGAGCTACTGCTGGATCTTCACTTCATCAGAACCACTCTGGACTGCTACCACCATAGAGTGTCAGGTTGTATTCTGTTTTTGTCAGTGTTCTTGTACTACTGCATTTATTTATTTCTTTTAATATTTTTTCTATAAAATTGTAATTCTGACTTACGATCTCCCACTAGTTTGATTTCAAACTAGTACACCAAGGAAGTCTCTACACATATTTTGTATGCAAATATGTATTCAAAAGTGACATGGTGCCAGAGCTGGCTAGCTCACTCAGGGCACATGCCAAGAGTGGGACACACCTCTGGAGCAGAATGACCAGTGGTTCAGCTTAGAGCTGAATGCTCTACAGCACAATGATGGCTATCTGGTGCAGGTTTGAGGCAAAGACAAGGAGGAGGTCTTTTTTTATGGGTTCCAAAGGGTTTATTCCAGTGAAGGGTCCAGGAACAAGAGATGAAGGACAAGGGTGTGCAGGGGTTTATCTATAGGGGAGATTTCAGGAGCAGACACAAATCTTCAACCAATGGGGTACAAGGAGCGGAGGAGTACAAGGTGGGGTTTTACTTTACATCAACCAATGAGGGAACACATGGGAGGGGAACAGGTCACATGGGCCAGTGGAGCATTGAGGATTAGGGGATTTCCAAAGGGAAAATCCAAGCAGGGGATTGGCACAAGGGAGAATGGACTGTGAACTTGCTAGAACAAGGGGCAGATTCCAGGGTGAATTGACAACAGGGGTAGGAGGAACAAAGAATGTTCTACAAGTGTAGGAGGATACAACTTGCACTAAACTATTAACATGGGGGGTAACAGAATAAACCATTAACACAAAAACACACCACAACAGAAAAGAAGACATTTGTTACCTGATTTTTTTTTATCACTAAAAGAAATACAATTCACTACAAAGAAATGCATGGGGCATTGATGGAAGTTGTAAGTCTTAGATCAAAATATTCCATGTCACTGTCTGCGTCTGCTGTGTAAGAAGGAGGGTGAGAAGGTTCCTAAAAGCCGGTTTCAGAAGTGTCAAGAATATCATCTAAATATAAAGGATAAAAAATAGTTGTAGTCTGTTATCAGGCTGGTTCCATGACCTGCCTATCCTTTTTGAAGACGTGATTAGCATTCCTTCCTGGGAGTATATTGTTAATTTTTTTTTTTTTCTTTTTGCTTTTAAAGGTACGTGTATGCTAACATGCTAACATTCTTTGCTCTAAAAAGTATGATGACAGCCTCTAGCCTGTAATTGCAGTTAATGTATGTGAAGGCTGGAAAAGTTCCCTCTTTGGTACAAATGGAAATCTAGCCTAGGTGATACGGTGTCAGCATGATCTCTGCTCGGCCAGCCCTGGCCCCGCAGCAGCGAGGGCACGGCTCAGCAGCGAGATGAACTTTGCCGAACCCGTGGGTCTCGGCTTGTCTGCAGGCAGCGAGCGGCGATGGCAGCACAGAAAGAGGGAGATTCCGCTCGGGCTTAAACCATTGGTTTTATTTGTCCCGCAGCGGGGACCCCCAGGCACGGTGGCAGCCCAGGTGAAACCTCAGCGCGCACCTGAGTACAGCAGCTGATAAAGGGGGGAGGAACTCGGGGCAGGGTCTGACTTGGGACCAGTTAGGGATAAGCGGGGACGGCTCTGTAACTGAGTGACATGGAGGGGAACAAACCCGGATACAGTGGGGGGAAAGCGGGAATTCCATCCAATCACTCTGTGATCCTGTCAGAACTTTCCAGGCTGAAGGTGAGGTCTCAGAGTGACAGACAGGGTCTGGGGGTTACATAACTCCAGATTGACAGGTAACAGGAACCGGGGTGATGAATCAAATAGGGAAAGAACATAGGGGGTACATGGAATGAACCATATAACAATACAAAAATTCCAAAAACTTAAAAAACACACTGCCACAACTAGGCAGTCAGGTATATTAGTCTTCCACAAATCATGTTGATCAATGCTTTATATATAGAAGTAGTTTCTGTTTTGCTTTCTTTGTTCATATTTCCAGGAAGATGCAAGGATTTCTTCTTTCTTTGATTCATCACTGTCATTTAGATCAATGTGATGAATTACTTTAATTTCAATAAGTGTGTGTATTTGGACCTGTTGCGGAACACCAGAATATATAACTATTATTTTTGAAAATATCATCTCTAGCACCAGAAAATTTTGCTGCCCTGCCTTCCCCATTAGGGAAACCAATCCCAAAGTTCTTTGATTCTCTTTTTAGAATACCCACACATGCCCATATACAAAATGGTAGGGTAGAAATATCAAATTCCAATATAGATTTGGGGATTTTGATTACAATTCTTTACTAGTAAGTGCAAAATACTGCATGCAGGACAATTGAGTGGCAGTCCCTTGGCCTTTTGGTGTCCTTTGGACACGCTGCTGTGTTCCATTTAGAATATATAAGGTTTCTCAAGTGTTTGCTGATTTTATTAATGAAGGTTTGTCAGCACTTTGACATGGCACTGATTAATCTTAATCTACTTTCATATTTTACACAGGAAAAAAGTATCATCCACTGGCTTTACCAGCCTGACCCTTCCCTCAGATATGAAACCCAAATTAAAGTACCATGCATGGGTTACCTGGTACAACTTCAGTGCCCACAGCAGGTACAGAAACCCTACTCTTAGAGATATCTTTATACATTGAGACATACAAAGAAGGATTTAAAAGAAGATTTAAAGACAAAGGAGGAAGAAAGAGGGAATATAATGTTGATAGTAAAAGAAATTAAAGGGGTAACTGGCAACACTTCAACTATGATGTGGTTTGTAGGAATATAAAGCATGTATTTCTCTCTTCTTCATTTCTTTATCCTGAGTGGTGGGATACTCTTCTTGCAAAGTAATATCTTTTACAATGTGGGGAATGGGGGTGGTGGTTTTTTGCTTGTTAATATAAAGACTGTGAAATAAGGTAATATAAAACTGAAAACTGACTGTGCAATATGGGAGCATCTCTGCTGCATCACACCGAAGATCTGATTTAGGTCCTTTCTCTGAGACAGGAGTAAATAGAAGGAATGTCAAGTAAAAGTAAGGAAAATACATCCTCCTAACTCTTCCTCCATAATGACCATCTGGATCATGCGAATGCACTTCCATGTGAGTTACAGGAATTCCTGTGCTTTTCCAAAGGCAGGGTCTCACTGTAATATTTGATCAAAGAATGAATTATAACATTGTTGAACAGTTTTCAGCTATTTGAAGACTGAAAACTGAAGTTCAGTCAACTACAGATGCAGAGTGCAAAACTTCATGTACCAGCTTAGTTTTGATAAGAGTGGTTTTGTATAAGAATTTTTACAAATGTAATGGCTCCAGCCACCACTGTAATTAGCCTATATGAAGAGTTCTATACAGATTAATAATTTTTGGGTATAAGACAAGGCTTCAAATAAGATTAGTATGTTTACTGTAAATTTAAATGATATGGAATCCATTTACATATTTATTAAGCTATTCATTAAAAATTAGAAGTATGGAAGTACTGACAGCTGTTTTTTATTATTGTAATACATTTATGCATATGTAAGTCAAAATCAACAGAATTTTTTTGTAATGGCAATGAGATTTAATGCCATACAAACACATTTGTATGTATAATTTAAAAAGAGGAAAATATGAACTCAAAATGTGCCTTGATGATAACATTAAAATAAATGAAAAAAATTTAAAAATGTTGTCATTTTTATGCACAGAATTTTTTTATTGCCAATTAAAAAGGCCAACTTTTTGATATCAAAATAGTAGTGGTAGCTTGTACACACTCATTCATGAAACAGTGTTTTAAAAAACTTGTGAACTTCCTATACATCAAAACACAATGGATGCTTAATTCAAGGAAAACATCCTCCCCCAAAAAAGAAGCCAGTGGCTGGCATATCAGGTAATTAAGTCCTTGATTTCAGGATTGCAAAGACAGATTCAATGTATGGCAGCATGTATGAAAGTACATTATTAACTACCATTTTATAGTATCTACTATGTAGAAAATAACACATTAATACATATGTAAGCACCTTAGTGTATAGGTTTAGGATACAGATTGGGCTCAATCTAAGTCTCTGGAAAGGCCTATATTGCTGAGAAGATTTGAGTATGGGTTTTGAAAAGACTAGTCACTAACAGAAAATATGGAAATCTTGAAGGATTTTAGAA